>OU611972.1:1404032-2800565 GCA_914767545.1 Sesia apiformis | reverse complement strand
CAAAACATATTTATCACTTTTACGGGCAATTATACCCCTAATAAGAAAATAAGTAAACTTTTACGTAAATGCCTGATTTCTTGGAGTAGCAAAGTTTTGCATAAAGTCGTATTAGCCTACTAACTACTATTAGCCTTAAACGCTTTTAGCCAGTAAAACTGTAAAGAATGCAATGAAAAGATACCTGAAAGAAAATAACCGACTAGCAATAAAATAAGCAGCAACTCAAATAATTGAGAGAGCAACTCAAAGATAACAACAATAAAGATCCCAGATCCCATATGTGGTCTTTATTCTTGTCATCTTTAATGTCCCTGTCCGCGCGACTTTGAATTATTTGAGATGCTGCTTATTTTAATGCTAGTCAGTAATATTTGCTAGCACAGATTAATACACTTAAAACCTCTGTGTTTTAGTTCTTTGATTCACTCTGTGTCATAATATGTAGACATAAACAAGTAGTAAGTAAATGATCATCGTGCAATCATGATTGGTGTTAGATTTATTATAATACTAGCTTCCACCTGTGGCTTCGCTCGCGTGGACTAGGCAACTGTAAAATATTTTTAACACCTGTAAAAGCACCGACATGAATTTCACGGATGAAAATCCATCCGGTAGTATTTGAGTAATTCTGTTAAAGGTATTTTTTAGTTTCCTCTATAACTCAACTTCCTTGTGTCCTCTGAAGATGACACATATGCCAGTTTTCCTTCTGGATACTTGGCTATTAGTGAAACCCCGCTCGAAATCCGCATAGTAGGTTTTACGTGATGCTCAAACAAACAGACATACAGACAAATAAACGGACAAAATTTTGAAATTAGATACTATTTTGAGTTCTGTAGCTTCTAAGAAGACCTCCATTTAAAAAAACAATAAGTCAATGTACAGACAACCCTATTACTGTTTTATTATATGTATAGTTAATATCGATAGCAGCCCCTATAACGTTCCACTGCAGCGCGCAGGCCTCTTACTAGATCACTAGGGAGTTTCCGGCCATAATCCACCACACGGGCCCAGTGCGGACTGGTGGATAAATACACATGCATGTTTTTTATTCTCGAGCATGTGGGCTTCCCCACGATATTTTCTATCATCTTCGTGTTAGTGATAATTTAAAAATCTATATTTACAGTGTTTAACTCATTTTTTATGTTATTAACGTTTTCATGTTTTTATTTGTTAGAAACAGTGTTTTAAACAGCGTTTAAAACAGTCCATGTTAAACTTGTTTTTAATAAATTTGTTAGAAACACTGTTAAAAACAAGTGTTTTAAAACACTGTTAGAATTATGTAATCCCTGTGTACACTCAACTTTCTAAGAGGAAACTCTGTCCGTTAATAAAAATTGGTATTCATTGTTTCTATTCGAGTCCATCGTCTACACTATGTTATTTTCATTGTAAACTAATAAACAATCACAAAATACATTCTAAATAATCAGACCACTCCATTTAACAGGGTGTTAAGGTGATACAGAGTGTAATCGTGACTCATTTGACAATTCCTGTTGACTCTTTCACGCTTATGGTGAACGTGGTTTATATTCTGTCTCGCTCTCTAGTAAGTTTGTTTTTCTACGTGTAAGGACCAGGGCAGCCCATACCGATTTATCTTCAACAAACGATTATGGCAAGCTGTCCTTTTTTGAATACCTACTACCTAAACTTTTGTACATGACTCTTCTTCAGTAGGAAAAGGTATATATCTATCTATATATGTATGTTATAGGTATATACCCATAACGATATTGTTAAGCTTCTGAATAGGCACACTTAACTTATCATGTAGGTGTTGTTGTCATAAAGGAGGCGCCGCATTTTTTGACACCTCTATTCCTTAAATGGCAGCACAACTTATACGATAGAACTCCTTAACTCCTTACACGTAGAAAACAAACATATTAGAGAACTACACAAAACGTAACCATAGCGTGATGAAATAGCGCCATCTGTTGGCGTTTTCGGTTATAACAAAACATCAACCGATAGTCGAACAGAGAGTTACTGCGGCTTATATTGAAATTAGATTTGCAATTTGGAAGAACTATGGACACAGTTTGGCAAAGTGCACGAAAGAAATTATGGAATCTGAACACAGAATTAAAGGCTTCAACTTACACTACCAAAAATTTGTATGAAGAGGTACAAGAAGGTACGTAGAATACAAATCAGATCTTAAAACAGCCTTGAGCGCCTTCAAGAAGGGATCTCGAGGTAGGTTCGCGAAGACAATGAGTGATACAAAAACTTCGCACGTTAGACTTCCTTAGAACACCTAGTTTTTCTGATTTATATACTGAATGGATAACATTTAGATATTTATTTGAGTCTCTTATTCCTAAAAATGCTATTTTGTACAAATGTACGAATACTGCACTATTCAATAGTATATTTGGTGGGAAGCCAAAAAGCTACTCGACAAATACCAATTTCGGCATAAAATTATGAATGATGTCGGGAAATTTGAAACGACTAAGTATATAATAACAAAAAATATGGCTCATCGACGGTTAACCATCAAGACCTTTTATCTCAAAATGAGTGAATTTCACGTTACGTTAGGCGGTACTCACAGATTTCCGCGAGCATTATTTTCTCGTTTCCCGCTAATATTCTGTTAACGGAAAGAAATATTGTACAATGAGTTATAATTCTCTGAGACATATAAATCACGCTCTGGTGCTAATGCTTACTGTGCTTATGTTGGCTTAATATAGACATGCCTTCATTTTAGTCTGCCCTTGTCAAGTCGGATGTGGTGACAATTGTGAATTATGTAAAATAAATATGCAAAGTATTGCCATTTACAGGGACTAGTTTATAAGTTTATAAGTTTATGTTACTATCGCGTTTGCGTCATATTGTGTTTTCTTTGTATAGAGAATTAGAAAACCATCCTACCGCTCTTCTTGAGAGACTAAAACGCTTCAAACATGCGTTTGAAAGAAAATTTCTAGTAGAATTCTGGAAGTTTGGCAGCGCACCCGAATCCCCCTTGGTGATGCAGTTGTTTATTAGTGGCGGTGACCGTTTATACGGTCGACCACAAAATGTTACCCCTCTCTCACAGAGGACTATCATAAAACGTACTGGATTTCCCTTTTGTATCCCATTCCTCCAATGTGTATACATAGCGAGATATCCGGAGTCCATTCGCATCCCGTCCTATCCTATCCCTCCCCATTTTCCAACCCTTTTTAAAATTCATTTCATGCAAAGGCAGCAAGTGCATCCGGTGGCGGGCCAATGTTTATCATTCTGGACTGACGTTGGTATATATAGCGGATGTCCACGGGGGAGAGTATCTAATTATTATTATTAGTAGTAGTAGTACTTATTAGTATTACCAGTTGGACTGTCTGCTCGTCTACCACCTTTTTATCTATTATATGTAGGTATATATATATACATATCGCGGAAGACTAAGAAAATGATGGGAGAACGAGTTTAACGTTTAATACAAAGACTAGCCATCAAAAGTATGGAATCAAGAAAAGTGGAGAGGTCTTTTCCCAGCAGTTGGATAACATAGGCTAATAAAATAACGCATCCTGTCCGTTGTTGGTTGCTTGAAGTTGGCACTAAGTTCCTTCTTCTTGCGCTGCTTGCTCAGTCTGTTCTGACCCATGTTGCTAGCAAGTCGTTGTTACAAAACACAGAAATGTCTAATTGCATTATAATTAATTGCAAAAATTCGTCAAAACTGGTGAACCGAGTCAAGGGAGATGTTTCATTTCATCGGTAAGTCGTTCCCCATCAATAAAATTAATTTGCGACGTGACACGCTTGGTTTCTATACAATTTCACGAACTTGCGTTGTTGACTATGGCCAATAATATTTCTATTGTGTACCTACTGGTTATAAAATTGTATGTCCACATTATACTAGCTTCAAATAGAATATGTTTTTGCGTGGCAGCACATTGCTTCGCGAAATATATGAGAAGGTGTTTCCAAATAAATCTGTCGCTTTTGTTTTCATAAAAAAATAAATATTTTTTTTTTAATTCGTGCTTTCGACCTTGTGTAAACGAGATGCTGGGATCGTTTATTATTGCGAACAATTTTAAACGTAGCTACGAGTAATTTGAGTTATATTCGAAGGCGTGTTAGAGTGATTTTCGTGCGTTATTTTTGTATTTGTGTGTTGAACTTTTCATAAGTGGTAGCAGCTTAGGGGTATATCTATTTCTGATTCACATTCGTGAGGTCGTGAAATCGGGCTTCGGCTTCAGTACTTATTTTTTAATTATCACAGGTACGGCGGTGAAGAAAAACATCGTGAGTTGAAAAAACGAGTCGTCGACATCGTGATCAGAATCAGCGTGGCACCGTTTCTGCAGCATTAACACACTTCAAGGCTGGTGTATCAACTGTAAGTACCTACCTGTGTCGCTTGGATAAGAATACAACGTCGGAAGACATCAAGACTGCGAAGGACGCTCCGCTAAAGTTGGAGCTGCGGCGGCTGGAGTCCAACTATAGGTCTAGCAACATTAAGACTCATAAGCTCCAGGTTGTTGCAGTGCACCAGAAGCTGTGTCTCAGTCCGGACTTTTAACCAGAGGGAGTAGTGTTCCGACGCTTTAGGAAAGCGATGTCAAGTAAGACCAAATTCCTATTAGTAGTCAAATTATTACATTATATGTACTTTAGTTAAGTTTAATTTAGTTATCTGTGAAATAAATAGAAATAAAATAAACCGAGCCCCTATTCACGTGTGATCCACTTATCAGCACTGGGTCCGCAGAATGCATTCTGAACTGAAAACCTCATGTTATAAGGAATTGTAATAATTAGAAAACCTGGTTGACAGTTAGAGTATAAAACATCCACCTGTCTTCTACCTTAATACCTACATAAAAATACTTAAAGGATATTACCTAAGTACCTTTCAACCTGTAATACGAAGGAAAGCCTGTAACGTCACTCATAATCCTGCTTCCTTTTTTGTTTACTTTGTTTAACGTGAAAAAGGAATTGTCTAGCAAGGTATCTCAGATAAATTTGTGGCACAATTTTTCCAAATGTAAATTTGTAATTCCATAATTTGTAAATTCCGACTATAAAAAAGTTTCATAAGGAGGGATTTTCGGATTATTTCATAAGTCCCCATTCACGAGTCCATCGTAGTGGGGCCCTTTTCTCCACTTATCCCCACCGGCTACTTTATAACACCCGAGTGTTATAAATGATTTTATTTGATCATCAAGACCATCATTAATCATAATCAAAATTAATAAAAATCTCATGTGGCTTCTCGAGAAGAGCTGAAATCCATGTGTGGTGGCGGTCCTTGGGTGAGACCTACAGTGCAGAGACACAGGCTGGTGTTATAGTGAGGTATTAATAAAACTCACTATAACAAAACTTGTTTGTGACAATATCTATGTAAGTTCTCCCAGTCCATTCCTTAATAATTGGGACATTTGGAAATAATCTAAAAGTCCCCACCGAGATATTTAATTATTGTTCGGTATTGGTCGGGGGCTGCGGGGTGAGGGGTGAATTCACGTGCTGCGCGGACGCGGATCGCCCATGAGTTAGCTTTTGACCCTTCGGCGGCTCGGTACGATTAGATCGCAATTTGTTGTTGTGCAAGTAGGCTGCACATTTTTGGGAGACCTTGGGGCACGCGAGTAGCCATAGTTGGATAATAAGTGTATGGCAGTGGCAGTGAAAACAGTGAACGACGACCTTGCAACGGCGCTATTAAGCGCATCCCTGTTCAGCAGTGCCGGGGGCCCCCAGGAAGATCGAGAGTGAGTGAACAGGAGGTTACAAGGTCAGAACGTTTGGATTCCTTTTTGAACTTTGACTCCGCGTATCGCGGATACAACAATTATTATTATAATATTATACATTTGCAATACTATATTATGTGGTATAATTAGGGATAATTGTTTTCACTTTAATTTCACTATCACACTCAAATTTATTGGATACTAGCTGTTGCCTGCGACTTCGTTCGCGTGGTCTTCAAGTAGAATTCAGTACTAATCAGTACTATCAAGTACTAATTCAGAAACCTTTGCGGGCGTTCGCAGAAAAAACTCACCAAAGTTTCATCGCAATCGGATGATGATGAATCGGATGTCAAACATTATTTTATCGAAAATATGGCACCAGTGTTGTATCTCAATAACATCACTAGTGATTGAGTATGTAAATATAACAACAAGAAAAATTATAAAAATGTTTCAAATATGGTGTCTCAATAGGGAAAAACTTTAATGTCTTCAAAGGATTAAAATACTGTAATGTGTACTGTGTACTGCAGGGGTGCTCAAACGGTCTGTTATAGGGTCCCTTTAGGAAAGCGTTTTAAAAAAAACTAAATGACGGTTACAAGGACTTTAATTACTTTAATTAATTACATGGATTAAAAGGGGACCCTTGGGCAGCCGCACGCGAAGAACGATCTATGCCAACTGGCTACACTCAATGAGTCAGTTGCCCGTCTCTAAGTCGAGACCGCTGTCTCAGCGGTCTTGGCTTCACAATGTGTTTTTATGAACATCGCTAGGGTATAACACCTCCCCCCTAGTAGAAAACTTCGGACTTTTGGTCTCGAAGTTTTACTTCATGATTCTTAGAGACGGCAAGGGAATTTGTTCAACATCCATTTCAGACCTTTCTGATTCAGGTTCTGGATGCTGAACAACATTTGGATTTGAAATTGGGTCGTGAGAATTTTGAAGGCGACTGCTGCCAGGTTTTACAAAATGAATATACAACTTATACAAGAAATACATTATTGTTACTAAAGCTAAGACTATTGTTATTATTGGGTAGTGGGACCCGTATTTTATCGCGTGTTGGTTTTCTATTAGTTTAGTTGTATCGCTAAGGATGTCTGATAGTTTCTTGGTTTCTGGGTCGATGTTATCTAAGTTGATGTGCATTAGTTTGATAGGGGTCCTGCTACTTTTATTAAACTTAACTTTTGGAAATTTGCAACACGAGTCATTTATGAGATTGAAGTTTAGGTTGTAGGAGGAAATAGTGATGTTTGTATTTGGAAATTTGGGTATAAATTGCATGCTTTTTGTGAAAGCGGTGCATTTATCTGGGACTTTAAGTAAACCCGTGCCCAATATATTGGATTCGGATAATTCGAGGCCTGGGCAGTCAATTGAGACTTTAGTTGGTTTTGACTGAACGTAAATCCATCTATTGTTTGAAAGCGGATTCCAAATATCAATATTTCCGGAAATGAACTTGGTCTTACACTGCACTGGTAGTGTGTTTACAAGCCTGGTCATAAGTTCTATTTCACAAGTTGGGTCTACAGTTGTTCGGTATACACTTGCAATGTTACATATGAAAACCTGAGGATATATCGTTATACATTTCTCCAGACTATTCATAATACAATAATACGACTGATCTCTTGTTATTGCTATGTATTTATTACTGGGTATTATCATACTGTAGGTATCTGGATTCCGGATGTCATGAGGGGTTGGTAGGGCTAGTACATGATGCAGTTTGTAATCCGTTGGGTGAACCAACGGAATTCGTAAGACAAAAATTATTCTGTTATTACTGAAGTAGCAACCTATGGTAGAGATGTTCATAATTATATACATATTGCTTATTTCTAACTTAACAGGTAGTTGTTCATTCCCTAGGTGCCTTATGTTATCAGAGAGTTCTGGGTATAGTTGCTGTGGCGTGATTATCGCAGGATGTAATACATTTTTGCTACTGAATAGGGTTGAACTTATTACGTCTTCGAGTTGAAAAGATACAGTCAGAATATTAGTTTCTAATATATTGAAGATAGAATCCATTTCATATTTTACTTCGAGGCGATTTGTTAAAATAGACATATTAACCATATCGACAGAGAGTTTATCGAGGGCTACATTTAGAAGGCCTTCGTTGAGTTGCATTTTCTGTAGGCTGTCGTTAAATTTACTTATAACTGATTTAGTGATCAAGATGTTTTCTTTCATCAGTGAAGCTAGTTTCTTTTCATCGCTCTGTATAGATTCTATCATTTCGTTATATTTTAGTCCATCGCTTTCATCAAGATTACCGAATACTTGTTTTATTATTGTACCTATACCACCTATCCAAGCACCGCGTTTGTTTCTATTGTCTATTAAATGAGAGATAGAGGAGAACTGTTTAACTATATCTTGGTATCTGATTGAGAGCGGTTCCAGAGCATTGTGACATTCTACATCGCTCCATGTACCCGTTTGTTTGCATAGGTATCTGATGGTACCTAGGCCTGCATTTATATTTTCGATGTGTGTACTAAAATGAGAAATATCTATTGGTAATATTACATTCAGTTGGTTAGTCGTAGTTTTCAAGGCTCCGATGTAATCAAAATATAGTCCGGGGCTTGTCTGAATTTGTTGTATGTAGTCTTGCTTAGCGGCAATAATACTGTAAATGATATAATTAAGTGTTTTATACGATATGTCCCCACCAGTCCTATTAATATAGAAAGTAGTATAAAATCTAAGATTAACAATGTAAGATTAATATCTAAGAATATATATATGTATATGTTAATATCTAAGATTAACAAGACTAAGATTAACAAAGTAAAACTTAAGGCTAATGTTTAATTCTTAATGTAATATGTTATAATGAAATGAGTTTGATAACCCTAGCGTCTTGCGAGTTTCTGTTATCAACGTCCGGTGCAAGGGCAACGGTGCGACGGGTTCGAGTTTCACATAAAAGTGAGTTTACACCGGTTGAGTGTTTCATTTAATATTTTATTCGTGATATTTTATAATTATTGTATGTATTTTAATTCTAAGTTGATTTCCTTTTCGGTATATTGGGTCTAATTTTAATTATATATTGATTAATTTGTTACGGGTTTCCCGGAACTTCCGCAAGTTTGACTTCATCGTAGTGGTGTCGTACGTGTCGTCGATTAATTAACAATGATAGAGTGTGGTTGCCATGTATTTTCACCACCTTATATGGGCCCTTCCATATAGGTGATAACGCTTTTCGTAACCTGAGGTGATTTTTTAGGTAGACGAAATCTCCCATCTTGTATTGTTTAGGACGAGTTCGAGAATCATAATATGTTTTGGAGATGGTTTTCGATTTTTGGATATGTTCCAGGGCCTTTTCTCGGGAGTGTTTTAAGCGGTTTTGAAGCATGCGGACATATTCAGGATAAGTTGTTCCAGAAGATTCGTTGAAGATAGAGTTTGGGATAAAAGGTTTGTGTCCGAACATTAGTTCGAAAGGTGTAAAGTTAGTTGAACAGTGTGTTGCAGAGTTGTATGCGAGCATTGCCGTATAAACGTAACGAGGCCAGTTATTCTGTCCCTCATTAACGTAAGATTTTAGATATTCTTTTAGAGTGGCATGGCTCCTTTCGAGAGCTCCTTGAGTTTGTGGATGGTAAGGCGTTGCCCAAAGTTGCTTAATTTTGAGGAAATCGCATGTGCTTTTGAATAAATCTGATGTAAAATTTGTTCCTTGATCTGTCAAAATTGTCTTGGGTATGCCGAATATAGAGATAAAATGTAACAAACATTCGCTGGTTTCCTCGGCAGTTGTACTTCGGGTTGGATAAGCCGCGGAAAATTTAGTGAGATCGTCTTGGACAGTAAGTATAAATTTTAATCTGGCGGGACCTGCTTCAGGAAGCGGACCAACAATGTCTAGGGATATTCTCTGACATGGTTCAGTGGAAGTACTAGTAATCTGCATCGGCGCTCGATTCACTTTTCTAAGGGCTTTATTCTCTTGCCAGGACGTGCATCGTTTTACGTAAGATTCGATATCGCTACGCATCCCTTTCCAATAATACATTTGTTTTATTCTATTATACATACGGCTAGAACCTAAGTGTCCGGCTGCAGGGGTATCATGATTATCGTATAGGATTTTCTTTATTTCGGATGGTGCGGGATATACGATATCATTATGATAGATTAGAATTTTTATTTGAGTGTTGTGAAAAAGGTAAGCTAAAATATTATATATTTTTATGAAAGAGTGTTTTTCAAATGGATTTTTAAAATCTGAGATACCCAATTCGTTACTAGTTTCGAGGACTATTAACTCATTCCGCACTCTTTTCAGGGTTTGGAAGATTTCGGGATAGGACGGTTCATCAAAATGATGCACCTTGACGAACAAAAGATATATTATCTTATTATTCCATTCACTCCTCTTAAACGAGAAAAGTTCTCTTTCTGAGAATAATGGACATGATTCTAATTATGGACATGATTACTTATTTCAGGTACGCTTAAAATTTCTGAGACGTATGGGTTTGACTCGTCCAGATCGATGCATGTAGGGATTAGGATAATTTTTGCAGGGCTTTTCAGTAAGTTTTCATTATGTTCCTCTATGTTTGTATTAAAGGATTCTTTTCCGCTTGTTAATGATTTCAGGAAGGTGGAATAGTCGTCGACCAATACATCTGGACGTGACCTCGTGGATGGCGTTAGCGAGCCGTCCGGTTGGACATTAGGGACATCGGGCTGATTAGGTAAAGATATGGGTAGGTTATTTGTTTCATTTTCGGATTCCTCTCTCACAGGTTGGTTTTCGGATGGGGAATTAGGTAAAGTTTCGTCACCTTCCAGGAGACCAATGGATGGTAGGTCATTGCTATTTATATCGTAGGGACTTGGAGGAAAATGCGGGATATCGACGCCGATGTCTTCGAGAGTGATCGGACTGAAAGGTTCATTAGAATCCGCGGGAAGTACGTCTGGTATTTCAGGGACATCGTGACTTGGAGGGACAATTCTTTGTTCTGGGGATACGGGCCCAGCTTGGATATTGTCGGTTAATGGGTTCGCTTCTTCTTCGGTAGGTTGGATGGGGTTAACAGGAAAACACGATAAAGCGTCAGCGTTTGAGTTAATCTTCCCCTTTTTGTATTTAATATTATAATCGAATTCTTCAAGTTTTAATCGCCATCGGATAAGTCGGGACCCAGGATCTTTGCAGCTAAATAGCCATTCCAGAGGTTTATGGTCAGTAAGGATGGTGAATTTATTACCATAAAGGTAAGGACGGAAAACCTTCGTGCCGAATATTATTGCAAGGCATTCTTTTTCTGTCACGGTATAGTTGCATTCGGCCCTATTGAGGGTACGGGATGAAAATGCTATAGGACGGTCTTGGCCAAGTGGCCCTTGGGATAATATAGCGGATATGGCATAGTTTGAAGCGTCACAGGTGAGGAGAAATGGTTGATTAAAATCAGGATATGCTAGGATCGGTGATGTGACAAGTTTTTCTTTGAGGGTATCAAAGGATAATTGTTGTGTGTTTTCCCATTTAAAAGATGTGTCCTTCTTAAGGAGAGAAGTGAGAGGTTTGGCCAGCTTTGAGAAATCATGTATAAAACGTCTATAGTACGAAACTAGTCCCAAGAAGGATTTTACGTCTTTTGGGGATTTGGGCACAGGAAATTCAGTAACTGCCCGGATTTTGTCTGGATTCGGTTTGACACCGTTCTCGTTTATGATGTGCCCAAGGTAGCCTACCTCTCTTCGCAGAAATTCACATTTTTCAGGTTGCAATTTTAAGTTGAAATTTCGAAGCCTCTGGAATACGGATTTTAAGTTTCGAATGTGACAAGGGAGATCATGACTATAAATAACGATATCATCAAGATATACGAAGCATCTAGTGCCATGCAGACCAGAAAGGCAGTTATTCATTAATTTTTGGAAAGTCGATGGGGCATTTTTAAGCCCGAACGGCATTCTGTTGAATTGGAAGTGCCCCTGTGGGACGGAGAAAGCTGTTTTGGGGGCGTCCTTTGGGTCAATAAGAATCTGATGGAACCCGGATGCAAGGTCAAGGGTGCTGAAGTATTTACTGTTTCCCAGTTGATCAAGTATTTCAGATATTTGAGGGATAGGATATATTTCGCCAATAGTTATATTATTCAGGTTCCTGTAGTCGATGACGACTCTCCATTTCCTTTGACCTATTGAATCTAATTTTTTCGGGACTACCCAAATTGGGGAGCTCCAGGGTGATATAGAATGTTCAATGATGTTTTCGTTTAGCATTTTATTGATTTGTGTCTCAACTTCCTTTTTGTGACATTCGGGAAACCTGTATGATTTTGTGTGGACAGGGATATCTGTGTTAGTCCTAATTGCATGGTTCAGGGCATTAGTAAATGTTAGTTTATCATTGGGTAGAAGAAAAATGTCAGAATACTCGGCGCACAGATCAGTAAGGGCTTCTGCCTCTTCCTGATTCAAATGGGATATTCGTAGGGATTTCATTACTTCGCGCGTCCGATCGAGGATATTTTTTGACTGGTTACCCTGTATCTGAACAGCGCAAGTATTCAGGGTTTCCATTTTCAAATTGAGATTACATTTAACATTCATAGGCGATTCGGATATATTTACAACGGATATATTAACTCTCTTGTTTTCCTTTACTTTAACTATACAGTTCGCAACTAACAATGATGGCGATATGTGCTGGTCTAGAATGACACCTTCATTTAACTCAGGGTTTTGAACAGTACATTCTATTACGGTTTCAGAACGCGGGGGAATTATATAAAAAGGATCGTAAAAATGGAGCTTAATACTGGTATTACCTATTTTCAGAGTGTCGGATGTATAGTCGATGTTACAACCAAAGGACGTGAGGAAATCGTTTCCGATTATGCCATCATAGGGCAAATTTATATTTTTTATGATATGGAATTTGTGTGTGAGCTGTTTGTTTTTAGTGAAGTGTAGTTTTATATGGCAGTGACCCAGAGTAGGAGTCGTTTCGTCTCCTGGGTCAATGCCTTTAAGTCTAATGAATTCTTTTGTCAGTGTTGGACTTCTCGACATGGAGGATTGCTTCAGTAAACATATCGCTGAGCCAGAGTCGACCAGCAGAGTAAGCGGGATATTTGAGACTGGTGAATGTACAAGGATATGTGGTAGAAGTCTGTTGGATGTGTCGATGTTAATTTCATATACTTTTGTATTGCTAGAAATCGGTTCAGCAGATTTTAGTAAGGCGTTTCCGGTTTGGGGCTGGTTACCCTGCTGTGTAATGCCTTTGGATATAAGAATCGGTTCAGTGGATTTCGATGAGGTGCTTCCGGTTTGGGGCTGGTTACCCTGCTGTGTAGCACTCTTGGATATAGGAATCGGTTCAGTGAATCTCGATGAGGTGCTTCCGGTTTGGGGCTGGTTACCCTGCTGTGTAGCACTCTTGGATATAGGAATCGGTTCAGTGAATCCCGATGAGGTGCTTCCGGTTTGGGGCTGGTTACCCTGCTGTGTAGCACTTCTGGATATAGGAATCGGTTCAGTGAATCTCGATGAGGTGCTTCCGGTTTGGGGCTGGTTACCCTGCTGTGTAGCACTCTTGGATATAGGAATCGGTTCAGCGAATCTCGATGAGGTGCTTCCGTTTTGGGGCTGGTTACCCTGCTGTGTAGCACTTCTGGATATAGGAATCGGTTCAGTGAATCTCGATGAGGTGCTTCCGGTTTGGGGCTGGTTACCCTGCTGTGTAGCACTTCTGGATAATATTTTACAATTGGTGTCTACTTTTCTTCGCTGTCTCGTGCGACACCTGGACGAGACGCCCACTCGTTTAAAGTGTTGTCATCAGGATTGCATGTCATGTTATCGTCATTATAGGTAGGTTCCGTGAATGTTTCGTCGGGCAAGTCCTGAACATGGTGGACTGCCCTAAAGGCATTATTCCTGTTAAACAGGGGAGTTTTACCCTGTTGTGAGGGGTTACGAAACTTGTTGTTATAAAATTCACGTTTTTGACAATCCTTGATGTCGTGCCCTGTTGTTTTGCAGTAGCGACAAAATAAGCCGGAAGTAGTTGGCCGTTGAAACTGTTGGAAACTAACACTCGGTTTTGGGAATATATTCTGGGGACGTCGAATTTGCGCAGAAGTGGATGAGGGTCTTGTTTCAAGGTGTGAGGTGTTTTTTTCCTATAAAGTGACTGTTGGATTTTGTCCTCTGAGATAGCGAAGTTAATTGCTTCATTCAAGCTTTTCGGGTTTCTACATCGGACAATATTGGAAATACGGGGTTGTAGTCCCATGAGAAAGTGATGGAGGGCTAAATCCTCCATGGCGGCAATCCTACCATCTATCTCCTTCTTTTTACAGTTCGATAGTGCAACTTCGGTAATCAGTTGGGAGAGACAGGTTTCTATTTTGAATGAAAACTGGTTCACGTTCTCATGGTTGTTTTGCCGACTATCTTGGAGTTCTGTAAGTAAATGGGAGTAGTGCTTCCGTTCACTAAACTGGTTTTTCAGAAATTCTTTTAGTTGATCCCATGAACTGAAATCTTTGATGGAACAGGCTATTTCGGCCTTACCTTGCAATTGGCACTGTATGTATTTAAATAGGATTGGCTTTTGTTGTGCGGAAGCCAATTCGAAAGCGTTGTTGCAATTTATTATGAAGGAGTTTAAGGTTTCGCGATTTCCGTCATAAGGTTTTATAAATTTAATAAGGATGTTTAGATCAAGATCTAAATTAGGCATATTAATGTTTGGTGATGGGTTAGGTGATTTAAATTCTACGTTTGTTTCTGATACTGGTACTGCCACATTTAATTCGGGCCTGGAGCTTTTTGACATTTTTTAGATATGGAATCTGTGCAGAAGAGCTATACAAAATTATAAAATTAATTAATACTAAACAGTCAAGTGTATATGGACAATTAGATTGAGGTCACTCACTGTACACACAGCAACGCACTGATAACTAGAGTTGGTAGGTGGTTCATTCCCGGACGATTTGGTATTTCAGATGCGGGCGGAACTGGAAGTAGCGATCTGTTTTCAGGATATTCTTCTTCACGCTACACAGGATGCACGACGGATAAGTGGATATTCTTCTTTCCGAGCAGAATACACGTCACGGCAAGTATAAATAGGATAATCTGACCTTCTGTCTCGGTAGGGCGCCTAGCGGCACAGGTAAGTTGTCGTTTTCCAACTTCAAAATTCTTCGTCTTCACACAGTACACTCAGGATACAGACAAGTAACTGGATATTTATATTTTAATTTTTCTTAAGAGTTTGGCACAGCACAATTTTTCACTAGTAACTTTCACAGTGCGGCGTAATCCGATTGCATAAGGATAATTAATGCACTTTTTATTTATTTTAGGTCACTGGAGATTTTCGTATCCCACCGCTGCCACCAAATGTTATAGGGTCCCTTTAGGAAAGCGTTTTAAAAAAAACTAAATGACGGTTACAAGGACTTTAATTACTTTAATTAATTACATGGATTAAAAGGGGACCCTTGGGCAGCCGCACGCGAAGAACGATCTATGCCAACTGGCTACACTCAATGAGTCAGTTGCCCGTCTCTAAGTCGAGACCGCTGTCTCAGCGGTCTTGGCTTCACAATGTGTTTTTATGAACATCGCTAGGGTATAACAGGTCGATCGCGATCGACTTACCTTGACTAAAAAAATGCATATTCTGCGGAAAACTAATATCTATGCCACGATACACCTTACCTAGACGACAATCCTGCATCACACTTACTTGCAGCCTCTCAGAGTCGATCGATCGTAGTCTAACAATATTGAGGTAGATCGCCAGCAGTTCAAGTTTGAGCACCCCTGGTGTACTGTGTACCGTACTGTAATACTGTTTTAATATTGTAATGCTTATTTAAACTGTTGGTACAATTATGTAATGACAGTGGTCACTTTTTTTCTAATTTTGACTCTAAATTTAACATTAAATTGTTCATCACATTTTTTATCCCTTTCGGACTATTGATCAAGTAGAATAATTAGTGAATGATAATGGCGACCATAGACAGACTATTGTCATTTAAATCAATAATCTTGTTATAACATATTAATTGAATCTTCCGAGGTCTTCTGGAATCTCTTTTCTTTCTTCCAAACGTTTCGTCAACAACTGCGGTTGACATCTTCAGTGGCGACTGCGTTCACTTTCGGAGAAATGTTATCTTTTCGTCTTCTCGAGCGCAACTGACTCGACGACTGTGGCGCACTGGTATTTATAGATCCCAATAGATCCCAGGCATCCCAACAATTTTAACAAAAAAGAAGAGAATCTAAGACTTCGTAATATCTGGTATCCAGACTCCGAAGACATCAAACTCAGGGGGTAGAGGGACGAGAGGGGAGGACAAAAACAGACTCGGTACACACACAATCACAACTACCCTCGCCCACTATAAATATCGGTGGGTCGGTACACACACAATCACAACTACCCTCGCCTACAATAAATACCGGTGCGCCACAGTCGTTAAGTCAGTTGCGCTCGAGAAGCCGAAGAGATAACATCTCTCCGAAAGTGAACGCAGTCGTCGCTGAAGATGTCAACCGCAGTTGTTGACGAAACGTTTGGAAGAAACAAAAGAGATTCCAGAAGACCTCGGCCAAGTAGCCCGGAAGATTCAATTAATATGGACACCGGCCGAGAAAGCCTACACTCCACTTGTTATGGACACTTCTTGGAAAAAAATTAAATGAGATGTGTCACAGTCGATGGAAAAATGTTAGGCGTTAAAAATACGTTATACTTAATTACTTGATTAAAATGTCGATTTTATCATACTGATACTTTTATTTTACACGAGAGAGTATTTTTCACAGTCACTCACAGTATTTACTTATAAATTATAAATGTATATACTTAATGTAATTAAATACCTACTTTCGTGGGGACTTTACGATGTTATTCCACGATGTGTTATTATAACTAAAATAGCCGGTGGAGATAAGTGGGAAAAAAATGGAATAATCCTGACTATCGCGTTGTTTAAAAAAACTAACAACGAAATCTGAGACTTCTAACATAAACGGGCTAATTCGTTTGTGGATTTTTGTTGAATTTCTTGTCTGGATAATGCTAGTTTTATCGACACATCTAACATGAACTGTAGCATATACATTATACATAAATACATACGGATTATTCCATTTTGTTCCTAGGTGTTAGTCCTCACACACATATATACATTGTATGATATGGTACACCATATGTACCATATCATATGATGGTACCACATATGGTGTTGAATGGTATGGTATAATTTATATTATGTATAAATTAGCTTTAATGAAGAAGTAGAAAATTAGAAAACTAGTCTGATCCGATTTTCTTTCAAACAAAACGCAACAAACAAACTTATAAATTTTATTCGACCAATAAAATTTGAGCAGACTAAAGTGCATTTTGCAATGTTTAGTGCATTTATATTTAGGAAAAGGGATGTTATAACAAATAATGTTTTTTGGTCATTTGCTTGGAATCATGGCCAGTGTCCAAAATTGGGTTCGTAACTCACGAACCACTAAATTCCACGAGTACGAAAACTTTGAACATTTCCTTCATTGGAATTTTATATGCGTCCACGCGGGCGAAGTATAAGACAAAGATTAGTTAATGTATTAACTTACAGAGATATTGTCACAAATTATTTTTGTTATAGTCAGTTTTATTAATACCTCACTATAGTTTATGTCCGGTGACTCTTAAAAGGCCATTAGGTCCATAAGAATTTAGCCATTCCGAGAAAAATTCTGCCTGTGTCTCTGCACTGCAGGTCTCTTCCAAGGACCGCCACCAAACATGGATTTCAGCTCTTCTCAAGAAGCCACATGAGATTGATTATAATTAATGAGACTGTGATTAATGTAAGTCTTGATCAAATGAAATAATTTATTTTACAAAAAAAAATATTTTAATACTCATAGATAACGCGAGCAATAAGTGAAATAATGCCGACGGGAATTCGACCATACGAGTATACTCATAAAACTTAAATTCACAAACGTAAATTTGTCACGAGTAGAAATCTTTAGCAGACTCTATAGTTTCAAGCCTCGGGAAAGTTTTGCAGACATCCTGTATAAATAAGTATATTTTTTATTTTATTCTACACGCATATAAATACAACAAGTTGTTTATTTCCGGCATCGTTATTATTTAGTCTGTTTATGTTTAAAGTCTACAGTTTATGTAGTCGCCAAGTAATTTACGATCTTTGCACAAATTTGACTTATGTACGGGGGATTGGAACAAATTTATTTGAGGAAGGAAAGGATTTTATTACTTCTGCTTCGCAAAGAAATTGTTTTTATATGCTTATTCTGATGAAATATAATGCTTTTTAGGCTATTCGATGATTTGACGATTTTGCTTTATGAAACGGAATGCAATATACGGATTTAAACTTTTACCGTAACGTCGTGTAATTCGCTGCGACATATTGACAACATTTTTTATGCCAAGAAGGTGTCAGACGAGCAAACAACACACTTGGTGGTATGTGGATACTGTTGCCCGTGAATATTCGATCTTATCGGTTCAGAATGACAAATGTCGGCGTGTCCCACAGAAGGTGTGCGTCTGGTTTGAGGAGCCCTTTCTGTATTAAATGGGCTGGACTTTCTGACTAGAAGCAAGTGATGACGATAGCCAAGGAAGTTGCGAATGCAGCAATCTGTCCCCAGTTCCAGAAGACTACCGCTGTGTGACAGATTAAAATTCCAACTACTATTAATGTTTTCTTAATATCCGCGAAGCAGCCGCGTCGGTCGTGTTGGGTGGGAACATTCTCCAACTATAGTAGTAGGTAGGGTTAATAATAAATAATGGGCCATTGAGGAGTATGTTATTAAAACAACCGATGCGTTGCAGCATTTGCTTAGTCAGTAGAGGGTTCCTGAAAGAATAACGGCCAGTTCTCACTTCAGCAATTTATTTATGCATAAATATAATTACTGGATAAATTTATTTTAATAAAAAGAACACTAGAACAATGGATAACACTTATGATACTAATATTAAATGTAAACTGTATAGGTATATGTAAAAATGATTAAGAAAGTACCTCAATAAGATGTTTTTGTATATAATTACATAGTTGTACAGCGATTAAATTGAGCATCATGTACAGACAAGCGATTTATGTGATATTCACAAAAGTGCGCAGTACTGATACGGAAGGCTTTACTGGAGTGCAATTACGTCCTTACGGGTCTAAAATGAATACGAAAATTCAAAGAGCAATCAAATCAATGAGTTTGGTTTGAGTTTGAATTTAGATTTTCATTAGCGGCCAGTTCTTAGGGATTTAGTAGCAAGAAGTTCGGTAAAGGATAATACTCGAAAGAGTCCAGAGCATTCATCAGAATGTGGAATTCCGCATTTTCTGTTAAGACGGTTGGTACGAGATGGATACGTGAAACGACTAACAGAGAGAGAGAGAGAGAGATGGAGAGCACAGGAAGAGGCCCTAATTTAGCAGTTGGGTACAGCAGGTTGAATAATGATTATGATGAAAGGTCGGCAAAATAACTGCTTAATAGACTAATAGGATTAAAGGTAAACAGTAAAAGTGTTGAGACTGTACATTGACGTAATTTAAAAAATGAGGAGTCTCTTTAGAAGCTACAGAACCCAAAACAGGATTTTTTTAATTCTTTGTATGTCTGTATGTCTGTCCGTCTGTTCGTCTGTATGTCTGTTTGTTTGAGCATCACGTAAAAACTATTGAAAGGCTTTTGATCTGGTTTTCACTAATGTATAGCTAAGTATCCAGAAGGAAAACTGGTGTATGTGTCACCTTTATATGACACAAGGAAGTTGGGTTATAGACGAAAATAAAAAAATGACTTTTAATAGTATCACTCAAAAGCTACTGGATGGGTTTTCATTCGTGAAATCCATCATGTCGCTGCTTTTACGGGTGTATAAATCTTTTACAGCTGCTTAGTCCACGCGAGCGAAGCCGCAGGCAGAAGCTAGTGAATAATAAATAGACTTACTTAATAAATATTATATAACTTAATAAATAGACTTACCTCAGATGGGTAAGAGCCAGTATGCCACTTACCATCATGTAGGCCGCCTCCCTGCCAACTAAAACAAAAAGCATGAACAAAAAAGGCTGAAAAGTTACCATGACTCTTCCAGCTGACTCTAACTCCTTTAAGCAATATGTGAGCAGAGATCTCAGAGCACATTTATATGGAAATTTTGATGATGAAGCGTACTCAGTAGGTACATAAACTTGTAATGATATCGTGAACGTTAATGTCGTGTGCAGTGTTGTCAGATAGAATTTTAAATTTCCATAGAGGTTGCTATGTTATTTCGTTAAAATTCCTGCAGTAATTTTGTCAGTTTGCAAGATGAGTGCGTGCGAATGCGAATCGAAACATAATTTAAAAAAAAAATTATGTACCACAAGGAAATATCTTTTAATTTTAACAATTTAAGACACACTATAGAATGAATCGATGAATTTAAAGTTTGTTTGCTATAAAACGACACGTATAATTTTATTAATAAACATTTGGTTTGAGGCAGAGGAAATTTTAACGAAAATAATTTCTAAGTGTCTAAAAAAATAGGTTGTAACTTATTAGTTTGTATACGTAATAGGTTCATAGAATAATCTTGCATAATCTAAGGAAATCTTTAAGAGATTTATTCCATTAAACCCAGCTTCGATGATCAGATGTACCAGGTAAATATAGTGTACCAGGTAACCATCAGCGTGTGCCTCTCCACTGCTGGGTATTGGCCTCTCCCTCGGCTCGCCACCGCACACGATCCTCGCCAAGTCACAATTTGTAATGTGTATTAATTTATTAAAAATTTCTCTTTTTAACCCTTTATGCTCTGTTTAACCCAATGACTTCGATGTATTCCGGTTTTGTAGGAAAATACTGAATAAATGAGTTAGTTACATAAAATGAACTTTAAATCACTTAAATACAGTGCACATGTAAATCATAACAACGTTACATCTCTCACATTAAACTAAACATGTAGTATTTTGTCGATTGCAGCGTTTGATGTCAATCTGATGTATTACAAAACAAAGCCCTTCTTCTGTCGCTTGCGCGCGATCGACTGAAGGAGTTGTGGACAATTGACCGTGACGTAACGAGCAACTTTTTGGTACTGCTTTGCATATCTAGTAGAATAGATAGAAGTCATTGGATTAACCATTAGATTTTTCCGTCACCATTTTTCCATATCCGCATTTAATTCCTAATATGCTGGAAAATTCGTTTTGTTGACAACACTGGAAGCGCCACGCTGAATTATAATTTCCACGTGAAAATGTCTATATGCTGTAAAACACGCATCAAACATGATGGAGGCTGAGATAAAATTGGCTGCCCTCCTATCGGGATGTCAACGTGGTGTCATCCATCAAATTCTGCAATATTTTTTGTGACGCGGAAAATTTGAGGTGTCACGGTTTATTAAGAAACTGTATTTTACTAGAAGCATTGCTGATATGGACCTTTGTACCTCACATATAAAGGGCAAATCCCATTTTTCTATACAATAACAATTATTTCAAATTACATAAAATGTTTAAATATCAATAAAATAATGACGTATTTATATATCACGTTTACAACAACCCCTTAGAATAATGCAGGTTAATTTTATTTCACCCTATATACACAGCTGACTAGATTTGCGTATGGCGACATAGCAGCCATAAGTTACAAGTAAGTCATATATGCCATCAGTGAGCCACCTGTTTTAAAAACTCACGGATCCGACACGATCTTATCCTCCGTGGAATATAAAAATTCTACGACCTTATCAGAATTCTCCTAAAGAAAGCAGCGACTAATTTTAATTGCAATCTAAGGACCAGCCGAGGCCGCGGTGTCGAGTGGGACAAAGTAAAAGCATAAAGTAGGGAATATTAATGACATTCTCAAAAATAAATTATAATTATTGACAGATATTCCGTGGATGAAAATAGTCAGAGTTTCGTTGATTGATTTATTGACAGATGTTCCATGGATAAAAATAAGTCAGAGTTTCGTTGATTACTTCGGGTGACATAGAGAATAATTGATACTAAACTTAAATAATTTTAAAATTGTACAATTACAATTTAATTTTGAGATTTTTTAATGCTCAATATTATTAATTACTCATTTAATGTGTAAATAGTCATCATCGAGTATGAATAAATTGTGCGACATATTATTGTAATCACTTTATGTTGTAAGTGAAACATTTTAAGATTCATGTATTTCGTTTATGACCCCTTTTGGGAATTTACTAACTGTTGTGTTCTACGCAACGAATATCGCATTTATAAAACGTACGTGATTAAGTTTTATTAAAATTCTATTTAAAATCTTCAACCATTTGATTCAAATATTATGAATCGTTTCATTTGATAACTAGTCTGTTTCATTTTTAAAACAAACATTTTAACAATAAAAACTGCAATAAAAACAGCCTCTAGCTCTTATAAATGCGATCCGCTACAACTCCCCGTGGCGCTGTGTAATCAAATCACTAATCAGCGTGGCTGTGTGTATGAGGCGTATTTCGGGATTTTCATCACAGTTCGCATACCGTTTCTATATATTTTTATCGTGGTAGAGATGAAAAAAAGGAATACTTGTTATTAACCCAATTAAGATGCTTACTAATGAAGTTACTGGAGCCTTTTTGAGTCCTGAGAAGGAAAAAGGAATTATTTTTTAATTGAGTTTGTTATTCGGTTAAGTACAGAGGGAACATCGAGTTTGCGTTTTTATTTTGAAAAGGAAACCTGTTTTGACTTCTGTGAAAATTTTAAATTGATTATTAAATTTTAATATTATTGATTAGCTAAGTTGTTAGTGATTCTGTCTGTTGAAGAAAATAAAAGGTCGATTCAGCCGTTTCGACGCGATTGAGCAACAAACATCCATACTTTTGCATTTACCATATTAGTGGGATTCTTGTATTGGCGGTGTGGTGTCAGCCGACTTTTGAATAGCCACCACCACATCTCCCCCCCCACGGGTGTCGTAAAGGTCGACTAAAAGATAATAAAACCGTTATTACAAGTCCTGAGGAACTACATCACATTTAAAAGAGTGGACTCGCCAACCCACTTGGCCAGCGTGGCCTTTTAAGGCCATACATCCCTCATGCATAAGATGAGAAGGCCCGTGGCCAGCGGTGGACAATAATTAAACATTAGAAAGACATTATGAGGGGGAGAGTGCACGCTGCAATCCAACAGCCACTGGGCGCACTTGACTGGCCACGTTACCCCTCTCTCACAGAAGACTACCTTGAAATGTACTGCATTTCCCACTTAATCTTATTTCCCTAATGTACGTACGTGTTTCGGTAGTGAGTGAGATGTGTCAGAGCCCATTCCCATCCTCTCCCTCCCCATTTCCCCAACCCTTTCTCCAAATCCTGTCCTATATCCAAAGGTAGGCAGCGCATCCGGGGGCGTGCCAACGTTCGTCATTTTGGACTAATGTTGGCATGTATCACGAATGTCTATGGGCTACAGTATCCACTTACCATCAGGTGGACTGTATGCTCGTGTGTCACCTTCGTCCATATCAAAAAAAAAAAACATACATACTCGTATATTAATATTGTAGTATGATATATTGCCTAATGTATGTATAACCATGAGTCTTTGTTGCTTGAATTAAATGTTATTATTTTTATTGTAGAAATGTGGAGATTAAAAGAATCTGAGCATCGTTTTAATTTCAGAGGTATAGAGAAACTATTTCAGGCAATAAACTGTTATACTTAATTGCGAAAATACGAATTTATCGCACGGCGTATTGCAGAGGAATGCAATAACCGGGATCATTGCTGCACTAATGGTTATCACACGGCGTTGCCTGTTAAGGAAACTGTAGTCGTAGATCTTCTTTCTATCGAGTAGATTTCTTTAATAATAATAAAGCCACACTCACCATTTCTCCTCATATTTTAATTGTCTTATTGTGTCTGTGTGTTGTATATAGATTAATGGTAAATATGTATTATGTAATTATTTATACTGTATAGCATTGACGTGTAATCAAAATATTTATTTCCTTTCTACCTAATGGTTGTCTAGTAGAGATCACTTTTAGCGATAAGACCGCCTTGTGCGTTTATAATGTCTGTTAAATATTGTTTCTGTTTTGTTGTGAAGTGCAGTAATGAGTTTTAGCTATTTATGTATAGCCACAGTCAATGACCCACGCTATAAATTCCTGTGAAAGACATACAAAGAGGAAATAGAAATACAGATCGGTATGACAAGCGCAGCAACAAATGAAGGGCGGTAATAGATAAAACACAAATTAGTTGTCTATATAATTTTTTTTGTTATAGTCCACCTGATGGTAAGTGGATACTATCGTCCATAGGCATCCACGATGTATCGCGACATGTATGTCAACATCAGTCCAGAATGACAAACGTTGGCACGCCCCCGGATGCGCTGACTACCTTTGCAGATTAAGGACTAAAGTTTTTTTTTTTTTTTTTTATAGATTAGTATATAGTATATTAGTATATTTTATAGACGAGCAAGCGGTCCCACGTGATGGTAAGTGTTACCGCCGCCCATGGGCACCTGCAACACCAGAGGGTATGCGGGCGCGCGGCCGACCTTGCAAAATCCTATTCACAGCTCTCTTGAAGAACCCCATATCGTAGCTTAATGGAAAGACCTCTTCAGGCAGTTCGTTCTACAGCCTACGGGTTCGCGGTATAAAATATTTTTTGGACCGAACAGTGCGCGACACCTCCGTATCGAGGAAATGCGGATGGACCACACTTCTGTGACGGGAGGTGCGGTTGTAGAAACCCGAGGTGGCAATTATATTAAACAGTTCTTCAGAGCATTCCCCATTGTACAGGCGGTAGAACACACAGAGAGACGCAACGTCTCTCCGAATGCTGAGGGTTTCTAAACCGCCCGTGAGAGTGGGATCGTCGACAATACGAAAAGCACGTCGTTGGATGGAGTCAAGTAGGTCCAATTGGTATTTCGGTGCGCCGGCCCAGAGATGAGAGCAATACTCCATATGGGGCCTCACCTGAGCTTTGTAAAGCATTAGGAGTTGCCCAGGGGTGAAGTAACGCTTCGCTCTGTTCAGCACACCGAGCTTTTTGAAGGCCATTTTGGCCTTATTTTCCAGATGACCCCTAAATTCGATTTTGCTGGAGATGTCGACACCAAGGATCCCGATACTCTCCGAGATCTTAAGAGGTATGCTCTGAAAGCGAGGTGCTACAACAAAAGGGGTTTTTATATGGAGTGGGGAAATAGGGAGGGATAGGATGGGATGGGAATGGGCTCTGGCCCGGGATCATATAAACAGCAGGCAGGGGCATTACCATCTGGACTAATCGGTGGGTACTGGTAGTGGCTGGATGTGAAGAGAAATTGTGTACCTACCCATATTCTATATAAGTCAGTAATGTTTCATTGTATGTCTCATGCCTCGGCATGTCTCGTATCTGCTGCATGTTTTGGCGTTTTATGCCATAGCAAAAGTTTCTTGAGTGGACTCCCTTTTGACATCAAATTCCGGCGCTGAGTATTTTAATTTTATTGAAAAAATTTAAGTGTATAGAGGAATATATAATTCAACATATCCGTCGCAGCGTTTGTGCCGAAGTGTATGTAAATGCACCTACTTCTCGCGCTGCTCATCGTTATTAGAAAACATAAAAATGCCTAATTGCGCCGTAATAAATTGTGTATGTATCAAGGGAGATAATTCGTTTCATTGGTGACTGACTGGTTTCTCCTTCACTAAAATTTACTCGTGACTTAGTCGTAGGTATAAAATAAATGACACGCTTGGTTCCACTTTGAACACAATACAATTGAACGAACGTGTGTTTAATTTAAATGCGTTGTAGCGATGAATCTATACATTTACCCATACATATAATAAAAACGTAACAAAGCAGTCTTTAAACAAAATATTTTTTTAAAAAAAAAGTCATTATACGAGTATGGTAAAGTACGAGTGATACAGAACCCAAAACAACGTTTTTTACAATTTTTGTCTGTCTGTCCGTCTGTCTGTTTGAACACGCATCGCGCAAAAACCACTGAACGGAACCTCGGCACAATTATAGTTTATGTACCGAGTTAATATCTAGGGTATTTTTTATTCCAGTCCGTTATAGAGTTCCCACGGGAATCACTCTGAAGTAAGCGAGAACGAAGTCTCAAGCACCGTCAGTTATCAAATGAAGTTATCATTCAAATTATATCTTCTAACATCGCAAGAAAGCGCTCATAATATTTTTTACCCATTCCGTAAACCATTTTCCTTTGTTCTAAAAACATAAATTGGGTTCTCACCCCTAGCCGCCAGGTGTCAGTGTTGCCAGACTGATAAATGACCAGGGTGAGAAAAAACATTAGTGAGGGGACTGGAGGAAAAGGTTGTTGCAGCTTGTAACATTATCTCCCCTATTCCATTGCATAAAGTTCTTTGCTATTTTCTAACCAGTTTCAAGTTCTGTTTATCAGGAAAGGGCGAGAGATCCTAAGTAATTGTTAAATTTAATTTGCTCTTATGATTAATTTTAATTGGCTTGTATTTGAACGAGCAGCAAAAAATACTAAATAAGATGTAAAAAATACTAATTTTTGAGTAACTGAAATAAGTAATTTTAGTCAAATTACTAAGAATGTCATCACGAAGTCTATTTCTGTATTGACATCGGAGAATCTGAATCAAATCCACCTTTAAATTTCTCTTATTCCCCACTGCTCAACTGAAATGCTCAATTTTAAATAGTTGAGCAGCGGGTAATCACATTAAAGTCCTAATGTTCAACTGGTTGAGCACTTCAGTGGAGTAGTGAGGAACGAGCGTTTTTTATTCGTGTTTTCAAAAAAACTCATGAATATACAAATTTACGAAATATAAAACCTGTTTGTAGAATCACAGCAACGACAAAACCTATTTCAAAATGTAGGAAACAGAGCCAAATTAAAAACGGCTTTTAATGAGAACATTATCTATATACTTAGAAAATACATTACTCGGGTCCGGGTAAGTACTACATATTTTGAGGTTGCTCATATCGATTTGCTGCCCTTTCAGTCTTATTTCCAATTAATTGAATTAATTATTTCTCATTATACACTTGTGTAGTATACATTATAGTAAGAAGGCAGGCGAGCGTACAGTCCATCTGATGGTAAGTGGATACTGTCGTCCTTAGACATCCGCGACAAACGTTGGCACGCCCCCGAATGCCTTGCCTACGTTTGGAGATTTAGAAATGGATTTGGCGAAATTGAGAAAATGGAAAGGGATATGCTAGCATGGAATATACGCATACGCACGTACATTAGGGGAATAGGTTTAAATGGGAAATGGTAGTACATTTTATGGTAGTCCTCTATGTACATGAGAAGGGTAACTTGGCCGGTCGATTGCGCCCAATGTCTGTGGGATTGCACCGTGCACAGAAATTGTACAGAAAGTGCTTGTTTTGTAAGTGTTTAATTAGATGTACACTCACACAATTTAATTGTTTAGCCGCCAATATTTATTTAAGGCTTATCTACTAAATACATACAGGACATTATTAGAACATTCGCATCATATTCTTTTATATGCATTTAAATTACAGATATGCCAACATTCTCATACAGACGTACATACAAATAAAAAACATCTTATGAATTAAACATAACACATTGACTTAAAAAACAAAAAATATTAGATCACATACGGCTGCCATGTAATGAAAAAAGAAAAAAAAATACAAAAAAAGAGATCAACTTCCGGGAAATATATATGTATACTATGTATATATTGAAAATGTATTATTCCTAATTATATTTAGGTATCTAAACATCGAACTTTCTTAATTTACCGTTTTATAAATACAATGTTAGTTTATCCATATTCATATTCAACGAGGCAATAGCGCCAGCTTGGTAGGTAGGATCTTTGTACGTTTTCAATATGTAGGAATTTTTAACCCACGTACTGACATTTTGTTTTATTTTTAGCAGTAAATTTTGTTCTTGTATATAGGCATTAGTTATTTATAATTTTAATAATTACG
Source organism: Sesia apiformis (assembly GCA_914767545.1). Classification (NCBI taxonomy): domain Eukaryota; kingdom Metazoa; phylum Arthropoda; class Insecta; order Lepidoptera; family Sesiidae; genus Sesia; species Sesia apiformis. The sequence goes on along the minus strand of OU611972.1, from coordinate 2,772,701 downwards.
TATTATATTATTATTGTCATATGAATAAAATGATGGCACGAGTGTGACATCCGTGTATAGATATCAATAATAGAGGAAGTATATTATGTTGTCATATTATTAAGTATAAAGGAAAGTGGCTAAACGATTAAATTGTACTTAATTAAATTGCAAATTAACTTGCAATTGTACAATTAATCTTGTTTCAAATATTCACGTAATTAAACTTTAAAAATATGTGATTTTTTTAATGTAGCATAACCCCATTGCAGATTATGATCCAAAATCTCTTAGTGATTACACAAGGGAGGCCTTTGCCCTATAAACAATTCTTTATAAATTATGTCACCGAGGAAAAGAAAATATACCCGCAAACATATTTTTCACATCGACGCAACCCATAAACAAGCCATATTAAACAGTTCCGTCAAGGCAAGATAATGGGGTTACCATTATTCTCACCTATCTATCCCGAACAGCTTGTCTTACCCACCTGCCTCCCAGGGATGTTTTCCCGCAAGCTTCGGGTAATTAATGATAGGTCATTATTTTGTGCAGTTCCTTGAGCTGTGTACTGTGCTGAGAAAACGCGGCGGTTGTACGCGCTGAACTTTAACGATAATTACAATGATTAATGAATAATTGTTATTTTAAAACATGATTATTAGCGCCTATTGAGAACACCACCTCCTGATACTTTATCAGAAGGTACCTTTCAGCTAGATTTAACTGGCAGATAATTTATCTATCAGATTGTTAACAGTTGTTTAATTTTTATCCGAAGGTGGTGAGAAAGGCTCTTTAATTTATTTATAAGCCGTTTTATAGATGATTATTATTTGTTGTTCTTTTTTCTTAATAATAAACAGTTGTTTTAAAATGACATTATTACAACGTTAACATAAGGCGGACTTAGAAAAACTAAGAATGATAATGGTAAAGATATAAAGATGATGTCTCTATTTGAATAAATGACGTACTGTTTATAAATATATACGAATATAGGTGCACAATGATTTTAATTATCATTTTAAAATCAACTATGAAGTCATTTTTCATATATTATCAAAATAGCAGTGCTTGTGACTTCTTTCGAATGAACTTGTGATTCCCGTGGGAACTCTATTATTGATCTGGATAAAAAGTACCCTAAATGTTAACTCGGCACATGAACTATAACTATAGGTACCGAGTTTCAATAAAAGCCGTCCAGTAGGCTTTGAGTGATACGCGGTCAGACAGACAGACAAAATTTCAAAAATAGTTGTTTTGGCTTCTCTAACGTTCGTGAAGTACCTACACTGCAACGATTTTTTTGCAAAAATATTTCATATATAGACACGGCTCTGTTGCGATTTTATTATACGTATATATAGATTTATTACACTAAATTGTACATTTAAAGTAGTACATAGTTATATACTGTAGAAATATTCGCAAAATATATAAATTGTGCTTTCTACTTACAGTACTAATGTTAGTGATCATTGATATCCTCTGTTAGTTAACTTTCGGTTGAGAAGATTGTATTAATTGAATCTTCCGGGCTACTTGGCCGAGGTCTTCTGGAATCTCTTCTCTTTTTTCCAAACGTTTCTCTTTCGAGCGCAATTCGAGTAGCCGAAGAGATAACATCTCTCCGAAAGTGAACGCAGTCGCCACTGAAGATGTCAACCGCAGTTGTTGACGAAACGTTTGGAAGAAAGAAAAGAGATTCCAGAAGACCTCGGCCAAGTAGCCCGGAAGATTCAGTTAATATGGACACCGGCCGAGAAAGCCTACACTCCACTATAACGTTATTGTGTTTTTCTTTTTCTCTTACTGTAATTTTAGATTTTTTTTTTATGTACAGAGGCGGCAGGTGAGCATACAGTCCACCTGATGGTAAGTGTATACTGTCGCTCATAGACATCCGCGATATATGCCAATATTAGTCCAAAATGGCAAACGTTGGCACGCCCACGGATGCGCTGCCTACCTTTGTAGCTATAGGAATAGATTTGCAGAAAGGGTTGGGAAAATGGGGAGGAATAGGATGGGAACGGGCTCTAGACGCATTAGAACTGTTCAAAAATTTCAAAAAATAGCATTATTGTTAGTAAGTTTAAGTATGTAGTTAGATTCACAATATTTCAGTAGAGCGTTTGAAGTGCGTTTTAAATAGACACTTCAGGTTAAACCGACAACGTTTACATTATATTTGTAACAAATAAGTACATTAAAAGGTAATAATATATATGCATCAACAGCAAAAAGAATACAAATTATTTCCCGCGCAAATATCTGTTTAAGCACCCGTTTTATATCATTGTTTACAATATTAACTACATGTTCTTTTACGGTTGAATAAAAAACAAAAATCGATTAATATATTATAATACTGTACCGGGGATACAAAACCAGTAAATATTAAAAACTGACAAATAAGTATAAAACTGTTATCAGAATATAGAAGATTTGATTTTTTATTTCAAAAGATATTGCAATTCAAATATCCGTCGCGTTTTCTCCGTTTAGTGCGTATGTTTAATCCTTATTTTTAACTGCTCCATGGAAAATAGTCTTCGGTTATTTGTCAGCTGTAAAATATTGCTTGTCCCAACTTGGCATTAATTTTCGCATTACTCATGCCTTGTCGCAGATTAATTGTAGGAATTAGTTATGATAGATAAACAGACTAGAAAGAGACAGAAGTTTTTTTTAACTAAATATCGGACTAAGGTGAAGCTAAAAAGGAAGGAAAGTATGGATGGAGTTAAAAGATGATTTTTATTAGACATAGTAAGTAGATACTTGATAGATACTTGGTATCTACCAAGTATCTACCAACGCTACCAAGGTAGCACAACGCCGTGTGGTCATGGACGTAGTCACGGTGGGGCAGGGTGGGGCACTTGCCACACTCCCTGGCATAGGGATCAGCAAGTAACAGACTTTGTGCATTACACGATTTCTATTTGAAATTTTAAGAAAATAGTTTATATTGTCCTTCCCTGGATAAAGTCCTGACTACGCCCTTACGTGTGTTGAAAACGACTTATTTGCGGTTACAAGTCGGTAGGGTAAGGTCTAAATATCCCCAAAAAGTGTGAAAGCGTCAACTCGTAATGGCCAGCGCGGCCTTTTAAGGCCCTTAAATACCTTCGTGATCATAAGGTGAGGCTTGATCCCTGCAGTGGGACTTTATAGGATACTAGCGACTCGGATAAATAAACTGAAGGTCCATTCTAAATAATGGTGAAAGATTTTTTGAAATCGGATTAGTAGTTTCGGAGAATACCTCCTACATCCAAATAAGAAATAAGAGGACAATGTCAAGTTCACTCAGCTACTTCCCTCTCGCAGTGGAACGAAAATATTTTTAATTGAAGGACAAACCTATTTTATCAATATCTACGTCGTTCATTTCACTATTTCCCACCCATTTTCCGCTCGCAGTGGAAGGCCGACTTAAAATTTTGATGCCCTTTCGCACTACCAGCTGACAAATGACATGAATGCCCCATTAAATTTCCAATTAGAAAAAAAATATATTGTAACCCACGGACGTGGCCATCGAAGTCTGTAAAGTAACTCACTGACATTTGGCATTCTCGCCAGTGAAATTCAAAATGTTTGCATAAATATTCAGGTCCTCTCATTGGTAATTCCCTGGGTATCACATCTGTGGGACAGACGGTTACCGACCCTATGACGCTGTAATAAGGGACTTAAAATGTACGTAATTACGCTCACTAATAACAGGTGTGGTCTCATCGGTGGCGAGTTTTAGGCTTTTAATTTTGAAATATACTCACGTTACAAAGTTCACAAATAAGGTAATACATAAACAAAAAAAAACTTATTAAGAGCCCGTTCACAAAATTTGCTCCAGAGAGGCAATAAAAATGGATTTTTGATGTTCTAATTCAGAGAAATAGAAAGGTTTCTATAAACTTGAACATTTGAATTACCTAGACCGTTTCTTGATATTGTACATAGCGGCCTTAAATTTTAGATGTAACGAATATAAATTACTTATTTTAGCCGATTTTCGAAAGTAGTTTTTCGTAAAACGCTCAGAGAGTAAATTTTGATCTCTTAATACGTAATTACACTGAAACAAACACCATATTCAAAAACTGTTTTATGTTTGTTATGTATTCTTAATGTACATTACGGCTTTACTTTTTCGATTTTTGACCAAATATCCAAGGTATAACATTACTTTTCACAACACAAAATTTAAAAAATCCTTCCTGAAATATTCCAATTTTCTCATAATTTTAGACTTGTACTTAAATTCTTATACTTACACTATAAAGTTCACACTTTTGGCATACGAAATGTCATTTGATAATAAAAAAAATAATGCAATAAACAATAAAATTAAACAAATAAAAGTTGTAATATATATATTTGCTTCCGCTCGAAGAGCGGCCTCAATGCCGCGCGAGCGCTTGTCGAGTTAGGTTCTGTGTCAAACGTAGTTTCCAGAATTTCGTGCCACGCGATCTATCGTAGCTGTATAGTGCGACCAATCCGTTTTGACCACGTAAGTAATAATAATTATTGATAAAACTATAATTTTATTAGCAAAAGCTCATTTTGTTTTGTTTTACCTGACTGCGCAAAAAGGAGGGTAATGTTTTTGGTATATATATTTCCGGTTTCTTGGGCGCTCGCTGTAGCCTGAATGGCTAGATGGATTTAGATGAATGAAGTGTCGTTTGATTCGTTTTAATTGTAGGAGTGATATAGGGTTTATTTTATTTCTTTATATTAGTTTAATATGAATTACTTTAATCAAGAGTTTTGTTTATTTCTAGCATGGGTCGAAAAGGCACTGTGTACAGATGTGTTACAAAGAGAAAATATACAAATGAATTAAAAAATGCAAACCAAGCAAGGTAATATTTTTCGAAAAATAACAATTTAGGATTGCTTTTATATACTTCGGAAATTTATAGTAACTTTGAATGCAACTGTTTCAGAAAGAAAAAGAAATATGAAAATGCCATGAACAAAGATTCCTTCTTATCACAATTATGGGATACGGAAGACATTGACATGAACCAAGTTCCATTTTCGTCTCAGGCGAAGAACGCAAGAAACCTTTTTTAAAAATGTTGTGATGACGGGATCAACTCTTGTTATTAAAAGACTATCATCACATTATATTATATCGTAACAGGTTTTATTTTTCTTTTTACCCAACTGCGAAATACCTTCGTCTTCTATGAAGAATATAAGTTTAACACCTGACAATCTGCCACCCCCAACACTTGATGAGACGGATGTGATGATGACAATAGAAAGCGAATTAGAGAACAGTACCGTAAGTACACTAATATTATAGAGGTAAAGTTTGTTTGGGAGTGAGTTTGAATGTAGCAGGTAATCTCGGGAACTCCTAATCCGATTCTAAAAAATATTTCACTAATAGAAAGCTATATTGTCCCTCAGTGTTATAGGCTATATTTATTCTCGAACGCGAATCCCCAATTTCTCTCGGGAAAAGAAATATACGCGGGTGAAATCGCGGGGCATTCGCTAGTTGATTATTGATTTTGATTTTTTATATTATAAAGCTAATGTTTAATTGCCGTGTTTCTTCTTCTCTTCTATTATGCAATCCATACTACTAATAAAAAATGCATAATTATTTCAGGAAGTAGACCATGTTGTTGAGGGACGGAGAATAATTGATTTCCAATACTTTACGAGTCAATTACTTGAAATTGAGAAACATGGTGAAAAATTCGGTTGCAGACTGAATAATTTGAAATTAGTGCAAGAGAAACAAAAAGGACTCGTCTCAAAATATTCTTTTGAATGTCGTATGTGCGGTTCTACTTTTGAATTGAAAACATGCGACGATAATTGTCTTAAAATTGATGCAAATTCTGGAGCGGTATCAGGAGCCATTCTAATAGGAATAGGCTTATCGAATCTCAACGAACTCAATGCTTCGATGAATTTACCATCTATGTCACTCCAATTATTTAGCACTACACATGATGATATTGCTGAAATATGGCGTATAACGGCTGAAGAGTCAATGAAACAAGCTGCCAAACAAGAACAAGAAGCTGCAATATTACGTGGTGACGTCAAAGATACTGGAATAGCAATGGTGCCAGTAGAAACTGATGCATGTTGGAGCAAACGATCTTATAAAACAAATTATTCCGCTTTATCTGGTTGTGCAGCAATAATTGGGGAACATACTGGAAAAGTCCTGCATATTGGATTTCGTAACAAATATTGCGTTATCTGGGCTCGCGCCTTTAAAAAAGGCGTGTCTGCAAGAGAGCATAATTGCACAAAAAATCACTTCAGTTCATCCACCAGCATGGAACAAGCAATTCTGGTTGAAGGTTTTAATTGCTCGATAAAGGAAAGAAATCTTATATATAATATATTAATAGCTGACGGTGACTCGAGTACTTACAAAAGCATTCTCGAAAGTAGACCTTATCCTGATGTGCTTGTGCAAAAAATAGAGTGTACCAACCATTTGTTGTGCAACTACAACGGAAGAAACATGCAATTGAAAAAAGATACTGCTATACCTCTTAATGAACCCAAACTTTTGACCGGAGATCGCCTTACTAGGCTACGTACTGCTATCCGTTCTGCAAGTAAGTTTAGAAATGAACAAAATTACTCAACCGAGACAAAAATACTTAATTTGCAGAAAGACATATTACACGCCTATATTACATTACACGCCTATATTACATTACATAGTATATTACATTACTATACCTATAGACATATTACATAGTACACGCCATATTTTTGGTGACCACACTGATTGTGAAGATTTTTACTGCACACCAGAAAGGAAAGCAGAACATAATGTAGTTCCGATGGTACCAACTTTAATTCTCAAATTGCGAAAGAACGCATCTCAAGTGGCATTTAATTCCAGGAGCCTTCTGCAAAATTCCACAAACAATCGTGCCGAACAATTTAATAGTGTAGTAGCCAAAGTAGTGGGTGGCGAAAGAGTCAATTATTCTTTTAAAGACTCTTATAAAGCACGTTGTTACGCAGCAGTAGTGACGTTCAATAGTGGTAAACCGCAATACACATTATACAAAACACTGTGGGCGTCAAGAGGCAAAGAGGCGTCCAAATCAGAATTCGGCACCATTGGTGAAGGATATTTTATATAGGTATGATTTAGGCCATGTTCCTTCCATTAGACATGGAAAAGAAAATGAAGCCAAGGCTTTAGAACAATTGGGTGTACAAGAAAACATTCAAATTGAACAATGTTGGTTGTTTATCGATGAACAGTACTGCTTTCTGGGAGCTGCTCCTGATGGCATCTGCGAAGAAGGACTAATAGAAATTAAATGTCCTCCTTCCGCATTCGGTATCGATCCAGAAGAAGCGATTGCAAGCAAAAAAATTTAATTCTTCAAACTGAACAATTCCGGCGAACTTACCATGAATGTAAAACACGACTGGTTTTACCAAGTCCAGGGCCAGCTTCATATTGAAAATAAGCAGATATGCTTATTTGTAGTATGGACTGGTCCTAATTACACAATCAAAGTAGTGAGAGTTCACAAAGACGATGATTTTTGGGAAAACCAAATGTTACCAAAGTTGTCGCGTTTTTATCATGACTGTATCCCCCCTGAAATAATTGATTCTCGAAACGCCAGATCGATGCCACTAAGAGAAATACTTTTCTAACCATGTTTAACACAGGAACCTGGCCCTACCTACCTCTACCTCTCTAACTAACTACCTACCTACAGTTTTATAATAGTTGTAATATATTGAATTGAAGTAATGTAATATTTATTGTGTTTAAACCTGAAAAAAAGCTTACTAACTAAAAAGAAAAAGATCGTAAATTAATAAAGAAAGGATTATTAATATGCATAAAACATGGTCATTATAGGTGTTATTTAGAATTAAGTTCAATATGTTTTGCCGCAGCTTGGCATACAAATTTATAAAGTAATATTAAATATTAAATTTAGTTCTACTATTTGTACTTTACTATTTGTTGTTTTGTTTTCCTTACAATCACTGTAACAGGAGCGAAGCCGCGGGCAACAGATAGTAACAAATAATAAAAAAAACAATGCAATTCATTTATTTTTTAATACGGTATATACTAAACTTACTTGTAGATCTATCTTTGTAAAAAATAATTCAATAATAGGAAAAAGTATCAACATTGTTTATTTTAACTAAAGCACGGCGACTTGAACGCGTGACCTTGAACGAAGTGTCGCCGGGTTTGAATATGCCTAATCTTTCGGAACTCTATTTTGTAATACGCCTCTTAATTAGACTAATCAAAGTGCGTGGTTTATTCTAATTTTAGATTAGATTTTTTAATGACTACCTACCTACTAGGCGAATAAGCGTTGTACATCCCAACTTTACGTGACACAGTCACTTGACTACGTTTGCGTCTATTTTAGATAGTTACTTAGTAGAACAAGTCTTAGATTAAACTCATAATGCAATTAGACTATGTAATAATTGTAACACCATCTCAGCAAAGGGTCGGGTATGGACTTGGTTTAAAGACAATGTCAAAGTTAATGTTTATTTGGGATCGGATCTGGATGTTGTGTGCTGTGGTGCTTTGTATGTGTGTTTGGACTCACGACATGTGTGTTCTAGGGTGGTTTTATTTATTGTCATTCCAAGTATGGTTAAGATATTTTTCAACTTAAAATTAACATCTGATGTTTATAATGAATGAAGCAATAGAAGGTACGTTATTTTTTTACGATTTCACTAAAATTTCAGTATCTAAACAAGAACTATAGGCAAATCTAATTTCTAATTATAGGAAACTAGAAAGTATTTTTTATTTTTATTTTCATTATCACTGTCAAAGGGACCACGTCTCATTGTTGATGTCGCCGGTGAAAATTTAAATTTTATGAAACATTAACACTTCTGTTATGTGCATTAGCATTTATGATGCCGTTTTATATTTTAGAATATTTTGGCGGGAAATACTTGGTTTAACGGCAACCCCTGTGTCGTTTATTAGTGTTTTTGTGATTTTTTTTATTGAATAAATTAGTGTTAGCATAAATTAAAATTAGATTGAATATATTAATGGACCCAATAAACTTTTTCCTCCATCTCCGTAGTTGTTCTCACAATGTTACGAATATAATTATTAGTATCTAAGTTAAAACAAAAGTATAGATAAAATGGGTTTAATTAGTACACGTTTTAACATCACCATTTGATCAACAGGGAAAACCGTAGGCTCTAATTAATTTTAGCACACAAAGCACATTTTCTTTATTTTTGTTTCGCCACATAATACTCAGGTAGCTCACGCCTGTCCGAGCTGTCGCTTGGTGTACAACATGAAATTATGGTCCGTATTTCCCGCCCAAAACCCTTCTCTGACAGAATGAGGGTGAAAAAACTAAATTTTGTCTTTCCCGTGGCAGTAAGGTCATTTATCACTGCAGGTGGCGACGTCTGGGAGATGAGATAACATGTAGGTTAAACTCTTGACTTGCTATAAACAATTCAGATGAGTAACAATTTTTTTTTTACATTCCTAATGGCACAAAATTGTTTTCTAAAACACTTTTGTAAAATAGATACAGGAAGTAGATTCAACAGCTGAATTCCATTGATCCAAAAATGTGATTCACATCTGAAATGGAAAAAGACAGAATTTTGCCGTTCCTAGACGTTAAAATAATGGTTAGAGAAGATCATTCCTTGTCCCACACTGTGTATAGAAAATCAACACCCACCGATAAATACCTACCTACATGCCTCCACACATCACCGCCATATTGGACAACTACTGCAGTTGTTTCTTTGAATAATTGAGCACAACAACTCTGTGACCCTGAACATTTAAAAGATGAGTTGTTACATAAACGAAATGAATACAAAGTGAGTCGTAGGGAAAGACATCCTGAGATCAGCAGACAATGAGCATTTAAATAGTACTTTAAAGGAGTGACGGTCAAAGTTGTAATAGTATTAAGAAAATACTCCATTACGACACCGTCCTATAATGTAGCGGAAAACCTACGTTCACCAAAGATGTAATACCCTATCAGATGCCATGTGTCTATAAGATAACTACGAGTAAAAGATAACTACAGCCAAACAAAGTGCACCGTAGCAGAAAGGGTCAAAGAACATATCGTAGCTGTGAGGAATCACCAAACGAATAAATCGGCGATAGCGGACCATATACTCAACACCGGTATCAATCACTGTACCTATAGAACTGCATAGTCCAAAAATCCTTTCCACTGCTCGCCACTATTTCTCCTACTTCTGCGTAAAGCAATTGAAATCAAGAAACAAATATTTCAATTGACAAGAGAATCCAGTGATTAATAAAATTAAATCTCGCGATTTCTCGTCTGACGCTACTTCAGATATTTTGAGTGTTGTGTGCTGCAACTTTATGGACTATGAAGCCCAAATGCGGGTAGTTGATGAAATTGCTCGTAATTTTCGACGTGGACTACCCACCACTTCAGTCAGCTCGTGACCACGGTTGGTGCAACCCAATCGCAGCGACGAGTAAAATAAATAAGATAAACATAGACGTTGAGACCCTCTTTAAATAGATAATGTATGTTAATGAAAGTTAATCAACTTAAAAAAGTATGGATTCTTTATTTGACTTTTATGTTTGTATGCACGTTTCTATGCATCTTGTATGCACATGTTTGCGGTTTCTCGAAAGATTCTCGCCCCGATTTACCTACATGAAATTCTTGTATAATATTTATTGTAACTAAGGATTTTCATTAAAGTCCTCTGTAATCCAAGAGCCGCTAGGTACACTCGACTGGCCCAGTTACCCTCACTCACAAATGATGACTACCATGAAATGTACCGCATGTCCTATTTTATCTCGTTCCCCAATATACGTACGTGTTTCGGTAGTGAGTGAGATATGCCAGAGCGTTTTCCCTTCCCATCTCATCCTATCCCTTCCCATTTTCCCAACCCATTCTTCGAATCTCATTTTGTACTTTTTAAAAATTCTCTTTTTACAATAATACAATTGATTAATTATACAAACTTTTGAACTTTCGTTATTACTTTTGAACTTATTTAACAGTAATTATCCGACAAAATTAAAACTGGTCCCTTTTGCATAAACTAGTAAAAACAAATGGTTATTTAAACTTGCAACTTACTTAGAAGTCATTTCTAGTCTGCGCGAATGACGAGTCTCACGGCGACCAAATTACCAATTCATACCAACGATATTACAGACAATGAGATTAAATTACTGTAAATGATGAAACTTTTCCAATTATAATAACATTTAAATGCAGTTTGAAGGTCTTTGACTTGTAAAGGAATTATTAGTAATGTGCATAAGAAAATTATATTAATTATTCAGAAGTGTCATAGCTACCGCAGGGCCGGCAGTCGATTAGTAGAAGAGTTCTTCAATGGAGACCACGTACCGGGAAACGCTGTGGAGGAGGCCTTCCTGCCACGTAGACCGGATCTTATACGGTTTTGACATGAAGTAATAAGTAATAAATTTAAGACATTTACATATTTTCTATGGAGTAATTGTCACCTATAATGTAGTTTACAAAACATCAAATTTATAAAGACAATGTGTGCTGACATTTGTACTAGTAACTAAAATAATCTGTTCTACAGCTGTCAGCTCCATCCCTTAGATATATCTATATATGGTACATATAATAAAAATGTAACTGATCGCTGTTTGTACATGGAAGATATATGAGAAAAACTATTATTGGAGACCTTTATCAACGCAATAGAACCTAAAATAATGATTGTTAGAATTTTTGTCTTTTTGTCTGTGCGTTTGTGCGCGCTAATCTTAGAAACGGCTTAACCGATTTGGGTGCGGTTTTCACTAATGTATTGTGGTAAGCTTCACTTAAGATTTAGTGTTTGTTTTATTTCAATCAGTTCATAAATAAAAAAGTCAATTTAAAGAATCACGTCGAATAAAGACGGTGTTTATAAACTAAAGTCCACGCGGACGAAGTCGCGGGCAACAGCTAGTTCTTAATACAAAGCTACAGCTATTTAAGAAACAGTTTACTCAGGTGGTAATTATTGTGTATAATACATGTACGTCGTGTGTATTTTATGTAAGTATGTCTGTATGTGAATGTGCGAGAGTGTGGTTTTAGAAAATTTAGCATAAAGTAAATAATATTTGTAATTGAATGTGAATTGATGTATGGATGTGTGTGTGAATAAGAGTTGCAGATGCTAAAAATGTTAGGTACAGGTAACAATATAAGTAAGGATTCGGTGTCCTTACAATCATGGTTTAATAAATAGCCAGTTCTTGATTTTGTTTTTAGTTTGATATTTAATCAGGTGATGAATCAGGAACTGTCCATTAATTTTATTGTGTCTCTAGTCATCTTATGACCATAACACATATGGGTGTCCATGGACGACAGTATCCACTTACAATCAGGTGGACTGAATGCTCGTATGCCACTTATTTTTCATAAATCCATAAAGAAGGGGTTTCTCTTCCGCAAGGGTAGATGTTTTCATTAGTTTTTAGAATGTTTTGTTGAACTTTACGTTTGCTATCTAACGACATATAGTTTGTTTAATAATAATTTATTTGTCACTGTGATAATTACACATGAGTAGATATTACAAGTACAATGATATGCTCCGCTGTAATACACCCCATGGGAGTACAATAATTTGACATTAATAATAATGTAACTTGTATTACAATTATTAAATTTATAAAAAAAATACAGAAATTAATTATCATTTTAAAATAACAATTATAGGTGACATAACGTGACTACACAATTCTATAGGGGGTGTCCCAGATTGAGCGCCGATTGTTTATTTCATAGATGTTTACAGATGTCACATGACAATTGTAATTCGTCAACATGACTATTAGGCCACTAATCTGAATCCTAGATTCTTTGCAACTTAATGACTGAGTAAATCCTAATACAAAATATTCTCTATCAGTATCTCTCAATGGTCTACTTACAAAATTTGGGCTATTTTTACCATGACGGGCAGTTGCAGACCTCAATGGGGGGCGAGCTGAAGGGGGTTGACTAATGTTATTTTTTGTCAGAGGTCATTTATCAGCGGTCCGCGGGACCGGCGTGACGTCTCAGGTAATGATGACAAAAACGGGCGCCGTTTTAATGATGTTGCGTTTTGAATTTGTTTTCGGTGGTTCACTTTTAGAAAACAGGTAATGTGTATCAAAATTTGAGGACACGTATCAGAATCAAAATGAGTATGCACAAAATGGACTGTATGAATAAGCTGTTTTTTTTTATTTTTAAAAGCATTTCAATTTGTTTAAATATAAATTAAAAACAAATAACAATCCGTTAGGTACGTATACGAGATATTTACGTATTCGAGTATTATTAGAAATTACTCGCGCACGATCGCATCTAAACTCTTTCAAGCACATTAGCACAATATATGAAGCCATCAGTAAGTGTAATTTTTTATAGATAAAGGCGGCAGACGAGCATACAGTCCACCTGAAGGTACTGTCGTCCATAGACATCTGTGATACATGCCAACATCAGTCTAGAATGACAAACGTTGGTATGCCCCCGAATGCCCTGCCTACTTTTGCAGATTAAGAAATGGATTGGGAAAATGTTGAGGGATGCGAATGTGTATGGTAATAGACGACTATTAGGAGGTTATCACAAGCACTTAGGAACTACATCATCTCTAATAGAACGGACTCGGCAACCCGCTTGGTCTTTGCGTTCACAAGACAATTCTCATTCACTGGTGCACACAGCAGTGGACGATAAAAGGACTGGTGAAAGTGAAATGCAAATAGTGTCCTTTTTTATTGCGTGGTCCTAAATAATCTACTGTTTTGCTCTGTACTGTGAATATTAGTCAAGTTTCGGTGTTGCCAACTAATTCAAACTCATGCTGGCAGTTAATCAGCTTATGTGCGGCCGCCTAACACTAGTTTGATAACATTGATCCTGTTGATAATTACTTAAACTTGCTCCAGGGATTATAGGAAACTCACGATGTTAAGTACCTATGCCTCAATGGATAGAGGGCTTTGAATAACCGGATTGTATGACTATCATAGAATGTCTTACCTTACCATGCATTTTGTCGTACCTACCTTCCGAACTAAATGTTGGTACAAATCACCAAATTCTGTTATTTAAAATTATATTTTTCTCTTGCGTGTATGTTATAATGTGTGTATTCATGTGTATGTTGTGTGTGTGTGTGTACTACTTAGCTGGACATGGCTTTCTCATGCACATTTTTGATAATCTGTCCTTATGCGAATAACTTGTAGTAATCAAGGCTTGTAGTAGTCACTTTATTACACTTAGTTGCCCCTTATAACACACACGAGAACAGATGGGGTGGTGAGATTTCGAAGTCGGCCGACACCAGACGGACAAACAATTGACAAAAACTCAATAGTGTACTAAAATTAAATTAAAAAGTGACACGAAATTTAATAAATAAAAAAAAATCATTCTATATAATTTTGCCAAGCTGCCAATGGGGTATGTACGAATTTTTTGGAACTGCTCGATTTTATTTTATATTTGAAGGAATAAGGTTCTGCATTTCCAAAAAAATATTTTTTTTTTGTTCAGGAATAAAAAAGATATGTATTTTTCTATTTTTGCTCCTCTGCAACGGTTATTCTACGGATGTAAGGCGATTATTCCTTTGCCAACGAAAAAAAGTCAAGCACTATGAAATGAAATTGACCATGACAGATAGATCGATGGATGACACATAACCTGTTTTGTTGTGTACTTCACCGCTTTGACTTTTGTTTTTATTTTAGGATTTATTTTTTAACGAATACAGCTATTTCATACCGGACTTCGAAATTTTCTGCTTCAACGACTACTGCGCTTGTTAACCTGAGTTATCTACTGTTCTAATCTGCGACTCTTAGCACTGAAACTGGACTTCAGATTGTTCTTATTATGGACACTTCTGCATTCGTTCAGGGTAACTCTACAAATTTGCCTGAAGTAAACTTGCTCATGATTATGGAATTCATGAAAATACATACACATACATGAATACAAATGTATCCAAAAACAAAAACGGTCCAGGTTAGCTAGCGCAGTAGTCGTTGAAGTAGAAAATATCGAAGTCTGGTATGAAATAGCTGTAGTCGTCACAAAATAAAAACAAACTCAAAAAGAAGCGGCGAACTAAACAACGAAACAGGTTATGTGTCATCCATCCATCTATTCGTCATTGTCAATTTCATAGTGCTTGACATTTTTTTTTGTTGGCAAAGGAGTAAACGCCTTGCATCCGTAGAATAACTGTTGTAGTGGAGCCAAAATATAAAAATGGATATCGTTTTTATTTCTGAACAAAAAAATAAAAATTAATTTTTTTCATACTTCGTATACTTAATCCTACTTACACAAAAAATATCAAGAAGTTTTGTAACTTTTCATAAAATGTCATACATTGCCCATTCTGCCAAGTCATACTTAGCACTTAGCAAGCAAGGTGATTAAAGAGAGGCCACATTTTGCATTGGACCGCATAAAATCCGTTAGTTCTTGGTTTGACAGACGTTTTAGATGCACTGCAGTATTGGGGCAGCCCCAACAGCACCCATATATTGAACATGCAACTATGAGTTGAGTTCAAACTATGTGCTCGGACGCTTACTGCCTACCTAGGTAAGTAACCAACAGGTAGGTAAAATCAGATTATCAAAATTTATTTCTTTAAAAATTCCGAGCCTCTATTATGTATTGCCTAAGTGCATTTCAGTGTATAATTTCAGAGAGTTTCAGCTGTCAGAACTTGCTTTAACTGGATTCCCGAAACGTGGGATTTAATTGTGCTCCCAGACTGACGGCACAGGAAGGTTTTATTTATTCATATCCCATTTAGTTGAATATTATTTTAACCCAGCTGTTACCCTAGGCGTTGTCTGCTGAGTTTGACCCGGGAATTTAATTTGGATAGCCTGAGGTCCTATGATCTCAACCCGGCCAGTACCATTCAGTTTCTTATTCTTCTCTCTTTTTACTCATAACCGACGGTGACTACTTGGTAAGTAGGCCGTGTCTTACCATCTTATAATTTGCTACTCCATCTCAAAAAGAATGGATTTTTATTTATTTTCTCTATAGAAAGAAGGCGACAAACCAGTATACAGTCCACCTGGTGTTAAATGAATCCATGGACATGTACGATATATGTCAACATCAGTCCAGAATGACACGACGCCCCTTTGACCTTTGACACGCCCCCGGATGTGCTGTCTACTGCTATGGAGGTTTAGGAACGAAGTGGTAGAAAGGATTTGGAACTTGAGGGATAAGGTAGAATGGGTTGGGCTCTGGCATATCTCACTCACGTACGTATATTGGAGGAACAGGATAAAGTGCGAAATGCAGTAAATTTATCGGTGGCCTTCTAGTTAACGTGACCAGTCGAGTGCGTCCAGCGGCTGCACGGTGGCAGCATACAGCTTCCTTCTTCCAAAATTCAGTATTTAGTATTTACCTATTATTCAAACTTCAGTATTTTCGTGTCGCGTTTTTAATGTCACATTTGTTTAATTAAGATTGCCTTATTTTAACTAAAAGAAGAAAAATCCTACCGTCTAAATAGAACCGTGAACTTTACAATCCTATTACGTTCCGTGCGCCATATTGCAGTGGCAAACCGCATGCAGTTTAAAATTCTATCGCCGGAAGCCGCGTCAATTTCCAGCGCATTTCCGTTTGGGGATTTGGCTTTTAGAATCGATTCAGTACCCTTTCAACTCTTATAAATAAACAAAGGTTGAGGTTTTATGAATAAATAAATAAACAAAGGTTATTGTCTGAAACTCGATTACACCCAAATTATTATTACATATACTCGTACATGCCCGTGGGGGGCGAGCCGCTGGGCGCACTCGACTGGCCACGTTATCTCTTTCTCACTGCCTTAACAGGCTGATATATATTTTTCTTATAGAAAAAGGCGGTAGACGAGCATACAGTCCACCTGATGGTAAGTGGATACTGTCGTCCATAGACATCTGCGATACATGCCAACATCAGTCCAGAATGTTAAACGTTGACACGCCCTCGGATACGCTGCCTACTTTTGCAGATTAAGGAATGGATTGGAAGAAAGGGTTGGGTTAAATGGAGAGGGATGGGAATGGGTTCTGGCATATTTCACTCACTACCAATACGATAAATACGATCAAATACGATAAATTAAGAAATGTAGTACATATCATAGTAGTCTTCTGTGAGAGAAGGGTAACGTGGCCAGTCGAGTGCGCCTAGCGGCTGTGGGAATACAGCATGCACTCTCCCCCACCCAAATGATACCAAAACCAAGTGATTATTTTGTTTAAAAAATGGCGGCGGTGGAGCTGCCCTGTGAGAGGCTGGCCTCACCTACATACAGCAGTGGATATATGCCTATATGTTATTATTCAAAATAGCATTAGATTATTTGGTTATCACTTATTATCAGAGGTCGGGGTTAGGTAGTCTGATTTTGGTACTTGTTACATATATATATATATATATATATATATATATATATATATATATATATATTAATATAGATATACCCAGGGATTGTGAATCCGGTTGTGTTGTATTTACTTGCAACTATGCCTATATTTTTGTGTGTGTATCGGATTATCGAAAATAGATATATTTTATAGATATACCCACATTATTACAAGACTTCTAATTCGTAGTGACGATATCAAGAAAACTAAACTAGGTTTAAAAAAAATATTTGTTACAGTAAACTCAGTTACATAGTGAAGTAAACTTAGGTATATAGCAAAAATAGATTAAAATGACGCCCGAAAATATGGATCCCGGAAAAAGGGAATGTCCATATTCATCTTTCTTACCGCAAGTATATACCCAAATCACACTACCTAACCCCGCCTCTGCTTATTGTACTTCCTTAGAAACAGTTTAGTGCCAAAATTTGTGCAATTAGTGCATGCAATTATCTCGATACTGCAATAGTAGACATTATTAATAATATCACAGGTGGTTGCTAATTTGGTGGACAGTGCTGGCAGATCGCTCAGACACCCCCCAGACGCATAAGCGCAACGCACACTGACTACAATAAATCTAAAGGGGGGATGCTCAAACATATACCATCGGCGACCTACAACAAACGATTTGGCGACTAGCAGTCGACTAGGGCGGGCAAGAAGAACGACAACTTTCATTATCGCACATACGAATTACAAAAATTGTCTTTTCGTTCTATCCCAAACCCGATAAGTCTGTTCCTACACGATATGTAGGTTTAAAATCGCATGTTTTTTTATAGAGAAGTGGGCGGACGAACAAGCAGTCCCACGTGATGGTAAGTGTTACCGCCGCCCATGGACACCTGCAACACTAGGGGGTATGCGGGCGCGCCGCCAACCTTGAAAAACCTATTCACAGCTTTTTTGAAGAACCCCATATCGCAGCGTAATGGAAAGACCTCTTGAGGCAGTTCGTTCCACAGCCTACGGATTCTCGATAAAAAAAAAAATTGGTGGTGGCGTCAAGTAGTAATTGGTAGGTAAATTATCGGGCTGATTCACCGTGCTGGGCCGGATGTATGTTTTGTTACAATCCAATTCGTTTAAAATGTAAACAAACACGGCGACCTGAGGTAAGTGACATGTCTTTAAATTAAATCACGAGGTGATAATTGTTTACATATCCATAATTTGATTCATCGACTGTGCAAATTTGCCATAGATTTAAAGTTAAATGTTGGGATATTTCTTTAATTCATGCCATGTACGTTTACATGTGGACAAATTGCATTGAAATGGAATTTAGATGGAGGGAGGTAAAGTTTTTTTTTTTGTGAATAATGGGTTTATTTATTGATGTAGTACAACATATTTACAGCAGTTACTAGTACGTACCATCAAATAACAATTTTCCATACTAAACTTTGACACCCCGTTTCACCTCTTTGGGGGCTAAATTTCCAGAAATCCCTTCTTAGTACCTACTATGTGTTTCTGTTACAAATTTCATATTTGTATCTTCACGGGTTTTGGCTTAGCGTTGATGAATATATGCAGAGATTAATTCCGACTATGATGTATTAAATTTTGTGTTGATTTGAAAACTATGAAAAATTACAATTAACAATCCCTAAACTATATATTTTAATTAATTAGTAACAGCTTTGAACATAACATTAATTTTCGTCGCATTATCTATCCGCCGCCCCTTAGCAACAGATTTAGGCCATTCATTACCCTGCCCAGTCAGATATTGACAACATTTATCAATCCTGAAATTCATTTTTTTCGGGATTTATGGTCTCTCTTGACTTACATAAATCAGTGTGAAATCTGTGACAGTTGTTAGTTTTATATAAATTTTATGTTTTAGTCGTTTGCAATTTATTAGATGACATAATATATGTACAATGCAATCGTCTGTCTGTGACGTGTTCAATGCAAAAAAAAAAATTAGTTTTTGTTAAAACGAAGTGGATACGACGATTGAAATAGTAGTAATGATGTAAGTATAGTTTATCATAGTGTGAGCGGTCTGCGAGTCATCGCATGCGGTTACAACTGAAAAACAGCGCTGCAGTTTCTGCTACAAGACTCGCTGAGTTGTGGCCCGTGAGGAGAGGACAATACATACCTTTATGTTAAGTGGGTTATATAGTTTAGTTTAGACTTTTATTGTAGCAGTATTGCGTAGTGTTTTGGGAGAGGGAGGGTGCACGCTGCAGTCTCACAGCGCACTCGATTGGTTACGTTATTACCTCTCTACCATAAAATGGTCCCTCCTATCCTACTTCCCTAATGTATGTACTTACGTGTTTCAGTAATGAGTGGAGATATGCAAGAGACCATTTGTATTCCCTCCTAAATCATATACGTGTGTCAATCTGGACTGATGTTTGCATGTTTCTCGGATGTCTATAGACTGTCCATAGATAGGTGGACTGTCTGGTCGTCTGTCGCCTATATTCTATAAAAAAAGATCTAGCACGTATTAATAATTTTTTCTTTCTTCGTATCTTTCTATTAGACGAGTATCTTTCGATATTTCGACAGGATCGCACCAACCGTGGTCTGATGACACAATCTGACTTTATCTACGACAGTATTAAAGGCACGATTTTAATCCTATCTGTTCCACCAAGATAGGATGTGCTACCTATCTTGGTCCTACTATAGGATGTCTAGGATGTCCTAGGATGTCCTACCTGTCCTACCGGCGAGGCAGAACGGAAATATTAGTTCATACCGCTTCACTGTATTTATTGCTGGGGCAGAAATGAATCATAAAGATTCCTTTCTCCACCGTGTACCATACGTAAACTAAGTTCTAAGTGGTCTTCAATTCTGGAAGGCTTTGCTGATCACGTTGAGATTAGACAGCAAGTATGAAAAAGTTTCCTGAATCATGTAGATTTGAATGTGCGCTTCCGTAGTAGATACCTAATCGTGAAAAATAGGTTTTTCAGTATCTAGAGTACAAACCAGTCTACCAGTTTTTACAATAGTATGCCGGTTGTTGATCCAATGACGTACACGCATGATTCAACGTGTTTTGTATATGATTTATTTGTATAATGAAATAATACAAATACATTCTTGCATTGGTTCGTCTTCAGTGAAAATATTCTATTTCGCAATCACCCCTCCATGCTACCATATACAGACAAGACATCGACAATAGTTTTTATTTCATTAATATTGTTAATTTCCCGTATATTTTTTATTCTATGCGCAGTTAGCAGTTACACAATAGTCGTAACCTGCGTCGCTAGGGCGGGCGCCCGCTTATTACAGCTCACCGAGCGCTACGAAGGTTTTAGATAGAACAACAAAACTTTACACTTTATTATTTTCCGTTAGAACAGTTTTATATTTTTTTAAATTACTGGACGGGTTTCAGATTTTCCATTAATTCGGTGACACGTTGTATAAATATGTATGTGAAACGTGTAAATCCGATAAGTTAATAAAAGTACAATACATAAAAATGTTATTCCATTTACCTTGCATTTGGTACTTCCGTAACTGCTGGGTTACGGATGAGTTGGCACAGATGTGCCGGAAAACCAGCAAGTGAAATAACAAAACAGTGGATATAAAGTGTATCTAAAAGTATTTCAAAAGACATTATGAAACATTTTACTGCAGAGACGGTTGCCGGCGCCATAACATTGGAATTAAAATGTCCAAGTCGTAAAAATAACTAATAACTCGTAAAAATAAGTAATAGACCATTAAAATGAAGTTGTGAAACTCATCCTCGCGAGTTCCTACTAAAAGGGATTCTTTTGCAAAAATACTCCATAATTTATCGTTGTTTATTTTATAGATGAGGATACAGATGGTGGGACCTAGTGTCATAAATGACCACTAAGGGATAACAAAGCCGCTACCACAAACCCCGAGGAACCACATAACCTCTATAAAAGAGTGGACTCGCCAACTCGCTTCGCCAACGTGGCATTTTAAGGCCATACAATCCCCCTGCACGAGCCTATGTGCATAAGGAGTTAGACGTGGAGTGGACGAAGAATAAAGCTGGTTAAATGAGCAACAATAGCTGTGTAAACAGGTTACTCACTATTTATTATTTACTAACTTCTGCCCGGGGCTTCGCTTTCGTGGACTAAACAACTGTAAAAGATTTTCAACACCTGTGAAAGGATTTCACGGGTGACAGTAGATCCAGTAGTAGTAAATTCTATTAAAAGTCATATATTAAGTTTCCTTTATAAGTCCACTTCCTTGTCTCGTATGAAGATGACATATATACCAGTTTTCCTTTGGATACTTAGCTATTACATTTGTGAAAGCCCAATCAATATTCGCTCCGTAGTCTTTACGTGATGCTCAAACAAACACACAGATTTAAAAATTTAAAACTGTTTCGGGTTCTGTAGCTTCTGTAGATTTTGTATAGCCGATATTTCGATCCAGTTACATGAACTGTGGTCGCGACGAGACTTGTGTGATGTTCAACCACGATAACAAAAGTTTAAAAATCTAAATGAGTATCATCCGTCATCTCATATATATACATATATTCCTAATTCACATAGCTTTTTATCGTTGATTCGTATAAAAAAGTTGGAAGCTATTCGCTTTGTATAACGTACGATATATTTGATGAAACAGAAACCTTTTGCAAACCTTTTTTATTTAAAAACGTACTCCATATGTATGTGATGTGAGAATGAATTTTAAAATATACAGCGTTTTATTTTTTGTTTATATTTGCTAAAATGTTTGAATGCTTTAAAAACAATTCAAGATATAGTGAGATTAATAGCTGAAATCTATAAATAATTTGAGTATTTGACGACTTGTCGATATTGCCTTTACTAATAAATCCATAGATTTAGAACTCGAAGATTAACAAAACATGCGAACGGTTATTTAAACTTTAGAAGTAAATAGATGGATTTTGGCTTCTTATATATATATGTTGTACAGTACCTAAGTACTAATTAAACAATGACGATCGACCATCTTCGTATTCTCAACAAACACGAAGAGATAAGTACTTATTCACTTGCTACTTATTTTTAACTTAAAATTAGTTAAACTTAACTTTATAGGTCTAAATCGGCCTTAAGACGGCTTAGTCGCATTTTTCTTGGGCGTGAAAATACAAATAAAAATACAATCAAAGCTTTTAATTGACAACACCATAATCCACATTCACATAATAAATTCAGTTTCTATCAATATATAAATTTATTTAGAATTAAGTATAAGTACTCTTTATTGATTTCAGCTTAAGCCTATTTCAGGCTTAAGTGACGATTTATCTGTTTGTAACTCGCAAAAGGATAAGTCCTATTAGCGTGCCTTCTAACCGCTGTTTCGTCGGTGCGCTCAATTAGAATTAGGGTGTGGTGCAAGTTGTATGTGTAAGCGAATAAACATAAACTAACCGATACGTTTATTATGTCAACAGCTTATTATATCAAGAGTTAAGAGTTATATCAAGAGCGTGAACGTTTATTGTGTTAGCGCCGATAATTTTATTATGTCATATCATTTTATTATTTGACTAAATGCGCGACCCTTCGCCCCCAAATAAAAAAAACAACTAATAAAATAGCTCCAGTAGTTGCTGAGATATTTAAATTAAATATTTCAATGTTGCGCGCATATATACGCCTCTACTTAGATCCCGTCCAACCCACTACTCGATTTTGGGGTAAATGAATCAGTTTTTAATCATCTTTACGTGCATTTCCGATCCGTTTCGCAGCATTTTAGGGAAAAATGAAAATATACGTTTTGCTGCACCACAAATCAAATCGCTACTTTTCAAATCCGTTTAAAAAATTAAAATCGGATGATCTATAATGCATCCAGACCTGCTGCAAAATAGCGCATATGAAAAATTAAAATTACGATTGTGCGAAAACTAATAGTCGGACAGCGTCGGAGTTTTGCATACACAAAGTAAGTACCTATAAATTACTACATTTTCGCAAAGTTTCAGCTCTGTAAGTGTAGAAATGGGCGATTTGTATTTTTTTTAAAAATACTGAATTTTTCGGGTTTTCTCCGTTGTTAATTATCCGATCGAGCCGTTCGACCTCTCATTTTGTTCACATTTTTATTCTCTATAAATCGCTTATTAACATCATTAAGATTGTTTCATTAGTTTCCATTTTATAAGCAAAAAACTAAAAAAAAAACGATTTTTGTTTATAACAAATTAATAGACAACATTTCCGAGTGGAAAACATAACGGAATTCATCTACGGACTGTTCTGCATATGATGATGCCATAGTCGATTTCCTACTAGGATTTATGTCACAATGAATTGCTCTATTGCTTGGCCTAAAACGATATGTTGTTCGATAGAGCTCATGAGTTTTACAACTTTTATGTAAATATTTTTGACATGAAACGTCTTTAAAATCACACCGAAACATACGAGTACCAGGTCAGAAAAGTTAACCGTAACGAAAAGGTCTATATCGTCTTACTTTAGTAATTACAAAACTATTAGTCTTAGAGACATAAATCTAGTGTCATTATTTAGCTTATATAGTCAACTCGCTGTTACGACCTTGAGTTTGCATCGGGGCCGGGTGCGTTGGCGGGGAAGGGGCACCGCGCAGAATGGCCCAAACCGGCGCTCTCGCTCTTTTCTACTCAGTGTAGCTCACGACTCAGACGTGATAGCGCGGTGATTCGTGCGTGTGTGTATAGAGTTTATCTAGATTGATTTAAGCAAAAATTTGTGTAATTTGGACAATATTTATACGCAAAAATAACAAGTAAGTCTATAAAAAAGTATTGAGATACAATATGTCGGCCTCAGCCCGTGCAAGAGCCAGTCGAAAATATAAATCATCCCTACCGTTGGAAAGGGAAAGGTTGGTAGATATTGTTCTCTGTACGTTCTTATAACTTGAAACTGTAGATAAAATGAATGTGGTGAATAGTTTTCCATTCAGTGCAAGCGAATGGTGAATGAGAAACTGCTCTAAATGAATTAAGAATTAAACTCGACAGCAAAGTTGTCGGTTTTATTTGAACGAGGACATGATCCTGTTACATTTATCACTTATAAACGGCTCGATCTTTAGATTGTCACTTATTCTAGAAATATATACTTGGTACAGGACTTTGGAAAAGAGTTTTAGAATATTTCACAGTTATTTTTAATAGACTTCACAGCAACTTACTGCAATTAAGTGGATTCGCTTTCGATCGAGCGACGAATTTGATGAGACTGAAATTAACAAGTGATTCTTAGTTGTCATCAAAAAAAAATCACAATAGGGGATTTGAGAAGAGTATTCGAGAGACGGACCCACATTACAATCTACGATACCGAAGGAAATAAAAGACCTCCCAGGAAAAACAATTTTATAGAATCAATTATATATTTAATTATAATGTGAATTCATCATGACATTTTCATCTGTTAATTTTAATGACATATTTGTAATTACAATATTTGACATTCCTACGAGTAAAGTATAATGCTTTTGAAAAACTTTTGCATGCCTACATCTTCTTAACTACATTAACATCTTCTTTTACCTGTGTTCTTATAAATAAAGACTAACATGACTCACGTAACGTGACTACGCACGGAAGGCTACTGTAACATACAACATTTTCCACTTTATACTATTGCCCCAATGTTACGTAGGTACATATTTTGGCAGTCAGTGAGCATACATATACCCAAGCCCATTCCCATCCCACCCATTTTCCCGACCCTTCCTCACAATCTATTCCTAAATCTTCAAGAGTAGTTAGAGCATTTGGGGGCGCGACTACGTTTGTAATTCTGGACTGATGTTGGCATGTATCGCCAATGTCGCAGATCGACAGTATCCGCTTACCCCATCAGATGGACTGTGCGCTCGTCTGTCAGCTTTTTCCAATAAAAACGAGCCACGCACGAGACATGCACGCCACAATGTGAAGCCTCCACGTTATTACTGATCTCACCATCGCATTTGAAATTCCCATCTTCTTCTTCTCAGCCCTTGGACGTCCACTGCTGGACATAGGCCTCCCCCATTGTCCGCCATTTAGACCTATCGGCAGCGACCTGCATCCAGCGGGTGCCCGGAACCTTTATGAGGTCGTCTGTCCATCTAGCAGATGGACGTCCTCGGCTTCGTCCGCCGGTACGTGGTCTCCATTCGATAACCCGTCTGCCCCATCGGCCATCGGTTCTTTGAGCTATGTGCCCTGCCCACTGCCACTTCAGCTTGCTAACCCGAGAGGCTATGTCGGTGACTTTAGTTCGTCTACGGATATCCTCATTCCTGATTCGATCACGTAGGGAAGCCCTCTCCATAGCTCGCTGTGCGACAGTGAGCTTATTTATGAGGCCCATAGTCAGAGACCACGTCTCGGTGCCGTAGGTCATCACTGGCAACACACACTGGTCGAAGACCTTCGTCTTCAAGCACTGAGGTATTTTGGACGAGAAGACGCTGCGTAGCTTCCCGAACGCTGCCCAGCCGAGTTGGATTCGTCGATTGACCTCTTTCTCGAAGTTGGACCTACCTAATTGGACCGTTTGGCCTAGGTAGACGTACTCGTTAACAACTTCGAGAATCGAGCTCCCGACTGAAACTGGGGTGGGCACGACATGGACATTCGACATGATTTTCGTCTTGTCCATGTTCATTTTAAGGCCCACCTGTTGGGAAACTCGATTGAGATCTCCGAGCATTGTGCTAAGATCCTCCAGCGATTCCCATCAGAAAATTATAATACCTAATAAAATTTACTACAAAATAATCCCATTATGTAAAAATGTTTAACATAAATAAATACTCCGTCGCCTCGGAATTCAGTGAAGGGATTAATTCGGACAAGAATATTCAATGGATTTGTTAGACCTCGTTAAAAGTTTCACGACGAGCTTCTTTGTTATCTATTTTTTGGCTTGAATGTTTTACATAATGAATAACATGTTTACATAATGTTTTACACATCGATCAACCAAAATACTAAAGGTCCGGATAAATAGATGATTCTTAGAATTAGACGCAGTCTAAGTGTGTTTTTAGCACCTTATGCAGTCTAGTAAATCTAACCAAAGCACGCTCTTAGAGTCGTCAATTTATCCGGACCATGGATAATTCCTTGTCACAAAACTGTGTATTTTTTTTCTTCATATATGGCAATGGTACAATTAGCACATTCTGCCCGTGTCAAGTTTTCTTTGCAATTAATGAAATTTGAAGTCTAAAACGTATCCTGTCAATGTCCAGTCCTGTCGAAATGAGTCAGTAGGTTAAGTCAGTCAATCGATAGTAGGTTTACTGAGGACAGAAGAGGACTCCTTGAGGACTTATAACGGTTTATATAGAAAAAGTTTTGTTTTCCAATTATTTCCATATTGCTTATATATTTTTAAATTGACAACACCGTTATGTTGAGTTATTGTAAAAAAGGAAAGCCATTCAATATGTACAGACCTACACAGATAACTTTGCCGATGAAGGATGTCGTTGCTATCGACGACAGTATTATTATTATAAACATTTTACTCAATTTATGGGTAAAGATCATTGATATTTTAAGCAAGATGCCTACGTTCAATACTTTATGGATTCCTAAATTTAATTATTTAATTAAATTATTTCCTAAATTTCAATGTTAAATTTAGTTCTTAAATTGACTACCGCCATAGTTACGTGTGTAGGTCTATAATACGTTCTTGGTAGTTTTTTTTTACCGCCAAATATTAGACTGAATTCAGTCAGTCACTATGCACTATAGAGAGTAGATAAATTTGATCGCCTTGCAAATGTCTGACTTTTAGGGTCGCAATCTTAGACTATACTAATTGTTTATGTATACTATAAGTTTGTAATGCTAGTATATCTGTGTATTTTGGTTGATCTATGGATTTTTCCTATCAAGAAATCACCTTAGTGCCGATCTGGAGCATCACAGAACAGCACCTGTGGCGACATGGGGTTGAGGGCGACTCGGAGTGAGGAAGGGGTTGCTCGGGGATTGCCCTATCCAGGTTATATTGTTTTCTTTTCTTATGGCATTAGAGCAATTAGCACATTGTGCCAGTATAGAGTTTTTTTCGTAATCAACAATATTAAAACCAAAAAAAATCAATACACATTTCAATGTTTCGATAGGAGTCACTTATTAAAGTGATACAAGGTTTACTGGGGACAGGAGTGTTGGATTCCTTGGAAGCACAAGAAAATTCATTTATTTGATTATCACAAACATTACGCACAAAAAACATAGTTTTAAACTACAAAACCCACAATTTTTATAGTAATCAAACAGAAATTCGACTTAACTTCTCCAGTTCCCGCCAAAATGTTCGCACTTTTTCTCTTTGATTTAATCATTTTCAAACGAACTATCGAAGTATTACAACGCATAACATGGATAAAAATAAAAATACTTATATTTTTTTAATTTTTATGTGTTTCACATTAAAATGAAATGTCTCAGACTACCTTGAAATGTCAGTACATTTCCCACTTTATCTTATTTCCCTAATGTACGTACGTGTTTCGGTAGTGACTGAGATGTGCCAGAGCCCATTCCCATCCTATCCCTCCCCATTTTCTCAACTCCTTCTCCAAATCCAAAGATAGGTAGCGTATCCGGGGGCATGCCAACGTTTGTCATTTTATACTAATGTTGGCATGTATCGCGGATGTCTATGGGCGACAGTATCCACTTACCATCAGGTGGACTGTATGCTCGTCTTACGCCTTCGTCTATAAATGAAAATTTAAAAAGTGTGTATTTTATTTATTTACACTTCTACATAAGTAGCCATATTCGCTACGCCGCATCTGTTGAAGCCTCTGCGGATTCTGAAAAACAAAAATTAAACGGTATAAAGTAAAATTAATTGTTTTGTATAAGAATGGTGGGACATTCAAACATGCATGAAATCGTTCAAACATGCAAATTTCCTGCAAAATCGCTTAATTCCACCAAACTTTATCTTATAAATCATGTTGTACGCTCTTAGTTACGGATCCAAATTTTATAAAAAAGCCCTACCATTTTCATAATAAAAAGCTTACTATTTTTTCGTAACATAAAGCCCGTCTTTAGTTTGTTCTATACTTGTTTCAATTCACGTGCGTCAATCTTACTTGTGATAAAATGTACGTAGAAAAATCACTCCTAGCAACACTGTATTTAGAGATCTATTGCGAGATAAATAAAGTCAATGTTTGCATGTGTATTTTATTACACTACAAGCAAAGTTGCGGCGTGCTCAGGTATTGCAAGAACAATTACCCTTACCTCATATATCCATCCTCTCCCCAGCGTCTTCCCCACCAGTTGAGCAGTATCCAGTATTGGGGAGTATACCCTACCAGTAACATCGCGTGATTCAACTGCCACGGTGTACAGAATGGGTCATCATAAATGCCACCCCTGCGGAATTATTAATAAGTTAATTTGGACAAAAATCCAACAAACTTACCCAATCCTGCTAAAAGGGGGAAGTACTCGAACGGCAGCAATTACACAGATAGAATATAAGATTTAGTAACATAGGTATTATAATAGGGGTTAAAGTATGAAATTGCCGTTTTATAGTAATAGATACTTTGAATTGACATAAAACCTTCATGGTGTGAGATTTTCGAGTGAAACTTTTTTCACATGATACCTATGAGGTTCTTGTTTTAAAAAATGTGCAATATTCGATTTTCGATTTTCAATTGTTTTTTTTATTCAGCTTAGACGGGAAAGATGGATAGTTCGAAAATCCGAGTAATCTTTGAATACGAGTTCCGACGCGGAACTAACGCGGCAGAAACGGCTCGCAATATCAATGCTGCGTTTGGAGAGGAGACTGCTAATGAACGAACTGTGCGTTTTTAATTTAAACTCTTTCGTAATGGAAACTTCGACTTGAAGAACGAACCACGTGGAAGACCGCCCACACAGGTGAATAACGCTGAATTGAAGGAGATGGTGGAAGCCGATCCGAGTCAAACTACCCAGGAATTAGCGGCATGGTTTAACGTTACCTTATCTACAATATTGACTCATTTGCATCAAATCAATAAGATAAAAAAATATGATAAATGGGTGCCTCATGATTTGACTGATCTGCAGAAAGAAACGCGTGTTGAAACTTGCGTTGCCTTGTTGAATCGGTACAGAAATGAAGGAATATTGGATCGAATTGTGACATGTGACGAAAAGTGGATTCTTTACGATAACCGAAAGCGAAAAATGCAATGGCTGACCTCAGGTCAAACGCCGCAACAGTGCCCTAAGGGAAAGCTTACCAATAAAAAGGTAATGGTAACTGTTTGGTGGTCTATTCATCGTGTTATTCACTATAGCTTTCTCAGGTCTGGTCAAGCAATAACAACAGATGTTTACTGTGCCGAACTTCGAACAATGATGGCGAAACTAACAGTGAAACAGCCCCGACTCGTGAATCGATCTTCACCATTATTGCTCCATGATAACGCAAGACCTCACACTGCACTAGAAACCGTTGTAACTCTACAGGAGCTGCAGTTAGAAACCATACGTCATCCTCCGTAGTCGCCAGACCTTGCTCCAACGGAATACCATTTTTTTCGTGATTTGGACAATTTTGTACGTGGTAAAAAATTTTTTTCCCAAGAGGCAGTACAAAATGCTTTCACACAGTTTGTCGAATCTACATACCCAGAGTTCTATCGCAAAGGCATAAATGAACTTCCGGTTAGATGGCAACAATGTATAGATAATGAGGGTAAATATTTTGATTAAATAAATATGTTACATTTTAAAAAAAAACGAGTTTTAATTTTTCAGTACAAATCGGCAATTTCATACTTTAACCCCTAATATATTATGGTATTGTATTGTAGACGTAACTGACTGTAATTTGTTGTTATATGTGTGTGTTCAAAGTTAAGAAACAAAAAGAGTTCCGTTCTGGTGACGTCCTGCTCACCCACACTCGATTTCCCTGGGGGGCCTCGGGAATGCTGGAAAGGAAGGCGCTTAACGCCGTCTTTGGAAGGCTTGCCGTACAGAAAGCACTATTTCACTTAAACTAATAGTCACTAGACACGCGTAATTCGAAAAAACAATCTACTTGCGCAGCAAAAGTAATTACCGGCAGGATGCGCAACCGTAACGCGCAAGCATCTCTGGCTCAATCAACGGGCGACCCGCGCCCTCGCCGCCCGCGACCTCACCCCCTTAAAAACAATCTACTTGCGCAGCAAAAGTAATTACCGGCAGGATGCGCAACCGTAACGCGCAAGCATCTCTGGCTCAATCAACGGGCGACCCGCGCCCTCGCCGCCCGCGACCTCACCCCCTTAAAAACAATCTACTTGCGCAGCAAAAGTAATTACCGGCAGGATGCGCAACCGTAACGCGCAAGCATCTCTGGCTCAATCAACGGGCGACCCGCGCCCTCGCCGCCCGCGACCTCACCCCTTAAAAACAATCTACTTGCGCAGCAAAAGTAATTACCGGCAGGATGCGCAACCGTAACGCGCAAGCATCTCTGGCTCAATCAACGGGCGACCCGCGCCCTCGCCGCCCGCGACCTCACCCCTTAAAAACAATCTACTTGCGCAGCAAAAGTAATTACCGGCAGGATGCGCAACCGTAACGCGCAAGCATCTCTGGCTCAATCAACGGGCGAACCGCGCCCTCGCCGCCCGCGACCTCACCCCCTTAAAAACAATCTACTTGCGCAGCAAAAGTAATTACCGGCAGGATGCGCAACCGTAACGCGCAAGCATCTCTGGCTCAATCAACGGGCGACCCGCGCCCTCGCCGCCCGCGACCTCACCCCCTTAAAAACAATCTACTTGCGCAGCAAAAGTAATTACCGGCAGGATGCGCAACCGTAACGCGCAAGCATCTCTGGCTCAATCAACGGGCGAACCGCGCCCTCGCCGCCCGCGACCTCACCCCCTTAAAAACAATCTACTTGCGCAGCAAAAGTAATTACCGGCAGGATGCGCAACCGTAACGCGCAAGCATCTCTGGCTCAATCAACGGGCGAACCGCGCCCTCGCCGCCCGCGACCTCACCCCCTTAAAAACAATCTACTTGCGCAGCAAAAGTAATTACCGGCAGGATGCGCAACCGTAACGCGCAAGCATCTCTGGCTCAATCAACGGGCGACCCGCGCCCTCGCCGCCCGCGACCTCACCCCTTAAAAACAATCTACTTGCGCAGCAAAAGTAATTACCGGCAGGATGCGCAACCGTAACGCGCAAGCATCTCTGGCTCAATCAACGGGCGACCCGCGCCCTCGCCGCCCGCGACCTCACCCCTTAAAAACAATCTACTTGCGCAGCAAAAGTAATTACCGGCAGGATGCGCAACCGTAACGCGCAAGCATCTCTGGCTCAATCAACGGGCGACCCGCGCCCTCGCCGCCCGCGACCTCACCCCTTAAAAACAATCTACTTGCGCAGCAAAAGTAATTACCGGCAGGATGCGCAACCGTAACGCGCAAGCATCTCTGGCTCAATCAACGGGCGACCCGCGCCCTCGCCGCCCGCGACCTCACCCCTTAAAAACAATCTACTTGCGCAGCAAAAGTAATTACCGGCAGGATGCGCAACCGTAACGCGCAAGCATCTCTGGCTCAATCAACGGGCGACCCGCGCCCTCGCCGCCCGCGACCTCACCCCCTTAAAAACAATCTACTTGCGCAGCAAAAGTAATTACCGGCAGGATGCGCAACCGTAACGCGCAAGCATCTCTGGCTCAATCAACGGGCGACCCGCGCCCTCGCCGCCCGCGACCTCACCCCTTAAAAACAATCTACTTGCGCAGCAAAAGTAATTACCGGCAGGATGCGCAACCGTAACGCGCAAGCATCTCTGGCTCAATCAACGGGCGACCCGCGCCCTCGCCGCCCGCGACCTCACCCCCTTAAAAACAATCTACTTGCGCAGCAAAAGTAATTACCGGCAGGATGCGCAACCGTAACGCGCAAGCATCTCTGGCTCAATCAACGGGCGACCCGCGCCCTCGCCGCCCGCGACCTCACCCCCTTAAAAACAATCTACTTGCGCAGCAAAAGTAATTACCGGCAGGATGCGCAACCGTAACGCGCAAGCATCTCTGGCTCAATCAACGGGCGACCCGCGCCCTCGCCGCCCGCGACCTCACCCCCTTAAAACCGAGCAATAAGTTTTACACTAAAGTATGTTTCTATAGTATTTTACTATAAGTTTCTGTATTGGCCTTAGTTTTATTTTCTTTCATTTATGTCTATATATACTCTGTTATACCGCTGTTGGGTTACCAATACAGATAAATAAATATATAAATAAAATTTATCTGTCCGGTGCCTTGACTAGCGGGCCGACATCGCTGGGGTCGCGGACGAATGCGAGCACTCCCGTAACCTCAGCATAAGGTGGCGAGGTGGAACACCATGGGGTTTTAACCGTTAAGAGTCCGGCATAATCCCTTCGCCTTGTAACATTTGTTGCAGTAGCTCACTTTTTTAAACTCTGTATTCTGTAATTCAATATTTAATGTTTCTATATTAGCTATGTATTAACCACTGAAACACATTACCCATCTTCATGAATAAACACACTGGCCGAAATAAATAGCACTGGCTGGAAATAGCTCGACGAAAAAGAAAATTCTAAAATTTGAAAAGCTGTCAAAATTCTGACAATGAAGAAAAAGAGAAAAATGTAAGGGGCCGCACGGACAGTTTTGTTTTGGGAACGATCAAGGGAAGGCGTTTTGAAGAAGTCACATGCCTGTCCAGGGATTCAGCTGTCCTGAACACAACATCTGGGCCACTACTCTCGCCGGCCGCCGCAGCTCAGGTCCGTCGCTTTTTGGGCGCTGGTGTTCTTGCTGGGCGCCGTCTGTTGCGCCTGGCCTCCATCGCCCCGTCCGACCGCTGTTTCCGGCTGGCGGTAGTGCCCGCTCTACATCACTGTGGGCGTGCGCCCTGCTAGGCGCCGCCTCTCCTGCAGCCTGACCGTGAGTTTTTTGGTGTTTCCAGAATTAGGAAACAGACACTTTTACAGAATTTCTTTATTTTATGAATTAATTTTCCAAATTAATCTCAAATTTTGTATTAGGTTTTTCGTAAAATATAACAAGCCATTGAAACAAATCTTACCTCTTACCTTTCTCATGGAACTTGTTTACCCCCTTTTTTGCTATCTCTTAGGGTAACACGACAGCCTTTGAATAGGGCGGAGGATACAAAAAGTAAAAAAAAAAGGTTCTCTGGTGACAACAAGGAAATAAGGGTCCCGCGAAACGGGACTCCATCGACTTGATGACGACATTCTTAATAACTTAAAAATCATTTGTTTCAATTATTAAATAATAAGTTGTTTTGTTTCGTTGATCATGATCATGATTCAAAATGGTGCCCATTTAGTGTTTTTGCTGTTCATTTAGTATTTTTGCTGTCCATTTAGTGTTTTTGCTGCCCATTTAGTGTTTTTGCTGTCCATTTAGTGTTTTTGCTGCCCATTTAGTGTTTTTGCTGTCCATTTAGTGTTTTTGCTGTCCATTTAGTATTTTTGCTGCCCAGTTAGTATTTTTGCTGCCTAGTTAGTATTTTTGCTGCCCGTTTAGTATTTTTGCTGCCCGTTTAGTATTTCTGCTGCCCAGTTATTATTTTTGCTGCCTATTTAGCTCATTAAAATACAGGCCTTCTAAAAGTTGGCTAAAACTCTAAAAGAATTTCGACAACACTTAATTTTTTAAGTAAAATACAGCAAATTACATAATTTTGTAGTCATTTATTGAATGTTAATTAACATAGTTAATAACTTATTCCAGACACAATAAACGAAACACACTTAGCACAAGATGAAAAAGTGAAAAAATAAATAGAATTATAACATGACATTGACAGATTCAATTGCACCGAATTCGAGAAAGCAATTTCTAATATTAATCCTTTTTGGACGATTTGCGTTCTTCTTTTCATATTTTCTCATGGCAATAGCCCAATTATTGCGTTGTGCCAGTGTGTCAAGTTATTCGTAAATTAATAACTCGTCAATGTCCAGTTCCGTCGAAGGCGAAATAAGTTATTAGTCGCTAAGTAAATTGATAGTAGGTTTACTGAGGACAAAAGAGTTGGACTCCTTAGAGGCACACGAAAAACGTTCTCTTATGATTTTACTTGATTATCACATTATTTACTAACATTAGACACTTATTAGTAAATCACAAAACAATACACATTTTTTATAATAACTCGACTTTACTTTTCGAGTTCCCGCCAAAAAGTTATGATTTGCTTTTGGACAGTATTACTGATGCGTCATTCGCGGGAATTTTCCCGATAATGGGAAAATTTACTTGGACATTTCACCACTATCGGGGAAATTTCCGGAATTGATACACCAGTAGACAGTATGCTCCAAAAGGCACAATTTTATAATGTTTTCAATTACCTGTAAAGTTGAAAGGTAAATGGCGCAGCATTTACAGCCACAGCCAATGGTCCGATGCTGGATAGCGCCCTCTCCATTGCCTCTTCATCCCCCGAGGGTAACGACGCCCAACGTCGCGGTCGTACCCTTACGTAGAGAGGGTTGTATTTACAGCGGCCTTGCTGGACAAAACAACTTATAATTCAGGGGTAGCAAACTTTTCTGGAGTAGGTGATCGGTTGGCAGTGTGTATCTCTATCCTCTTTTGGTTTTGACTTCAATTGATTAAATTAACTAATGATTTTTTTTACCCATCTCTCACAGAAGACTACCTTGAAATGTACTGCTTTTCCTACTTTATTGTATTTCCCCGATATACGTACGTGTTTCGGTAGTGAATGAAATATGCTAGAGCCCATTTCCATCCCATCCTATCCCTCCCCATTTTCCTAATCCATTCCTTAATCTGAAAAGGTAGGCAGTGCATTTTACGATAGTCTTCTCTGAGTGCGGTTTTCACGAGTGCGTCCCCCCCCCCCCTAAATTAATGCTTTTATCACATTAATTCATGCACATAATCAAACTGTACGTGTAAGTTTTGATGTAATGTCTGTATTGGCGTCTTTCAATATACACATAAAATGAAAAACTATCCCCGCCAGTTAGACAACGCATTGGTAAGTGGACTGGCTATAGTTTCTCAGTGTAGACTGATGTAGCCTATTAACATTTACCGCCGTCGCCAATGGACATTGGCGATACATGCCAACGTCAGTCAAAAATGATGAATGTCGGCACGTTCTCGCATGCATTACCTACCTTTGGAAATTTACGAGTGGATTTGAAAGAACTATTAGGAAGAATGGGGATCGATAAGGTCGAGGGCGTAGTTAGGATTTTATCCAGGGAGGGGCAAAGGCAAAAAATGTTCATATAATTTAAATAGAGGTAGTGTAATGCAGTAAGTCTGTTACTTATTATTCCCTATGTCCCGGGTGGGGGGGGAGCAATCCCCCCCCCCCCCCCCCCAACATGCACCACCGAAGTGGCGTGCGGCTTATAATTATAAAGCAACTAAGTAAAGGTTACCATTTATAACATTTACCGTCAGTAATTTCCTCGACGCCGGAAAAATGATGAAAGTTTGCCAGTCAAAAGGTTACCTTGCCAACATAAGGATAGTGCGTCTCCATAATGAGTCCAGCTCGAGACACGTAACGGAACGCCGCGCGCAGAGATCCACCGTCACAACCCATGTTGCCATCTCTGAAACTGCAGTCTACTATTTGCTGGGGACTGTAACGAAAGGGGTAAAAGTTTTGTCTTATTTCTCTAAATCTACTGCAATATCCGCCTATAACAAAACCCATTGCAAAACACAAGCCTCTTGGTAATTACAAAGTGGTTTGTAATCGGCCTTGTAACCAGTCCTTTTATTTTCGTCCGCAACATGGACGTCCTTATACACGTTGCCTTGTGCACCAGGGATGTATAGCTTTTAAACGTCACGCTAGCCAAGCGGGTTGGTGAGTCCACTATTTTCGAGGTGATGTAGTACTTAAGAGCTTGTGGCAGCGGCTTTGATATAACTTAGTCGCCTATTACGACACCCACACGGGTCCTGTTATCGTAATACCGGCCGACATCATACGCCCATATTATAGTCTACGCAAGAGACTCTTTAAGTGTCCCGTCAAAGATATTGCGCGTCTTCTATGTCAACACTTTGCCATGTACCTGAGTTCCCGCCAATTCCCGTGCTTCTTATACAGTTGGGCCTGCACAGCATGCGTGATAGCGAATGCGTAGCACGCTCCGCAGTGCCACTGCTCCTCGCGACGAGGCCTGAAACCTTTGCTCCTCCAGTCTACCTGAAGTCAACAAGTAAGGGCAGACACAGACGGGTGACTTTTTGTTACGCGATAATTTCGTCACGTCACCTTGCTGCGCTTACTGGCTGTGCACACTGTCGGCGCCCCAGTGTGCACTACACATAGAGAAGGTGACATGAAAGTAACAGTTACCACGTCACCGTGGCGGACCATTGGAACTTTTTGTCACGTCACCCAAGGAGCGCAGATTCAGGTGTTTCCAAAGAAAATGGTACAGTGATTTTTGTCACCGTGACAAAATTCCCCAGTGCGCTCCAGCTCTAAAGGCTTATTTACTTACACAAGAGTTTCACCTCGCTCAGGAGATACAATCGGTGAAGAATATGCTTGTCTAGTATAAATAAATGTTATCATCATGTAATCACTGTTATCATCGAGTTTTTATGATCATGTGAACAGTTTCAGACGAGAATCGTATCAAATTTTCTCGCCCCAACTGTTCGAGTTCCTTGTGTAAATGAGCCTTAACACGGTACGGATAAATCAGATAGAAATAGAAGCTTCATCTAACTTTAGATAGGTCTATAGATCTATCTTTGGATAGATAAAATTCTTTATTGCACACCAAAACAAAAATAAAACATTGTAAACACACGAAATGCAAAAACGCGGTCTTATCGCTAAAAGTGACCTCTGCCAGACAACCTGTGAGAAGAGGAAATAAATATTTTAATCACCGGTAGATGGCGTACAGTACTCGTATACATAATTAGTAATTAGATAATACATATCACAAATCTATATACAATACATCTACCATAGAGTAAATTTAAATTTAAGTAAGTTTAAGTTAAATTTAGTAAAGGCAATAAGATAATTATAATAAGAGGAAAATTATTAATAGAAGTGATGACAGAAATGAAGAATTGTCACAATCAATAAATTAATGATTAAAGAAATAAGTAAATAAAGGGAATAATCAATTCAATGATGTTTAAATCATGGTTAATATTTTTCTACTTTTCACGATGAAATTATATAATATTTGCTGTTTGTAATAGCCTAGGAGGTATGCTATAGATTCTGAAGCTATATAGACTAGTGTAACACACGTTTGATTTGGTGAACGGTCACATTTGGATAATATAATATAACGTCTAATTATATTCATGGCCATCAAGGGTGTAGTCAGTTTAAGTTTGTTACTTATAAGAATAGGCTCTTCAGCCTATGCCAGGGAGGCAAGCGCCCCACCCTGCCCCACCGCGGCTACGCCTTAATATAAGGTGTAGGAGTGGTATGACGGTATGATACTTGCTTTTCTAGGCACTCTGTGGTGCAAACTCTTGCGATATGTTATCGTATGACGGTCATGGGCCGGATCAAGCAACGGTACAGTATCTATCAGCTTTAGCACTCTTCTGAAAAAGTCCGATTCGTCCTGCAATATTGAAAGTTTCTGAAATATTGAAAAAATCCACAGTGCCAATTATAATTATTGTAATTGCCAATTACTGTAATTATACATATTTTATTTAAATTTGGGTATCCATAATATAATTTACATTATTCTCATCCACACACTAAAGTTTTTAATATATTGAAGTTAATAAAATGCTACAACTTCCAGAACCCCCATCCCATCCCATCCTATCCTATCCCTTTCCCATTTCCAAAATCCTTTCTCCAAATCTATTCTTACATCAAAAAAGGCAGGAGAGCGCATTCGGGAGCGTGCCAAAGCTTGTCGTTCTGGACTAAAGTTGACATGTACCGCGGGTGTCAACGGGTGACAGTATCCACTAACCACCAGGTGGATTGTATGCTCGTTTGCCACTTTCTTTCTATATAAAAAGAACAATTATATAAAATTATTAGCGCGTCATCTACCGGAACATTCGAATAGTTTTCAATCTATGGATATCTACGCCATCTAATAAGAAAGAACGTAACTTTTATAAAAATATCGTAGCAGCTGGGCATGGAATTTGATAGAATCATGAACCAAAATTACCTAGACAGATTCATTCCGTCAGAAACTAAATTTATATTTTTTTTAATCACAAATATAAATTATTGAAACATTTATCAGTTTATCACCGATTCATTGTGCAAATAAATAATTTGATTTGATTTAGAAAATGTTTTTTCATACCCAATCTCCAAATCGGTTAAGATGGAGTGAATAGGAGAGTTTTCCCTCTAAGTACAGCCGGTTGTGATGCGCAACGCGTTGTAGATTGTGCTGCCATCTTGATTGTGCTGACCTCTCGTGGCGGCGGGAGTAATAAACTTTGTTGTACACTGCCTATTGAAAAGCAAATAATTCATTTTATTATGCATTTTACCTAAATCTAATGTCTCATTTATACGTTCGGGCGAGCGTCTCGGTGAAACGTTCGGCGAGAAACTTACTTACGCAAACGCCTGTTCACACGATCGCCATGATCATAATCCATACTTTGTTGCCGAACACGGATAACGTAGAAGTTATTGCTGCATCAGCATTATGTTTGATGAATTTATACAACCATTACTTATGAAGGAAATCAGAAAATAGAAAAATCTTATCAGAAAAAAAAACGTAGAAAAATGAGGTGGTGGATGGTAGCCTATCACTGAAACAGAACCCTCGACAGCGACTGCACGGTGGCGAACTCGGTTTTCGTCCGAACTCGGTTTGGGCTTTGACTCGGGCACAAAAACCGACACCGAGACGAGCGCCCGAGACGAATGCCGAGCCGAGGCGAGCGTCCGTTTACACGTTCGTGCTCGGTCGACTTCGTCTGGTTTCGGTGAACAAGTAAACTAACCATAGAATGGCTAAAACAAACTAAACAAGTGCAAATCTATTCACGAGCACACGTCTGTCTTGCTTGTGGTGGTGAATGTGGTAAGCGTAAAAAAAGATCTTAAATTCTTCATAATACCAACCTTTAAATGCATTACTTTTCGCCCGTGGGACATTTATCCCCAAACAAGCGCTCCTGAGTTGCATTATCATAATTTTCAGCTTTTTTCATACAGATCAGTACAGAGCATACGCCTCCTCTGTCGTGCATTTACCTTGTGCTAGTCCTAGATACGGTGTGGTACCGTTATCTCTACTAATAATTCCCATTTTGTCTACAAGCGGAATTGTAGACTTCCGTCCCCACTGATATCAGTGGGGATAACAACAGTTTTGTGTTTGAATTTTCGTTATCTGCACTATTGTTGTTAGGAAGTACCCTAAGTAAGGTCTGAACAAAAAAATTTTTTTTGGACTAGTTAGTTGTGATTTTAGTAAACATCAGACATTCTTTAACGCTAATTTACTGATTGAAAAAAAAACGAAAGTAAAATTACTTTCATACGGTGAATCTTGCGTTGAACGTAAGAAACATGGAAGCAGTCCTCTCATACTAGCCACGGTTGATTATCGGCCCTACAACTCACACAAATACAAAGAACGCACACATAACCAAAGTAATACTACACTGAACTATCATCCGCATAAAAATAAACCTTACGCGCAACAATTCGAGGTTGTTACTAGCTTGTACGCTACAATAGTTACGTCCTTTTGTTAATAAGTAGCAAACAGCTCTGCCACTGGGCGCTGCGTGCTTGGATGTAAATACTTACATGTGGAAAGTGATCCCACTATCCTTGGGATGATTATTTGGATGACTCCTACACCACTTTACTACACAAGAAGACATTTTAATCGAAAAACAGTGTCGGTAAATCGTCCTTACTCACTTGCCGTCGCGTTTTAACCTTGTTT
The DNA here is from genome assembly GCA_914767545.1 of Sesia apiformis. Classification (NCBI taxonomy): domain Eukaryota; kingdom Metazoa; phylum Arthropoda; class Insecta; order Lepidoptera; family Sesiidae; genus Sesia; species Sesia apiformis. Next base: position 2,732,227 of record OU611972.1, on the reverse strand, counting down.
TAAGCCCCGCCCACCTCGGAACAGTTTTTAAGCCCCGCCCATCGCGGAACACTTTTCGTTGCGTCATAATCCAGCGGTAGGAATGTTTCCATGCTTTTTACGTTTACCGGTATCTTGTTTGCAATAATGTTTATGTCATCAACCCAGTGCGAGCCGTGCGACGGTTCGGGGGGCGATACAAAAGAGGCCGCGAAAAATATTTTAGGGCGACGACGTTTTATTTTCGCTATCACATGAGTATCAGGAGACACCTTTTCTCGTAAGATAGTAAAACATTGGCTTGTGGACGTTTCTTGTTTCGCTATCAAGAAATTCTTAGGAAGGAAAAAGATACGAATATCGATTAAGATACGACACGGCACGTGGCGCCGGGCCTTCGATGCGTCATCGAGGCCCGGGCCTGGGGGTCACCGGGGCCTAGAATTGGGGGCGCTCTCACAAAAAATGGGGGCAGACACAAGGATTGAAGGGTGCAATCGAATATCTCGCACAGGGCGGCGAAACCGTTAAGGCCGGCAGAGTTTTGCGTGATCTGCCATCACCACATCTATTTATCGCTATTTAAGTCTCGATATCCTCTTTATAATGTCTATGAATTACGTAGGAACTTACTTTGTATTCTTTCCAATGCGTATCCGGTACATCATGATGTATCAGCAACCCGTCCAACACATGCCTTTTAACGTACGTCCTATTTTCACTTATATCACCCGAGAAACACTCGCTAACATTCAAATATTTTAAATATTCACCATATCTTTCAGTTCTTTCGAAAAACTGTAACGCATTTTCCATATAGTGCTCAATTTTTTCATCAAAAACTAGGTCACGACGATGTCTGTAGGTTTTAAACTGGTTTAAAATATATTTGATTTTGTTGGAAGTGTCGTTGATGTAACTACATTGAATTAACGTAATTTGAATTATAAATACAATGTTCATTATAACAGTATTAAATTCGCACTGATTTGAGTTTTGCCAAAAATAATTGTCAGCAATTGAATATTTATGCTTTGTATGTAACAAAAGTTACGTAAAATGTTTGTGTACACAATGTAGGTGCATTTTTGGAAATAATATTTAGGTATGATGACTAAGCGATGATCGCCGTGTGGTGTGGGCCGGCTTTACTAGCACCACTTCATCTCTTCCTGTGGGTGTAAAAGGCGACTAAGGGCAGCAAAGAGTGGACTCAACAAGCCGTTTCGGAAGCGTGGCGTTTTAAAGCAATACATCCTTCATGCACAAGAGTATCTAGGTACGTAGGTATCTAGCAGTAGACGATATAGTCAGGCGGCCTACTTGCAAATGTCGTCATATAACGTTTTTAGTCAGACACACCAGTTATATACCGATAATCATTTAGAACGTGGTTTCTCGAGTTGGATAAACCTGATGTCGCTCTCCTAGACTGTGGAGTTATGACGTCATCAAGATCTTTGTTAATTTTCAAGCAAAGATACGCTCGCCTGCTCAAGAGAGCGTTCATAAGATGTAGAGCCTGCATCAGGGCAGGCGGCAGACAATTTGAGCATTTTCTTTCATTTTCATAATAAATGAAAATATGTGTTATATTTTTATGTTTCTCAGTCCTTTTTTAGTCCCTCACATGTCTTGATGAATAAATTATGACTTAAAATCAATTTAATGCACATTATTAATAAAAATTGAAAATTTAACTTAATTATATTGAAAATTTTAATTTGGAAAAAATAGCTCCTCTGAAACTTTAATAGCAATATCAATATTTCTGAAAGAAGAAACCGCATGTATTATACTATTTTAGATTCTACATTAATTAGGCATTTTTTTAAAATAGTTTCAAATTAGTAACCTTAACTTGAGCCAAACGTAAACTTTTCAAAGACACCATAAGAGTAAATGAAAAATATTCATTTACGTTTTACTCTTAAAGAATAATAAACTCAAAATAGAATGTTCATTTGTGGCTGCAGCACACAAATTGTTTGCAAACCAAGGGTGGTAATTTCTCAAAAATCAAAATGATACCAATATCTCGAAAACCGAGAGACTTTTCACTAAGATTAATTGCTGTTATCCGATAGCTTCATCCGATATCGACAGTTTCAACCTTGGCCACTATTTACTAGACGCCTGTATATACAAATAAAAATGTATAATGTAGGTATATGTATTTCTTGAACTCTTCCTTAATAAAAAGCTATTTTGGTATTCGTTAAACGTTCCGCAACGCGGTGAAACAGCGTTGTTATAAAAGACACCGCCCGACGCTACTATGACGCTATCCCACACCATCCCAACCCCCTGATTGTCTCTTCCCTCACCTACATACCGGACAGGAGTGCCCCTCCCCGCTATCGTCACCCGCGGCACATTCTGGACGATCCCGACGACCCGATCACCGCTGCCAATGCGGTTCTCACTCTGCACCCAAACACAGAACGCAGACACCGTCCCCGCCGGCCGAGACGTGGACGTTCCCCTCGTTACACCGTTAACACACACCGGCCCTCAGCCAACACTTTTACCAGGTATCGGCACGTGCCTGGGCGCTTCTCGCCGACTCGCGATCCCGCGGTATCCCCCCAATGCAACGCCCTAAGCCGAGATCCGTTCCTTCCGCCGGTTTACCGGCGGGGGAGCCCTTAGGCTTGTTGCAACACACACTTTTTTCCCGGCTGAGCGCCTTCTGCGCTCGCCCCACATCAATTACGACCGGTGACTCTTGAAAGGCCACCAGGGCCACAAGAACTTAGACATACACAATGTTGAGGCAATCAAGGCTTTTTAGCCGGTAGGAGTCCGGCACTACCTGGTACCACCTAGACTAGCTAGACTAGATGGTACCAGGTGACCATGCAGGGTTTTCCTTGTCTCTAGAAACAGCGTTGCTAATTAGATATATATGTCTGTATGTATAGATATATAATATAGATATATATGTACTTACCTATATAAAAGTCGTTTATTTAGATTTATTTTGTCGTATTTTTTGTTGAATTGAAGTTGTGAATTTAGGAAACAGCTCATTTGCGATTTTTCCCTTTCAACATTAAAATAAAACAGTGTTGTAAAAATAACATATATATGTTAGGTATTTTATACGGTATTGTTATGATTTAAAGTTTATTATAAAGTGCAATAATGCAGTAACAATTTATTATTAAATGTTATTAACCATAAAGTAAGTAGTTTGTTATATTACAAAATAATTAAATGTCAGAGTGAAAGAAGCATGTTTTTTGTAAATATTTCTATTTATATAATAGCATATATGTAGTTCTCGAGATATTTAAAGACAAAGAACAGGATGCGCGGCCATATTGATGACGTCTTAACTGCCCCCCCCCCCCCCCCCCACAGTTTAGGAGAGCGACATCCGTTTTTTGTACTCAGGAGATAATACTCTAAATGATTTTGCTAGGTACCTATTGCTATAACTCGAGTGAGTCCCATGAAGTTTTCTGATGTCACTTGGGCGCCCTACTAATAAGGACTGGATACGGTTATGATGACTATACGAAGATTCGTTTGGAGTCCGACTGAATCTTAAGCATATTTTGTTAACACGGACGTCAACAGATTGAACATCATTTTTTAAACGAAAAAAGTGATAGTTTTCGCTCGCTCAAACTGTCTGTTTCATTTTGTAATGATACATTTTGATAATGCCAATCAAAAAGGTAACTTTTAGTGCTAATATCTAAATGGTTAATTAGATTTGAATCTGGCCGAATTACTAATTTTGTACCTAGGCTTAATTCACAATACAAGAAAGCTATACATACTAAATTATTTACTCGCTGCAGACAGTAAGGTAAGTGTTGTGCGTTTGCGGCGCGGGCGCAACCCCGTTATCGATAAAAACAAATGAGTGACCAAGGGCACGCGCACGGTGCGATACAGGGAGTCATTTGTTTTTAATTACTACCCTCTTCTACTGTGTACCTCCTATTTGAGCAATGCTAATGAAGTATAAATATCGCAGACTAATTTATTTTTTAAGCATTAGCTATTTGAACTGCAATATTGACAGAATGATTTTTTTTCATTGTATTGTTGCGCGTATTGTTATCAAGAATGTTTTAAACATTTTTGACGGAAAAGATCCGGAAAAATTAAAAAGTATTAATTTCACACGCCCTCCTGACTCCTGACTGCTACAATATGTGGTCTGAGCGTAAGAACGGTTGACACTGTTAAACAAGAGTGCAAAAATGGAGTGCCAATGTCTCCGCGAGAAAGTCAGCCTTGTCCAGAAACTGACTTGTATAATGAGAGCAGACATACTTTTACTAAATTCAAATATACATTTAGAAGAAGAAAACACAAAGAACGTAGTATAATATATCTTATTTATTTGTCAAAATTGTTTCTAATGTCTAACACACAATGGCATCACGTCTCAGCTTAGAGCAGAGCGGTCTACAGACGAACAGTACAACTCGCAATAATAAAACAACGGAGATAAAAATGTAAAACAAAAACTATCTAGGAACAAATTGGGCTAAATAGTCGCAAAACAAAATTATATTTACAAATTTATCACAAGATTGGAAAATACATTAAATCCATTCAAAATTAAATTTTAGGAAGTTGCAAAAGTATATATTTTATTTACATACTTTGTGTAAAAACTGATTTTAATTAATGTATGTATAGAAGTCAACTGAGATTGCCTATTTATATAATTTCATTTTATTTTACAATTTTTATACAGAGTTAAATAAAAGATACCCATTCCTCTTCAAACTGAATTTATTTCATGAAAAATAACAACGGAAGATCTACGACTTTTTAAAATTCAGCACTTTTTTCACACAATCCACTCACTCGCGCCGTGTACGTACGTACACTGGCACCGATTTACATACATGTACACATGCCGGGCAAAAGTAATACACATCGGCTATGATCGGCTAGCTTCGGTTTTGTATGTTATACCGAAGCTAGCCGATAGTTTCTTTCTAAAGGTCTATGTGTATTACTTTCGGCCGGGAAGTGTAGTCTTTTAAATTTAGCTTGATTAGAATGACAGCTGTCAGTGCCTCGAATAGTGCTGGGATAATAATGATCAAATCGAGGTAATGTGTTTATTTATAGACTATTTTAAACGACAAAAAAAAAAATACGTGGACGTGGATCTATGGCAAAAATCTTCTGTGATTTTTTAGTTTTTAAAGATTAATTATTTTTATAGACCACTATTCGAGGCACCGTGACAGTTGTCATTCTATTCAAGGTAAATTTAAAATACTGTAGGTGTCTAATAGTAGCAGCTCCCTCACCGCCGAGCAAGTGACATTTTTTTTTAAATGATGTACCCTCATCATTTAAACCCTACCCTCATAAGGAATACCTTCATGCTCCAGAAATAAAAAAAATCTGGAGTATGTGATCTACCAATTCGCAGAGGGCCAGCGTGTTGGATTACCTGAAACTCACGAGTGATTTACTAGGGGAGGGCAGTCTCCTGCAGTGGGACGTTATAGGTCGATACCGTCCTGTTACAGTAGCAGTTTCGTTACCATTCGTTCGTAGTACGAGACTTAATTAAATGAAAACAGCCTTTTTTGATGACAATATCAACAAGTCGCAGAACAAAAATTGTTAGTTTTAATGACAGATATTCAGTATTCTGAAGTTGTAAGTATTTTTTATTTAACCTTGCATATACATTTATAGAAACATTGATATATGTATTATACACTCATATGTACACGATAAAAATATATATTTTTATGATTGTTTTTCGTACTTTGGTGTCCAGCACCAGTTTCTAAATAAAAATATTTTACTTAAGCTCAACTTTCACACTATCCTATACTTTTTTAATCTATAATCTCGCAGAAGTATATGAGAACTATACTTTCATATAAGGTCAATGACATAAAATCGAAAAATAAGCATTTTAACTATATTTGGCTACATATAAAAACATAGCTTATTGTTTTCATTTCAAAAGCCATTAAAGATTTGTTTTCCCGCATTTTTCTTAATATAACACAAAGAGACATTTTGAAATCACGTTTTTGTGTGAATAAATGCATTAATTACACACACATATATATATATATACATACATATATATATACAAGAAAAACAAAATTGACTACTTAAATCTAAATAACAACTAGTAAACCTAATAATACTTTTGGTTAATACCTAAAGTTAAAAAAAGTGCTCACTACTGTTTTTGTTTGTGATTTTGTGAATTATACTTGTATATACAGGCTGTATTCGAAACTTTCTCGAAGCCTAAAACCACAGATTCAACTCATAATTGTTGTATATTTTTTGCCAACGTGTATTTTTTTTGATTTTGCATTCAGCAATGTGCGGAGATTTAGCAAAATTTCAAAATATTTTACTCGTAATTTGTCATGGCAACGATGATTACACCTGTATATTTCTTGAAAAAAATACATATAAAAATATTTAAATGAAACTGTATATTTATTTCGTATTTTAAATATTTCCAACCGTATTTATGAGTGTTATATGGAAAAGGGGGATGGAGCCATAAAAATTCACAATTCATTTTATTTAGTACTAGCTGTACGCGGCCACGCGTTGCTATGGCTGCCCAACAGATGGCGTTTACCCTGTTGTTACCTGTTTTTGGGTAAAAAACATGTTTTGCCCTGTGATAGGTACATAAAAACACGCGCGTATTCGAATGCAACGTTGTGTCAAAATTTTAAAGCAAAAGGTGAAGAACTTTCGGAGATTTAAGATTTTGAACAAACGAACATTTACATTTTTATTTATATAGATTTAATTACTTTTAACAAAATTAAAACACGGTTAAATGAAAATGAGGCTAAAATATAACACACAATGACATATATTAAATGCCATATGTCTTTAAATTACTTTAAATTGAATAAACTTAATAATTCATTTTTATCTTAAATCTGTAACTTACAAAAGTATAGACATAATTTAAATTTCTTTCGTGATCCATAATTCATGATTTATATAATTCTAAGAATATGCAAATAATTCATTTTTTCTATTGTCCTATCCCCTTTAATAAACGCCACTGTAAGTAGAATTTCAATTATTAATTTTTTTTTATTTATTTAAGAAATAAATAACTACAAATTAAATATTCACAGCACAAACAATAATTGTCATGGCATTTAAATACATATAAAACATATAAAATTAGAAAGAAGAATCTTTTTCGATAATTTCTTTCACATTTCGAAAAAAAAAAAACTTTAGTATGATCCAATTGAATTTGTGAAATTACGTCAACATATACAATAAGTGGTTAGGTAGCGCCAACGGCAAATATAATTTTGTAGAACAAACCTATTCATTGCGTTGAAGCAGTCATTCCCAAAGTGGTCGATATAGAACCCCTGGAGTCGATTTCAACTTCCTACGGGTTGACAGTTTCAATAAAAAAAAATGTCGAGGTCGACGACAGCTACAAGTACTGCTATTCGTTTGTTAGTTCAAAATATCTATGATTGTAGGTACCTAATTAATTTTTTTTTATCTCTATGTACAATGCAAAAAGAGTTCAAGTAAGAATGCATGAAAAAACTGTAGCATGTCGCAAGTTGTATGCTAGTTTGAGTAAGTAAAGTTTGTTTATCGGGGTCTGCTACAGAAAAATGTTTGGGAGCCTCTGAGTTAAAGCAACGAATTTGATATTTAAAGTCACCGTAATAAGTCGTTTATGAACGCAAGTTTGTAAAGTATTGACCAACCGAGCGTTCGCACGATTTTAAAGTCCATTTTCCAACGTTTTAAGTGAATGTTTGTTCCACAACGTTATATTTGCGGTTGGCGGTATCTGACAGCTTACTGAATAAGTTGATAATTAGCTGCAAAGTAGTTTGTATTCGTGAGAATGCTCAGCTATGATACAATAATACCTTAGCGCTTGTTTTATATTAGTCAAGATTTTACAATAAACATTATTAATCGTTAATGTGAACTAATTTCAAAAACGTGACTCCAAAATATTGAACACGCCTCACACAAAAAAAGTATACGAGATATTGCTTCTAGAAATAGAATTGAGCTTTGAATATTCCTGTTGTACACACACACACACAGTCAAATATTCGCAGACATTGACCAATATTCAAGTCCAACTTGGTAGTGAGTGTGGCTGTAGCAGGACACAATTTGTCCCAATTCTTGTAATAATTTTTATTCCAGAGTCCTATGAGAATGACTTTGAAAATGTAAAATGTTGGATTAAATTATTAAAAATTAAAAAAGCATCAATAATTACAACGTTTTACAAACAGAAAAAAAATTGTACTGATTTTTCTAAAACGTGTAACTTGAGTAATCCAAGTTGACAAAAATGGGTTGTTCTAACTTATTGTTTCTAGTATATCTTTAATTCTACGCACATTTGCACTCTGCGCGCGTCGGCCGCGTCCGCTCATTGTATGCAATGAGCTCTACGAATGTTTTTAGATAGAACAACAAAATCTTACGTGTTTGTGACTTATTTCACAAAATAACTTTACTTAGTTTTGAGTCATTTCAAATTTGGCAATACCAGTGGCTTTCCACTAAGTACAATTTGCTACCATAAATTTATAAAATTTGTAAGTTTACATTTTTTTTTATAAATTGCGTGGTTGGACCAATATTGGTTCGAATGTTTGCAACAACATTTACTAAAGGTGATATAATAAGCTTACAACATACAAGCAATATTACTCTTAGATCTATATATACAAGAATTTAAATCATTCACAGCACATGTAGAACTGGTATCATACAAACGCCATTTTTTTATACATTTTTCTAACTACTGTCCGATTTCAAAAGTATGTATGTATGAGATAACTTGAGTATGTATGTTTATGGGAAATAATTATAAGAAAGCCATATTAATATGACTTTTTTATGTTTTTTTTTAATCATTATTGTTTATATAAAATATGCAATCACTTTATATTTCATTAAATATTAATAATTTTCTTCAAAATCGGATAGTAGCATTAAAACAAGCCCTACTACTATTTCTTGAAAACTCACATTGTCGAGTTTGGAGCGAGATGAAATTGCAAGTGTCCAATTAATTGGTTTAGACAAGAAAATAATAGTTTCCTGCTAATATAAAATTTACAGCTTTTTAACCGTTTGAATTCATTTATTTAATTAAACATAAAAAAATAAAAGGTCAATTAATCGGAATTCCTTATCGATATCAACTTGATACCTATTTATATGCTTAAATCAATGTAAAATTGTGCATGTAAAAGTATTTAAATCACAAACTTCAGGTGTTATACTTATCGTACTAACTTGTTATCATATTTTCGTCTTCACATACTTTATATATTCAAATACTTTTATTTCCACATTAATACTTTTGAATAAATCTTACACCAGTTTCTTAGGCTTTATAACACGTTAAATTCAAATACTCTTAAAAAACATTTTTTACATTGATCAAAAACACGAATTTACTTTATTTGATAAAGTAAAGTCGAAGACTTCTCACACAATCACGTTCGAGAGCCGATAGTAGGGCCTTATAGGGTAGAGGTGGGTTAGATTCACCGTATACGGGAGTTCGATGCTCCGTTGAGACTTTTCAGTTCCGTGTACGGCTTTCTCGATAGCAACTTCAGATCTTCTCCAGCGTAGAAGACACTATGTTCGCGGCGTTTTCTGTAAACCATAAGCCTGGAATAAAGAAAGGTACAATTGAGTATAGATTCATAGTTTTTCATTGTGATCAAGCGATGGGTGGTTATCGTCTCCTATGTTACTTGTAGGCTGCATTTCCCGCAAACTTCCATCACCATGGGCAGCGCCGGCTCTAGCCCATGTAGCGCTCGGGTGCAATCAACACCCTCTAGTAGGCGCGCGAACACGGGCGCAGGGTCTTTGGAGGCGTCGTGAGCGGCGCTCGGCGCCCCCTAAAATCCTGCGCCCGTGTGCGCCGCACACCCCGCACCATAGGTAAAGTCGGCACTGACCATGGGCTGCTATGCTACTTGCTAATGCCACTGGATAGATTTAATTGATGGATTTTTATATATTTCTCTAATTGATTTCACTTTACTGTAGTGTAACCTTGAGGTTATGTAAGACAAGAACTGCTAGTGGGGTGAGCAAATAGAAAAAAAAATACAGTTACTATTACATGTATCAGCCTATAACGTCCCACTGCCGGGCACAGGTTTCTCCTCAGTAAATCACTGGGGGTTCCGGGCCGTAATTCACCACGCGGACCCAGTGTTGATAACCCGGTGGTTTATCACATACTCCAGTTTTTTTTCCTCTTGAAGTTTCTTCACGATGTTTTCCCACACCGCCGAACTAGTGACAATTTTAAAAAATCTGTAACTCAAGATCACACGAATGTGAGTCGAGTATCTTCTCTAAGTATATCTCTAAGTTTGTTAAACTTAAACAATAATACATACATCTTTATGCTTCATATAGAAATTATATTTAAATATTCATATAAAAAATAGATAAAAACACCTAACAAAATTAATTAAATGCTAACCGAACTAACAATTAACCTAACAAATTAAGGATCTTTAAGCATTCGATTGGTTTAATCTTGAGATTAAACCAATCGAATTAACCTCTCGATAAGAACAAGCGCGCGTCTGCCTTACTTGTAGTGGTGAGTGTGCATACACTTAAAAAGAAACCTTATATTCTTCACCTTTAAATACATTGACACGAAAGTTACATTTCGCGTATACGGATATTTATACCTTACTCGGACGAGATGGACGCGCGCTCGTGAGTTGCAAGGAATATACCATCATATCATGTAGTGATAACACGCACATAAAAAACAATCAAAAAAATTATAATGAACAAACAAATAATGACATAGGGGTGTGTAATGAACATGGCCCATAAAGTGAAACAATGAAACAATAGTGAGATAAAAGTTAAAAACAAGATTTTATCACTATCCATACAATACAGTAAAACTGAGATAATAATTTGTAAATATAAGTTTGATATACTGTTTGATTAATGTTGAAAGGCATACATATATGTATATATAGGGTTTCACATTATTTTTTTTATGGACGAAGGCGCCAGACGAGCATACAGTTCACCTGATGGTAAGTGGATACTGTCGCCCATAGGGATGTCTATTAATACATCGCCAACATTAGTACAAAATGACAAACATTGGTACGACTCCGGATGCGCTGGCTACCTTTGGAGATATAGGAATGGAGTTGAAGAAAGGGTTGGGAAAATAAGGAGGGATAGGATGGGAATGGGCTCTGTCACATCTCACTCACTACTGAAAAATTTACGTACATTAGGGAAATAAGACAAAGTGAGAAATGCAGTACATTTCAAGGTAGTCTTCTGTGAGAGAGGGGTAACGTGGCCAGCCGAGCGCGCTCAGCGGCTGTTGGATTTCAGCGTGCACTCACCCCCTCCCAATGTTCATATTAACATTATTCATTTTTGTATTTGTTCACATATTCAAACTTTGTTTGTTCACATATTCAAACTTTAATGCAGTAAAGTATTGGTATGTGTGTTTAAACGCGGCCGACAAAAACCGGCAAATCTACATATACATATTTTTTATTTTAGTGTATTCATTTGAAACAATTAAATTTGTATATGAATATGGTAACATAAAATAATTATCAGCATTAAAATATAAAATCACATGGCACGAAGTCATTAAATGTGAATCTTAAAAAAGTCACTTCTAAACCCAAGTCATTAATTTTATATGAGGTACACGCTATAAAAGAAATGTCTTTAACTCAATTTTTTGTAATTTATACAAAACTGTGGGTACAATGTGCAACAATGGAGTGTATTTTTGTTACAAACTTTAGAGTGTATTCTTGTTATAAACTTTAGAGTGTATTCTCATGTTTGTAATAGATCAAACCGATAACATATACCATAATAGTAGCCGTTTACGCCATAATAATAACAGTAAACAAACAAACATACATTGATAGACATCTTATTTATACTTCTGTTTGTGTTCACATATGGTCGGCAAATGTCACTTGTTTATCGATCTCAAGTACGACAGAGGCACGAGTCATGACTTTATATGTTTACAATGTACAACATATATATTATAAGAAGAGATACATCTTGGTAATAATTGATTTAACTGTGAATTTAAAAACTTAAAAACTCTCACAGAAGACCTACCTCGAAGTGTACTGCATTTCTCACTTTATCCTATTTTCCTAATGTACGTAAGTAAGTGTTTCGGTAGTGAGTGAGATATGCCAGAGCCCATTCCCATCCTATCCTACACCTCCAAATTATCCAAATCCATTCATATATCGTCAAAGATAGGCAGCGCATCCGAGGGCATGCCTACATTTGTCATTCTGGACTGATGTTGGCATGTAATGCGGATATCCATGGACGACAGTATCCACTTATCATTAGGCGGACTGTATGCTGGACTGCCACCTTTTTTTCTTTGCCTCATGCACATGGTCTGGGTCGCGTGAGATGTATGTCCTTACAACGCCGCGCCGCGCGGCCTAGCGGGTTGGTGAGTCCACTCGTTTATAGGTGGTGCGGTGCAGTTCCTCACTGTTTACGTTAGCGGTTTTGTTGCCATGGGAAGAGAGGAGGTGGTGCTATTTTAAAGCCGACACCACACGGCGATGCCGCAGTCGGGTAAAAATAAATACATTCACTTTCTACATTATGTGGCCGTTCTATTTATTCAAGCAAAACATAATACATGCTATTATCTCCATGTCAGGCTCACGACAGCTGTTCAATTCTAATACAGCATTTGCGAATGTCCGAGTACATTAGGGCAAAAAACAAATTTGCACGTTTCGTACTTATCGATGCGAAATTAAACCTTATTATAATACTGTACTCTTAGTAGTTTTCAGATAGCAAAAGTCACAATTACAAAAGCTATCGCAAAAAATAACCAGCGTATTTAAGCCAAGCGAAAAATTGCAGAGAAAAAATAAACACAATACTAATTTCCGACAGCTAACACAGCGTGTTTCTAAATTACAAATAATTTATTTTAAAGATATATTATGTTTATCAAATTGAACAAATGTTTAATGCCACATTTTATACTGCAGTGCCCGACTACACTTCATTCATTCACTTCATACATCGAATTACACTTCATTCGCGTGGACTTCAGAATATGTGTGTTTAGTTTATGATTCCCGTGGGAACTTGATATGTGGAGGTTTCACTCCTGAAATCTCCACATATTAATTATCAGCCGGATCGATTAGGATTTCCGATTCCGCCATTTTTCAATATAGCTGCCATACAAATGGGAAAATTCAATTTTGGTTTCCGAGCCAAACAAACGTTTACAACGCCATTGAGGAGTTCCACAGCGTGGTGGCCTTCCTGGCTGCAACATCAGGTCAAGGTCATCAGATTATTCTATTGTTATCGGTTTTATATACACGTGTACAAGTTTCAAGGCGGTAGTACAAGTGGAAATGGGTTAAAATCGGCTTGCAAGATTTGACCTCAACAAACTAACAAACACGTGAAGCTTATAAATCAGTTTAGTATTAAAAATAGTTTCTTACGTGATACTGCCGATGTAAGCAAATAAAAGTTTACAAGATTGTATAATACATTAATAATTTTCCGAATAATTGCCCACGAGTTAACTAATTATTTATTAAGCGTTAATTGAAATTAAAATGCAAAAACGTGTTTGTAATGTTAGAAAGTTAAATATTTTTAAACACATACAAGAATGGAATAAAAGTAGCAAATTTTTAAACCTTCATAAAACCAGTGACCAAAAAAATGAAATTGGCAATGTTAAAATACATCAACCCGTATCTATGTAGATCGTAAAGTTAAAATAATTGAATCACACACAGGCTGCGCGGACGCAATAACTGGCTAGAGAACGTACTCTTAGTTCAGTACGAATACAGACTCCGGACGGTGCATACTTGTCACCTAAAATAATGCATTGTGCTCCGAAATACGCGAAAGGAAATCCGTCTCGTATTTGCGGTCAGGGGAATTACGAAACCGCAAAACGCAAAAAATGACTTCACAATAATTTTCGATAATGCACAAAGGTGTTGTGTGAAATGATAAATTGTTAACACTTTATCATTGTGTCAAAATTGTTTAACACTATATAAATCTTGCAAGTCAATCAGGAAGGAAAATGTGAAAATCATTGATGAGATTGCACATTTGTAAGCGCAAGAAGGAAAACAGCACGCAGTGATGGAACAATCGGGCGGTTGTAACTTGAGAATTGTAGCTTTTTCGTAGTAACATTGAAAAACTGTAATCCCTTGATAGTACAAAGCGGCAAAGTAAATATGAAAATGTTTCGGTGCGGAGAGTGGTATGAAAATGGACATCAGAAAAGAAGAATTAAAAAGTAATTGTCTGCTTTAGAGAAGCGGAAGTGAATGAAGACGAAGCATATCAGTGCTAATTATTATTCCTAGATGTTGAAATTGATTTGGTGTCGAAGAGTTTTGGTGAACAGTATGAAGATTTCTAGGAAATATTGAAAGAGTGTTAACAGGATAATGAATGAAGAAATACCTGATAACATAGCGTACAAGGAAGCCAATAGTTAAATCTAAAAGGTAGTGGGTTTATTTTTATATCAATTACGCTTACTCATAAACGGAGCTTAATTTCAGACAGTATTTAAACCTTTTAGTGTTATTTTTAATCGGTTCGAAATTATAATTGTAAGAAAAGTATAAATTATTTCAATAATATACTAATTTAGCTAATTTACCAAAGTGTTTGTGAGTAAAGGGAGTGTGTTTACATTATGCATCGAAACTTCAATTTCTAGGTAGGTATATTTAAATTTAAAATAACGCGGCAAATCATAATGTGCAAGCGTAGTTAAATAAATTCCTAACGTTATAACTGTATAATGTTCTAATTCTTAATTAAGAAGTTTTAATTCTTAACTGTTAATTAAAAAGAATTAGACATTTCTAATTAATGTGAAATAATGTGAATGTATTTGTTAAAAATAAACCATTGTACTGTTTTGCGTTTTATTTATCAGAATTGCAGAAATCAGAATATGAAGCCAATTTCGTCTTCTAATTCACTCTTATCGAAGTGAATAGAATCGAAGCGATAGGTCGCAGGTTTGATGTATCATCGAAGATTAGTATCATCAAATTTTTACTTTAAAAAGCCTGCATGAGAGATAACGAGAGCTGTTCTGTTTTACTCTTATGATAATAAATTTAATACTTTTTTTTTAATTCATATAAATATATACTACTATTCAAAGTTTCAGATTAATGCTAGCCCATATCTAGCAGTGGGGAGTTACGCTGATGGTACAATATACAAAAAGTTCTAATAATGGAAAGAGATGACTTGTATAGTCATAACATGAATATCAGTAAAAACCCGTCGCGTGTCGTCAAGCATATCGAGTCACGCCTTTGGGATTTTGCCTTTTTGACTACTCAGATCCTTTGCACATTGATTACTAAATAAAGATTCTAAGATGAAAAGTCTAGATATAATTTTAGTATTGTAAAAATGAGCATTGAACGCTCAATGCTCGAGCGCTGAGTGAGCGATAATGAACCTTTAAGACTCGAGACTCGTTTTCAACGTTTGATTGTTTTAAACCTTTGAGCTTAAATGCTCGAGTCTAAAACGGTTAAGATTCTTAAGGTGCTTTAGTGGTGACTTAGCGCTGATTTATAATAGTATATCATTTCTTAGGAAGAATATGGTAGACGAGCAAACTATCCACCTCGTGGTGAGTGGATATTGCCTATGGATACATGCCACGTTAGTCAATAATGACAAATGTGGAACATTTATCTACCTTTACGAGCGCTACCTTGGATCTTTGTTTTACCTTTAGAAATTTAGGAGTGAATTTCTTTGGGAAAAGAATCGCGGAGGATGGGGAATAAGAACAATGGGAGATTTCTTATTCCATTACATTCCCCATTGTTCCCTGGAGGATGAATAGGATACTGTTTTTTTTTTCTATAGACAGAAGCTGGCGGTAAGTGGATATTATCGCTCTGCGTGTACGCGACCATGAGTCCAGAATGACAAAAGTTACCACCCCGATGCAGTGTCTACCTTTGTAGATATATATGTATGTATAATATCAAACATATATACTATCTATTGTAATGGATGATACTGGCATTTTAAATACTTCCTTTCAATAACTCTCTGACGTCACATTATTCTATAAATAGAAGTACTTTCGCGTACAAAAGTTCTTAACCGATATTCAACTTAAATTGCTTGAACTTAAATTCCGAATCAGTATTGTTTTATTACGTTTAATAACACATACATGTACGCGATTGTCATATTGGTGTTTAGTGTTTGCTATAGTATACAAAAAAGTTTTTTTTTCCATTATACTATGGCAGAAGTTTCCGTTACCTGATATAAAAATAGACTCTATCGTTTGGAAAAATAATTTATAATCAGTTTATTAGTGTGTTTCGAGGATTGTTGTTATTATTGTACTTGATATATCACACACTCGTATGTCAATTATATATGTGGAGAAGGACAGAAGACAGCAACAACATTCTCATAGTTTTAGTGAACATAACATTAGATCATTTAATTTTTTTTTTAAATTGTAGTGATTGAAATTGTTATCACAAAAATAATTTAATATCAGACAAAGGGGCCATAATATGTGTTAGTAACCATAAATCTTAACCTATTGTTTGTAATGGGGAACAAATTGAAATTAAACCTAAAATTAAGATGCCATCCCAACTCTGCATTCATGTATTTACCGAAAATATTTTAATAATGATAATTTATTAATCATGGGTACCATTTTACATGTGTACAACATTCTTTTACTTATCATACAACAACAACCATTATCTAGATACCTATATAAACCGCCATGACTGCAGCCTGTGATTTTCAAAAACAACTGAATCAATTTTGATAAAAACTATTATTTTACACTATAACCTTCCAAGGTAAAAACACTTCCAAACATCGCAAAAGATCATTGCAGTAGATCCCGAGATTAGCGCGAATAAACAGACAGACATAATGTTAGATTTTATTACGGCAATTGAAAGAGGTAAGTGTTATTAACAATATGCAGTTTGCACAAGTGTTATCTTCTGGAAAAAAAAAACAAAATAAATATTTTTATCTTTTTGGTAGGTCAAAACGGTTATGTGAGAAGCAACATTATATTTGTATGCTTGCGGAATACGGATTCGTTGCAGATTTTGCTGTCTGCGGACTTTTGACCTTCATACTGCACATAAAATACCTACATAATTACGAATGCCTATTACTACACTAGAGTTGTTCTGCCACATCTGCTAGCGACTGCATCGCTTTCGGAACATTGTGCAGACTCTCATTGATAATGTCCGAATTTTCAGATAAACGCATCTGAAATTTCGAATAAGCAGTTTTGTATGAATTTTAACTTAAAGATCATAAACTTAATTAGTTTCTAAAGTTTTACTTTCGAGAAATACATTATAATTTCTTTTTTACATTCTAGGACGTTTAAGTAAAATGCATCCGCGTTCTCTATTGCGGTACGTTTGAGGCAGGCCTCAAGAGAGGTCTTCAGAATTAATGTCGTTTGAGAGTAAAATCGAGAACAACATGCTAGTATACAAATACATACTTGTACTATCTTAATGTGGCAAATTAGGGCATTTGTTGCCACAATTTGTCAAACCATAATAAATAATACCTAACTCGGTTAAAGCGTCACGGTGTAAACTCGATATAATAGAGATTATGTCATACAAAAAGAAGTGAACTCGACAGAGATGAGTTTAAACAATACCAATGTGCAGAGTTACGTGGTTACCTGGCTCTAGCGCAAGCTATGAGCGACAGACGTTTGGAATAACTTCATTCAGGTACGTAGTGTAAGATGCTTTACGGTCTTCTTCTCTTCTTCTTCTCAGCCCTTGGACGTCCACTGCTGGACATAGGCCTCCCCCATTGTCCGCCATTTAGACCTATCGGCAGCGACCTGCATCCAGCGGGTGCCCGCAACCTTTATGAGGTCGTCTGTCCATCTAGCAGATGGACGTCCTCGGCTTCGTCCGCCGGTACGTGGTCTCCATTCGAGAACCCTTCTGCCCCATCGGCCATCGGTTCTTCGAGCTATGTGCCCTGCCCACTGCCACTTCAGCTTGCTAACCCGAGAGGCTATGTCGGTGACTTTAGTTCGTCTACGGATCTCCTCATTCCTGATTCGATCACGTAGGGAAACCCCGAGCATAGCCCTCTCCATAGCTCGCTGTGCGACAGTGAGCTTATTTATGAGGCCCATAGTCAGAGACCACGTCTCGGTGCCGTAGGTCATCACTGGCAACACACACTGGTCGAAGACCTTCGTCTTCAAGCACTGAGGTATTTTGGACGAGAAGACGCTGCGTAGCTTCCCGAACGCTGCCCAGCCGAGTTGGATTCGTCGATTGACCTCTTTCTCGAAGTTGGACCTACCTAGTTGGACCGTTTGGCCTAGGTAGACGTACTCGTCAACAACTTCGAGAATCGAGCTCCCAACTGAAACTGGGGTGGGCACGACATGGACATTCGACATGATTTTCGTCTTGTCCATGTTCATTTTAAGGCCCACCTGTTGGGAAACTCGATTGAGGTCTCCGAGCATTGTGCTAAGATCCTCCAGCGATTCTGCCATGACCACGATATCGTCGGAAAATCGAAGGTGAGTGATGCATTCGCCATCAACGTTGATGCCGAGTCCTTTCCATTCCAGGAGCTTGAAAGCGTCTTCCATCGCATTGGTGAAGAGCTTCGGAGAGATTACATCTCCTTGTCTCACACCCCTCTGCAATGGAATCGGCTCCGTGCTCCCTTCCTGTACTCGGACTGACATGGTGGCGTTGTTATACAAACACTTCAACACTTCGATATACCGATAGTCAATATGGCACCGCTGGAGGGACTGTAGCACTGCCCAAGTCTCGATCGAATCAAAGGCTTTCTCATAGTCCACAAACGCTAAGCATAATGGCAAGTTATACTCCTCGGTCTTCTGTATAACTTGCCGCAGCGTATGGATGTGGTCTATGGTACTATACCCTTTTCGGAAACCGGCTTGTTCGGGAGGCTGGAAGTCATCAAACCTGCGCTCGAGACGATTCGTGATAACCCTCGAAAACAGCTTATAAACATGGCTCAGAAGCGAGATGGGCCTATAGTTCTTCAACAAGGTCTTGTCGCCTTTCTTGAAGAAGAGCACCACCACGCTTCTGTTCCATGCCTCCGGCGTAATACCTTCGAGCAAGACGGAATTAAAGAGCTTCTGAAGGACTTTCAGTACCGGTGTTCCACCCGCTTTCAGAAGCTCTGAAGTGATTCCGTCTTCACCCGGCGCCTTGTTGTTTCTAAGCTGTTTGAGGGCCATCCTAATCTCGTACAGGCTCAGGCATCTCGCTTTACGGTCCGGTGGACTTAAATAAATTTGCCAATAGTAGCTGGATAAAAAAGAACCAAAGACCGAATATGGTGGCTTGCCTTGTCAGAGGAATAGAGTGCCATGAAGCGCAACATGGTAGATGGTTCACGGTAGTAACTCTATATGAAATGTAGAAATTAGACGCCGAACAAATGATAGAGATGTCAGTAAGTGCACAACGGATTATAATGCCGATGGGCAAGACATGTATTTAGTTTAAGAACTGCACCTGTAGTTCTTCCACTCACGGTCGAAAGCATTAAGGGTGTGTCTGTCTCTAGGACGAACGGCAGACCAGCAACGCGGTGGTCGAATAATGTGATTAAAACGGTAGGGAAATAGTGGACAATGGTGATTTAGAACGATGTTTTGTAGCGTGCGGAAAAGAGGTTTTTATCTTCCAGTGAGCGAATAAGAATGGGAAT
Organism: Sesia apiformis; assembly: GCA_914767545.1. NCBI lineage: Eukaryota > Metazoa > Arthropoda > Insecta > Lepidoptera > Sesiidae > Sesia > Sesia apiformis. The sequence goes on along the minus strand of OU611972.1, from coordinate 2,712,382 downwards.
TAACATACTTTTACAATCACGTAAAGATTGAATTAACATTCTACAATATATTTCAATAGTTATTTAGGAGAGACCACAGCACACAGAAAAACAATAACAAGTTTTTCAAAACAAACTTGCGATGTAAAATACTGTTTATTGCATCGCCTTATTTGTACAGTTACGATTAAATTTCTACAAAATATTTACATATCATATTTGTATAAAACATAACAGAATTTCAATGATAATAACACAAAGTCTGACGGTTTATTTGTAAGAGATAATTTATTAATTATGTTATCGTTTTTAAAACGATTTAAATTTCGCGCTATTTTTTTGTTTGGTGGTTGGCAACTCTTGATTTGTTTATATGTAGATGTAACATATGACAGTTACAATTAGTCAACATGGAACGCTATACGACAGAGCAACGCAGTATGAATTTTAGAGCAGTATGAAGTGCACCATCATTTTGGCGAAAAAATCATCTTTAGTGGCGAGGCCCATTTCCACCTTGACGGATACGTCAATAAACAAAATTGTCGTATCTGGGGCTTGGAGAATCCTTATGAGATTCATGAAAAACGGATGCATCCTCAAAGAGTTACGTTTGGTGCAGCTTTTGGTTTGGCGGGATCATAGGGCCATTTTTTTAGGTATTGGTATTTAGGTAGGCATACAGAGGTATCGGAATATACTACAGGATTTTGTTTTGGCACCAATTGGAGGATATGGGCCTCGATCAACTGTGGTTTCAACAGGACGGTGCCACATGTCACACAGCCGGAGAAACAAAGACTTTATTTTTCTTCCAAATTAAATCCGGCACTCAATTTGGGACGACCTTTATATTACAATTTACTTCCCTAATTAGGGAAGTAGGTTGTAATATACTCTATAGCATACTCAATAATTTCTAATTTCAATACTCTATAGCAATTTAATTTTCTTCAAATATTCTGTTGGATTCTCGGATGCCTGATTCTATGACTTGGACCAAGACCCTCATCACAGCATACCACTATGACTGTACCACAATAGTGGGATGTGCGCTATCACGTCCGACCTTGGATTGTGTGATAATTTACAATAATTAGAGGTGTTCTACTGTGCAGGAAAAAATATTCCGTTCTATGATTCTAACCTACAACTGTATTGGATATGTGGGGAACTAAGAAATAATGTGTGTGCGGTGAAAAGTCCAAAAGTAATGAGACATGTTTAGTTGACAAACCATCAAACCAATTTTAGAAGACACGGTCTGTATGAACTTATTACATAAAAACAGTGAATGTGTCGGGATTGAGAAGGGTGAAGTGGATGGCGGGCTCGTCTAGAGACGTGATCATTTCCGGGATCATGCTCGGAAGAAGAAGAAAGAATGAAGATCTAGCAGGCGAATTCGCTGTTTCATAACAGAAACCTATAAGCCAGTTCTTAAAACCCACAATGTGTTTATATGTCTAGACTAGACAGAAGTTTCTAGAATGCAAATACTCGTTAACTTCACACTAAGTGTTGAAACCAATATTAACTCAATAATTATAAAGCGAATGTTAAAATTGAAATAAATACACGTACAGATAAATTTTAATGTACAATAAAAACATGTGGAACGAGGTCGAGTGAACGTTAAATGCGCAGCCTTAATTAGGTGTCACGTTTGAACAGAATCCTTTTTTTTTTTAAACTTTTTTAAGGACGCAGTAAATTCTGTGATATATGAAGATGTATGGTACTTCCTAAAGGTACTTAATTTATTTTATTTTAATGGAAACATGCTCTGACATGTATTTTTCTATTTAAACGAACGTCAAAAATATACTAACTGAACCGATCATTATCTACAAAACAACTTATTTCTGAATAACTAAAGTAAATAATTTTAAATTACTAACAATACTAACTTGATTAAGTCAACAGAGTACTGATTTCTCTATTGTCACCAGAGAACCTTACCCACCACTAAATTTGCTGCCATCGATTTGCTGCACATTCGGTATTCTGTGCTACTAATTTAATTATTTCTTATTTTTTACTTCACTAAAGTCTCAATATCTAGGAAACGATATCCGACGATAAGGTCCCATACGTCGGATAATGTCATATATTAAAATAGATATAAAGAAAATCGTTATTGCACACCAAAGCCAAAATAAAACAAAACGAGAGATTGTAAACCCATAGGACGAACGGAAGGCGGTGTTATTGATAAAAGCGGTTTCTGTTAGTAGTGTCAGACAACCTTTGTGTAAAGGAGTTGTATAATTGTTTTATTTATTAAAAATATGTCCATTTTTCCAGCTTCAGTTAGTTATATAACCGAAATATATTTCTAAAATTTTATAATTATAACTACTTCATTGCAACCCTACATGAAATCTCTTTATATAAAAAGAACGCTTGACTGTCTGTTTGTTCGCGTTAATTTTATTTTATTGGGTCGATTTTATCGACTATGATAATGAGTTTACATTGAAAGCTACTTTTTATCAAAATCGGTTCACTACTTTTCAAAATAATTGGTGAGTCTAAACGATGATTTATCTAAATGATGGTATGATATCGTAGGAGTGTATGTCATGTATCTATCTATTTAGGTTCAATTATGGTACAAACCGACTTATTCGTTATGTAATAAATAAATGAAAATAACGATTTGGTAATCGTGTTCCAAGCCGATGCGGCCACGGGCAAATAGTAGGTGAAATATAAATTAAGAATCAGTAAAGACTTTTCCACACGATAGTACCAAACTCAGATATGTGGAAGTGGGATTCACTTAGGTTAAATGTTAAATTGCTGATAATAATAAATTTTTAATACGTTTAATGAACGGCCATAATCGTAAAAATGCTAAGACATTACACTGATAACGCGACGTTAATGATCAGGCTTTTACACATAACAAAACATTAAAAAAATATTTATTTTATATCATACGTATTATACGTATTCTTGCATTACTCGATGAAAAATGGAGTTATTCTATTTTTTTACGTATATACAGGTTGTAATAGATATTCTTGAGGATTCACGTTCATGATTCTCAATGCCAGAGCCCATTCCCATCCCATCCTACCCTTCCCCATTTTCCCAATCCATTCCTTAATCTGAAAAGGGGGCGTGCCAACGTTTATCATTCTGGACTGATGTTGGCATGTATCGCGGGTGTCTATGGGCGACAGTATCCACTTACCATCAGGTGGACTGTATGCTCGTCTGCCGGCTTGTTTCTATAAAAAAAAAAGAATGCACAAGAGACGTTAACAGGGCTGATTATGGTATTATGGTTATATTAGTTATATCAACTAATCTTATTGTATGTAAGTATTAATATTTTAATTATATATTAGTATGTAAGTGTATTTGTACAAAATGTAATTATATATACCATTGAGGTTTGTATTGTATGTGAAAGTTGTGTTGTTTCGTTTTTCATTATTACTTATTATTATTACAATACTTAATAATTGTAATTAGTGAGCAATTATCGTTTTTATAATAGGGATCTATTTTGGCCAAAATATAATTTAATATTAAGCGAATACAATTGGGAAGCCGTTAATCTTAATCTCAAGACCTACTCGTATTAATACCGCGTACAGGGCGAATATCCCTGAGTACCCTTCCTACAGAATAATAAAGATTTATTACAGACGTTCATGAATGTCAAGGTGCGTTTATTAATAGACTCATAATCTTGACGTTTTGATTGTCAAGATATTTATAATCCAGGTCATATTCTGCACGTGTCCCCCCTAAAAGTGGGCAGAGAATAAAGGGACTCCCGGTTAGAATAAATCTATTATTAGATCCGCGAGGCGTATTTGTCTAAATCTACGAATACCTATGTATATTGTTGCCAATGCTCTGAAACGAAATCGCGCTGAGTTGACGTTAAAAAAGCGCTAGATTGGTATGTTTTTCGGAAAAAACGGGCTAGATCAAAGAAAACATAAAAAAATTAAAGGAAATTTTCATATTATCAATTTTCAATCAAAAATAATCAAACATAAATATCAAAATAATTGGTTTCGGGTCCTTTAGAGCCCGTCTATATTTAATTTAAACAACACGTAAATAGAACACCTTCATTTCAATGAACAGGAACATTATTAAAAAGGGTCTAGCTCTAGAATGTCAAGGCGTCAAATAACTTCGTTGGGGGCTAACAGAGGTAAAAAAAGCGTCAGATCTAGCGTCGAAAGCGCTAAGTTGGCATCACTGAGTATATATTCCATATTATTATGTATAAGGAGAAATGTCCCGCCTAACTGATTCATTAACGCCGAGCCGAAATTAGAAGTTAGAGAAACATGAAATTTGGACAGTAGCTTCCTTTTAAAACGTAAGGACTTAATTAACAAATAAGGGATTTCTAGAAATTTAACCCCTAAAGGTGCGAGGTAACAGGGTGTCAAGCGTTGTATGGACAAACTATTTGATGATCTTATTTAGTTGAAACTTGTAAAATACAAATAAATAAATACGTGTTTTACCGTTTTTCAGAATTGTGTCAGGGGGTGTAAAATTTTGAACGGTTGCACTTAAATAAATTTAAGGCGGAGTGATATATTTTTTTAATTCATATTTAATAAAATTACATGAATTACATGAACCACATATTTTACAGTTTTTTAAATTGTGTCAAGGCAATTAAATTAACGCCAGCAAAGTCGTGCGCAACAGCTAGTATTCTATAAACATAATAAAATTGTAACAAAGCCGGTCTGTACATGAAATAGATTTTTGTAAAAAATCATTGCAGTGTATGTATACTCTGATGAGCCAGTCAGTCAATCGGAACATTTTATAATATGTATAGATAGATGTTTGGTTGCCACCTGTTCGAAGGCAGGACGGGTGTATATAGACGTCAATAGATGGGTGTTCTATTGACGAATATTTGAATTTTAAAGATGAATAGGCGTATAATTGACATAAACCATATGCAATATTGATCTTATGTAAATTAATTAACTGACAATTTATATATTCTGGTAATATTGATTCAATTAAATTCGCTGGCACATACGAAATTGTATTTTTTGTTCTGTAATCTTCACTCTTGTTTATCTTTAACGGTTTCTAACATATTATTAGGTTTGCAATTTAGCGATGGGTAACTCCGGATTAATGAATCAAAAGATGCGAGACCGCGAGCGGAATCGAAGCTCTTAATGATTCCGGCTAATTGTTATCGACTCCGAGGAGTTATTTATTCATTTTATTTTTGGATTGCCGAGTTACATGAACGAACATGATGCAAAGCAAATGAGTCGCTCGCAGGCTCTTATAAAATATAAGTAGGTGAATCAAAGGAGTCAAGGATTCGTTAAGAGGAGTCGGATCCGCGAGCGGAGCCGGATTAAGTGAGCCGAAACACTCCGAGGAGTCGTGAATAGTCCACGACTAATTTGCATGCTGCTCTAGCAGAATACAATGATAAAAACTGTAATCATTATAACACCTGTAACACATGTATTCTTGCAAAATAAATTATTGCGATTCAATTGGCGTAAATGTTTAAGAAAAAAAAAACAAGCAAAAACCGAAAAAAATATCTATTTTTAATATAAGTTTTTTTAATTTTATAGCTATTAAAAATGTGTAGACACATAATGCTTGTCTTTCTGTGAGCTTTAACAATCTAAATACTAAATTTCATTATGTGTAGTATTATAAAAAGTTAATGTGTTTCACGTCCCAAACATTGCTATTTTTGACGTTTACGTTCCATCAAATGGCATTTAAGAAATCATTGATTGACCGTAAGCCAATTTTTTTCTTGAATTCTTTACAAATCTGTATGTATAATTCTGAATTTACTCAGCCTAATGACATTGAAGCCATACTTTATGTAAAAATTAAAAGATTCTTAAGAGGCAATATTAAAATCAATAACATTATATTTATAGGAAAAGCATTAATAACAGTTCATAGGGATGTACAAGTATTAATCGAGTCATATGTTCAAGAACACGAATTTTTATTTTTTTTAATAGAACATAACTGTTAATTTATCGCCGTATTTGTCAGATCAGTGAAGTTTTCTGATTGATCTGTCACGTTATTTCAATCTACAAGTGAATACATTTACGTAAGTACTAATAATGAGATACGAGATGACTGTAGTTTGCCTTCATAATAGGAAAGTCAACAAGTACCTAACCATCAAAAAATTGTATCCGCTATAAGATATTTTTAAGGACATCTTAATCATTTTTTCCAAATCTTATTTAATTTTGGTTAAATACCTAAAGTATATTTAAGAAACTGATTTTGGCCATTTCAATTAAAAATAAATATAAAACTATTTAAAAAAAATTAAAAGGAAGGGTAGGTCTGGTAAAGTGGCAGAAATCGTGCCGTGAGGTGTCGGCCGCCATTACTATAGTACTACCTACTCAATCTCTTCCCGTGGGCATTGTAACCGATTACAAAGATGCTAACCACAAGTCCTGAGGTACAACACCACCTCTAAAATAGTGGACTCGCCAACCCGCTAGGCCATATATCTATATAACATATATATATATATATATATATATATTATGTTATAGAGTTTGCGATATAAAGTTTTATTTATGACAGTACGCAGGCGAAGTCACGTGTAAAAGCTAGTTTATTAAACACGAGTCGGAGTAATAACATGCGATGTTGAAATGGCATTTGTAGTTAAGGAAAAATAAATAGTGAAACGTTACTTGCAATTTCAATCATTAGAACATTGTGAAGGTTAGATAAGACCCATTTCACTTATAAATAGAGCATTGTGATAAGGGCGTGAAGTGTTTATTTACTCTATATCATGTATTACTATTGAGAAAGTTCTGTTTAGTCGAGAAATAGTTAATGAGCAACAAAAAATACTTAAGTGGGCATTACATTATCCAATTTGCAGAGCGCTAGGTGAGCTAGCGTGCTAATTTTGTATTGTGTAAAGACAGTTAGACAGTTAGTGATCCAATCTAGTGCGATCGTATGGGCTCTGCCACGCTCGCTCATCTAGTGCACTAGCTAGCGCACTAATCTAGCGCTCTGCAAATTGGATAATGTAATGCCCGCTTTAATAAGCGGCAAATCGATGGCAGCAAATGTGAAGGGGATACGTTTATATTCTGCGGTAACAAGATTTGTCGTATGTATTAAACACTAGCGACCCGCCCTCCCTTCGCTTCGGTTTATAAAAGGTTTTTTCAAAATTGTTTTTTCAAAATATCAAAATAATATATAGCCTATATTAGACACGGATAATGTTGCTACCTATTTGTGAAAGAATTTTTGAAATCGGTTCAGTAGTTCCAGAGATTACCCCCAACATATCCACAAACACATAATTTTACCTCTTTATATATTAGTATTATAGATGACGGTACTCCGTCATTTTTGATGATGACATTTTTAGTAATTTGAAATTATTTACTTCAGATAAACAAAAAATAGGTTGTTTTGGTGATCATAATTTCAGTATATTTTTGTTTTCACACATATTTATCTATAGATATATTCACGTTATTGTAGTTCCATACGTGACAATTTAGTCTCATAAATGTTTTGTAATCGTGTAGGGGTAAAACTTGTCACTAGCTCGGCGGAAAGTGAAAACATCGCGAGGACACTAGCATGGTACAGAAATAAAAAATGAATCCGCAGTATGCGATCCACCAATCCTCATTGGGCCCACGTGGTGGATTATGGCCCAGAAACCCCGCAATGATTTTACTTATCACCACGGATACTATAATATATATTTAATATCACTTATTCGTGACACAAAATCACTTTTTTTGGGATGTAGTTAGTACATACCATAAATGTGATTTCGCTGGTCAGGATACGAGTATATCAGTGACAAGCGGTGCAAGTAAAACCGGTGACTAGCACACCTCAAATGTCCGTTTTAAAAATATCTCAGTCAACCAGGATGTCCTGGCTGACCGGCCGTACAATCATTATTAATGTTATATAACTGCTTCTAAGCGGTTTTGAGCGGGAGAAGGGAGCGAGTAGATTAAGAAGATTAATCACGGATTATGTGTGTCTCTGAATTTCATGTCGATTATTGTTCCTCTAAGGATACTAGAGGCGTTTGGTATCTTTGGACAAACCCCACATTGGTAAATATCGTCCGAAAATTTATACTTATTTTATATGGGAAATGTAAAATGTAATACTTTGAAAAGTTTATTAACGCCGATGGCAGGCGCCAGCATAGTCCGCCAGTCTAATTAGCATTTGTACATTGTTTATAGAGGGTTACATCGTTTTATGAATATTTTTATTTGTTTCAATAAACAAATACTACAAGCGCTAAGGATCTACACAACCTCTAAAAGAGTGGCACATCCCTCATGCAACGGTGGACACTGAAAGGGCTGCTCGCATTGCATTGCGTTATTACAAATTAAATACAACATAGCTGGACGCCCTCCAGCCGAGGTAGAGAAAGTCGCCGGTAGTAGCTGGATGAAAAGAGGTGTAGACCGTGTGCGGTGGCGGTCCTTAGGAGAGGTTAATATCCGGCAGTGGAGAGACATACGCTGATGGTATATGGTATGTATACTATAAAACGAGCCCAGACTCTGGCTACATTTAAAAAGCAAGTTGAGGAGCACTTAGCACTTAGCTTCCTTGATATGGATTCCTTTTATTTATTTTCCTTTTTCTTCTCTCAATTCCATTTCACGTATTACTTTGTATTTATATCGTATTTCACTTCACACGACTTGTCACTTGTCTTTGCCGTCAATGCTCTGGTAACTATTTGTAGATGTAAATTTTAGCAATATCTATTGCTATTTCTGTTATTGTCATATCTATATCTATTCAAACTGCCTGCCCTGATTTTATTTCCTAAATCATCTTCTTGCCTGGAAGAGAGATCTCTTAATCGATAATGTCGCCAATTGTGTTTCAAGAATATGTTTTAAGAGTGTGTTTACTTTGCATTTGTCTGTTGTGTACGCAATAAAGACTATTATTATTATGTATAAATTTATGGACCACTTTGAAGAATCGCCCTAGAAAAGTGTAATTTCAATGTAAAGATTTGATTACAAGCGTTACCAGATACGGTTGTTCTAATAACTATGAGGTAATTTTTCATCTTCGCAAGAATAGTCCGTGTAACAATTGTGGTGTGTGAGATAAAAAATATAAATCATACAGAGTTTCCCTACCACCTGACAGTGACACGCACTGCTCACTAAAATAATTTAATAGGACTTGATAATATTTATGGTAAGAAAATGTCAATAGATAAAATGTCAGATAATAAAAATGTTAGACGCAATTCCTAAGAGTTAGATATATATTCAACTTGTATTGTGTATCATGGATTGTGAAATAAATAAAACGAACTATAAACTGTGTACTAAGTGATCCAATCCAAAACACCTATGACATATCACCATACAATCTACAATATGTTGATATGTTGAAATTGATTAACACTGTGTATAAGGTTTTGTATTACATATTTTATCAATCATCGAAAGATATTTTCATAAAATTTTGCGCGTTAAAAATTAATTAATAGGAATTAAAAGCAGTTTTATTATATACGTATTAATTGAAATATAACATCTAAAAATACAGTTCATTATTATATTATAACAGAGGAATATTTAAAATGTTAATAATATTCAAAAATAAATACACCCTGTTGATGTTTTTCAAAATACTGTTATTTACATGATATCACATTATATAGCTCACTTTTCTACATCTAATCAAAATATATATTAAATTTCAGTTACTATATCTTAATCTTATTTCTACGTATCTAATATTATGTTTTTTTTAAAAACGTATTTTACGTTTAAAGACGTAAAATATTATGTTTTAACAGTGAGACAAATATTAGTGAGAGTTTTATTATTAATAATAATAATATAAGAGTACATGCAAGAAATAAATATAATAATAACTAAATTAGTTAACTCAAATTCAAAAAAAGTTAGAAAACATGCTATTTTTCTAAATTCTACAAATATTCCAACTAGCTGTTTTGTTCAAATATTAATAGCACCATATAAGTCTAAAATATAAGAAGAAATAAAGCTATATTCAGACTGTAGCGGGTTTTATTAACAAATATATATAAAATTTATACATTTTCAACAAAAAAAAATTAGACTTTATATATTGTAATGATTAAAATTAAGAAAAAAATATGTGATATCAAAGATATAAAAAAATATATTTTTGTAATCATTAATAATTAATTCACTGGGATTAATTGTGAAAATAAACATTCATATTCAAATTACTATAATTTAATTAAATATTAACTTATGTTTAATTTATTAAATGAAAATATTTGTTAAAAATAACACAATATATAAAAAAACAGTGACTGATCAGTCTGAATATAGTCTTATTAATAATAATAATAATTACCGACTACTTCATAAACTTACAAAGACTAAATTTCAAATTACATAGTTTAACTACATAATAAAATATTTATTTATATAGTTCTTGTTTCTATAGTAACCGGCATCAAATAAAGTACAATTACAATAAGTATACCTAATTATCATTTGTACTCTACTGTTGTACTAAACAGAGCAGGCTTTACCTATGGTGCAGGGTGTGCGGCGCACACGGGCGCAGGGTTTTAGGGGGCGCTCTCAAAGACCCTGCGCCCGTGTTCGCGCGCCTCCTAGAGGGCGCCAGGGTACTGATTGCACCCGGGCGCTACATGGGCTAGAGCCGGCGCTGGTACTAAATTACATAATAATAATGGAATGCTCTTACTTTATGGGCCACGAGACAAACAATGTCTGAACAGCAAAATCCGAATTAAATTGATATCTGTAACAAAAGAGAAATCAAACTTTAAATACGGTTAATGAAAAATTTCAAAAGAATTTAAAACTCTAAATTCGTTCACAGCACTAGGAGATTTCCAAAAAGCTTACGCGATTGTGTTATTATTCGCATGTAAACTGATTTTAATTGTAATATTGAGTATATTGTAATTTTATTTAATTGTAATTAAGTCTTGAGGGGGAGAGTGCATGCTGTAATCCAACAACAGCTGCTGGGCGCGCTCGACTGACCACGTTACCCCTCTCTCACAGAAGACTACCTTGAAATGTACTGCATTTCCCACTTTATCATATTTCCCTAATATACGTACGTGTTTCGGTAGTGAGTGAGATGTGCCAGAGCCCATTCCCATCCTATCCCCTCCCACGTCCTTAACCCTTTCTCCAAATCCATTCTTTCATCAACATGTTTGTGATTTTGGACTAATGTTGGCATGTATCGCGGATGTCTATGGGCGACAGTATCCACTTACCACCAGGTGGACTGTATGCTCGTTTGCCACCTTCATTCTATAAAAAAGAAAGTGATTTTTTTCAATGTCGTGCTGTAACAAATGTCCCTAAAAGGTAAAATAAAAACAGTGATACATACCTCACCCTAAAGCTCCGGCGGCCACAGACGCCATAACAACTAGAAGGGCGGTAGCAACTCCGCCCGCTCCGACTTGCGCTCCGTAAACCGCACCCGACTCCGCTCCCTCCGCTCCGAACGCGTCCGCTGCCGACAACGAATCTGTCAAACAGCCACCGGTCAGTGTACCGGTGGGGCATTTCTAGACGCCGATATGGGTTTTGTATTTTTGTATCTTTAATTGGGAACTATGGTACTTTAGTTTTACATATGCAATGCAATATACATATATTGTGTAAACATAAGTTATACATATATTATAAATAATAATAATACATTAAATTTTAGTTACGGATTTGTTTAAATTTGGCCGTGTGGTGTCGGCTCGCTTTAGTATAACACCGTCCTATCTCTTACGGATAGTGTAACTAAGGACTAGACTAAGGCGACTAAGGGATGACAAAGCCGCTTCCACAAGCCCCGAGGTACTACACCACCTCTAAGCCTGGACTGTCCAACCGCGTGGATAGTGGCTTTTTAAAGCCATACATCTCTCATGTGTAAGACAATGTACATGAGGGGACCCGTGTTCAGCAGTGGAACGGTAAAAGGGCCCGGTTACGGTATCATAGTAAGGTACTCATTATAATATATCTTTTATATTAAATAAATCTCTAAAATATAATTTATTTGGATGGAGACATATATTAGTCAAATACATAGGCATAAAGTTTATAATAAAGGCCTTTCCCTTTTCAATGCTCAAATTACAGAATATTCTAGACCCATTTATGATAATTATATTCTGTTAGACTGGTTCGTATAATAGAACAAAAAACATGATAACCTTTAACTAAAAAAATATTTTTGGTATCAAATGAACGCAATTACTTAAAAAAAAATAATTAAAGAATATAGTTCTTGTAATTGAACTAAATGCTCGTAGGTACTTATTTTACTGGCACCAAGTTAAAATAGTACGTACTAGCTGCAAGTTATCTAAGATAAGCTTAGTTTAGTTAAAAGCATATTTAGTCCACTTGCCTCACCCCACCAATAAAATATAAGAAGCAAATAATTTGCGTTAACCATAGACAACCATTTATATGAAGCACTTAAATTTTTAATACACTTTTGTATTTTGAGGTATAATCTTTATATGACAGTAAAATCAGCCCTTTTCGCATTAGGAAATCTCATAAATACGTTCATATGTATTACAGTAACCCAAAAAAGATCACATGCTTAGATCAAATCAAAAGGAAGGAAGATACGTTACTCGCTTACTGTGGTCTTACAAAATCGAGTTTAATGGACCTACTTCGTTTAACAGCGACTTGCTTACCATGTGATACGCTCATACGGTGAACACAGTTTTTGGAGTGGAAAATACAGTTAAAAATGCCTTCCTGTGTACTAATCACTCGAAGAGCAAAAACAAGACACGTGGAATATCACGCGTGTAAGGACACCACAATGTAATAATCTGTAGTTTTTTTTTTTTAGGTTACATTCGACCATTAATGAGTGAGAGAGATAAAACTATACGAAACATGTGCGAGCGAAACACGTTTAGCTTGTCACACTCACGCTACTGTCCAAGCTCATCGCTCTATCTCTGTCTTTCGGTGTCATACAACGTGACTTCAATTATAGCTACACGAGTTTGTGTGTATGTAGTTGTGCATTCGATCCTATTTTCAGTTGACCCAATGTAAGAACGTACCGTATCTTCCCCTGTCGCTTTGATCTATAACAACATTTTAGTAAAATGGCCGTGTAATTAAAATATTCCTTCGAAGTGCTAAACGACAAAATATAGTGTTTCAATACATTCAAAGATTATTAATTTTTCAATACAAATTTGTGTTTTTAGTTCTTGACAATATATGTACATAAAATACATATAATTTCAAAACCCGTATCATATGTCTACAGCCCACCGATAGCATGCAACAGCAAAAGAAAACATTATTAGAAATATACAAAATATATGGCATTAAATAAGAAAAATAAACTGTTTAATTTTCTTAATTAAATAAAAAATAATGTAAAAAAAAAAAACATTTCTTAAAATGTAATTTCATGAAATATATTGCACTTAATAATAAGATTTTTACATAATAAATAAATAATAGAATGACATAATATGTTATTTTATATGCTGGAGAGACAAAAGCAGATGGTATGATAGTATGGTGATATAATATATAGTTTGTACATTGACTTAATATGAACTCTCTTTAGAAGCTACAGAACAAAAAAATAGGTCGTCGAGTCAGTTGCGCTCGAGAAGCCGGAGAGATAACATCTCTCCGAAAGTGAACGCAGTCGCCACTGAAGATGTCAACCGCAGTTGTTGACGAAACGTTTGGAAGAAAGAGAAGAGATTCCAGAAGACCTCGGCCAAGTAGCCCGGAAGATTCAATTAATATGGAAACCGGCCGAGAAAGCCTACACTCCACTTTAAATTTTTTGTTTGTATGTCTGTTTGTTTGAGCATCACGTAAAAAATACTGAACGAATTTCGATCGGGTTTTCACCAATGTATAGCTAAGTATCCAGAAGGAAAACTGGTATATGTGTCATCGTCAGATGACACAAGGAAGTTTAGTTATAGAGAGGAAAATAAAAAAAAAAACTTAATAGAATTACTCCAAAACTACTGGATGATTTTCATCCGAGAAAGCCATCATGTCGGTGCTTTTACAGGTGTTAAAAATATTTGACAGGTGCTTAGTCCACGCATGCGAGGCCGCGGGCGGAAGCAAGTAAACAATAAATGTGAGTTTGTTCTTGTAATGTAAATTCTGTATATAGCAAACAGCGAATATAGAAGATGTTAGAGAGTAGCTACAAAGAAGTTCTCTTCTCCTTATTTTAATGTTAACTTTAATAAAAAAAAAACACTATTATCAATTAGGTACACTTTTTTACTTTCGACTTCATGTGTGTCTGATTCAAAAAACTTGAATCATGACATACTCATACATGTCATTCATGACTATACTATGCGAATCTATAAAATAATAATAATAAATAAATTAATAACACCACACCCAATGGCCCACTAGGATTCCCTGTGTAGTGGGTCCAGAGACACACACAAAGACTAAGGGCCCGAACAAACATTTGTCTTTAAACAAATGAATATACGACCGGGAATCGAACCGGCACAGCAAGCAGGGTCACTACTAACTGCGCCAATATACAAATACATATACTTAAATTGTAAAAGTGACAATCTGAAGGGGCGGAGATTAGGAAATATTGCTAATTACATATATAACATGATACTTGGTATAATTATTATTGTTTTTAAACATAATATGCATAATATATGTATATATAAATAATCTATATAAATAAAAATGTAAACGTTCGTTTGTTTTAAATCTTAAATCTCCGAAAGTTTTTAACCGATTGCTTTGAAATTTTGACAAAACGTTGCATTCGAATACGTACGTGTTTTTATATACCTATCACAGGGTAAAAACATGCTGTTTACCCAAAAACAGGGTAAGCGCCATCTGTTGGGCAGCCACAGCAACGCGTGGCTGGTTACAGCTAGTATATTGAATATAGTAATAATACTAAAGCTTATGTACATATCACATATCAGTATCTTTCAAAATATTTAAATAAAATATAACGGGCTATGATAACTTGAGACTTATATGTGCTGTAGGTTAATTATTTCAATGTATATATGTGACACATATATATGTTTCTGGTTTAATGTATAGCTTAGTCCTATCACAATGAAATCTGAAGTCAAGTAACCCAAAAGTAAAACATTACAAATAATAGCAAATAAAGTTAATTTAACACAAGACTCCCGTGTTTTTTCGTATATTATGTGTGCGTTACCACCACTACAAACATATATATATATATATAAAAGACGTACCTATGAGACCAACTTCAGCGGTGAATGAACAAAAAGAATCATATTAATGATTAGAAATAATCATGTCGTATTTGTAAATACAGATACGAGGATTAAAATTAATTTTTATATCTGAAGACCACAGGAAAAAAAAAGGAGGAATATCAAGAAAAACGTTATTGAGATAATTTCATTCTGTTTAATATATATTTTTAACAAAAATGCTAAGTACAAGTAAATATATTTATTTATAGTACACGAAGTTATAATACGAAATCTTTACATGTTTTATATGAAAAGTTTTTTTTTCAATCCTGAGAAATTTTTAAAAGGGGAAACAATGAGGAATGTCTTTAGAAACAAGTTGAAAATGAGGAATGTCATCCAAAACCCAAGACGCACTTTTATGTATGCTTCAAGTTATAGTAACATCTTGATGCCATCGGGCTACAAAATTTAGATAAGTCATTCAAGTCATTGTACTTTTCTTTTGAAATAGGCAGTTTATCTTTGTACAAATAATCTAGTGAAATGAATTCTGTTGCAATTTGAAGTCGTTGGAACTTTATTCTTCCACTATATACAACACTAGTTTCTCAGGCTCCATTAAAATAACTCCTGTGAGATATCCACGTAGGGTGCGCGCTTTTTCAATTTTCATCTCAGGAATCGGTCGCGACGGGAATGGACATTACTTAATGTAAAAGAGTGTAAGGTATTTAGTCCATATTCTGAATAGTGGTCTACGTCAACGACTTCAAAAAATGGTTTTATTCTGGATGTCTCGAACATAACCTCGAACAGGGAAAGTAATTTTTATGAAATCGAATCGATATGCTCCATGAACCAGATAATGTAGGAACGGAAAAACGTTATAATTCTTGTTTTGCCCTCCATATGAGTTCAGATAAACGTCCAAACTTCTTTCGCTTTCTCGATGACTTTGTTTTTATCACTTCATGGTTTTCATCTGAAGTTGACATGATTATTAGTACTTATCTAGAAACTTAATATACTGTAGTTTCTATAATTTTACTTTAAACAGAACTAAATAACACGATGAGACGTGCACTTGTGCGGTAGCTACAAACGAAACTAACTTTAAAAAAATGGCGTCCACGCTGGTGTATGACATTCCCTGTTTTTCCCTGTGTTTGACTAAACCTGTTTTTATCCTGTTTAAAGGTTGGTTTAATAGTATCTGTGATAACCTTTTAAATGACATTATAACCCCAATATTCACAAAATGTGACATTCCTCCTTTTTCCCCTGTGGCCTTCATCTGTTATACTTATAGTGGAATTTAAAAGATGTTCAAACGTAATAAGACTCCCTTGAATGATCAATTTTATTGCACGTAAGTGTAAATATATTATCAAAAAATCAATAAAATATATGCAAATATGATTAAATATGACATTTAATTGTCGAAACGACCAATTCGATAACAATTCAAACTAAACTTTGAAGTTTTTTTTTAACATACGGTTGAAAATGGCTTGATGTGGCGCGCAGGACGCTGTTGCGAATCGCTAAGTATAATTTATCTTTAAATCAGTAGTAGGTAACTTTCAATCCTATATTCAAGTTATTAAAGTTCAATTTAAACTGATATCTAATTGGTCGCTTTACCGTCATGGCGTAAAAGAGTACCAAACACAAATCAAGACGGCAGATAGCGCGTCTTTTCTAAAAGAATTGAAACGGCTTTTCTTCAAACCTTTAACTTTCTTTTCTTCATATTCATTCCTGATTCTCCAAAGGTAAGCAGCGCATCTGGGGGCGCGACAACGTTTATCATTCTGGACTGATGTTAGCATGTATCGCGGATGCTCATGGACGACAGTATCCACTTACCATCAGATGGACTGTCTGCACGTCTGCCGTCTTATTTCTATAAAAAATAATATCCTGCGCTCACCCGTGCGGCATGTTTGCGATCTTACTATCTTTACAAGACATATGTTACAAGCACAGATATAGGGTGGTAGATGGATAACGCAAGCCGTCCATCGCTGGGTGCCCGAAGTTAAGCTCCCACTTCTCGCGCTGCTCGTTCAGTCTGATCAAATCCGTGACGCTAGCAAGTGGTCACAAAACACAAAAATGTCTAATAGAGCTATAATCAACTGTAAAAATTCGTCAAAACTAGTGAACCGTTTCATCGGTGGTGATCGGATACCCATCTCTTACTTATTAAAGTGACGCGCTTGGTTTCTATACAATTTCACGAACTTGCGTTGTCTATCTATGGGTATTGGATGGGTATTACTTATATTTAATAACTTATATATCACTGAAAATCCTTTTCTTGTATAGAATTTAATAAATAAAATAAATATATTAGGATTTATTATCTTTTGCAATTGCGTTTTTATTTAATCACGCTGCTATAATTAAAATAGCTGACAAACGTTTTATCTTTCTTTGCCCATGATGGAACAAAAATAATTAAACAAAAGGCAAAAAATAATTTCAATTTACCTAAAATGAAAACGTTGAAGAGACATTGGAAAATATGTCGTAAAAAATCATTTTAATTTGTAAATATTGTGACTTTCTTTATATTTATAATGGTTTAGGAATAAAAGCTAAATCAACGATACTCTATTCACAATTAAGTAAAAATTGACGTCATCCGTCCAATGTAGTATAACACTGCGTTAGATGGTCAATCGACAAACATTTCCTGTCGTAATTGGTCAACCGACAAACGTTACCTATCGTAATTGGTCAACCGACAAACGTTACCTGTCGTAAATGTTCAACCGACAAAAGTTCCTGTCGTAATTGATCAACCGACAAATGTTATCTGTCGTAATTGGTCAACCGACAAAAGTTACCTATCCTAATTGGTCAACCGACAAAAGTTACCTGTCGTAATTGGTCAATAGATAAAATCACGTGAGTGATAGCGATGACATAATTTTTTCTCAACTTGAACAGAGATTAAAACAGTTTTCAAACAACATAATAATAGGTTTTTAATTATAATTTTATTTTGATCATTCATTCGGTTGCGATTATGCGTGAAACAATTGAAATTAAGAAACATAAAAAATAACCAAGAAAACAAATTATCCTCGACATAAAATAAGTTACATTGCAAAAATGGCTTTTTTTTCTGATGATCAGGTAATGAAAAAGGTATTAATATGTTGTAACTAACCTCCATATCTGGCGAGTAGCTCCATTACAACTCCATTGGACCAGCCGAAGCCCGTTTGTAACACATATTCACCGCCGCCACCGATTCCGCCAAAGATTGTCGCGTCGTACTGAAAAGGGGACTCTATTTTTAATGTCGTAAGAATGTTTTTTAACACCTAATGTGTAATAAATAAATCAAATTTTACAAGTGACTAAATAAGGTTGTTTAGGTTAAGTTTGAATTTTCGTATAATAAGGTTGTTTTCGTAGGGACATACTAGAGCATAATTTTATATTGATCACATCTGATTTATACCTATCTATGATCCAGGAAATGAATAAATCTGAATCTGAATATTGGGTTCGCCCTTTTAAAGCTAATTTAAGTTATTACAATGCGATTATAAGACAATTGTGTAACGTTTTTGTATATTGTACGGATAAAAATTGATTTACCAGGTTCTTTTTTAAGGATGAAGGCGGCAGACGAGCATACAGCCCACCTGATGGTAAGTGGATACTGTCGCCCATAGACATCCGCGATACATGCCAACATCAGTCCAAAATGACAAACGTTGGCACGTCCCCGGATGCTCTGCCTACCTTTGGAGATAAAAGAATGGATTTGGAGAAAAGGTTGGGAAAAAGGGGAGCGATAGAATAGGATGGGATGGGAATGGGCTCTGGCACATCTCACTCACTACTGAAATACGTACGTACATTAGAGAAATAAGATAAAGTGGGAAATGCAGTACATTTCAAGTCTTCTGTGAGAGAGGGATAACGTGGCCAGTCGAGCGCGTCCAACGGGTGTTGGATTGCAGCGTGCACTCTCCCCCTCAAAGGTCTTTAATTTGCCGGGCATAAGCAGAATAGTTTATAATAAAACAAGTGTAACAGTTCTTTCTACTATTCTGACACGAAAATGTTAAATTAAATCATAATAAATAAAATAATAATTAATTATTAATGTAATTAAATTAAATATGAATATTTTTTTTGAGTTTATAACTACGACGTATTGTTTCAAATCCCATAAATACGAAGAGACGATTATGGTTTTAGAAAAAATAACCGAAATTATTATGTATTGTTTAGAACTATTGTGTATTATACTGCAATCCATAACGACCGTCTATTATTTTACAACCCATAACAATAATAATAATAACTGTGTTTTTTAATACATAATTGGTAGGTTATGGGCACAATGAAGAGGAATGTGATTATTTAGATGGATTCATTTTTAATTTCCATCCACACAGTTCGTCGAACGGATCGAGAGAGAGTTGACATTCCACTTGTGACATGTGACGTTTTGACATATTGACTTGCGTTTACAAATATTGATTACCGTGTATTATTTTTTGTAACCCTATAACTAGACATAAACGGATATAATTTTATTCCGACACCACAATAGATAGCAATAAATAAGAACAAAGAAATTACAGATTACAGAAAAAAAAAGCACCATGAACATACAATAAGGAAATAAAGATTTATTTTAAAGTTAAAATGCGCATTGCGACGCCGGAAAATGGTATCACTGTGTATTATTTTACGACCCATAACCATTATGTATTATTTCAATCTTACCTTCTCTAACATAGCAGTTTTCGACTTCCACACCTCAAAATTGGAGCGCACCCATTTTGTGGCGAGTTCATTAGCTAATCGCATCGCTTCCGGCATCTTTGTGTCAGCTAAACCCATTACAACTATGTATTGTAATGGCGGCCACGCGTTGGGATAATCCCACTGTTCACCGGAATGTTCGAAAGTGGTTGGGATTCCACCTTCGAATATATCCACCTAGAAATTTATTATTTAGAGGTATATTGGGTAAAATATTGCTGCAAATGACAAAAATTCTCGATTCTTTTATATTTTAGAGTTTGACGATGGAAATGTGATTTAAAGCTTTAAAGGACAAAATTATTAGAAACGCAGACCTAGAAAAAAAAGTTAATTTAAATAATATCGTGATAGTCGGGACAAAATGAAGTTGATATTTTATAATATCTTAGTTATAATTTAGTCTCCATTATAATATCCCGTAGTTTATAGCGATTTATTTCCAAAAATTACGAGTACAAAGTTTATGTGATCGGTGCATTTACAAACACAATAAATAGATAAATCAACAGAAAGTATCAAGATATTTATGGTACCCTATAAATTCAACTAACAATTTTAAAGCATTAAAATTAAAAATATTGTCTTGTCACGTGTTTTATTTCGATTTGCGCAAAATTTGATATCTGCAAATGAGAATATAGCTATAACTTATTAAAATGGCACCTATGCATTGAGCCTAAAATTATCCCTGGGGGCGAGGTGGAAGACAGTCGCGTAAGGCTTATATCCGAAATCGAGATATCCTGAGACCGAGTCTCGACATGGGATAAACTTAATTTGGTCAAATTTAAGCCCAGCAAGACACAATTCTGTGCATTCACCGCTAAGATAGCTCCATTTGACGTGGCACCTCGATTTCAGAACATTCTTTTCAAGATCTCTGAGAGTTTTGGGATCCTTGGCGTTGATATTTCGAGCAAAATCGAGTTCTGCAGTCATCTGGAGAACAAGACAAAACTTGCTAGTAAAAAGCTCGGTGTACCGAATAGAGTGAAGTAGTACTTCTCTGCAGGGTAACGCTTGTCGCTTTATAAAGGTCAAGTTAGACCGCAAATGGAGTACTGCTCACACCTCTGGGCCGGTGCACCGAAGTACCAGCTGCTGGACCCTCTCGACTCCGTCCAACGACACGCTATCCAAATTGCCGACGATCCCACTCTCACAGGTGGTTCAGAATAGCTCAGCATCCGTAGAGATGTTACGTCTCTCTGCGTTTTCTACCACCTTTATAGTGGGGAATGTTCTGAAGAGCTGTTAAATTTGATGCTAACTTTGGGTTTTTACCATCGCACCGCTCGTCACCGTAGTGCGGTTCATCCGCACTTCCTTGACATAGACTCTCTTCGTACAGTGCGCTCAAAAAAATACTTTATATCGCGAACCCGAAGGTAGTGGAATGAACTGACTGTCAGCTGAAGTATTTCCGTTACGACACGGGGGTCATCAAGAGAGCTGTGTACAGGACTGTGCAAGGTCGGCAGCGCAACCGTAAGCCCTCTGGTTGAAAAATAGATATAAACTATGTACCGCAAAAATTCACTTATCGATTTTTATTCACTAGTTTTATTGATTTCACGTTAAATTATTGATTTTTGATTATAAATGAAAAAATATATTTTCGCCGTCATCTGATATAGAAGGACTATGTTTTCACTTATTATATAGTGAAATTAGTTTATTTCGGAAGGCTTTAGGTGTATATTTCATCAAGATTCTCAGGCGATATCGCGTTTCAAGCGGACAAACGCTGAGTTTTTATAAAATACGATGATGGTAATCAAGTTTTCTTACCTTAACTTTGGCCAAATAATTGATAACCCTATTAACATAGTCGTCTTTCCTTGCTATATCATAGCAGTTAGTCCACAGCGGGGACACGTTAGAGGGATAGAAGTAATCCCTCCTACGGTTCGAGTCTATATTGTAATCCAGCCACGCTCCGACGTCTGCGTGCCAAAGGACCTGAATCAAAACATCTCATTTTAGACTTCATTCAGATAGTTTTATGTAAAGACGTTAACAGACGAGCAGACAGTCCACCTGGTAAGTAGATACTGCCGTTCCGCCACATCCACGATTCATACCAACAAATTACAAACGTTCGCGAGCACCCGGACGAGCCGCTTGTCATTTAAGGATGGATTTGGAAAAAGGATTGAGGAAAAAAGATAGACAAAGCGCCGAAACATTCGAACAGAAGCTAGAAACTATTCCATTTATTTTCTAGTGCAATAAGAAACTTGGGTGTATGTATAGGTGGACTTGATAGTAACCGGTACTTTTCTTTGCCGTTGTGGTTTCGTATGGTTTTGAATGTAGCACCCCAACCATGTGTACCCCATAGGTGTAAGTGCAGTTGTTTTTTTTTTTTATGGACGAAGGTGGCAGACGAGCATACAGTTCATCTGATGGTAAGTGGATACTGTAGCCCATAGACATCCGTGATACATGCCAACATTAGTCCAAAATGACAAACGTTGGCACGCCCTCGGATGCGCTGCCTACCTTTGGATATAGCAATGGATTTGGAGAAAGGGTTGGGGAAATGGGGAGGGATAGGACGGGAATGGGCTCTGGCACATCTCACTAACTACCGAAACACGTACGTACATTAGGGAAATAAGATAAAGTGGGAAATGCAGTACATTTCATGGTAGTCTTCTGTGAGAGAGGGGTAACGTGGCCAGTCGAGTGCGCCCAGCGGCTGTTGGATTGCGTATAAGAGATAACAAAGCTGTTACCATTATCACCGATGGAGTAGATGAGTCCTCGTGGCCACTGATCAGTTGAGGTCTACTATTACTAGTAGTTCTATTAATAAAAGTGGAATTCCGGTTAGTTCTATCGCCACTAATAGCTACGAAATTGAGATACAAGAGGAACAATTGGCAGGATTATTTTGAAGGTTATTATCATCGAGTCTAAAAACAAAATTTGAAACAAAATAGGTGAAACTACATTTTATTTGTATGTGACTAAAACTATATTCTTCTTACTTAACAAAATAGAAAAAAAGAAACTTTATTCTCATAAAACTTTCCACAAAAACAGTATTATTTAGTATGTGATGTCTATTAATATTACACTAATTTATTAATATTAGATGTCTTACAGAGGTCACCTGACAAGAGGCCGTTTATAGTCTATGGACATAGGGTGGCAAGCACTCCAGTTTGACAAACCACAGACAATACATAATTACCTATAAAAAAGGTAAAAGGCAAGGTAGACACTCTACAAGAAAAGGAGGAATAATACCGATAATTCACTATTTAGTAATTTCGTGGTAGTAGAACTCAACGGAAAATAAATTCTACTAATAATACATAGATAACTACTTATTAAGACTAATTATTAATAATAGATAATGGAATTCTACTAATAGAACTAATAGTAGAACTCAACGGATCAGACCTAACGGTGGCCACGTACCGGGAAGCGTAGTGTGGGACACCCTCCGATCAGGTGGACCGATCACTTGAAGAAGTTCGCTGGTGGGGGGTGTATGAGAAGAGCCGAGGATGTGTGTGGTGGCCAGCTTGAAAGAGGTATATATCCAGCAATGGAGAGACATAGGCTGACGGTATGGTGTGATATATTGAATTCTGAATGAAATAATTTATTAAAGACAACATATGATGACATTAATATTAATATTTTTTATAGCATTTTTAAATTTTCTTTTAACATGAGTTGGCTCTGCGTCTTCTCGATAACCTTCTCGACTCTCGTTGGTTTGGGATAAATACAATAATTGTAATGTCGTCTGGTTGTAGCAACAATTGTAAGGGTTGCACTGTGAAGTCTACTCGGGTAGTGCTTAAATTACACAACAATTAACAATTACAGTTAAACCAACACAATTACAGTTAACAGGGTTAAACGATTTACAGTTTAACAAAATTTTAACATTAGTCATCATAGAGACAAAACATCGTTTTTCTATCTCCCATATTCACTTACCTTATCAATAGCTGCCATGAACCTGCTGTGTGCGTCCCTATAGTACTCCGCCTTATTGATGTTTCCCAGTCGCGAGTGGAATTGGCTCATGAGATGCGCGTTTCCGCACATTATAGCATTTAAATCCACGGGCACTATTGACCGGGCTTTTAGGTTTGTTAGATTACCTGTAACGAGAAAAATAAAGGTTATGTGAAATCGTTTAGAAAATTAAACTTAATTAACTACTAAGTAGGTACTTTTAATGTCTTAGATAATATTTTTTCACAATTCTATTTGCACGTGCGATGTAGTGCTGCCGATTATAGATTCTAAAACAATACATAGTAAATATAGATTCTAAAACAATACATAGTAAATATAGAGTCTAAAACAATACATAGTAAATATAGATTCTAAAACAATACATAGTAAATATAGATTCTAAAACATACGCAGAAACAAAAGGGGTGCATTATTGGAAAATGTTCTGTTGATGTAGGTACATAAATGTACCTACATCAACAACAGAATCTTCGCCATACTTCGTATTTCCGACAAAAACCGAATCACAAAACGTAACGTGGTGATTAGGCCAGCTGTCATTGAGTCTTGACGCCAACCGCACACGTGAACTTGTTACGGAATTCTATAAAGCAGTTACACACCAACATGACCTTTGCCGAAGGGTGGCGAAATTTCCTATGCGCATTATATTTCTAGCCGTACTGTACATGAAATATATTTAGTTATAACATAAATATAAATGAAATAACAAATATATAAATACCTACGCTGATATCAATACTTACCTTTATTAGTTCCATTCAAAATGAACCATCGTGTTGAAAAATCCCATCCAGATTCTGCCGCTGACTTTAATTCAGCATACAGATCTTCTTTCTGGTCATTTGTTGTCATATACCTATAATAATATTAAAATGTTTTTACTTCTAATAAAATAGCAGTAAGATAAGGTACCCGGCAACATATATGGCATATAATAGCTGTTGCCGATTACTGTTACTGTTGAACCATTACTTAATTTGATATTGTGTATAAGGACTCGAATCACGTATATGGAATATCGACTCAGTTTTGAGAAAACTATCAAATAATCGCTTGTGTCCCTAAGGAGACGATTATACTCCTAGCATATTAACCTACACTAGATGACCACTACTGTTGGGATAATCCCACTGTTCACATGGTTGGGATTCTACCTTCGAAGATATCCCAGAGATAGATTATTTACATGTGTAGCTATTGGGCAAAATATTGATGCAAAGATCAAACATTCTTGATTTTTTTTTATTTATTTTAGTCTGGCGATGAAACTGTAGAATAAAACTAGGGAGGCTAATTTTAAGGAATCTCGTGTTGTGTTAATTTTAAAAAAAGTTGTGGACCAAATGGGTTTGATATTTTATATCTTGACTATAATTCAGTTTCCGGTATATTATTACTTAAATTTATACGTAATCATTTTCAACAATTTCCACATTTATTATGTGATCCGTACATTTATAAATCCAAATAACCAGCAGATAATTAGATAAGAGAAAGTATCAAATTATTCATTTTACGGGACACTACTAATTCAACTGACAATTAAAAAACATTGTCGTGTAAAGAAATACAATTAATTTATTGACCTTTTGATCATATCTTTTGATATGTTTTGATTGGTTTTATTTTGATTCAAATTTTAATTTATTAACTTTATTTTAAGAAACTCCTGGCATACTACCTACCCAGCTACCTACATCATACCTATATATGATCCAATACACCACAAGACACTCCACAAACCCTTACAAACATCACATGAATTACACTCCATAAACTAACCTGGCAACATCCACGTCTTCTTTGTAGCTCTCCGGCCTTGGCCCTCGCGACTGGTCTGTATATCTTGTTAACTTATACCTGGAAATAATTTTAAAATAATTTCAATGTGGCTACTTTAAAAAGAGCGGTGACAGACTTTAGTGGCTCTTTTTGATGGTATTATCAACAAAATTGACTAGCGTTGGCACCGGCTTTACAATTCGCAAACAAATTTGCAAAAGAAAACAGTAGCCAAGCGAGCGTTCCTACGATTACAGTTTTTTTGCGTTCAAGAATGATTTATTATGGTGACTTTAACGTTAATGTGAATGAACAATTTTGTTCTACAACGTTATATCTGCGGTTGGCGCTAATAAGTCAACTATTGAATATGTTGATAATGAACTGCAAAAATATTTGTAGTCGTTCAAACGAGTGGTTATCGCTGGCCATTGTTATCCATATTCATTAACATTTTAGAATTTAAGCACCACCCCAACTTTCTCGTGGGTGTCGTCAAAGGCTAGTAATGGTTAACAAAGCCGCTACCACAAGCCCTCAGGAATTATACCGCCTCTAAAATAGTGTACTCGCCCGCCGGGCCAGCGTGGCGTTTATGACAATGTGGGACAAAGCGGACGATATAAGTGCTAGTTATGATTAAATTTTAAACAATGATTGCATTTAAAGAATGATTAATTAGTAATTACCTATCAAGTTATATGACCTTATGACCTTCAATTATTCTCTTTTATATTAATGATCCCGTTGGGGCAAGCCGGGCTTGACTGGTCACAGAGCGATTATGAGTAAGGCGGTTGTACAACTTACTTGTGATTGTCAACTTCGACTTCAACCGTGTGATTAGTGATCCAATAGTCAAATTCTCTGTCGAGTGTATGTATGTTCATCCTTAAGAACTCTAAATCGTCCCGATCTTCCAATATCGCCTGGACCATGGGGATTAAAAGGGGAGGTTGCGATCTGTGGAGTTACAAATTATTATTGACATTTTATAGAGATTGGAAGACAGGTTTATTTGATTTTACATTTTTTTTTTAATAGTGAAGTGGGCGGACGAGCAAGCGGTCCCACGTGATGGTGAGTGTTACCGCCGCCCATGGACACCTGCAAAGCTATGCTATGCGGGTACGCAGCCGACCTTGCAAAATCCTATTCACAGCTTTCTTGAAGAACCCCATATTGCTTGTAATGAAAAATCTCTAAACATATGCCTATTCATGTTCCAACAAATGATAAGTAATTGCTTATATAAATAAGGCCGGGCGCACATGCTCGTAATGCTTGTTCGTTTTCAGAATTCGAAAAACTTATTCGGTATTCCGTGGATACTTGGCAGACGTTCCATTTTTTTCTTTTGAAAAGTCATTCTGGCAGTTTGTTAACTGCGTCGATATTGAACGCATGGCAAGATAGGTGAAGACCAAAACTCGCTATTCCATTTTTGCTGTCACAAGAAATGAAGGAGAGGAAACACTTAAAGAATAAATCAGTCCATTCTATCTCACGAGAGCAAAGCTAACCCAGCACACCCATCACACCCAGATAAATTCTTCGATTTTTATAGAATGTCAATAAAATCTTCTGACGAGCTTGACGAGCACTGAACGAAAATTTTCGAACGTCTAACGTTTATCATATAAAAGCATGGGGCTGCGTTTTTCGTGTGCTTCCAAGGAGTCCTCTTCTGTCCTCAGTAAACCTACTATCAATTTACTGAGCGACTCCCGACTTACTCCGACGGAACTGGACATTGATAGAATACGTTTTAGACGTTGAAATTGTTCATTATGAAGAAAACTTGACACGGCAGAATGTGCTAATTGCATCATTGCCATATATAAAAAGAAAAAATGACCAACTACCATGAGAACGATAAGATAAACAATATTTTCATACCTCTTAACATAATATTTTCTACCGCCGTTAGGTATGAAGCCGATTTGTTCCACTACGTCAAGCAGGTTTGTCACCATGCCCTTTGCTGTGGACCTCATTTCTGACAGCAACAGCCCTTTGATGATCCAATAGGAATCCCAGTAATAAAATTCACGGAAGCGACCACCTGGAAAAAAAACATTGTAATATATATATATATATATGATTTATGTATCAAAATAGGATTTAAAATGTTTAAATTTAGATCTAATGACTGTTTCCATGTCTAATTGAAAAAATGTATGCTTAAATGGCTTTATAATGTCCTTTTTAGCTTGTCTTCAAATAATTGACTACTGCACGGTGGTAAAAACTTGTTTTATTTGTGTTGTTGTTATTGTTCTGTGACTGTTTCAATTGTCGTAGTAAACAAATTGAAGATATCTTCAGATACATTTCCGAATTACCATTACCGTGTACAGTCCTCGGTAAACTTCTTGGGCTTTGATCTTGAATAGGCGTTAACAGTCTGCGCATGTTCTTCCCACAATTTCAAACAACACTCAATAAGGCGAGTTTGCGAGTAGGAAGTTATTGTTGCGTCTCGCTCGAACTTGCGAACATATTGTATTGTAAATACCCCCTCCGTCGCATTCCAGCCCGCACCACCAAACGGACCTAAAAATAAGCTAATGCGCAGGTTTGTCACGCGATATCGCCAGAGCCCAAGAAGTTTTGCGATACCTATGATACCTCATTAGATAAGCATAGTCAGGTACTTAAAGACAAGCTGTAATGCAATTGCATTTTCTTTCACAATTTCACTAAATATCTGTCACGTTATCTGATTAAAAGAGACTTTATTGTCAGTGGATTTTTTTCGTTATTTCGAGATTCTGTTCACTCTCCTTTTTTACATTTGTAATTGCATTTTTTTATAATCACACAGCACAGTTATTTTGTCACTGCTGTACGTATCCGTTAATATGCCCGTGTCACTGTATTACTTGTATACATTTGACACACATCAATAATGCTGATGATATGTCTAAATGAACGAATAAAAAAAATCTGTTTAAATAAAACATGTTCTAACATCTGATTCATAAGATATTCTTTTTTATAGAAAAACGCGGCATACGAGCATATAGTCCACCTGATTGTAAGTGGATAATGTCGTATGTATATATCCGCGATACATGCCAACATTAGTCCAAAATCACAAACATGTTGATGAAAGAATGGATTTGTAGAAAGGGTTAAGGACGTGGGAAGGGATAGGATGGGAATGGGCTCTGGCACATCTCACTCACTACCGAAACACGTACGTATATTAGGGAAATATGATAAAATGGGAAATGCAGTACATTTCAAGGTAGTCTTCTGTGAGAGAGGGGTAACGTGGCCAGTCGAGCGCGCCCAGCGGCTATGGGGATGCAATATGCACTCTCCACCAACAATAAAATTTTTAAGACAAAGTAATAAATAACAATATGTTGTTTTTGATTTCACTGGACTCTTAATATCTCAATATTAGGTCCCGTTATAGTTTTTATACACGTCCCTTCTCAACCCTTCCTTCAAATCCATTTCTATATCTCCAAAAGTAGGCAGTGGATCCGGGGCATGGCAACGTCTGTTATTCTTGATTGATGTTGTCATATATCATGGATGTGCATATGCGGCAGTGTCCAGTTACCACAAGGAGAATTGTCTACACATCTACTACCTTCTTTCTATAAAAAAAAAACAAATACTGTTTTTTTAAAAAAACTTAAGTACCTACATGAATCACATGTACAGAAGACGGCCCCTATGTATATACCCAAACCAATTCGATACTAGCCCTTATATCCAGTTTGATATGTTCCTAAGTTGTATTGAACTTGAAATATCAAATCGATATAATATAATGCTGATTCACTGATAAATAATGAAATCACCCCATTACCTAATTTTAGATAGTTGGCAGATAGTATAAACACGTGATTAGATAGCCAGTAGGGTTGTCACATCGGCAAAAAATTGGTGTTGGTATATTTTTTGATATTTACTGCCGAGTTACTGCGTACAGTATGGTTTTCATGACACTTTACACTCCGAACTTGAAATTTGTGGGCGATCTGCTAACTGGGGTTTTTCGACTTAGTTTTTTTTTGTTTTATGCGGAAAATGGGGAGGGATGGGATGGGAATGGGCTCTGGCACATCTCATTCCCTACCGAAACACGTACATATATTGGGGAAATAAGATAAAGTGGGAAATAGTAGGAAATACTATTCATGGTAGTCTTCTGTAATTAATTGTTTTTTCTTTAATTTTACATAAGGTGTCTCAATTTCTCAAATGCTAAAATTGTGGCACACCTTGAGAGAGGTTTATATTGTCTATATCCAGTAGCAAATTAATAAGAGAGATGTGACAACCCTATATAAACTGCACATGAATGAATGGTACAACTGCTACAACTTGGCAATTGTGCAATGAATGCAAGCAAAACAGCAAAAAATAAACAATAAACCTGTGCCAATAATGCAGGTGATGATATTATGGAGCTAAATAATTCAAAAAAAAACATTTGTAAATATGTACTAAAATTTAAGGGACCTTTTTGTTTAGTTTCGCAGATAATGAGACTTTAGTGGAATCTTAAAAAACCGTAATCAGCTCCTTTTTACGTCCACGGGCGTCCTCCTGCACATTTTCTCGTGCATGAGGGACGTATGGCCTTTAAACGGCACGCTGGCCAAGCGGAATGGGGGGGGGGGGGGGGTGTACATTCTTTTAGAAGCGGTGTAGTTCCTCAGCGCTTGTGGTAGCGGCTTTGTTATTCCTGTTATGACACCCGCGGGAAGAAATGAGGTGATGCAATGCTAAATCCGGCTGACTCTACACGGCCGATATGTTCACTTGGCCCAATGTTATGTAAAGCTTTTCATTTCGTTATTAAATTGTAATCATATTTGGTGTTTATAAAGAAATAAAAAAGACCTACCAGGTACAATGAACGGGTTATCAACATATATAATGGAGTACAGATCTTGATTCTCCTTGACATGCTGCTTCATTTTCCTACCGAGTTGCAACCAAAGTCGATTGAGATCGCTGGCCCATTCGTTGAGAAGGGGATCCTTGATATTCTGCAGAAAATCTGGGGAAAAAAATTGTAAATTTTAATTTTGATCAACCCATTCATTCCTTCTTGTATATGATAACTAGCTGCGATGTGCAATGCTATCGCCTTGTATACATTTAAATTATAAAATACAGTCAACTTGAAGATTTAATCAGGTTTTATTACAAGAAAGAACCGGATTGATCGGATATCACAGTATAATAAGCAAACTAAGACTTTTTTAAATTACTATATTGATGTGGTAACTTACTAGGGTTATCGTGCCAGT
The DNA here is from genome assembly GCA_914767545.1 of Sesia apiformis. Lineage (NCBI taxonomy): Eukaryota > Metazoa > Arthropoda > Insecta > Lepidoptera > Sesiidae > Sesia > Sesia apiformis. Next base: position 2,681,233 of record OU611972.1, on the reverse strand, counting down.
CTGTAGGATTCCAGGGCTCAAACTCCGAACCCTCAGGTTCGAAATTTTCGTCGACAAAATCCTGGATATCAGCTTTGGTAGGGCGGGAATATGTTCTGAAAAGTATCAATAGATCATCACATTAATATGATATCTAAATATTAGGCGTATACACGCCTAATTATTATTATTATTATTAGATTATCTTAATTAATTATTATTATTATTAATACAAAACAACTTATTAATAAATAACTGAAAGTAATAATTTAAAATTACTAAGAATGTCTACAACAAGTCTATGGAGTATCGCTTCGCGGGACTCCCTATTTTTAAATTACTAAGAATGTCTACAACAAGTCTATGGAGTATCACTTCGCGGGACTCCCTATTTTTAAATTACTAAGAATGTCTACAACAAGTCGACGGAGTATCGCTTTGCGGGACTCCCTATTTTTAAATTACTAAGAATGTCTACAACAAGTCGACGGAGTATCGCTTTGCGGGACTCCCTATTTTTAAATTACTAAGAATGTCTACAACAAGTCGACGGAGTATCATTTCGTGGGACTCCCTATTTTTTATTGTCACCAGATAACCTAAATGGTTATCTGGTGACAATTAATGGTTTAGTAACGATAAACTCCTGATAAAAATAGAAAAAAAAACAAAGGCATGCAATTCTATTTTCTTAAGTCACGACCTAAAAATAATAGGGGTTAAAGTATGAAATTGCCGTTTTATAGTAATAGATACTTTGAATTGACATAAAACCTTCATGGTGTGAGATATTCGAGTGAAACTTTTTTCACATGATACCTGTGAGGTTCTTGTTTTAAAAAATGTGCAAAGCTTAGACGGGAAAGATGGATACTTCGAAAATCCGAGTAATCTTTGAATACGAGTTCCGACGCGGAACTAACGCGGCAGAAACGGCTCGCAATATCAATGCTGCGTTTGGAGAGGAGACTGCTAATGAACGAACCGTGCGTTTTTGGTTTAAACGCTTTTGTAATGGAAACTTCGACTTGAAGAACGAACCACGTGGAAGACCGCCCACACAGGTGAATAACGCTGAATTGAAGGAGATGGTGGAAGCCGATCCGAGTCAAACTACCCAGGAATTAGCGGCATGGTTTAACGTTACCTTACCTACAATATTGACTCATTTGCATCAAATCAATAAGATAAAAAAATATGAAAAATGGGTGCCTCATGATTTGACTGATCTGCAGAAAGAAACGCGTGTTGAAACTTGCGTTGCCTTGTTGAATCGGTACAGAAATAAAGAAATATTGGATCGAATTGTGACATGTGACGAAAAGTGGATTCTTTACGATAACCGAAAGCGAAAAATGCAATGGCTGACCCCAGGTCAAACGCCGCAACAGTGCCCTAAGGCAAAGCTTACCAATAAAAAGGTAATGGTAACTGTTTGGTGGTCTATTCATGGTGTTATTCACTATAGCTTTCTCAGGTCTGGTCAAGCAATAACAGCAGATGTTTACTGTGCCGAACTTCGAACAATGATGGCGAAACTAGCAGTGAAACAGCCCCGACTCGTGAATCGATCTTCACCATTATTGCTCCATGATAACGCAAGACCTCACACTGCACGAGAAACCGTTGTAACTGTACAGGGGCTGCAGTTAGAAACCATACGTCATCCTCCGTACTCGCCAGACCTTTCTCCAACGGACTACCATTTTTTTCGTGATTTGGACAATTTTCTACGTGGTAAAAAATTTTCTTCCCAAGAGGCAGTACAAAATGCTTTCACACAGTTTGTCGAATCTACATCCCCAGAGTTCTATCGCAAAGGCATAAATGAACTTCCGATTAGATGGCAACAATGTATAGATAATGAGGGTAAATATTTTGATTAAATAAATATGTTACATTTTAGAAAAAAATGAGTTTTAATTTTTCAGTACAAATCGGCAATTTCATACTTTAACCCCTAATATTACATCCAATATAATAATAATGTAGTGGAACAGATAGTTTAGATAAATGAGATAAAGTTTCTTGGAATGATCTTAGATAGCCACGTTAACTGGAAGCCACATACAGACTATATGTGCACTTAGAAAACTTTCACAGTCGCAGAAAGGGAAGCAGAAATGTACGCATGCCATATGTATGTGGCTTCTAATATACGCCATGGTATACAGCATTGGGGAAATTCAGTTAATAGCCTCTATGGCAGGGGTGCTCAAACTGGAACTGCTGGCGATCTACCTCAATATTGTTAGACTACGATCGTTCGACTCTGAGAGGCTGCAAGTATGTGTGATGCAGGATTGTCGTCTAGGTAGGGTGTATCGTGGCATAGATATTAGTTTTCAGCACAATATGCATTTTTTTAGTCAAGGTAAGTCGGTCGATCGCGATCGACCGTTTGAGCACCCCTGCTCTATGGTATTTAAGTTACAAAAAAAAATATTAGGGCATTTTTAGATTCGTAGCAAATGGATATTTGTAGAGAACATTTTACTCTTCCCGTTTTTTATAATTATGAGACTGATATTTTTGTAAAACTAAATTTGAATAATTTTTAATTTCGTGAAAATAAGTATCGCAGAATGTCGTAGTGACAGTAACAGTAAGATATCAGACGTCTCACGAGATTTGAAATTGTCACTATTTAAAAAGAAACTATGAAATGCACGAACTAAATCTTATTATAATATCAATAATTTTCTAGAATTTTTCGTAAACTGTGACTAAATTTATGAAATTGTGTTATGTTAAATTTATGAAATTGTGTTATGTTAAATTTATGAAATTGTGTTATGTTAAATTTAGAATGTAACAGATTTTTTTTCCTTTTTAGTGTTGCTAATTGATTTATCTTTATATAAGACTTTATAATATTGTTCGCAAGTTGCAGTGGTGTACCTATGTTTGCTCAAAATCTTTTTTAAACCTATAACTATGCAATAAATCATTTTACTATTATTTTAAACCTAGTTGGGCTTTAAATTTGCCACCAACGATTCGCTGCGCATTTGATTGTTTCTCATGAGTAAATAAACATACCTGTTCATCATTTGGTAGAAGTTTTGCACGGTGATGTTTGGGTTGTGTTTCAGTTTCATGTCCACGAATGTCTTGGAATCGTTGTACAATCCCGCCATTTGCACGGTGTCCAATAAAGGACCGTGGCAGTAGATTATGCTGGAATTGAAAAAAAATATAAATATAATCGAAATTAATGTTTCTTGCAATAAAAAGCTACTTATTTTTAAAAGAAAAGGGTGGGGGTTGGGGGTATAGTCTCTGGCATATCTTACTCAGTAACGAAACACGTATACGTACATTGGAGAAATAGGATAAAGTGGGAAATGCATTACATTTCACTGAGATCTTCGGTGAGAGAGGTGGTAATCGAGTGCCCCCAGCGGCTACGGGAGTTAGCATGCACCAATTCCCTTCTCAATATTTTAACATTGAGGCAGTTAATATCAGAACTAAACCGCCTTTCTACTTTTATTTTTTATTGGTTAAATATATTTTTTCTAGTAAAAACCCTATCGTTTTAGGAGTTACAATCGCTTGTAACGATTATGGTAGATCAGAATCCTAAGAAATAAAATACATTGTCACTAATTTCATGTTTGTTGGTGGGTTGGAAGAGTGTTGGGACGACATACGTACATTTATTTCCATTGTTATTTACTTTGACAAAGTCGCATTAAGTTACAATGCGGCGCAAATGCGTTTGACGTTTGTCTAAAAACCGATAGAGATTATAGCATGTTTGCTAGCTTCAATGTTACTCGTGTTTTGATGCGCGTACGTACTTTACGAAAACTCGTTTGTTTAGTCTGCAGTAAAATTTTCGCTAAACACGACGCACCACGGATTTTTTATTGGTTTGGACCCGAGTTTACAATGTTTTTATGTTTTTTTTTTATACAAAAATTAACAACGTGCCGATGAGCCTTGGGAGAGACTTATCTCCAGCAGTAGAGAGACATGGTCCTATAGTATTATGATTAGGATGTACATATAGTAGAAAAATATCTACTTCCTAACAAATGAGCCCTTAGTATCTTGGTTTCTTAACAACTTTAAAATTGACGGGAAGCAATTACTCTTAAAAATATGTCCAGTGTTATTTATTACCCTCTTAGTACCAGTGTCGTACCTCTGTAATTTTAATTAAACTCGAGACAACGAGTGATGGCACTTATGATAGTTGAAAAGTAATGCTTGTAACAAGTTTCAAATTTTGTCGACAAAAAAAAACAGTTAAGTGTGGGCTGTGTACTTTCAAAAGTTCTAGTCTTAATGTTTTTTCTAAAATTTCAATAATAAGTTTAACTTTTATAGTAGTTAATCGCAGAATTGTGTGCATAAATAAAATTGTTGCATTACAAAAAGTAGTCATGGAGCCAAATGCAATTTTTAAAATTCTCCATGCGCTTGGTATTCGCCGAATGTTTGTGTACTGGGCTATTGATAGGTAACATTGAAACGTCATCTGTTTGTGACCGAAAAAGATCAGGCCGATTAAAGCTGTGAAGGAGAGAATCCGAAGAAATATCGTTCGGAGCAAAAGACTTATCCAGAGAAATGAATATAGCACCCAGATAACACGTGTTTTAAAAGGTGATTTAGGACTCGCTGCTTACAAAAGAGAGATTTCTTTTGTTTTATAGAAAAAAGGCGTCAGACGAGCATACAGTCCACCTGATGATAAGTGGATCCTGTCGTTCATGGACATCCGCGATACATGCTACCATCATTCCAGAATGACATACGTTGGCCCCCGGATGCGCCGCCTATCTTTGCATAGGATGGGATGGGATGGGAATGGGCTCTGAATCACAGCTTTAATGTATAATGTATATCTCACTCACTACCGAAACACGTACGTACATTGGGGAAATAGGATAAAGTAGTAAATGCAGTACATTTCAAAGTGGTCTTCTGTGAGAGAGGGATAACGTGGCCAGTCGAGTGCGCCCAGCGGCTGTGGGTACGCAACGTGCGGGAAACTATAATAGAATTGACAATAATGTCAAATTCTATTCAAAACGATCCATACAGTTAGAAGATAAATTAAGTAATTCTTTATGTCTTTTATTCTTTCGTAACATAACATTAACATATGGATATAGGATATAGTTGGATATGGACATAGGCTGTTGGATATAGGCCCCTCCCAAGGACTGTATCATTAACATACCTTATTATTATTATTTCTTCAATAATAAGTATAATAATAGATAGTTTGCAATAAAAAATAGACTTTAGAACTAAGAGATTTAGCTAGAAAATTCGCTGACATGCGATATATAGTCGCGCAATATACGTCACGTAAGTACATTGACCTCAGGACTTGTGGTAGTCGCTGTTATTTATCCCTTAGTCGCATTTAACGATACACATTGCGCAAGATAGGGAAGAGAAGTCTCATTTATTTATTTATTGTTTATTGCACAAAGTGACAAAAGGTGGACTTAATGCTACGAAGCATTGTCTCAACCTTTGGGCTGTATGGGGATGGCGCAGTAGATGCAACAACGGTTAAGATTATGTGAAATAAATCACGCATCAGCTACCTGGAGCGTGTTGTCACAAAAATACTGCAGTGGAATCTAGTCGTCGCGTGTCACTGACCTATCAGAATTCACCCACGCAAAAATGTGTGTTACAAAAACATAAAATAAATATGAACACAGTACGAGATCTATCTGTTTTAGAAACAGTTGTCACGTGTGTTGGCACGTGACATTAATATTTCGAAGTAAATTTCTACTTAGGGGCCCCTAAGTCCATAAATTACGTCACACGAATTTCATGATTTTTAGAGTCCCCCCCCCCGTCCTTGTCACAGGTGGTCACATTTGTGTGACCCCCCCCCCCCTGGTGTGACGTCACATATTTTACAATGTTTAATTTAGAAATTATGAAATTAAAACAACCTTATAATAATATTGATAGAGTTGGTAATATTTTAAAGTTTTTCGTTAGAGTTGAAGTTTAGTTTTAATATTTTGATTAATACATATGACGTCACGAAGCTTATGACTTATCCCCCCCCCCCCCCTGTCAGACGATGTTACACTTTGTTGACCCCCTCCCTCCCCCTTAACGTTTGACGTAATTTATGGATGACCCCTTACTGCAGAGATCACATCTTCCTAATTTCGGAAATTGTTTAGGAAACTTTAATGTATAAAAGTAGGATAGGATGCATGGCGTTGAGACTGCGCGCTGACCGGGCGGCCAGGTGAGTCTCACTCTTTAAGAGGTTGTGTACTTCTTCAGGACGACACACACCGGCGAGAAGAAATGGGGTGGCGCTATTTTAAAGCCGGCCGACACCACACTGGCGTCTTTTAAGCGTAAATATTTGCTAAATACAAAGCTTAATAAATTTATATTTTTACAAAAAAAAAAGTATAATTTATGTCAATTAAGTCACATTTATGAGTAGTATCTACGATCTAGTATGTACTAGATCTAGTTCTATCTACAGAACGGTGTTGTAAGGGACACAGTGTTGAATGCTAGACACAGTGTATTGTTCACTCCGCCCGTACCGCCCCTGCTACCCTTCAGTCGTCTCAACCGATGTGTGTAACCATTATTGGTAATTGTATTCGTGTAAAATAAAGTATTTGAAGGCCATTATTTAAGTGTCTCAATAAAATACGATTGCGAAACCTAACTCACAAGACAATTAACTAAAACCTCAGAACTCTTTAAAATATTTTTTTTAATACAAAGAACATAACAGTCCTGCTGGTGGTAAGTGGATACTGTCGTCCATGGACATCCGCGATGCATGCCAACCCATGCCTACCTTTGGAGATTTAGGAATGGATAATTAAGTTATTAGTATCACTGTTTAATAATCGAATAATCGAGTTAAACCGCCGGAATCCGGTCGTGGAGATCGAGACGCGCCTCAGACGTCGATGGATCGTTGATACGGAATGATAACCGGTTTGCGCCGGTTCCATGTTTAGATTATCGATGCTCTCTGTTTACTCGATGACGGGAGTTGAACAAATTTGTTTATTGGTGTAAGGTAGTGGACAAGGTCATCATATACTGTATTTGTAAAAAGACGTCGTATTAAAGGGCGGCTGAGGAGCGTTAGCTGAACATTTTCGTTTGGACATATTTAGAAAAATTAGACGTGAGTAAAGCGAAAAATGTTGACTCCCGAGTCCAAAATTTGCGTTGCGTTTTTTAAAAAGATTTTCTGTTTGCAAATTTTAAAACTGTTACATATAATAACGATATCAGTCTATGATGTTCCATAACAGGACACAGGTGTTTCTTTACTAATCAATATGGGACTTCGGACCGTAATCCACCACTAGGACCCAGTACGGATTGGTGTACCCATGATAAACATTTCTGGAGCATGCAGGTTTCCTCACGATGTTTTCCTTCGCTGCCAAGCTGATAATTTTTACAATCTTAAGTAGAAATTCAGCGGTACGGGCGGGAGATTTGAACTAACGATCTCATGAATGAAAGTCGAGACTAGATACCTAAATAAAGTATAAAACAAAAGGATCCCCATTAATTTCCGGATACTTGTATCGGCCCTGTCCAAATAACTATATAATCAACATTTCAGAGGAGCGTATAAAGTCCCGTTATAAATGAACAGTAGCTAAAAATATATAGTGGTATGTATGTATATGTAAGAATTAATGGAAATATCAACATTCACCAAGCTTAGAACATGATTGAATGGCAACGTAGTTGAGAACTGCACCAAATTGTGCATTACTTTGATGCAGTCGTCAAATAAAAAGGACAGCCATAATGGGCAAGACTTTAAATTATAAAAGCGTCAATCGATAATAATTTAAATCGATTTGCATCGATTTTAATGAGCCCCTTACATTCACTGAGTAGTATAATAATATACAATTAATTATGTTTACAACAGCTGTATAATTTGTGTTGTAAAGTAGTAAAAACAGAGAGATCATAAAATATGCAGTAAATACCCAAAATAACAAGAAAAGCTAGAATAAAATTCTAATTCTAACTATGAGGTTGGTCAAAGTATGATAGCAATTGGTCTAAAATCAAATCGTCTAATGTTATATTTATTTATCAGTCTAACATTAAAACAAATAAAGAGTTATTATTATTATTATATGTCTCTTTTGCAGATTATCTAAGTGGTATGTTTCAATAAAAGCAACTAGTCGAGAATTGCTTTCTGACCACCTCATACTAACCCAATGAAACGATGTATGTTTGCTTGTTTGAAATGCTTTCACCTATCAAGGGATGAATTATTCGAGCTAAAATTTTACATGGACTATTTTAATTTTTTTTTTTTTTTTATAGACTAGGAGGCGGACGAGCAAGCGGTCCCACGTGATGGTAAGTGTTACCGCCGCCCATGGGCACCTGCAACACCAGGGGGCATGCGGGCGCGCCGCCGACCTTGCAAAATCCTATTCACAGCTCTCTTGAAGAACCCCATATCGTAGCTCAGTGGAAAGATCTCTTGAGGCAGTTCGTTCCACAGCCTACGGGTTCGCGGTATAAAATAGTTTTTGGACCGAACAGTGCGCGACACCTCCGTATCGAGGAAATGCGGATGGACCGCACTTCTGTGACGGGAGGTGCGGTTGTAGAAACCCGAGGTGGGAATTATATTAAACAATTCTTCAGAGCATTCCCCATTGTACAGGCGGTAGAACACACAGAGAGACGCAACGTCTCTCCGAATGCTGAGGGATTCTAAACCGCCCGTGAGAGTGGGATCGTCGACAATACGAACAGCACGTCGTTGGATAGAGTCAAATGGGTCCAATTGGTATTTCGGTGCGCTGGCCCAGAGATGAGAGCAGTACTCCATATGGGGCCTCACCTGAGCTTTGTAAAGCATTAAGAGTTGCCCAGGGGTGAAGTACCGCTTCGCTCTGTTCAGCACACCGAGCTTTTTGGAGGCCATTTTGGCCTTATTGTCCAGATGACCCCTAAATTCGACTTTGCTGGAGATGTCGATACCAAGGATCCCGATACTCTCCAAGATCTTAAGAGGTATGCTCTGAAAGCGAGGTGCTACAACAAAAGGGGTTTTTTTTTTTTCGGTGAATGCACAGACTTGCGTCTTACTGGGGTTGAAATCCACTAGGTTCATAGAACCCCAAATCGAGACTAGATCTAAAGAGTCTTCGATTTCAGACACAAGCCTGGCGCGACTCTCTTCCACTTCGACCCGAGGGATGTTGGCGCGGCCCCTGTACAAGGTGTCTCCAGTACTGTCATCTGCATAGCAACGTATGTCACCAATTTGCAACAGGTCGTTGATATGCAGAAGAAACAGAGTTGGGGACAACACGGAGCCTTGCGGGACGCCAGCGTTAATAGATATGGTGTCGGAGCAGCTACCATCGATAACGACTCTGATGCTCCGTCCAGTCAAGAAACTGGCAACCCATTCGCATAATCCCTCGGGTATCCCGAAGGATGGTAACTTGGAAAGCAGCGATTTGTGCCATACCCGGTCAAAAGCTTTCGCAATGTCTAGGCCTACAGCCAGAGCCTCGCCTCTACTCTCAATGGCGTCAGCCCAGCGGTGTGTTAAATACGCTAAAAGATCACCAGCCGAGCGATTATGGCGAAATCCATATTGACGGTCGCTAATCAGCTGGTGATCCTCTAGGTACCCAAGGAGCTGTGTGTTTATAACACGCTCCATCACTTTGGAGAGGAGGGAGGTGATCGCTATTGGCCTGTAGTTGGCCGGGTCGGTGCGGTCACCCTTTTTAGGCAAAGGGTGAACATGAGCTACCTTCCATGCTGACGGGAAGCTTTTTGTGGAATATGAGAGCCTAAAGAGTCGCGTAAGCACCGGAGACAACTCGGGAGCGCAAAATTTGAGCACCACCGCAGGAATACCATCTGGCCCACTCGACTTTCGGATATCAAGAGATGCTAGAGCTCGCCGAACTTCACGCTGGGTGAAGCAGATTTCTGGCATGGAGCTTGTGCACCTCGAGGTGGACGGTGGTGAGGCACCTCTATCGTCCAGAGTCGAGTTTGAGGCGAAGAGACTGCCCAGGAGATCGGCTTTCTCTTTCGCCCCATGGGCCAGTGAGCCATCGAGTTTCCGCAGTGGTGGAAGTGACGACTGACAGAAGTTACCCTCGGCAGCCTTAGCGAGCGACCAGAAAGCCCGACTTCCAGAAGGATAGCTTGCTAGTCGATCGCCAATTCTGCGGATGTGCTCATTCCTTGCCCTGACAGTGATCCTCTTACTGCACCTCGAGGCAGCGTTAAATTTCTTCCTCAAGTCGGTGGTATTCGGATCTTCAGACACCTGCGCTTTGGCCCAGGCCCTGTATGCAGCCCGCTTATTACGGCGGGCCTCTCTACAGGACTGATTAAACCAAGGTTGGCTCCGTCCGCCTACGGGTATCACGGAACAAGGAATATAACATTCCATGCCCTGCAACACCACGTCGGCAACGGAGTCTGCACAGGTATCCGGATCACCCGACGAGAAACAGAGCTGCCCCCAGGGATAAGAAGCGTAAAATTCGCGCAACCCATCCCAATCTGCAGACTTGTAGTGCCAGACGTTGCGCGTTCCCCGAGAATAGGTCGGCGCGGATTGTTTAGCTGGCACAGCAGTTCGAATGATACAATGGTCTGATGATCCTAACGGAGCATCAACAACAACATTGTAGTCATTCGGCCGCGTAGTCAGCAGGAGGTCCAATAAGGAGGGAGTATGGCTCTCGATATCAGGTATCCTCGTGGGTGAGGATACCAACTGCGAGAAACCATAGGTCAGGGCAAAGTTGTAGGCTGCTCTCCCTGCGCGGTCGGTTATTCGGGATCCCAACCACTCTTCGTGGTGAGTGTTGAAATCACCGAGGACCACCACTTCCGCGCAAGGGAACTGCTCGAGCACGCTGTCAGTCGTCTCTTGTAGCCGCTCAAAAAAACGAGTCGTCTCCGTATCACCGCTGTGGGACCTGTAAAGGCAAGCGTAGACTTTAGTGGAACATCCATAGTCAATACGCGCCCAGAGGATCGACAGGTCCCCGTCTTCAAAATGGCTGAGACGGCGGCAACAAACATCCTCCCGGACGTACATGCATACCCCGGCACGTCGCACAAAACAGTGCTCCAGTTTGTAACCGGGGTAATGAAGATATGATGTATCGGCCGGGCAGGAAATCTGTGTCTCCGTCAAGAAAAGTAAGGCCGGCTTTGCCGTCTCAAGGTGGTAGTGGACGGCGTCGATGTTACTATGCATCCCTCTGATGTTGCAAAAGTCCACTTGAAACGTGGAACTTGAGGGGTGGGCCGCTGAGTAAACATTGTACTTTTTCTTTTTCCTGGCCATTGTATGTGAGTAGGTGTGAATAGGGGAAAGAGGAAGAAGAAGAAAAGGGAGGACGGAGAGAGAGATGGCTGCATGCGGATTAAAGGACAAAGCACGGAGTAGAGAATAAACCAGGTCACAAAGGTTGTGTGACTTGCTGGCACGGGGTACGGAAGCGCCCCCGGTCCCCCCCCGGGGGCAGCAGTCGGGTTCCACTCCGGTCCCCTCCGGCACAACTGCTACCCCAAGGGATTTTTCGCGTGCGGCGGGGCAGCCTCCTGGGGTGGAGATTAAAGTAAGATCCCCAGGCTCGGGCCCCCTACAACCCGCGGGCGGTCAGCGGATAACCGTTTCACCGGGTCTCCCTGATCCCCGCGCCACCATGCCACGCCCATGCGCGTCTGTAATTCCCCGCAACCGCTGGTCCTCCTTTCCACACGCAACAATCTCTCTCTCGGGACGGCTTCTTCCGCTCACCGCCGGAACACGATGCGGGCCTCGCGGCTAATAGGGCATCATTATGGCGGCGGACTCCGACGGAAGGGTGGTAGCTATGCCGACGGAGTAACCCTCCCACCGCAAAAAGGGAACGCCATTGCCTCGTTAGTTAACAGCAGGGTGCACCACTAGCAGGTGAGGTTGGCTTAGGCTCCAAAGATGGTAGGTGAGCCTCTTACACCCCTAATATATTGAACCTTATTGTAATATATAACCTAAATATATATATAAATATGTAAATATATATGTAATATATATATTTACATATATATATTACATATATATTATATATATATATATATATATTACATAATATGTAATATATATAAATATGTAACCTCTTACATATTGAAAGGGCCATTTTGACATTTACGTATATGGACAAAAATTATAGGCGCAAACACAGATATAGTGGGATAGAGAACGTAAGCTATCTATCGCTGTGTGACAGAAGTTGGCGCTAAACTCCTACTTCTGGTGCTACTCGTTCAGACACGTGTCGTTAGGCAGTCGTGACAAAACACAAAGGTGCCTAATTGCGCTATAATAAACTGTAAACACTCGTCAAAAGTGCTCAACCGAGTCACCGGTGATTTCTTTACAATTACACGGATTTGCGTCTACGAGCACAAACCAGTTCTTAATTTTTATTTATCTAACAATGCGCACTGTGCAATGTTGAATTATAACATGAAAACCCATTTGTGATAGTGATTTCTATTCCTTGCAGTGTGATGTGATACGCTGGTAATAAAGATTTCTAAATTTTTTTGCTTACGATGTTCTTCCTGAACCGATTGAAAACGTATAGGAAGTCTTGTGCTCTTCGTTTCGCATCACTTTATCTATGGCGTTGACAACTGGACAAGGTCGCGTTCGCTTCCGGTTACGCATCTCGCTCCTGCGCCTGCGCACTCGGTATCATTTTTATTACCGGCTAGGTGGATCGACAACTTGAAGTTCCCCAGTGGTGGCTGTATGAAAGGAGCCGAAGATCATATGAGGTGGGGAGCCTTGGGAGAGGCCTATAGCCAGCAATGGAAAGACATAGGCTGATGGTACGTGTGACCTAGGCTTATACCGCATATTTAAAAAAATCACATAAATTACAAGTATCTAAACTGGCTGGTCTGTATTTGAATTTTCATATACAGACCTTAGAAAATTGTTTGGAATGGATGTCATTAATTATCAAGTCCGTACATAAAGTGGGATATGCAGTACATTTCACGGTAGTCTTCTGTAAGAGAGGGGTATCGTGGCCAGAGGAGTGCGCCAAGCAGCTGTGGGATAGCAGCATGCACTCTCCCAAATTGCTGTTCAAGAGTATGATTATCGTGACTTTACGACTCAGTATTTATCTTCACCACACTTAATAACATAAACAAACTCACCTATCACAAGTTGGAGGCAGTTGGCTCCGATCTGCCGAAACAGCAGCAAACAGCACAACACTAATTAACCACAACTTCGACATTGTCACTATTTGATAATGGCACTTCACTAACACTATATAAATCAAAATAAATATGTAAAGGAACAATTTACTTAATCTATATCACTTTTGTCTTTTTGGTTCAAGGTTTTGGTTGAGTCTTTACGTGTTAAGGTACGTGTTGCGGATCTTGAAGGGCTTGCTTCTGAATGGCTTGCAGGTCATTTTGGGTGATATGGCTGCGGTGGAGAGACACTAGCGGTGGTACTCGCCGTGTCTGGGGATCTGGAATAAGAGATTCACAATTTATTAATGCAAAAAAATAAAATAGCTGGTGATATGGAAACCTGGATATTATAATAGTTAAATAAAAATCGTAACCAGCTCTTTCTTCTGTCCACTTCTGGATCCGACCCTTCTCATGCACATTGTCTTATGCATGAAGGACTTATAACATGGTCTTATAACGCCGCGCTGGAGAGGTGGCTTCTTCATTTTTTATTTTTACATTTTGGAGAATGAACAGCATAGAGGCAATATTTAATTAGATTACAAAACTGTATGAACACAACGTGATTCAAAGAAAATTTTGTCAACGTGAATAGGTTGGTGGTCCACTCCAGAGTACATCCAAAATCCAAACTATTGCAGAGCGCAAAAAAAGCGTTTAGAAATGCAAGAGTGTGGGGTGACTGCCGCGAGTTGCCAAGCTTCGTCGCCACTCGGCCCATGTCGGTGTTTCCGCTCGAGTGTGACAAGCGTTTTGCGCGGCGCACCACACTCTCGAACCAGTCAGTGCTCTTAATTGAAATAAACGCAGTAGTGCTTAGTGTCTGATAGCAATTTCGTGAAGTAGCTATCGGCCGTAGCTTAAAACATATTCTGTCTATACATAATATATTGCTACGGCTGATAGCCACTTCACCGCCACGATGTCACGAAGTGACATTGGCAAGGTATAACACCGTGTATTTATGTAGTCGGCAATAACTATAAAACCAGTAATAACTAATTTTAACACAGTTTTTGTTCTATTTTCGTGATAACTTTAACTTGATGATGATAAAAACAAATTGCAATATCCATTTGTATTTTTATTAAGTTTCTATACTACGGCTGGTAACCACAAATTGACCGTATTGAACAAAAAGGGATTCACGTGTTCGCAAGACGATTGTATCAATACAGACTACCCAAATGTCATTCAATCACAGCACCTAGCATTGTTCGATTTTAATGGAGCGTTTGATAGGCGAGAGCGGATTACGGGTACTAAGAGGAGACCTCGAGGGACGCCATGAGTAATAATTTATATATGATTCCAAGTAAAAAAATTGTTTGGCACATTTACTTCGAGTTATAATGGTGTTAAGTCACACGCGAATCCGTAAGTTGGGAAATGAAATGCCAGCTGTGGTTTTTTATACTAAATTACGATATGGGGCTCTTCAAGAGAGCCGGGAACAGGACACTGCAAAGTCGACAGCGCATCCACATTGCACCTGGTGTTGCAGGTGTCCATGAGCACCGATGACTGCTTACAATAATCTGGCCCCTCTGCTCGTCTGCCGTACCAATTACAATAAGACATAGAAGTAAAGACCTTATATAATTTAGTTAGACCTAAACAATATATTATATAGGTTAAATAGGTAGATAAAGTGCGAGTGGAAAGACAGAGGGAAAAATGTAGTTTCAGTATTTTTGTTTTAAAATATTCCATTCTAGAAACCTTCTCATATGATTTATTTTTTGTTTGGATTCAAGATCGTTCCACTTCACACTAACAAAAATCAAATGTTTGTCTCTGGACTTCACAAATCGCTGCCAGCTTACATCATGCATCATCCGGATACACGTGGCTCAGGCAACAAGCACAGAAGTGTGGCAACGTCGGACAGCACTGTGATGTACGGAGGACCGCATGGCGAGTTACACATATGAGTTCTAAAATAATAGTAATATGAACATGAACGTGCTGAAAACTGTATTTGTTACTGATATGAAGTTAGATGCTAGGAAAGTGGTAATAATGATATTATGGCAATGGTACGTGACGTTCGGAGTTAAGTGCAAGGTGACTGGTAAACTAACTAACTAACTGGTAACTAGGCCTTAAGAAAATGTATGTGTCAAAAGCATAGTATAAAGTAATATTTTTATGAACAGATTACTTTAGATTAATTTATAGAGAAAACTAACAACATGATACAATGAACTGACTTTCCAGTTATTGGTCTTTATGTGTACGTTTCATTATGACGCAGATTAAGTCAATGTAGAAGCAAGGACAATATTTTTTACAGAAAGAAGATAGACCAGCGGATAGTCAATTTACCGCTTGAAGACAAGCGGACACAATCATCCACGAATCATTGCCGGTACGGTGCGTCAAAAAAGAGTAGAAATAATTATTGTGAAACTAAACTTTTTGTGTGCCTGGCAACACTACGGAAAAGTGTCAAACTCACTTAAAACATTGGCCCCCGTGGTTATATTCTTCTATGGTTATGGAGTAAAGTTGCAGATTAATTTACTCGTTATGAATAAATTAACGATTTATACGTGGTGGTGCTCGTGCAATACTATACAAAGTCTTTATGCGTTGTATGGAGGAGTATCGAGGCGGCAAACAGCCGACGGGTTTGGACGACGTTCATGAACGAACAGCGGATAGGACACGTATTTATTACATGTCTTATTACGTAACGATTTACATTAATACTATTTTACCTTAGAAAAACGCAAAATGCATATATTACGTTATTTTTCTATATCAGTAACATTATGAGATTGGGATAACCTATCACACACATAGTTAAATGACAGCTAATTAAAGCGCGACTAACATGATTTTGATACTTATGAGGTCATTTATATTCTGTTCTGGGTAAATATGAAAGTAGCGTTCAAAGAATTGTTTTGGAAGGAAAGAAAAATAAAGGAAAGTTTGACATGCCTGCTAAACATCGGAGAGGTCATACGAAAGACTTGGACGATTTTGAAATTTGTGCAATCCGGTAGAAAGTTCACTTTTTATGCTATTCAAAAAGAAGTGCCGATGCTGTCGAAATTATTAGCAGCATTAAAAGAAGATATTGCCTATGATGAAAGTTCGGAGCAATTAAGAAAACTGTTAATTTCAATTGGTTTTAAATTTAAGAGATGCCGTTCAAATAGCTAAGTTCTTTTGAAGAATTATTTAAAGGTTATCATGGAGAACAGAAACCAACCCGAAGAAATCCAAAAGGATATTATTTACTTAGACGAGAACTACATCGACTATTTATACAAATTTAAAAAAAAACGTGTGCGGTCAGGTGACCCCCGTCAGGAACGAAGAACATCACGCATTTTTTTAAACTCCGAATGTAATTCGAAATAAAATCTAAATAAATAAATCAACAAAAAGTTTCATTAAATATATTCGCACATGCCCAGTTGCGGTGGCTGCGGCAGCTGCCGCAACTGCTCACAGAAAGAGAGAGAAAGAGAAAGGCGTATGGAGGGGGTAAAAATCTTACGTGACGTTACATTTTCTGTCGAATCACACCTACCGCAAGCCGCGTAAAGGAACTTCGTTCCAAAAAAATGTTGGCAGTCGACCGAGACTGAGGGTGTGGTGCAAGATGTATCTAAAGGGAAGATATGGATTATGGTACATGCAGGTCAGGAAAAGGTATTTGTGCCAAATGTATTATTTAGTAGAACGAATAAACAGAGGACTACCACTCAGAAATGAACCGGTATAGCTTTACAAAAGTTTTAACATCCATTGCCCATCTATAATTGTCCATGGGCGGCGGTAACACTTACCATCACGTGGGACCGCTTGCTCGTCCCACTAATCTATAAAAAAAAAATGGATAATGCACCATATCATTCGGTAGTAATAAATAATGCCCATGCATCTGTTACCAAGATTGCTGATATTAAATTATGGTTGCAGGAAAATAACCATTTTTACCAATTATCGAGAAAACAGAAACCATATCTACTAGAATAACTAAAATAACTAATTTTAGTAACAACAAAATAAATAAATAACACTTAATGAAGCCCGGGACCTATTGCACAGCAAACAGGATGACCACCAACTGGGCTATTTGGTTACATTCTGTAATATATAATGACTTTCGTCGGATTCCCGACGTCCAAATTCATCTCACGGTAAATTCTTAATGTCCTATTGCTCATGACCTTCTAAAATATCAACGACCACTTTATTATCAGATTCTCTTTTAAGAATATCTTATTTAGAAGTCTTATGTAATTTCGACTTTTATTTAACCTCTGTGCAGAAATGCATCAGATGTAGAGTCAATTTATCACTTTGTGTTAGCATATCAGTTTCGTAATAGATATACAAATGGAAATCTTCCATTTTTTAAGACAACATATAAATATGAACACGTTCTTCCACGTTATCGTCGCACGCGCAACTATTACAATGCATATACGTGTTTATATCACATTTTATTCGTATACCTTTTTTTTACTATCCATTCCATTTAATTTGTTTTTATTACAGTTTTTATTATCTACGTTAGTAGATTTTTTTTATAGAAAGAAGATGGAAGACAAGCAGGCAGTCTGCCTGGTGGTGGATAAAGTGGATACCGTCTTTCTAACAGTACTCTACAACGACAAACGTTGGCAGGTCCTTGGATGCGCTGCCTACCTTTGGAAATTTAGAATTGATTTGAAGAAAGGGCTGGGGAAAATGGGTAGGGATAAAAATGGGCTCTGGTATCACACTCTAACTAAATATGTACGTTTTTATTACTACAGTTTTAATTATCTATGTTAGTAAAATTAATGTGTGGAAGCTCTTCAAAAATTAAATTTGCCTTTGAGGAAAGGCATTACATTTCCATCTAAGAAACCAAGAATATTTTCGGAAAGGAAATTATGTTGACTGAAATTATGTTATGTTGATTCCACGGGAACATATGAGGCGATGCTATTCTAATGCTGTAATAAGTTCTATATAGGAACTAATAAAATTGTATTTATTTTTACTGTACACAAATGCGTCCGCTTACTAGGTAATTCTGTTGTAGTTCTTATTGTTAGCTAATTAACGTGTCGGTATATGTTGACCTGCTGCCGACAGAGGTGCAATGATGACGTCATTAGTTTTGAAACCTCAGCAAGGTAAATATTTATTTATAGCCACGCTGATGTGCATGACATGGCGTTTGGCATATTTCGCTTACTTGTATAATTTGTCCATATAGCAACAGGATGATGATCACGTGCTACATTACTATAGATATATTAATGTTCTATATATGACATACGGTCGACCGGGTGGTGTCGCCCGGCTTTAGAATAACACCATCCTATCTCTTCCCGTGGGCATCGCAAAAGGCGACTAAGGGATAACAAAGTCGCTACCAGAAGCCTTGAGGAACTACACGACTTCTAAAAGAGTGGACTCTCCGATCTGTTTGGCCAGCGTGCCCTTATAAGGCACAAGAAAACGTGCATAACTAAAAGGGCTGGTCAGGACACAATGAGCTAAGTGGACTGTCCCAACCTTAAATTGCGAGCAACAGCTGTTGTTTGTAGGGTTCGTCTTTTGTTCTGACAACCCGCTCTTGCCACAATCGGGCCTAATAAAAAGAGGGCAAATCCCCGAAGGTTAATCATATATTAGCAGAATCTTCAAAATAGAACTAATTAAACCTTGACCCTTAAAATTTGCCATCTTCAAAGCTTTAAATTGACATCCGACTCGAAGAGGTTAATGAATCTTTTGTGCAAAGATGACCTCATCAGAGCTACGTGACACGACACACGAGTAAACGCGACAATTGTCCAATCTGGACCAATTTGTAATTGACGCATGTGGTGTATAAAACTAAAACGGGATGTCATTAGGATCGGCGAACTTTCGCGTGGGATCGAGATGCGGTACATAAAGAAAGTAGTAGTTGAACTTGATTATTTTTTGGGAATTTTCGAAAAGCCAATTACGGCGTTTTCGGAGAAATTTGCCTGATGCGCTTTATTGTAGAGGTGATCTCAACGGTGAATTAGGTACTTGCTTTTGAATTTTGGCAAAATTTCACCGTGCGAATCCACCTGATTGAGATCTAAAAAAATTTAACCGCTTATTTTTGCGGAAGGATTTGATTTGAACTCAATGAGATTTACGACGAGGTTACAACTAGATAAAGCCTTTTCTCTGCATAGACTGGATTCCAATCACGTTAGAAGTGACAACCTGTTGCTTCAACCTAGCACACGTATAACTACAGCCCTACACACTTCGCTGATGGTCAATTTAGGAACTAAATGTGACAACTGTTATGTCATGATTCACTCTAGTAAGTGTTACCACGATAGGGATTTTAAATATGTACATGATTATGGATGTGGTGTTACTGATTTATTTCACTTTATTCAAATATATACAGCAATACTTTATTATTTTCTTTTCAAAAGTATCTGAAAGAATGAAAAATAATAAAGCCATGTCATGGAAGTCATAATGTAAGTCATGCGGGAGAAGTAGCTGCAAGTACTTCCACGAAAATTGCTATACGTGGAAAAAAGGGACCGAAGTTTTTTTTTTGATGTGGATGATTTCGATCTTTGTTTGATTCGCAAAAAAAAATGTGTGCGGTCAGGCGTCAGTAACGAAAATCCTCACGCATTTTTCTTTAAACTCCGAATGTAATTCGAAAATCTGTATAGTTCATGTATTTTTTTTTATTTTGTATCATATTTTCAATGCAAATAATTTAAAATAAGGAATCAAATCAAAAATCAAATATTTAGGTTATACAACCAGCCACGCACTAGTCTGCACGTCTGTTATTCTGCTTGAGTCTCGCTCTCGATACTCGCACGCACACACACATAGAGAAAGAGAAAGGCGTATGGAGGGGGTAAAAATCTTACGTGACGTTACATTTTCCCTCGAATCACACCTGCCGCAAGCCGCGTAAAGAAACTTCGTTCCAAAAATATTGGTATCGGTAAAAATGAAACTATAACACCGTTGTCGATAGCAACGACATACTTCACCGGCAAAGTTACGTGTATAGGTCTATACGTGTACAAACGAAATTCCTGAAGCGACTGATGTGACAGATAAACTAACGAGATAAACTACTGTTTGTTATTCGCATAGTGACAGTGACGTCCCGGGTGACGTATGGACTCTAAATTACTCTGAATGGGGTCTCGGCAACGAGCGGGAGAAACGAACAATTGAGGGTGCAGAAATTGATACTCAACCTCATTGCTGCCTAGCCTTGGCTTTTTGCTTGTTTCTTCATGATATATATCAGTTGGGCGAAAAAGAAGCTTTGGTGATGAGATAAAGGTTAAGCATTTTTTAAAAGGGTATTGGTCGGATGAGAAAGTGGAAGATGTGACGTGGTGACGATGCGCGTAAGGCACGGCACGGGGTAAAGAGAGAAAGTTAAAAAAATAACTATACCCTTTTCAGATACGAAATGTATGGTAAGAAGTGACTCTTGATGTTAAAGATGTTATGTTTAAAGATTTGCTGAATACACACCTTTTACTGAAATGTTTCAGCTTATTATATCCTCGCATAAAGGATTTAAACGAAAAAGAAACTTTGATAAAAAGATAACTTTGATAATAAATTATTTGATAAAATTGATAAATTTGAATTAAAAGTTTTTTATTATTGCAGCCGTACTGATCTACTCCTATTCTAAGGACAGTTTTTATCATTTACGCACTTTGCAATTTCTACGCCTTAACATTATTTATTGTCAGCTTATGATACAAATAAAGTTTCATTGCACTAACGAATCCGGAAAAACAAAGTGGGTATATCCTCCTCGTGATTTACAGCAAGCCAATTGAGTCTTATTATAGCAGTATCAATTGGTAAATTACCGCTTACCTATGGCCAACCTTGGCCGAAGTTGGCATCAGACCTTGAGCAGTCCTTCTGGAATATTCGAAATATTAGCACTTGACAAGCGCCAACTACTCTAGCAAAAGGTTTGACTTTGACACCGACTACAGAATAAAGTAGGTGTGATGACACGGTACGCTTCGCTTTTTATGAAGTGATTGCTGACCTTGTACGTCCTAGAGCTTGCAATCAAAGGATGCGACAACTATTCCCCTATGCCAAATGTATTGACATGTCATACTAGACGCAGAGATTCGAGATATTAAGTATCTTTGAACAGAAGACTTTATATAGAAAGGAAGTGGGTAGACGAGCAGACAGTTCATGGTGGTAAATGGATCGTCCATGGACATCCACGATACAGACCAACGTTAAAAGATATCACGCACCATATAGGTACGCCGCCTGCGTTTGGAGATTTGGAAAACGGGACTCTACGTGTTTGGATAAAAGTTTGTGAGATAAATCGTCACCTGTTAGCGTCGTAAATCATTTCACTTCTACATATTATGCGGCTAAGATCCATAAGTCTGTATTCATGTTATCACGCCAATCATTGATCAAGTTGATACGGGAAGAAAACCTAACTAATAATATATAATCTTATGCCAGTCACATTTAAAACAGACGCTAAAATACGAATATGTACTTCCAATGTACTTGATAAGATTCACTTGTAACACAAATTTAATAGCAATAAATGAAGGGCCAAGCCCATGAACGTCATTATCACGAATTATTATCGCATTATTATCATTGAATTATCACATGAAGGCCACGCCTACAGTAAATATGCAAAAATTAATTAATAATAATCGAAACACGTGCTCTCGGCTGTCGTCCAAATTCTGACACCATGTCACACCCCCAGATGACGTCTGTAAGTTAAAAATACAAAATTGGCAGATGACAAATTTAGAAGCGCCATTTTGTTTTCCCAGTGAAACTAAAATGGCGTCTGAAATGTCCATCGACAAACCACTTGTCTGCACATTTCAAATATTTTGCATGTCTGGTGGGTGTAGAAACTAGTTTATACATGCTCTCAATTTTCCGTCTACTTGTCTGGCGAGTGCAGATGTCCTGAGGAATTATTATTGTCTTCATTATGATTTGCTTTCTCTTTGCCAGCTCTACTTCTAAAAGCCATCGAAAAGTCAACAACTACAGCTAGATACACTAGAGTGTAGTGTATCTTAGATTAGTGTAAATTAGATTTTGGTCTCACTGTGAGCAGAAGAAGCAATCAAGAAAAAATAATTACAAAATTAAACAACATGTAATCGAATGAATTGCAAACACGGGATAGAAAACGCAAGTTGTACTTTGCTGCGTGCCTGAAGTTGGTGCTATCTGCTATGCTCCATATCTCGTGCCACTCGTTCAGTCTGTTCTGATACGTGTCGTTAGCACATAGTTGTTACAAAGTACAAAAATGCCTAGTTGCGCTATAATCAATTGTAAAGATTCGTTAAGAGTGCTGAACCGAGTCAAGGGAGATATTGTTCCGTTTTATCGATGAGTGGTTTCCCATCACTAAAATTTACTCGTGACGTGACACGCATGCATGGTTTCCTTACTATTTCACGAAATTAACTAATAATAAGTTAATAATAATCTTAACTAATAATAAGTAATAATAATCGTAACTAATAATAAGTTAATAATAATCGTAACTAATAAGTGTAACTAATATTAAGTTAATAATAATGGTAACTAATAATAAGTTAATAATAATAGTAACTAATAATAAGTTAATAATAATTGTAACTAATAATAAGTTAATAATAATCGTAACTAATAGTAAGTTAATAATAATCGTAACTAATAATGGCAACTAATAATCGCAACTAATAATGTTAATAATAATCGTAATTAATAATAAGTTAATAATAATCGTAACTAATAATAAGTTAATAATAATCGTAACTAATAATAAGTTAATAATAATCTTAACTAATAATAAGTAATAATAATCGTAATTAATAATAAGTTAATAACAATCGTAATTAATAATAAGTTAATAATAATCGTAACTAATAATAAGTTAATAATAATCGTACCTAATAATAAGTTAATAATAATCGTAACTACGAGTAATAACGCCCCCCCAAGTCTATCTCTACGTCGGTGCATGATCATCTTTGTCACGTGAGGGGCGGACATTGGCAATTTTATTACTCACCAATGACCAACGGAGCAATAGCAACCATGAATAAACATGAGAAAACAATTAAGAAGTACACGTATAAGGCCGCTACCCGGGGGCGATCGTCGGGGCACGTCTGGAGCTGACGCTGGGCGTGACAACATGCAAACCGTCAGTGGTTCCCTGGTGAACAGGCGAGCGGTCGCCGGGGAACACCTTGCAGAGCAGGGGTGTACCCAGTCTCAGCCGGTGCATTGGAACCGATCACAAATATTAATAATGAAGATGCAAGGAGAAAGTGGTCACAGGAAGAATTACACGAACTTATGTTTTGCTACTTTAAAGCTAAATCAGAAGGAATAGGATACATAAACAGATTTGAACGATTATTTATAAAAACAAGCAGCCATCCACACAGTGACAATAGTTTCAAAAGCTTTGGGTGAAGAAATTGGAACAGCCGAACCTTCTCCTCCATGAGGGACTCAGGGCGGAAGGAATGGTAAATACCGACCCAAGAGGTCGCGAAACGAAAAAAAAAAAAGAAAAAAAAGTAACTAATAATAAATTAATAATAATCGTAACTAATAATAATGGTAACTAATAATAAACATGTGAAGTTAGTTACATAGCAGTTTGTAAAAAGGCGAACGTAGCGAATCTGGCTTAGCCTCGTTCGTGAAAGTAAACGGCTGATGCAAGACTAATGTATGCGACCTTGACAGACGCTGGTATTCGCAGTTGAAATATTATGGTAAGTGCAAAGCATATATAACATATTAAATGTTTAAAGGAATGCTGCAGAAAGAAACTTGAAAAGTGAAGCCCACGTTCTGGTTTTCGAGGATGGTTTGTGCAACAAAAAGAAACTGTTGGCTATGAACAGTGATTTCCAGAAAGACGTTCAAGGGTATAAAATACAGTCTCCGTTGAGAAAACAATAAACTGTCGCAAAATCATCACTCAACATTCTAATATTCAACACCAATCATCGTTCTGCTTCGATTGTTGTAAACCTCAGAAGTTACCTTAGGGGGGAAAACTGCACTCATAGAATAACTTATCAAAGGTAGAATAATTAATTCATAGTTTTAGTTGACAAAATTCGAAATCTGCATTCCGTGGACATCGGGCGGCACAGGATGAGATACTGTAGATACATCATGCAGTTTCCTTATCCGTATGCTTTATTTAATTAAAATAAATCTGCAGTGGGGCATTAAAGACTGATACAATTTACAATGATATTAAAATAAAGTTCTATTCCCAGTCCTGTTTGCTAATCTGTGAATGTGTCAACATTCGTCACCGTTGACTTTGACTGCCGTTAGACGACGTTGTATTGCGAATCGTAATAAAATCTCGCGCACAATAATTTGGTACAATTCTACGATGTTTAAAATTTCACAACCTTTTTGGCAAATCCATATTAAACAAAACCGAATCTGTAGGTGAATCATACCTGAATATGCGGACTTCGTAATGGAAGATTCCAAGGAACCCTGCCAAATGTACGACTGTTAGCGACCCGAAGTTATTTGTTAGTGTCCTTGAATTTGCACTCCGTTGACACACCTACCGGTTTTTTTAGGTAATGGCGAAAATGGTCAGTAGGTAATACGTAAGGTTGAACTGTCTAGACTATAGGAATATGCCATGTTTATGTGAATAGGGTACCAACGCGAGTGCATGGGGGGTCGAACTCACGGTGTCTGTGGTCGTTTTTTTTTTATAAAAAGAAGGCAACCAACGAATATACAGTCCACCTCCTAGTGGTATGTGGATACTGTCGTCCATGGACATCCGCGATACATGCCAATACATTGCCATCAGTCCACGATGACTACGTTAGCACGTCCCCGGATGCGCTGCCTACGGTTTGAGATGTACGAATTGATTTGGAGAAAGGGTTGGGAAAATGGGGAGGAACATGATAAGATAGGATGGGAATGGGCTTTGTGGCATATCTCACTTACTACCGAAACACATACGTATATTGGGTATACGATATGGTGGGAAATTCAGTACGTTTCAAGGTAGTCTTCTGTGAGAGGGGTACCGTGGTCAGTCGAGTGCGCCCAGCGGCTGTTGGATTGTAGCGTGCACACTCCCCCTGCAATAAACCCTTCTAGTCGCGGTTGTACCTTAATTTTGTAGCCTATGTCTTTTTCGTCGTTTTCAAGAAGATCCATGCAAAATTTCAGGTCGATTTGTCCATAGGGCATCGTTTCAGTATTTCAAAAGCATTTCAAATAAAGATCGTTTAATTTGTATATATTACTAGCTGTTGCCCACCACTTCGCTAGCGTGGGTTTATTTGCGATTCTATGATTTGACACCCTTGTTTTTTTTTCTTCATATATATTGCAATGGTGGAATTAGCACATTCTGCTAGTGTAAAGTTATCTTCGTAATAAAGAATTTCAGTCTAAAACGTATCCTATCAATGTCCAGTCCCGTCGAAGTAAGTCACGAGTCGCTCAGTAAAGCGATAGTATATTTACTGACGACAGAAGAGGACTCCTTGGGAAGCACACGAAAAACGTAGTCCCACGCTTTTATTTGATTATCACAAACACCACGCACGAAAAACACTTTGAAGTTTAATAAGCTATCACTATTAAACCACAAAACGTCAAATACAAAAAAAAAATACAATAATCAAACCAAATCTCAATTTCACTTTTCGACTTCCCGCCAAAAAGTCCCAGCCTGTATTTCAACCCCTGACACAATTTTGAAAAAACGGTAAAACACGTGTCAAATTATTTGTATTGTAGAATATTTATTATTTATACAAAGTTTCAAATCAATAGAACCATTGAATGATTTTCTTTCATATAAACTGACATGAATCCGTTTCGCCCCTTTAAACATTGAATTTTGAGAAATCCCAAATCCCTTCTTAGTAAGACTTTATGTCACAATAGGAAGCTAATTATGTATAAATTTCATGTTTATATTGTAGCTTCAGCGGTTTCCGCTCGACGTTGGAACTCACTCAGGACATTTATTTCTCTTTGTATGTATAAAAGATATATTATTAATATAGTTAGAATTAGTATACAGTCACGCAAATAAGTAATCCCGTAGCTATTTACAATGCTCAACGATTATCAAGTTCAATGCCACTATATACTGTACCTACCTACAGTTCAATGGCATCTATGGAACGTTTAAATTCAACGGTGACATGATTTCTTTACAATTATAAAGTAACTGTGACTGGGGAGGGGAGTCCTTTGCCTAACGGCGAGTCAGACAGTATTAAGAGATTAATTATTCTTTATTGCACAATCTACCTCTATTACTGTACTGACTTCTACCACCCAAAGATTGCTTAAAAGAAGTCGCTTTAGTGATAATAATTTACAATAATGAGATTATTTTTAAATAATTATATACTGCCCTCGTAAATTCCTATTCCGATATAAGCGTTATAAGCTGCCACTTGTGGTAGATATCCCGCCGGGTATTTCGTACGAGTATCGTCAAGTCGCACGAATTCGTCAGGGGGAGCGAATATCACCAACGACACGCGTTGTACCGCTTAGGGCAACGAATATCGCTTATTATAACTTAAAAGACATTAGTTACATATTTAAAGAAAGCATAAGTAGGCAATATATTCGAAAATTAAAAATAAACAAGGCTTATTCTTTCTATTTCATCTAAAAATCTAAGTTTCTAGCTTGATTTTAAATAAGTGAAAATTTTATGATTTTTTTTTCATTTACCGCGAATGTCATGAACATGCATGCGTTTCCATGGTAACTTATGCAATTTATATTTATTACTCACCGTGTAAAATATCGCTTTTGGTGATTGTTAATTATTATTATTATTTTTTTTATAGACTAGTGGGCGGACGAGCAAGCGATCCCACGTGATGGTAAGTGTTACCGCCGCCCATGGACACCTGCAACACCAGGGCCATTTATGCGGGCGCGCCGCCGACCTTGCAAAATCCTATTCACAGCTCTCTTGAAGAACCCCATATCGTAGCTTAATATATATTTATCTCTCGGTTACAGAAATATTGCTGTCGATACCATCAGAACTTCACTACCATACCATACCATCAGCCCGTGTCAATCCACTGCTGGATATAGGCGTTTCCTAAGGAACACCACCGCACACGGTCTTCAGCTCTTCGTCTTTATTCAAAGTCGCTCGGCGAGCGATGGAGAGAGCTACCAAGCTCGGTGTTCCTTTACTGAACAAAATTCGGTAACAACTTCACCACAATAATTTAAATTGGACGATTCAAATAACAAAAATTGCTTCCATATTAAAAGGATACGATATACAGAAGACGCAAAGGTGTTGTGAAAATGCATTAAGAGTATTATTTGTGAAACAAGATAAACATTGAAATATTATTCGTAGTACAGCAGATAGGAGTACTGCAAAACTAGTTATCAAGGAGGATACATATACCATACATACATATACATGTTATCGGCCGAAAATAATATTATATAAAGCATGCCTTTTCCAGGCTAAGTAGAAGCAGGTATCCAGCGCTTTTATCGTCCAGTGCTGAGGATAGGTCTTTTTGAATGGTCTTAAAACGACAAGGTGGCTAACATGGGTTGGCGAGTTCATCCCTTTAGTAAGTTCCTCAGGGCTTGTAGCGGCTTTGTTATCCCCACAGGATGAAATGAGGTGGTCCTATTCTAACACCGCACGTTATTACGTATTTCTTTTTAGCGAATTGGTAGCGATATGAAATATATTGGCAAGTAAAAATAAAAAAATATTTTTTTGCCAAAAAAGATTCATGAATCTTGTCGCTTCGGATTCAGGCTTCGAGAAAGGTTCAGACATACCCTGTGTACATACAAGCTAGTGTGTATCAACAAACGGACAGAATCACCGTAGGCGTGGACAACTGGAAAATTAGATCAAATTAGAGCAATTTGCAATCTTGTCATTGTGTGGTCTCATACACACATTCAGATACAGCAGACATTTGTGTGCTCAACTGAACGGTAAATTAACCGTGGAGTTTTATTCAGGTATTGTCATCAGTATCACATATTATAATACACTGAAGACTAATTTGTATGCATTTAATATAAAAAAGTAACTATATAAACTATTTATTATCGCCAATAAAATGTTTTTTGAGTACATAATAATTTCACACTTATTATGTGTATTCCTTTCGTTTAACAGTGGCAAAACGGAATGTTCTGCAGCTGGTATAAAAGGTTGTTAGCGGCAGCAAGAGCGCTGTAGGTCTAGAAGTATCTATTCTTGACTTTCATTCTTGTGAGGTCATGTGTTTAAATACCAAGAAGTTTCTATTTTAAGTACGAATTTTTAAAATTATCACTAGCTCGACGATGAAAGAAATAATCGCGAGGAAACTAGAATGATTTAAATTTATAAAAAAAAAATTAAAAAATGCGTTTACATCGATCCGCACTAGAACCGCATGGTCTATGGCCCGAAACCACCGAGTGTTTTAGTAGATGAGGCCAATGTCTTGCAGTGGGACGTTATAGGCTGATATCAACCAAAATCAATATCAACACGAGAAGCTTTTGCTCTCGAAATTAAAAAATACAGACATTCCGAAAAGTATCTTCTTGAAAAGTTGAAAACAATAGATTTTTGTAGAGATAAAATCCTGTCACCGATCACAACGCGTTGACGCTTCTGATAGCAACGTGTAAGTATGTGTGAATGACATTACACACATCGAAAAGTATCTTCTGAAGAATTAAATCAGGTGATGGGTGTAGGTAAATATTGAAAAACAATAGGTTTTTGCAGTGGTAAAATCCTGTCGCCGATCACAACGCGTTGACGCTTCTGATAGCAACGTGTACGTATGTGTGAATGACATTACACACATGCACGCATCAGAGCCAGAACTGGAAATAACCGGTTTGTTCGCGAGTAGTCGTTGAAAATCAAGGCAAATGATGCTAATGTACAGTAGCTATGGATTTGTGTATGGAAAAGTTTGTATGTGTATTATGTAACTGAACTGCTCGATGGTTTAACTATTTATTGTGAAATACAATTAGGTTTAGTTAGTTTTGGCAGTGTAGTGTCCTGTGCCTTTAGAATAGCTCCACGTTATCTGTTCCCGTGGGTGTTGTAAAAGGCGATTAAGGGATAAGAAAGCCGCTACCGCAAACGTTGCGGAACCACCCCACCCCTCCTTTAAATGCAGGCCACTTCCACGGAAGTGGGCACCGCGAGTATGCAAACACGACCCTGCTCATGCCACTGACGCTGCACTGCGCTCCCTTCGTTGGCGGTTTTTTGCGCGGACTTCAAAGGGAGGGCAAACGCGAGTGGCAGGATGTGTTTACATACTGGCCACTCGCTCACTTCGGCCGTCATAAAAAAAGGGAACATTTTTATCAAAATTGAGTTAAATACAATATTGTAATTAGAAAACCTATATACATATTTTTAATATTTTTTTACTTGCATAGTTTAAAAAGATACATCAACAAAAAAACGGCAACAGATTCAAATATTTGAAAATGAAAAAGCACATTTGGTTCTTACTAAGTTGACACACAATATTAAAACGGCGTTACTGGTAAATATTACTTATTTTCAAACAATGTTATTTATTTAATTACATAATTGTGAGTTACATTACATAGTGGTGAAAAACCTTAGTATATTGTAACAATAAATCATTAGCAAAAGAATATTTTTTTTTAACATGATTTAAATATAGAACTTTTTGACATAGGATTAATAGTTGTTAAATATTTTTTTCGCAAAAAGAAAATAAAACGGATTTTATATTTCTTCATAATTGCATTTTTTTTTTGCTATTATTACTAGTCATTTGCATATCTAAGTGTCCCGCTTCATTAAACACGGTAGCAAATATTTAAATATTGTTTTATTTATTTTACGTAAAAAATCTGTAAAGTTATTTTCCTCGAAATGTGTTTTCTACTAGATTCCTGTGCCCTTTTTCCTTATGGCGGCAGACTTGCCGTCCGGAGAGAAGTATGTACTTACAACGTTCTATTGCTATTAATTATCTATGATCATCCACCAATCACTTGTTGCTATGACATCTCTTTGCTATTTTATTTACATGATTTTGCGCTAACGCTGCAGCAATTTCCACGTCATCCATTGTCGGAGGTTATCCTTAATAAGATTATAATAAGAAATTTCTAACAATGACAGTGTTTTTCGACATGGGTCGAGCTTTTGATTTCGTTGCCCATAAGCTAATGCTAAAAACAAAGTGAATTATATACGGCATGAACTAAATTTATTTACTGTCCCGTGTATATAGGTACATTTACGAAATATGCAACTTTGTTAAGATAAATCTAAATTTATTTATGAAAATACTACCTACTAATAATATCAACTACACTCAGCGGCACGGAAAGTTGGCAACGTGTGATTTTTGCTGTAGCTTGCATTTAAATAAATTTTCTTCAATAAATTAAGTGTAGGTGAGCTCGATATGTGTCGCTTTTATTTTTTTTATAACTTTTTTGAAAGATTACCAGACAAATTTAAAGTTTATTTAAGACCAGACACTTTTACACATAAAAAGAATTTTAAACACTCAATTTTAAAACACTAGAAAATGAAGTTTGCTAATTTTCTTTATCATCTATACGTTTTAGTATCGGGTGTTTCCTCCTCTGGCCCCGATAACCGCCTGCATTCGATCTGGCATGCTTTGAATGATGTTTTTGACATCAACTTGCGGTATGTTTTCCCAAGCGTCCAGTACTGCATTTCGTAGCTGATTGAGTGTCTGTGGCGGGTTGGAGGTTGACTTTATCTTTCTTTTGAGCATGTCCCAGATCGCCAGCTCGTAGCCCGGACTTAAATCTAATAGAACACTCCTCTATTGGATTTAAGTCCGGGCTACGAGCTGGCCACTGCAAGTTTTGAATGCCGACCTCTTGAAGGTACTCACTCATTCACGCAACGTGCGACGTGTGGACGTACATTATCGTGCATTAAAAGGAATCGGTCGTGTCCAGTGAACCCCGAATAAGACATAACATGATCCTGAAGGATCTCCTCGATGTATCGAGTTACATTTAGCCGATCATCGACGATAACCAGTTGGTTATGGAGTTCCATACGAGCGTCGGAATTTATTCCTCCCCAAACCATTATGGAACCTCCGTGAAAACTCACTGTTTGTGTGGTGGTGATTGGTAAAAACCGTACTCCTCTTCTTCTCCAAATTCGTTGCCGACCATCTGGA
Organism: Sesia apiformis; assembly: GCA_914767545.1. Taxonomy (NCBI): domain Eukaryota; kingdom Metazoa; phylum Arthropoda; class Insecta; order Lepidoptera; family Sesiidae; genus Sesia; species Sesia apiformis. Next base: position 2,649,698 of record OU611972.1, on the reverse strand, counting down.
GCACGTAAAGCGATTCTACACTCATCTGTAAACAGAACTTTAGCCCGTTGCTCGTGGGTCCAGTGTGCGTGGTCTCGTGCGAACCGAAGTTGAGCTACTCGGTGCTGTCTGAGAAGCTGTGGACCGCGTGCTGGTCTCCTTGAAAAATACACTTCCTCCATGCGTCTTCTCACTGTACGTTCGCTAACATTCACGCATCTCGCGATTTGGAACCGCTGGCGGATCTCAACAGCGGTAAGATGGTGGTTTGTCAAAATTTACAGGGCAATAAATCGATCGTCCCGGGCATCTTATGCCTCCACTGCCTGGTCTGCGGATGTAGTGACCAGTCTCCTGGTATCGTTTCAGGGCGTACTGCATGAACGTGGTACATTAAGTGCGATAGCTACTTCACGTTGTGTCAGACTCTGAACGATTAATGCTACGGCTTGTGCAACCTGAGCTGGTGTTATGGGCATTTTGATAGGTTTTAAGGTACCTCTGAAATATTGAATTTAAATTACAAAATCACGAAAATGCAGTAATCTAACTTCAAATTTAAGACTTCAACTTCGTCGCTCAAATTACCAAATTCAACTAAAAGTTAATAGAAATGTCACAATACACTCAAACATAATGAATTAACCTCTTGAACTAAAGGTCACCATTTTTTCAACAACCGTCATAACAAACATTTATTAGAAATACTTAAAACTTTATTTATCGCGAGATAAGCGCTTGGCTAAGATTCTGTGCCAGTGAGTGTATAAAAACAGATAGATATATATGGTATCGCAGAAACAGTTATTCCATGTCAGTTAAAGTTTATAAATATTTACGTGAAACAATTAAAACTTTACCTATATAAATTTAAATACGATTTGCGTAAGTGGTCAGTAGACAAATGTTTTTATTCAATTGAAGAATACTTCAAAATTAAGCATGTGTAGCTATAGTGTATATTTTGACCATAACATATGTCATATTAAAATTTGAAATCTTTTGACTTAACAATGTCATTCTATAGTAATTATTAATTTGACATTGTAATTACCTACGACATTATTTTTATTTTTCTAATTATTATTACTGTTTTTTTTCTGTAATCAGTATTGTTTTTTTTTTGTTTCCAAATATTTTGTACGGCAGAAATGGCGAATGTGTTGGCACAAACCACTTTCGTAAAATCTTCTCACCCACATTTATGCAAATAAATTAATTTGATTTGAACGTGAAAGAAGTATGGGGAGGCAATGTAAACACTCACTACTCACGAGGCTCACTCGCGTCGACGATGCCGCAGAAGTATTATGGGCTGCATATAAATGAGGGCTAAAAGAGCGTGACTCCCCAAACCCGCGTGGGCAGCGTGGCGTTTTAAGGTCATACATCTTTCATGCACAATATGTATAACGAGGACTATGTCCAGCAGTTTTCCAATTTTAAAAACCGTCATTTGGTAATGACGGTTATAAACACTACGGACAAAAATCATCATACAGAAATATTTTGTCGCTTACCACGTTTCACCTCAACATAAGCAACGATTATAAAATAATTTCCACTTACGAGTTAGAATCTAAGTAGTTTCAAGAAGTGATTACTCTCTGTATGCAAACAATGATAAAAGATTATAAGATTGATAGCTAGTGCGAAATGATAAAACGTTCGTCATTATAATGATAACGTGAAGACGTAGGATAAGTAGGGTTCATAAAAATCACAATTTTTTAAAATTGAATCCCATTTTTTTTTTCTGATTTCAAAGGGTGCAACCGTCATCGTGCAAAAATCTCTGTATTTTAATTTCATTTTTTTTTGTTGTTTACAAATACAAATTAGTTTGGATGTGACAACTAGTTTTAGGTGTGATTTGATTATACAATGTTGATTAACGTAAAATAAAGATTTATTTTATTTTTAATTTATATCATATCATCATTTTCATTTTGTGTAATTTAGTGAATTTTGCCTCTTTCTTGACTTTGATTTAATTCCTTGATTAAAATAAAAAAAAAAAAAACAACGTTATGATCGTGATTTAAATCACTCATCCATGGTAGGAAGTGACATGACATTACCATAACATACAATTAACCTGTATCTCGAATCCGACTCGATCTTCTGCTCGTCGCGGCAATGATATTAATACGATCGTCGGTTTGTAGCTTATCCCACCGGTAATTTGAAGCAAAAGGTAAATTGTCCGAGTGGTTGAAACATATTTTTATTATCACTCGGACAATTGACTTTTAAACCTTTATTGTTTTTTTGTCTAAAATTTCACCAGTGGCTACGAATCGACGGACGGGTTAATTAAAAATCGTCGAATGGCGACCACGTACCGGGAAGTGTAGTGTGGCACGCGCTCCAGCCGTGTGGACCATTGACTATATTAAATTGAAATAGACCATTGAAAATAGACCATTTTGATAATAATCTAATAAAAATTGGACAAAAGTCCCGTCAATAATTTTGTGCGATTGCAATAAAAGTTGAGGATTACAGTCCAAATTAAGTAACTATTAACACAGTTTTATTTAAAATTAAAGTTTATTTAGTAGTAATAAAGACCAAAATAGTTCAGAAACATTCATCATGACCTAATATTTTGGTGTGTGATGTGATGATTTGATGAAAGATGATACTCACTCGATCAGTTGATGAGTGACTAATTTCGCATGGCAACAAAGTGTAAGAAAAATTTGCCGCATGGCACGCTCACAAAGGGAGTTTTTTATAGCATTATCAAGACAGTGATGATATACCTACTCATCAATTTTAAATGAGGACGAGGGAGTCATTTATATACGAAACGAGTATTTTTTTGGTGAAGGTGGCAGACGAGCATGCGGCCCACGTCATGGTAAGTGGTCACGGCCGCCCATGGATACTTGCAACACCAGAGGATTCGCAGGGTGCGCTGCGGGTCTTTTTTTTACAATATCAAGGATTTTTACAAGATTTTTTTCCTATTCACAACTGTCTTAAAGAACCCCATGTCGCAGTATAGCGGGAAAACCTCAGGTGGCAGGCAATTCATTTCACAACTTTCGGGTTCGCGATCTAAAGTGTCTTGAGGACTGCACTGTAGACAGCGACTCTGTCAAGGACGTGTGGATTACTCATACGACAGTAACGGGAGGTACGATGGTAAACCCCGACGTTGGCATCAAATTGAACCCCACTAGGCGGTAGAACACGCAGAGGGACGCAACGTCGCTGGACTCTGAGAGGTTCTAAACCTTTTAGTAATGAAGAGAACCTACAAAAAGCATAAATGAGATGTCAGTCTATTTAACAGGTCCCAATGAGAAGTATTGAAGGGGCATATTTTAACATTAAATAGTTATTTCGAACTTAAATAAAATGATTTAGAACTTTTTGGTACTTCGGCCATTTTCGAAATATACATTGACATTTTACTGCAGCATCCAGCTTAAAAAGTTAAAAAGCTGGGCCGCCGGTGTACCCACAAGAACCAGAGGTGTGGAAATAAACTAGTGTTGTATGTCGTTACGCTTACTTTATTAAATACTGTTCTGAATTTTAGAAAAAGCTAAATTAAGGCTCATCTGATGTTCAACATGTTTCCTATAATACGATAATCCTATAATTTCTATAACTATAATACGATCAAGTTTATAAAGCCACTTGTGGAATTAATATTCGCATAACAACTAGTTCTTCGAGACAATCTTTCAATCTCATCACAATTGAGGCCCTCATTCGAGTGCCTCACGGAAGAGAAGCCCGCTATTGGCAGTTCTTTACGTCTAATCAGACGTCACATGAACACAAGGTCGCGCGCGGAAAGTCACGGTGAGGGACTCGGTACAACCGTTATTGTTTAGGTAACATCTAGGCGTTCTGAAAGGTTTTTGTAGGCGGAGTTACGGAAGTTTTTGTTAAAGTAAATTAAAAAAAAAAAATGTATTATAAGAATACATTATGTGACGATCGTCTAACTTAAATATCGTTGCTTCACGATACTGTTTAAATAGAATCGAGCTCCGACATCTTTAAGACTTTATTTTATAATCCGAACAAATACCTATCCGAACAGGTTTTTTTAGAATTTACTTATTTCTTTACTGTTGTTTTTTTTTGTAAATTATTGCATTATGATAATGCCTTACATCATTATCTCCCAGTCAACCTATGAGCTATCTATGCAGTACGTGAAGTAGTGAAACACAAATAAGTGTAAATCAATATTAAAGCACAAATCAATTCGAAATCTGGGTAGATAGTCAGTTTTTGTCCTTGTGTGTCTATGGATCCACGAGAGAAACAATACTTAATAGGTATTTTATTGTTGATACTTATTATAAAATTTCTACGTCAATTTTCATTCTATGACAGTACACAACACCCGGAAGATTAAAACAAAAATAAATTAACACATTTGTCAAAAGAACAGTCTATATAGTGATAACAAAGTTCTTTTCTTTTGTTAACAAAATAAAAGATATGAAGATAAATAAAACCACTACTGCCTAACTAAAAACGGTTTTTATGATCTTATTGCGTTGTCATTAAGTGTGTAATGATGTGTAATACTTATTTACTCTAGCCATGTGATGTGTACAAAATACATACAAAAGGAAACAAATTGTCATCGACATGGAATCCAGTGATAAATTTAATAAAATGAAACCTCGCGATTTTTAGTCTGTTATTGTGAGTGTTGTGTGTCGCAACTTTACGGAATATTCTCGCAACTCTCGACATGGACTACACTCCTCTTCAGTCAGCTCGTGAGTAACGTCGAGTAAAATAAGGTAAACATCTCGCAACTCTCGACGTGGACTACACTCCTCTTCAGTCAGCTCGTGAGTAACGTCGAGTAAAATAAGGTAAGCATCTCGCAACTCTCGACGTGGACTACACTCCTCTTCAGTCAGCTCGTGAGTAACGTCGAGTAAAATAAGGTAAACATCTCGCAACTCTCGACGTGGACTACACTCTTCTTCAGTCAGCTCGTGAGTAACGTCGAGTAAAATAAGGTAAACATCTCGCAACTCTCGACGTGGACTACACTCTTCTTCAGTCAGCTCGTGAGTAACGTCGAGTAAAATAAGGTAAACATCTCGCAACTCTCGACGTGGACTACACTCTTCTTCAGTCAGCTCGTGAGTAACATCGAGTAAAATAAGGTAAGCATCTCGCAACTCTCGATGTGGACTACACTCCTCTTCAGTCAGCTCGTGAGTAACGTCGAGTAAAATAAGGCAAACATTAGCGTTAAGATCCATTTAAATAGATAAATATGTGTGAAAAACGCGAAAATCTCAAATGTTACATGTGATGTTGATAAAACTATTAAAATAGAACATTTTCTATGTAACATGATGAGGAAACCCGTGCGTTTGAGATAATGAAAGTGGGGTATAAAGTGCTTTATACTTTGCGGTATAAAGTACTATATTAGTGATAGTGATTAGGCTTTAGAATAGCATCACCCCATCTCTTCGCGTGGTTGTCATAAAAGGCGACTAAAGAATAACAAAGCCGCTACATCAAGACCTGAGGAACCACACCACTTCTAAAGAAGTGCAATCACCAAAGCTTGTTTAGGGTATTCCCCTAAAATTTGCTATAATAATTCCGTGTATTATTAGATTCTTATGTCATAACATAAATATGCAGACAGATATAAATGCATAATGTATACCTATTCGTATTTAACCTCATCGTTGAAATATCCCGTGGCACGTATACAATAAATGCAACGGGATGACACGCCAAAAAGTTTTTAGCATTTTGTTCACGATTTACCGATGCAATAACATACTTGGCGCTCTGCAACTAGGGTTGGCAGACGTCCGGCATTAGCCGGACATGTCAGACTTTTTATCTGCTTGTGCGGTCCGTGCGGCTTTTATACGGCTTTTCGACGACGCTTTTGTTTCCCTAATACATGTTTGATTATAAAGACTGATGACCAAACATTTCACGTTTTATTAAAAAATCCTACACCTACTATTAAACGAGCAATATTTGTACATGCATTCCTGAAGAACGGCTCGTAACGGCTCGAAAATTCGATCTAGCTAGTTTTCCGATGCTAGGAAAATTCGGCTTTCAGAAAAAGTATAAACTCAAATATTAAGTGAAACAAATATTTATTTCTGTGTCCGGTATTGTTTCAACGTCCGACAAAATCCGCCCTAATGTCCTGCGAGGTTCGCCATCATGTCCGGCTTTTTCTTTGGAACCTAAATATCTGGCTTTTTCAATGGCAATGTCTGACTTTGTGAAAAAATCATCTGGGAAGGCAACCCTATTTGCAACACATAATAAAACAGTGAATTTTGACCAATGCTCCACTAATCTTGTATAATAATAATAATAATTCATTTATTTCAGACCACAAGATCATTCATTAGTGTTAGTAATTCATTTATTTCAGACCACAAGATCCTTCATTCTTCAGTGTTAGTAATAATTTTAACTTATACTAGATTTATACTATATACTAGTATACCACTAGCTTATATCTTATAAAAAATTAAATTATGAGACGATAGTTAATAAATAATTAAATAACTTAAGCTACTCAGGTGTTTGATTATCTTTTGTTTCTTGGGAATTGAACCAGTAAAAAGATAAGATTTTTTTCTTAAAAACAAACCATATTACTTTGATTTTGTAAACTTAGTAGGTACTTATATGTGGCGTTTTATTATCTTTTCTTTTCCACTAACGACATTATTCTGCCAGCCTATACCTCTCCACTGCTGAATATAAGCCCCACTCCGAAGGCCGAGGTGGTGACCCACACACGGTAAATTGTTTATTATTTATTTATTATTAGTTGTTTACCAACGACGAGCCAAATGGACTTAAACGGTGTGAATTCCGGATAATAAATTGAAAATAAACAATGCGATTTAAATCTTCGATCAAACACTATAATGTTAACGCTACACGAGTGATACGCAATACACATCAAAATTAAGTACAGAAAATGATGTCAATAAAAACAAAAAGTTTCACTGGTGCGGTCAAACGGACTGTGAACCGGACCTCTGGGAGTGGATGACTTTTTTGGTTACCATAAAGAACATGGGAATGTGCAGTGTGTAACAGAGATCCTGAGAGATCAGGTAAGATCACTGATGTGATAGACGCGTCCTCCAATAGAGACCGCGTACCGGGCAACGTAACGCGGGTCGCGCTTCGGCCACGTGGACGAACGACTTGTAGAAAGTGGCCGGTGGCGGCCGATTAAGAAGAGAAGATCGTAAGATCGAAAAGGTTACATGACTCTAGGTGAAAAGGCAAAAAGAGATTAATTGTTCCATAGACGAAAAAGGGTTGACTGTAAAAGAGAAAGACATGTGAAAGATATTGATTCCTGTAAAACAGATGGAAGCACTTCAAAGACCAAACTTTATACTAAAGGTATATAATTATGTTAATTATGCGAAATTACTTAATAAATTACCTGACGACTTAAAGGATATGAAACTGACATTGTTTAAGAAAAAAATATTTTACATTCTAGTAAATAATTCAGACATGAAAAATTAGATAATAATTACGATATTTAGATGTATAGTAGTTTTAAAATGATAATTAGATATAAGACCAGTTAGTATTATATGTCAAGTTATAGTGGAGATATTTATAAGATTTGTGAAACATCTTAAATCAGCAATAAATGAATTTGAAACAAAATATATAGTTACGGTGCAAGCCCCAAATAAAGATAAAGATACAAACTTGTAAACGATTAAATTGGCAGGACTTTGCCCGATAAATAATATACAATAGTTCCCACAAAGCTATACAAACAGTAATAAAGTAATTTAAATAACTAAAAATTTTACGCTACACGATTCAGACGTTTTACATAAATACACAATGCAAATGAATGTTATAGAAAAATATACAACAATGGAGATTTTATCAAACATGAAGGTTTTTATGAACGTACAATTCATTTTAAAATTGAATAATTCCGTCACCAGCCTTTTTATCATCCACTGCTGGACATGCATGGGCCCTCTCATGCACATTGTCTTGTCCATGAGGGATGTATGGCCTTAAAACGCCATGTTGGCCGGGTGGTCTAGTTCCTTAGGGCGTGTGGTAACGCCTTTATTTATTCCTCAGTCGCCTTGCCTTTTACGACAAACACGGGAGGAGATAGTGGTGTAATCCTAAAGCCGGCCTACACCACACGGCTAAGTTGACTCATACAATGTTTGGTACATATAGTCGTCGGTGGTCCATCTGTGCGAAGGATTTCCATTGTTAGATTTCGTGGTACGTGGTCTACAATGGAAGACTTGTTTATCTTATCGGTTATCGATCCTGCGACAGATGACTCTGTAGTGACTGGATTAGTAGAGCAGAAAATCTTCTGCTCCAAATATATCAAGCTATATGAAGCAATAGACGTACAAGCAGATCGTATACAGAATGTAACCGAACCTTTACCTGAATAGCCTGAATCCACGGATTCCGTTCATGGTTCTAAGTTCAATTACGCTCTCTATAGTCAGGTGTATAACCTAGCAGTGGGCTTTTGTAACGAGTGCATTTTTTTTTTTTATAGAGTAGAGGGCGGACGAGCAAGCGGTCTCACGTGATGGTAAGTGTTACCGCCGCCCATGGACACCTGCAACACCAGGGGGTATGCGGGCGCGCCGCCGACCTTGCAAAATCCTATTCACAGCTCTCTTGAAGAACCCCATGTCGTAGTTTAATGGGAAGACCTCTTGAGGCAGTTCGTTCCACAGCCTACGGGTTCGCGATATAAAATAATTTTTGGACCGAACAGTACGCGACACCTCCGTATCTAGGAAATGCGGATGGACCGCACTTCTGTGACGGGAGGTGCGGTTGTAGAAACCCGAGGTGGGAATTATATTGAACAATTCTTCAGAGCATTCCCCATTGTACAGGCGGTAGAACACACAGAAGGATTCAATTAGAACATTTACCATTTGACATTTAGGAGTCAGTTCTTAGATCTATCTGATGGTTTCGTCATATTAATAGAGATTCAACTCTTTCAACGTTAACTGGTGAACTTTTATACATTACAGAGCAAAATAAACTTTTACTACTAATATAATCATTTTATGGTCAAATTATTGGTCGCACTTGAAATATTTAGTTATTTAATAAAAAAAAATCTACAATTGACTCCTTCACTCAGACAATTGGCCCTTGTTGACCTTAAAATTTCACCGGTGGCTACAAAACGACGGACGCGGTTTAAAAACATGAAATAGAACGTGTAACAAGCACTTTATTCAAATTTACAGACAAATTGAAAAATCATCTTACAAAGCACTTGCTAACGACAGTTAAGCTGAATCATACTGTCGACCTTAAACACAAATACCTGTTAGTCAGGCAACTTGTTGAACGATGATCCAAACAATATAATTGAATCGCTAGAACAATTATTTCCCATAATTACCATATCAAAAATACACAATGTCATCGGAGACAATACGAATGTCAATTAAGGAGGTGGGAATATTTTAGTATTGACTTTGAATAAGTAAATACATATCTGTCAGCATCTATAAATTCAATTTGAACAATTCGATGTCTAGTGAAAAACAATACTAATTCCATTCGAGTTATGTATTTTAGGTTCAATTCCGCAAATAAGGAGCGAATTCTTTTTAAGGAACTTTTATGCCTTGGCACATGTCAGTTCCATCGTAACCTAAACTTACATTATACAACATTAATGTAGGTACCAATATATCAGCCCTAGTGAGGGCTCACGAATCTGTACAAACTAAATGCTGCTCGGGAATTATGTTCTCCTAGTATCTTATGGTACAATACATACAAACATCATTCCTGTTCAGATCGAGAGCGCTCACTAAGGCCTCCCCCCGTTCCTGTGGATTCCGGACACACTGCACCAACAAGCGTTGGACAACTTCAACAGTTCCACATACATCGCAAAAGTGCATACATATAATACCAGTAGTTAGTTATAACTAAATGTTTGGGTATGAGAACTAATTCTCGTACAGAAAAAAGTTGAGACGATCGTTATACTTATGGTAGATATAGCTTGGACTTAATCCAATGTTCGTCGAAAAGACAATGAAAAAAATAACGAGAGGAAAACAAGAGAGAAAGTTACAATTAACAATGAGCTGAAAATTACAAAAAGACAAAATTATAAATGCAAATATGCAATCAGTCCGTTCCGTGTCCGCTGCAGTAGGCCACGAGCCTCCTCATGCACATTGCCTTGTTTATAAGGAATATATGGTCTTAAAACGTCACGCTGAACAAACAAACAACAACAGTGAAGCGAGTCCACTCTTTCAGAAGTGGTGTAGAGTTCCTCAGCGTTTGAGGCAGCGGCTTAGTTCTCCCTTAATTCTATGGTCAGCCGACAACCACACGGCACAATGCATAAATACTTATTTGTTTTTATGAGAATTTGTAGCTGATAACTTAATAACAAACACAACGTATTGGTTTTCTTAAAGCTTAAAAGTAATTTCTCACATAAATGTAACTAAGTAGTAGGAATACTTGAGACACAACATACGAGTGGATTAGTAAGTAAATTGAACAAAAAAAGGTTACAAAGTCAACGTTATGTATGATGCTGGGGCTATTGCAAAATAAATTTAGTCTATTATTCTATTATATAATTATTTCAAAAGATAACACTACGTTCGTAGAGAAAGGCTAGAAAAAAATAATCAGACACATTTCTATTTTCATATGTGTCACACGTGATCAAATAATCGCGATCAGTCCGAATGAGTATTTTATGATCTACTGAACTATATAACTTGCACCTGTAATTACTTGTGTAACAATTGTGTATAGAAATCCCCAGCTGAAGCCTTTGAAAGAGATAGACAAATAATGACATTTTGACGTCACATCCATGCGGTGAAGTCGAGTTAAAAGTGCGATAATTTATCCTAGACATTCACTGACCGATTAATTATAAAACAAAAGGTATCGATAATTAAGATAACTGGCTGGTGAGAATTGCGTTTTAAATATGGAATGTAAAAATTTACATTAACAAAAGACATTTCTGTGGCATCAGTCAAGGATAGAGAGCGGTACGTTTGCCAAATCGTTTATTTCTGGATGGTAACGCTATCAAAATCACGGCGCGATGTGTTTAAAGCATTGTAAATATCAGTGGACTTACCAAAAATAGCAGTAAATGATTGGATAATCACAACACAACACAAGCACTTCAATAGAATTTAGAAGTAACTTCGATTGATGTAGCGCGGTTCGACAAGTCCTTACCGTCTGACAGTCCGATATCAACTGAAGTCTGAACGTACGTTCTGAATGATTGTCCCGCGTTGTGCGGAGCACACATGCTCAGGTGTCAGATGAAAGTGACGTGTGTGTATGTATGTATGCCAGTCAACAAACGATACGTTCATGACATGACGCATTGAATACTGCGTTGAAAAAAAAAAGCTAACTCTGTTCGCGGTGATTTTGCAAATATTATTTAGAGCGACATTTAAAGGTTGTAACAGACACAAACAAGTTATGTAACTGTATTGTAACAGTGTAGGTAAAGTGTAATTACGCCCTGAAACTAATGATGAAACGTGTTGTAAAGGCAATTTGCGAATGATGTCATTCTATTTGATGTTCGTCAATTTTATATAAAATATATATTTATATATTGATATAAACAACCTATATTATTTCTTTATTTAGCCGGGAGTTTAGTTTTTTACAACGGCCATGTAAGATGAGCAATAGTTAGAAAAATATAAGGAAATTAAGCTACTTTCAAGAATTTTTGTCCGGAGCTTCGATCTCGTTCAATATTTATTTAATAAAAAAAACTTGCAAAACGAATAGCAATGTAAGAGGAAAATTAGTATTTCTGCCGTTATCAAAAGATTTCCACGAAATCGGAGATTTACCGCCGAGGAACAAAAATAAAAGTAACAATGTAATACGCAAAACAATGCAACCAGCCCTTTATGTATCCTCTGCCGGCCTCGTGTCGGGCATCGTGCTCGAGGGTTGTAAGGTCTTAAAACGGCACGCCGGCCAAGCGAGTTGGCGAGTCCACTCTTTTAGAGGCGGTGTAATTCCCCAGGGCTTCACCTTAGTTGCCTTTTATGACTGACACCCACGGGAACAGACGGGGGGGCGGGGTGGGGGCGGGGCGCGCGCGCTATTTTATAGTCGGCCCAATTAGGTTCTTTGGTGACAATGGAGAAATAGGAGTCGCGTGTCCACTCGGTGGTGGCATTCTTAGTAATTTAAAATTATTAACAGCAGTTATTCAAAAATAGGCCGTATGGTCGGTCACGATTTGTTGCCCAGTATTCGTTTGCTGCATGTTCAGAACGAGCCTTTAAAAACATTCTGTCTGTAATTTATCACAACTTAATCGGTACAACCTAATGGCATCTTTTGTTTTTACATACTTCTATTCAAATTGATTATCTATCAATCTTTTCTATTTCAATATTTTTATCAAAATCCCACGTAGTATGTAAAACAAGACATTTGTGCATTTGTTAGACACGCTACACGTAAACCGTTTCATATTAACTCATTCGGAACTAACATCGGTTTTCACCATTAAATCGAATGTTAAAACCATGTAACGAATTGGACACTAATGATATAGACGTCTTCGATGATCCCCTATCTAGATTCAAATCACAATTATGTTAATTTACAGTATTATTAGTGTTTAATTATCTTAATTCATTTTCTGTATATGTTATAATTAATTTTTTGTAGAACAGTGTTGCACGTTGTATAAAACTTTCACAAAATGTATTGTAAATTATTTTCCTATGGTGTAAGCATCTAAAATAAATTAAGAACTTGTACGAGTATTGTCCGAGTATTTACATAGAAAATAGTTTTACGTTTTTCTATTTCAATCAGTTTCAATTGTGATAAACTTAAAATCAGAATTTTCTTCAGTCTCTTCCGTATTAACAATTCTTCGGACAACTTGCTTTCTTTAATGTTTATCTTTTGCTTCTAACCTGGTGGAGGTCTTCCACACTGTTCATATATTTTCTTTGATCTTGATTTTCTCTGCAATATGTATATAGTGGCAAAAATCCAACTCATATTATGAACAATATGTAGTGGCAAAAATCCAACTCACATTATGAACAATATGTATTTATTTATTGCATAATGTGAGGAAAGGAACACTTATTGTTTTGGAGCATTATCTCCCAGTCAACCTTTGGGCTGTGCACAGATGATGCGGTACGTTCAATAACAGTTAAGATAAAAAAATTAATAATAATAAATGACAAGAAAATAATATTCGCAGATAATTTGCCACATTGGGTAATGCTCACTTACTGTTGACGACACCTAACTTTTGCTTTTCTTTGATTCAAACCGAACGCCAATACCGGAAACCAAATAACCCAATAAAATTCGTGAGTAACCTGTTTATCAAACATTTGCCAAACATCTAATGGATTCTTCAGTCGCTGTGACTTTCCTATGACTATGTTTACGTTAGATCTGCTTGATATCGGTAAACACAACATTATTAGATACTTTATTAACACTACAAACTGTATTTAACATAATGGTGATGTTAACAGACCGAAATAAATTTGTTAAACACGCCACATCTGACATAAACTTGTACGAATTTTTCCGAAATATATGAAGGTGTAGCAGTAGTATTTTATTTATCTGTGTATATTAATAATATTGTTTATATTTAAACTAAAATTTCTTTGTACAAAATAATTTATACAATTACTTGTACAAATAAATTTAAATAAATTAAAAAAATCACTTCCAGGATCTTCGGGTTGTATAATTAATGCAAAAAGACAAAATTCAGGCGGAGTAGGCCTTGAGATGGCCACCTGATTCACCACCGCCGATTGACACCTGCAACAGCGACCGTGGAGGTGTCCAGGCAGACCTTGAAGACATCTCTTGAAGAGTCCCAAGACGTAGCTTAATGGAAAAACCATAGTTATCATACCATGCCATCAGCCTCCGTTTCTCCATTGCTAGATATAAGTCTCCCCCAAGGTCCACCTCCATACCTCAGCCTTCTGCTCTCCTCATCTAGCCATTAAAGGCGTCTTTCTTTTAACTTCTTGTCATTAACAATCCTTAAATGTTTTTTCCTCGCTAATTGTACACATATACGCCTAACAATCTATGGGTGTACTACACAGGTTCTATTTGTATCAGGGTTCGTAAAAATCCGATATTTATAATATATATCAAAATATCCGATATATATCGTGATATATATCATGATATATTATATTCGCTGATACATATCAGCGAACCCTGATTTGTATACAAATTAAAATTGAAATATAAATTAAAATTGTATTAAACCAGAGGGATTTTTAAAATGGTTATAAATGAATAATTCAACTACTGGATCACGGCACAGGAAATACTATCGTGCCCCATCGGGTGTAACGTTATTATTATTATTAAAAATCTGATCTTGTAAATCTATCTGATAGTAAATAAACAAATATCAATCTTTATTAGGTACACAAATTCAACAAAATATCCGAAATTTCTGATCCCACTTTATAATTTCAGTCCATAACTCTCAATTAGTAATAGTCGAAAAAAACGAATGCGAAATAAGAATCGATTGTTTCGAAAATGATTTAAATCCATATTTTAGAAGTTGTCGTATGAGAATATTACTTATAATAAGATAAATAGTGGAACATACACTACATAAATAATGTACCTATTATTACATTTTTTTTTATAGACAATTGGGCGGACGAGCAAGCGGTCCCACGTGATGGTAAGTGTTACCACCGCCCATGAACACTCGCAACACCGGGATGCGGGTGCGCCGCCGATCTTGCAAAATTCTATTCACAGCTTTCTTGAAGAACCACATATCGTAGTTTAATAGGAAGACCTATTGACATTTGGGTAATTCCAACACCATACAATTACCTAACAATTAATCCCGTAAGATTGGTGGCTTTTTCATTTACAATTTATTTATAGAGGTATTACACAACAGGAAAATGTCCATGAACCACCAAAAGAGCATACATACAAATCTGTCACAGACGACAAAAACAAAAGTTTTGAGAGAGTAGAAAACCCATAGACATTGGCTTGTATTTACAAAAACAAACAACAAAAAAAACTAAATAACAAAAAAATACTAAATACGAGTAGGCAGCAAAATCATGATCAAGAAACCACACTATTTTTGAATAACTGAAATTAATAATTTGATATTGCCAAGAATGTCATTATAAAGTCGACGCAGCCCCTACTTCTTTATTGTCACCGGAGAATTTAAACCTACCCACTTTTAAATTTGCTGCTATCGTTTTGATGCCAATTGCGTATTTTCTGCTGCAGATTTCATTATTTTTCATAGATGATTAATTCAGAACGCCCCCCGGCTACGTGGACTGATGACTTGATGACTGTTTGTCGATGGTGATTGGATGAGAAGAGCCGAAGGTCGTGTGTGGCGGCGAGCGGGGGGAGAGGCCTATATATTTTTTTATGGACGACGCCGGCAGTCGAGCCTAGATTCCACCTGATGGTATACTGTAGCCCATGACAAACGCTGGCGCGTGTCCGGATGCGCTGTATACATTTGGAGATATAGGAATAGATTTGGAGAAAGGGTTGGGAAAATGGGAAGGGAATGGACTCTGTCATATCTCACTCACAACCGAAACAAGTACGTATATTTGGGAAATATGGTAACGTGGGAAATGCAGTACATTTCAAGGTGGTCTCCTGTGGGAGGGTTAACGAGGCCAATGCAGCGCGCCCAGCGGCTAGCGGCTGTTGGATTGCAGTATGCACTCTCCCCCTCTAAAACCCCAGCAGTGGAGGTACAGTAAACTCTCTTAATACTAAACACCAATTTCCAATATAACTTTATCACCCAACATCATATAAAGGCAACTCAATTAGATATTGCATCAAGAAAAACGTTGGCATCCGTCGTTCGATCGTAAGACATTCGTCGGCCAATCAGAGCAGTGCGCCGGCGCAACTAGCAAATTGCGCGTGTATTAGGTCAGGTTTTCACTTTTAACTTTGCGAGGTAAATGAGTATCTATTCTAACGCTTCCTTTATGTCCTTTGTCGAGACTATTCCAAGGGAATTTTAAAATAAAATCCTGTATGATATTCAGTCTACGAGTGCATTACAGGCACAGGCCACCCCTGGTAAATTATTAAGGGTTTTGGATTATAATCCATCACGCAGGACAGTGGGAATTGGTGGATACACATGTTCCAGACTATTTTTTTTTTTAATTCCCGTGCAATATTTTTTTCTATTTCTATCGTCCTAAATTTTATTTACTTTTATATTTCTTTATGGAAAAAACAAGTGGGAGACGAGAATACGGTCCACCTGATGGTAAGTGGATACTGTCGTCCATAGGCATCCGCAATACATGCCAACATCAGTCCAGAATGACAAATGTTGGCACTCCCCCCGATGCGCTGTTCTACATTTGGAGATATAGAAATGGATTTGGAGAATAAGTTAGGAAAATGGGGAGGGATAGGCTTAGGTGGTAAATATGCATTATTCATTTAATTGTACAAGTACTTGACGTGTACAAATGGCGGACTTATTGCCTTACGACATTGTAGGTGCACAATAAACAATGTTGGTAAGTATACTTTAATAATGTGTGATCGTGAGGTATCTGCCGGCTTCGGAATACCACCAGCTTCGCGGGAGTCTCGTAACGGCTAAGGTACCACCACCACAAGCCCTGAGGAACTACATCACCTCTAAAAGAGTGAATTTGCCAACCCGCTTGGCCAGTGTGGCGTTTTGAGGCCATATAACTCTTACGCATGACACGATGTGCATGAGGGACTCGTCTCCAGCAGTGGACGAGAAAGAAATTCTTTTACGGAATAATTTCTAACAATAGGGGTAGAACAAGTACAATATATCACGTAACACACTCATTTCACGAGCAAACAAATAATTCCATGTAGAGGTGTGGCCGGAAACCGCAGTTAGATATCAGAAAGCGGTACCCAGTCCCTTTAATAACCTTTATAACAATTAATGCGCGGCCATGACAGTTGCCGAGCCTCTGGAATGAAGAGCGCTGATTGGTCGAGAGCGCCATGCCTCCTGACGTCATGCACTCCGGCGCAAGCAGTTATGGCGCGATATCACATGGAATAGGCGGTAGCGTTTAAAGATTGGGTATTACACTTTGTCATTATGTACATATTTAAGTGCATTTCATTACGAATCAATATGTTCAGGATGAACTCAATCTATACATAAAAAGAGAAATTTCCTATTGGCTGATTGACTCTCACTCATCAACGCCGAGACAAAACCACTGAAACTAGAAACATGAAATTTGGTCAGTAGCTTCCTTTTATGACTAAGATTACGAAGATCTAAAGACTAAGAAGGAATGGTGAAACGGGCTGTCGAAGAGACAAAACTCTTTCTAGCACACCAAAACAAAATAACCCAGTAACCATACATTGTAAACGCCTGTAATGAACAAAACGCGGTCATATCGCCAAAAGCGATCTTTGTCAGACAACATTTGGGTAGAAAGGAATATAAATATGTAGTTAGAATAAGAAATTACGTTATACATAATAATTACATATAAGTAATACATACATTACAAATCAAATACTGTATGGAAAAAATATTTGATGGTTCTATTTACTCGAAACTTGGTATAAATATTCTTAACTTAAAATTAATTAAACACTTGTTGTACCGTTTATTAAAATTGTGTCAGCGGGCTAATTAATATACAGGATATCAAAAAATGTATGAAATGACAATCAGACGCAATTAAATCCACGAGCAACAGCTAGTATAGCTTTTAAAAAACATACAAACAAATAGTTCTATTTTGTCTTCTCTTCTATTAGTAGCCCTACTATAGTGAGTCGTTTGAATGATTAGGTAGGTACTAATTCCTACCACCAACCTTAATCCGGCCACTCGTTTTTTTTATATATAAGGGGGGGCGGCCGAGCGAGCGGTCCCACGTGATGGTAAGTGTTACCGCCGCCCATTTTCTAGCTAATATCTATTTAAATGAACGCTATTTCGATTTGAAAAATGTTGATTACAGAAAATGAAGTCATTAGGTACTTAAATTATGAGTAAATTCACTATTTTCTGTAGTTAATCATTATTAACCGTAGATACGTTTCAGAAGGATGATGTTTACATAAAATTTGTAGTTTTACGAGCCCTATATAAAACATTATTTGTATATAGGATGTTTTCAGATACCTAAAGCTAAGCTTGAAATCTGCGCTGATCCTGCTCATGATTCTTAGTGAGCTGGTAAACTGAACATAAAACAGAGGGTGACAAGAGAGCGTAAGAAACGTAAAGTTGTGGAATGAACTACCAGCCGAGGTATTTCCATTACGCTACGATATGGTACTCTTCAAGAGAGCTGTGAACAGGATACTGCAAGGTCGGCAGGGCATCAGTAAGCCTCCCGATGTTGCAGGTGTCCATAGGCGGCGGTGACTACTTACCATCGTGTGGTCCGCCCGTACGTCTGCAATCTATTATATATAAAAAAAAGGAGAACAGTACATTTCCTGCTGATCTCTAATTTAAATTAGGCGTTTTATTAACACGCTATCGCCTATGCAATAAGTGCCGACTCTTTTAGAAAGTCGCTGGCCTCGTGTGCCCTGCAGGCACAGGTCTATATCCAGTTAGAAAGGCCTTATGAGTTATGATATAATATATGCAATTAGAGCCTTTTCAATTGCTTTATCGCAAAAAATTAATAGATTTTTTTGTTGCAAGCAAATTTGCAACACCTTATTCTGAGTTTGCAATTTAAATTAGGTATGTCAATCAGTTTGTACACGACTCTGTAGAACTGGAGGCACTGTTCTTAAGTGAAGGTAATAAATATTGTATTTTGTCCTTTGAAATCGTTGGGACTAATATCGATTTCACTCAATTCTGCCATTATTAGAAAAAAGACAAGTGCATTTTGATGACATTAAGATTAATTATTAAGAGATCAAGTTAAAAACTTGAAGTTTTGGGTAAAATAAAAACAATAACCTGTTTTTTTTTTAATTTCCGAATATGACGTTACTTATGCTTTCGTTATAAATGTTTCGTTATTAGGAGAGCAGGATTGGACATTTCACTTCCCTCACGCCCACTGTGAAGGTCACTTTCGAGGTTTCAATTTTTGTTTCCTTTTTACATATTCCTAATTTCGCGCAGTCGCAAATTAACGATAGCGGTAAGTAATTGAAATATTAAAAATAGAAACATTTGATTAGATTTCTGTTTACTACCGACTGAAAGTCAAGGTCGCTAGCTAGGCTAGCGAGCGACATATGCCCGTTGATAAAACAGTTATCGTCACCGACACACCCATTGAAAATTATCTAATGTCAAACGGCTTTATTTTGAAGATATTAGATTGGTCAAAAACAAATACAAAGTCCAAAGTGAATGACTAAGTCGAAATCAATTGGCCTGGAAAAGTACCGGACCGGTACACGGAATTAATTTTTATTCATAGATATACCCTATCTGTGCTTCTCTATCAATCGAAAAATATACAAGAAAGAATAAGTATATATAGGAACATCAATATCTTGTCAAACCTAGTTTGTGAAGAGAACATTAATCATAACATTAATTTTGTATATTTAAGTATATACTTGATCTGTGAATATTATTTTTTATCATTCTGTGGAACAACGATTTTTGTTTTGACTGTACAAGTAAAAGAGTATTTTGATGTAAAAATTTGGTGTAACGGGATTAAAAATTTGGTGTAAAATGACGTAAGAAGAATCGATGATAAAGAAACATATCCTTCGATCACGCGGGCAGCGTACGTACGTCTTCTCATCCAGATATTATCGACAACTTTCTTTAAGGCATATCATCGGCCTATGTATCTCCATAGGCCTCTCCCAAAACCCTCCACCATACACGATCTTCTGCTTCACTCATACAACCAATACTTTCTTCGAGTCGTCAGGTCAGCTGTCTGATAAGCGTCCCACATTACGTCTCGCGGTGCGTGATCCCCTTTTGAGGACTAATTTAGTTATTGTCACTTCAATTTGCTGATTCTGTGTGTGCGTGGTGGTGGGCGGACGTGTCTGGAGAGGCATGTATGCAGTAGTGGATCTCACACTAACAAATATCGCCACACTCAATGGCTAACACTAGGATTTCCCGTGTCGTGGATTCAGGGACCATAAAAAGACGAAGACAAAAACAAATGTTTTTAAACAAACGAATGACAGGCCACGATTGAACCCTCGGCACGCAAGTGGCACTATCAAGTGGGTTATTTATTAATTAAGTATGTGGGTACATAATATGTGTGTTATGCAAAGTTATACGCAGTCTTACACATTCTACCAGATAGATGACTGGCGTGCAAATGTTACATCGAGATATAATGCTAAAGTAAAATCCTAAGCATTCCTTGCAAAGCCAAGGCCCAAATCGGGAACTAAAATAGACCTCCAAATGGGCCACACAACAAACACAATTTAATGTGTGTGACAAATACTTTGTAATTTTATTTTCGTCAGTATAAAATCCGTCCCCATGTTATGCAGCACACTTTTGTCGAAAATGTGTCACCCAAGCAAAACATTTGATAATGATACTGCTATAATACTCGTATATCACGCAATACTTACAATAAGGGCTATTTATGCATACATCAGCATCGATCTGAAAACTGTGTCATCGCGTGTTTAGTTTAATACGATCGTCACAGCAAATGTTTACGACGATAGCGTTTGTCTCCTTCAAAGATCTTTGCCGCTCTTAAATGCGTAAAGGGAACGAAGATTCCAAGCCATTCTAATGACAAAGACTAACTTGACTTGATGACTAACTTTTATCATACCATTAGTCTAGGTCTCTCCCTCCACTGCTGAATTTCTCATAGGCCTTTCCCAAGACTCTTCACCGCACACAATTTTCGTGTCTGCTTATCCAGTCTCTCTATCAAAATTCTGCTCATTTTTGCTTCTATGAGATACACGTCACTGTGTGTTACGATCAGAATGCATATGTAGCAAATAGTCCAACTCTCACAACGTCAATATCCAAGTATGCAGAATGTTTTAAAAGCTATGGTTTAATTAGCAAATCGTCAAACTCGCAACTTGTACAATCGATGACATAAATGTTAAAAATCATATTAATTTATTAAAAATAATTACAATGACTATAACAGAACGAATTAGAAATTATTTTTCTAATATTGTTAGAATTTCTATGGGGTCAGTTATTTATTTATTTAAATTTCATTGCAAAAAGGCGAACTTAACGCGAAAAGGCATTCTTGACCAGTCAACCATCAGGTTAGGTATATAGAAAAAGTTTTTAATTAGAAAATAGAAAATCTGAAAGGGTACTTTAATGTGCGTTGAAGTTCCCAACCGAATAATCAAAGTGCTTTAAAGATTACAAGTATATTCCTTTGAAACACGGTGGCTCATTACGTAACTAGTTGGAAGGTGGCTTGCTTATACATCGTAAACTGCACGTGTCAGAAGCAAGATTGATTGTTTGCTCCGGTGTACATTGGCAGTTTCCGACATCAAGGCTGAAGCATTGTAAACAACTTGATAAAATTATAGTTTGAAATAGCTACGGATAATTTAAGACCTTAACCGTGGGCAGGAGTGGTGGAAAAGTTCGTCGTAATTTTCTACAGTGCTTAACATTATTATTTTTAGAGGCGATAACTGCGTGTACGCTGTCGACGCAGTCATGACGGATATAATTCTTCCCATCCCGTACATTCAAATTACAATGTTTCTAAAAAGGTTTAATTAAGATTATTCCTTACAAAATGACATTTTAAACTATAATAAATGAACAGGTGATCGTACCCATGATTCATCATCATCATCATCATCATTTCAGCTCTTGGACGTCCACTGCTGGACATAGGCCTCCCCCATTGTCCGCCATTTAGACCTATCGGCAGCGACCTGCATCCAGCGCTATTGATTATACCCATGATTATGGCCAACTTTTGTTAAGGAACCAATCAGCAAATATGATTAATTCATGATTATGATCGTCATCTGTGATCATGATTACAGTCACCAGTTTAATGTATCACAGTCCAATAAAATGTCACTTTATTCACATTACAAACTGACATACCATACATACAGGGGGTAACAAAACAGGAATAGGACCACGAGAAATAAGTGTCCCTCGTGGTCCTACTAATTAAGTACTTGTGGACAATTAAGTACGATTGGTCTACAATTAACTAAAAGTTCAAACTACCTACTGTAAAATACGATAGGAAAAACAAATTCTAATTTTGAAAATGGAACTCATTGCTTAATTACATTCAATTCAAGACAACAATTTTTAAAGTTTAATTACATTTACTTATAATAAATATATGCCGTTCTGATCGATAACTTGTTGTCATCATGTAGATAGTGTCATGATCCCATTGCTGTAGAAATTCTGGGACTTTTGGCCAAAAAACTGCGGCAAATAGTTTTGACAGTCCTCTCTTGATGTGAACCTTACGCTACTTAAAGAGTTCTGAAGTGACCGAAACAGGTGGAAATCTGAGGGGGCAAGGTCGGGGTATACGGTGGATGAAACAACACTTCTCAGCCAAGTTGGCTCAATTTTTGCTGAGTGGCTAATGATGTGTGTGGTCTGGCGTTATCATGGTGAAAGATCACACCCTTTTTGTTCATCAGCTCAGTCCGTTTTATCTAAATTGCTTGCTTAAATCTCATCTTACCTTATCCTCTCTTGTTCTAAACCAGCATGTAGCTTCCGAGTGATAACGAGTTCCTTTATTTAACTTTTCACATATTTTACATGGGGTTTGTTTTTCATTTTTACTATCATTTTTTGAATTTCCATATTTTCTCGTAGGCAAAAACTTTTTGTATTTACCATGTGTTCATCTGTGTTCATGTGTTGCTCACCTCATTAAACAAATCCATTGTATCTGTTAATGCTTCTCTATCAATCTTATTGAGTATGTATTCTGGTAACCCAACTGTAATAAGATCCACCAAAGTACCTGTATCAATCGATTTTCTCATTTCCAGTATAAGTTTTTCTTTCCATAGAGCGTAATCCAACAATGAACCTTCTTTATATTTAAATAATAGAGCATAGGTTCCATCCCTTGTTTGTAAATGATTCACAGAATTTGGTTTTCTACATTGACCATTCTGAGTTCATTGTCAATTTTATTAAAATAATTACAACTTCATACGTACAAAATACGAAGTCTTTCTCCCCGACCTGTTATAATATTACGCATTTTTTGGAAAAAACGTAAATATTCTGAGCTTTTTTTTTAAAAAAAATATTTTATTTTACGTAAATTTTATATGAAAAAATCGGACTTAAAAAAAAAAATTCATGGAATTTTCATGTCAATTAACTCAGAATTATGAACGGAGTCCATGGTTTGAGGCTTTGGGAAAGGTTTAGACACAGCCTGTAGTTGATTCTCTAATAATAGAAGTAATTATAAGAGTTTCCTTTCCGGTAATTCGGATGAATTAAGGATTTCAGAAGCAAAACTAACTGTTAACTCCTACCATTCGAAACACACACAGAAGACTGGTATAAGGTATTGGGGTTCTAACGGCAGTTGAAGACAGCGATGGCCAATTGTACACGTTTAATTTGTGTTTAGTGTTTAGTTTGTTTAATTTGTGTGTTACGATTATAATCAGATTAACAACGAGCACAAGAGTCATAAATGTAATTCTGTCAAACATAATTGTTGATATTATTATCTAGCGAAGTTGTCGCATTGTTTGCCATCAAAATGATAAGTCACTAATATCGTTTAAACGATAAACCGATATGCAAAACAGATAAAAAAACCTGTATCTATCACGCTCTCTCATATGACTAATGTCATTTTTCGTCACTTGACTTTGTCATTTGACTAATGTCAGAAGTCAAAAGGTAACAAAACATTTACTACAAACATCCCATTAAGGCCCATCATCCAGGCTGGACGTCAGCAGGAGCCTTGTGGGACAATTAAATGTCGTTTCGGTTCCAAATTACTAGCAATTGTCTCGTCGATTCGTGAGAGGTCATTTCAATGTCAAAATATATTTCTATACTCCTACAGGTTCAGAGTTGAGATTCGTATAAATTTCAATGGGATACCATTATGCACAACTACTAGTCCAAGAGTTAAATTTTATATTTGTTTTTTGCGCCATTCGACTCATATATAGTTTTTACTTATATATTACACAATATTTTAGGAGTAGTCTAAGCGCCTTGTCAAATAGTCTCTAGAACAAACACGAATACAAAATCTTTTTCCCTGTAAAATTTCTTTTTTGTCGCTTGGATCAGTTATGCATAATGGTGTCCAATTAGGATTGGCGGGTTTCGTGTGTCGTGGTAAGAACTATTTTGGATCAAACCTAGACACGAGGCAGAATTAATGATTCAAGTAGAACAATTAGATACGTTTTTTTGTGATCCATCATGTAATTACGAATGATTAGTGGCAAATCACATTAAAATTGGATACAATTGGAAAACCTTGTTGGCGTCAAATTGTATCACTTACCTACTCTAGTCAAAAATATTGTTACAAAGAAAACATTGATATTTTTATGTTTACATTACTATTAGAAGAGTTTGTTATTTTAGGAATAAATAGGTAAGCATTTTAAAAATATAACGTTTGTACGAAATGATCACCATTTGCTTTGATACAATTTATTCGATTGAAACACGCACCCTTTCCATGAGAAAATTGGCAACTGCCACCCTTATAAAATGTTTTAGGGATTGACTATTATTATAGCGTTTAGAGCACGCCATGCTCTCTAAAACAGACCATAAATCATAATCGGATTAAGATCGGGACTAGATGACGGACAAATCTTCAGTTCTGAAGTCAAAAAATATTCCTTTCTAGCCACGCCTGTGTTGAACGAGCCTTATGACCCGGTGTTGAGTCTCGCTGAAGGCACCATTCTTGGTTATGGAATAGGGTGTTGTTAAGAGCGCTTACGACTTTCTCAAGAATTCTAAAGTAGATGTTTTAATACCCTTTTCACAAAAATATGGTTCAGTCACTCCTTGATAGATAACACTCCATCAAACCATCACTGAAGTCAGATAATGGCCACGTTGTACCTTGTTGACCAATTAAGGAGCTTCACTGGAGTTATGAGCATAATCTAGATCATTCTGCTTGTTAAAATATTCCCAATGTTGAACATTTTCTCGTCCGTAAATAAGATTTGTCTCTCTTTGCGTACCGCCGCAGAAGTTGTTTTGGCAACCCTATTTTTCTTTAAATTTAATTTAATTTTTAATAGTCTTTGATAATGTAATGTGAATATACATATACCGCCTTTTGTAAACAGCATTACTAAATCATCTTTTAAAATACGTGACATGGTTCTAGATGCTATATTCATCTCTCTGGATAAAATCTATTGCTTCCGGATGGTATTACTTCGGATTCTCTCGTTCACAGCTTTAATCGTCTGTTTAGTACGAATTGTGCGTTGACGGCCAGACCTTTTTCTGTCACAAACAGGACGTTTCAATGTACCTACGAATAGCCCGGTACACAAAGATTCGGCCAATAAGCGCATGGAGAGTTTTAAAAATTGCATTTGCTTCCATGCCTATTTTGTGTAATGCAATTGCAGTAATACGGTTTTCGTTATCACCCCACTCCATTTTAATATTAGTACAATATTTAATAATGATTGGCGAGAAAACGATAATAAATATTTCCAAATTCAAATGTATTTTTTCTTCTTTATAGTAACGGTCTTTATGGCCAGACTTGGTACTCATCTATCTGCCCCACATTATTATGTCCACTCTTATTCCCTCGAATTACGGTCGTTACCGTTCATCTATGAATGAAGCTATGCGTCTATGAATGTTCTGGTAGGTGAGTGGGTATGTTTTTATGCGTGAGGGAAACCGTCCGGTCGTAGGCCTTGTTTGCGACTATACCCCACTATTAATCAGCACTATTAATATTACGAGTGAAAAAAAGAAAAAAAAATTGTGAAATAAATTTGTGTATGTTTTCGTTGGGTAATTTGTGAACCATGTTTATTCTTACGATATTTTACCGAGATTGTATTAATATTAATATTGTGATAATTGTACTTTGATAATTGATAGTAGCTTATAATTGCATTAATAATTTATATTATTTTGACATTAATAATCCTTTAATAAAATTGTTAAATATTTAATTGACATTATTACATATTATATTGAATTGACTAATGTTTTATAATAATTTATATAGGAGCGTGTCATTAACACACAGCTTCTTGGGCACCTAGAGGATCACCAGGTGATTAGCGACCATCAATATGGATTGCGCCGTAATTGCTTGGGTGATGATCTTTTAGCGTATTTAACACACCGCTGGGCTGACGCTTTAGATCTAGTCTTGATTTGGGGTTGTTTAAACCTAGTAGATTTCAAGTTTTTGTCCTTTTGACCAAAAAAAAAACCTTTTGTCGTAGCACCTCGCTTTCAGAGCATACCTCTTAAGATCTTCGAGAGTATCGGGATCCTTGGTGTCGACATTTCCAGCAAAGTCAAATTTAGGGGTCATCTGGAAAATAAAGTCAAAATGGCCTCCAAAAAGCTCGGTGTGCTGAACAGAGCGAAGCGGTACTTCACCCCTGGGCAACTCCTAATGCTCTACAAAGCTCAGGTTAGGCCCCATATGAAGTATTGTTCACATCTCTGGGCCGGCGCACAGAAATATCAATTGGACTCATTTGACTCCATCCAACGAGGTGCTGTTCGAATTGTCCACGATCCCACTCTCACGGGCGGTTTATTTAAAACCCCTCAGCATTCGTAGAGACGTTGCGTCTCTCTGTGTTCTACCGCCTGTACAATGGGGAATGCTCTGAATAACTGTTCAATATAATTCCCACCTCGGGTTTCTATAACCACACCTCCCGTCACAGAAGTGCAGTCCATCCGCATTTCCTCGATACGGAGGTGTCGCGTACTGTTCGGTTCAAAAATCATTTTATACAGCGAACCCGTAGGACTACTTGCTCATCTGCCTACATCAATATGAAAAAAAAAAATGGTTTGGTTTCTTTGGTTTTTAGGACATGTAATTTTGTTTTTTATTCTAAATCGGAACGGACCGCGTATAAGTACTTGCTTATTATATAATAATAAATTATATTATATTGTGTATTATAAAGTATTTGTTTACCTTTTATTCCTACTCGACGTTTCGGCAAGGATGACCATAAGTGGTCACCAGTAGAGTCAACTCGTGACCACGGCTTGTGTAACCCGTGCCGAAACGTCGAGTAGGAATAAAGTAAGCAAATACCTTTATTATACACGTTCAATCCCATTTAGAAGATAAAATGTGCCCAAAACGATTCTACATTTTTAGAAAATGTTACAGTATTTTCCGGGTTTCAGATCCAAAAGTCGACATATTCGGTTTGATTATCAGCTCTGGATATTGAGGGTACAGAAAAGACCTACGTGTGTGGCGAGCTGTCCGATTGTAAAGTTAATATTAGCCGGCGAATGCACGAGTAGTCGCGTCACTGTCACAGAATGCAGACACTGAGACGAGTCATGTGAGCATTGTCACGTTCGTCACCAACGTGGGTGTGGCCGCTTACGTAGTTACAGATATGAGGCGTAAAAATTATCGTACAAATGGCACAGTTCTTGGAATGGGGTATTTATTTTCGAGTTTCGAGCAAACAAATGTTTCTCTCATTGTGGTCGATGTCTTCACAGACTCGGTAGAATTAACACTTAATTACAAGCAATATTTAAACTTAAGATCCGTTTCTAATTCTATTCAAATTCGAGTTTACGTAAATGTCAATTAATTTCATAATTCTCGACAACAATTTCCACAGATACAGATTCCCAATTTACTTAATAAAAATCCAACACTGGCTGACTTAGAGAACGCACAGCCTAAACCGGTGGGTCTAGAAGCATGACATTTTGCACAGGAGTTCCTTGTGTAACGTCACCTACGTAACTAGCACTAAGAAAGGATTTTTGAAAATTCATCCCCTAAGGGCGTAAAATGAGGGACGAAAGTTTGTATGGAAGAAAAGTCGGATGGCTCCTGAGATGTTGCCGATGAGAAATCTCATCGGGCACACGGCTAGTAATAATATAATATCTTAGATATTTACAACATTTCTTCAAAGATTAAATTGGGCTTGAGTCTTAGTTTCACAGTTGTTTTCTGGTAGAAATATTAAATTTTTTTACATTTTGGATACTGTCCAAATTATATATTATATTACTACACGGAACCAATAGGTGGCCATATTATTGAATTAATTAAAACTTTTTGTCGTCCTCCGCAGTTCATTTCCTTTTTGACGTGAATCGTCTTTAAAATCACACCGAAACATACGAGTACCAGGTCAGAAAAGTGAACCGTAACGAAAAGGTCTATACCGTCCTACCTTAATAATTACAAAACTATTAGTCTTAGAGACATAAATCTAGTGTCATTATTTAGCATATATAGTCACCTCGCTGTTGCGACCTTGAGTTCGCGTCGGGGCCGGGCGCGTTGGCGGGGAAGGGGCACCGCGCAGAATGGCCCAAACCGGCGCTCTCGCTCCTTTCTATTCAGTGTAGCTCACGACTCAGGCGTGATTCGTTCGTGTGTGTATAGAGTTTATCTAGACCGATTGATTTAAGCAAAATTAGTGTAATTTGGACAATATTTATACGTAAAAATAACAAGTAAGTCTATAAAAAAAATATTGAGATACAATATGTCGGCCTCAGCCCGTGCAAGAGCCAGCCGAAAATATAAATCAGGCCTATCGTTGTAAAGAGGAGGTTATGGGCCACGCACAGGTACCCCAATGTCCGGCGGCGAGCATGCGAGGCGGTTTCAGGAGCGTTTTCGGAGGTTTAGACTTGCTGGACGCCCCCGAAGTATTTATGATTTTATGTTTTTGGTGAGATTGACTACGTCCATTTGTTAGTACATCGTATATATAACATATATATTTATATACACAAGGAGATTAATAGCTATTCGTAAGCTACCATAAATAGAAACTAAATTAGTATACACACACACACACACACCCATATATATATATATATATATATATAGAGTAAAGGAGCCTAATATGAGACCCTACCCTAATATGAGACCCTCGTAATATAGACAAACTACGAACGATATTGTAAAAGCATGGATCGGAATGTAGAGCAGCCATATTAAAAACAATGGACAACTGATTCGACAGTTGTCGCTCAGCGTCTAATTGTGTTACACGTGTTTTTATGTTTGTTCGACCTTGAAACTTTTAACCTAAGTGTGTTGATTGGAATATTACGCGAGAAGGTAAGCTTTATTGTAAATTGTAGTAATTGATATTTTAAAGTAATATTACTAATTTTAATATTTTAAGGCGTTTATGTTTGTAATTATTTGTTGACACCCTAATTTAAATAAATTCATAAAATTTTAGAAAGGCCTTAATATGAGACCCTTCGAGTGCCTAATATGAGATAGGGTCTCATATTACGGTACTCAAAGGCACATACTTTGAACACCTTTCAACTTTATTTTTGTCATTTTTTTCAGATGACACCGTCAACAAAACGAAAAAAATGGGATAAAAATGCCATGGTGTTAGCAGTAAAGGCTGTCAGAAACAAAGAAATGGGGTATAAACGTGCAGCAAAATTGTTTAATGTTCCGAAGGGTACTTTAGAACGTTACGTAAAGAATGCGACTCAATCTGTTGAAGAACTCGTATCTGTTAGTCTTGGACGTAAACCCGTGCTTGGTGAAGAGCTAGAAAACCAATTGGTTTCCTACTCCATCGACATGGACCAAAGATATTATGGATTAAAGAGAGGCGATATTCGACGAATGGCCTTCCAATTAGCCATACGGAATGGTAGATGTGGCAACTTTGCGTTAGACAAAGGTATCGCAGGAAAGAAATGGCTGCGTGGGTTCTTACGAAGGCATCCAAATTTATCAATACGAACTCCACAGGGCGTATCATCTGCCAGGGTTAAAGGGTTTAATCCAGAAAATGTAACTAAATTTTTTGAAATGTATGAACCAAGTTTTGATAGAATTCAACGACGTCCACATCGATTATATAATGTAGATGAAACCGGCTTAACCATTGTTCAACATAAACATAGTAAGGTAATCTCTTCTAAAGGTAAAAAACAAGTGGCAGCAATACAATCAGCAGAAAGGGGTGCTTTAATTACTGTAATAACTTGTATGAATGCTGCTGGTAACTATGTACCACCTCTGATTATTTGGCCCCGTAAAAACATGAAGCAAGAATTAATGGATGGTGCCCCGTCAGGTTCAATCTACGCATGTCATACTTCTGGATGGGTGCAAACAGACATTTTTACCAAGTGGTTTGACCATTTTATCGCATACACCAAACCTACAAGTGATGATCCTGTACTATTGGTTTTAGATGGCCACTATAGTCATACGCGAAATTTAGAAGTTATAAACAAGGCTCGAGATAGCAACATTATAATTGTGTGTTTGCCACCACATTCGACTCACAAGATGCAGCCTTTAGATGTAGGATTTATGGGACCTCTAAAGACTTATTATGCACAAGAGATTGAGAATTGGCTACGAAACCATCCCAATCGATCTGTTACGTCTCTTAACATTGCAAGTCTTTTTTGTAGTGCATATAATAGAGCTGCTACAATGGAAGCGTCAGTTAATTCTTTTCGAAAAACAGGGTTATGTCCTTGTAATAAAAATATTTTCAGAGACTATGATTTCGCCATACACAACACACATACATCAGAAGAAGACGTTGTGTTGCCAGAAAGCGAAGAACCTTCTGTGTCGGATAATGCACTGATCTCAGATCCACAAAAAGATGCTTCCGTACATGATGCAGCAAGGTCATCTAGACTGTTTGAACATGATGTAGCTGGGCCATTTAGACAGTTAGTTTCACCAGTTGATATAAGTCCACTGCCAAATACAACGAAAAACAAGACAGGAAACAGGGGTCGAAAACCAGGTACCGCAAATATTATCACATCGTCACCTTATAAAGCCAATTTAGAAGCAAGCCTCTCAAAAATTAACGAAACTAAAAAAAAATCTGTGTTAAGATCTCTAGAAAAAAAGAAAACAATAAAACGAAAGACCACTGCTTATCGCAAAAATACTCCTAAAGCTCACACATCATCTTCTTCCGACGCTTCTGATGAAGTAATAGAATTCTTGGATGACAGCGTCGATGACGACAGTGATATTGATGCTGAATGTCTCTTTTGTGGGTGCAATTATTCAACAGACAAGCATGGCGAACAATGGATCCAGTGCATAAAATGTTATCGCTGGGCTCATGAAGATTGCGGAGCAGATGACGCGCATTTTACCTGTCCATCGTGCAAAAAGCGCTGAAAATATATATTTTTTTATGGGTCTTATATTAGGCAACCTTCTAAAAATTAATAATAATCTATTGGGATTTTTTTTTTTTTATAACACAAAATATTACTTAAACATTTGTATTATTTAGAAAGGTAATCTTAAATAAATGAATAACACGTACATCAGCCATACCGTTTTTATTTTTATTCTATTTTTCACGTTTTTATAATGTTTTTTCAAAATGGGTCTCATATTAGGCTCCTTTACTCTATATATATATACAATAAAATAAAATGTAAAATTAACAGTAATAGACACTTAAAAACCTAGAGTCCTAAGGTTTAAGAAATCAAAGGTCATATTAATAATATGTTGATGGATACATTCTATTTTACCACTATACAAAGTTCAAATAACACTAGTCTAACTTGTTATGCAAAGTTAGTCCAAGACAACCTGATGATAATGAACATGGAACAATTAAAAAGGTGTGTTTTATTATTGAATACTCATAAATAAATTTTCCAACGATTGAGCATTTTGTAGTGTTAATTAGAATTTGCAGTATGAAAGGAATTATCAATATACGTTGATATATACATATGGCAATGATAAAACATTGCGTTGAAATAAACTGCGTTGAAGGCGATTGATAAGAACACACGAGACGGTAAATGATGGAGAATACGCTCTACAAGAAAATAGCCAATTGTCTTACAATTAGAATTACGTATTAGAAATTACGATTTACATTGATTCTAAACTAAATAATCCCGTAACTAACAATTGGATATTTTTTTTTCTTCATATATGGCAATGGTGCTACTAGCACAATATGCCAGTGTCAAGTCAAAAATTCTAATACGTATCCTGTCAATGTCCAGTCCCATCGAAGTAAGTCAGGAGTCGCTCAGTAAAGCTGTAATTACCTACTCGTTACCGGTAAAAGATAACGCGCAGTTTTGTCAATAAATCCACATGGTGGCGTAAATGAGCATTTATGTTGCGTAAGCCATGCGTCAGTGCCGCGCCTCTGCTACTGTGGGCTCTCATTGGCTTTCCACGAGACCTCCATCACGTATGCGCCGGCGTATGCGATGCAAATAACTTGCTTCCTTCGAGAACATTCTCATGGGTTATGAAATTCGTAGGCGGGAGTTTCAGTTTTATACAAGTCCAGCTATGTGGATACTATTTAATATACGGTAATTATGATTATTAATATGGTATATGATATTATATTAGTGATCAAGGGATCAAGATTATTAGATGATCAAGCATTTCTATCAAGTGTTTTCTCAGTCGTAATAATTTAGGAGTCCCTTAATAAAGTTAAGTTCTCCCAATCCATTCCTTAATCTGCAAAGGTGCCTACCCTTACCATCAGTATCCACTTACCATCAGGTGGACTGTATGCTCGTCTGCAGCCTTATTCTATAGAAAAAGAAGAAAAAAGTAAAAAGTACGTAACTTGGGACTCCTTGGAAGTACACGAAAAACGCAGTCCTATGTTTTTATTTGATTATCGCAGACATTCCTTGTTGTGATCTGTTTAACCATTTTTCTTTTATATAGAAAAGATGGCAAACGAGCGGGCGGGCCACATGATGGTAAGTGGTCACCGTCGCCCATGGACATATGTAACACCAGAGCACTTGCGGGTGCGCTGTCGACCTTGTAGAATCCTGTTTATAGCTCTCTTGAAGAGCCTCATATCGTAGCTGTCTGAAGACAGGCGTCCTCCAAATCGTACCGCCTGTGTCGGTAAATAAGGATCGTATAATATAAGGATGGGGGGTAGGTCTGAATTGAGTCTAAAACCTAGATGAATTCGTTACAGAATTCGACAGCACTCAAAATGCCTGAGAATAAATGCAATTAAAATGCAATGCAAACAAAATGCCTCAAAATAAGATATTAGATATCTTGTTTAAACTGGCGTTTGCCTTAAATAAATTTTATTTGTTTTATGATATTGTCTGACAGCTAAATTGTCTTGAACATTAGACATTTAGGTATTGGTTGAGATGATAATTATTATTTACTGTTGGGTTATGTTTTAAAAACTGCCTAAGTTTTACATATTCTACGTACAAGGGCGACACTAAAGCTATGTTAGCGCGGGCGATGTCACGGGCAATCGCTAGCGGTGTTAGTGCTCATCATATTTTCCAGTCGATTAAAAACGATCTTTATATAGATACGTACGGCCACTATTGTTTATCAAGTTTCAAAACCAATCCACGCCACTGCATACTTCTCCGAATTCCAGGTCACTTCTCTGCCAAATTTAATTGAAATCGGTTCAGCACAGAATCATTGAAACAGTCAAACAGACACTTTCGGATTTATAATAATTACTCTGCAGGAAAGGAAATCATCCAAGGAAAATTATTTCAAGATCACTTGTTCAAGGATTATAAAAAGTCGGAACACGTGGATAGGTAGATCGATAGATCGATATACATTTGGACTTTGTGGAAGATTGAGGAGCGCTCATGATTATAAGAAAAGGTCTGTACTTTGCAGTGGGACGTCACAAGCTTATACTTTTTTACAGAAGGAAGATGGCAGACAAGCTGGTAGTTCACATGTGCAAAGTGAGATGTAAAGAAATAAATGTTCAAAATCTGCAAAGATATATATTGTACTAACCCCTGACTTTTAAGAGGATGAATGCAGTTATTTCAATAGTTTAATTCATTATATCTATAAGGTCGGGGAAAAAGTTTCTTCGTATTTTATATACAAATTCAAGACATTTTTTTTAAAGTTTAATTATATTTAATTATAATATATATGTACCGTTTTGTTCTATTACTTGTTGCCATCTTGTAGGTAGTGACATGATCCTGTTGCTGTAGATATTTTGGGATTTTTGGTCAAAAAATTGCGATAAGCAGTTTTGACAGTCTTCTCTTGATGTTAATCTTACACTACCTAAAGAATTTTGAAGAGCCCGAAACAAGTGGAAATCTGAGGGCGCAAGGTCAGGGCTATATGGTGGGTGCATCAACACTTCCCAACCAAGCTCTCTCAATTTTTGCTGAGTGGCCAAAGATGTGTGTGGTCTGGCGTTATCATGATGAAAGACTAAACCCTTTCCGTTGATCAATTTCGGGCGATTATTCTCAATGTCTTGCTTTAGTCTCATCAGCTGTTGGCAGAAGAGATCGGAATCGATGGTTTTGCCCGGTGGTAAAAGCTCATAATGAACGATGCTCTTCCAATCCCACCACACACACAACATCACCTTATTGCGTGTTAAACCGGGTTTCGCCACAGTCTGTGGAGCTTGGACGCACTTAGACCATGATCTTTTCCACACGTTCTTGTCGTAAGTGATCCACTTCTCATCACCAGTGATCAATCTTTTCAAAAATGGTTCGGTTTCATTGCGTTTTAATAGAGAATCTCAAACGAGTACACGGTTCATTAGGTTTCTTTCAGTGAGTTCGTGTGGTATCCACATATCGAGCTTTTTTGTGAATCCAGACTTTTTCAAAGGAGTCAAAACTGTTTTATGGTCAATGCCCAGTTCATCACCAATGTCGTAAGTAGTTACGATGCTGTAAGTATATGCCGATCTTGCTGCACTTTTTCACAAATGACATCAACTTTATCGGTAACAGGGCGACCGGAGCGAACTGCATTTTTAACATTAAGATTTGCTGACTGAAACCGCATAAACCAACTTTGTGCTACTCTTGCTGACACTGCATTAGGTCCATAAACGGCACAAATTTTTTTCGCGGCTTGTGTCGCATTTTTCCCTTTTTTGTAATAAAACTTTAAATTTATCGAATTTCTTCGTTAGATTCACTCATTTTCTTGGACAGAAAAACAATTGAAAAATGGCGAGAAACAGTTTTTTTATTTTTTTATTTCTTTTTCTTAAATGTTACCTTTTCAATGGTATCATAACCAGCCAGGTACAAACAGTTCAATCAAAGATATTGGATCACAACTTCATACATACAAAATACGAAAAGACTTTCTCCCGGACCTATTATGTATATGTCATTACGGATACTAATACGGAGACTAATTCACAAATTAGAATATTTTGGCATACAAGGAAATCTGCTGGACGGATTGAAGAACGGATAGAAGAAGAATTAACCTTAAATGCGAGTAAATATGTGTGTTCTACATATTGGAAAACGAAATCACAAAAAACTCTTTAGACAGAAAGAAGACAGTAGGCAGTAGGCAGTAGTGTAGGAATTGATGTAGGCGCATCAGCGAAAGCTGCTAACCTAATAACCTATATTTCCCCTGATCTGACATTTAAAAATACAAAACAATGAAGCATACATACATTTTATCGATCGTTAGGGAGAATACAGGCGTTAAGTTCATACATTCAAAGTTGAATATCTCTTCTTCATTATAATTTAGAGTTGTGCTACTTGCATGTCATTACATGTTTATTTATGCAAGGCCTGTGAACGATTAAAACATTTATCAATAGCCGCGGAAAAAAATGGCGCCAACTTCCCATAAAAAATTACCATAAGTAATAATTCTGCCCCTTCAAAATACACTCATAATTATACCCTATAGCGGGGCGTTATAAGTTCACAATTACACGATACTGGTATTTATTTAGTTGTGCATACCAGACGGCCGTCATTACAATTACATAAGTAGGTATATAGATAAAATATACGGAAAAAGTAAATAAAGGATGAAAGCAAATACCTAATAATGTCAACCATCAGAGGATTAAATAGTAACACGGGGGTCTTGAAATAAATGAGTATAAAAAAGAAATACGGTCAACAATCTTTCAGAATAATGTGCGAGTTGTGTAACGCAAAAGATAATGGGAAGGTGTAAATCCCATTACCCGTCCCGTCCGACCTATTATTCCAAATCCATTCTTAAATCACCAAAACAAGGCAGCGCATCCGGGCCCGTGCTAACATTTGTCATTCGAGACTGATGTTGGCATGTCATGCTGGTGTCCATGAGCGACATTAATCACGTAACAGGTAACACCAGATGGACTGTCTGCTAGTCTGTCACATTCCTTTCATAAAAAATCGAGACCGGATCTAAAGGAGGATATGAAACGGAATATACTAATTCAACTAAAAAATAAACTCATGAAACCGCAACAAGTAAAATTAGGTGATAAAAAAGGGGTCTTTAGAAAAAGTCTAAGCCCAGCGTTAAAACTTATTGGCCTAATGTCATAAGTTGTTTTTTTTAATTAATGCGATAATAATAGCAACAAACTTCAAGGTCTAACAGAGAAGTCTAAGAACCGAACTCGTAAAGCGCCTGATTTACAACCCTAGCAAAACAACAAAAAAGGTTTTGCTATTTACCTCGCTTTTCTCATTCAGTGACTACCGCCAAACTTCTTCAAGTAGTCGGTCTCCCTGGCGAGAAGGGGTCCCACATTGCGCTTCCCGGTACGTCACCTCCATTATCGGTTATCGGTTTTGCGTGTTACCCACTTCAGTATGCTGATTACGTCTACGTCTGAGCTACGTCATTGGTTAGTTCTTTAGGGCATTTCTTCGTTTAGGATCTTATCCCGCAAAGAAATTCCATAGCTCTCTAGGTGATTTTGAAATTGTGGACCAGGCATACCATCAGAGGCAGTGGCGTTATGAAACTTGATTAATTGGTAGCCCTATGGAACTCATATTTATTTAAAAATTGTTTTTAAGAGATTAGAAATTGTGAGGAGCATTAATCAGTTATAATTTATAGCACAATATACAGGATGTGTCCAAACCATTTCCCAAACCTGAAACCATAGATTTCATTCATTATTTTGATATCATTCATGTGAAAACTTTACAAAACTTTTTTCCATAAAAATGCATTGTTTTTATTTTGACTCAATATGTCAAACAATTTTTCCGGATACAAAGCCCACAAACTAGCTATTTTTAGAAAAAATAAATAATGTAACATTCACTATGTAAGAAGTAAGTATGAATAATGTAACACTATGTATAATGTAAGAAGTGGTGTTCACGACTTCCGAAAGGGCTAGGTATTTCCCTTACATATTTTTTTAATAGTAGAAGTGACAAAGGGGCAGGTGGGTCACATCATGATAAGTGGTTACTGACACCCATGGACACCTTTCTTTTTGTTTATTATAGAAAGAAGGTGGCAAACGAGCATACAGTCCACTTGGTGGTAAGTGGATACTGTCGCCCATAGACATCCGCAATACATGCCAACATTAATCCAAAATGACAAACTTTGGCACGCCCCAGGATACGCTTCCTACCTTTGTTGATGAAAGAATGGATTTGGAGAAAGGGTTGGGGATGTGGAAAGGGTTGGGGACGTGGGAAGGGTTAGGATGGGCTGTGGCATATCTCACTCATTACCGAAAAACATACATTGGGGAATATGATAAAGTGGGAAATGCAGTACATTTCAAGGTAGTATTCTGTGAGAGACGGGTAACAAGGCCAATTGAGTATGCCCAGTGGATGTTGGATTGCAGCGTGCACTCTCTTAAATTAATAATATCTACAGAAGTTTTGTTTAAACACTGTTCAACTCTGACAATCACTATTTTGATTTTTGTTTAGAATGAGAAATTTATTTATTTTTTGTTTTGTTTTATAATAAATAAGTCTAAATTCAAAGTTTCAGTTAACAATTTTAACATATTAAAACCACTTACAGAATGAAATTCGCATCTTTTTTATATACATGATATTTATAGAATATCAGATATTTTTTATTTATTATAAATATTGGATTATTACGAACCCTGCCTTAATATCAAAGAGTTTAATATCTAACTAAGAATTCTTAACTTGAATTAGTAACTTATACATGATAACAACTTAATAATAAAGTTTTAAGTATTAGTCAAAATTGAAGTGATTAGATGCAGATTTCGATTGCTACCATAAAATCTGTCTAAATTATAATGTCTGTCTAAATTATAATATAGCCTGTCCAGTAAGCCAAACATAATATTATTGTTTTAAATAATATTTGTATTTAACCATAGGAAGGTCTTATTACAATTCTCAAGTTTATTAAATATTTGAATACCAGAGATATAGGTATATAGGTCTATAAACAGCAGTTCCAATTAATGGTAAGTACAAATCATCTTTTTGTCTTAAAGGAGCGTTTCTCATATTTCAATTCACAAGCAGGGACTTTTGTCACAAGCTGCCAGCTTTGAGCTATTTCATCCACAGACATTAAAACAAAGGAGAACAATTACAGGCCAAAGGTCATGCCACTTAATGGGTATATAAATATGTATGCAAAACAGAACAATCTTAAAAGTTATATTTTGTATTTGTTATAATTTAATTACCCAAAATACCCAAGAATCTAACCACCATTATACACTTTACATTTACATGGGAATGTTTATCAAAACAGAAATTCTTTATCATGACAATGCCTGATGCTTTACTAAGCTCAGGTTAGGCCTCATGGACAAGGTACGGTTCACACCTCAGAGATGGTGCACCGAGGTATCAACTGGACCCTTTTAACTCCATCTAACAATGTATTGTTAGAATTGATACAGAAAAAACACAGCTTACATAGAACCTTTTAGGGTCCTGAAAGACATTACATCCCTTTGCATATTCTATCTATACAATGGGAAAATTCTTTGAAGAATTCTTCAAAATTATGGCAGTTTCAGCTTTCTACAACTGCATTACCTGTCACCATTGTATCGAAGAAAAAAATTGTCACCATGACGTGAATACGGCCTATGGCTAGTCGCCTGTAATTATGCTAAATACACACGTGCATATAATATAGACCCAGCAACAATGTACAACTTTAAAAAGTATTGTTAATTGTATAAATATATGGTTATCGTATCGACCGAGTCTGGAATATGCTGCACTTTTTCTGTCATTATAGTGAACGCAGACGTAATAATTCAAATTAAAAAACACTATAAAATAAAGAAAATGTTGACGAAACAATATCTGAAACTAATAAATCTATAAATATTTATAAAGGAAATACAGAAATTGACTTACCGATAGCACTGGAATGTAATTCTCCTAGTTCGACGGTTCACGACTTTTAAATGCCACTTCAATCACGTAAGACATGAATATAACACATATTCTTTACGATTTTTCACTCGTATACTATACACAAGATTTCATACAAAGCTTAGTTAAAAGAATATAACTTCTTACCTATAATTACAACGCATCCAATGCGGAGTTGCGGACAAATGACAGAAAACGCAAATAATGTGACAAGTAACAGCTGATGCACCGTTCCACGAAGTTTTTTTTTTTTTTTCGGAATGGGTAAATTCTTGTGGGTCTGGTGGTCTTTTAAGAGTCACCGGTCGTGGCCACGCACAGTTTATACTCGTATAATACATATATACCTGTATAAACACTCAGTTATACTGTTCGTTGCGAATATTGCGATGCGGCACTTGCGAAAATTTACAAACTTTGTTTTGCGGTTGATCATGGCGCTTCAGTGTTCGAAAAATTAGATTTTCGTCTTTGATAATAGAACGTTTCCGAGTTCAACAGTGGTAGAATTAATTTGGTGCATTGGTACGTAAAGGCCCTTAATGAGTGCTGGACGTTTCGTTTCACGATGATTTCGATGTTTATATTTAAGTTAATTTGCAATTATTGTAATAATATGTATTTGTACATAATAGTTATTATTAAATATTTCGTGAAATAAATTTAAATGATTATTAATTATTTTAAAATGATTGTTCACATAAATTTTATATGCTTAACTTATGCTTGTTGTTGTTTTTATTATGTGTGTAATTAATTTTATTACAGTTAAATATATGTACCTATACATTATTAACAATTATCAATATTTTAATCAATTAAAATTACAATTCCTTTTATTAACTAAAATGTTTCAAATAATATCCATGGATGTCACTGTAATGTAAAGTTCATTATTATGTTCTATATATTTGAGCTTAATGATTAAATAAAATTTATATAAGAGAAGATAATTGATAATACTCTACGAGTAAGAGTATTATTCATATCTAGTTGAGGTTTTAGTTAGGAACACACCTGTGAATTATAATCACGAGGAAATAGAGGAAGGTGAATCATTAAAATTTTTAGGCGTTACGTTTTTTTTTTTATAGAAAAACGCGGCATTCGAGGTGCCATCCATCACCATAGTACCATCAGGTGGACTGTATAGTCCACCTGATGGTAAGTGGATACTGTCATTCATAGACATCCGCGATACAATGCGCTTCCTATTACTACTATTACTAGACCAAGCGAACTAGACGAGCGGGTGGAATGCGGTTTCCCCGCCCGCATACCGCCTCAGACTCCGTATTCGTCCTAGTACCGTTCGCAGCATCGATACGTTCGCACGTCTTACGCTAATCTTTTCTGAATTGTTAAATTTTGTTGTTAGAAGTTAAGTTTGTTTTTGTGGTTATTGTTTTTTGATTTTTTGGTATTACGACTTCCTCCTTATGAATAAGTGAGTGAACTGAACCCGATTGAATACGTGTGGAATCTAATGAAGCAGAAAGTCACGGCAAAAAATGTAAACCAATCTGCAAAGGAGATTGAGAGACTAACCCGCGAAGCAATCCAGTGAATAACTGCGGTCGACTGGAGAAAGGAAGTGAATCACGTTGACAGATTGGGACAGTATACAGACAGCAGTATTGGGAAAAAGAAAAACTCGATGAATTAGAAGAAAGACAATTGATCATAAATGTTGGTGATGACAGCGATTCCGATTCAGAAGATATTAATATGTTTTCGGACGCCGAAATATCAGGTATCGAAGAAATGTTGATGACGAAGATTTAATATAAATAAAGAATTTATTGATTTTGGTATTATATTTTTATTAATTGCTCCTGTTTTTTTTTTGCTTTATTTTTGTTAAGTCCAGAATATTATTATTAACTTTTTATTTTCTTTTTGTGTTTATAACAATAATAATAACCAAATAAACTATTGCCGAATATTAAATTAGTGTTAATAGTCAGAAATTTATTTCGATGAAAATTTCATTATAGGTAATTTGTGATGACATACACATTCAGTTTTTTGCTATCGGTACCCGCATAGCGTGCGAATGACGTCACGCTTGACGTCGCGCTTGACATTCGTCTAGTTCGCTTAGTCGTATAATACCTTTGCAGATTAAGGAATGGTCGACCGGTGACTCTTGGAAGGCCACTAGGGCCACAAGAATTTAGCCAATCCGAAAAAAAAGAATAAGGCATGGATTGGGAGAAAGGGCTGGGAAAATGGCTAGAGATAGGATAGGATGGGATGGGAATGGGCTCTGGCTATCTCCCTTACTACCAAAACACGTACGTACATTGGGGAAATACGATAAAGTGAGAACTGCAGTATATTTGAAGGTAGTCTTCTGTGAGAGAGTGGTAACGAGGCCAGTCGAGTGCACCCAGCGCCTGTGGGAATGCAGCGTACACTCTCCCCCTACAATAATGATATACGTTGGACATCATGGCAACCGCATATTATACATTTATGTAAAAAAAAATAACAATTAGATTATCCACTGCGTAGATTATCCACAGTGGCAGACCAACACACTACTTAAAGCTTGTATAATTCTATACAAAGACTTTTTTTTACGAATTTTTAATACAAAAGACTTGTGTCATACAGAAATTAATTTGATAGAAAGTAGGATCTGTCTTGAATTGGAAAATATGAAATCTTATACAACACAATAACTGAACAGATTACGATAGCATACGTCATTAATGTACCATAAAATTACATAAGATTACAATTTAGTCGATCAAATTGAAGATGAACCACAATGAGAGTTTAATTTCGCATTTGTTAATAATATTCACGACATCGCAAGT
Source organism: Sesia apiformis (assembly GCA_914767545.1). NCBI lineage: Eukaryota > Metazoa > Arthropoda > Insecta > Lepidoptera > Sesiidae > Sesia > Sesia apiformis. Next base: position 2,607,434 of record OU611972.1, on the reverse strand, counting down.
GTATCAAAAATCAAAATCTATTGTAGAATATATGTATTTCCGGATTTGTGGTTAAGAAAATCCAAAACTCCCTTCACTGTGAAATTTGCATAGAGTCACTTCATGGGCCACGCACTGTCGATTCATTAATATATAAGAAAGAAAAAAAACTTTTCTATTGACAGTGAAGGGTTTTTTGTGTACCCTTCAGAAGACGTGTTTTTCACTCGCACATTTAGAAACTTACGCACATGTTTGCGTATCAAGGACAGTCACGCGTCATAGGGATCTTAGTTTGTCTATTACGCTAGTATTAAGAAGTCTTTGACTTTACACCATCACCTGCGGGTAAGGAAGCTTTGTCCTTGATGAATTCCTCACAATTTGAGCGTAGCTCAGAAACACTCTCAATTGCTTGAAATGGTTTCTCCAATTGCTTAAGATTAAGAAGTCTTTGTTTTAAACAGTGGCACTGGATGGGGTTTCATCACTAAATGCTAACTTAAGTCTTTCATAACTTTGTTTCTGGTTTAGACCGTAACGAAAGCAGAACGAAAGTCATAAAAAATCATTGAACGAAAATGTTCTCTTGTTGAATTCGTTTTTCCGGAAACAATTTTCAAATTGTCGCAAGTAATAAAAAAACAAATGACAGCTTTGAAAATTTAACGGCCTTTGGCAAGCAGAGTTCCATTTTCAAAATTCAAATTTGTTTTTTTTCTCTATTGTATTGTACAGTAGCCATTTCTAATAACTTTTAGTTTGACCTATCATATGTGTTACCGATACCTATAATACTATTTATTATTGCCATATCGTTAAAATTATGGTAAAAATAAAACAAATTAGTTAATTACTTAATTTATCCTGTTTTTTTATTTATTTTTTAATAATGCTTGCATTTGCTATTCTAAATTATATATTTAATAATAATACTAATAATAAATCACAATGAATACATACATAAATAGCATACATATTTACATAAATTATAAATTTCAATATACATATCATTACCATATATATCCAAAGTTTTTAAAATACTATACCTATCTATAATATCGGTCCATTTTCGTGCTGAGGTATTTAAAACTTATAGCTATTTACTTTTTACGCTTTACATGAAGTAGGAACTCTAAATTGCTTAGTCTGAGGCACTCCTGTCACGTGCGGGTTCTGCCCTTGGAGGATCTGGTCCCTCATCGCCTGGAACTGCTGGTCTAACTTAGGTCGGCATACGACCTGAGCGGCTTGTACTTTGTAACCCTCTCCACGGCAACGGGACTGGCAGGATGGTAACTGGGTAGTTGTTATGCAGATTTCACCATGGTTCTCGTAGTATTGCATCTGCTGTTGCAGCTGGCAAGAGTCAGTTTGCTTCATGTAGTTTCGCGTTCTGTAAACATTGTGCGAGCTGGACTTCTCTTCCGATGATGATGACGAAGATGATTCCATGGCTTTTCTCCACTCACTATCCGAACGGAGGATTGCTGTGTACTGGTATTTTGGCTGGTAGGCTAGTTGTTTTGCCTGGTTCTGTAGATTCTGTGTCTGAGGTTCGCTGTGCTCTTCGTTCAGAGCGTAAGATGCGCTATACAAATCAGGCTGGTCAACTAGTCCACTGGGAGTAAAGAAATCATCACGAGATTCACCACTCATGAAGCCGCATATACCTCTGGTGTTGTTTCGATTTTTTCCTACCAAGACCACAAGTCGATTTCCGTCAGACATAAGTCTCAACCTCTTTTCGCGGATGTTAAGCATCAGAACTCCATCGGGTTGGGTGTAATACTCCACGAGAGGCATTTTTTCGACGTCATCCCAATACATGGTAAGGTCGCCTTCGGAAACCATCTTAGCGTCGGTTTTTATGTTCACGTTAAGCTGCTTGGCTCCTGACGGTTTGATTTCGATCTCTAAGTCATTGCCATTTTCGGGTCTATGGAAAGATTGATATATTAAGATTTTGTAATTGTACTAATGATCAAAGTGTTATAGAAATTCGATATCGAACTCGATATCGAATTTCTATAACACGAATCGAATCGAACTTAAATATCAAACGAAATCAATAGAAATTAGATGTAATGGTGATATCGATTTTTCTAATAAAATATTCTGAGGAGTTTATTAAATTGACTGATCGCAACTTACTGGTAAGAGATGTAGATTTCCTGCTGGTTCTGGCTAGGTCTTCTTGCCAAGACTACAAGCTGCTCGTTGTCGAATCCTAGCTGTCCGGCGTTTTTGGCATCATCGTGAATAACCACATGCCAAGATTTGCTCATTATGTAGTCGTAACTACGATTGCTAAAGGTCCTAATCTTGCTGCCGTCGACCGTGCAGTAAGCTTGAATAATATAAAAAAATAAGTTAATTTAATGAAGTATATAGTATGTTTATTATACGTACAGATAAAAATATCTTACTACCTAATTGAATCATTTGTACTGTCATAGGAATGAGCCTCTAGCTTGAAGAATCGAGAAGAGTTGATTATACATCTAATTCTCAAAGGTTTGATCACATTAAGTTACTTAGCTATCTGATTAAGTATGTGAAACGGTAGTGACCATTAAGAACGTGGACTGACCAAAAAAGATATTTAATAAAATAATGAAGTTCTTGCTTCTACATACGTTGGTACTGGTGACGGGTTCGGCTGTTCTGAACGCGCTCATAGGGCTTGAACGGTGAATAAACAGACATTGCAGCGACAGTACTTCTTGGGATAGGCATGTTGTTAATGTGCATTTCACCATATCTGTTATTCAAGACTAAGTTAAGGGTTTTATCGACATAGGAAACATCAGCTTCAATGGTAACTTTTCCGTCGGCAGAAGTCTTGAGAGGATTGAAATCGATGTACCAAAAGCCTAGGTACTGTGCAATTTTGTATATCTGGTATGTCATATTCCTTACAGTAAGACTAACGTCTTTGTATGTTACAGACATCTTGAAGTGATCCGGAGCGTGGGCCATAACTATCATTTTGTGGCAAGCGGATTGATAGTAGTTGTTCTGAGCAATGTCCTGAGCGCACTGCTTGGCTAACGGTTGCTTTTGCAACTCCTCAGTGTACTTCTTGCTGCGTTCAGCTTGGACTTGAATATGGATGTTGTTATTGTGGCCCGCCTGGCTGTATTTGATAGCACCATCGAAGCTCATCTTTAGTTGTTTCTTGAGAGCTTCAAGGAAGTTCAGAGCGGTGACTTCGGGCTTGTTTACGGTTGCGACACCGTTCACTTGGCTATTGCCTTGTTTGGCGGAATTTCTGGCAGCAAAGAAGGCGTACTGGATCTTTGTATCGACTGGGCTTCTACCGATAGCAGCAGTAAGCACATACTCTTGTTTTTGTGATCCTTCGAAGGTGGCGCTAAAATCAACGACTTGGGCATTGGCGATGTTAATGCCGGCTACAGCACGTTTGACAATTTCTTGACGGCGTGCTTCGCTGTTGGGTAATACGTCTTGTATGTCTGTGGCTGCATTAGCACCCTGAGGTTCTCTCTGGTTGTAGAATTCGTCTGAAAAAAATTATTGTCACTTTGATTAGAGAGGCAGAGACTTTCTGATCACATCGCAGGTTGCTTTAGGAAATTGTTTATATATGCAGTAATAACGAGTATAAGTCATTTTTTAATGGAGAAAAAAATTAAAACTATAGGTATGCTTACCATATACTGCCGTGAAAGTAACACCTTTGTTAGGTGACTGTTTTCCAAGATATCTGAAGTTGTAATGGGTTAGAGCGACATCCTTCTGGTACAGAGCGTAGGCAATGTTCGTTAAGAGGTCTCTTGTTCTAAATACGTTAGAAGCCTTTCTGTAATCAGTGGAATAAGAGTATCCTTGAAGATGGAATTGAGTGCCGCTGCTTTGGCCAATCTTGGTATCGATAGAGGAGACTTTGTTGTTGCGGGTGATAAGTTTCGTTGAAGGGTCTTGTCCCACTGTCACCAAAGTATCTTTCTTCTGGTTGGCAGTGTGAGGCCATACGCTGTAGTGGGCGATAGTAGTATCCTGATCGGGGCGCAATGCCATTAGGCGGATTATCGTTTCCTTCGGCTTCATTTCCATCTGCACTTTGACTGGAATATTCAGTTGCAGTTTGCTGACAACACCTGCACTAGCGTACTGGTTGGTAAGAGTATCTAGGAAGCCAGCTCTACCGTCGATGTTCCTTGCTAAAGTAAATTGAATGTCATTGGAGATAGATGCAGAATAGCCTTTGTTAGCACCAGTACCGTACTCAACCTTGCCTTTGGATTGGCCTTGGATGTTAACCAATGTTGGCTCCCTATATTTGTAAACGAACGGCATACCTGCGGCAACAGGGAACATGACAGATATTTGGGCTTGGTTGACGATTTTGGTGCAACTGTGCGAGATTCCTTGATCAAGTTTGGATAAGAACCGGCTAGTAATAGCTGAGAGCTGCTGCATGTTGTCCTCGCTGATGGCAAAGTAGCGTTGTTGGTTCATAAAATCCATGTAGAAGGAGGCTTGTAAAGGCTCCTGACGATCTCGTTTCATCTCCAGCATCTTAGTGATCTTGTCGGCGGGATATTTGTGCTTAGATTGCGATTTGAAGTTCTGTGGCATATGACGTAACTGTTGTTGAAGAAAGTCTGTAAATTGGCGCACACTGGAGAACGACGCAGAGAACTGTAACAGAAAAAAATGGTTTTATGTGAAAGTATTGAATACAGGTTAAAAGTAAGTAACTACTCGTACCTATATTAGTGCCTGTTCGTATTCAGAATGTATTGACCTCTTGGTTATCTAAGTTACCTTTAAGGTTAATTTTGATTTCAAAACTATGTACTTAATATCAGTAATCCTCAGTAAAAAGAAGAAGAAAAAAACAGAAGATATACAGAATATACTATGTTACTTACAGTGTTTTTCTGGGCCCATCCCTGGGCTTTGCTCTTTACAGAATACCTCAGGTGTTTAGGGAAGAGGCTGTCCTCGCTGCCAATTTGAGAAAGGACATTCAGGAAGCCGTAATCATTTTCATCTTCGAAGTCGTCAGAGTACCTCTTGAAGGAATAAACGTCGCCAAACTGTTCTTTAGTCAGCATGTGACAAGCTGCCTGGGCGGTTCTGGCACTGTAAAAGTTAAATGAACTTGTTAGTAAATTATTATCTTTGACATATACATTCTCATATCAGAAATATTACGAAAAAATAAATATTGATCAGTACTTACTATTCTAGGTAACGTGGGTTTTTCAGTTTAGCAATGGTTTCAATGGCAGATTTCAAAACAGATCGCACTTGAACACTGGTATCGTTATTGGTCATCTGCGCCATGTAGTGCATCATAGCAGTAGTGGGTTGAGTCAGGAAGATGTTCTGAATAGCGGCCACTCTCACTTCGTACGGCTCAGCGGTGTTCCTCAGGATGCTGTATAGTACAGAACGTACGTAGTGGTCTCTCTGCTTCGCCAGTTCATTTAAGTTGTCGATCATTTGCTCGCGAAGATATCTGGTAACTTGAATTTTGCCCTCAAGGTAGGGAGCGAACACGTCAAGGATAGCGCGGTGGCCTAAGTTGCCGATAGCCTTAATGTAAACTAAAGCCTTATGAATGTGGCCTTGTTGGATAGCCTGCTCGAGATCCTGGCGCAGATGAGGCAAGATTTCTTCCAAGACAAAGCGGTCATGCTTGTGGGTAAGACGGCCGTACATGTGTGTCGGATAATAAGAGTGCGCTGTATCATTGTTGACTTGCCCCATATTTATAAACTTTGTGGCAGCGATCAAAGCGGTGCTGTTCAGGTACATCTGTTCGCTAACTTCAGAGCTCACTGCAAGCTTGAAGAACTCAGTCATAACCTGTTTAGTTGGGTATCGCAAAGTGTAAGGCAGAGAAGCCACGACTTCCGCAGCCTCCTCACCCATCATTTTCTTGTTTTGTATTAGGTTCTTAATCTGTTCAAAAGCAGGTAAGGTACCAGCTTGGGCTAAGGCATCGCGGTAAATTTTCCACATATTGCCCTTAACCGCGTTGTTAGATGACCTCGCAATGTCAATGGTACTGCTGATCTGGTTCAGTTGTTCGGAGCTCATTGAAGCGATGACCTGGACAAGAATGTTGAATTTAGATAGCGTATCTGCTTTGGCCATATTATTAGGGTTCTGCAGTTGCTGGGCAATTTCCTGTATGAGTTTTTGAGCGTTCATAACATTATGTTTCTTGTCCACGTGGGGCTGATGGTTCATGTAAAGAGCTGCGTAAGCAGGTTCATTAATATTCGGAATGTCGTCATTCATGTAACCCGAGGAACTGCTGGAACTGGAGCTGGATCCAGAACTAGAGCTAGAGCTGGAGCTAGAGGAACTGGAACTTGAGCTTTTACCTCTGCCCTTCTTTCCGATTGCGTCATTGATAGCCATGATTGATTTAGGCAGTGCTCGACGTACTCTATTTTTTTGGGCCTGCGCATTCTTCTGCTCAGAAGATTCGGACGACGACGAAGAAGATGAAGAGGACGATGAGGATGAACTGCTACGGTTCTTATCAGGCAACTGTTTCGAGCTGATAGCATACAACAAGCTCTTAATAGTACGTTTATTTTCTGATAACTGCCATTCGGGTTCCTTATCCTGCTCGTGGACGGCTAAATACATGCACACGTTACTCAGAACTTCAGCTTTTTGTTCTCCATTCAGGTGGGGATGCACGTGCACACGGCTGGTGGTTTCAGCCTTGTAGATGGTTCCCTGTTTACCGACTAAGATGCGACCTACAGTAGCACGTTTGATGAATTGGTCTTCACCGCTTTTGTGTGCTGTGCTCGACCACTTCGCACCTTCGGGCACACCGAAATGATAGTCGACGCGGCGGTGGCAGTGACCGTAATTCTTGCTCTTCGTAATCTCAATAGGATCCTCAACAGATATGAATTTGGGCAGCTCTCGTCGCCATTCAGAAGCGACAAGTGAAACAGCGTAGAGCGTTTCGCAATCACCGGTGACGTCCGTCTCCATCTTTCTGAAAAGGCCTTGATGAGTCTGTTTGTCGTAATAGTCGTGTTGACTTTGGATATTGCGGTGAGTAGACAAGTCCACTTGCAGGGCGCCGATAAGACCTTTGAGTAAGTTCTCTTGAGGAAGAGATAGTGAAGCCGGTACGTTTAAGGTTTCTACACGGCCACCGTTCAGCTGAATTTCGAAAGGAAACTCAAAGCCTTTAACCGGTTGGTATTGCAGGTCATCAGGGAGTTCTCCGTCTGATGATAGCTCCTGGTGGACCTGGGCGTGTTGAGGGTTTTCCAACTTCGCTTGCAGTTGTCCTGGAGATTTAACGCGGACGATGAACTGTGCTCTAAACGCGCTCCCACTGCTGGCTCCTTCAGGTAATCGTGCTAAGGTTTTTGATTGGACATCATAACGGTAGAGTTGTCCGACTTGCCAAGGCCATTGTTGGTCACCATCGCTGCGGCTGCTGAGATGGCTTGATGTTACGGCCACTGAAAGAGAAATATTGGTGTTAAACACCATCCCTAAAACAGGTTTTAAACTTGTAACGAGTATTACAAGTAAATCAGTTAATGTCACAAATTAGAAATCATATCACAAATTAAACGTAATTAATAATTATTTTCATGATCGAAGATGATGACAGTCTATGACGTTCCACTGCAGGAAACAGGCCTCCCCTCTTCAATCAACTGTAGGGTACGGTTTATAATTCCACCACACGGGCCCAACACGAATTGGTTCTCCGGACTTGTATTTTTTATTTTTCTAGCCTGCGTGTTCTCACGATGTTTGAGTCGTTTTTACTCACCGTCGAGTCTTTTTAAACATCCGTAGTTATGTAGAAATTCTGTGGTATAGGCCAGTTGATTATAGATATAGATATTATAGATATAGGGCTATCACTGCTCTTTTTTATAATTGAAAGTGATTTCCAACTATGGTTAAACCTGTATCGTGGGTCCGGTGGATACGACTTAAAAAAAATGGCTTTAATTCTCGGGAACGATTAGCATCCATCGCTTAACCTAATTTAATTTAAAATAATATAAGGTTAACAAGATAAGACATTAGAATTTATTTTTTAAGATTTTAAGTTTTCAATGCATATTTCTATATTAATCAGACGGTTAACCTTATTGCTATTTCTAATATATACGTACATATCTATATAATTATATGTGTAATATTATATACCTACTCATATGTATTTTAATATGGATATTCTATATATCTATGTTTGTATGATATATATGTATTTGTATGATTGTTAATTATAAAACTTATTTTAGATAGATATAACATTCCAGACTAATAAGTGATAACAATAATTTATGATATTCATACAATGCATTATAATGCACATATTGTATACTTATTAATAGACAAAATAATGATATTCAATATGTTGAATAAGTTGATGATAAGTGATATAATAATATATAAGTTGGACACAGTAGCCAACAGTCTGGTCGTGAGTCAGTGAAATTACAATTACCCATTTAAGAATTCCGGATTTTGTTTGTTTTACAGAACTTTTTTTGATGTCGCACAATAATACGCACTAGTTGTTGTATAAATATGGAAGGTAGGTAGGAAATGAAAGGGTTAAAGGACTTATGAATTTACAGTAGGGATTTGAGTTATAAATGGGTACGCGTTTACTAAGCATGTACTTATGATTTTTGTAGGACTATTTTATGTCCCAACTAGGCAGTTCTGAGAATATAAGAATAATTGTGCCATACCCGGTGCTAAAGTAAATAAAATAATGTAGGTAAGTTAAATAAATAGCTTTAGAGATTTTGGTGTGTATTAGAAACAAAAATTGGGAATTACCTATTTATTATATTTAAAAAAGTGAAATAACGGAAAATATAAATGATTCAATCCACGTATAACACACGTTCACGTATATTCAACCAAATCACACGTTAGTTGTCTGGTAAAGCGATATGCATTTTTGTAGCCATACAATATACATACATTGTTCGTACTATTGTAAGTTTAAATGTGGGCTTTACTAATGTAATAGAAACTAAAGAAATAGCTTGTTCATTGGAAAATGTTCAGGGTGTGTCTTCAACAAACACGCAAATATGTTTAATATCTTTATGTCTGTATGGTCTATACCATTAGAATTAGTAGATATATACGTATTTGGCATTAGAATTTAAGTATTATATTACGTATTATTACGACAGTTAATTAATTGGTCATATAAAAATTAAATGCTGTTCGTTGGTAAGCGTATGACTTGAGAACGGCTGGACTGATTTGGCTAATTTTTTTAAGAAAATGTTCGTAATAGTCCGAATAAGGTTTTGTAGGGAAAGAAAAATTGGAAAAGTTGCCCGGAAAATTGGAAAATTCGGGAAAAACTGAATGTGCTATTTTCTCTGGGATTTTTGTATAAACTTATTGAAATCATTGAAATTTGAACAGGACAACGTCTGTCGGCTCAGCTGGTATTAAATTATATAATTTTGAAAATTGTCATCGTTGTTATATCCAACATTTTCTCAAGGTTGAGTGGAAGCAATTGCTATACATAAAGTGATAAGACCGCAAAAGAAAGAATTTATTATTTTTAAGATATATATAAAAATTAGTGAGGAAAATAATATAAAGTTATCCAACATTCTACAGTTTTATTGTTGTACCGAAAAGTTTTCATTTTCGATCATCATTTTCTGTCTTTATTCCACTGAGGGTTCTAATTATAAATCGGTACAATATTTAAGAAAAACTCACCAATCAGCGCCGTAAGTGCAAGAATCTTCATAGCGGTGTCCACTCTTCTTTTTCTTTCTTCGATATTCCAACCGCAAGGAGAAGTACACTTCTGTCCCTCCCAGATCATCCCACCACTTATATACTAAAATACACGTGTTCCATTCAGTGCGATCTCTAACCCCTGTAGTAGTTACTCTTTAAAAGATAACTACATTGTTGCATGTTTTAGTTAATGTTGATAGTCTAGAATCTAGAATATAGGTATCGTTCAATGTCTTGGGATGTAGGTCATTTGACAGTTTAAAGGTATAGTTCCTTTGGTGCGCATGAACGCAAAGTATATTTGTAATGTTTGAATGCCATAGGAAATAAACTTTAATGCATCAGAATTTATTAGCAAATATTTATAAATATTTGCCAACATTTGCGGACTATTTAAAATGTGCTGCATTTCCCACTTTATCCTATTTTCCCAGACTACATACGTTAAATCTAGGAATGGACATCTCCAAAAGGTAGGCAGCGAACTGGGGGCATGCCAACATTTGTCATTCTGATGTTGGCATGTATTGTGGATGTCCATGGACGACAGTATCTACTTATCATCAGGTGGAATGTATGCTCGTCTGCCATCTTTTTTCCATAAAGAAAAGACTATTCCATCTAACTCTACTGGATCATCCACCCTGCCAGAGAAAAAAGAACTTTTCTCCACTCTTCTCTAACAGTATATTTCCACTTACCCCCACTATCTTGCTAATATTACAAATATATATGATAATGTTGAAAATGTTCATGCATTCAAATGCTCTTGATCTCAAATTCAATTTCATTTCTTAAGTGAATTTAGAAAATAATAAAGGAATATTGAGTAATTATTAAGGAAGGAGAATTTAAGTACAAAACTACAAACATATGTAGTAGGTACTTATAATGAATTGTTACAATAAGATATTACAATAATACCATAAGTACAAAGGTGGACTTATTCCTCGAAGAAATCCCTTCCAGTCAACCTAATAAGTCTAATTCAATGTCTAATTCTTTTGTCGCAAACATTCAATAGTATTAATATGACGGTCACTTGAACAATTCGAACTGGGCCCGCGTGCTGCATTATGGTCAAACCCTTAAACATTCATTCCTCTCACGTAAGCACTAGGGGAGGGAGAGGTTTTGATCTTTGTTTTATTTTAAATCTCTTTGTATTTGGGGGCATTATAATATAATAGAATTATATAGAATCCTAATCCCATCCTTCTAGGAACAAGTCCGCCCTTGTACCTAGTTATGTTAATACTATAATGTCTTATTGTAACAATTGATTATACATACAATAAACAATAACAATTTTTCGTAATTCTCATTCCTATGCTTCTAATTATTGTTTATTCCTAACTTTAACAATATTAACTATGTGACATCAGCTTCAATATCCCTACTGTTAGGGGCATTGAAGATTTACTGACATGCATCGCTGTTGTCGGACATTCGCCTAGTTAAGCGATGTATGGATTAGTATCCTCATATTATTGAGAGCACAGTCTATCTGTTTGTCACTTTCTTTAATACTAAATATTTAAGGATATAAAAAGCCATTATATAAGTTTTGGGTTATTTAATTGTAATAATAGTTTAATAAAATTGAGCATTAAAAATTAAATGGCAGCAACTGCCTTAAAATTATCATTTTCTTAATGCAATAAACATTTAAAAAGTAAAGAGGAGATCCTTACAATGGAAAAAATCTTACAACTATAAAAACAATGGCAGAGATTCTTTGGAAAGCATGCAAATTTGTACATTTTGTAATCTATGTAAATTTATATTTATCTAATTGAAAAATATGTACAATCGATACAAATACCTACTAGATACACCAATATTTGTCAAACATTGTAAAAAACGGACTCTTTAATTATTATTTACTAACATTACTATGGATATTTAATCTGCAATTACATATAAACGTCCGCCAATGCAATTGTATCCGTTGGTATCATAAGTCCGCCGTGCGATGACTTTTACAGTGAAATTGAGAAATATCCATCGAAAATGTCATTAATTTGCCGATTCACGGGGGTATATAATAGAATATATATACGAGTATATTAGAATATATATTAGAGCTCTACCAACCTAGAAACCGCTGTACGTTTTCAATGCCGGCTTTAGGTGTGTGCGAGCGCACAGGGCGCCTTGACTAGAGGCGCTCTACAGAGCAGGCGGGCGCAAGCACAAAGAAGGGGCGCGATGGAACTTCTTGCACAACCGCTGAGCTCCACAACATTATTATACCCACCGCTGCCTATACGCATATTTTTATTTATGACATTATTTGAGCAAACGAACCTTATTGTCGATAAGAACTTATTACATTTAATTAGTATTTACAAACTAAAAATTTAGTTTTTTTAGGATTCTTTTAAAATACAAACATACCCATCTGCTATTTAAGATAAAGCATTTTTCTCGCATTTCACTATAGTCTCTTCGAATCTATAACCGACAATAACGTCTTTTTTTAATGTTAAATATTTTCGGTGAATTCTTGTGAATTTTAAAATACAAAAGTGGCCGCTTTATTTCCTTAGCGGTACGGTGGAATTATTATGCATACGATGTAATCCCCCGTTGGAAGTTTAGTCACAACCAAAAGAAAAACTATTTACAATAAAGCATCTCATTATTAATTAAAATTAAAAAAAATTGTAAAAATTTACGTATTTTGGACAGGATTATAACACATATTACATATATATATTACTTTATTTATTACACTTAATTAAAAAGATTTAATACATAATTGAGCAAATTTAGGTGTATTGGAAGAAAATCTTACAAACTACAAAATATGGTATCTTTTATTAAGGTTCCATGAAAATACTTGTTTTTTCATGGAACCTTATATAATTAATTAATAAATGCATCGATAACACAATCATGTCTTTTGAAAGAGATCTTAATGTATATAAAATTAATTATTTCAATTACATAACAATAATTTCGTTTGTTAAAATGATATTCAATACCGCATAAGAAAAGTATTTAATATCTTTATTATAAATACAGTAGCCGGCTATAATGGCACCTCGTATATTTAGAAAGGGACCATATTATATCCGATCATCTCTTTCTCACTCCCTATGTGTCATATGCTTTGCAATGCAGAGAACCTGTATTTTGTATAGGTTTTGTGTTTTGAACACAAAATTACTATATGGCTTAGTACTTGAGCCATAGGTTTCTAGTCTTAATTTGAGCTTTGGTTTTTATAAAATTAGTTAATATATTTTTAAGTTAACATAATAGAGGAAAAAAAAAAACGTTAATACCTACACGATAATTATTAGAACTGTTCAGTGTCTGTAAGAATAGAAAACTGCAATTAAATACATTCACAGAACAGGTACAGAAGGCGGTGATATATGTGGCATATCGTTAATAAGCAAGAGGCGAAATGTAGGTCGTTTTTGGTTGTGTATGTTATATTAGGTAATTAACGAGGCCTCAAAACAAGGGGTCTAGAACAAGAAGGGCCAATTGTCTTATTCTCATTTACGATATTGCATATAGGTACAGTACTCGTTACAAGTTTTTGTTGGGATGTTTTAACCTCATTTATTTATTTATGATAACAGTTTGACGAAAGCAAATAATTAAGAATAATTTTCATAAATCAATATCAGCTTATAACGTCCCACTGCAGGGCACATGCCTCACCTTGACAACGAGGGGGTTTCCGGCCACAATCCACCACGTCGGGCCCCATGTGATTTGGTGGGTATACAAGAACTAAAGATTTGAGATACACGAGGCCACGACCCCACGAATGAGAGTTGAGAATATTACCAGGCTTTTACCATTCTTAAGAAACCGCTTAAGGAGAATTGAAAATGTAATGGTATTAAGAAAACTCGTCGTCTCATTATTCCGTTTCCTCATTTTCCCAACTCTTCTCAAATCCATTCGCAAATCTCCGAAGTTAGGCAGCGCATCCGGGTGCGTGCCAACGTTTGTCATTTTGCACCGATGTTGGCATGTATCGCGGATGTCTATGGGCGACAGTATCCACTTACCACATGAATGCGTACATGAATACCAAATGAAAGCTTTTAACATAAGCTTCAATTTTTATTATCGCAATAAAGCTCTAAAGTACCGGGAAAATGAGATATCTGCCTTACAAGTATCTCTAAAATGTATAGGGAGAGACGATCCAACCACCGGCGGAAGTACAGTCGGCCGTGGTGCAGGATCCGCCGGTGCATCCCGTGGAGAGACGGTTCAGCGGACTTTTCTATCCAGGGTGTCCAATTTGGTCTGAGACCATCTGAGCACGTCAAAGGTGTACATGAGAGCGGGCATGACCCAGTATTTATAGGCTCAGACCTTATTAAGGCCCGATTTTTAACATTATTTTTTTTATCTACCTAGTGCCCTTTTTATAGATACCAAATTAATCTGGGAAACAAAATATTTACTTATGGTAACTGTAGGTTATATCAATAAGTTGACACACATTACAATTGTATGGGCGGTTATAAGAATATGATAAGAAGCCATAAGAATGATGGACACTTTTATATGAAACCTGACCTGGTTTCATATAAAGGTGTCCATCATTCTTTATCTAATTTAACGGGTCTTAAAATTATTATGGTCGTTATTTCTTATGTTATATCTTACAATCTTTGAAGCCTTGGTACTGTAAGCTTGTCCCTAATACACCTCAAGGTGGTGAGCTTCGCAGGTGAACTTGGCACTAGCTGTTCCTGATACGGCCTCCTCGCGGGCCGTGACGGTGGCGTGCAGGCACGTGGTATGTTCGCGACGTGAGGGTGAGACTTCACGTGCTTGCGGAGAGAAGAAGGATCGGTGTAGCGCTTGCCGCAGCCGATAGCACCACATGCGTATGGTCTCTGCAAAGGAGAAATAAAACAAAGATGACGGTGAATCAGAAAAAGAAGCATGTTGTATTCAATTAGCTACCATATTCCTTGATGCTCTAAAATTTCTGAAAATTATACTGCAAAAGAAATATGACATAGACGAAGGCAGATCAGAAAAATAAATTTCAAATTAGCACTCTTGATGTTAAAAAGTGTGTTAAATGTCTTTCCTAGTTTTGATTGATTTTGGAAATTGCATAAACTAGTAGCACCCAATATCTTCAGTACCGTACCGGGGGTCATTTGTTAAATACCGACACAAAAAGAGAGTGGCAAAATCGTTAGTACTTCGGTGACACCCATAGATTTACGTAAGTGAGCACGAGGGGGCTTACTAATAAAATGAAACTATTGTTCACCGAAGTAATGATTATGTGAAAGTCTGAACATTGTTATTTATCTACTACTTTTTACGTTCAGTGTAGAGTTCGGGACAGATATTTGTGTTAAGTTCTTACTAGTCGTGGGTATTCACGACTCCTCGGAGTGTTTCGGCTCACTTAATCCGGCTCCGCTCGCGGATCCGACTCCTCTTAACGATTCCTTGACTCCTTTGATTCACCTACTTATATTTTGTAAGAGCCTGCGAGCGACTCATTCGCTTAACATCATGTTCGTTCATGTAACTCAGCAATCCAAAAATGAAATGAATAAATAACTCCTTGGAGTCGATAACAGTTAGCCGCAATTATTAAAAGGTTCGGCTCCGCTCGCGGTTTCGGGTCTTTTGATTCATTGAATCCGTAGTTACCTATCGCTAGTTCTCACCCTATATCCAAACCAATATGGCCAATAAAAAAAATTAAACATCAATTAGTCACTTACAGCATTAAAATGTGTCCGCTGATGTTTCGCCCTATCCGAGGAGTTGGAGAACGCCTTCCTGCAGTGAGGAGCTGGACAGGCGTAGGGACGCTCCCCAGTGTGGGATCGCACATGGATCTTCAGGTTTTCTAATCGGGAGAAGGCTTTACCGCAACCTGGATGCTGTAAAGAGGAAACCACATCAGCAGATATATAAAATGCTAGCGATCCGCGACGACCAGCAATACCGTGTGTTGGACGCATTGGTTTGTATTTCTCAAAGTGACATAATTTTCAGAATTGGTTTAATACTTTTTGTGTTCACCTGTTAATTGAATGTTGTTCAACAGTGATTGTGAAACAGTGAATGTGTTAATTGTTCAACAGTCTTTCTTTATAATAACAACAGTGCAGAAGTGAAAAACAGAAAATACAACTGTTTGTCATCTGTTTATCCCAATGGCATCCGAGCACCAAATTAACCAAACTCTTAATTAGTAATAGGTAACTCCGGAGTTAATGAATCAAAAGAGTTGAATCCGTGAGCCCCTTGAAATCCGTGAATCCCTTAATTGTTTCATCGTTTCTTAATTCATTCCGATTACGGCGCCAATCATGATCGTGAGTGTAATCGCGCATCGGCACTTGTCGGGGACCCAAAATCGAGATGCAACGATGGCATGACTTTTTTCTTTTTGTTTATACAACAACCATTAGGGAAAGGGAATGATACGCTCTCGGATGGTGAATAAGTGGGTGAATCAAAAGATTTAAGAAGTAACTACGAGGAGTCGGATCCGCAAGCGGAGCAGGATTAAGTGAGTTAAAACACTCCGAGAAGTCTTGATTCTCGAGACTCATAGTGCTATAACAATCACGGACAGTACAGTATCAGGAGGCTGGCATCTCTTTAATTTTTTTCTGCATCCAAAATCTTCAAACTATTTACTGACGAGCCACATTCGAGAAATTTCACCTCCTTCCTTACTGTGACTTCTTATCCGAATTGTATAATCTATGTTATTTTTTTTTGTGTTTCTTTCTATGCCGGGACATAATATATCTAGGACAGTATAAGTTATGATACTTACATGACATCTATTAGGTTTATGACCCGAGTGAACACGCATGTGGATGAGGAGCTTGTATCGTGCGTTGAATGGACGTTGAGCACGCGCGCATTCTCTCCATAGGCAGCTAAATTCATCACCTGAGTAAGAATGGAAATTAAGTAGTAGGAGCCTATATGTCCTTCTACTGTACGACTGAAAGCCATCTTATACATAATTTGTCGCCACAATATTCAAAGAAGACTGTGCTGTCAAAATTTTATGAATTTAAAATGTTACCTCAAAGGATTTTCATCATAATCATCTGTGATGTGTGAAAATGAAATTTAAAAATGCCGAGAAACAGTTTTTTAAGAAATATTGAACCTGTTAAATAAGTATGAGATGTAGGTATGTACAATACAATGCAATACAATACATAGATTGAAAATTGAAATCGAATAATTTTATATCTTTCAATAAAAGTGTAATTTTGCGAACTTACCTTTGTAAGTGTTGACATGAGCTCTTTCTATGTGTTCCACTAGAGTGCTTTGATTTGGATATCTTTCATAACAATTCTCCCATAAGCAGACTCTTTCGCCTGAAAATTAGGAAATAAGTTATTTTTAATCTTCAACTGTTTTCCATTTTGCAAAATTTACGATAATGCTATAATATAGACGTCATGATTAACAACAGATTTACCTTGGACTTTATCCTTATCAACCTTCCTTTCACTTTGAATATTTTCCTTTTTAGTATCGAAAGGTTCAGTATCTTTTTCTAACGTCAAACCAAAATCATCTAAATTCACAAATAGATCGTCTTCCTCAAACGGTTCGGAGTTTTCATCGTAGTAACTTTGTGCATCACTTTCTACAGATTCAGATACTGATAGTTTCCTTTCATTTCTATCGAAATTGAATTCTGTACAACTTGTCGGTGTATCTGGCAACACATAGGATTTCTCACAATCTAAATTATAAAGAATGTTATTAGGATAGCAATATTGGTCTAAATTGCTTATCATTGGAGCACTGGTGTTTGGAATAGGAGTGATGTTAAAATAACTTTGTTGTGGTGTATCTTCAAAATTATTATTGCTGTGTCGCTTTGAAAACACTGTTTCGATTGAAGGTAAAGTATTCTTAACATTATTTGTACTTAAGTATTCTTCTTTAAAACCATCGGGTGTACTACTCGGTTCACTTTCTTCTCTGCAAAGTTCATCTATTAACGATTCATCGTCAATATAATCGTTATTTTTATAGAAATTGGTTTCAATCTTTTTGTTGTTGTTGTGTTGTTCTGATTTAAAACTATCTTCATCGAATTCTATACTATCTAGATCTAAAAGCACTTCTTTTATATTCTCGTCATGAATATTACTGTCAATAACTTTATCAATAATCTCAAAATCATTTGTACTGGTGCTATTGCCACTGTTATTCCAATTATCTAATACTTCAAAATCGAAACTCTCTTCAATACCATATTTAAAACTATCTGTTTTCTTATTTTTATTACCATTTTCTAGTTCTAAATTAAACTGTGTCATGTAATAAGCATGCAGATCTGAAACGTTATCATTTTTATCCTGAAATAGATCATCCTCATCATAGCAAGGTGTGATATCATAGTCTGCCATTTTGTCGAGTTCATTTACCTTCAGGAGTTCAGTAGTCTTAGGTGCTTGTAATTGACATGTGTTGTTTATTCGCGTTTGCACATATGGTGTTGCTATTATAATAAAAATAAACTTTCTCTGCGTACCATCACGCGTGGCTTCAGCATCTGCGAATTATAAATTTAATCGTTTTTTGTTATTATTACTCTTCGCAAGTCCAACATGTGTTGGACGACTGTTGCTACCTATTTTCATTTAGTTAGGAAGTGGATTGGACATGTTGTACGTTAATTACTTTTTTGTAAGATGATATGTTTGAATTACGGATGTGTTTGACAAGTAGGAACTAAAAAATCTTTTAGCGATGATGGGACATTCGTCGTTTTTGTTGAATGATAATTATGAATTGATGTCAAACGTATGTCTTGGCACGTTCACCCCTATTATATTGTTATATCAAACAAATGTTTAAGTATAAAAAAGGCTGTAACATTTGTTCCAATAGCTCATCCTTTATAATCTCTGTATATTTTATAATTTCTGTATTCTGAATATCCTATTGTTTGAATACGCTATTAAAACCTTTTCCCTATTTAATCATATTTTTTACATTTCCTATGTATTAACCGGCGTGTTTTACAAGATCTCTCAAACTACTTACGTATCTTACTCAAGCGGCTTAGTATAATTAGTATTTATCTTCTCAGTATAAATAAATAACATTGGCTGAAAACAATAATTACTAGTTGAACCCAACTTTAATTCTTAAAAATCTAAAGTTGAAAAAAGGAATCGACCGTATTCTGGATTTTTTGGCGCGAGCTCGAGAGATGCGATTGAGTATTTCTTTGATTCCAAAAAAAATATGCATTATTGCCTTAGTGGTTTAATAGTGATAGTTTATTAAACTTTTTTGTGCGTAATGTTTGTGATAATCAAATAAAAGCATAAGACTGCGTTTTTCGTGTCTTTCCAAGGAATCCAACTGTCCTCAGTAAACTATAGCTTTACTGAGCGACGCCATATTTACTTGAAATTTATTTACACGTGACATTGGCAAAATAGTCGTCATTCTCGAGTCGACGACTGATACTGCCATCAAACTGACGAAGAAGATCGTATTCTGATAGGACGTCAGAAAAAAAATAGTTTCAGTCCAGCTACGAATCAAGAAGGCTCGAAGTCAAAGACATCATCTCGGCCTTCTTCGCTTCAAAACTGGTGTGCAGATTCCCTGCAGACAGACTGGGCCGCCGCCGCTACTCGCGTATGTTCCTACCTGCCACCATCGCTTCAAACCGGTGATAGTGAAGGACAATTCGCGATTTCCGTGAGTAGAATCTTGTACGAGCCGTGTTCTTAGGATCAAAACTCGTGCAAGGTTTTAGGTGTCAGATTTTAAGCTTTTCTTCTTTTAAATATATGACTATTGGATCAACTTTACCCCTTTAGAGTTAGCTTTGCTTACAAATTAGTTACAAACTAAATACAAAATTAGTTTGCTGTGTGTTACACGACAAGGCTACTGCTGATGTAAGGACTAGTTTTTATAGCTGTCAAAAATATGAAAAATATTTCATCGGTTAACTGTTCGATTGGTTTTTACAATAGTGTACCTGTGAATTTTTATTTAAGTAGTTATTAACATTTTTGGAATCGGAATGGAGATGGGCGGAGCTGCAGACTTTATATTATTTACATTAAATTAATAATAATAGAATAATTTTCATACTGTTTTTAGGATTATATTACTACACGAAAATAAAAACAGTCTTGTGTACACATTCGCTATTTGAAAATTAACCCAAAGATTCGCCAGTTTCAAAAATGGAAAATACCAATCTGACTAGGGCTTAGTTTTTATCGATTTATTATCTCAATTTATTTATTATTAAGTATGATTTTTAATTTACGGGTTATTATGATTTCGATTAATGATTTTTAATAATAAATGTTTAGCCTGCAACTTACGGGTTATTATTTGATAGTTTTCTAACAACTTTGTGAAAATAGTAATTTATTAAATACAAGATTTAATTGATTGATTTATTTTTAAAAAAAATACACATTTATAAGCAATCATTAAATAACGCCAAAATAAAACTTAATACTTAATGAAGGAAAGTAAAAAAGTAAAACATATTCATTTCGGCGCGTAAAATTTACAATATGTATCAAAATAAAGAAAACTTACTCACCTGACAAAAATAAAAATAACCTAAAACAAAAACCACTAAAATTTCTAATGTCACAAAAATGGCGCGAACTGTCAACGACACATAACCTAACTTTTCCCACTAAGGACCTGCCACGTCCTCACTGTATCAGTATGGATTCAGAAATAACACAGGAGTTAACGGGATAGAGTTAAAAAATACTGAAGCACATGTGTTTTTATTGAAACAAATCCACATTTGTCTTTACGAAATTTATTAACCTGTAACTTCGATCTTATGTCCTTGTTGCTGAAGTTTAATTTTGTTAAGAATATGATTTATGGAGCGCATTGGTTGGTTTTCCATAGGCAAAGAAACATTTGCTTTTAAAAAACGAAATATCGTTATTATTTAGTCTTTACTCCCTCAATTTAAGTTTGAATATACGTTACAGAATAATTTTTGCGGATTTAAAAATTTGTTTAACTGTCTTTTGGCGCCAATATAACCCATTAGAAACAGCTTTTATTGATTCATTTGTCATTTAATTTTTAAACGTTAATTTCGAATGGACTAGTTTTTTTTCAGTCATTTTATTTTTATCTAGACTGAAATTTAAAATCTTTTATTTTCCTGTTGGACATTTTATTCATGTTGTCACTTGATTTATGGAGAACTGATGTTTAATGAAATCATTCATGGAGTTAAATAAGTATTTATATCTACAGTACCAAGAAGGTTAGAAGTAACTTAATATGAAGGTAGGAAGGAAGATTACGAGTACTTCCTATTCTCACTGTTCTACTGTGCACGCGATTAGTTTGTGGCACTCTCTTCCACTCAAAATATAACGTCCTCAATCTTTATCCAGTTTCAGGGGTCAACTCACTAAAGCTTTGTAATCTTTCATATTTGTAGGTGTATGTATATTTATATGTATGTATTATATGTAGTTAGTGATGTATACTGTACTATCTACCTTCAATTAAAATATTTATTTCCTCTTTAATCAAAGACCTCGATATAACTCAAAACTCTGTTATAGACATTATGTGTGGTGTTATAATGAATGTATAAAATAACATTTCGAACTTAATATTTTAAATCCTCCATATACTGATAAAAAAAATTATTATAAATTTCATTTTTACATGGGCGGTATGGTATTAATGTTTACATATCAAATAATGTTCGATTTCATGGTTTTGTTTTAATTTAATACATAATATTTATTAGAGTTTTGACCTCTGTCGATTGGTGCTATGAAAATACAGGATATTCGAGAAATATAGGATGTTTGATCCCGGAGCAGCGAGCGAGCAAGCGACTTTTCAAAAATACATGCATGAATTTTATATTAACTTTAAAAATTAAATAAAGTTTCATTTGAGTGAAATTTGCTCTGTTTAATATTCAGAGTACTTTCCCTCGATGGCCCATTCGTTTGATTCAGCCTGAATATATAGATTTATTTATTTATAGAGACATTATAGAGAAAGACACGCAGTAAATCTTATACTAGAAAAATAAAAACACATAATCTTAGTCTTAGTTATAAATACAAACCTGCTTTAAGAACATAATGTCGCTCTTAATTAAGATCAAGTGATTTATTTTCCTCTAAATATGAAAATCATGATTTCTGCAATATTATAGGTAGCTTTTTTGAAATCTATCAAATAGCTTTGTCATAGCAATAGCTTAGCAATCAATAGCTTTATCGAACCTTGGGACAACTTCTCATATACGTGTTTTTAATGCAGACAGACTGCAATCGAGCAGAGTCCGCCTGCTACACATTGGCATCAGAGGTACAAGCCAAGATCGCTAAAGAAGGATTGTATTTAAACGAGCACCATAAAACACTAAACGAGCAACAAATCACCGAGATCACGAGGAGTTCCAGCTGAAAATCAACGCTGTGTGTCATCAGGTCATCACAGACACACAGCTAAAGCTGAGCTAGACCCTTATTCTTTTCATCTTTCTAAACTTTCTCTGCTGTTATGTGCTTAAATATTTGAGTTTGTATATTCTTTTCTAACTCTAGTGTCTTGTAACTGTTTTCTGAATAAATGTTTTATCTATCTATCTATCGAAATCATGATAAACAGAACAACCCATTTTTGAATAACTAATTTTATATTACTTGTCTAATTTTATATTGGATTGTCTGGCAAAGATCGCTAATAGCGATAATACCGCCTTCTGTGGAATTCATATGTTGCAATGTCTGTTACTGTCTTGCTTTGTTTTGGTGTGCAATAAAGAGTTTTATCTATCCATCTATCCACTTATCTATCCACCTACCTATTCATCTGTCTATCTATATTACTAGCAAGTTGACGGAGTCCCTTGTCGCGAAACTTCCATTTCTTTATTGTCTCCAGAGAATTGAAACCAAACCCACCTTTAAATTTGCTACCATCTATTTGCTTCTTATTCAGCATTTTTAGTTGCTCATTTAATTATAATTCAATATCTTACGGGGTTTTGTAATGAGGATTTGTTTAGTTATACCTTTTTCCCGTCAACCTTGTCATGTGTGATGTCCGTTATTTTCTGACCACACCAAAGCACATTGATGGCTTCAATGCATCTCTGCAATACTATAACCTTCCATACCATCAGCCAATGTTCCTTCACTGCTATATACCC
Organism: Sesia apiformis; assembly: GCA_914767545.1. Taxonomy (NCBI): domain Eukaryota; kingdom Metazoa; phylum Arthropoda; class Insecta; order Lepidoptera; family Sesiidae; genus Sesia; species Sesia apiformis. The sequence continues at coordinate 2,584,480 of OU611972.1, read as the reverse complement.
ACCATCCCATTTATACGAAACGGTGAGGTTCGCTAAATATGTAAATTTCCGACATAGAATTAGTACGAATTGAATTAAATTGAAGCGACGATGGGCAGGTCTTATTTGCCGTGGGATCATACCAACCGTGGTACCGGAAGACGCTGTGTGACGCTTTTGGCCAGATAGACCGATGACTGGAATGAACTTCGCCGGTAGTACTTCGAAATCTAGTTAATAGATAAGTAAATAGAGTATACAATCAGTAAAATACATTGTCGTCGCTCTAATAACGTTACTAATATCAATTAACCTCTTATTAACATTTGAACTTCATATCAAGTTGATCTGCAGATCGAGCGATCAATGTTGCTAGATGCGGGGTGAATATCTCATTTATTGCAAAATATCGTGATAATGTAACACGCGTGTTTACGTGTTTGGCTAATTCTGTCATCTGACAAGGACTATATGCAGTTTGTTTGTGACAATATATGTACCACGAGAACATAATTAATTAATACGTTCTCTTCACAGTCGATTCTTCAAAGTTGAGGAACAATGCGCCCCCTGGCGCTGCGATTGTTCAAAGCCACTTACCACCACACGAGCAACATATAAATTTGCTCCCTATTCCATAAAAAAAAAAGAAATTAATAATCTGTCCAAAATATATAAGTGTTCTACTGCACCACCGTATTTTCATTTTTATTTTTATTTAATTACGAGTGTAATAACGCCACCGTTTAAAAGAATAAAAAAAAGAAATGTAAATGCACGCGCATTCAACGGCTTTATTTTATCATCGTATTATTATGCACTTGTGTTACACGTGTGTGACACACGACTGACATTATGCATCTGTATACGTATATTGTGTGCCATAGATATATTTAGTCTAGTCTGTTTTAACGATTTTAGGTTCAATTTAATAAATAAGGTTTCCAGTATTTTATGATTTAGGGAACATGGAATTTATAACCAGTAAACTTTTAGGTGACAGACGAGCAGACAGTCCGCCTGGTGGTAAGTGAATACTGTCGTTGCCCATATACATTCACTATACATGCCGACATCAGACCTAAATGGCATACGTTGGCAAGAGGAGTTTTCGTCATCCACTGCACCTCCTGATCCTCTTTGGGAGAGTGGAAAGTGAAATTACATGCAGGATGTAATGTATACATGTACATTTTATAAACAATCAGTCTGGCATTATGTTATAAAGAAACACTAAATTCTAAATTTGACATATAAAATAAAAATAATAAAATGTTAGAGAAAAGTTTCAATGTTTTCTTCTCAAATGAGTGGGTTCAGAGTAGGTAGGTATGCTGTGCAATTCTTAGTGAAATCGTTATAAAGAATGTAGGTACGCATTGGTTTTTATAAACTGTAATGTACCTTCTGTTATGTTGAAATAAATAAATATAATTTTACGTATTTTTTTGTAAAAGTATCTGGTTTTGCGCTTTATATATATTTCAAACTGTACTTTTTTTTGCAAAAGAGAAAAGTTGTAAAATTTGGAAAAGTTTCGGTATGCATATCTACGTACTGCATAGATGCATAGTTATTTGGAAAATTTTCGTAATTCCTATTCGAAATGAAGTTCACTAATCAGCAATTTTCATATGTATTGGTTAACGACTATTATGCCATAATATACTTTTACCGGGATGTCAATCCGATCATAACTGATCCAAATGACAAAAATGAAAGAGAATTTTGTTCTGTTTCTACTAGATTATTAAACAAGGCTGTTGAACTACTTACTACTAAAATATAAGTAAAAATTATTTTTAAACTTACGCTAAAGTACGCAAAGGACGCAAAAACACAAAAATATAATATTTGACGGTTGGAATAGTTATGCATAATTGTATCTAATATAGCATATTGTTAGCCTGTGTCTGTGTGTTAGATTTTCTGATCTTTTCAATCAGTAGGTAACTAACTACCTGTGACTGTCATTTTTTTAAGTCGTCAGTTCATCTGGCTGAAGGTGGTCCCAAATTACATCTCTATACGTGATCTCCATTCGGAGACTCGTCTACACCAATGGTTATCGGTCCTTCGTCAGATATGGTGTGACCATTGCAACTTGCTGCTTCTTGCTACTATTTGTTTGCCCAGGTGTCCATGGGCGGCGGTAACACTTACCATCACGTGGGACCGCTTGCTCGTCCGCCCACTATACTATAAAAAAAAAAAAACTACGGCGACAACTTTATTTCATTGTTCAATTTGTTCGATTCGGATTTTGTATAACAAAGAAACTCAAGACTAGGGATTACAATCCCGCGGTGTTTTGCAATCGCCAACCTACGCGGGATTCCGCATAAGTTTTTAAAATTGTAATTATTTAGTACCTACATTGTTTAACCAGCTTAATTTTTTTTGGAATAAAAATCTACAACAGTATTTCTGTGAACAAAATAACATCAATTTGAATGAAACTCTGCTAACTGTACGAGTAAATCAACATCTCTTATAGGTACATTAAAATAACTTTGGGTAAATGAATTTTGAAAACAAGGTATAACTTACCATTAAATGTTAATTATTAAGTTCTGTTCCAAAATTAATCCTAATCAAGTAATGGTAAGTTATACCTTGTTTTCATAGTAGGTATATTTTTCATCAGTTTGTATGTGATAAAATAATATTATATATCTAAGCAGAGTTTTTAATTTTGATACAATTATAAATCACATTAATTTCTATGCATCGATCAACCAAGTGTTGATTGATCGATGCATCGGTTTAAAGAAATTTATGTATGTACTAGCTGTTGCCCGCGACTTCTTTCTCGTGGTCGTCAAGTACTAATTCAGAAACCCTCGCGTGCGCGTGCACAACAACATACCAAAGTTTCATCGCAATCGGATGAATGGTATAGGAACGCATACGGAACAAACAAACAAAGAAACATTCATTTATATATATAGATATAATATAGATAGATGTAAGATATCTTAGTAGTTTCATTAATTGTCATACAATAATAATTGTAGATCACATCGAGTTGTAATATAATTAAAACGTTTATTTAAAAACAATGGATTCATATTTTAACATTTGTAGAAATAGCTCACTTTTTAAACTCTGTATTTTTTTGTATCTGTATTCTGTAATTCAATATTTAATGTTTTTATATTAGCTATGTATTAACCACTGAAACATATTACCCATCTTCATGAATAAACACACTGGCCGAAATAAATAGCACTGGCTGGAAACTGCTCGATGAAAAAGAAAATTCCAAAATTTGCAAATTTGACAAAATTGTGACAATGAAGAAAAAGAGGAAAATCTAAGGGGTCGCACGGACAGTTTTTGTTTTGGGAGCGATCAAGGAAGGACGTTTGGAAGATCTTACACGCCTGTCCAGGGACTCAGTTGTCCTGGACACAACATCTGGGCCACTACACTCGCCGGCCACCGCAGGTCTGGTCCGTCGCTCTTTGGGCGCTGGTGCTCTTGCTGGGCGCCGTCTGTTGCGCCTGGCCTCCATCGCCCCGTCCGACCGCTGTTTCCAGCTGGCAGACTACTAGGCGCCGCCTCTCCTGCCGACTAACCGTGAGTTTTTGGTGCTTCGAAAACTAGGAAACAGACACTTTTACAGACTCTTTATTTTACGGACTATTTTTTCTAAATTGATCTCAAATTTTGCATCTACGCTTGTTGGTTTAATTGTCGTCAAGTAGTCATAGATCAAAGATAAATGTTTTCCTCTCACTCCTTCGCATTAAACAGGCAGTTGTTTTCTTCTTTAATATTTTATCAAAAGTCTATTTCTTTTCTGGAACAGAAAGAGAAAGCTACAACAATACAAATAGTTGTACAAACAGACAGAGACCACTCGTGCCTATTTGTAGTCTTAAGTTTCTCACTGTTCAATTGATTTGCAAAAAATCTTGGTTATATTCTACGGATAGCTCCAGTGCAATTTCAACATTTTTGTTGTCATCTTTAATAACTGTCCTTTGCGCTATTTATTTACGTGTTTGCGGGATCCTCGCGGATTCACATAGTTTTGCGGGATTGCAATCTTTACTCACGAGTCTAATGACATAGATGCTTTTATTTATTTATTTATTTTTATTTATTTACACATTGCACAATATCGTTCAAAAGGCGAGCTTAATGCTTAAGGTGTTCTCTAGCAGCCAATCTTTGGGTTGATCAGAGAAGTTCAATTACGAGTAGGAGGTGCATGAAAGACAATTTAGATGGTGTGATAAAATAAATATAATAAATACATTATTACATACAAACTTACACACATATATACATGAAAATAAATATAATACATACAAGGTATACATAATCAATGAATAGGTATAATATATAATTAAATATATAGGTACATAAGTTGTATTAAGAGAAACAAAAAAGGAACATGTTGCTGACAAAAGTAAAATAGGAAAGAAAAGATAAAGTAAAAGACGCTGACTGAGACCCTGGCGATGAGAAATGGAAAGGTGAAGATTTTATTTGTGAAGATCTTGAAGATTTTATGGATATTTTTGATTTTTTTCCAAAAGAAGCAGTATAATAAATAGTATTCATACCATACTATCAGCCTATGTCTCTCCACTGCTGGATGTGGACCTCTCCCGTAGCTCGCTGCCGCACATAATGCTCGGGTCTTCTCGTTAATCACCACCAGAGAATTTCTTTTAACGTCGTCGATTCACCTGATCGATGGGCGTCACACAGTGCGCTTCCTAGTGACTGGCCTCCACTCGAGAACTCGTCTGCACCATCGGTTGTCGGCCCCGCGGCAAATATGACCTACCCATTGCCACTTCAGCGTGCTGATTCTGTGAGCCACGTGGCGTGGGTGACTTTAGTTCTTTGGAGAATCTCTTCGTATCAGATCTTTTCCCGCAAAGAAACTCATAGCATAGTTCTCTCGCATAGCTCGATGAGCAACTTTCCAATATCATTTATGAGAATACTTTTGTTAATCGACACCGTTAATTTTTTTTTTTGGTATTGGTATAACGGTTTTGAAGTGGCAGTGGGCAGGGCACATAGCTCGAAGAACCGATGGCCGATGGGGCAGAAGGGTTCTCGAATGGAGACCACGTACCGGCGGACGAAGCCGAGGACGTCCATCTGCTAGATGGACAGACGACCTCATAAAGGCTGCGGGCACCCGCTGGATGCAGGTCGCTGCCGATAGGTCTAAATGGCGGACAATGGGGGAGGCCTATGTCCAGCAGTGGACGTCCAAGGGCTGAAAAGAAGATAACGGCAGACGAGCATACAGTCCACATAGTGGTAACTATCGCCCGTGGACACCCACTTAAGCTAACATGCTAACTTCAGTCCAGAATGACATATGGTACGTTGGCACGCCCCCGGAATATTGTAAAGTGAGAAATATTTGTGATAATCAAATAAAAGCGTGGGACTGCGTTTTTCGTGTGATTCCAAGGAGTCCTCTTCTGTCCTCAGTAAACCTATTATCACTTTACTCCTCCTGACGGGACTTTATTACAACGGGACTGGACGTTGACAGGATACATTTTGGACTTTGAAATTGTTTATTACGACGTGGAAGAATGTGTCAATTGCACATTGCCATATTATTATATGAAGAGAAAAAAAAATCTCATTATGCATCTATAATCTTTATATCTATAAATGTATTATATACTGATTTAATTCAAGCTTCGTGTACGGTTAAAAATGCACCTTGTTTATTCTCAAAAATCAGATCAAAAATAAAATTAGTTACGTCAATTAGGTACTGTTTTTTTTCAACCAATGACCCGTTAAATAATGTTTTTGTGGACTATTCACCGCTCGAACGTGAAGGATGATTTATTAATGTATTAAGTATTGTTTCGTGTTAGTTATCTATCTAGGGCAAGAGATGGATGAAATGCTTACACTTGTCGTGAGGGCAACGGTTCTTAAATCTTATGATATTCTTCAAAAAATAATCTGGTTTAAAATATTACATTGGTTGGAATCTGCTATTATTAGTATTATCGTCCTATAACGTCTCACCGCAGGTCGCAGGCCTCTCTTTGCAATGATGAGGAGGTTTCGGTCCGTATTCCACCATGCAAATAGGTACAGTGCGGATTAGTATATGTATGTATATAGATTAGCCCCAGATTTTTTTTTAAATTTCCGGGTCCGTGTGTTTTCTCACGATATTTTCCATGGCTGTCGGATTAGTAATCATTGAAAAATCCGTACGATAGAAACTCAGTGGTAAGTACGGGCCGCAAATTTGAACTCACGACCTCACGAATGATAGCCGAGCGAATAATTGAGTGGTGGTAATCTGGTTAATAGAATTAATACTAACTTAAATATAAATACTGTAACATTAACATTAAATCACTGTTAAAGTTACTAAAACTGAATACACTCTCATACTTTCTAAATAAAAAATAATTTATGAAGAATGATTAGGTAGGTACACACTTTTGTTTGAATGTTTCTATACAAACCTACCAAGAAATTTTAGAAATCTATTTTAGAAACGGTAATAAAATTTATATAAGTAAATTCCGGGAAAAACAATGGACTTTTTGGCGAGAAGTCAAGTAGTGAAGTTGAGTTTTTGTTTGATTAATTGTAAAAATTGTGTACAATACGTTCTATAGTTTAATAGTGATAGTTTATTAAATTTCAAAGTCTTTTTTTTATGCGTAATGTTTGTGATAATGAAATAAAAGTATAGGACTGCGTTTTTCGTGTGTTTCCAAGGAGTATTCTTCTGTCCTCACCTAACCCACTATCAATTTATTGAGCGACTCCTGACTTACTTCGACGGGACTGGACATTGACACGATACGTTTTAGACTTTGAAATTGTTATTCTAATAACACTTGACACTGTCAGAGTGTGTTAATTGCACCATTGCCATACCTATATAAAGAGAAAAAAAGTAAATTCCGTCTTTGAAAAAACTCAATTTGATTTTAAAGGAATTCATTTTAGAAATATACAACTACCTAGTTAAGATCCACTTCTCACTTGTTAAATACTTAATTGGAAAATCAATTATTAATAAATGGAAATTGAAATGCTTCTATTAAAAAAAGTGAAGTGACAGACTGATGCTGTTGTTACTCAAAAGACAACCCGGACTTTGATATTATATTTATTCCTTATTGCATAGAGTGACAAAAGACGGACTTAATGCTGTGAAGCATTATCTCCCAGTCATCCTTTGACCTATGCAGAGATGGTCCGGTAATTGCAATTACAGTAGATAATAAATACTAAAATTACAATGCTAAATAGGGCGGACATAATATTTAAATGAAATTCAATAATAGATACAAATAAATATGTACATAAATACAAAAAATTGCACATAGATTAATTAATACATGCAGATACTTACTTTAGTCAATTTATTCCAAATCAATATTTATAATTAATAATAATTTACTTATCGATTTGAAATAAATGCTCTTTAAGCCTCTACTTAAAAGTAGTATATGATGGGGCTTTTCTGACATTATAAATTGATTATTCCTCAGGAAGTGGGCTCGCATGATAATTTATTTCATTTCACACTTACTTACTTGCCTTTCAGTTTTTTACATGGAAGTATTCCTTTAATGCCCAATAATAGAGAAAGCAATGAAAGTTTGAGATGCACAGATCGTCGCGGTGGTACACCGAATTAACACACTCGTGCGCTCCATCGCTGACAAACCGCGGCCCGTATCTGTTCAATAATAATAACTACCATTTTAAAATTGTAATACTTTATTTCTCTTTTAATTTTGAATTAAGAATCAACGCAACATCAACTTATACTTTTATGGTATCCGCCTATAACCCCCCCCCTAATCGCCTATAACGGGCGGGTTTCCGGCCGTAATCGACCACGCGCGCCCAGTGCGGATTGGCGGATCACATACTCAATATTTGTTATAATTTCAAGAGTATATGGAGTGTTCTCCCTCACCGCCGAGCAAGTGACAATTTTTTAAAATCCGTATTTAAGTACTTAGTGCTACAGGCCGAGGATTTGAACTCACGATTACACAAATGTAAGTCGAATACAAATAGATACTAAGACTAATTGATATCTACTAATGAATTCTTATAAATAATAGTCTACATTCGTGAATCTAATTTTATTTTAGCCAATGGTTGTTGAAAAAATCATTCAGGCTATAAAATGATTTTTTCCATTAGCCAATTTTTTAAACATATTTTTTCCACACTATTAATATTGTATAGCAGGCCTATAGTTGACAACTGCTGTGAAGCACGTGCACATGTGGCCCAAACTGAAATAAATACAATACATTGGAGGAGTAATTGTGCCACACTTCACGGCAGATGGACAAAAAAACGATATTACATAAATAAACTTTCTTTGAACGCCTAGATATGAGCCGAACGTTTTTTCTGTTTACAAAAAATGTATTTGAAGTGTATGGACTGGCAGTGGATTTGTAAATAAAAGATTATATTTACAAGTCATTCGTATGGTATTTGTTAATATTCTATTCTTTTCTATCCAATCGAATTGAATGTTCCTATTACAGAATAAAAGAAACACCTTATTCCATTACACTCTTGATATAGGTCCGCGTAATGGATTAGGACCCATACAATTATGATCCTATGGACGCCGCATGACAGACTTTTGAAAATTTGCGGGCCCACCGGTCTGCACTATGGGAGGCATCGCGCGTGCGTGGAAAGCTCTGCCCGCCACCTATCACCCGCTGCGCGTGTTGTACCAATCAGTACGCCTGAAACGCTTTGTTTACATTTCAAAACTACAGTTTTCAACTAAAAGGAGTACAATTGATGACGTCAAAGAACTTTTAAAAATCTGTCAGTTTATATTTTGCATATTGGCACATAATGCTAACGTTGAACAGATATTTTCTCTCATCAACCCCCCCCCCCCCCCCGTTGAGTAAAGAAAAGGCTTAAGAAACCTTTAAAAACATTACACGTGAAGACTTTTATCTCTATATGTGGGAAAAGAATGACATTGGAAAGTTACGTTATCAAGAAACATACCATTAATTTACTTTGTACAATGAATACTGTACGGTGGTAACTATTTAACACTTTATCGTTGGTAATTTTGAGGGTAATTTCCTTAGGGATTTAGCAGCAAGAAATTCGGGTAATACTCGGAAGAGTATTGTTACTAATCTAGCCATAAATATTGTTAGAAAGAAAACATTGTTATTTTTTTTACATTATAATTTTATTTGAAGAATTTGTGTTTATTTAGAAATAAATAGGTAAGCATTTTAAAACTATGTATAACGTTTATTCGTAATGCTTTAACATAATCTTTTAAACATTATGCTAGTTTTAGACTGAAACACGCACCCTTTCCATTGGAAATTGGGAACCCTTGTGAAATGTTTCAGGGATTCAATATTATCATGGCGTTTAGAGCATGCCATGCTCTCCAAAACACACCATAAATCATAATCGAGCGATTAAGATCGGGACCAGATGACGGCTAGTCTTCAACTCTAATGTCGTCGAGAATATTCATTTGTAGCCACGCCTGTGTGGAACGAGCCTTATGACCTGATGCTGAGTCTTGCTGAAAGAACTATTCTTGGTTATGGAACAGGGTGTTGTTAAGAGGCTTTACGACCTTCACAAAAATCGTAACTTGATACACTTGAGCCGACGTTTTGATACCTTTTCACAAAAATATGGTTCAGTGACTCCTTGATAGCCTGTTAACTCCTTGATGAGGTGATAACCCCATCAAACCATCGCTGAAAACGGTAAATGGCCACGTTACTCCCTATTGACCAATTGAGCGGCTTCTCTGGAGTTATGAGCATAAATCATTCTGCTTGTTAAAATGTTCCCGATTGGTGAACATTTTCTCGACCGTAAATAAGATTTGCCTGTGAACTCTCTTTGTGTACCGCCGAATAAGTTGTTTTGATTTGTCAACCTTATTTTTTTTTAAATTATCATTTAAGAATTTATCAGTACCCTACGTCTTTTGTAAGCAGCAAGTCCTAAATCATCTTTTAAAATACGTGACATGGTTCTAGATGCTATATTCAATTGTCTGGATAAAATCTTTTGCTTGCGGACGGGATTTCTTCGGATTCTGTCCTTTTATTTTTTTAACATTTACAAATGAAGTGTACATATAGAACAATTTCTTGGTGCCATAAAACTGTGTGAGTTTATCACGGCACTGCACATTCGCTTGAGGGTAATTACGTAAAATTGATACTTGTTTGGCCGGTTTCTTCATACTTTAGTTTATACAGGTTGCTCGAAGTTAGAAGTTATTTTTTAATATAGTACCTACTATTTTAATTTGTCTTTAATATTTTTACTACGTATTTTTTTCTTTTATCTCCAATGTAATTGTATTCATAATACTCGTAATTTTATATTTACGTGTTCTCCTCCAATTGAAATGATTCGTTGTAGCTATTATCAGTTTCTTCTCAGCTATCACTTTTGTGGCGATGTGTTGTGTCGTAACTACTGGCTTTCGTAAATGAATATCGTTGAATTTATGTATCAATAACATGGATTTCACCTTCACAGCTTTAATCGTTTGTTCAGTACGCCAGACTAAGTGTGTTTTATAGAGGGATGGATAACGCAAGCTATCCATCCACCACTGCGTTTTTTTTATAGAGAAGAGGGCGGACGAGCAAGCGGTCCCACGTGATGATAAGTGTTAACACCGCCCATGAACACCTATAACACCAGGGGGTATGCGGGCGCGCCGTCGACCTTGCAAAATCCTATTCACAGCTTTCTTGAAGAACCCCATGTCGTAGCATAATGGAAAGACCTCTTGAGGCAGTTCGTTCCACAGCCTGCGGGTTCGCGGTATAAAATAATTTTTGGGCCGAACAGCACGTGTTGGTGGTAAGCTCCTATTTCTCGCGCCGTTCGTCGTTGTTACACAAAAAAGACAATTTACACACTATAATTGTAAAAATTGGTCAAAAGTGATGAACCGAGTCAAAGGAGATGTTTCGTTTCGTAGGTGAATGGTTTCCCAACACTAAAATTTACTCGTAACGTAGGTAGAAAGAAATGCTTGTAACAAGTGGCACGTTTGGTTTCCACATAATTTCACGAACTTGTGTTCTCGCTGTATATTCCCATACAGACTTACAGGCTTACGTTACAGGCTACTACAGATTCACGTAGGTATCCACCATTTGTTTCATACAACAATTTCCATTCTAGGATATCTATAAACGTATCTCTGACGCTCAAAAATTCTCACGTGTGTCGAATGACAACAAAATCATTGCCACATGTCCTACTATTACTCATCCCATACTTTTAACATCAACAAAAACTTTCGGAGTCAACATTAAAATGCTTTGAAAAATACTAAATTCATTCCTAACTCCCCATTTCGAATTGAAATGACACTTTTTCTAACGCGACTTACTCGTAACCCATCCGTGCCATGTGGTGGAAAAAAGTTTAGTTTTTTGTGAAAGAGTTGAGTAACCAGATCTGGATTAAATATATAGTTATTTTAGATTTTTTACGTCGGTTCAGCGGTTTTGTAGTAAGTTATAATTAAGAGCCACATGTCAGTAGGTGGTTTAGGGTTGGAATACGTACATTATTTTATCGATATTTATTTCATTTAGGGTATTTTTTTATTTGCACTAATATGAGTCACAGTATAACTAGAATGTAGTATGCAAAATTAGATTAAATTATTTATAGATTACAATTTCACATTAAATATACGTAGTCTACTAGTATTATATGTTAAAATTTATCAAAAATACAATATTAAGTCAACAACCAAATCGATGTCCATTAAATGACAATCATTTAAAAAAAAACACACTCGTATATACGCTTGTGTTTATTACGCTTACTTTACTGTGTACTTTACTTTACTTACGTTTTCACTACTTTTACTTCTGTAGTAACACTTTTGCACTAAACTATCTAAACTCCAAATGTGCATTTAGAGTCTTTTATGTACGTTTTTTTCATCAATTTGAGATCAGTCTGCATATGTACAGACTTAACCATCAGCCTATGTCTCTCCACTGTTGGATGTAGGTCTCTTCCGCAGCTCGCCACCACACACGATCCTCGGCTCTTCTCATTCAACCACCGCCGGCGAATTTCTTTAAGTGGTCACTGCGCTTTACAGACTAACAATTTTATTATTGAAATTAATTACCATGCTTAAATATATACCTACAATATTTTTAATTACAAACTTGCTTACGAAATTTTAATGTTCGTTATTGAAATTTTGTATCGATAAAATATCTTCGAAAAACCATTAAAAAAATTATCTTCCTTATCGACAGACATTCAGATGGGACGAATTTAAATTCAAATAATATTTTTTTACACTTTTCAAACGCCGTTATCACATCAACGTTGCCCTCTCCGTTTGCCAATGACACCAGTTATTTAGTGTATCATTATAATTCTGTACTTATATTATGTTTTTTTCTTAAAAATAGCGTTCAGTTTCATAACATTGATAAACTCATTTTATCGACATTTCTATTCATTTCAATTACCTACCACAGCACTATTGCACTTGTTTCATCCCATAAATCATGTTAGCGTACGGGGTGCGTCGATGATATTACAACGCGACGTAAAGAGTACGGTCCAATACCTACTACTGTTTTTTTTGTTTTTTATTGTTTGTGTTAAAGTTAAAATACTTCGATTGTTGTGTGAGTAGTTCAGCAGGTGTCAATGGAATGATGGCTTCAAGCTGAATCAGAAAGAGAATATAATTATTTCCGTACACGCCAAGAATAAGTTGGATAAGTCGATATATATGAAATGAAATATTCTGTTTTCGGTTACTAAATTTTATTTTGTTTTTAAAGTTTAATAAATATTTATTTTTAAGATTTTGTCGAAATATTTGTCACATCGCGTCGATAATGCGACCACAATTAGGCATCGCATTTCGTATGAGTATCCGGACACGTCATTCAGCGGATATGAGGCGACATATAATACATGTTATACTTTTATTTGACATGTGATATATGTAATTAATTTTTAACTATAGGCTTGCCCTGACTCTGTAAGTCTATATTATAAACAATTTTAGACTAAAAATATGACAGAAAAACGATTCACTTTTATACCGAAGTATCGCATAAATATTTTATTTAAAAAATTAATTCTCTAAACTAATAATATCGTGCAGCGATCTGTTAGCCGTATTTTCCGTATGTACCTATAGAAAAAAAAATGTTTATATAGAAATTGTAAAGCTTTACGTGGCCTATCCAACGATATATTAGTTTTTGTATATAGACATCTAATGTTTTCCATGATATTCGGAGAAAGTTACAGCGTCATAATTTTGGAACTTGGAGAGGAGAAGCCTGGAGCGGCGTTGGAGGGGGAGAGTACACGCTGCAATCCAACAGGCGCTGGACGCACTCGACTGGACTCGTTACCCCTCTCTCACAGAATACCACCTTGAAATGTACTGCCTTTCCCACTTTATCATATTCCCCAATGTATGTACGTGTTTCGGTAGAGAGATATGCCAGAGCCCATTCCCATCCTATCCCTTCCCACGTCCCCATCCCTTTCTTCAAATCCATTCTTTCATGAACAAAGGTAGGCAGCGCATCCGGGGGCGTTTGTCATTCTGCACTAATGTTGGCATGAATCGCGGATGTGGGCGACAGTATCCACTTACCACCAGGTGGACTGTATGCTCGTGCGTCGCCTTCTTTCTATAGAAAAGAACTACTTAACCGATTTGTCTCATCTTTGAAGGAAAGCGGGATATAAACTCAAACTATTCCCATACCAAATTTTATTTCATACCGTTGAGTTTCGATGTATGTACAGTGGACCTAGCCACAAATAACTGCAGTATGGAAGATCACATTATGATTTTTTTTTTGTGGCCAGTGTTTTAATGCAATGGATGTATCAATATCATACCACTGGGGTAGACGAGTCATCGAATGGAGGCTCACGGTTCGTCGATGGTGGCTGGATGATAGCTGAAGACCGTATGTGACGACAGGCCTATATACAACAATGGAGAGACAGGCTGACGGTATGGTATGATATTGTTTTAGGAAGCAAAGTATAAAGTATCGAATAATGAAAATGTTTTAAAATCACCATAAAAATACGGACAGTATAACGACAATTCTTTATACACTCCACATTGTGACGATGTGATATAATTAATTATTCTTCGGAAGAGTATTGTTGCATGTGTTACGAATGTGTGCGGGCGCGACGATGCATTGTGGCAGCTTGCAACTGTAATTAATTATAGTCGTGTTTAATTACTTTTACATTATTATTATCTAATTATGTTTAGCTATGTCCGCTATGATAAAATTATACACAATTGTGCTTATTATTAGGTACGAATTGTATTAATGCTTACCTCATCTTTTCCCGTGGTTCTTGTAAAAGGCGATTAGGGGACAACAAAGCCGCTGCTACCACAAGCCTTGAGGAAGTACACCGCATATAAGGCATATAAGGCTTTTGCAGTAGCGCAGTTTACAGCGTAGCGTAGTTTGGGCGTATGCTTAACATATTGAAATATATGGAGGAGCCTTGACTGTGGCGTTTGGCCAGCGCGTAGCTCATGTTTCGAACGTAAGCGCGCTGTTGCAGCCTTTGAACAGCGTTTGGAGAGCGTAGGTTCTTAACATTCACTCAGTGTATCAACGATTTGTAAAGACCTGTTGTGTCTTTTGACCAGTCAAGAAGTGGGATATTATGGACGTGTTGTTAGAAGAAAACACAATTTTAAGATTAGATGTTGTGGTGACACGTTTTTACTCCTGGCTAAGCGCCTTCTACGCTTGCCCTAAACCATACATGTCCGGTGACTCTTGAAAGGCCATTAGGGCTACAAGAATTTAGCCATTCCAAAAAAAATCCAATAGTTTGTCAAGGCGGGTTTCGGGTGCGCCGGACGCCACTTTTGCGCTCCAAGCGCTCCTCTGTAAGCTGCGCTGCTGCGAAAGCGTCGCCTAACAATGGACTCGGCCAGCGCGCCGTTTTAATGCCAAACATATGCTTATTTATCTATTTAACGGATCTTAACGCGAATGTTTACCTTATTTATTACGCGAAAATCTCAAATGTTATATTGTATACATATGCTGTTCTAGCATTTTAAGGCTATGCGGTTAGTATACGTCACTCGTGGGCAATGTGTTCGAGGCCCTCCTCGAGCACACGTCCATCAGTGGATAATAAAACAGCTGGTGACAGTTACGGTGACGAGTAGAAAACTGTTGTCTAAAAATGAAAATACATAAATAATTGTAATGATTTGGTTTAATACAACACTAATTAAGTATAATTTACAATGATCATTATTTTGCGCAGCGTTGCGCGCCAAAACAGCCGCACTTGGCGAGCTGAGAGTGTATCTCTAACATAGATAGGGCTCCTCTTTCACTCTCATACCATTCAAACGACATCAAAAAGAGACGGAGATACATCCTCAGCTCGGCTTCTAACACCACACAGCGAATCCGCTAATCGGTACATAATATGCAATAATTATTTTTTATAATGTTTAACAATTAATATTCAATTCCAGAAATGTAAATATCAATAGTACTTTTAGTGTATTTCGTTCAAAATATTATTTGAAAAAAAAAATGCAAATTGTACTTGGCTACAAAATTAACTTAAATATCCCAGCAATTGTTAGAGACTCAGGGTAGTTGTAAAAGAGGTAATTTTATAAACATACCTTAATTGTAATCAAATAAAAACAATACTACGCATTGGGGCCGCGTTGTGTAGGTATATACCAAACTCCTAAACTCCACAAGAGCGGACTTGTGCCCGACAACGAGACATTATAAGTTGATATATATTGATAAATATTGTTTATTCCTGTCTGCCTCACTCACCAAGTCTGTCCCATCAGTGGGGCAGAACGGAAATGTAATGAAAGAATATCTAAACGCCCCACCGTATTTATTGGTGGGGTAAAATGAACTTTACGATTCCTGCCCTCCCTACCGTGTACAGTATGTAAATTAGACATTATAGCACATTATTTTTTTTTCTTTTATTTTTTTTCCATTGTAATGCAGATTTAACATATTATAAATACATTAATTTCGTCTTTAAAACATGTTTAAAACTACCCCTGTTCATAATTAACCCGTATAAATAACTTGCAGGTAATAAAAATAAATAATTCGTCAGTGTATTTTATGCATTTTTTGATATATGTGCATCATATGAAGCGTATATAAAACAATACAAATATCAATATGCAATACAACTGTATAAAATATAAATGTTATTAAATTATACCTCTATAATATGTTTATGTATCTATTTAATTACATAAAAGACAAGTAGGTAGAAAATAAACTTGAAATTTTGATGTAAAAAAAGCGAAAATGTAACAGAAACAACCGTTTCTATAAATGAAAATCTCAGATCAAAATTTGATATAGGTATATATAAGATCCTTATATTTTCAAATCTATATAGGAAAAATAGGAAATAATGAGATTTTTATGAATTATGTGAGTATTAGAATTGAGTAAAATTATATATATATATATATATATATATATATATATATATATATATCAGCATATAGTTAAATTGAAGACGGACTTGTATTTCCCAAGCAATATTCTTAAAAAAATGTTAAATAAGACCGATTTCTGTGAGTAACTTGAAACAAAAATATTATATTACAGTATTATACAATGTTCTCCATTACACAGATAATACTAAAATAACAAAATAATTACGCAAAAACATAAATAACAGTATTATACATTAAATTTTCGTGCAATTTATAAAATTGATGCGTCGGATTAACAAAAAAAATGTGATTTAAAAATGTATACCTGCCTATACACACATACATATACTATAAATAACAATATTTTTAATTAGAAAGTGGTTTATATTTATTATACATGTTTGAATAACAGAAACCATAATATACACAAATTATAGATATTATAGAGGTATATGTACATAACGTTATTATCATTATTATGTAAATGCGAAATCGTATGAATTTACAAAAGAATTTCGTGGGATTTATTTTGACATTAACTTCAGATGCAACTATAAATTTTGAATACACTTTACATACACATCGATTACAGCACTAGATCTATTTTAAAGTATACATCCATAATTGTGATATGATTACTTTCACCTCATCTATTTATCCGTTCGTTGTGTAATCAAACAAATAAAAATAAAAAAATAAACATATTTTGAGGTATTTTTAAACTTTCAAAATAAATGCAAAACTCAATAGTGAAAATCTCTGAAAATGCACGATGATTCGTAAATATTGTTTTGAAATGAAAGAAAAAACTAAATGTTCGTTGCTATGGTTACTGTCCAAATCGGATATTACAGTGAAAATTTTACTACTAACTTCACTTTTCACTAAATTCTCTACAACATGAACTATGCTCCGGTCATTATAGGAAGAGCTCTGACAGCTCACATAAATCTTTAACATGTAGTAAAAATCATTTTACAACTCCCATAGTTATTTAAGAATACTTTATTTATTTATCGTGTTATGTTATATGAGATAAGACTTAAGAAAGAAACGGTATTTACATAAAATTAATTAAATACAGAACTGTCAGCGCTCTTCCCACGATAACCGGTTTCATAATAAGTAAACGTTGACACGTATCTAAATTTATATTTACTTATAAAGAATTTACAATTCGTGATGATAATATTAAATATTTACAGCCTAAACTTACATCTAAAAAAGTATAAAAAAAATCAAATTCCTTGGAATTATGAGGCTTAATTAATTGAAATGGTACCATGAAACAATTATGGCACGGCATTCTAACACAGACAACAATGCAATTTTCATCGTAAGATCAATTAAAAAAAATAAAATCATTTATATTAACGATCAGATCATCAAGCTGTATCATCGTAAAAAAATACGAAAATCAATCCCGTCAATAAAAATATAGATAAATCGGTGAAAAATCTATTACTTAAATTTAACCCAAATAATAAGTAGTTTTAAGAAAGTTTTCAAAAAATAATAATCATTTTTTCAAATCGCTAAGCGTCACAGCAGCTACTCGCGTGTACACTGACTGCTTTATACTTAATCCAATACAACTATTTATTGTTCTTACTCATTGTATATTACACATAATGATTAAATACTTTTTAAATATTGATATGGACCTTATAAGGTTTTATCGTTGACTGCTTTTTTACTTGCACAATTCGTTTTTCACCTAAAATTTTCTAACACTTACACCTAATTAAAATTCTTAACAAATAAAAATAGACCTAGAACTAGTATTACAAAAAAAAAAATAAAAAAAATCGTAAAACCTATAATACTTCGAAGTACCCCGTTAAAACCGGGTCAATGAAAAGAACTTAACGTATTTGGTTTCTAATGTATTGGGTTCAGTAATAAATCATTGCCGTTTATTTTCTAAACTTGGAAAGTTGAAATTATGTAACATTTTAATCAATCACTCAATCGACTCGTTTAATTTTGGAGATTGTGGTGTGCGGCCTTGAGTTGGGGCATACAAATATGAAAATCATAATTCATTTCACAAGTTACAATATGTACAATGTATCATCGAAATAGCAGAAAATCTGAAACACATTAACTAATTTAAAATACATGAAACTGTTGTAATGAAAAATTGATTTTAGGCTATAAAACATACAAACATGTAAAATTTTGTCGTTCTATCTAAAACGTTCGTAGTTTCATTACTCAGTAGAGAGTAATGACCGGCGGCAGCGCGACCGACGCGACGGTAGCGCGTCACATTGATCGCGTAACTGCGCATAGAATAGATAATATGCTAGAAATGTACAATAAGTTGTGAAAAGAAACCTATTTTAAAAATTGGTAGAATTGATTCTTATTTCGATACTGAACAGTCTACTGTCAGCTTTTGGGTTATTTCAATAACACGTTGTTCTAGAATGTTGTATCATTTTAGATTTACAATAATAAATCAAATCTTTCAATACTCGATATTGATTTCAGCATTGACAATAAAAAACATAAATATAAATATATGGCCAAGTTCCTTTATACTGACAACATGAACCATGTTGTCCACGAAAAGAATTATGATCTAGAGAGTACCAAATTGTGTGTGTGTTGTTGTATAATAATAAATAAAATTAAACGAAATTTGCAAATCTCGTTTCCATGATTTTAATCAAAACTTGGTAAGGTAGCAATCAACTTACTCCCGTCATGCATAATTTATTCAAAAGCGAAATATTAGATTAGTATGTAGCGTTGGATTTTAGGATTGATAATAATTTTTGGTTTGTTTTAAATATCACAAAGAAAAAAGAAATGACACAATAATGAATTAATATAAATAAAGAGTGACATACAAATATGTATATTAATGATATGAGATTTAAACTCTCGAAAATTGAATAAATAAATTACAATGATGAGAATCAAAGGCTAATAATAATAATTTTTGGTTTGTTTTAAGTCATTAAAATGGTATGTGAAAGGATGCAAAAGCTATTTGCTCGCTAGGTTTGTGATGTGTATGGAGAAAATGCTGCACTAGAAAGAACGATAGAGTCACACGCTCACGCTTCAAAAGCGGTCCAAACTTCATTTTTGATTTTTTTTTTCAAGTTGTAATAAAAACAGCAACAATTCATTCCTCAATCCAATAGAATTCGTCATCGCGAGACCGTCCTTTTTAATATAAAAATTCAACATTGAACACATTAAATATTTAAACACCGTTCTAATAAATTGAAATAGAGCTACACCCGTAAATGTAAACTGTATTACATACTGTGATATTACAACTAACATTACTATTAATCAAAAGTCTCAATACGAGAACAAAACTTTACACAATATAGCAACAGTTTTTCACCATATTTTAATAATTTCACCACTTTCAAAGTTGAATTTTTTTTAACATTTCTATAACCGTTCGTATGGCTGTCGACACTGCACTTCCAATTTCGAATTTTCATTCAATCGCCATATCATAAAATGTCCTCGCCATATTCAGAGTTATTAACAATTTTACTTGTCGGATCTCTGTTCGTTGAGGGACAGATTTTCGGCTTCGTCCTTAACGTGTGAGATGGAAGGGCGATATCTGTCCTCCGGCCGCGGGTAGTCATCGTACGGGCTGGTCTCCCCGGAGCGATTGTTTGAAGACTCCTTGTTGGAGTTTGAATAATCTGTAAAATAGTTTTTTTGATTATTATTATTTATAAAATATAACACTGAATGACCAATATTGTGACCAATCCTTGTGTGTGGGTCCAAAGACATACAAAAACACGAATAGAAACTGTTAGGTGCCGAACAAACATTTGTCTTTAAACAATATGAGGCAAATCTTCGGAAAACATTTAAGAGAAGATATCTTTGTATTGATTTTGTTCTTTCCTAAAGTATTTGTAGTACTAAAGATAATTTTATGTATTGAAAAGCATTTTTTAGGATCGCAAATATTCTGCTTCCAGATTAAACATAGATTGTTAGTAATTAATACAAATGAAATTTGATCAGCTAAGAGTAGCTTTGGGCAGGACCACTAATACAAAAGAGAACAATTGACGGTCAGAGGTCACATAGCCTGATAGAATAGATTAAAAATGTGTTAAATATATAAATAAGAAGATTCTTTATTATTATGCATAATTTATTAAAATGATTATTGGAGTGATTAAAGCGATAATCAATATCAGCTTATACGCGTATCAGTTGTTTACCTTTGTTAGAATAATCAGAAGCCTGCATCTCATTCTTAAGAGCATATATGTTGGGTTTAATATCTTGAGTTTCATTAGCACTGAGATCTTCAGCTTTAACCTCGTGGGACGAACTGCTGCTTCCGTATCCATTCAGAATGGAAGGGCGACTGCTGAAAATTAATTATATAATACAAAATGTAGGTAAATATCATACTTAAAACTTTTTCGACATCTAAATGATTAAATTTTATTATAAAGTAAAAGTAATGAGAATAAAATTCAGAGTATTTTACCTATAATCATCATGCGAAGAAGGATATTCCTCGGTACCCTGCATCATATGATCTTCACCAGACATGTATGACAGGTTGCAGTCCTCCATCATACCCTAATAACATACAATAGTTCAGTTTATCGCTGTGGCTCTTAATTTTAATTTTAGTTTTCGGAAATGCTACTACTTACCTGAAGGTTTCGCTTGAGAGCTTCACTATAACCATGAGGGCTTGTCATCATGGGTGGAGATTGAGCTCCCATAAATCTGTTAAATATACATCTTAAATTAGATTTATTTCGACTATTAGGCGATTGATGAAATAAAAACGACTGATTTTATTATTGTAATTGATTATTGAAAAAATAAAATTGTTCTTTACTTAAGAATTTAGTTATTCTTTTAAATTTCAATTTTGTACTTCAGTTGAAATAAAAAAATATAAGTACAGAAAATAATAAAATAAAAACACCATACCCGGCCATTACAGACCTCTTCTAAATTAATGATCCTTATATAAATTGTATGTATTGTTATAGTGTAATTTCTGTTCAGTGTTAAATTTTGAATATGATCGTCCAAATTAGTATGTTGCAGTGATTCGTGTGACGGCGAAATGTGTGTATGTGTGAAAGAGAAAAATATATAGAAAATTACAAAATGGCAAGCTTAATTGAAATGGTAGGAAAAATAGAAAAACCAAACTACCATGCGACAAAAATGCACGTGCAAAGCCGAAAAGCCATACCTTAACTGATCTATTAGGAATATAAAACATGCAAAATGTTAAAAATGGGAATAAGAAAATATTAAAAGATCCCTTCATCTTACTTGCAAATCCAACGACGATCCTTCTTTACAATAACATCATTTAAATGCAAGAAACATGCAAAAATCCATAGAAGTAAACATGTTTTATCTTAAGTTGATATATCTTATGGTTTTCATCAAAACATATGTATAAATTAAAAACGTATTATACATTACATTAGCAACATATGAATTAAGCTAATTTATTAGACTAGTCATAAATACAGTGATGTTAAAAACTAGAGCAAAACAATCGGTTATAGCTTCGCACTCTAGGAGTCTAAGGTATGTACAAAGCGTGCTTATTTTATATTGACGATATAATATTATTCATCCTTTATCTAATAGGCGAGCACAAAAGATTTGTGTAAATATTTAATAAGCACACATTGTATTATTATTTATTATTAACTATAATATTGAAACAATCAAGTGTTTCTAGTTACAATCTAACATGACATATTGAATTAATCTAAGTTTACACAGTGATACATATTACTTTATGATCGGACATAGATCTAGTTTTATGAAATCCGAAAATATCGAACGATAATTTTCGGTTAGTATCGAATGTTTCACAAACAACAAATACTAATTGTGGACGCGATCGTCCAACGACTCTCAAATTTGTAAATGGAGACATATTTTGAAATAATTTTGTAAATGTACACTTGAGTTCCCGATTCGAATATTCGTGTCTGAATTTTTTCTTCCATAATTTTACGCAAGACTTCCAACGTTATATCTTTAAGAAAATTATTACGGCTTTTTCCGATAAAATTATAAGTCCCGGACTGAGCAAAATTAAATGTGTCTCTATAATCACGAGACAATTTGATCGAAATTATAATACTAATAAGAATTGTTTTTGCTGAATCCGGAAAGAAATAAGCCGCCGCCTAAGGATCTGGATTCGTTGGACGGTCGCAACTTCGGATGCGGCTGCGCCCTTACTGTGCTGGTCCGGCGTTGGGTGGCGTCGGGTCATACTTCCTGGGCCTGCCGCGGCTGAGGTGCCGTCTCTTCACGAACTCCGCGTCATCCACCATCCAAAACGATCCGAAGTCATCCTCGTAGCGCACAAAACATTTGTGCAGAGACAGGTTCGTCCGGATCGCATTCTATAATTCATCTCCGTTTAGCAAATCAACAATGACCAGTTGCAGAAATCGATCTGCAATGCAACTCAGTTTCATTAACTTATCAATTTAAAGTGTGCTTCCATTATCTTCACTTTAGTACTTTAGGGAAATTTTAATAATTTCAATTTGACAATGAAAGCACAGTCAGATCGTCGTGGAAATATACGAAGTCATGCAGGATTTGACCCAAGAAGAGACCCCGAAGGAGAGGATAGATGATAGGAGGAAGGTTAATAGGCAAGCGAGAGAAACGTTATTCACCGCACCGCTGAAACTCACGAACACACACAAATAACAAGTCCTAAATACGAAAAAAATTACATAACCCCACATCTGGTAGCGTAATAATAGAAAGGTTTGGATATGAAATTGAAAACCTGAATGGAATAACATGTGTATTTTATGGCTGTAGTACTTAACTAACAAAGATTTAAAGAATCTATTAGATAACATTTAGTCAATTAATGATTTTCTTCGATTATAACGCTACTTACAAAATTCAATTCAAAATAAACTACACAAATACATATTCAAATCTGAAACGAGATAAAACGTTTATTTACACAATACATGAAATTTAAATACATCACTAGGTTAGATAGAAAATATATTAAGAGAAGATTAAAATGTTAGAATCTGAAAACTGGTCAGTGTTATTATTGTATAGTGTTTTGATGTGATGTTACAGCGTGAATATTGTAGGTATTCAAAAAGCTTGAAGATTTTGGATTAGTTCAAAGTTATCAATGATTAATAATTAAAGTCCCAACGTAGCAAAGAATTTTAGGCAATATGGAAATGTAATTGTAGGCAATATGGAAATGTAATTTTAGGCAATATGGAAATGTAATTTTAGGCAATATGGAAATGTAATTTTAGGCCACATGGAAATGTAATTTATTGCATTAAACTCCTTAGCATATATTCATAATCAAATTTGTATATTTTGTTAGTAATGGAATGACAATGCTATGAAATTAGTTACCATTAATAAAATATAGTACCTACATTCCTTGTGATAGTTATTTTAAAATATACTTGTGAAAATTATTTTTGGTTCTACAGCACCTACTTATAAAACATTTGGTTTTAGACAATATAAGTCAGTGTTGAATGAATATGTTATGTAGAAAATTGTCTTCAGAGTTTATTTGTATAACAATTATTTAATACCTATATATAAATATGTATAGCAGCCATGTACAGAATTATAAATGTGTGTAATGAATTAATGATATATGACCGCTGAATATTGAGGACTCTTTTGTATTGAGGAGAATTTTGTATTGTGTCTAAAAGGTTGATTGGTGGGACATGTAAAATTTTTGTATTTTACAATTTTGAGTTACAATGAGTATCTGAGTAATGAGTCGAGTTTGGTTCGCATCAAAATTACTAAAAAATGTCTTGTAAAATTTAGTATGAAATAGTACAAAATGTACTTTATATGTAGTCAGTGTATGTAATAAATTTAATTATCATGTATACTTAGACGTATGTGGTGTATTGTACGAACATGTATTATTTGTGTGTGGTGGATCATGTTAGGCTTTCTCTTTTCTGTAAGCATGTGAGTATGAACTGCGTACACATCCCGGCCGAAAGTAATACACATCGACTATGATCGGCTGGCTTCGGTTTTGTAGAGCGTCGTCTCTGTCGTGTGCCTATACGTCACTGACTGACTGACGACATAGACGACGCTCTCTAACAAACCGATGCTAGCCGATCATAGTCGATGTGTATTACTATCGGCCGGGAAGTGTATGGTTCTTTATATATGTACTGTATAGTAACTGGCATTGAATAGAGATATGTGCAATAGTGCAATGATGTTATTGAGAATAACATTATTCAAATTGTGCAAGTATTTGTAATTTTATAAGTATCTCAATTGTACCACAATTTAAGTCTGAAGTGTTTTTTTTTGTATCCTTTGTGTGTTAAGTATTGGATAAATTGTTATCAACATATTTTATTCTGTAGTGTTTTTCCAGTATTATTTCATGTTAATTTTGTTCAAATGTATGTATTTTGTGTGTGAATGGTGTGTCTATTAAGTTTATAGTAATTTAATGCTTTCATTAAATTGAAACACTCTAAAAACACACTCGGTATTACAGGTAGTGTGTTATTGTGTATAGTGGGTAATAGTATGTAGAATAGTCTAAAGTGTGTAATTTGTGTGTATTGTATATCTGTAAAAAGTATAATTTGTGTAGAGAATATAACAGTCTGTAATGTAATAATGCGTAATAATGTATAGTGTGAAATCTTATGTAAAAAAATGTATAATGGGTAATAGTGTATTTTAATGTACCGCTACTGTGCTATATTCTGTAAAAAGGTGTAATATGCAATCGGGTATAGAGGGTAATAGTGAATCGTCTGTGATAGTTTGTTCATTATTGTATAGTGTGTAATGCTAGCTATGTATAGTGTGTGATATTGTATAAAGTGTGCATTCAGTGTAGTATGTAAATTGGTGTACAGTGTGTAATTGTGTGTAAAATTTGGTATAATGTGCGACAGTGTTGGGTGCATAATAGTGTTAATTTCGTATGTTAACGTGTAGTGTGCGACAGTATTATATGTATAATAGTGTAAATAGTGTGTGCAAGAGTGTGCACTGAATCGGTCTGCAATCCCCGGGCGGTCGTACCCCGGGTGGTGCGCGTGCACGGGCGGCGGCGCGTGCGCGGCGCGCTGCGGCCGCCGCTTGTAGAACTCCACCTCGTCCACGGTCCACACCGCCCCCTTCACGTTCTCCACGCGCATGAAGCACTTGTGCAGCGACAGGTTGTGACGCACCGCGTTCTGTTTGTACTACTCTAGTCTTTATATGTTCAACAAGTACGTCATCGCGGTGTGTCCATGGGCGCAGTCACGGTGCGGCAGGGTGGGGCGCTTGCTGAGCATAGGATCTTCCCTTATTCTTATACGTAACAGTCTTTCTGCATTACGCAATCTCTATTTAAAATTATAAGAAAATTATTTGCTTTGCCCCTCCGCCTGGATAAAATTCTGACTACGCCCTTGGGTGTGGACTATTCTGTATCTTTGTGCTATAGTTTCCTAAACTTATTTAACCTACGGTCCTTTCAAAGAAACTTAGTACCTGCCTAGACTATGTTATTCATATTAAAGGAAGAGATGCAATGGCAAATGTATCCCTTGAATCGTGTCCACTTTGATTTATATGTTCACCAAGAAGACCAACATGAGGAATATTAAGACCAATTTCACTAACTTCCCCAAAACTTAACGCCCTTTTAGAAAAAAAAACATTCAATGCCCCTCCGATCTACATTGTTTATCTGAAAGAACCAGATGT
Source organism: Sesia apiformis (assembly GCA_914767545.1). NCBI lineage: Eukaryota > Metazoa > Arthropoda > Insecta > Lepidoptera > Sesiidae > Sesia > Sesia apiformis. Next base: position 2,558,208 of record OU611972.1, on the reverse strand, counting down.
AGTGACAAATGTGTCCTTTGGATCGTTTCAATGACCATTTTGATTTCCATCTTCACTTATTTGTGTAAGTGACCAACCGCCCTTTCAGATAAAAACACATTCAGACTCTCGAAACTGCATAATTTAAGTTAAAAGAGAAGATGCAGTCAGATATGGGTCCTTTTGAGCTTCAATGACCATTTTAAGAACCATTTTGAAACTTATCAATTCTTTAGCCGTTTCTTGAACAGACTGAACGTGATCTATTACGCGATTGATTTTAATGCCGTCAGTGAACCACATACAGATTTAATATCAAAAATGGTACGACATTTTGATGTCGTAATTTTTTCTTAATTTTTATTTTAACTAATCTTAATTTTTAGAATTTCTATGGTCATAGGGCTGTTGTTGTGAATTTAAGAAGTGACATTTTGATGTTAATTTGATACAAATGCGAATCAAACGCCATTTAAGTTGAGCGATGAAATCATAAAATGATGGCTCTATTGTATCTTCAATATACTTTATTCATCTGTATTCTTAGATTGTGTGATTTGATCCTACAGATCATATTTGAATACAAGCGACCAATTATTTATTTTTGTGTTTTATTAACTTCCTCTATTGTTATTAAATTTGAAAATATTATTTACACTCGTCATTCACCGCGACATTACCAAGCTAATCTATAAACAAAATACTACCTACCTATAAATATACGATTTTGTATACTTAGCTTTATCGTTAATTAAACATACAATAACAAAGAAATTAAATTATTACTAAAGTGTACCTATATTGGTCATGTCGTAAACGCTAGTAATGAATCTAGTATAAGTCAAAAACCTATTTCTTTTTTTAAAAATTGTTCAAAAATATGTAACTCGTCTTAACAAAATTTTAATCACAGAAATAGCTAAATATTCAAAAGTCTCTTAATTTTATGCCACACAAAGAAATAGGTTCTTAAGAAAAATATTTAATATATCAATTTAACACCTAGGATTTACCTTTCAACTCCATCAGTAAATTGTATATTAGAAAAGTCAATTAAAACATATTAAACACGCTCCTAAAATTATTTTCTTGTAATTTATCATAATTATTTTTACCATCTTGTAGATAATTTATATTTATGATTTCTACAAACGCCGTAAATTTTTTTACACAAATTAACACCGACTTAATAGATTTTCAAAACATAGGTATGTGAATATTTAATAAAATCAGTTTCATAAATAGTCAAAATAAAAGTAATGAAAACATACCTTCCATGTGGCGGCGTTGCGTCTGAAATAGCAGAACGTAGTCTGGAACCAGTTGTAGATCTCATTCAAAGTCAACTGCTTATCCGGAGATTCTATTATGGACTGAAAGAAGAAATAGCAGTTAGAATCTTTAGAGATTTATATTATTTAGTTAAAAGTATTTAAAAACGTATCTTCAACATTAATTAATCAGTGAACCGTTTGTAACTAAATAAAGGCCCAGGAATATATCCCTGAGGAATACCAACGCACCAAAGATATGTTTTCCTGTAACATGAGATACCATGAGTAGTATGTATTTTTTGTTTATTAAAATATTAGAAGTAGAAAGAACGGCGAACACGTTTATAAATAAGCATAAGAATGATCCTTCACGAACCTGTCGGATGAGCGACGCGTACGTGAACGGGGGCCGAACATCTGCCGACTTGTAGAATTCACGATTGCGCTGAATTTCTGAAAAAAAATAGTTTAAGCGTCATTCAATTTTTCCGAAGAGATCAAAAACTAGAATTTTGACAAAAAATGCAAAATATAATTTAAGTGCGTTCGGTTAGTATTTTTTTATTACACTTAGAAACACACAAACTACGTTTGTCTACTACATGAAATAAAATGAATTTTTAACACATTTTTTACCTTGTTGCACATCCAATCCAGCTCTTTCGAGCATGTATGGAAGACCTTACATACAAAAATATTTGTGTTCCTTATTCATTCAATAACATTAAAAACCACAAACAATAATTCTAGTTAACATTAATCATCATTAATTTCGATAACAATTAAATCTATATATACATATAATAAAAAAATGGATATTGGTATATCTGTCTGAGATTAATAGACTTCGACACCGTTCGACATCGATAGTGGGGGCATTATTTATCACAAATTATTGACAATTATTGTTATTATTTTATTTTATTTTATTGATGAAACACATAGCTATGCACCCTACACTTACGCATAGCATCTGCGTCAGCAGAATCTGATTGCAACATTGTATAAAGGACATACGTGTCAAGAGTAATCTAATGCAACGTTGCAATAGGATGTTTATTGTTTAGTCTAAGTCGCCCACCTGCGAGGGGACCTCATACCACAAGAAACCATTGTAGAACACTTAATAAAGAACGGTCGTACTGTGAAGACGTGTCGTCTTTTTAAAAAGTCAATCCCTCGACTCTCAAACTTGACTACATAGTCAATAAAAAATATTACCGGAAAAAATAATAAATGCAGTCCAAAATAGGCAATTGGTTTCGTTTGATCATCACCAATCAAAATGACACGTGACAAAATAATTATATAGGGCGAGACCGAACCTTTCGCATAGCCTAAAACCATAAGATAATAAATAATATCTATGCTTGTATTATCTACTATTTTTCTTAAAACCATCAAAATCGTTCATCGTTCATGTAAAAGTAATTTTTTTCAAAAAAAAAATCATCTGTATTTTGCCAATTTTTTCATACAAGCTTGCTAAAAAGCGAAACAATTTAGAAATTTACATAAAATACGAAACATTACGAATTATTAACCCAGAATTATGAACATAATGCATGTTTGCCAAGGCTCCGGTATTTCAACAGCCTGTCTATACTATCAATTGATACAATAAAATAACTTACGATTCTTTCAGGGGAAATGAACGGGTTCAATTTAGGATTGCGTGTGTTTTTTTAAAAATCTTTGAATGCGGTTTTTCATGATTCTAAAATCGATGCCGTGGTTCCTTAGAACAAATTTGTCTAATACTGATAGATTCATATTTTTCGCACTGACCCATCTCAATAAAAGACACTGTTAATAATGGTCCAAAACTTAAATTAATGAACTTTCTGGCGGGAACCCGAGAACTGTAATTGTTAATTGTGCATTTTGTGATTTAATAAGTGGTGATAGTTTATTAAACTTCAAAGTGTTTATTTGTGCATAATGTTTGCGATACTCAAATGCTCTTCTGCCCTCAATAAGCCTACTATCACTTGACCGAGCGACTCCTGACTTACTTCGACGGGACTGGACATTGGATACGTTTTAGACTTAGAAATTGTTTATTGCGAATAAAACTTGGCACTGGCAGAATGTGCTAATTGCACCATTGCCATATAAAGAAAAAAAAACTTAAATTAATGAAAGACATATTTAGTTTACCTCCAGCGATCGCGACGCCAGACTTATCGGAGACGCGACGCCGCACCGGCCCCGGTGACGCACCCTCATTCGTACCACCTGAAAAATGCAACGTATTTATTATTAGTCTTCTTCGGTGTTCATACAGAGGTAAGATAATGAAATTTGGTGAGTGGTCTTGTGAACAATCTTACCCCTTGCAACATTATTAGTGTCTGCCATACCATCAATGCATCAAAATTCATATTGATTGATGAGAATCACATGCCGATGGAACGAACTAGTTATACTAGAGTATTCATGTGATGCAGTACTAGGAAAATAGACTTTTACGAGAGCTTATTCGCGAACAACACGTTTGGGGGATTAAAAGAAGCAAGCTTTACGAAAGGATTTATTTTCGCAAATTTTGCTATTGTTCGTTTGTAAAATAAAGTACAATTAAGGTACATTTCTTCGTTTTACATTTCAAGTAATTGCGACCACTAGACCATAAGAATTTACTGTGGCCGGGTAATGTACATGGTGCAGCCCGACCACAAAAAGAAACATGTTTATCTGACGATCAAATGAAGTACCTACAAATAATTTTATTATAGGTACCTACTAAGCAGTGGCGTAATTATACCATCTGAGGCCCGTGGCAAATTCATTGGATGGGGCCCTCCCAGTAAAAATCGTCACGTTGTAATTTAATTTTAATAAATCACTTAAGTAGTTACCCAACAGTATTACTAATATTGTGTGCATTTTAGTTAAATATCTAATAAATTTTATTTTCAAAAGCATACGTATTACATAATTTTAATGAAATAACAATTTAATATTAACAAGATATTTATTAATAAAATTCTTTTCTCCGAGCTTTCTGTTCCGCAAAAGTATCAATAACATTATCAAAGTTTAAAGATCGGGCCATAGAATTTTCAATAGACAGAATAGCCAAGTTACGTAGCTTGTCTTGTCCCATAGAGTTTCTTAAATAGGTTTTTATTAATTTTAGTTTCAAAAATGATCTTTCAGCACTAGCTGTAGTCACAGGAATTGTAACAAACAACATTAATGCAGTACATACTTCAGGAAAACTGCACGACATAAAATGATTCTTTAATATTAATAAATCAGCAAATTCTCTAATACACGAAGACTTTTCTATTTCGTCTCTGAAGGTGGACCGAAAACTGAGAATTTCCCTGGCAAATGATTCAGATATGTCTTTTATAAGATCAACAAATTCTAGAGCTTTTTTTAATAGTTCAGTATCATTTAAATTTTGCAAAGTGGTAGGTTGCAAAACACTGAAATTTTATTTTAATTTTTACTAAATTTTGTTAAAAATGTTAGGTTACTTTTGAGCTCGCGGCCTCTCGGACCGGGGGCCCCCGTCGGGTCGGGGGCCCGTGGCATTCTGCCAGCCCTGCCACCCTATAGTTACGCCACTGCTACTAAGAGTAGGTATATTTAAAGTAAATATATTTTTGTCATAAAAATTTCGATCTTGACGGAGAATGTGACCGGGTCAGAGAGGAACACTCGTAAAATCGGCCTCCTGTTTGTCGACCCAGTCCCTTATATTGGTTTTAAAAATACAACACTCGAGATTCTCGAGAATATGAAGAAGTCATCGATTAATGAGACTAGACATCAGTCTATTCGTTTATTCACGAACGTATACTAAATGAATATAAAAATCATAAGAACTATTTAAATGATTGAGTAATAAATACTTTATTACAACAGTAATAAAGTTTAGATTTGTCGTGTCACACGTATCACTTGTTATCGTTTATTGGGAATAAGTAAAATTTTTAAAAGTTCATAGAACATTATTTGAATCGACATTCTAAATTCAAACTAAATATGTATTTCCATTGATTTATATAGAACAATTACAAATGTGATTATAATCAACTAAGTGTGACAATTAGATTTCTAATAAAAGTAATTTTACTTAATCGTAAATCATTTGTAGCATGAGTCTCCATTCTTTGTGTGTTCGTGAGACATACATATACGAATTTAGTATATTATTATATTACGTTATGACATCAGGTTCACCATTTTGAAACATGACTTTTCGTGTAATTGCGAAAAAGGGATTAAGCAACGAAAGTAGACGATGATGTACGATGGCTTTTTCATGTTCTCGACTATTGTAAGTACATAAACAATAGGAGCAGTATGTGGGTAGGTTGTATAACGATTGTTTTTAACTGAATGAAAAATGTAAGGAGCAAGTATAAGGAGCGGCGATGCTCACCGTGCGCATGTTTAGCGGCGTGATGGGAGTCGCGCGCGGCGTGCAGATGCCGCATCATGGCGGCGAGGCGGTCGCGCTCGCGCCGCAGCTGCAGCTCAAGCTGCGCCACCACCTGCATTTGCACGCGCGCCTGTGCTGCTGACCGGTCGTCCAGCGTGTGCGCGGCTTCCAGGTGCCTACACCAACACAACAGTTACACTCACTTAAGTGATAAGTGGTCACCGTCGCCCATGGATACCTGTAATACCACGGGGCATGCGGGCGCGCTGACAACCTTGCAGAATTCTGTTCACAGCTCTCTTCAAGAGCTCCATATCGTAATAAGACTATTTGTCAGGAAGTTTTACAGCTTCATAAACTCTATTTGACGTTGATTACATGGTATCGTCTGATCGCGTAGTAACCGGCTATCAAGTCGATCAATAGCACGCTATTTTTTTTTTTATGGACGAAGGCGGCAGACGAGCATACAGTCCACCTGGTGGTAAGTGGATACTGTCGCCCATAGACATCCGCGATACATGCCAACATTAGTCCAAAATGACAAACGTTGGCACGCCCTACCCTACCCAAAGGATGCGCTGCCTACCTTTGGAGATATAGGAATGGATTTGGAGAAAGGGTTGGGAAAATGGGGAGGGATAGGATGGCAATGGGCTCTGGCACATCTCACTCTCTACCGAAACACGTACATACATTAGGGAAATAAGATAAAAGTGGGAAACGCAGTACATTTCAAGGTAATCTTCTGTGAGAGAGGGGTAACGTGGCTAGTCAAGCGCGCCCAGCGGCTGTTGGATTGCAGCGTGCACTCCCCCCTCATATTGGTCGGCTACTCGTAGTTCGCTACGACTAGACAACAGCTTGTGCCCAATGCCTAAAAATCCAAAGTTTTTTTAGGCCCCTAAATGTGACTAAAAGTTCTAAAGGTGATCTCGTGACAGCTAGTTGCATAACATAGGTACACATTTAGTGTGACATCATATGTACAATGTACACATTAAAGTAACCCAGTCAACTTCTTGAGATCTATTGGTGTGGGTCGCCGCGACTAACGACTCATTGTCCAAAACTACTTTTGTTACTACACAGTGAAAATTTTAGTCATTTCAAAACTTAGGTTATCAAAAACTAACAATACTTCTTTATGCATAAAATATCTTTATCGACCAAACACAAATTAAAGATACTAAATAATTCTGAAATAACTCAGAGTGCCATTGAAATACAAGATGTATTTCGTAGATCCGATAAGAAACTAAAAGAATCTCACTTGAGGAAGGCCTGATAATCATCAGCGAGAGCGTCACAGCCCGGCCACTTGCAAACTCCGCGCCCGAACAGAGGATGCTCCTCCATCTCGCTTCCCCATAACATCAGACCTGGAATATGGTGGACTTGATAAAATCGTGGTCTTTGAAGTACCGGGAAATATGGATGACTGCTGTAAGTGCGTGATGAGTGATTTTTAAGTTCTCATTATACAATAGATAAATGAATATTAGGAGATAATATATTAGAATGTCCAAAAACTGGACCTAATTAAAATTTAACTCTTCAATGATGGCACCTGATGCTGGTGTTACATGGGTTAATTTAAATCAATGCTTCTAAGGTTTATAATAAATTACTCGAATCCGATATGCATTAATCACGTTTTACGAGTATCTATGTTTAGACATAAATTGAAAAAGCCTCTAATTGATAAAGTGTACTCAGTAAAGGATTACCTCGAGGACAAACTTTTACTTTATCAATCCTAAATACTGTAATTATTCTAAAGATTATGAACATGCATGCATTATGTTTTTTCTTTTATAAAGTTATTACCTAAGATCACTCTAAAATTTTCCTTAAAAGACTGACATCTGTATCGTTTGATGTTGTTGTTATTGATGTAATAGGATTTTATGATTTGTGCCTTGTTTTGTTTGTGCCTGACTGATATTTTAATGAAACTCAAATTGTTAGTAATGTGACGTTAATAATGTTTTATGATTTTTATATTTGTATGCATCACGGGCTCACGGCAAACTATGTTCACAAAAAAATAAATAAAAATTTAATGTGTAATTATAAATATGCTGATTATAGAAATGAATTCGTAACAAGAAAACAAAAAGCAAGGAAAATGGGAAGAGTAAAAATAAATGAACATTAAAAGCGTGTAGAGTAACCAAAGAGATGATAGAGTAGAGATACAATTGAAAAAGTTTGAAGGACTCTATTGCAGATTGAAGGAAAAGTTACAGAACAGACAATAGACGATGATTAATTTACCTGGTGGAGCATTTGGCGGCACTGACAGCGGGCCATGCATCAGGTACTGACGCTGCACCGCCTGCAACTGCTGTACCAGTTGCTGCTGCTGCGCTCCGAGCTGCTGTTGCAATGAGCCTGCCAGACGACAACATTTTTTCATGAAAAGAAAAGACACATCATCATCATCATCATCATCTCAGCCTTTGGACGTCCACTGCTGGACATAGGCCTCCCCCAAAGAAAAGAAAAGACACACGACCCAACAATCCGCTTGATGATAAGCGATTATACCAATGGATGTTTGTGACACATGCCAATATCAGACAAAAAAGGACCAACGTCGATATTTTAAACATCATATTTCTTGATTTAGGAATTAGAATTCGGATAAAGATGGAAAAAGAAATGTAAAAAAGTATAATAAGAACAGGGAAGTAAGACACGACGATCAGTTAACGGAAGTACGTACATAAGTGCCCCCAATTTTTTGGAATAGAACATTCACGGTAAGTACTGTTGTAATACACAATCCACTTCATGAAAAGTAAGTCCATCTAACGTCAGTCAAAATTCAAAATCGCAGTCAACGTTACAAACATAAACAATGTTAATTTTAAATCAAGTTATATCGATCAGTGCAATAACAATAATACAATAAAATTGAAAGCTATAACAAGTTACCAGGTGAACTGTCCGGAGGCGGGAGATGCGACTGCGACAGTAGGTTCAAGTTGAGCTGATCCTGCAGGCGACTCTGCTCTAGCTGCCGCTTCGCTGCCTCCGACGACATGTGCTGGAATAACAAAAAATCTTCAAGTATTTCAAATAACATTACCATCATCGCCATCGCTTTTGTCACAATCATAATTAGTAATGCCAGTGCTGTTATACTTATAAAGGTTACTCAATGGCGAGAAGGAATGTGATCAATACTAGCAAAATATTAGCAAACTAGATGCCAAGTTAAAAAGAATGAACTATCAAACTATCAAATGATGCGTGTGATCTTCATATCTTTCTCTCTCAGACATACTTAGTCAATTCCTTTTCTACATTATAGAGACATACCTGTTTCTGCATATGGTGCTGGTGAAACAGTCGCTGCTTCATCAAAGCCTGCAGCTGCGAGTGCTGGTCTAGAATTTGCATCGCCAGCAAGTCCGGTGCCACAAGGGGGAGCGGCGAGCGTGCCCCCGCCGCTCCTGCGCTGCCCGATGGGGACACTGGCGCGGGGGACGAATGAGCCGAACCCCCGGTTGGAGAGGCTGGAGCTGATGCCTGAGTACCAAAACAAAATAGAACAACTGAATAATGATTTCAGTTCAATGTTTCAACATACCAACAGAGATGTAGCTTTTTTCTTCATATATGATTTTAGTACTTGTGACAAAATGTATATATTAATATGGATATACCCCGGGATTCCCGGGATTCTGTATCTGGTTGTTAATGGTGTTGTATTATGTCTATACTATTGTGTGTGTATTGGATTATCGAAAATAGATACATTTTATATAGGTACCCTCATTATTAAGAGGCTTATAGTTCTTAGTGAGTATATTCCAAGAAAACTGAAATAGGTTTAAAAAAACATTGTTACAGTATTTATGTATTTTGTTTTATTGTACTATTATATATACGTATTTTCCGTACGCACTACGCTTGCCTTTCTGTCTTGACCTATATTTTACTTTCCCAGGTCTGCTGTAAGTAATCTCCGCCGGAGATAAGCTCGGCTTTTGTAAGTACATCTCTTCTTTTTCTTCCTTTTTATTTATTTCATGTTATGTGTGTACAATAAATCTATACTAATATAATAAAGAGAGAGTGCGAATTTTGAGTTTGTGTGTATGTAGAGGGTAATCTCCGGAACCACTGCACCTACATATTTGAAAAATTCTTTCACCATTTGAAAGGTACATTTTTCCAGATGGACATAGATTATATATTATGTATATATATTATGTGCAAAAAAATTGCAGGGCATGCAACGCATGCCGGGACAGCTAGTTATTAAATAAAAGAAAAAAAGTCTTATTTACGACCATCCAAGAGAATAAAGCTTAGCAGTCGTCCAAAAACATAGTTTTTGGTGTTGTGTTCATAGGGACCCAACTGAACCGATTAATTATCGATCAAATTAAAATGTCCTATCTACGCGGTTTTACTTCGAGGCATGTGCCTTTATATTTGATTTTAGTTAAAACAATAGGTATAGCTCTGTATTTGATTAACATGCTGGTGAGTGGTCACAAAATGTCCATGGACACCTGTAACGCTTGAGCTGCCGACAGCTTTCTTGAAGCAAGTACCCTATGTTATTGCGCAATGAATATATATATTTGTTCCATGACTTACAAGCTTCAGTATAGAGCGATTTGTCGACCGCACATTTCGCGTCAATCATCACGGAAGAGCAGAACCTTCGGGTTGTAGTACGGTTATATATTACGTACCCTTGCAAGAGATAGGGGCTCATGGTCCCGCGGGGGTGAGACGCGGCGCGGGGGCGAGCTGCGCCGGCGTCGCCGCGCTGCCTCACCGCCCCACCTGCCGGACTCGTCTCTGTAGATAATAGGCGGAATGTATAGTGTACGTGGATATGGCCGTGTCGTGTCGGCCGGCTTTTAGCATCACACTATCTCCTCTCGTGGATGTGGCAAAATGTGACTAAGGACAAAGCCGCTAACGCAAGCCTTTGTCTACGCCACCCTAAAAGAGTGGACTTGCCCAGCGTGTCTTTTCAAGGCCACGAGACAAAGTGCACGGGGAGGCCAGTGTCCACTAGTGAACGATAACAGAGCTGGTTAAGGTGGTTTCATTTCATACTTATTTCTTTTAGGTGCGTTTCTCGTTTAAGTTGTACAAGCGTGCCAACGTTTATCATTCTTAACTTATGTTGGCATTTATCTAATTATCTTTCGTTGTCCATGAGAGAGAAGAAAAAAATGTGAGATTAAAGTCGCATCCTACAGGCTGTTGTTACTACAGCACCAACGAAAACTATTTTTTCCATACCTGTCCAAACAGCGGTCCAGCTCGAAGGTGTTGAGTAGCGGCGGCTTCGCAGCGCCACCAGGGTTGGAGTTCAGTGCCGGTTCCGGGCCCTGCAACAAAATCGTATCAATAAACACAATTGAAGGCAGCTGAAGTCGAGCTCGTGCAGGATCCAAGTCTTCCAAACTTTCAATTTTTAAAACTAATGCAAGCGATTTTGCTTTACTTTCATAGTAACTTGTACGAGTAAGTTAATAATTTAATTGCCAATAGTTTAATAGTTTTAAGTGTATAAATTTAGTTGGATTGATCGATGCAATGACCTGAAAAGAGTGGTGGGTGAAAAAATAAATGACCGAACATTGTGACGCACCTTGGGAGAGACCAATAGCCAGTAGTGGTTTGACATTATGTCGATATAGAAGGGGAACTACAGATAATTGTGTAAAAATGGCAATTGTGAGCAGTCCGTGGTCACCGTTGTATGTTTTTGAGAACTCTATCATCGGTATCATCGCTCGCATCAACGATACACGATTCCAAAGTATTAAATTCAAATGTCAATCAGAAAAAATGGCAATTGTGAGCAGTCCGTGGTCACCGTTGTATGTTTTTGAGAACTCTATCATCGGTATCATCGCTCGCATCAAAGATATACGATTCCAAAGTATTAAATTCAAATGTCAATCAGAAAAAATGGCAATTGTGAGCAGTCCGTGGTCACCGTTGTATGTTTTTGAGAACTCTATCATCGGTATCATCGCTCGCATCAACGATACACGATTCCAAATTATTAAATTCAAATGTCAAATCAGAAATATATACATAGCGCAAATGTATAACCGTGTTTCCATTTCACTGGACCAAATAGAGAGAAAAAGAACCACATGTTATTAAAACCAGTGGCCGGCTGTTGTTAACATATTTACAATATGATGTCACCTACCTCCGTAGGGAGATGTTTGGCAAACATGCCAGTGTATAAACACGGTACATGACCGACCACTGCTATATTGTAAACTATGTCACAATTTTTATAAACAATACTTGGAAGTGGGTAGGTCTACTATATTAGTTAAGTAATTCTGAAAAGATAGCCACCACGTGTGGCGTCCACCGGCTTTAGAATATGGGATGCCGTAAAAGGCGACTAGAGAATAACAAACTCGCTAGGTACCAAAAGTCACAAAGAACAACAATACTAAGGAGAATGTCGGATGGGGATGGGTCCTACGAATAAAGGCCAGAGTGTCGATACTAGGGCTGTCATCCCTTTTATCGTCCACTGCTATGGTCTTCAAACGCTACGCTGGTCAAGCGGTTTAGCGTTCTCTTAGCGGTGGTGTAGTTCCTCACCGCTGTGGTAGTTTTGTTATACTTTAGTCGCCTTTTACGATACCCACGATTTGTGTTAGGGAGAGAGTGTATGCTGCATTCCCACAGCCGCTGGGCGCATTCGACTGGCTCAGTTACCCCTCTCTCACAGAATACTACTTTGAAATTTACTGCATTTCCTACCTTATCGTATTTCCTCAATGTACGTACGTATTTCGGTAGTGAGTGAGATATGCCGGAGCCCATTCTATCCCATAATATCCCTCCCCATTTTCCTAATCGATTCCTTAATCTGCAAAGGTAGGCAGCGCATCCGGGGGCGTGCCACAGTTTGTCATTTTGGACTGATGTTGGCATGTATCGCGGATGTCTATGGGCGACAGTATCCACTTACCATCAGGTGGACTGTATGTTCGTCTACCGCCTTTTATTTCTAAACCCACGGGAATAGGCACCACAAGGGCCACGCCTTATAGTGGATCAAAATGTTAATATATTTGGAAGTAGTGATTGATCGTCTGGATGAGTAAATTGTCTTTACCTCGTTTAAAAAAATAAAAATGTCTCACCATATCGCGTCACCATGAACTTAAAATTGAAATCTAAAAACGTAATCACGTTCTCTGAACCCAAAAGTAAACAATATCGAATTATCTGACGACAATATATCCCAATATTTGCATATATTATCACGTATCGTATGCGGTATCACAATATTATTGTTGCGAGTATGTGTGTACACACACTACGTGACATGGTCTTGATTGAAGATAAATTTCCTAGAAGACCAGTGGACGGAAAATTATATAACGTGCGGTTTTTAATTGTGCTGAATAAATACAATTCAGAAAATATAAAGAAACAATATAAATTATGTAGATGCCTTACAAAAATTGTTGCAGCAAAAATGGAAACGTTTCCATGGTTACCGATAAATAAACAATTGGGTTACAATTAAACTCGAACTTTTTTATTGTCGCGACCCCCTGAAAACGTCATAACCTCACTACACCTTACCTTACCGGAGCCCATTCCCTATCTCTCCCCATTTTCCCAACCCTTGCTCCCAATCAATTCCTTAATCTGCAAAGGTAGGCAGCGCAACCGTGCCAACGTTTGTCATTCTGTACTGATGTTGGCATGTATCGCGGATGTCTATGGACGACAGTATCCACCTACCAACAGGTGGACTGTATGCTCGTCTGCCGCCTTTTTCAATAAAAAAAAACCTACTAATAAATTAGGTTTTAATTACATTATATTTATTCTTCCTGACTAACTGGGTTCGTCATATATACCGCCTGCACCCCCAAGCTGAGAAACGATGTGTTAGACGTAACTAAAGTATTGAAGTTGACGGTGGCAGCTGGATGAGAAAAGCTGAAGACTCTGTTGTGACGGCGGTCCTTAGGTGAGGCCTATATGCAGCAGTGGAGAGACACAGGTGATGGTATAGTACAGCACAGTGTGGACGCTGACATAGCAAAGGCATAGCCATACATACTAAAAGAAATCACTATCGATATTTATTGTATTTATTTGGCCTTAGAATAGCACATCCCGTCACCCGTGTGTCGTAAAAATGATGGCTACCACAAACCTTGCGGAACTGCATCGCCTCTAAAAGAGCGGACTCGCCAATGGTATGAGATACCTCTCTTTGTATTTTCAGTGAGAGTAAGGTACGAGTAGATCAACGAGCCTGCCGTGAGATGTGAAATTATCGTAATTTTTATTTCCCTAATTCTTTTATTTGACTCAACGACAAACGTTTAGTTATCGGATTACTGTTTTGTTTGTAATGAAAAACAAGTAGCGTGTTGGATTGGACGCTTGAGCAGAGACACAATAACATTGGACGGAACGCATAATCATACATTTATAATATGATTTTGGGTATGAGTTTGTGATTTAATGAATTTAATCCATAGATTATAGAGGGCATCGATATAGGGATAGATTAACTAGATGACACATCATACGTTCTTATCAAGGAAACCTGGTTGGCAACTTCTAGGGGGGGTTAGTAATAATAAATTCTCTTTATTTCGACCAACGCAAGATCATAACATTTTTATCATAATTCATTGTTAATAAGAACTCAATTTAAAAATTTCTTAGTCTATAGTTAGTACCTACACACAGACTATAAATTAGAATTACGCTGATTTATTTGTCAGCACATGTACCATACAACAACGGTTCATGTACTGACAGTCGAACCTGTTCGAAAGCATTTACAAGCATTTAAAGCAGATGGCAGGAGAGGTTCATTAGAAAGTCAAATTTAAGTCTTAATCAATACGTATTAAGAATGTTAATTTTCAAAACACTTATAAATTAAAAAAATTGAGAGCCACTGAACATAGAACACTTCTGACGTGCCTGCCCTAGAGTGCTTGTATAAGATAGGTACAGATACAGAAAACATTGGTCATCGGCTAATCCAGAAAGACCCGAACGCGTCATCCACGTCAATGAATTACCGTACCTCTAATTGCATACTTTATTAAGTGATATTAAAACTTTACGAACGTGTCACGAGTCAGTGAAGAGAAATATATGGAGCAGAGAAACCATATAATGACATTATATCTTTCTTTACTAAACAAGTCACTATATTGCTAGATAATCGTATTAAATTTTTTCTACTTAGGTCTTATTTATTTATTTATATGTAAATACTAGATAATTAATTATAATAAGTATGTATATTGTGTAATGTATGTAGATATAACTTTATATTGCTTTTATTAGCCTTATTCACATTATATCCTAAAAAATCAACACATATATATCAATCATCACTGAAACGTTACAGATCATTTAGGAGATTTTGGTTGATCCTCCGGTGATTCAATATCTTCTATGTCATAATCAGAATAATAGTAGTCTTCATCTTCATTTTCAGAATCATCAGAACTCTCAAAAGTATTAATTATTATCCTCTCCATAAAATCATCCATGGCATGTTCATATTTTCTGCATTCATCTTCGCATTTGATTGCGTGATCACAAACTTTTTTCCATTCATCTGGACCAATCATACTTATAATTTTTTTCCAATAACATTTTTTTTTACTGTGGTCATATCATATCAACATTTCTTTGAGCTACATAACTCTTAAGCTGTGACCATTAGTTTTCAAACGGATTGAAATCCTGGTGATGTGGCGGCAATCTCAATACGAGTACAGTTTTTTTTTTATAGATTAGTGGGCGGACGAGCAAGCGGTCCCACGTGATGGTAAGTGTTACCGCCGCCCATGGACACCTGCAACACCAGGGGGTATGCGGGCGCGCCGCCGACCTTGTAAAATCCTATTCACGCTCTCTTGAAGAACCCCATATCGTAGCTCATTAGTATATCCATATTCAGCTAAAAGTTTGTCAATAGAATATTCCACAAATCTTTCCTTGTGACGAAGAATAACGTGGTAAATTTGTGGCGTTGTCCAAGTTGGATCGACGTTAATGTCATGTTTTACCAACCAGTTTATCATATCTTGCTTCAATGTATTTGAATTCGAAGGCTTTTCCACATATTTATTATGATTAACTTAAAGCATATGATTTATTATGAACCATCAACGATCAGTATCAAATTTATAGGTAAGTTGGTAGGTATTTTATGATTTATAGGTTATATGATTTATATGATTTTATATTTTATATTTATAGAAATCAATTGATTACGTAGTCATTTGTCATAACTGTCGTTGTTTATCTCATTATAATAGTCTCCTGTTGTATTCCTACATTTATACATTAATAAATCCATGATAATAAATCCATTTTTACTGCCTGCGTAAAAATGCGTTTAACTATAATAAGACGTTCTCCTGTAGTAATGACTTGTTTTATACCTTTTCCTGTAGAATCAGTCCAACTTTTACCTGTGGTATGTGACGTACCTATGTACATAAGTTTCATCCATATATACAATTTCTCTGACTTCATATCGAAATCTTTTAATCAAATCTAAGAATTTTATCTGTTTCAATCTTACATCGTCCTTTTCCATCAAAACATTCCTGTTGTTGTTAGATCTAGTGAACCGAAAACCCAACTGACGAAGTAATTATATTTATTTATAATGTACTCTCGCATGGCTTATTTATTTATGGGTTATCCTAGTCTTGAATTCTTCGGCATCTTTATGAAAGCGACTGTATTGGATAATAACATGGCTTTTCAAGGCGTTAATGAAGGATTTTGAGATCCATCACATAATTAAATTAACAGGATATCATTTTAAAAATTAAATATGAAAAGGTAATCAAAATGAGGTCTGTAACAGTTGACGAAAGCAAATACTTCTAAATTTTGAAAAAATATTTGGGAATATTAGTAGCTCTATATATTTATGAATTCGATGTTTGCCGACGATACCCGAATATTCCCGATGGCCAATGCTATCGTGCAAGATTTATAGCTAGTATGTATAATCAAATCGATGATTATCTATAAAAATTGGCTATTCACTGTTTAACACAAAGGCTAGCTGCTAGAAAACGTCTTAGGGCATTCAGCTCGCCTTTTGTACGATAATGTATTTTTTTTTTAAATAAACAAATATCATATTTTAATATTTAAGTTAGTTTTAAGTTATCTTGTAATATGATAGTTATCATTATTTGTTATCATAAGAATTGAGTCATCAAAAAAAAAAATAAGGGTATAAAAATTGTATACTGTGTAGGTATTCTTCGTTCTTCCCAACCCATTTCCCGGATTCTGGGCCTCCAAATTACCAATGGTAAGCGAAATGTATGTGGACATGCCAATGTTTGTTATTTTTCAATGTTGTTGTCTTACTGAAATGTTGTTTGAATGCGTTTTTCTGCATTTTTTTTTATATAGCAAAAATGCGGCAGACGAGCATATAGTCCACCTGAGGGTAGGTAAGTGGATATTGTCGCCCATAGACATCCGCGATATATACCAACATCAGTCCAGAGTGACAAACTTTGGCAACTCGGCACGCCTCCGGATGCTCTGCCTACCTTTGCATATTAAGAAATGGATAAGGAGAAAGGGTTGCGAATATAACATTTAACACATTTTCGTGTTTTTCACACATATTAATCTATTTATTTAAGACTCGTTTAAATAGATAAATAAGGGTTGGGAAAATGGGGAGGGATAGGATGGGAATGGGCTCTGGCATATCTCACTCACTACCGAAACACACACGTACAATGGGAAAAAACGATAAAATAGGAACTGCAGTACATTTCAGGGGGTAACGTGATCTGTCTAATGTGCCCAGCGTCTGTAGGAATGCAGCGTGCACTTTCCCCTACAGACATACAATACCTGACTTCTGGAGTCTTTACAAGAAAATAATGTAATTTTGTATTCCTGAAATCTTACAAAATACATAAATTTTATAAACAGAATAAGTTCGAATCTTTCCCGAAGTTCGTTGACATATAACGTTACATATGTTTTTTCTAATAACATATTAAATTTATGGGCTTTACATTTAGCAAATAAATCAGAAAAATTTGGTAAAAGCTAAATAAAACTTATCTTTTTTTTTTTCAAAAAAAAGTTAAACTTCAATGTCAACAAACTAAGAATCAGGTTTCGGGATAGATTCAATAGATTCGTGATAGAGATCCAGCCTGTATATAATTATATCCTTACCTGTCTTACTGCGTACAGCATCTCCAAAACCGTTTTCCTTATCTTCCTTAATAATATATTGACTTTATTATCGATTCAATGAGTTTTATTAACGTTTATAAACTATATTATTACAATAAACTATCAGTCACGTTACTATTACACGATTATTAATTCGACATTCACTATTAATTATTTCTTTCATGTTATAATTCGTGGCGGTTCCACATTATTGCTGGCAAAAACTGAAAATCATTATTTTCGGTTGAGTTTTGTCGCTGTTGTTTAAAAATAATGGTAATTGTAAGTTAAAAAAAAAAAGAAGGAAATAGCTATAAAACAAATTAGGTTCCGTGCTGTCAGCAGAATGATTAACTTAGAATAAAATCGCAGATAAATCGATATTCGGTTTTGTGATTGGTTTATTCAAATATGATAGATATAAATAGATGCAATGCAATGCAACCAGCCTTTTCGGCATTCACTGCTGAACATGGGCCACGTCATGTACCTACATTGACTCGTGCATGAGGGATGTATGGCCTGAAAACGCCACGCTGGCCAAGCGTGTTGGCGAGTCCACTATTTTAGCGGTGATATGGCTTTGTTATCGCTCAGCCGCCTTGTACGACATCCACGGGAAGATATGGAGAATAGATTAAACTATTTACACAAACTAGTCACCCCGTGACCACGTCCACTGCAAAGTGTTCGAAACGTCGGGATATAAATCATGTCAAATATACGCGATTTAAACCGTTAAAAGTTGTTTAATTGCAATAGATTAAACTATATAACATTATTCAATTAAAAATTCAAATACAAATCACTGTTTTGAATTCAAAATCAAATTTATTTGTAGAACATTTATTTATTTAATATTTATATTAATTTGTACGATTTATTTATTTATATTAATTTATACAATTTATTTATTTATACGATCTTTTTATTTATATTAATTTATTTGTAGAACATATGTAAATAGTTATGTTGACAGAAACAGTTTTCGATTATTGCAACAAGCTTTCAGCAGTGGACGATAAAAAGGTTGGTTACAATTAATTCTGAAATTGGTATCTAATGTCAGTTTGTCAGTTATCAATAGTTAGGTATAATGGAATGGAATATGAAGGAATGAAATGGCGCCGAATATAGAATGGAATTATTTATTTATTTCTAATATTGTCTAATATTCTATATATATTTGACAAATTATATTTGAATAAACTAATCACAAAACCGAATATCGATTTATCTGCGATTTTATGCTAAGTTAAGCATTTTGTGTAAATCTATACAATTTAACATTGATTTACAAGGTGACATTGATTCACGATTGTATGATTGTTCATAATTTTCACACCCCCTAGGTACCTAAACCATTGACGAACTGATATTGAATCATGTCTCATCTCTTTAGTATCTATGATTATAAATAAATTACATTCATTCATTCGAATCATTGGGCTATAAGACACATTCAGAGAAAATAATTGCGTCAAATTAAAAAAAAAATCTATACAATAAATGCCATCTCTCAACAAAGCCTATTTTCTGCCCTGAGTATAACAAAAAAAAAGTACTTCACAGGATCTAATACTGCGAGCTTCCACTGAAAAGCGCCGTATCTTCCCACTTTTCAGCGTCGGACTAATCAAAAGCTTTCTCGACCAATAGGAGCGCGCCACTGAAAAGTATCACGCCCACCCGCTTTAAAGAGACGATCCGCCTTCCCCGTACACCGAATTTTGTAACATTATTCGATGAATCCCTCTTTTGTATATCAAGGTATACCCCTGGATTTGCTTGTTCAACATAATAAGGCAAGGTTTACAACGTTGACTGACATTTGTATCCTTTTGGCTGTTAACGTAGGTAAGATCTTTGTTTGTATTGTTGATATTAAACGATTAAAGAAATATATAGGATATTGTTTTAGTGATCCCTTCAATAAAATCAGAGATTCGGTCATAACAATGTGGAGTACTATTCTATGAAGCTACGCTAGTTTCACATGAAACAACAGAAAGTCATGTGTATTAAAGCCATTATTGTGTTCATATACCTACCTACAATAGAAAATAATATAGCCCCAAAATTAAACAAAAAATTTAATTAAATATATTCCTCAATAATCGTCTCTATTCTAATTTTTACTATGTACTCGTATCTTCTCACAGGTGAACTAGTGATAATTGAAAAAAATGTATGTAAGAAATTGATTGGTGTGGGCCGAATTTCAAATTTGCAATCTAACGAATGTACCCAATTACTTGTACTAGTTAGTAGTACAAGTACTCATATATATATATTACAAGACAGGCTACTACATTGACAATAGAAAAGGACAAAAATAATGTAATGTGATCTGAGCAATAGGACCTCATTGTCGGTGTGTACTCTTTGACTCTGTTTAAAAAGATATTCTAACTTAAAATTATGTTGTTACAAGATTCTGTTTTAATATAAATATGATTTAAGACAAAGAAATGTAAATTATTGTCATTTGTCTCGAAAACCTCACGAACTGCGAAATTGGAATCCGCAATAACATCTATTTTGATAGATAATGTTAACGACACACAACACGTGACAGTGATAAAATTTTAAAGATGTTGAAAGAGTCATTCCCAAAGTAGTCTATATTGACCCTCTAGGGTCGATTTGAACTTTCCAGTCGATAGTTTCAATAAAAAAAATTGGAGGTTGACGACAGTTAAAACTAGATCCCCTAACCAATGCGAATCGTTTGTTAGTTCAAAATAACTATGATACCAAGAGGTACCTAATTGAGAAGATAAAGTTTTTTTTATTTTTTTCTATCTACATCGTAAAAAGAGTGACATGTCTGTAGATTGTCTCACTGAACGTTGGAAAGCAAGTGTCGACATGAAAAACCATTGCATGTCCACACTTAATCCGCATTTATTACTTTGAGTAAGTAAAGTAAATTAAAAGTAATAATAGTATTTGTGAAAGGGGTCTGCGACCGAAAAACGTTTAGGGATCCCTGCTGTACAGTAGTACGGTACTTACTGACTGTACGACAATACTATGACTTGTAGGTATTTTAACGAGCAGCAAAAAATACTAAATAGGCAGCAAATCATGATCAGCAAATGACTTTTTTTTCATATATGGCAATGGTACAATTAGCACATTCTGCCAGTGTCAAGTTCTCTTCGAAATTAACAATTTCAAAGTCTAAAATGTATCTCATCGATATCCAGTCCCGTCTAAGTAAGTCAGGAGTCGCTCAGTAAATCGATAGTAGGTTTACTGAGGACAGAAGACGACTCCTTGGAAGTACACGAAAAACGATAAAATGTTTTTATTTGATTATCACAGATCCACGCACGAAAAACACTTTGAAGTTTAATAAACTATCACTATTAAACCACAAAACAAACAAATGCACAATTTTTATAAGCAAACAAAAACTCATCTTCACTTATCGAGTACCCGCCAAAATGTTTGTGTGTCGACTTTGTGTTGACATTCTCAGTGACATTTTAATTAAGTAAGAATTATCACTAGGGAACCGGGGCCCATATAATATTTACCCTATACTATATGAGATCAGCGCTCTGAGTATACACAGCACTGTGTTTCAGCTGAAAACACCAGTTTTATCTGGACCAAAGGGATTACTTTTTAGTGTGCTGCCCGCGTAAGAAGAAGATTAGTATATATTTTGATGAAAGCATAAGTAAGATTATATTCGGTAACATTGGTTATTCTTTTTGTCTTATTCAAAATTCCAAGTTTATAGCTTGATTTTAAATTGCAGGTGTCCACGGGCGGCGGTAACACTTACCATCACGTGGGACCGCTTGCTCGTCCGCTCACTAGTCTATAAAAAAAAAAAAGGAATATTTTATCAATTTTTGTTTTTCATTCTCTCGACTTTCGTCAAAATGCAAATGCGTCAGGAGATATCGGTCAACTAAGTATAGTAGAGTAGTAATTTAGTTTCAGTTGTGTGTCAGTGGGCACACAGCGCTGATTTTCAACAGGCTGAGTTTTATCCGGGACACGAGGGACTAATTTTCAGTGTTATATCGGTTTTTTTTTATCTTCTTTTTAAGAAACTTTCATGCCTTGGCATATGTCAGCTCCATCGTTGGATTCAGGTTGCGACCGAACCTTTCGGGGAGTCTAAAATCATAGATTCTACTCACGATTCTAAGTTAACTGATATATTTTGTACGATTTTATTGTAAAACTATCAGTATTTTTGACTTTGTATTTAGCAAATTATGAAGCAATTTAAAAGCGACTTTTTTTATAAAATTAATTAAATTTTCATATCAAATTATCAATGTTCAAGTACCTATATTACGCTCCTTCTCTATTGAGTACTTGGCTCAATACGTGACAAAATATTTGTATATTTGAATTGATTCTGGCGTCATGTCATCAACAGTCATCATCAATCATCGCCAACTTTATATATTCACAGGACTGACAACCAGTGGGTTAGTATATGTTCCGTTAGTAGGTACTTACTCTATCTTTTTTTTTTTATAGATTAGTGGGCGGACGAGCAAGCGGTCCCACGTGATGGTAAGTGTTACCGCCGCCCATGGACACCTGCAACACCAGGGGGCATGCGGGCGCGCCGCCGACCTTGCAAAATCCTATTTACAGCTCTCTTGAAGAACCCCATATCTACTCATAATGGCTCATTTGCACAAGGAGAGTTTCTCGAACGCGAATTTCTCGAACATCGGTCAAAAGCCTAGTATAAACAACTGTGGTTATCATCATATGATCACTGTTGTCCCTCTCAGGGCCGTCTTAAGTCTATTCTGCGCCGGGGTGCGGGAGTGTATCCTAAGACAGTCAAACATCCTATTGTGTATCCTATGACAGTCAAATATCCTATTGTGTATCCTATGACAGTCAAATATCCTATTGTGTATCCTATGACAGTCAAATATCCTATTGTGTATCCTATGACAGTCAAATATCCTATTGTGTAATTGTTTACTATAGCGTTATATTTTTTCATTACCTTTAAAAGGTGAGCGCCCGGGGTGCACCGCACCCCTTGCACCCCCTGGTAAAGACGGCCCTGACTGTTGTCCCTCTTATCATTTAGTGAGTAGGTGACAATTTAACGTTACCACTTTTGCTAAACGGTTTTTTTCAACCGATCTTTCTCACCATTTAATTTTAAATAAGGCCTTCTTTTTCTTTCTATGTTTTATATTTAAAATAACTGTAACGATCTTTTCTCACTTGGAATCCAAATAAATATACAAAAAAATACGAGTTCTGTTGTATATTTCGTTAAACTTTATCACCGGTATCGGCGAAGAGCGTTAGTGGAACGTGGGTGGCGGCGAGCCTTGCGAGAGGCTGTGTACATATCCATCAGTGGAGAGACATGTAGCTACTGACAATTCGACTATTTAATGTACGAATTTAAAATAAAGAGTATGTTTATATTCATTCTCAATCTCACAGCAGGCAGCAGGCAGGCACAATATTTTTTTTTTTTTTTTTTATATACTAGTGGGCGGACGAGCAAGCGGTCCCACGTGATGGTAAGTGTTACCGCCGCCCATGGACACCTGCAACACCAGGGGGTATGCGGGCGCGCCGCCGACCTTGCAAAATCCTATTCACAGCTTTCTTGAAGAACCCCATATCGTAGCTCAATGGAAAGACCTCTTGAGGCAGTTCGTTCCACAGCCTAAGAATGTAAGAATGTATGTTGTGGAATATTGTGTAAGATTAAGATCTTCTGTGTATATTCTAGAGAAATAAATGATATTATTACCTATTATTTATTGTTTTTTTGGTTTTATTGGTTTTGTTACCTATTATTGGAATGGCTAAATTATTGTGGCCCTAGTGGCCTTTCAAGAGTCACCGGTCGTGAATACAAGAGATTTAAGTAATCGTTTAACAGTACATTTTTTTTTTATAGAC
Organism: Sesia apiformis; assembly: GCA_914767545.1. Classification (NCBI taxonomy): domain Eukaryota; kingdom Metazoa; phylum Arthropoda; class Insecta; order Lepidoptera; family Sesiidae; genus Sesia; species Sesia apiformis. The sequence goes on along the minus strand of OU611972.1, from coordinate 2,534,388 downwards.
AAGTGGACAGACGAGCACGCGGTCCCACGTGATGGTAAGTGTCACCGCCGCCGCCCATGGACACCTGCAACACCAGCTGCATAAATTCTTACTAGTATTGCATAAATGAATTGTACACCTACAAACCTTAACCGTAACCGTTGTAGACTTGAGCTTTTAACATCAAGGGTTTAAAGCTCGAGACTATCAAATGTTAAAAATTTAACCAATAACGCTCACAAGCGTTTAACGCTCGAGTCTTAAACGTTCATCGGTGTTCCAGCGTCCAGCGCTTAGCGCTTATTTATAGGTACTACGGTCTTTCTTATATTTATGGAAAGTAAGCGAAAAATACGTTTTCTACGTCTATTCTGATTTTACGTTTCCTAAGTTTCGCGCTCGACCGACGTGGACACTGTCGTCCATGGGGATGTCCATGGACGACAGTGTCCACTTCGGCAGTACATGCCAACGTGAGCGCTGCCTACCTTCGGATATAGGAATGGATTTGCAGAAGGGGTTGTGAAAATGATGGATAGGATAGGGTGGGAATGGAATGGGTTCTGGCGTATCTCACTCACTACCGAAACACGTACGTACATTGGGAAGATACGATAAAGTGGGAATCTGCCGCAGGACCGATAGCCGGTGCTGCACGAATGGATGTCACGTACCGGGAAGCGCATTGCGGGACGCAACCACCACCACCGACGAGCTCGTCGGTGGTGGCTGGATTGGAAAAGCCGGAGACCATGTGTGGTGGCGAGCCTTGGCAGAGGCCCATTGCCAGTAGTGGATAGACATAAGCTGATGGTGTGTTATGGTATATCACATAGGTTACCTTAGGCTTAGTAGCTTTTTCGTTCTTTGAAGTTAGAACGGGTAGGTAATTCTAAAGAACTTGGAAATCAGAATGTGGCAAAGGACTTGGAACAGTTTCTCTCGGTTGTTCTATTGACCCAATTTATAGATCGAATTTTTCTTTATTAGTTTCGATAGCAAAACTAAGTAATCGGTGAGTTTGTTAATTTGCAAATTATAAACTGATGTTATAAATAATATTGTTACTTATTTTATTTATAAATTTATCCTTTAACAGAAAGTAAAAGTCTCTATTGTCTTTTTTGACTTTCCGAGTCTTTCAAAATAGTGTAAGTATTTGAAAAATGCACAATTCGTAATATTTAATTGGGCTCATAGAAAAATGACATATTTATGGCATGTTTCATTTAAAAATTATTCAAAAAAAATTATTTTAAACGAGAATACGTATTCTCAGTATTGCACATTAATAGTTAATTTCTTTACTAATTTGTATGAAGCACCTACATATAAAAACACATTATCACAATAAACAAGAAAATCGGAGACTCCATTTTACTAAAAAAAATATGTATACAATATTTGCAATAAAAATAGACTGGGAGCATAACACAAAAATTTGTAAGCATTGAAAAAAGAAAATTTAATTCTAATTTGGAAGCGCTCTCGAATCTCTCCCTTATCAGTCGTCAAAAGTGGCGCTATAAAGCGGTCGCTCCCCATTGGCCGGGCCGCTGATATGCGACGCTCCGATTGGTCGCGGCTCAGCGCACATGAGCGACGGACCACGTGCTTATAAGTTCCCAAGTGAAAATTCAAACTTTTCACGCAGTCCGACATTAACTTTATTTTTTCATTCGAGATATTTTTATAAAGAAATTTACCTAAATTGAAGATAATGGAAGAACATTGTTTTAAAATGGAAAATTATTGTTTGATTGCTTTTGTAAATAAATTGCACTTTGTATTGAAGTAAGAACAAAACTATTATATAGAATTTATATAATGATAACGTTTAAATCGATTTCTTTCTCTTTTTTCATTTTTCAAATATAAGTATTAAAATTTATTAAAAAGGGCAAATAACAGTAAAACAGAGAGTAAACTTACAGAGATTACTTACGAAATAATCCATGATAAGTGTTTCACACATCATAAATTACACTGTAAGTGTATTTTAGAAAAAAAAAGGATATTTTAAGAAAATCAGATTAATTCATTCTCCGAAATACGATAAAAATTACAGTCCGTTACTTTTAAAACTTCCCGGAAACGCGTCGAAAAACCGCAATAAAAACGTATTTCACTCAAAACCGTTAATTGAAACTCAACAATTTAATAAACAAACAACAATAAAAACAATTAACAACTAAACAAAACTTCAACACTGTACAGCGACAAACTCTACCACTTATAAGTTCCGATGCGACTGCACTTCGATGCAAATTATTTACATTACTGCATCGCGTTGCATCTTGTTCTAAAATTCTATGTTTCTACTAAAATTCGACACCGTGTTTCAAATATAGTAATCAGACCGTTTATTTTATTAGTATTAAAATATTTGTTGAGAGAACGCGCGTCAAAACAATGCCCAACAGCCTTCGACGCCGCGGCAACAACAATGCTAGGGCGAAATAAGCAAGAAATATTTAACTACCGAAGCGGGGTGGGGCGGGCACTGGCCCTCAGTATTGGCGCTACGGCTGTGGTAGTTATAGTTTACGTGATACACAGCTCAAATACAAATAATATAAACATTACAGCTGAGCATGCGCGGTATAAGCAGACAGAGACGCAGCTAGCACGCGCCCCGCGACCACAATCCATCGAAAACTAGTTTGAAACGTTTAAAAATGACAGAAATATTAATTTACTAGTGTCACACTAAAGTTTATGCTTTAGTGGCGTCACTAAATCGCTTTTTTATGGAATAATTTGCATATTTTTGACAGCGTCTGCCCGGAAGCGTTACGCGCATGCGTGAAGTAGCGAGAGCAAAAATGTTATTGACGATGCAAAATGTTTATTTTTTGGCGCAACACCGACGCGCTGTGCTCAACGTGTAAAGGAATGGGATCCGCCATTTTGAATTTCCAGGGATTTTTTTCAGGAAACTGTTATTTCTTTGTTTTTGAAATATATACCTATCTACTAACAAAATATACTAAACGTCTTCTAGATAAGTGCACTGGAGACATAAAAACGACACAGGGAACATACCAGACTCTTGTCTGTCTTTACTAGCAAAGTTCCAGTTTTAACATTAGGTGTAAATATAAGGGATTTAAGATAAGAAAGTAATCAGTTTTCTACAAAACTCTGTGGGGAGTTTAAGCTGGATTTATTTCAATTATAATCCGATGCGATCAATCTGCGCATGCGTGTCGCACAAATTACACCGTCTCGTCTCTTTTTTAAATTAATTACATATTTTTTCTAATCTCGCCGCAGCATTTAATTAGAAGTAATTATGTCCCTTTGGGCTAGTCTTATTCTTATTCAAAATCAGTTTTCAAATCTTGTAATCGCATAATAATTTCAATTAAAAATATATAGTTGTATTTTGGTGTTTCTGAATAAAGATTGGAATAGGTTAGCCCAGAAGAAAATAGACTAACTTAAAAACTGATATAAAGGGAAGTTCTCAATATGCCTCTTTTATCGTCCGCTACTGGAAATGGCCCTCCTCAAGCACAATGTCGTGTGCTTGAGGGATATACCATATGGCCTAAAAGAGTCCATTCTTTTACAGGTGGTGCAGTTCCTCGGGGCTTGCGGTAGCAGCTTTATTATCCCTTAGTCGCCTTTTACGTCACCCCGGGAAGAGATAAGGTAGTGCGATTCCAAATTCGGTCGACATCACACGAATAAATTGACGAAAGCCATAGAGGTAACGTAATAAGATTTTATAAGTTAAAACTTCGGATTCGTTACCGAATTCCAGTGTGAATGCATCCCGTCGTCCTAGTGGGGCATTGACATTTTTATTGGCAGATGATTTAGAACCTATCGATTGTGACTCCACTACTCATCTTGGAGAAAATTAGAATTTAGTGCCCTGATCTAGTGATACACTTCGTATAGCTTTGGTCTGGGGAGTATTAACTTCTTTTTGGAGAGAGTTTTTCGTTTCTTTATAGAAAAAAAGTGATGACAGACGAGCATACAGTCCATCTGATGGTAAGTGGACACTGTCGTCCATGGAACATGCCATACATGCCAACATCAGTTCAGAATGACGAATGTTGACACGCGCCCGGATACGCTGCCTACCTTTGCACATTAAGGAATGAATTTGGAGAACGGGTTGGGAAAATGGCGAGGGATAAGATAGGATGGAATGGGAATGGGCTCTGGTATATCTCACTCACTACCGCAACACGTAGGCACGTTTTCTTTGATTTAGAGTTTTCTTTAGAAATTATATTTATATACTCTAATGCGTTACCTACTAAATTTGTTTTACTTAATATTAAATTATAAATGACATTGAATTATAAATGAAGTATTAGCGGCCATGATTGCCCTGAATATTAATAATATATAAATGATAAATTGAGACGTTCATCGTCTAAGGTTAATAACTTCTGTATAAGTACTTATTTATCAAATTTAGTGAAGAAGACCAATCATAAAATATCAATGTATCCTGAAGAAATATATCGAAAGATGTGCCGTGCCTATTATCTACATGTTTCTTTGTTAATTCAATCGTAACGAGTTAATTAAATTATAAACTATCAATTGTGATTTAATAGAATAAATGAATCAGATTTTTTTCTAGTCTTATTTGGATAATACAAATTTTGTCCATTAAATAAAATCCTATTTGTACTTATCAGACGCCATTTTTTTCGCGATTTACCAAGACCGTTGTACCAAGCGCTTTGCCTCGTTGTACCTACCTACATAAATGTATTCTGTTTGGAAAAGTTCCTTCATGTAAAAAATATATTTTCCAAACTAAATATGCTAACAAAAGGCAGTATAAAGCCTGTATTTCTAAAGCTTCCAGCCATAATGGTAGCTTGTGACGGGTAGGCGGGGCCACGCCCACTGAACAGCGACGCCCAACGGCGCTGTAAAGCGACGCATAGCCGCCTACTGAAGTTCTTTTTAGTTTGGGAGCTGAGGCACGAAATAAAGAGCTCTATTCCTTGCAAATTAAAGACATACTTGTCCTCGTCTATTAACATACATGCAAGTAAATTGAATACCGATTTGTAATACTTCAAGTAAGATATATTAATACTTGATAAGATTTGTATGACGTATGATAACTATATATAAATGAATTAGTTATATTGGGTAAGGACAACATAAATATGATGTGCGTCAACGCCACGATAACAAGTTACAGATAAAATGTTAGCTTCAATTAGCTTCAAATTACCGTTGGGTGCTAAGATAGTATAAATTTACACGACATAATAATAAGAATATATTTATTTTGATATAACTCAAGTAGATAATTTACCAAAGATAACCAAATATTGTATTACTATACTTACTTAAAACTTTTAACTTGTTCACTTTTATCACATAGCGTACCTAATAGCTATGTAGACATTGGCATAATTCTCCTTAAAAAAATATACCGAATATTTAAAAAACAAGCTAAAAACTTCTAACATTTGACTTAAACAATTTGTACTTAATTACATTACTAAACTCGGAGAATTTTGAGAGGGGGAGATTGCACGCTGCAATCCAACAGCCACTGGGTGCGCTCCACTGGCCACGTGACCCCTCTCTCACAGAAGACTACCTTGAAATGTACTGTATTTCCCACTTTATCATATTTCCCTAATGTACGTACGTATTTCGGTAGTGACTGAGATGTGCCAGAGCCCATTCCCATTCTATCCCTCCCGATTTTTCCGACTCTTTCTTCAAACCCATTGCTATATCTCCAAAGGTTGGCAGCGCATCTGGGGTCGTGCCAAAGTTTGTCATTTTGGACTAATGTTGGTGTATGTATCGTGGATGTCTATGAGCGACAGTATCTACTTACCATCGGGAGTATCTACTTACCATCGGGTGGGCTATATGCTCGTCTGTCGCCTTCGTCCATAAAAAAAATATATAAAAATGAGGTTGGTTAATTATATTATGTTATACTCCGTTGTGCTCTACATTCTCCATCCTTCCCATTATTTAAATCCACTGCCAATATTCTAAGACTTATCAATGAACACGTCAACGTTTGACATTCTCAACTGATATTGGCACGTGTCTTTGGGCGACAGACTTATTAATGTTAATCAACTTAAGTAGACTGTCAGCTCTTCAATAAAAAAAATTGCTTTGAACAATACAAGAAAATAGTATCGCCAATTTCATAATATTTTGTATCATAAACGATAGCCAAAGGAGTCCTCGAATGAAAACCGCATGCCGTCAACATACGAGTAGCGCGGCACGTCCTCAGATCAAGTAGATCAACAGAGAGTCGCTGATAGTAGGTGATAGTCTCACAGAAGACTACCTTGAAATGTACTGCATTTCCTACTTTATCGTATTTCCCCAATATACGTACGTGATTCGGTAGTGAGTGAGATATATCAGAGCCCATCCCACCCCATCCCTCCCCATTTTCCCAATCCATTCCTTCATGCAAAGGTAGGCAGCGCATCCGGGGGCGTGCCAACGTTTGTCATTCTAAACTGATGTTGGCATGTATGGCATGGATGTCTATGGGCAACAGTATCCACTTACCATCAGGTGGAATGTATGCTCGCCTGCCGCCTTTTTTCTATAAAAAAATGAGAGGAACAGTTGACAGAGTATAGCAGTGGGGCTTTGGGAGAGACCTATATGGAGAGACGAAAGTTAATAACCCATGGTATATGTAGTAATTCATATTAGGTAGGCATTAGTTTGTCCATTTCCTTGTTCACTTACTATTCTCAAGGGTTTTGCTATAATTGTTCTTAAAATAAAAGAAAATTGGTAAATTAATGTCCAATGTACATTTTCCGCCACAGCTCCCGGCCTACACTCGTTAATGGCAGAGAATAGCAATATAACTCCGTTTAGGAACAATAAAAGCGACTACTAAACGTACTTATACTTAGTACTAGTAACTGCAAACGTTTGCCGACACCTACGGAATCTATTGTCGAAAACTGTCTTTTGTGTTCCACTGCGATTATTCATAAGAATTACTTACTTAATTTAACACAAATAGGTATTCCTATCTGTACCTACTTTTATTTATTTTCATTTTAGTGATCATTCCATACCTTTTGGAAGGTAGGCTGTTATAGCTTTTTTGCTGAATTGTCGTTTGCACACGAAGAGTTTCTCGAACGCGGCGGGTGGGGAAATTGATCAAAAACCAGCATGAACAATGTTACCGTCAAGAGATTTTATCGTCATGTCAATAGTAAATGTGGTTTTTATCATGTTACATGCGAGAATCGTATACAATATTCTCGCCCGAAACATTCGAGAAACTCTCCTTGTGCAAATGAGCCATAACTGTAAAGAGCAACAACTTTTCGACTACTTGAAGAGGCCGGAAGTCCTTGACAAACGTTTTTTTGTATACATAAAGGCGGCAGACGGCGGCATACAGTCCACCTGATGGTAAGTGGATACTGTCATCCATAGACATCCGCGATACATGCCAACATCAGTCCAGAATGACAAACGTTGGCACACCTCCGGATGCGCTGCCTACCTTTGCAGATCAAGGAATGTATTAATAATAGTGGAGGATATATAAAAACAATTTACGACGTCTTTATTTTAAACAAAGAGAACGAAAGAAAATTTTGACAATATATTTGTTTTAAAAATAACATTGAAAATTTATCATGTGAATATATAAAATACAGAATGACGCAGTACTACACTGCATCCCTAGCCTCAAATCGTCGTGAAAGACAGTTGATGGTGAGCCACTTACCATCGGTTGAACTTATTCGCTAACTAATCAATAAAAAATCACAACGCACTTTAGCAAAAGGGCCGACGATAGCAGAAATCATTTTAACGACGCCCCCAGGGTATGAAAACAAATTTTATTGGTTCTACCTGGTTACAATAAAATGTTATTAGTAGATAATAAAAGTGATAAAGGAAGAAACAATATTCCGTTAGTGGAAGTGTATTTTGGACATCTACAGTTTGTATAATCTGCTGCATTTTCAGTAAATATTTGTAACGGCCCTTGTATCGTGTATGAGAGATGTGAGGCCTTTAAACGCCACGCTAGCCAAGCGGGTTAGCGAGTCCACTCTTTTAGAGGTGGTGTAGTTCGTCAGGGCCTGTTGTAGTCGCTTTGCTGTCGGTTAGTCGCCTTTGACGACACCCACGTGTGGTGTTACTCTATAGTCGACCGACACCACAAGGCACATTAAACGTAACTAAAGGTACAGCCATAATTAAAGATTTTTTTTTATGTACGAAGTCGGCAGACGAGCATACAGTCCACCTGATGGTGAGTGGATACTGTCGCCCATAGGCATCCGCGATACATGCCAACATTAGTCCAAAATGATAAACGTTGACGCACCCCCGGATGCGCTGCCTACCTTTGGAGATATAGGAATGGATTTGGAGAAAGGGTTGGGAAAATGGGGAGGGATAGGATGGGAATGGGCTCTGGCACATCGCACTCACTACCGAAACACGTAAGTACGTACATTAGGGAAATAAGAGAAAGTGGGAAATGCAGTACATTTCAAGGTAGTCTTCCGTGAGAGAGGGGTAACGAGCACGCCCAGCAGCTGTTGGATTGCAGCGTGCACTCTCCCCCTCAATGTACTTTAATTGTCCTCTTCATTACAACTGGAAAATTTATTTTAGAGTCATTCTCCAAGAGTTAGTATTAACCGCTCAGTCATAGAGCGTATTTAAGCATAGGTATTGTTAGTACCTTGATTGGTCAGTTGGCTCACCGAAATCAGTGAACCTGCGAAGTGCCTTTTAGTTAGTCTACTCACACTAAGCCGCTCAATCTTTGCCTATATTTGAACACGGCCTAATTCTTTGGAATTCAAAAATTAAGAGTATAAGTACCTCCAAGGCACCGGGTATACAAAGCATTTTTACAAACAAGGGTGGGCAGCCCCAAAAGGATGTCTGGAGAGATCTCGTCAATATTTCAAGAGGATTGGCTCGGTTCAATTAAAAGAAATGCACATTATAGTATGACAATAAATCAGTATTTATATACAGGATGTCAGAAAAATATTTCAGACATCTGAAATTAAACGGGTATTCTACACGCATAATTATATACAAAATTCTAAATAAAAAAATACATTTAGAAATTGTACTAATGAAACAAAATCAGACATATATAAGTACAACTCGCTGAGCTAGCCATTTAAATTTACCAAAGACCAGGTCTAATTGTGAAAAGAAAATGATCACGAATGATCATTTTCTTTGATATGAGTATGAGGGCGCACAATAGGCATGATGACGGATTTTGAAATCCGCTTCTATAATGTAGATTCACGTCTACTGTTTCCGAAAATAACATTATTTCAGCAATAAAATAAGTTTTAACGCAAATTATGCATTTTTTTTCTATCTACTTTGAATTATGCGCGAAAACACTCGCAGGTGTCATGGCGTCGCTTGTGACGTTACACCTAGGTAAACGTAGGTAGGTAAATCAATCGAAGTTCAAGCGACACGGTGATGTTTCATGAGGCGTGACGTCATTCGCTCTGATTGGCGTTTTAGTTAACATGGCCGAATGCAGTATTTTATACTTTTATTTTATTGAAAATATTATTAATCTCAATGTTTACATTAAAATTGGTTAATTTATTAGAATTCTTTCAACATATTCTTTTCTCTAAAATCATTTATTCTTTAATTCTTTGATACTGTCATCATGCCTCTGTAATCTGCCGTCTGCTTTAAAGGTTTCCTCTTTTAGCGTGTTTAAGACTAGATTAGCTAAGCATATTATTAAAGACTATTCTTGAATAATATGCTTTAGTAATTATTACTAAAATTACAATTACATTAGTTCTACAATACAATTTAAACGTTGATTGTGTTTATAGTCTGTGACTCTTGTTCACCGGACTTGTACGACTATTTATCTTTTATTATGTTAGCTTTCAAGTGCTCATGTGAAATTTTGTATTTTTTTTAAATTGCTAAAGTTTTTAATAGATATTTATTTAATATAAAGCGAAACCGATGACTGAACGTATGATTTTGAGTTAGATAGTTTTTTTTTTACATCAACTGATTGTGAGTACCTACTGGTGAAAATTGAATAAAATAGTAATTTTTAATAATGGTAAAATTTTCATATCAATCAACGCAGACATCTGCCACAATCTGCATATAGATAAGACGTAATATATTTTTTTAATAATTTTATAAGCAAGCTGTTTTAGGCCAGTAATTCGAGATACCATTCCTGGTTCTAATTGGATATACCAAAGTTCGATAAAGCATTCACAGCCCTCTAAGGGCCTTCTGCGTGTCTCAACATCGTGTGATCATCTGGCTTTCCACCACCCGTTCTATATAAAGTAGGAAACAAAATCAATACAAGTTTTGAGTTCAAGTCTTATTTTGATGTGGTCATCTTGCGGGGTCATCATCATATGTATGAAACGTTCCTAAGGTGGGCAGCGTGGGCGTGTGGATGCCCACTGGTGTCGCAAGTGTCCATGGGCGGCGCTGACCATTTACCATCATGTGGCCAGACCACTGGTCTACCATCTCTTCTATAAAAAAATCGCATTCGCTCTGAAACTATTCTATGCCGATATTAACATTTAATATCCTCTATAATTTATAAAATCGGCTTTAAATATTGGCAACTGTTTTAATTAGTCAACTAATTTTTTACAATGTTATCTTTAAGTTACAAGTAGGTACCAAATATTTACCTATGTTTCACTTACCAGTATAGGTAACTGCACCATTGGTCTCTGCAACAAGAAAATAAAACTTACAATAAGCAATTGTTAAAACGTCTTTCTCGAAAGCTTTCGCTAAGTTTAAAATAGTTCTTCCTATTGGGCTTGACATGACGTGATGTACGAGTATTCTATGACAATAGGCTAGGCTAGCGTAGTAATAATGAGCGCCGAACGCTCGAAGCCAAGTTTATATCGTTAGATGATCTTAAACCGTTGAGGTTAAAACTTCGAGTCTACTCGTAAAACAGTTTAGGTTTTTAAGGTTAATTAGCGCTGACATAGCTTTCGAATGGTCGAGCGCTCGACAGTTTAACGCTAATTTTTACAACACTAATTTAAGTTGCAAGCAGGAATATATCCACATATGTATGTGTGCATACATACCTATATACGATACATACATACTTGTGTGAAAAACATTAATAGGTGATTCTTCAGAACTATACATAAATCCACAAGTCAGGCTACTTAAAACCAAGGATCGTAAAAATCCGATATCTATACTAATCTATATCTATACTAATATATAAAAAGGTAATATGGTGTGTTTGTGGGTATGTTGGGGGTAATCTCTGGAACTACGGAACCGATTTCAAAAATATTTTACAAATAGGAAGCTACATGTCGTAGCACCTCGCTTTCAGAGCATACCTCTTAAGATCTCGGAGAGTATTGGGATCCTTGGTGTCGAAATTTCCAGCAAAGTCGAATTTAGGGGTCATCCGGAAAGTAAGGCCAAAATGGCCTCCAAAAAGCTCGGTGTGCTGAACAGAGCGAAGCGGTACTTCACCCCTGGGCAACTCCTAATGCTTTACAAAGCTCAGGTGAGGCCCCATATGGAGTACTGCTCACATCTCTGGGCCGGCGCACCGAAATACCAACTAGACCCATTTGACTCCATCCAACGACGTGCTGTTCGTATTGTCAACGATCCCACTCTCACGGGCAGTTTAGAACCCCTCAGCGTTCGGAGAGACGTTGCATCTCTCTGTGTGTTCTACCGCCTGTACAATGGGGAATGCTCTGAAGAATTGTTCAATATAATTCCCACCTCGGGTTTCTACAACCGCACCTCCCGTCACAGAAGTGCGGTCCATCCGCATTTCCTAGATACGGAGGTGTCGCGTACTGTTCGGTCCAAAAATTATTTTATATCGCGAACCCGTAGGTTGTGGAACGAACTACCTCAAGAGGTCTTCCCATTAAACTACGACATGGGGTTCTTCAAGAAAGCTCTGAATTGGATTTTTCAAGGTCGGCGGCGCGCCCGCATACCCCCTGGTGTTGCAGGTGTCCATGGGCGGCGGTAACACTTACCATCGCGTGAGACCGCTTGCTCGTCCGCCGTCTTCTCTATAAAAAAAAAAATACATTATCCGTGTCTAATATGAGCTATATTTTATTTTGAATTTTGAAAAAAAAAATTGAAAAAAAAAAACTTATAAACCGTAGCGAAGCGAGGGCGGGTTGCTAGTTTTTAATAAATATCAAAAGAATCAAAAGCCTTCAAAGAATTCATCGATTCCCGTCCCCGGGAGTTCTATAGCAGAGGCATCAACCAACTTCCACTAAAATGGCAAAAGTACATTGATAATAATGGATACTTCGATTAATAAAATATATAGTTTTCATATGTACAAAAAAATAATTTGATTTTTTCCATATAAAACTGCAATTTCATGGGCAAGTTTATTTACACAGGCAACCACTACTGATTTATTTAAAACACATAAAAATCTGAATATATTCTTGTTTCGAACACACTTTTTGATGTGATCAAAACACCACTTTTTGATCAAATCAAAAATCAATGATCAATCGATCACTTTAAAGTATCATTCATTACCTCCATTCTGCTTCGCTGTAGTCGGATAAAGAACTAAAATGGATGCTACGAATTCTCGTAGCTTTGACTACGAAAGTCTACGAAGGTATTCGTAGCGGTTTGTATGTACCATCACCGTGCCCTTTAGATATACTGTAAACTGCTCCTTAGTAACGTGGGATTGTATAGTATGTTCTTTGTTTTAAATAAGATTTGAAACATGGCAAAAACACCGTTAATTTTCTGTAAATATCGGCATTTTATATTTAGGTATACCGTTATTGCAACTATTTATTACAGATTTAAAAATCCCTAGCATTGTTAGTAAATAATATAAAACTTAAAAAAAACTAGTACCTATTAGTAGTTATAGGTTTATAGTACATGTAAAAATATCCCGGGTATATTTTTATCGATTTTTCTCAACTATATGTACAGTACCAAGAGCGACGGTATTAATATGCAAAAGTATCAGTATTTCAAATCTTGTTTTTAAATTGTCTTTTAATCTGGGTACTTAGTATTATTATTTATCTGTAGTTTTATGTTAAGGTCAACATCAGCATTGAAGACCGTGGTTTTCGCTATAGATAAGGAGAACGCACACTTTTATCAAAATGAACATTTAACGCCTTTGACGTATATTACGTATATTTTTATTGAATACATACAAAATACCGCGGGTTTGTCAACCCATTGATAATGTGAGTAATTTACGTATTGGAAAATTGTCATATTTATTTATTCATGGAGAAAAACAATAGGTAGGTACAATATGTTATAGGTACAATATGCTGTAGTTTTTGTTCATTTCGTTTTTTTAGGACCAAAGTCCCTAAAAAAACCCGTATGTTAAACAAGGCAGAACACAGGATTCAAACACAGATTGCAGAACTTTTCATTATTTCTTTCAATGACCAGAACCCCGTCCTGAATTTGCTATCCTTCTTCCTATTTTTTGTCCATATTGTTCTGCATTGATATTATTTCCCCTAAATATACATACATACTCTTGTACATAATCTATGGTTTCATTCTGTATTGATAAGATTTTCTCCGGGCTGTCATGATTTATGTTTTCTGAGTGTTCATTTCTTACCCATTCTTATTACATTCCGTCGCTAACTGATTTAGCGTCTTCTGAAGAAGCTCTGGACATTCTGATAACCAGGTCGTCAGCAAATCTGAGGTTTGTCAACAATTCTCTATCTATTTTTATGTTTTCTATGGTGGCATTGAATATTTTTGGTGATCTCAACTCTTTTCCTTGTTTTTCTAACTTCATTTTAGCTGTACTGTAGCTGTATGTCGTAATGTTCTAAGTTATCGGAGGCTTTAGAATAATCGATAAATGCCAAATATAAAGGTTTATTATATTCTATATATTTTTCAATTGTTTGATTAACCGTATGTATGTGGTTTATTGTTGAAAGTCCACTTCTAAAACCAGCTTGTTGGCGGGGTTGATTCTCATCTAAGATCTTTTCTATTCTTTTTAGCAGAACCTTAGAGAATATTTTGTACAAGTTAGATGGTAGATTAATAGGACGGTAGTTATTAATGTCACTTATATCTTCTTTTATATGAATTAACGTGATTGTGAATTCACTCGATTGTTACATGTATTTGTTCTGTTTCTAATATTTCATCAGTAAGATATTAATAACAGAGTGTATAGATGCTTTGAAGAACTCTATCGAAATACTATCTGCTCCTGTAGTCTTTCCATTCTTTCTTTTCCATTCCATTCCTGTAGTCTTTCTTTTGTGTGGGCAATGCTTTATTTAACTCTGCAGTTAAGATTTCAGGTTCATCTTCATCATTTATGCCGTTTTTTAGATCACATTGTTGAGTTTCCTTTTTTGATGACACAGCAGTGTTGTTGCTTTCATTTTACTAAAAAGAATTTATATGTGTATACTAATTCTATATTGTTAATTTTATGTAAATATATTAGAGATGTATTTGTGTAGTCAAATAAAGCTTCATTTTTTTATGTACGAAGGCGGCAGACGAGCATACAGTCCACCTGATGGTAAGTAGATCTTGTCACCCATAGACATCCGTGATGCATGCTAACGTTAGTCCAAAATGGCAAACGTTGGCACGCCCCCGGACGCGCTGCCTGCCTTTGGAGATATAGGAATGCATTTGAAGAAAGGGTTGGGATAATTTGAAGGGATAGGATGGCACATCTCATTCACTACCGAAACACGTACGTACATTAGGGAAATAAGATAAAGTGTGAAATGCAGTACATTTCAAGGTAGTCTCCTGTGAGTCTAGTCTATATTCATCCACTCAGTCATTTCTTCATCTACTGAAGCCGTTCGTAGTTTTGTCAAGTGGTTAACTCATGAATTATTGATTTATAGGTCATCGGTTACTTACTGAAGTGAAATGTACCAGAAAAAGACGATTCTCGCGATCGTAATAAATGGTATGATATCTAAGTCTTCGAACAAATCTTACATCCAAACATACATACAAATTATTGTAAACATATATACATCAGTGGGATATTAATATAATATAATCAACTTGTTTTTGTTTGCAAATGTTATCGGAATGACGATAGGTCTTTGTGTAAACAACCGATAATTTCACATTATGTTTATTTCACAGATATGATAGTGGAACAGCCATAGGGGGGAATGAAACAAGAAGAAACTAGTTACTTAATTATTCAATCGATTTTTTGGTCTTGAAAGGGATGTTTCGTTATTTTTCATGTCACAGATATCCGCGATACATGCCTTACGTGATACGTGCCGACGTTAGTCATTCTGGACTGATGTGTCTCCAAGTCCACGACTTGACTGCATGGGCGTAGCCACTGTAGGTCAGATTGGGGCGCTTGCCCCTCCTTGGCATAGGGAAGAAGTAGGTGACAAACTTTCTGCATTACACTATCCCTATTTAAATTATAATAAAATTGTTTGCTTCGCCCCACCCCGGATAAAATTCTGACTACGGCTTTGCTTGACTAACTTTTTTTTTTAATATTATTAACGCCACACGCCTACTTTAGGATCATATGTGTCGTGGGTCCAGAGACACGTTCAAAGACGAACACTACACGTGCAACACCCAGACCCCCAGGCTAGAAAACAACTTTACCGGCGAGAATTTCTATTACGTTTTCTAGACAAATGCCTTTTAACAGTGCTCGTTAATTCTGAAAATATTTACATTGACGAAGCTTTATGTACTTAGTTAAGTTGTACAGCCCAACGGTACTGATTTATTTTTAACATTACTGAGCCTGTGCTAATCAAAAGTCAGTGATTTATGGACCACTTTGAAGAATCATCCAGTATAAACACTTTCGTCGATCACTGTCAGACACGTTGGTCAAGCAGATTGGCGAGTTCATTCTTATAAAGATGGTGTAGTTCCACAGCACTTGTGGTAACCACTTTTTTTATCCCATTGCCCTTTACAACTCCCACAGGGAGCGATTGGGTGGAGTCATTCTAAAGGCAGCCGACATGACACGGCCAAATGTGGACAATATGTCCAAACCCTCTCTTATAAAAAAAAATCAGTAGATACTATTTAGAAAACATAGAAACGTTTTTAATGAAATTTTGTTTAATGTCGCTTTCTTTGCTATCTGTATACGTATCCAATCGATTTTATATTCCTGTTTATATTAACCGTCGAAACGCAAAACTGTTTGGATTTCCTATTACTTCTCGCATGTTACAAGTTTATGTTATGTTAAAATGTTTTTTATAAACATTACCTCGAGTTTTTGTTTTCGTTCCATCGATAAAGGTGTTTTAATTAAAAATTCTTTGTTTTGTTATTGTATTGCGTATTGTTTTAAACAATCGCACGTAATGGGATAAAATGGGCTGGGCGAATTTTTTTATTACCATAGCTTTCCATCAGCGTTTGTCTCTAAGCTGCAGGAAATAGGCCTCTCCCGAGGACCACAAGCGGACCACAAGGTGGACCGACAACTTCAAGAAGTCTACCACTTCTTGAAGTTGTCGGTCCACCTGGCCGTAAGGAGTCCCACTCTTTTAATTACGAACACAAACTATAACCATTCAGATCCGGCATGGTTTAATACAAGTGTAACGCCTTCTCATCTCTCACCCAATGCAGTGAAAGAGACGGGATGGGATGGTTTAGAATTTTATAATGATACCTTGAATATAATGTTTTCACTATTACTTCAATAAAACGAAAGACCACATCGTTGCCAACCGTTTGTCCAAATTCTGATTACTAAATATCCAATGGATGGTGCGTATCTGTGGACATATGCTAAAATTCTTTATTCGTCATGGACGGGCATGGATGGATGGATGGACTTTATTCCATGGACATCGGGAAAGATAATAATATAATAGATTGATACTTTATAGTACCTACATCAAAACATACAGAAGGGAAACACAGAAATACAAGTTATTAGAAGTACAATCGACGGCCTCATCGCTAAAGCAATTTCTGATGATAATACAAATTTCTAATAAATAATAATACATAATATAACCATGGGAGAGGTCTATATCCAGTAGTGGAGAGACATAGGCTGATGGTATGGTATGGTTTATTATTCTTCTCGTGAATTTATCAACGGAACGTAATAATATTTTGCCTCCACTGAGATGGTCAAAATTCAAAGTTTAGACACTTCCAAAACGATCAATTTCGTTTATCAATATAGAAAAACAGACGATTTCTTTGCAAATTATACTCCACGTCATCTGTCTCTTTTTAACAAGCTCCTCCCTTTCAGGCTTATGATCAAAATATGTTTTGCGCAAAAACCGCCGCGTCACGCAATGAAAACGCCTAATCACAGCGCAAATTTTTCACTGAACCGGATCTTATTGGAAAATATGAAAAGAGATAACGTTTAAAAATTGAAGAGGATCCCATTTTTGATGAGATTACAGTGAAAGATAAATGATTTCATATAATAGGCGTATTTCTCACACTTATTTATCAATGTTAACAAATGAGGATCAATTTGAATTTGAATCTAAGACAATGGCGTTAAAGCTCTCGGATTTCAGAGAAATATTTATTTCGTTACATAATAAGCAACCAGCCCACGGATCTCCTCGTGGACATTGACTTCTGCACGAGGGATGTATGGCTTTGAAACCTCCACGCTGCCCAAGCGGATTGGCGAGTCCACTCTTTTAGAGCTATTGTAGTTCCTCATTGCCTGTGGTAGCCGCTCTCTAATCCCTTAGTCGATTATTACCACAGCCACGGTAAGAGATGCGATGGTGCCTATAGCCGGCCGATACCGCGCGACACGAAATACACAATTATTGTAAAGAGACAAGGTCGCGTCAGTTGAAAGGATTGACTTCGTGGTTTTCCGTACATTTTAGTGTTTTCCATAATTAATTAGTTGAGAACTTTGTATTAGGTTCTTCTAAATTCTTCATAGATTATTTCGAGATCTCCCTACAATACTATTACAGAAGAATATTGTAATAAGTGTGTATAAGTGTATCATATTATAATTTAAGGTCCAAATATCTACACTATACACTATAACTATACTAAAATAACTATACTATACACTAAAATCTACACTATATCTACTTACTATACAATAAAGTCGTAACAAAGCCGAGTCTGTATATTTAAAAAATATTTTTTAGAACGTCGTTGGAGTGTAACAGTGATACAGAGCTCAAAACAACATTTTTTTTGGAATTCTTGTCTGTCATTACGCGCATCATGAAAAACGGATGTCAATCAAACATGGCATAGTTACAACTTATGTCCACGGCTTAACATTTAGGGTACATTTTATCCAGATAATTATAAATCTCTCACGAGAATCAAGCTAACACATCTCACTCTAATGTCTATGCATACGAACTCGCACTACTTATAATGACTACACGTTCATAATAAAATAGCTATCGCTCTATCATTGACAAATGCAATACCAGAAAAAATGCAGTTATAAAAACCTTAAAACTAAAAGCAATCTTTGCGTTTAGTTTACTTGACGTTCATTGAGACATTTTAATCAAAACCTTTTTTGGCATTTAAAATATGACTTTATGTAAGAAAAGGGACCTATTTGTCGGTTCTAGTACACAGATATTGAGTGAATTAAAAAAAATGTATCTTTTACTGCTGTATCTTAAAAGTTTGATGTTAGAGCATGTTTCTATTCAAACAGAAACTTGAACGCACGTAACTTCAAGTTAGAAAACCTTAGCCAGAGTCAATAAGTCCTTGCCGATAATAAGGTCCCTTTGCTCAATATGTTTAAAAAATGACAAAATCTGAATCAGGAACTTATAACTCACCGCTTCATTTATGTAATCATCGTCATCATCCCTTTGAAGACACATCCAGGCAACACAAAAACAAGTCCATTAAATACACCTCACGTCAACATTAGCAAAACAATAAAAGTTCGGGTCCGAATATTGGTCCCTTGCGACACTCCTGCGCAGTGCTCTTGAAATGACTGAAGGAACACAACGCCAGTCGCCAATGTTTTGAATTCAATCTGTAACAAGAAAAAAAAACAATAATAAACTCTACTGCTAGTAGCGTTATGTTTACATATGAAATTGGAGGGTTCCGTCGTGCTCAGCATTGTCTAATGCTTCTTTAAATTCAACTAAGTTGCATCTCGACGAATTAGATCTACGTTATAACTAAGATTCATTCTCATACTTATACATTAATAGATTTATTGACTGTTCATACTAAACATTAACTTCTCGTGTAAATTATTGATTTGTTTTCTATATATAAATGTGTAAAGTGTAATAAAAATTACATGTACAGAACCATTTTAGCCTATATCGTTGACTCTAATTCCTTTTGCCTACGATGTACTTTTACATAAACAATTAACAATATTTTTAAATATCGTCAGGCAATCTTTGCCAATGACTAACTGAGAATAAATCACATCTAAACGACTTATCTTTAGAGTGCAGTTTAAAGGGATCTGAACCCTGTTATTTAGATCTCAGAACTTATTTCGAACTGTAAGTAAATGGGTTAATGTCGTAATTGTATCAGCAATTAGCAAACAGTTGCAAGCACCTGAAGGTACCGATCTAAGGCTAAATATTATTGTGTTTCTATCACAGGTCTAGTTAAGGAAACAATTGCATGCACACAGTAGTTAGTAAAAACAATTACATATATGTAAGTGATGTCAGCAGCGACTACGAGTGCTGAAGATAAATGTGTTTTCGTGAAGGAAGATAAACGTATCTTAATACACTTAAAAATAAAAAAACGCATTAGAACATTGAACAGTTTCCTTATTAATGCTATACGACTAACCTACAAACGATTTTTCAAAAATACTGTTTCATTTTTAGTAAAATACATAGTAGAATTCTATTGATTAGTTTTAAATTACTGGAGGACGTTTACATAATCATATTTACAACGTTGTTTCTTGCCGATTATTATTCGTAGATCTTTAAGTTTAAAAGGGTCTATGCTGGACTATTGTCTGATGATAGTTTAATTTAATTGAATTATGGTCTAATATAAATCAAACACTACGTATAAAAAGTTTACAATATACAATAGAGAAAGCAGGTCAGACGAATTTGAAGAAAAGTCACACCTGTGACGCTCATTTTGAAACTAGATTTTTTTTTTATAGACTAGTGGGCGGACGAGCAAGCGGCCCCACGTGATGGTAAGTGTTACCGCCGCCCATGGACGCCTGCAACACCAGGGGGTATGCGGGCGCGCCGCCGACCTTGCAAAACCCTATTCACAGCTCTCTTGAAGAACTGCATATAGTAGCATAATGGAAAGACCTCAATGTATGATATTCAAAATATTACTTGAAATTCATGTGCCTACTTAAAATACAACTACTTTTTACTACTGCATATTAAAGTGAACATTTATATTAGGTACTTATAATTTTTTTTTTTTTTTATAGTGGGCGGACGAGCAAGCGGCCCCACGTGATGTATTGGAAATGTATCACACCCGTTACAATGTAATTATCCGATTATCCTCCATCAATTTCTCGGGTCCTTTAGAAGGCCTCACGTGGGGGACATTGGTCAAAGAAGTAGAGGTTCTTTAGAAAAACTAAGTACATACAAACCCACAAAATAGTTACTATGTATATGATTGATGAAACTACACAGAGAGGAATTTGATTTATTATTTATTCATTAAATTGGAAAATCAAACAGCATATGATTTTACATTATCCTATATAATACTTAACCACATGTTACTGAAACAACTTTTTTTTGTCTGATTTTTTTTTTAATTTTACATATTGTGACACTAATGGGTTCCACACAAATAAAATAGTTCTTATTAGTTGGTGATGGACATTTTGACAATCGGTTCTCTCTAACTGTTCCAGTAGCTTTCAACCCTCGTTGTCGCACCTCATCAATTAGGTAGATAGAGGTATTAAAAATATAAAAAAATAGGTGAAAAGGTGCCTGGGCATTAACTTTCTTCAGTAAATATTCTTCAGTTACGATATTCCTTGATATGAAACAAATCAAATAATGTAACCCAAGCGGGTTACTCAAACCCAGAACTGATAACCCCATTTTATAGGCTTTCCTCTTATGAACTATTTACAAAACTGTCCTTCATAATATGGGGTCCATTATAATTTTCGGGAGGAAATATGTTGATTTTTAGATTTTTCCAATTTCCAATTTTCCAATTCCAATTTTTCGATAATTTCATGCAACTATTACTCGATACTGCATGTTTCATTTACGCGACCATTTTGACCTAGTAGGTACAAAACAATTAGTATATTAGTGATTGCAAATACATTTTACTATTGGGCTTTATAAAGAACGCTAAATATATCAAAATAAATGTAATCATGACTAAAATAAACATTCTAACGTTCAAATAACTCAAAAAACACGAGATAATTAAACAGAAAACTTACATTAAACAATAATCTCGCTTTGGATAGCGCGCAAAGACGGTCTATTCCATTTGCTACGCTTCTCAAATGTTGAGTAAACTTGAAACTCTTTTTCTAAAACACCATTGTTTATAATTTCTTTTTTTCAAATGAGCCGTCCATTTAAAAGGCCGATAGTAACAAGTAGGAGTTCCCTCGTTTATAGAGCTTCTAATAATTTTTAACATCACTTAATATAATTTCCTTTTTTAAAACTGTTTTTATTTATAAACTAGGGGGCGGACGAGCAAGCGGTCCCACGTGATGGTAAGTGTCACCGCCGCCCATGGACACCTGCAACACCAGGGGCTATGCGGGCGCGCCGCCGACCTTGCAATATCCTATTCACAGCTTTCTTGAAGAATCCCATATCGTAGCTTAAGTTTGTTATTAATGCAATTTTGGATAAAACTAAGAAATCTAAAAACATAAAGTAGGTTTTATTCATCTTGTAGTCAGCTCTAATGAAACTGGAGTGGGCCCTTTGTAGTTATTTATGTATGTATTTATGTTTATAACTCTATGCAGATTACGTCATCCATCTTATCGAAAATTAAAATCTGTAGACTAACTTCGTTAGCGCCCAATGTTCCTGCCAAGATATTTCAATTGTTTATCTGTTTACATATTTCTATAATTATTCAGCGTTTCTGAAAATCTCCGTCTATCAGTGAAGTCATAACTTTGATAGCATACGGTACCAGTTATTTATCAAGTCTAATGTTTCATTGATAATTATGAGTATGACGTAAGCTTAAATTATGTCGTGTATATCAAAAACAAACGTACACGAACCTGACAGTTTAATGACGTCTTTCCTATTTGCTTTACAAAGCATAATTTTTGTATAGAAAGAAGACGGCAGACGAGCATATAATCTACATGGTGGTAACCACTTATACTGTTATGCATGCCAATATCACACCTTTGGAGATCTAGGAATGGATTTGGAAAAACGGCTCATCTTATTCCCCAATCTTCCTTGGGTGGATGATTTGGGTTTCCCCACCTTTCAAAAAAAGTGCAAAAATTAATTTCAACCTTTCTACATACAAACAATCATTTCAGTCATATAGGGTTTGTGATGCTGTACAAATTCTGCCTAAACAGATTTTTTTCTAAAACATACGTTTTAAAGGAAAAACCCCTTCCGATTAGAGCTAATATTCGGCTTTTTCGGCGTGTGCTTCCAAAGAGTACAACTCTGTCCTCAGTAAACCTATCACTTTACTGAGTGACTCCTGACTTACTTCCAAGGGACTGGACTGATTAACGGGATCAGTTTTAGACTTTAGAATTGTTAATTACGAAGAAAAACTTGACACTGGCGGAATGTGCTAATTACACCATTGCTATTTAAGAAAAGAAAAAAAATCTACAAAGATAGATTTGACGTTTAGTACAAATCTACCTTATTGTTAGTACCAAAATATAGCCAACAAGTCGTATTGTATATAACCTATGTTTGGGTTATTTGATACCCTAAACATGAACGTGACACATATACCAAACAACCATATCGTAAATCATAACATAAGGCGTTTCTATTACTTGTAATTCAATATGGAAACAAAGCATCGGTAGTTTTTAAAGGCACTTCTGTTTATATTGACGATATAACCAAGTAGCACTGTATATTTCCGTATAGTCACTTTATAGACTATAAACCATCGATTAACCAAAATACAGAGATTGAGCATTACGGCCCTAAAAGTATTACCTAAATAACTTACAACCCAATTAAATATATTGTACATTCAGTACATTTTTGGGCACAAGTTACGGAAAGACAATAAAATAGGATGTTTTGTATTAAGTATGGTGTTGTGTGTTGTGTTTCTTTGTAATCATTTATGTGTTTATTATGTTAAATACCTATATGTAATTTTGCAGGTCACACGTTTGCCAGTAATGGCAAACGTGTGACTATATTTACCTACCACCTTTTGTAACACACATTGCAAATAAACAAATTGAATTGAAAATAGAAAAGTTTACCCACGGGCCTAAATTTACCTCCTGTTAATTCAATCGATTAATTCCCCCAAATCGTTAATTTGATTAAGTCGATTAATTCTTCATCACAAACGCTGAGCAACTACGAGTACATCACCTGTAAAAGAGTTTACTCGCATGCACAAGACATGAAGAGGGCCAGTGGAACAGTGGTTACTGAAAGGGCTGGTTGCATTGCATCGGTGGCATTACGTTGCATCACATTTCAATCTGTCATTTAGTGCCAAGAAATTACCAAAAACCTATTTCATGTAGTTTAACCTTTTTTACAAAATCTGCAATATTTTTTAAATAACGATGTGGTCAATATAAAAAATTTAAATACATATACAAAAAGAATTGACGAAAAAGAGTACAGAAAAAATGATGGCGCCACTCTCACACACGCGACCACCCCCTTAGACTACGACTCAAACTGTTGTGATACTTTATTATTTTTTGACAAATATTTTTGAATAACCTCCCACTAATTTATAATTTTGTTTTATGACCTGGACATTTTCTAAGATTTCGGAAATACTAAATTAAAGTACGCAGTTGTTCAAAGTGGGTTTTATTTTACTTTACATTTTATTTCACGTCGCTAAGTCTGTACATACTGCGATAGGGTATGCAGTTAAAATAATGTAATGGAACGTTACCCAGATTCTAAAAAATCTTCATCACCCCGGAAAAGACTATGTCTTGGCCTGAGTTTCCTGCAGTATCATACCGATCATCTTCAGAT
Organism: Sesia apiformis; assembly: GCA_914767545.1. Classification (NCBI taxonomy): domain Eukaryota; kingdom Metazoa; phylum Arthropoda; class Insecta; order Lepidoptera; family Sesiidae; genus Sesia; species Sesia apiformis. Next base: position 2,510,176 of record OU611972.1, on the reverse strand, counting down.
TCTGACGATTCATCACTGTTGTCATCTCTGAGATTGATAACTAATCTGTCTGACATTTTTTTATATGAAAACCCCAGTAAGTGCAATATTTTTCTCAGATGTTCACGGCTTCCATCAAAACCCAGATCTTTTCTAACCATAAGTAATAAATTTCGTAGAGTATAATTTCCAGGTGGAAAAGTATAAGAATATTATTTTCGATAACCATAAACGAAAGAGGTGGTAAACTGCAAGAAAATATAAAATAATAGCTTTGTTCGCGGTAAGGATTCAGAACTAATTCGGAACTAGTACTGAACTAATTTGGAATCGTAGTAGAGCGCATGCTCGGTTATAGACCGATTCGTGATTTTTATTTCCGCGAACGATTTCGGAACCAAACTGCGTACGATCTACTGTCATCGACAGTGTTACCAACTCTCAAAAATATTTATCCCTAAAGCTTAAGTCAAAAACCCCCAAAATCGCCCCAATTACTTAGAAATCCCTCTAAAAAAATATATAATAAAAGAAAAAATATAAATTACAAAAATGCAATGAAATTTCTTTACCTTTTAAATCTGGATCTGTTTCCCAAATCTACGTGTACTTCTGACTGTACATTTTTTTATTTTTAGTTTCTTTAGGCATCATTAACAAATTGCTTGTCGGCACAGCAGTACAACAACAAAATCGAATTAAACAAGTAAACAATAATCAACGTACATATGTATTTCCAGTAAGCATAGGCACAATAACCACCAGTCACCACAGAGTAGTTGTAATATATTTGTACTAGATGTCGTTAAGTCGCTAGGTCAACAAATAAATATGATTAGCTATTATAGTTTGGATTGTCCCAGGGCCTATACTTTCACATAATATATGAAAAATATATATTCAAAAAAATATATGAAGAGTCAAAAAATCCCTAAAAATATAAAACCCCTAAAAAAAACCCATCCCACTTATTTGCCCCCTAAATTTGGGGGGAAAACCCCTAAGTTGGCAAGTATTTAAGTGGACCCACCAAAACACATTACTCTTATTAGAGTATTATATAAACTTATTTATATAAACAACAAACAAAACTAACCATATTTTATTTAACCCTTAATAAATTAATAAAATTTATATTTTATTTAACTATTTAACCAGTTTATTAGTTTCTAACCAACTGAATATAGCCACAGCATGTATGTCAAATGTCGTTAGGTAAAAACTGCGCATGTCTGGAACTACGGATTCTTGCCAAAGTTATAGAACTGATAGAACTGATTCTGAACCGATCCTGAATCAAGTTCGACGGTTCCGCGAACACAGAACTGTAACTAGAAATTCTGAATTGTGTGTTCCGCGAACGGCATTATTTGAACTGCGCATGCGTATAGTTTCGAATCAGTTCTGAATCCTTACCGCGAACGAAGCTAATACATAATATGTACCTGCTTTTTCACGCTATAGAAGAAATGAACCTCTTGTCTAATGGCACATGAATCAAAATCATCCAAACATTTTCTAGGGCGACCTTTCTCTTTGGCATGCTATTGTTTTTCTCTCCCTCTTTAACAATTCTCCTAATTGTATTGACACATTTACCTAAAAACAAATATTTAAAATAAAATTTACTAAAAAGTATCAATGTATGAAGTCGACGTATACGGCGTTTTATCTGACGCATTTGTCAATTATAGTGTTGCCACTTAAATATTTTTTAATTCCGCTTGTCACCGCATCAAACTCCACTTTGCCAGGCTATAATTGTTTTAATGATATTTCGCGATAATTACGTTGCGTAATTGATTTTACGTAAATAAATAAATCGAAAGCTTTTAACAATGTAATTATTATTTCTCGTTTATCCGTAACAGTAACATAGTAACACTAACAGTAACAGTAATGTTACTGTTACAGTAACAGTAACATTTATAACCTAGCCCTGCACCACTCATGCAAAGTCGATTTTTTTATTCGAGTTAGGGATATGACATGTAGAACTGTCAGACAGAGTGAAATTTGTACGGAGATGTCACTTTATTTGTCACAAGGAATTGATCTACTTATGCTACAAAAACAGCTACTACGAGTATGTTTTTACTTATGGATCCATCAATATGAGCCTATAACGTCCCACCGCAGGGTAAAGGCCTCCTTTAGTCCACCTGGTCATAAATAATACTCGATCAAAAATGACAAACGTCGTCAAGAATGAGGAAGAACGTCGACATGCGATGCGAACGCCGACCTTTGCAGATTTAGGAGCGTATTTAAAAGAATTAGAAAGGATAGGGGACAAAAGAGTGTATTATCGGGAAGAGGAATCGCTCCCAGAAGTTTATAACACTTTAATGGACCAACTACATGGTTTCTTTATTATTTATTGAACTGTTTACGCGGAAAACGAATAAAAACAAATAAATTCCGACATATTATACATATCTATAACCCAAGACTTATGGAATATACTTACAAAGTCCGATTAATATAGCACGAGTTTTGACAGATTGGGGCGTTATCTATTTCACGCAAAACATTTTTATTTCGTAACGCATAAATCGAAAATTTAAAAATATTTTTATGACATATACGATACGAGTCGCAAAGTTATAATAATCAAATGTCAAGTGTTTATTGTTCTTTTAAGTAGGTATTTTAACTTAATTTTGTTCGACACAACGGATAAATTTATGTTCCTCGATTAACATGTATTCACTTTTTTTTTCTATTGCTGATAATCTATTATTTAAAGTGATATAATTAATATTACATATAGTATTAATTATATAATTTTATTAAAATATTGTATTAGGTATATTATTGTATTGTATTATTGTATATTGTATTAAAATTTAAAAAGTCCTGTTTTTCTTCTGATGCTTTGATCCTGTTTTATTATATTTATATAATCATCATTATACACATTTATATTTCCTAGCTTCTAACCTTCTAGATTTAGTTTAGGTATATTTGGGTTGTATTTTAATAATAAATTAAATAGAAAAGACAGTCGCATAGAAAAAATAACTTCCTTAGCAAGGGTCGTTAACTTTGTATTTCAAAATTGTAATCAATAATTTATAAAAAATCGATTAATTAAGCTATCGATTAACATAATCCATCACTCTGCTTTTTTCAACTGTCAGCTATCAGAGCTCATGTTAAAATAACCGCAGTATACGCACGTTCGTTATTTACATATTACTAAATAAACATCTTGCGTTCTTATCAAGTGGTCCGATTCAAGTGTTTGACTTGTATAATTTATTGCAATTTTATTTATTTACTGAAAACGCACCAAAAAATTGCATTTAGAAATTTTGATAATATTAATCACACCGCCATCTAGTGATATATCTGACAATTGGACCGTTTCCTAGTTAACTAGGATTTGAAGGTGCACGATCGACGCCATCTACAGCAGATAACCTGTACTTTTGTTTTTTTAAACAAACGTCACGCCTGTTGCATACGGGTTATAGAGGCAATTGTTTACACAATACAAAAGACCCTTGTTTGTTTTTCGCTAGACGTTTCCTGGTTGTTTTGTGTGTGTGTTTGTTGGTGTGCGTGTTGGTATGTTTTCACAGCCGGCTGTGTGTGGAGGACGGTACACAAAATGTTGTTGTTTGCGAGCTGCGAGCTCGTAATAAATTCTGTTGGACTGAAGATATTTTATGTTCTATAATAACTCACGTGGAAGACAATCGATTGGTTTTCTGATACAATCGATTGTCTGTCAGCTGTCTTACTGAGTTTGAACAAACGTTATTACTAAATTATTACCAATAGCTAGACGTTGAAATGGCAAATAGTCTTTTATTAAAGTAGGTATATACAAAGGGGATGAAAAATGAACATTTCACAACCATGGATGTCCATGAGCGATAGTATCCGCTTACCATCAGGTGGACTTTACAATCCACTTGAGTTACAGACTAGTTTACACTAGTCGGCAGTTTTTTGTATAAAAAAAAGATAGCCTTTCAAACAATGGTAGGTAGTCGTTACATACGTGAAGACTTGAAAGCTATGTTATATAAGGGATGGGAATGGGCTTTGGCGTATCCCACTCACTACCAAATGTAAAGCGTACATTGGGGGACTAAGATAAAGTGGGAAATGCAGTATAATTTACGATAGTTTTGGGGGTAAATTGGTCAGTCGAGTACGCCCAGCGACTGTGGAATTGCACCGTGCCCCTTCTTTTGGTATATGGAGATACTTATCCACAAATAAGATTAACGCTCTCTGTGATAGTATGTAGGTACCTATCTCTTCTCGACTCATTGATAAAGCTGTGAGTTCAAATCCCCGGTCCGTACTGCTGAGTTTCAAATTACGTTTTGATTTTTAAAATTATCGCTAGTCCGGCATTAAAGGAAACACCGTAAGAAAATCCGCATGCTCGAGTATTAAAAAAAATCTGGTACATGTGTATTCACTAATCCACACTGGAACCGCGTGGTGGATTATGGTTCGAAACCTTCTGATTATTTACTAGGGGAGGCCTGTATCAAGTAGTGGGGCGCTAAATAAAAATAAATAGGTAGGTACTTTATTGTACACCAAAACATATAGAGAAACACTAAATACAAGTAAAGTAGAGTTGGATTGGTAGGGGGAGAATGCATGCTGCATTCCCACAGCCGCTGGGCGCACTCGTCTGGTCACGTTACCCCTCTCTCACAGAAGACTACCTTGAAATGTACTGCATTATTTTATCGAATTACTGAAATGTACTTTATCGTATTTCCCAATGTACGTACCTACGTGTTTCGGTAGTGAGTGAGATATGCCGGAGTCCATTCCCATACCATCCCCATTTTCCCAACCCTTTCTCTCAATCCCATCCCTTAATCTGCATAGATATGTAGCACACCCGGGGGCGTACCAACGTTTGTCCATGGACGACACTATCCACTTACCGTCAGGTGGACTGTATGCTCGTCTGCTGCCTTTGTCTAAAAAAAGTACAACCGGCGTGCACAAGTAATACAAGACTGTAGACGAATAGGGGTAGATGGTACAATAAAGAAATACCGTTTTATATACATTCATACAGCTGATATTGAGGTTTTACGTGGGCTTGGAAGACAAAATAAAAACGAACAAAGTAGAAAGCCTACAGATTCTGCAAATAGAACAATATGGATAATCTTAACTTGTTAAATACAGCTATGTAGTAGAAGGTAGAACTAACAGTCACTATGTTATGCTCTATATAAACAAACACACAAAAAACCTTCACTAATAATAATATTTCCGGAAAGTTAAAAATTCACTGACTCACTGAGTGACTCATCGAAGTATCTAGAACTCAATAGGTAAGTAATGATCTAATGAGTTACTTAGACGCGTACTTATAAAGGAATCAAATATAATACATTATATAAAAATTAAATTATATTCAGAAAATTCGCAAGTTGTACTCTAGGTATAATGTACATTTAGTAATCCATATTTGTTAAGTCAAATACGGATTGACTTGACAAGTAACAAATCAACCCATTTTTACTCAACTGACCAAGTTGCTCAATACCCATAGAAGACACAACCGTACATTTGACAGTTGTGTAACATGTACTACATATGTGTTTCGGTAGAGATATACCAGAGCCCATTGTCCACCCTGTTCCAACAAAATGGAGAATATCAGAAACTGAGATAAAAAAGAAGAAAGAGAATAAAAGAAACTTTTTCTATTGTACTCTTTACTCCCCAAAACCAACTCATCCCTCCAAAGGAGGACTCGCAGCGTGGGACGCCCTCCGGCTAGGTGAACCGAGGACACGAAGAAGTTTACCGGTAGTGGCTGCATGTGAAGAGATCGCGTATAATGTCGGCCCGTTGACAGGCCGGTCTAGCACAGTGGAGAGACATAAGGCTGACGGTATGTTATCGATTTTCAAAGTTAACAAGCATACCTACTTATCATGACAAACAGACAGACAAGTGTAAAAATTTCACTCTAATCACCTTAAAAAAAGATAAAACATGTTGTTTTACGAAAAACACGAAATATTACCAAAAACTTGCGGTTTTTGCATAACACATTATTACAACCTCCATAATCTTATCTTCGCACTAGATAGTAATCAATAACGCACATATTTTCAGACGCGGCATTACATTATTTGGCATGTTAAATATGTAAACGAGATCATGATAAAAGTGTTTGTTATATGTCTAGAACAATAATTACTAGCCTAGATTTAATAAAAACATGCACGATTGGTAAAGACAGGAGTCAACTATTCTGCCGCGCTGAGAACAAAAGGCACTAGGTGACGTTCGAGAAAATAGCAAAAAGTTCTAATTTCTAATTTAAAATCATGCTAGAAACTCGACGTTTCGGATAATAAGTACAGTACAACAAAAAGGAGAACTTCTTGTTTTTCTCTTTGTCTAATATTAATTTGTGACTAACGCGTTTTCTCCTTAGGTGGGCAGCATTGCTCGCGACCGTACAGTATCGAGCGTTCGCACAAATACAAATTCCTTTGCAGCACATTACCAACTATTCCACAATCGATTCAGTGGCGCCAACCGCAAATGTAGCGTTGTAGAGCAAGCGTATTCATTCAGTTTAGAGCAACGAGTATGAACTTTAAAATTAACAAAGTAACTCATTTATGAACGCAATAAAGTTTGTAAATCGTGCGAATGCTTTGAAAGTTTTCTCTAAGCACGTCTGGCACGTATCCCTCTAATATAGTGCAAAATGGAGATAACACAACGACATCCCGCTTCGCAGTCTTGCCAGAGCGACTGTCACTAGACTGTCACCAGATAGCCAGCGCCGTATTTATAAAAAAACATTTAAAAAACATATGAATATGTGATATTTACAAAATATGACTAGAAACAAAAATCGGTCTATCCAGCAACGCCTAAAAACACGACCACTAATAAAATATGGATACTGTTAATTGGTTATTTTATAAGAAAATTACTTACGTTACTTTTCATATATACATAATTTCATAGACAAATCGATAATTCGAGTGTATATTAATAAATGATGTAAGTGATCATTGCGGTTGGCCGTCTTGTGACTCTTGTAATCTTTCTTGGCGGTAGTGCTATAGTATAGCCGGCCAGCATTACACGGCCAATCATTATCGATTATAGCAGACTTTTATCGAACTATAAGTACTACAAAAACTGTTAAGGGTAGAGTGGTATTCAAAATTTGTTTTAGATTTCCCGTCTTCTGTGAGAGTGGGTAACTAGGTAAGTCGGACGTGCCCAGACGGGCTGTGGGATTCAGCGTCGCCGTCGAAATAGTAAACTAATAAGAATATTTTAATGAAACAAAGGTAGGTCTGTTTGTTGCCTCGTATCTTAGCAACGAATATGCTACTCGAATATTTATACGAATATCCTATCGCTAATATATTTTTTTATGTAAGAAGTTGCCCGGCGGCCTACGAAATGAGATATGCCAGAGCCCATACCCATCCCCATTTTGCCAACCCTTTCGCCAAATCCAGTCCTACATCTCCAAAGGTAGGGAGCGCATTCTGTGACGTGCCAACGTTTCTCATTGTGGACTAAAGTTGGCATGTACCGCGGATGGCAATTGGCTACAGTATCCACTTACCACCAGGTGGAATATGTGCTCGTCCGCTGCCTTCTTTCTATAAAAAAAATGGTCACCACCGTGTAATTAACGTTACCAGGTCTTGGAAATTTGTTAATTACTGTAGGGTAAGGTGTGCACGCGTGTATTATTGCCATCACACATAGTTATTGTGATACTTTGGTTCTTGTAGTTATAGTTTATTTTGAATAAATGTAAACAAAAATGTGACTTCAATGAGGTTTTACTTTTCGTATCAAATTCGAAACGGATTATGCAGTAGAAATGTCATGGAAAACGTAATTTTATATCTGGTAACCCTACCTGCAACATAAAAGTAAGTATTATTCCGAAGGCAGCGATAGCGACAGGTGATACCGAGCGATGACAGCGACACCATTCGCTGATATCCGGCGATACTACTGCTCCTATGATCCTATAATTTCTTTTTTGGAATGGCTAAATTCAAAGAAAGCGCGAAAAAGTGTATGCAGCAACGAGCCTAAGGGCTCCCTCGCCGGTAGACCGACGGAAGGAACAGAGCTCGGCTTAGGGCGTAGTTTTGGGAGGGTACCGCGGAATCGCGAGTCAGTGAGCAGCGCCCAGACACGTGCCGATACTTGGTAAAAGTGTTGGCTAAAGGCCGGTGTGTATTCACAGTGTGGCGAGGGGGACTACCTCGTCCGAGGGGGACATTCTCGTCAATATGCTCCTATGAATTTGTATGAGCTAGCGTACGAATTCAACTACAAGTGTCGTGTGACACTCCATAGAGCTACGTGTCGTCGAGACTACCGGCACCCACTCCTCGCTATCGAATGTCACCGGACGCTGTCACATCTTCGGAATCGTACCCTAGGATTGTATTCACAGCTTCTTTGAAAGAAATTCAAGACAGCTATGAATCCCTAATCAAGAAATGATTAACAGAGCGAATAAATCCGCTGACAGCAACTAGTTCTTTTATATTTACGTGTATTCAAACGAGTTTACATCGCGTTTACATTCAACAATGAGAATCAGATTAAAATGGTTACGCAATTTATTTGTACCAGGGGAACTAGGAAACAATGAACGATGGGAAAACGTACGCCTTTCTTAATAACACGTTGAATTGTATTTGTGTGAAAATGTGTTAGTATGAAAATTGTTTGTTTTATAGCATAGTTATGACCTAAAAAGAGTCCTGTCATTATTATATACATATATATAGGTAAACACTTAATTATTATAAAGTAAACTGACGTTTAACATATAATTACGATTTATATTGATTGAAAAAATAATAGGTAGGTATCTAGAATTTGCGCGGCAATTCTGACCAATGTGTCGATTTATTTAATATTAAAATAATTCCCATTTGTTATTGATTACTTTAGAATATCTCCACCCACACATCTCTTCCGGGAGGTATCGTGAATGGCAACTAAGGTATAACAAAACGGCTACCATAAGCCCTGAGGAACTACACCAACTCTAAAATAGAGGACTCGCCAACCCGCTTGGCTTGTGTTTTATGGTCATGCTCAAGACAATGTACGCGAGGAAGGCTCTTGTCTAACAATGGACATGGAATAGTTTTTGTTGTCTTCAAAATGTATGACAACTTTTTTTATAGAAAGAAGGTGTTAAACGAGCTGGCAATCCACGTGCTGGTAAGTGAATACTGTGGCCCTGCGACATCCGCGATCCATGCCAATATCATTGAAGAATTGGAGATAGGGTATAACGGGATGGCATGGGAATGGGCTCTGGCATATCTCACACACAACGGCAAATAATATGACCCACCCATCGCAACTTTAGCATGCTAACTCTACGAGCTATGTCGGTGACTAGTTATTTGACGAATCTCTTTCTTGCGGTTCCTATCAGGCAAAGAAACTCCGAGTATAGCTCTCTCCATAGCTCGCTGAGCGACTTTGAACTCGTAGATCAGGCCTACCGTAAGAAGCCGCGCTTCGGCAGCCTACGTAACCCATACAAAACCTTCATTTATTTATTTATTTAGCTCATAAATCTCCTACAGAAAGTGGATTTAATGCGTAACGGCATTCTCTGCCAGTCAACCTTTGGTTAAACAGAAATGTATGGTGGCGGTGCATCGTCAAGTCGTCTTAAATATTATATGATTGGGGTATTTAACCACAAAGCCACTTACTGCGAAGCATAAAACTTGTTTACCACGCAGAAGAAGAGAGAAGGTATTCAGGGTACTGTTCGGTCTCCCTCAATACGCTTCAAACATGTTCGCAGAAGCGAGAGTAGATGACTTCTCAGCTTCCATAAGGAAAAGAGCTCCGTGGGAGTAACAATTGCATCTTGAGTACGTTGGCAGCGAAGGTAGGTAGTCCAATGTTGAGATTTTAGGTGGGTGTGCACCAAAAATTAAGATGAAAGAAAAAACTATAATGTGTGTCTAATTTACATGTATGTATTATATTGTGTATTGTATTATTTTACATGTATGTATTATATTGTATATTGTATTATTTTATGTACTATGTTATGTATCACGTGGTTATATATATATATATATATATATTTGTTGTCACGATATCTAATTACCTATCTACTAACGGTGTAAGACTTATATTCTAACAAAATATGGACTGTGTGTCTGATTTAAATTAATGAATGGGCTCTGTAGGGGTTGTGACCCATACCTACGAGTATATTGTGGAAAGTTGAAAGTTATTTATAGTAAAAAGTATTGTCTCGTATCTGCTAATGTTTTTTTATACTAATAATTTAGGGCTCAAAAAGATCCTTTTAAATGGCAAGTAGTTTCTTTTTTGTTGTATTTCTTGGTTATATAGTTATATAGTACTTTAGATCAAATTATTTTTACTTAATTATAAAATTGGATAAAACAAAACTATTAGTTTAGCTTTTAGATATTTATGTTTTGTACTTGCATGTTGACGTTGCATGTGAGGTGACACTTAGCTGGACGTCCCTTTAACAATTGTAACTTTTATATTATTTTATACTAGTGTTTGACCTACATTCCCACTAGTACAATTGATCAGTTCAATCATTGAACTAATTGGAATAAACTGCAATCATGTTATATTATTGCAAACCACCTCCCTGATGGTACAGGTGTCCACGGGCGGCAGTAAAAAAGAGCAGTATTTGCCAATAATAATTTAATTATATATTACTAGCTGTGCCCGGCATGCGTTGCATGTCCGGCAATTTTTTTGCACATAATATATAGCCTATGTCCATGTGGAATAATGTAATTTTCAAATAGGTGCAGTGGTTCCGGAGATTACCCTCCACATACACACATAGTCACAAAATTCGCACTCTCTATTTATTATATTATATTAGTATGTTATATTTGGTAAGTATAAGAAAAAGTCGTTTAACTTGTAGGTACCCGCTATTTTAAATTTTGTTTAATTGAACTAGTGAGACTACCTATTTTGGCTATTCTCGGTAGTTCAATCGTGAATATAAAACAGCTTCAATTGAACTGGAAAAAAATATTCCCACTAGTTCAATGATTGAAATGATCAATTGAACTAGTGGGAATGTAGGACGTTTGCTTCGTTTATGAACTACTGAAATAAATAAAATAAAATAAACAGCAGAGCACTTGATGGTTGGAGGAAAATTTCGTCTAAGGACATTCGCGATGTCAATATTAGTTATTGCAAACTTAATCCAACCAAAACTAACTCGGCCCTACTTCCTGCCTACTCCCTAATCATTACTCATTACTCACTACTCAAGACTATGTAGTCACTAATCAGTGGTCAATTTTCACTACTTCGTAGTCTCTACGCTCGCTATTTCGTGGTAAATGACTTCATAATAAATGCCCTTCGTGGTAAACTCTTCGTGGTAAGTAACTCTGCAGTAATTCGTGGAAAACAACTACCGCGTTTTAACTTTAAACATACATAGGTACATAGACAAGAACCGGTTTGAAATTTAACCGGTTACCAACCCACAAAGATAAGCACATTAATCAGAAAGTTTGTATATCAAACACGCGAGCTAGCGACAAGCCTTATCAACAATTCACTGTAAACAATATTTTTGTTTTTGCTAACATAACATCTATAATGTGTTTTCAACCGATAAACTCAAGGTGGCTATATGCCTCCCTTTATGAGTTTTCTTTAGGTATAAGAACAATTGTTAGTATCCAACTCTTTTATGGTCCACGCAAGATAATGTGTATGAGGGATATATGGCCTTAAAAAACGGCTCAGGGCTTGTGGTATCGGCTTTGTTATTCCTTAATCGCGTTTTTCGATATCCACGGGAATAATTAGGGTATTCTCACCTCACAGAATTGTTCAACTGAAGTGACAATGGGCAGGCCATATCTGCCGCTGGATCGACTACCGATGTATCGATGCTCGAATAGAGGCCATGCAAGCGCAGTATGGGTCGCCTTAAAGCCACATGCATTGACCGCTTGCAGAAATTCGCCGATGGCGGTTGAATGTGAAGGTCGTATGTGGTAATGTGTACGAGAGGTCTATATCTAGCAGTGGAAAGACGTAGGCTAATAAAGGTATGGTATAATGAAGAACGAAACAAAAAAACAATTCATTTCTCTTAACACGACTGGCAATCAGAGTTATTATTTTTACTATATTATTAGTATTTTTAAGCTATATTATTTAGACTGTTTTTAGCTATATATTTTTATTATTATTTTAGGCTATACAAACCTTTTAACATGATTAAAACTGTATTTTTTTTTTATTATATCCTATGGCATTCAATAAAAAATCATGTGAGCCCTTTTTTAATTCTTTTGTAATTTCAAGAATATTTCAAAGTGTACGTGCTGACATCGCACATCTCGGGGGAAAAAGGGTCGTCTAGAAAGAGTTCCGCAACTAGTAAAGTTTGAACGGCGGAACTCTTAGACATACGCCAATAAAGGCGTAAAAAGTAAATTCATGTGCCTTTCCTCCGAGATCATAAGATGTTAGTACGTACATTATCGTTATTAAATAAGACGTTAATATTATCTAAAACGTTAGATAAGATATTGATATTGATATTATGTTGTACTATTATTTATTTCTTTACGTATTTTTACAACGTCTTATATTTTGTTTATGTATGTCTTGCTCTCGCTCCCCAAATGTGTTAGGATACCTAGGTTATAAGTCAGGGTAATAGAATAAGGTTCATAATAAAGACTACCACCGGCAGTGTTTTATTTAGGTATAAGTTTTAAAGCATAAAGTTGCCGGCTAGATGGCGAAGTTCCGATATCGGCGCCACTAGGCAGCCATACACCCTCAATCCTCCGATACCCCTTGCTACTCAAGAAGGGAGGAAGGGAAAACAGAATAAAAATGATTAAAAGAATAAATACCCATACTTCGCCATTGAAAATAGTCTTTATCCTCCGTGCAAAAGGAGGATCAACCCAAACATATATGACTTGTAACCTAGATATTATGTACAAGAACAGGAAGCGATTAGCAATAAAACTTCCCCAGGGAACGGGGGGATCGCTTGGGCAGCAAACTACTATAAAAGGGCGAAACTCCAACGGCCAGCAAGCCAGTTAGCCCTCATCACTCATATACCAACAAAATCTAACAATAAAAGTGAGCTTGTTGCCCATTGCCGCTCCCTCCGCACCCCTGTGGTTTAATGTGAACTAGAGCAGCGTTTTATTTCCGTATTCACCTCCAACATCTGATCCTCCGAGCCGAAATCCCTGCACTAACACCTGGACCTGCAAGCCGAAATCCCTACACCCCCCCGTTGGACGTTGACGTGCGGCCTGCAACATTGGCTTTACGATAACGATCGGCGTCCACCTCCAACACAAAGGTTTCAATTTTGAAATTCATAATCATAGAGCACGATTGTAAAGCATCGTTGATTAAATTGTATTTTATATTTTAGGTAGTTTTAGCAGAAAACGGCCTTCACTAATTCAAAATTCCTTAACCGAAACTAAATTAATAGCAATTATGGTCGCTTGCGGTTAGAAATAACTTTATCCTTATTTATGACTAAGCTACTTAAGATTATTACCTGTCCTGCCATTTATTTGAAACTAATCTATCTTCTAATAGAAAAATGGATGTTGGTATATCTGTCTGAGATTAATAGACTTCGACACCGTTTGACCGATCACCATAAAAGTTGGCACGTATATGTATTTTTTTATGGAGAAGGTTTCTATGCTATCCAGTTTGTTGTAACTCGCCACTATATGGCGCTGCAGTACATCAACTTCTATACCATTCAATCAATCGCAAAAATCATATCGACGGCAAAACAGAATAATTTGTGATTTTATATACAGAGGTAAATAAATATACACAGGCAGGACAACGTCTGCCGGGTGCAGCTAGTATAGTATATTGCCCGCGGCTCCGCTCACGTTATACATACACAGATGTTTTGTATACTAAAATCTTCCGAAAGACATGACGATAACGAATAAAGTAGAATTCAAGTTATAGGCGAATAGACAGACAAAATGACAGACACACATTGTTTTTTATAAACTAACCTTTTGCCTACGACTCCGTTCCCGTGTTCCATATATGCACTGTTGTATATCTAGTAAAACTGCTGGAAGAAGTAATCTGTATGATAATGAAAACCGCATCAAAATCCGTTCAGTTCATCCACATTATAAGCGAACAGACAGAAGGACAAGAAAACGTTGCGTTTTGTAAATATAGATAGAAGATAGAGATAAATAATTACAAGGCAGTGATTTCATAAACTGAATAATACATTTCACAATGCGATTAGTATTTATTACATAATCTTATTAAGGTTTGTGCCGTGTGGTGTCGGCGGACTATAGCTTCCTTCGGGTCGGGTGTCGTAAGTGGCGACTATGGCATAACAAAGCCGCTGAGGAACTACACCACCTCTGAAAGCATGCACTCATTTGGCGTTTAAGGAACCCTCACTCACTCTGAAACCCGTTTGACCAGTAACGTGGCGTTTCAAAGCCATATATATATATATATATATATATATATGCGTGTGTGTACCGTGACGTTTTAGGGCCATATATATATATGGCCTTAAAACGACACGCTCTAGCCTTATGCACTATATAAGGCCATATATCCCTTATGCACAAGGTATGACGAGGCCCATGTCCTGCAGTGGATGCTGAAAGGGCTGGTTGCATTAAGATTTACATTGTCTGTAAGAAACATTCTATTAAATGTTTCACAGTATCGTCAGAATAAATTATATTGACAAACTGTATTAGAACTATTATAAGATTACGAGTAAAACGTCAGAGAAGAGAATCTTGCTATACTAATGTTTTAAAGATGTTTTAAAATGTTCTAAATTACACAGTCCCAATCCTCCTTGGGCGAATAGGGAATCGAAAGTATAATGGAATAAAGAGTTTCTTTTGTTGGATTATACTCTCCATTCGATGGGATAGGAGGGAACAGGATAAGTGGAATGGAATAGGAAATGGGTTCTTTAAATATTAGGCAAGATTTTTACGTAAAACTATTTATTCATTTAATGTTAACAAAAAGGACGGACAAGCTCAGCTGGAAACAAAATCTACTAAATTAATTCAAATTCAAATTATTTATACAAATCCAATTAAATTATTTAATGTAGGCTGAACTTTTAACTGAATAACGACAGAATCCTGAATGCATTCTGCCAATGAGTAAATTGACTGTTTTATATATCTTTTTTAGTTTTTGCTGATATATTTTTTTAATTTTGCCCCCTTTTTTTATTTTACAAGACAGTAAGTAACATTAAATGTAAATAACTCAATATCATGAGTAGACTCCAAAAGCAGATCGTTTACTTATATAATATACGGCCTGTATAAACGTATTTACATAATCGTAATACCACCATCATATATACGAGTATCTCAAATTTTCGCGGCAACTCGTGCGACATGTTTTTGGCGGGAACTCGAGGTGAAATTAAGTTTTTGTTCGATTTATTAGTATTAAGTTGCGTATTGTTCATTTTGTAGTTTACTAGTGACAGTTTATTTAATTTCAAAGTGTTTTTTGTGCGTAATGTTCGTGATAATCAAATAAAAGAATAGGACTGCGTTTTTCGTGTGCTTCCAAGGAGTCCTCTTCTGTCCTCAGTAAACCTACTATCGCTTTACTGAGTGACTCCTGACTTACTTCGACGGGACTGAATTTTGACAGAATATGCTTTACTCTTTGAAATTGTTTATTAAACAGAAAACTTGACACTGGCAGAATGTGCTAATTGCACCATATATAAAAAGAAAAAGAAATCGTCCGACATTTTTTTTTAATTTTCCACGTTACCTATCAAGAACCTGGCAAAGGAAGAGTGATTTTTTTTTTCTAAATATAAGCACGTGCCGATCTACGTATGTTTAGGAAGCAAAAGGAGGTCGGAAACATAGCTGATAGCTGTTATTTAGATTTCGAGGCCGCAACATTATTTAGGTTGTTTTGTTTTTATCAGTAGGAAGGCGCAATTTCGTACTGAAATCGCGTATATGTAACATTTTAAGATTAAACATCAATAATTCATTATTCAATTACAAGGTTTTTTTTATGTGAAAGAGGTTAGATATATGTTTATGAATGAATCGAAAGAACGAAAGCCACTGACATAGCTTACAGATTCAATAATTGTAGATATTAATAATTATATCATTTTTGGAACGAAGTTCCTTTACGCGGCTTGCGGTAGGTGTGATTCGAGAGAAAATGTAACGTCACGTAAGATTTTTACCCCCTCCATACGCCTTTCTCTTTCTCTCTCTTTCTGTGAGCAGTCTGTGAGCCGCCGCAGCTGGCCATGAGCGCAATATATTTAATGAAACTTTTTGTTGATTTATTGATTTATCCCCCCCTCAGACTCCCTTCTACCGGTTACGGTAACAGAAATCCAGGAGATTATCCAAAATCTCAAAATCAAAAATCTCCTGGAATCGACGGAATACCCAACAAGGTGTTCAAAAGTCTCCCGATCCATCTGATCGCTCTCCTCGTGGCCATCTTCAATGCTGAAATGAGAAATCATCTCTTTCCAGTCGCCTGGAAAGAAGCCGTCGTCATCGGCATCCCCAAACCGGGCAAACATCGCTCTGACCCCTCAAATTACAGACCCATTAGCCTATTGAATACAATGGCTAAAATCTATGAAAAAGTCGTCCATTCTCGCCTGCTGAGTCACATTAACTCAAAAAGGCTTCTCATTGACGAGCAGTTCGGCTTTAGAGCCAAGCACTCGTGCGTCCATCAGGTGCACCGAATAACGGAGCACATACTCCCGCGTCTCAATCAAAAGAGACCCCTCCGAACCCTAGCTGTCTTCTTCGACGTAGCGAAGGCCTTCGACAAGGTGTGGCACAACCTAATCTATAAACTGCACCAACTGGAGGTGCCAGAAAGTCTCATTCTCATCATCAGAGACTTCCTTACCGATCGCACTTTTCGCTACAGAGTCGAACGCACTCTGTCCAGCACCCGCCCAATCAGAGCTGGAGTCCCACAGGGCTCCGTTCTAGCACCCACGCTCTATTTCCTCTACACTAACGACATCCCCTCACCCCAGGAATAGAGCTCGCCCTTTTCGCGGATGACACCGCCCTCTACGCCTCAGATAGGAAGCTACGCATGGTCTCTCTACGCCTCCAGCGCGCAGTCACCGCCCTAGACGAATGGTTTGCGAGATGGAGGATAGAGATAAACCCGGCGAAAAGTGCAGCCATGAGCTTCCCTTTTCCCAGGGCTAACTCTCGTAGGCCTAAGCTGTCCCCTCTCCCGATAACCCTTTTCGGTCAAACAATTCCTCTCGTCAGGAAGACCAAGTATCTCGGAGCCACTCTAGACCATAGACTGACCTTCCGAGAACACATCAAAACTGTCCGGAACCGAGCCGCCTTTGTGCTCGGTCGCCTCAACCCCCTCATAGGCGGGAGAAGTAAATATAAGTAAGAGACTCTAACGAGAAGTAAGAGAGCATTATACAAAACTCTCGTCCGTCCCATTATGACCTATGCTAGCGTTGTGTTCGCACACGCAGCTCCCTCCATCATTACAATCCTCCAAAAACTTCAAAATAGATTCATGCGCAAGGCCGTGGCTGCACCATGGTACTTGCGTAACGTTGACCTCCACAAGGACTTGGAACTTACCTCCATCGTCAAATACATAAATGACACCGCCCGACGCTACTATGACGCTATCCCACACCATCCCAACCCCCTGATTGTCTCTTCCCTCACCTACATACCGGACAGGAGTGCCCCTCCGCGCTATCGTCGCCTACGGCACATCCTGGACGATCCCGACGACCCGATCACCGCTGCCAATGCGGTTCTCACTCTGCACCCATACACAGCACACAGACACCGTCCCCGCCGGCCGAGACGTGGACGTCCCCCTCGGTACACCGTTAACACACCGGCCCTCAGCCAACACTTTCACTAGGCATCGACACGTGCCTGGGCACTTCTCGCCTACACGCGATCCCGCGGTAGGCAACGCACGCATCCCCCCCCCAATGCAACGCCCTAAGCCGAGGTCCGTTCCTTCCGCCGGTTTACCGGCGGGGGAACCCTTAGGCTCGTTGCAACACACACTTCTGTCCTGGCTGAGCGCCTTCTGCGCTCGCCCTACATCAATCACGACCGGTGACTCTTAAAAGGCCACAAGGCCATAAGAATTTAGACCTACACGATGTTGAGGCAATCAAGGTTTTTTAGCTGGTAGGAGTCCGGCACTACCTGGTACCACCTAGACTAGCCTAGCTAGACTAGATGGTACCAGGTGACCATGCAAGGTTTTCCTTGATTGTCTTTCCTAACAAAAAAAAAAAAAATATTGATTTAGATTTCATTTCGAATTACATTCGGAGTTTAAAAAAATGCGTGTTGATCTTCGTTCCTGACGGGGGTTCCCTGACCGCACACGTTATTTTTTTTTATATAGAATAGTTGGCAGATGAGCGGGCGGGCCACATGATAGTAAGTGGTCACCGCCGCCCATGGACACTTGCAACACCAGGGAGCTTGCGGGTGTGCTGCTGACCTTGCAGAATCCTGTTCGTAGCTCTCGCAGGATCGACAATCGATGAGGTAGACGAGCCCTTGAATGGGCACGTACCGGGAAGCGTAGTTTGGGATGCGCTGCGACCACGTGACTTGAAACTTGAAAACGTTCGCCGGTGGTGGCTAGATATCCAGCAGTGGAGAGTGGAGAGTGGAGCAGTGGAGTGGAAAAGTACTAGGTGGTTTTGAAAATTCTTTTACTTCTCGAAAGCTAAACGAACGCTGGACAGAGGCTGTCCGAATTCCCTAGGAAATTGTTATGTCACCCGAAGAAGTGGATCGCTAGCAAATAAAACAATGGAGAGGCTGTTTACTCAAATGTTCCTTCGCGCGTATTAAAATGTGCCGTTTCATTGCATTTTCGTAAATTCCTTTGACGATTTCAATTTTCATTTCATTTAAAATAACTTTGGCTATGTCGACCGGCTTGAGACCAACCAATCTCTTCCCGTGGTTGTCGTGTCGCAGCGACTAAGGGATTCCCCGATGTACGTATGTGTTTCGGTAGTGAGTGAGATGTGCCAGAGCCCATTCCCATCTCATCCCTCCCCATTTTCCCAACCCTTTCTCCAAATCCATTCCTATATCTCCAAAGGTAGGCAGCGCATCCGGGGGCGTGCCAACGTTTGTCATTGCATCACGGATGGCTATGGGCTACAGTATCCACTTACCATCAGGTGGACTGTATGCACGTTTGCAGCCTTCGTCCATAAAAAAAAAACAATGTCGCTACCATAAGCCCCGAGGAACTACACTACCTCTAAAAGAGTGGATTCTCTGACTCGCTTGGTCAGCATGGCGTTTTAAGACCATACATCCTTCATGCAGAAGACCATGAGGAGCATGTACATATGGAGGACCCTGTCCAGCAGTAGACGATAAAAGGGCTGATTACGCCGAATTAAATTAATTGTAGTAATTCGCAGTTTAATTTCTTTCCCCTAGCAACCTTTCGAAATACGATATGGAAGCACTCGACCCTTTATTTATTTAATTAATCTTTAAAATAAATATCAACATTTCATTAGTAATAATAATTATAATAAGAAAGGTCGCTAAATACATTAATTATAAATTAAAACTTTTACAATATTGAAAGAAAGAAAGAATTAATTTCATAGACGCCAACATAATAAAATAGCTAATTTAAAGGCAATTTAAAAAAAAAATATTGTTGTGCCAATCGTCATCAAGCCAGCATATTATGTCGCAGCCTGAGCGACATTGATCTATAGTTGGAGTCGCATCAGTGACCACGGACTGACCACGCCAAAAGCCGTGTCATTTTTAAAATAATATTTATTGTTGTGCCAAGCGGCATCATCTCAGCATATTATGTCGCAGCGTGAACAGCGACGTTGATCTATAGTTGGAGTCGCCATCGGAGACCACGGGACTGACCATCGCAGAAGCCGTGTCATTTTTAAAACCAGCCTATAGTTCTTTCATCTCACGAAAGCTTGTTACACTTAACATGTCTTCGTGAGATGAAAAAACTATACATCTATCTAGATAGATAGATCTATAGATAGATAGATATGTCGGATTTTCTTACTTTATAATGATCCAAAGAAAATCGAACAGTGAGTTGACAACCAGTTTTGTGGACAAACAAAACTGGTCAATCAAATTAAGCAGAAATATTGGATAGAACATTTGTAGAATATTGGAACATTTAAACTGTCATCGTTTGTTATTTACACTTTTGTTTAATAAATTACAACTTGCAAAATTATTTATGCACAAAATCTAACGGCCTTCAATCGTCGTTTACTTAACATTCGCATTTTTTTTTATATACTTCTATAGATGTATATTTTTTCTATATTCTATGTACATGTTTGTTGTGTATTTTTGCAAGGCTCATACACCGATAACATTATCGCGAACCGTCACGCCCACACGCACAAACACCTCACACATAGACGCTCGAAAAAACATACTCGTAGTTTGAGTACAAGTTAACGTTCAACTGCAAATCTCGGTTAATATCAGCATTGTCTAAGTATACCTAATCTAAGCGTTATGTGAACGGTGGACACTTCAGTTGGCAGTTACGAATACATCAAATCATAACCTAACAAATACAGAATGACTATCCAACTTGCAAAATGTCATTTATGGGATGCACTATATCACAAATAAGTGATATTAAATATGTATATTAGAGTATTCGTATGCAACAACTTGTTGTCCGTTGCAACGACATAGTTACAATACAATTATAGCACTAAATCTTGCTTGTGTAAAGTTTTATATATGTAATCAATTTTTACTAAGTTTTGCTAATTGGGTAGTCTGGCCGAATGGCCATTCATTTAAAAAAAAAAAAATATATTTTTATTATAATTATAATTCAATAATTTGATGACATAACATGAATAGCGACATTGATCTATAGTCGGAGTCGCATCAGTGACCACGGACTGGCCACCCTAAAAGCCGTGTCATTTTTAAAAACAGCCTATAGTTCTTTTATCTCACGAAAGCTTGTTACGCTTAATAGTCGTTGTACTCTTACATGTAAGTACATTGTGTTAGTGTGCACCGTGGCGTCGGGAACCCAACTGACTATAGATTATATTTTTGTTATAATTATAATTTAATATCTATTTTTAAAAAATCTATTACTATTGGAATGAATAGTAATAGATTTTTTTTTAAATGATTTTTTTTATGGACGAAAGCGGATACTGTCGCCCATAGACATCCGAGATACATGCCAGCATTAGTCCAAAATGACAAACGTTGGCACGCCCTCGGATGCGCTGCCTACCTTTGGAGATATAGGAATGGATTTGGAGAAAGGGCTGGGAAAATGGGAAGGGATAGGATGGGAATGGGTTCTGGCACATCTCACTCACTACCGAAACACGTACGTACATTAGGGAAATAAGATGAAGTGGGAAATGCAGTACATTTCAAGGTAGTCTTCTGTGAGAGAGGGGTAACGTGGCCAGGCGCGCCCAGCGGCTGTTGCAGCGTGCACCATTCCCCTCAATATTTTTGTTTCATAATAAGGCCCATTTTTTAGTAATTTTTTAGAGAACTCAATTACATTAATTACATAATTATGATTAATTCTATATTCATTAGTTATTTTAGTGTTACGAATCAAGGGATTCTTGACCCCTATGAGCTCACTAATACAATGGAAAACATTTAAAGGTCAAACAACTTTAAACAAGCAACATAAATTATACTACAATAAGAGCATGAATACATTTACTTATGCGTAAGTTTTTAAATATACTGAAGTACAAGTAATTTTCGGAAATTTCACTAAATTTGACAATTATAAGAATTTTTTTCAACGTTTGAAAATATCTTGAAATTACAAGAGATATTTATTTGAAATGATCGACGTTTAGAATTTTTCAACAAGGTTTAGTTTACAAACAATGTATATCTATTGGTTTCCAAATTATACAGTATCTATATTTTGAGGGCTATCACATGTGTGGTGGCAAAGCAGTTAATTTGGTTTTCATTGAATACATATTTGATATTGTGAATTGTGACCAATTTCGAAGTTTACCGATAACATATGTATACAAATAGGTAGGTATAGTTATTGTTTGTTACCAAGTTGCTTAAAAGAGTCTTGTTTAAATAACGTTATAACGAAATGTTGGGTTTACTTTGCTGTTCAACATACTCTTTAGTTGTTATAAACGTGACTACACATTGGGCATTAGCGCTGCTCCTACCAGCGCATAATAACTATTTATAATAATAAGGTTCTAGTTACATATATATACGTCATAGTCAAAAATCAAAGACTATGGTAGCTCCTAGGTCTGACTGGTCAATCCTGAGGATTGATAACATTAGCTGAATAGATATTTGAATGCATGAAAATCAGTTTGAGTAGTAAAATAAATAAATGGACAGTAACACTTGAGAACTTACTAAATAAAAATCGGTCTGCTAAATATATTGAGACGAGTAGTAAATAAATAGCATATGAATTATCCCTAACAAACTGCTTCTGGGTACGAAGGATTTTCACGTTGCTTAACAGAAAATAACCAAGAAATCTGACCTCTAACTTAATCAATTCATTTCTGGGTAGGGAAGACTTTTCAATTAAAGTGACATTTAGAATTACACAGTAAATTTGATTTCACTTACTACCTACAGACAGGTCCGACTATATATGTCAACGAGCCTGGTTATCACAATGCGAATTGAGTACAATATTAAAAAAAACGTATAGTACTCGCATCCCCACAACCGAACCCCACATGTGGGGCCATAAGCAAATCCCAATTTTAATTCCTACTGACCCCACAACGGCCAGTAGTAAATACTACACCTCTAATACATATGAAATAATCTGATATTATGTATATATAGTAAAATACGGTCACTACCAAATTGTGGGAACACGAGGTATTAAAAGTCCTCGTGGCCCCACATGTGGAATTGTGGGGACACGAGTACCTACTAAACGAAAAAAAAATAACGTATTTTTTATTGCTGTATCTTAAAAATCAGATGTTCGACTGTTTTTCTATTTATACAGAATCGTGAAATAACGAAATTTTAAGTTAGAAAATATTAACCAAAATCAACATGTCCCTAAGTTATCTTTGCTTGACAGCATATAAATAAAAAAAAAATTACAGTCACTAGCTCGGCAATGAGGGAAATTATCATGAGAAAATCCGCATGATCGAAAAATTATAAAAATGCTGGAGTAATGGCCCGAAACTCCCAGTAATTCCCCGAAACTCCCCGAAATTAACCAAGGGAGGATTTTACCCAGCACAGTCCTCCCTTTGTAAATCACTTACTAGGCTGATATCGATGTGTTTGCAATGCGAAAACAATACACTATTAAAAAAAACGGTAATAATTAAATGACTAGCAAAAATACTATAATGGCAGCAAATTTAAAAGTAAATTAAATTCCCTGGTGACAATAAAGATGTGGGAGTCCCGGGATTCCGTCGACTTTGTGTTTTGACATTCCTAGTACCTAATTAAAAATCGTTAATTATAGTTACTCAAAATTAGTTTGTTTTGCTGTTCGTTTAAATGGAAGTCTTAAAAAAAATACTACCATAAGCCAGACAGACAGACGCGTATTTCTAAGTTGCAACTATACACGCGGAACGCGCTTATCCACCGTATAATGTAAAGGCAGCTTAATGGGCACATAGACAATGACTTTACGACGATGGTAAAACTTGTATCTCACTGGAAGGATAACGATTTATTGATAAATTATCATCAAGTTGCCCTCCTTTGGCAAAAAATGAAATGGATGGTTTCTTGTACAGGTAAGAACAAGACGTAAAGTCAGATACATGGCTCAATATATTCTACCTTAATACAGTAATCACCCCTTTAATCGTTCACCTTAACGGGCATCCTCATGTATAAAAAATCTACATGTTACTATGTCCTCATCGTCTACATTGTACGAGGGATGTATGCCCTTAAAATGCCACGCGGGTGGGCGAGTCCACTCCTTTAGAAGTAGACTCTTTTAATGTTCTCGTCAAACGATGTCACTTATTAATTGCAATTGCAAATATTGGCGCCGAAACGAGAAAGAAACATTTCCTTTTCACCTGAGAATGACAGATTCCCTAATTAAAATGTAACAATTTTACTTTTCTTCAGTGTAACGGTATTTATGAACAGACTGAGTAATTATGACGTGCCCGTTGCCACATCAGCATGCTGGTTCTATAAGTTATATCAGTGAATCCCTTAAAATACTTAAAAAAAACAATGGGTAATTGAATTATAGATCTGAAGCGGATTGCAACGTAGATCCCTTTTATAATGTGAAACACGCTTTTAGTAGGACAATACCACAATCAAACTCGGCTATGATGACTAGGTATATGCTAACATACTAGGTTTGTGTACATGATAAATATTTTTCCAAATGTTTGTTACGCGTGTCTTATATACTACTGTTGCTAAGCAACCGCAATCAACACTTTTAGCATTAACTGCTCGACATGCGTCTCCTCGTGTACGAGGGTTGAATAGTCTTAAAACGCCACGCTGGACAAGCGGCTCTAAAAGTCCACTCTTTTAGAGATGGTGTAGTTCCTCAGGCTTTATTATCCTTTAGTCGACTTTTACGACAATCACGGGAAGAGATGTGGCGATGCAATTCCGTGTGCCGACACCACACAGCTAATAAATATAATTTTCTTGTGGTCGTAAAAACAAATGAATTTAATTCAGTCCGAATTTTTTGTTACTAAGCAACGGTTGATGTATTTCAAGGTCTGAAGATTACCTTAAAATGTACTACATTTATACTTTATCATATTTCCCCAATATACGTACGTGTTTCGGTAGAGAGTGAGATATGCCAGAGCCCATTTCCATCCCATCCTATTCTATCTCTCCCCATTTCCAAACCCATTCTCCTAATCCATTCCTTAATCTACTGACGTGGGCGACCCATCCCGGGCGAGAAAACGTTTCTCATTCTGGACTGATGTTGGCATGGATCACGAATGTCTATGGACGACAGTATCCAGTTACAATCAGCTGGTCGCTTATCTGCGACCACCGTTTCCGTTGATTTTACATTGATATCCAAAATTTAAAATTTACTATTTATCTATTTAAACGGGTCTTAAAGCGATATTGTATATACAACTTTAAAAAAGTCCGGAAGCTGATATACCGTGATCTTCGTCGCTTCAACACAAAACGAATTGAGGCATAGAAATTATAATAAAGGTCCAAAGAATCTCCGCTCAGCCTCTTCACGCGTTCCCTTCACGGCAGAATTTAGTTTGATTTGAACCCCACATGCACCTAATGTATTTCGTTAAGAGCGCGTGGTATTACTGTTTCAATAATATGCGAAAAATTCGTATTTGAAACTTGTCTAGAACATACAAAAACCCAGATTTTTCGGTTTTCGTATAATGAGGATTGGTTTCTCTAAACGCACCCTAAAAAAATAATGTTTGTATGCAACTTAGTCATTTCCGTTAAAATAGAGGTACGGATAAGTAAATAAAATATCAGTACTTACTTGTAAAAGGACTAAATACTTGTAAGTAGGTCTGTACATTTGAATAAGAATTTTGGATAGAAAAGTTTGAATATGGTATAACATTTGAGATTTACGCATTTTTCACACAAATCCATCGATTTAAATCGATTTACTTACTTGATATTTCGATTGGGTTGCACCAATCATGGTCACGGATTTTGGTGGAAGATGATATAGAAGAATGCTCGTACACCTTATCCAACCTTTGTTTGATATTGGTCGGGCTAACACCTTCCTTAGTAAGGAACTTAATCACGGAACGATAGTCCAGTTTAAACATATAAAAATTATACACGAATTAGCAGGATAAATGACAATTACAATGACGTATGTATGACGTATTTGTTTTTTAGACATCTAGAAATATGTCAGGCCAGAAACTTTTGGTATCTTTGAATTTAGATTGGGAGATAAAACTCTTTATTGTATAATTCTTACATTATGACAAAATTAATATATATTATAAGAAGAAAATACAACCAGGCGGTCTTATTAATAATAATAATATAATTTAATTCATGTACCTACATAGAATGTCATCACATCAATGTCCATAGAAAATTTTGTATAGGTACAGAATAATTTAAAATTTTAATTAATTTTTTAATTTTTTTATAGAGAGACATTGAGTTAGCGTACATGTACTCCAACCCAATGCCTCAATATGGGACAGTCCAACTTACCCGCTATTGAATTATAGCAATTTCTTTCAGACAACGGGATAAATAGAAAGGAATTTGTGTCTGAGGTAATACTAATAACGCAGGTAGTGTACATGCTCGTAGTAACTTAATTATAAATATATATTTCAATAATAAATACTACATATAACTATAGTAAAATATACACTTATATTCATATAAATATACATACAAACAAAAATACTCGTAGGTACAATGTAGCCACCCACCTATGACTTCGACACTGAAATCGAGCCGACAACAGTCATTGAAATTTATGAAAAATCGAGAATTTAAAACAGGGACATAAAATAATTCCGTTTCCAAAAACGCGATTCGAATTTCAAATATAAAGGAAGACCTTGGTAACCTATATTTTTGGAATAATTCTTAAATTGGACTGAAAAAATATTCGTTTCTTTGCATCCGCGTGTTTGTAAAACACTGTACCTGACATTTTTTCAACGCTTCAATGGTAATTTACATTTTATTGTTTTTTATTAATGAATATGATAAGAAAGTTATTAACATTTGAAATACTATTTTGGTGTTTGCTTTTGGTGTCATAATGTTGGAAACATGTTGAGAAAAATATTGTACATTTATTTAGGATATAGTAACTAGTGATAAAATATTGTACATTTATTTAGGTCATAGTAACTAGTGGTAAGATATTGTACATTTATTTAGGTCATAGTAACTAGTGGTAAAATGTTGTACATTTATTTAGGTCATAGTAACTAGTGGTAAAATGTTGTACATGTATTTAGGTCATAGTAACTAGTAGTAAAATGTTGTACATTTATTTAGGTCATAGTAACTAGTGGTAAATTATTGTACATTTATTTAGGTTATAGTAATTAATGGTAAAATATTGTACATTTATTTAGGTCATAATAACTAGTGGTAAAATATTGTACATTTATTTAGGTCATAATAACTAGTGGTAAAATATTGTACATTTTTTTAGGTCATAGTAACTAGTGGTAAAATATTGTACATTTATTTAGGTCATAATAACTAGTGGTAAAATATTGTACATTTATTTAGGTCATAGTAACTAGTGGTAAAATATTGTACATTTATTTAGGTCATAGTAGTGGTAAAATAATGTATTCATACACTTTAATCACTTATTTTTACCATATTTGGAAACACTGAATTAGAAGACACACAACATAACACAGACATGAAGTTATGAGCTGTTTATGTTCATGTTCAGTGCTACTAATTTCACTACTAATTAATAGAAAATAAATCTAAAAATATCTATTGTTCTTCTGAATCTGGGTTCAATTGTAATCGATTTACGTAGTATGTATTAAAATCCAATCTTGCGATTGAATGCGATACTTAACTCCTAAGTCACAGATTGTTTAATCCTAAACTTTGTGATCAGCTCCATTCTCCATTAATTTTACTTTAGAAGTATTTTGAAAAAATATCACTATTTTTAGATTACGGTACGTATTCGATGAATGATAATTGTATGTTTTATATATTAAACCTGAATTAAAATTAACTCAGTTCCTTTCGAGATAAATGAGTTTAATCTGACTGACATTTCCTTCATTGTATTGTTTATTATGTGTTATATAATAATAATAAAATATGGCAGAGAGACGTAAACTGATGGTATGTATGTTATGGCATGCATATAATATTGTTTATTTGTTTCCTCTTTAGTTATAGCTATAAGCTTAAGTCTCTCTTATTGATTGGATGCCGTTTCTGAATTCTCACTACATAGAGCCAAAATGGAAGAGTAAGATAGCAATTAGCTCATAATATAATTAAAAATATAATTATACACTTGCAAAAATAAGAAGTACATATAATTAACATATAGTTAGGTATTTGACCGTCGCGGTAGTATGAAAATGACTCGAAATAGAACAGTTGCATCTAATTCACTTCCTGTATGCATGCCAAATTATTTTCTTAAGTTATTTATTATAATTTATTACAAATTATCATAAATGATTGATTATACACAATTATAGACAAAATCACTATAGAATATGAAACGTAATTCACTAATAAACGAAAGTACTTTTATTATTGATATACTCGTATATATATTATTATTGACACAATTCTATGGTATTTTTTGTAATATTTATATTATATCCAAATAATGATATAATTAAAACAACTTACTTGCTTTTATGTAACTCTTAATTGCTTTTCTGTTCGTTATTTTATATTGCTAAATATATTATATACTCGTATTGATTTTAAGTTTTTAATTACGGAACAAATGAAAGACAATCGTTTGATATTCCTCTAGTAATTAATGTCTGGCGTAAAGCAAGACGTATTGACGTATTTAAGTTCATTAAATTGTAAGAATCTGTAATGAAAATGTAATGCATTTTTTCTAAAGTTTTTTATTTTACTCATAAAAACGCTTATGCATAAGTGAACGTCTAATATAATTGAATAGGTAGGAATGGGCATTTAATATTATTTATGATTACATTAGTTATTAATGCATAATATTATAAATAATAAGCAATATTTCTTATCTAAATAATAATAGATATATCTATCCAGATATTGTATCTTATCAAACTGGTTAGGACTGATTTCTGAGTCTCTGATCACGGATCCTGTTGCGATTTTTACTGTTATATAAAGTGTTTATCAAAAAAAAAGTTACAATATATTTTTCATTAACATCGGACCAGTAATTTTGAAAATATAACCGATTCTATTGTAGCAAATCTTAAAAATAAAGGATAATCTAATTCGGCTAAAAACTATCTAGATACAACTTTTGTTATAAATTAACAAGCACTCTTTCAAATTCTTTCTTTATCTTCATTGTTCATTATATTCAAGACGACCTCATTGAGAGTCGTGACTGGAGAAAAAAGCTCAACAGAAGGGCTCACAAGCCCTTGTTTTTACAATTCCATCCCCTTTATTTGCTTTTTCCAGTCTCGCGTCGATGCGACGATTTGGCCTCTCAACACAACCCTTTTTGGTGTTCTTTTTACAGGAATTAGTGATATAAGTATTATTCTCCTTCATTTACAGAAGATATTACAAAATATATCAAAGCTATATATAGTAGTATGTGTAAATTTAAAAGAATACAATATAATGCAGAGTTAACGGCGGTTTATATATATGTATTATAAGTTCTAACTACTCTGTTAATTTCAGCTTATCTGTTTAATTTTATTTCTATACTAGCTGTGCCCGCGACTTCGTACGTGTGGAATTTTAGTTTTTGAACTCTAAATTGGGATATCTCTTCTATCCGTCAGCTGATTACGATGAAACAAAGCCTATTCGAAGCGCCAAACTAAGCTTAATTAACCCGTGGAAACCCCATGAAAATCCGTTCAGTAGTTTTGGAGATTAGCATGTTCAAACAGACAAACGGACAGACAAAAAATTTCAAAATCGTCTTTTTGTATTCTGATACTCTTCCTTCATCGCCCCCAATCGGTTTTTGGTAAATATATTCAATGTACAGTTTGACAGTGTTTGACATTACATTTTATTTTTATGCTTTCTGTAGTCTAATTCAAAACTGCACCTACAATTATTTTTCTTTAATGTTCTGCGTTTATTTTTAAAGATGGTTGACACATAGAGAATACCTTACAAGTTTAACACAGGTACAAGAAAGATTAAATAAAGAAAGTAATATACAGGTATGGATGTATATATTACATGGGTATCGCTGGTTGGCTATTCAATTGTTATTTAAACAAACGATTTTTATTATTTTTAAAATTATAATAATTTAATTAGTAACATGATTACTAATTGTATACCATTCTGCATAACTGATCCAAACTACAAAAATGAAATTTTACAGCAAAGAAGATTTTATATTTGTGTTTGTACTAAGTAGATTATTTTATAAGGCACTTCCACTACTGATCGTGTAAAATATAAGTACAAATTCAAAAATCTTTTTGAGGCTTGTAGTTTACGCTAATTTGAGTCGAATGGGGCAAAAAAATTTGGACTAGTTTTAGACTAATTTAGACTAGGACTCAAATTTGGCGCTTGGACTAGTTATGCATAATTGTAATTCTAGTGCTGAGTTATAGAAATAAGAATAAAATTATCTTGTATGTAATTCATCAAACGAATCGTAAGTAATGTCAAATTTGGCACTGATTCGTTTGTTACAGAGTTATTACATAACAAACTGATCGGCATTAATATTTATAATATTAGGATTACGATTTATAATATTAATTAATAACACGAATATAACACCGGAATGGAACATTGGCTACATAGGAACTATCAGTTAGCGATATTTTTTCTCGACTTTAAGATATTTGTCAAATACCTAATGTTTAATTTCATAGAAAACAATTCTAAAATATGAACTATTAGAATTAGAATATAACTTTTAGAATTCTAATAAAACATATAACCTTCTGAAGCAAAAAAATTAAATAGTCACTGAATTGTAATATCTAGGCAATTTAAATATTTTAAATAGGTATTTTACGAGTAATTCGAATATGAAATGTAAGTCGTTTACTTCGACGATTATAGTGGTTTGAAATTGATATTTTATTCGGTTTTGTTAAATAATATAAACGGTAAATTATTTTTGTTCAACTGTCAGAAGTGTCAACAAAAATGACTGTAAAAAATCACATGAAAAAGCAGAAAAGTGTTTAATTACTTTTCGCATTTACATAAAACATTGGTGGCGTGATGTCGAAAATCAATATAGATAAATTAGGAGATGTATACGTGTGTAAACAAGTGACGTACGTTCGCGCTTCATCATTTTCAGATTGCCATTTGAGGTACGTATAAATTAAAAAGTAAATTCATCAAAGTTTCGTCTTCGCCTAAATACATGACAAGTAACCTCTCCCTCCTTGTCTCCCCTCTTACACAAAGTGACAATAAGTCGCACACGCACACTAACGCATTGTTTGTATACCCACACAAAAGCAAAACCGGCTAGGTATTCGGTTTCCCGCCACCGGCGCGAACACGCACACAAAACACGGAGAGCAAACAATACAAACACCAACACACAAGTAAATTTAAACTCACCTCAAAATAAATCCATTAGAAAACACACTTGTTCAAACAACTAGCGCTTAGCCTCGAAAACGCGTTGAAAAAACACTCGCCAGCATCCGATGTGTACTCAACACTTTTCCAAACTTTCTGTGCAGCCTACTTCTTCTTGCTCCAGTCAATTCCCGCCAAAATTCAAGTCCGAATCTTAAAACAATTAAAATCACGCGCCAATCACTTTTAAAACTGGAACTGTCAATTCGGCACACATTTTTGGACAGACCGTATGAAAATAGTTCTTGTTATCTTTTTAACTGGGTCTGTACACTGGCCGATCCAAATGTCCGAATTTGCGAACGTATTTTTTACGACCGAAATCACTTCCGCAATTCAACTCGCGAGTTTTAATCAAACGTGATAGCAAAATAAAAGAAACGACAAGTGGCCCCAACACAATTATTAACACACGTTGCGCGGTAAAAATAAACTATGATTAACTGCCATTAAGATTCGCGGAGACAACTCGCGCCGACACCGGCGAGCAACATGCGAATAGGTTATAAAAAATAAATAAATAAAAATGCTACAATCGACAAAGAGGACCTGCCAATAAAATTCGCGAATTTGTTTACCGCGTGCTATTTCGAGCGCTAGAAGCGGTTCCGATATGAATAATTATTATCGTCGGCGAGCGAACATCGACGCATAGTTGTCGTTTCATAAAACGTGCGCGTTAAAACTGAGTCGAAAGGCTCGCCGTGTTGGAGCATAGCGCCGAATAAAATAAACAACAATATACCTAAATAAGCGGCTCGACGGGAGCGGCCATGTGTGCGTGGCCGCCGTAGTGTGCGTGTGTAAACAAGGGGCACAGCGGCCTGTATGACGTACTGCTGACATTTACTCAATATAATCATAATCATTGTCTAATTGATGCACTTCGGTCAAAGTAAACGTCGCTTTTGTTAATTCGGCCTTTATATCAGCTTGGTGATACTTAATTAGTTATTAAGGCGACTCTACATGAATCTTCTGTTGACATAAAACAAAAATTGGTAATAAAATGTACCGGATGCCTTCTTGAAAAGTGATGCCGGAATAATTGTTACGTATTATTATTGAAAAATATTAGAGTTCGATATAAATGCCATGGAATATATTTTTTTTTAATAAAAATAAGGTGGCAGATGAGCATACAGTCCACTTGATGGTAAGTGGATACTGCAATCCATAGACATTCGGGATACATGCCAACATCAGTCCAGAATGACAAACGTTGACTCGCCTCCGGATGCGCTGCCTACCTTTGCAGATTAGGGAAAGGATTGAGAAAACGGAGACAGATAGGATAGTATGGGATGGGCATTGCTCTACCATATCTCACTCACTACGGAAATACGTACGTACATTCGGGAGATACGATAAAGTAGGAAATGCAGTACATTTCAAGGTAGTCTTCTGTGAGAGAGAGCTAACGTAGTCAGCCGAGTCAGCCCAGCGGCTGTGGGAATGCAGCGTGCACTCTCCCCTTACAAAATCGATAAGTTTGTATTATCGGACACGAAATATGTTATATGATGTGATAATAAAATGATTTAGATGAAGTTTACCGTACCAGAAGAGTGAGTTAAGTAGAAGAGTTACCAGATGTGAAATTAAAGAATACTTGAAACCGAATGCAAAAGAAACGGACAACATTTTGATATACAATGAATAAAAATTAATAATAAATATTTAAAAGTTAAGATCAAGTCGTTCATTGAAGATCGTGACGCTCATTGAAGTTATAAATGCTAATGAAATATGAAAAAAAACAGATGATTAGTTATTCGTTCTCTCAGATCATCTCTACTCAGTTTTACTTTTTCTTAGGACTTTTTCGTAGATTCAAAAAGTCTTCTCGTTATTGTTTACCAATTATTATTTTATTGGCATGCTTGCCGAAGTTATTCACATGAATAACTATAAATATGAATAACTATGATAGATATAAAGAACTAATCGCAAAAAATAATACAATTCTTTTTCATGTAGTCCATTCACGCCTAACCTCCCCGCGAGAATAAACATATGACGTCACCGGCGGGTAAACAAACAAACAAACACATGCGCCGCGCTCATGTTTCCTTAATACAATTATTATTTCGAATGTGGCACGCTGGCGGAATGGACGCGGCAGTTGCTTTGCGATTTTTATTTTTAATTTTCCGAGGTTATGCCTTGTGCCGAACTGAGCCGAGCCCCAAACGTCACTACCTCATTGTCTATGTGAATTAATTAGGCACTGTTTAGCACAAACAAACCGCACACATAGTACTCGTATAATCGGAATGTATTGTCTGGCCGTAGTTTCGAAAGGGTATTCGGAGACAATGTCGATTTATAATGTCAGTTGAATGAAATGATTAATCCGTTTTCAGAAAAAAACTAAGCTAGAATATGTCCTTAAATGGTGCAACGTTTAGAAGAACACTGTATCTAACAACGAAGAGATATGGGCTAATGGTTCATATTTCTGACTTATGTCAGGATTGAAATTGGCTCTAACGGACAAGTATCAGTTAAAAAAATATTATGTTTCAAACAGCAAACAACTCCAGGACAGCTTAGACCTATGAAAACCGGATTTTTTTGTAGCCAAGAGGAGAAGCACAGGGTTTTAAAAACCCGAATGGCTATTAAGGGGTGTTATAGACACAAATGTCTTTTAAACCTTCATCAATAATGATGACTAAGATACAATGTAATTATCACATTTCAAAGAAAGATAGATACAAGAAGAGCTTCTTAAACATACAGAAATTACAATGCTAATTATATATCTCACGCCTTGTGAAATAGTTTACATTTAGTTTATTATTATTTAGATAAAATTAAATAAAAATGCAAGTATGAATATGTTGTTTATTTTTTATTTCCGTACGCATCTTGCAAACGTTTAATCAGCTTTTCTCGCGATAACTTTTCGACCATAAAACAATATCTTTAAATTGACGTCATATTAAATAAAACAATTGTTATTTACCTACATTGTTTTCTTATAATGGCTTACATAAGTGTCTAGATCGCTTGGTTTATATGTTAACAGTTTAATACCGTATTTCATTGTGTTAGTAAATAGCTTTTTGTGACATGTAAACACTTATCTTTAAGTCTAGACTTAACTAGATTAATTCTCTTATAACGACTTAAAACTATACATTATTTCGTGCTGGAATGAATTATTATAAGGTTATTTTAATACTATAATATTATGTTTACACTTAGTTTGGTTTGTAATAATAACAATTGGATCAATAACAAAACTGACCATGGCAGGTGGCGCAGTTTCACACAATAGCCCTGTTAAACCAATCCACCAACCAACCAATCTACATTAATCCAATTATTATTTGTTTTCAATTGTATTTTTATTGTAATAATTTTGCATACAGCATTAGCGGTTT
The DNA here is from genome assembly GCA_914767545.1 of Sesia apiformis. Classification (NCBI taxonomy): domain Eukaryota; kingdom Metazoa; phylum Arthropoda; class Insecta; order Lepidoptera; family Sesiidae; genus Sesia; species Sesia apiformis. The sequence goes on along the minus strand of OU611972.1, from coordinate 2,475,378 downwards.
TTAAGTAGGTATACATAATCTTAATATTTAATCAGATATAAGTCCTGATAGGTGCGCTCTATTAAACATATTTGCAATTTTTGTTGGATTAATCACAAATATAATCCAACAAAAAAAAACACACACACACACAAAAAACCAAATAACTAAATCGTACAGACAGGCCTGTAAAATTTAAGTGAAATCAAATAGAACATAATAGTAATAATAAGTCAATAAACAATATTGAAATAATTATCGTTATTTTACGTACTGATTAATTAATTAATTAGAAGATTAATCAACTAAATAATAAATTAATAATAATCAATTAATTATTTGATTAAACAATTATAACATGAAATATAAAGTTATGGTAAGTACGAGTATTTCATTATATAAGAATTTGTAAATGCATTCGAAAAACTCGTATCGTACGAATTTGTTCCAGAATTTAAGATGAAAATAATTTTATTCCATTCTTATTAACCCATTCTTCCCATAAAATGTAGTGAATGTTTACATAACTTCCATATAATACCCTAAATATAAAGATATATAGACATACAGTATCCAAATACACAAATCTCATTGAATTGTCTCTAATAAAAAGCCCTATGCCTCTACATTTATAGTTCTCAATGATAAAAAGTAATGTCAGTTACCTTGTTTTAAGCTAGAGCAAAAATGCAAAAGATACGAGGGTACACGTGACCCTATGAAACATATAAAAAAAAAACTTAATTATTATTTTATAAAAAGTAAATACATAGTGTTTTGCGTGTTCTTATTTAGTGTTTATGGTCAAACTGGGATCTTAATTAAGATTAAGATCCCAATTAGTAAATTTTAATCAAAACTTGTATATATACTATTTTGATTTTTGAAAACCAATCAAGCAGCTGAACTTTGATCTTATATTGTATGTCTATTGCTTGCTCGTCTGCAGACATCCCGAAGACGCCGAATTGTATTATTGGATCGATTTTAATATAAAAAAATATAATCAAATCAAATAATTTATATTGCAAAAACAAGGTAACAAGTATGATGTTAATTACAAACATGACCCATTATGTTCTGACTTAACATGCCTGCAAATATTAATTGTTAATATATAATCTGAATTAATTAAACATTTGCCTTATTATCTACTTATCTATCTATTATCTACTTGCCACTGAATTAATCTAAATAATAACAATAATAATGTTATGTAACTTGTCAAAATATAATAAAAATGACAAAATAATAATAAATAGTGAATTAAATCAAAAACCTATCATCAGTAATAATAACTGATAAGTCTGATAACCTGGTGCCTATACAGGATGTGTCTGGACTTTTCCTGAAGCCTAAATCTATTGATTTTATTCCTGATTCTGAGTTCATTGATATATGATATATAATTTATTTCAGGCATATGTTCATATAGGTAAGTACATAAAAATACATTCACACAATAAAAAATCAATAATACAAAACATTAAAAATGTAATTCATATAAAGAGACTATACAACGGCACTGATATGTGCCCCTATCTAGTGCCTCGGTATAGGGCAGTCCACCTTCTCCGCCAATGTCGCCAGGACACCGTTGGCGCTGTCTCGCGACACATCATCGAAGCTATTCTACAACGTAGGATGAACTGGAATCCATCCAGATGTGCCTCAGCAAACATCTGGGATGCGCTGTAGAAGCGCGGTAGCCCCAACAGCACCCTGAACGCATTATTGTATTGGATATATAACGTTATTTTCCTTTTAAATAACAAGTTTACGGCAAAAGTCAAAGGACATATTTTTACTAGCTGTGTCCGCAGCTTCATTCGCGTGAACTTTAGAGTATTTCCCGTGAGAATTTTATAATGAATTTTGATTAAACCTACCCCAAATTTTGACTCAGCACATGAGCCGTAACTATGCTATTTTCTTTAAAATCCGTCAAGTTTTTGCGATGTGCGTTCAGACAGATTCAATTGTTTTGGGTTCTGGATCATTCGCACTTAAATTAAACTGACATTTTCAAAAAATATTTCATGTACAGACACGACTTTGTTACTATTTTAGTATATGGATTATAACAGTTCACAAAGTTTTAAAAATAGGCATGATATAGACATAACAAAATTTTGTGCTCTCTAAGGCATTGATATATAAAAATCCTTTAACTCTGATACTTTCATTTCATTCCCATTACAATAGACGAGTTTAAGTTTACCTGCCATAGGGTCGTCGACTCGATTCCCGGCCGGAACAAATATTTGCACTAGAACCAGTATTTGTTTCGGTTCTGTTTACAGATGTAAAAAGTTTAACATGAAAACATTAGAAAGAGAAATGAAACCTACCAAGTGAGGTTATTATAGTAAAATAATTAAAGATTGAAAGATATATATAAAGAATAACGCTTTATTTTGACACGCACGCATAAATCGGTAAAACAAAATACCTAGCATTCAAGAATAAATAAAAAAAAATACAAATGAAAAAAGAAGTGAACTAATTAATTAATAAGAAAATTGTGCTGCGGCAGCAAATTGGGACATTGATTCAGCATAATGACATGTGATGAAATTAATTTCAGCTTTCTATCATCAGGCACGGAGGGGGAGAGTGCACGCTGCAATTCAACAACCGCTGGGTGCACTCGACTGGCCTCTCTCACAGAATACTACCTTGAAATGTACTGCATTTCCCACTTTATCTTATTTCTCTAATGTACGTACGTGTTTCGGTAGTGAGAGATGTACTAGAGCCCATTTCCATCCTATCCCATTTTCTCAACCCTTTCTCCAAATCCATTCCTATATCTCTAAAGGTAAGCAGCGCATCCGGGGCCGTGCTAACGTTTGTGATTTTGGACTAATGTTTTCATGTATCGCGGATGTCTATGGGCGACAGTATCCACTTACCATCAGGTGGACTGTATGCTCGTCTGCCGCCTTCGTCCATAAAAAAAATATAAGTATATAAAATTATCCGATATAAGTAAGTATAAATTAATTTTATGACAAACTTTATTTTGATCGCTTAAGAAGCGCTTCCCCAAATGAGTCTCTCAAGTTCAACTAAAGTTAGTTCTGTAGTCATCTATAAAAACTAATATTAAAAAAAACGTTTTTTAAAAACAAGATTTTATGCAAGCCATGTACTAAAACGAATAAAAGAAATTTATATTGAATTATTTGTTCTCAACAAGCTTGTCGCGCGAATTGTAAATGGTAAGTACATACTTTTATTTATTAAAATTTTTAAATACAAACTTATTTACACCTTTTTAGTTAGAAATATTTCTCAATCTATCCATTTCAAATAACGCATCGTTATATTACGGTAGAAAGTCATGTTTTGTTTTCAAAGTTTCATGTGCATGCTACTAACCGTTGAGGAATGTCCTCATGAGGAGACAATCCTGGCTGCAGCATCAGTTCACGGTGTAAATCATGTTTGACTATCAAAATTAAACCTACATGCAAAGTTACCTATCTCTGCTACTAATCGTTGAAGAGTGCCCTCATGAGGAGACAATACTGGCTGCAGCATCAGTTCATGGTGAAGATCATGTTTAGCTATCATTTTAGTGCATTGTCATCAGAACTGAACAAGCATGCAAAATTTCAAAGCCGTAAGTTTAGAGGAAGTGGTTCAAATTTGGCTTGCAAGATTTGTCCCAAACATACTAAATAAAAGCTTGTAAAAAGATAGAATATTTCTTTTTTCCAAAATAAAAATTCACAGTATCTGCCGTAATTTTTCTTTGGAATCTATCTTTAAAAAACCGTTAATGCAATGATGTGAAAGTTTATTAGCTGGGATAAACACACAAATCAAGATTCCGTTCAGAAAAAAAGTTTCATTGATATCGGCTTAACAATGGGTAAGGCAGCAATCATGCATTGTGTACTGGAACCATTTGATGGCTGTTTACAAACATTCCGATAGGAAGAAATTTGCAATCAGGCCCTAGGTGCGCAATTACAATAGAGACATCCTCATCGACATTCGCGCATGTACTTGTACATCGAGATGCTGTCAGAATATCAGCGCTGTGAATGCAAATTCTGCTCTACAGCATCATGCTGAGCGAGATAACCTTTTCGCCGCAAAGTCTGACTATGTAAGATAATGTAGCATTTATATTTTTTTTTGTTTGATGATAACAAAAATGTCTGCGTGTTGTTGTGTCAAATAAAACATTTTCTTTCTTACCTTCAGTTGGAAAGCATCGTATCCTATCAGACCCGAAGACCCAAGACACAAAGACCCAAGACCCAAAGATCCAAGACACAAAGACCCAAGACACAAAGACCCAAGACACAAAGACCCAAGACACAAAGACCCAAGACACAAAGACCCAAGACACAAAGACCCAAGACACAAAGACCCAAGACACAAAGACCCAAGACACAAAGACCCAAGACCCAAAGATCCAAGACACAAAGACCCAAGACACAAAGACCCAAGACACAAAGACCCAAGACACAAAGACCCAAGACACAAAGACCCACGACACAAAGACCCACGACACAAAGACCCGATGGGATCTTTGGCCCTAGCATCCCTAACCCTATTTTCCACTCTTATTCCCTAAATATAGGTACTTCAGGCAGGATATCTCTAGACTTCGGTAGGTATGTACTTAGATATATTTTATTACTTTATTTGTATGTATATGTAAATTTGTATATTATACGTACATATATGTATGTTTTGTATTCATTAGGTATATTTGAGGAAATTACCTCTATATAGGTACTGTTGTTGTTTAATTAAGTTATATTATAGTTATTATATTTAGTCTGGCATTATGCTCGCCTTCTTTACGATAATGTGCAATAAAGTTTGTAAAATACTTAGTCTAGCCATAATAAATTCCTTTACAATAAAAAAAAAAAATTGGAAATATCATTTGAATTTGGAATCTGTCATACTCACGTGAAAAATAAATATTTATTCTATTTTGGCCATCCTTCTTAAATATTTTAGTAGTAATGTTAAAATGGAGTGGGTTGATAACGAAAACCGTATTGCGGTAATTGCATTACACAAAGTAGGCATGGAGACAAATGCAATTTTTAAAACTCTCTAGCTGCTTGGTATTAGTCGAATGTCTGTGCACCGGACTATTGATAGGTAAATTGAAACATCCTCTGTTTGTGATAGGAAAGCTCTGGTCATCCACACACTATTCGTACTAAACAGACGATTAAAGCTGTGAAGAAGAGAATCTGAAGAAATCGCGTCCGAAAGTAAAAGATTTTAGAGAGATGAATATAGCACCCAGAACCATGTCACGTATTTTAAAAGACGATTTAGGACTTGCTGCTTACAAAAGACGTACTGGTCCGTTTTTAACAGATAATTAATTTAAAGAACTCTTAATTCAAAGACTTCTTCGGCGGTACGCAAAGGGAGTTCACAGACAAATCTTATTTATGGACGAGAAAATGTTCACCATTGAGGAACATTTTAACAAGCAGAATGATCGAGTTTATACTCATAACTCTAGAGAAGCTGCTCAATAAGTCAACTGGGTGCAACGTGGCCATTATCCGGCTTCAATGGTGGTTTGATGGGGTGTTAACTATCAAGGAGTGACTGAACCATATTTTTGTGAAAAAGGTATTAAAACGTAGGCTCGAGTATATCAAGATACGATTCTTGAGAAGGTCGTAAAGCTCTTAACAACACCCTGTTCCACGACTCGCTCAACACGGATATAAACTGTCGTCGACGTGGAATCCAGTGATTAACAAAGTTAAGTTTTCCTATTTACCTTCGAATACGTCTGCGGACATTGTTAGTTTAATATGTCGCAGCCTTTTCGAATGTGAAGATCAAATGCGGGTAGTTGATAAAACTGCTTGCAGCTCCCATCTTGGACTACCCGCCTGTTCAGTCAACTCGTGACTACGGCTGGTGTAACCGGCTACGAAACGTCGAGTAGGAATAAAAGGTAAACAAATTAGAAAAGAAAATTAGAATTATTACAAAAGGTAAACTCGTTCAGATCCGATTTAGAATAGAAAATGTGTACAAAACGAGAAAGTTTAAAAAGTTATGAGGGACGTATGGCTTTAAAACGGCACGCTGACCAAGCGGGTAGTCCAGTCCACTCTTTTAGTGGTGGTGTAGTTCTTCAACGCTTCTGGTAGCGGCTTTTATCTTTTAGTCGCCTTTTACGACACCCACGGGATGAGATGGGGTGTCGCTCTCGTGAAGGGGGCGGACACCACACCGTCATTTTAATACGTAGGTGTGTAATACATTTGCTTAATTTGTATATGGTGAAAGACTATAGAAATCCGCAGACCGACTATTTTAAAGTGTTATACCGCATACCAGGTGGTAATAAGACATTACATTCGCGCAAATTAAACCATTCATGGTCAAATTGATGCGTCTACGGCATGCAAAAAAGCTCGCCCGAGAATCGAATCTCTGTACGCGGGCAGACTGATAATGAACTCAAATTTATATACGCTTACATAATATGACGTAATTGGCTATAATCTGGCATCCATTGGTATAAAATAATATAGAGATTAATTTTTTTGTATATAAAGTGAATGTGTCAGGTGACAATCCAGGTGGTGCTAAGTGATTACGACACAGGCGACAGCCTATGGACATCCTTGATAGATGCCAACATCAGTCAAGAGTCAAAAGTGACTAATGTTGGCACACGACTAGATATGCTGCATACCGTAAAGTACATTAATAATAAACATGTAACGGGAGTGTGTGAGATACGTCATAGTCCATCTCCTATTTCATCCCATTCCACTGAGTGAGACATATAGAATGTGCCCGTAAACAAATAGACAGCCTACCTGATGATAAGTGATATACAGAGGCAACAGACCTTGGACATCTGTGATACACGCCAACATCAGCTCAGAATGACAAGCGTCGGCACGCCACGGATGTTCTGCCTACATTTAGAGATTTACGAGTGTATTGGGAAAAAAGTGTTGGAAAATTGGATAATAGGAAGTATAATCAGGCGAGAATACTCTCCATTATACTCATTATACTCTCCATTCTTTGTTTTTGTAAGCGTTTACCAATTACGACACACTACCGTACACATAACCAGCTCTTTTATTTATTAAAGGTCACCAACAGAGCATACACACGGCTATACATTTTGTTAAAAGCTTCTATAAACAATAAACAATTATTATTATTGCCACACAGGATTTATTGAGAAGATACGTAAAGAAATAATTATAACTAGATGTTATGTAAGTAAGAAATACTAATGGATTGGGTACTAAAATAACTAACACAATAATATTTTTATTGCTAAAAACGTTAGAACAAACAACTCGGATTCTAGACGTTAGTATCATCAACGTCGTTTTTATCTAACTACAGTTGGTAGTACGCCTACCTACTGTGTAAAAGGTTCCGGGTTCGATTCCCAGTCGGGGACATTTATTTGTTTAAAGATAAATGCGTGTCTTTAAACGTGTTGGGTCCGGGTAGTGTATTCGACTTTGTGTTTTTTTTTTTAATATTTTTTTATAGAAAGAAGGTGGCAGACGAGCATATAGTCCACATGGTGGTAAGTGGACACTGTCGCCCATAGACATCCGCGATACCTGCACACATTAGTCCAAAATGACAAACTTTGGCACGCCCCCGAATGCGCGTGCGAATGCGAATGCCTACCTTTGTTGATGAAAGAATGGATTTGGAGAAAGGGTTGGGGACATGGGAAGGGATAGGATGGGAATGGGCACATGTCACTCACTACCGAAACATATACGTACATTGGCGAATATGATAAAGTGGGAAATGCAGTACATTTAAAGGTAATGAGTGCGCCCAGCGGCTGTTGGATTGCAGCGTGCACTCTCCCCCTCGGAATATGTCTCTAGACCAACAACATAGGGAATCGTAGGGGAGGAGTGCACGCCGCATTCCCACAGCCGCTGGGCGCTAGCACTCGTCTGGTCACGTACCCCTGTCTCACAGAAGACTACCTTGAAATGTACTGCATTTCTTACCTTATCGTATTTCCCCAATGTACGTTACTTACTACGTGTTTCGGTGATGAGTGGACTGTATGCTCGTCTGCCGCCTTTTTTCTATAAAAAAATCTTAATGTGGATCATCGAGGAAAATAATTCTTAATTCATTGATACGAAAATATTTATACAAATTGCTTTTATAGTTTGTTCATACAAATCTGCTAAATACCAGACCTAAAAATTGATATAATATATTATATATTTAGGGAGAAATACGTAACATTAATTATCGCAATTAACTCAGAATCATTAGTTTAATTACGTCCATTAATTATGTCTGTTTATAATTTTTTGCAGTGTTCACTCTTCTACCGGTAATCACATCTCCCCACAAATGATGTGATAGATATTGAAATACTAAACTGAATGTATGAGGAAATTACAACCATTTTTGACCCAGCGTTTTGTCTTGTGTCGCGTAGTTATTCAGTATAATATCCGGCCGAATGTACATACGTGTTGTTATGTACATATTTCATTTGCGATTCTGCAGCACTCTGCTTATTCTATGATGGCGGGTAAATACACGATTTTTAAATGTATAATTTGGCACGTTTAGATGTATTGTTTGTATCAAGGCCTTTTTTGTTATTTTTGTATTGTTTACTCTGAATTACGAATGGTAGTTATATTTTGCTAATAGATAGAAGTAGATATCAGTCTATAACGTCCCACTGCAGAGCCTAGTAATTCACCACGATGTTTCGGGCCATAATTTACCACGCTGATTGGTGGATAGGTGTAAAGACGTACATTTTTTTTTAATTTTCCTTTTACCGCTCAGCTAGTGACATTTTTTTAAAATTCGTACTTAAATTGAAACTATCCAATCCATTTTCCCAATCCTTTTTCCAAATTAATTTCTACATCTTCAAACGTAGGCACCAGAAGAATAGAAAGAAGGCTTAGCTCGACTGTATTTCTTAGTAGCAATACCAACCTCCTCGTCAAGTTGCAAGGCGATTTCGTGTGGGGTAAGAACGACTAGTTACCAATATTCAGTCGATAAACAAACTTTTATTATTCTCGAGCCACATTCATGAAGTAGTGAATTCAAATTCTGGCCCGTACCGAGTTTCTATTGAGTCGGGGGCATAAAGACTAGATCTCAAGAAGATCACGTTTAAAATGATGATCAAAAAGTGACTGTATCAAAAAGAATAGGTATAAGATTGACTAGTTCGCTAGACAATTAGGTAGGTACATCTTAAAAAGACTAGGTCCCAAAATGATTAGATTGCAAAATTGTCTTGCCTTTCGGATATAATATATATGTACGTGATATTGGAAAAAAAATGCTCATTCTCCCTTTTTTTTAGTGTCAATTAACAATGGATTTTTCAACTAGTCATACTATAGCTACGCGATAAAGGAAAACATCAGAAAATCTCATAGAACACTCACTGTTCTGTGGATAATCTGTATTATCAAAAAATTGAAAAGTTCTATAAAGTTTAATATCCGTCTATCCGCGCACTGTCCGCGTGTTGGGTTTTAATCCGAAACCCCTGTGGTTTGCATTGAGACATTATAATATGTTGATACTATACATAGAAACCTGACCTCCGATGGTAGGCATGATCCATGAGTTCAAAGCTCCTCAGCGAGCTACGGAGAGAGCTATGCTCGGAGTTTCTTTGCGCTATAGGATCTGAAACGAAAAGATTCGTCTTAAAATCACAGTCATAGTTCACAAAATCATCAGCGGTGACAATGGGCAGGTGATGTTTGCCGCAGGACCAATTACCGATGGGGTGGACGAGTCCTCGAATGGGGCGAAGCACCGGGAAGCGCAGTGTGGGACGCCCTCCAGCTAGATGGATCGACAACCTGAAAAAGCACGCCGGTAGTGAATGCAGAAGTATTCTTCTCCCCGCGATAGTTCGTCAGTTGTGACGAGTCCTGGAAGAGGCCTATATCCAGCAGTGAAGAGGCATATGCTGATGGGATGGTATCGCATTACACATGCTTACATACGTACGTATCAGAATACGACTAGATACGGGGTTAATACAATATTTTAATACATATTTTTGACTAATTTTAATAATTAGGGACGGCGGCTAAAAAATATGTCTTATGAGACTATCATACCATTGCATACCATCAGCGTATATCTCTCCTTATTATTAATATCGTATTATTACCAGCCCTTTTATCGTCCATTGCTGAACATGGGACACCTCATACATGCATGAGGCTGTCCAAGCCGGTTGGCGAGCGCTCTCTTTTAGAGGTGGAGGTGGAGCTCTTTTAAAATTCCTCAGGGCTTACAGTAGAGGCTTGATTGTCCCTTAGTCGCCTTTTACACCACACTTTAAAACATCATTCGTATTTATAGCATGAATATGTTGCGATAAGTATAACTTATTCGCTTTAAGTGGATTCCCACTCTTAAAACGGTTACATCATCGTATGTTTATACCTAACGTCTGTAATGTTGTATTAATATTACCAACACCAATATTACAGTTCGTATGTTTGTTTATCCATTCGTAGCTATCTGCTGACCAGATGTGTGGGAGCGGTGCACCTGCCTTGGTTATGTACTGTAAACAAAATGATTCTTCAGATTGGTTGGTTACTTATTAACCTTTGACCGTATGGTCCAATAGATTCATAATTAATCAGTAGTGTGGTGACAGCCGGCTTTAGTATGTCACCACCCTATATCCTCCCATGGCGACATAAATGGCGACTATGAAATAACAAAACTGCTACCACAAGCGCTCAGGAATTACACCACCTAATAGTGGACTCGCTAACTAGCTTGGCCAGCGTGGATTTTTAGGGTCACACATACTTAATATAAAAGACAATGTACCTACACGAGAAGGTCCATGCCCAATAATGGACGCTTAGAATGCACGAAACAAGGTCTGGTTACATTATTAATCTTAATATCGGCGTAATGTTCCATCTAACATCCCACTGTAGAGTAAAGGCCTCCCCTTGGAGTCCAGAGAAGATTTCTGGTTGTACCAGATCATTAGTAATCCTCTCTGGTTTCGCTGGGGCGGAACCCAAATATAGCCATTTGCACGTCTATGTCCAACTGCATTATTTAGCTAAGTAAGACAGATAGATAGTGAAATTGTAACTTTTAGGGTACGATGGGGCTGACATACACAATAGTGTAAAAGCCCCTAAATGAAATAAAGAAAAAAAAAAAAGCTTCCTAAATGTGAAAGAGTATTTCCTAGGTAGGTTTGCCTTCCGTGCTCTTTTCTCCGGTCACTGTCCTCTTTTGACGGGAGTCCTACGACGTCCGGGGGGATTTTTCAAATGTGTCCGAGGTTTTCAAGAAGTGCGTAATGTTAATAACAGGTTGTATTAAACAATTGTATATTGTCAATAAAACTGGTTTATGTTTTTATGTTCAGTGCGTCCTGGGCCTATGGACACAATGTTCGGGGTTTTTTGGTTACGAATTCTACTTTCTTTTGATAGCAACTCTGTAGGTATGTTTGTCAATATTTCGCGTGTGGCACAAATGTTTCCTTTGTAGTAAGGTACCTACTTACCTAATTAACCAAATAGAACCAGGCTTAATTAAAGCTTATAGCTAAAATCTATGGAAATCATGGAAATGGAAAGAATCATGGAATCATGGAATAAGCTAAATCATGGAAATATGTTATATTAAATAAAATCAATTAGAAAAATTTTTTTTACTACATGTAGCGGCATCTATTGAAAGTAGTACATACATAAGTACATTATAAATTCATTATCTTTGATGAGAGTAGCGACATCTAAGTGATAAAATTCACTATTATAATAATTTAAATCGGTAGTAATAGATGGCTCTGTTTTTAAGCCATCATAGTAATAGATGTTCTGTTTCTCGTAATAAAATAATTAATCTACTTTCTTTGTTTATAATTTTTAGTTAGTATTTTTTTTTTCTATTTATAAATATATATATTTTGGTGGTATATAAATTAAAAAAATATTATAAAATGATTCCTGGCTGTTTGGAAGAAAGTCTTCGCCTCAGTTTGGATGCAAATATGTCAGCAAAAAAAAGTTCATAAAAAAATTGTGAGGTAGCTATAGCGAAGTAAATGGCGTCGCAAGTTGTTTTTTATTCGTAATCAATGTGTTTCTAATCGTTCCCCGTGATTTTAAATGGTATCCGTGTCGTAATTATTAGTTTTAACACTAGTATCGATGTTTAATTCACAAAAGTAGCCACTATTTAGCCCATTTCTCCCAACCTCTTTGAAACAATGGCGTCGAACGGTTCTGTAGAATCCCATGTAAAAGTTGGTGATAATCGCGAATTAGCTGAAGATTACTCCGGTTCTTCTAGCGAAGCGGATGCCGCTGAATGTAGCAAACGTCGTCGAGTGAGTCACGACTACAGAAAGCTTTCGAAACTGGGATATGGTCCAAGTGTGTCAGACCATTTGAAACATTCATCGTTCACCGATTCCAAAGGTAAAATGATTGCACATCTATCAATCGCACTATATAAGAATACAGACTAACATTTATTGCTGATTTAATGTTATAAAACGATTAGTTTTAGTATTATTTTGGGGGAAATATGTTAACCTCCTTAGCGGGGTAATACTTGCATCATATAGAGGTCAAAATTGTTGATAAACATATACCTACATAATGTTGGGCACTATTTTTATTAACATTTTTTTATTATAATGTGGTCTAACGCATTTAAAGAAGAGCTAGAACATCCCTCAATGGTAGCGATGTTTTTTTGTTGCACCATTGGCCGACCTTGGTCTGTACAAAATAGTACTTTCTAGTAGCTATAGTATTGCAATATACTTATAATCTGCAATACTATTTGTAAACACCTTCATGACCATTCTATTGAATTAAAACGTTATATATTTTTTTCACTTATAAAATAAATTAAGTTCTTGTTGCAATATTATAATAGATCTGTCTTAATATTATCAATTTGGTTAAAACTTTTCTTTGTCTGTTGTTAGATTTGTAATAAAGTAGAACAAAATAATAAATATATGGCATCTAGTTATGCCACCAATAAGGCACTCTATACTTAGGCATAAATTCTGTGTCAGCAGTGTATAGTGCAATATTAAAGAGGCAAGTGGAAAAAATGAAAAAATATAAGTCAGTAATCGCACTCACCTTGAAGTGCATGTCCACCATCTTCCAAAAAAGATTGATGCATCAGGTGAAAAGAAATACAGAATGGTAGTCAACTACTGATGCTTAAACGAAATTAAGGACGATAATATTACCGACGTTCAAATGAAATTAAGGACAATAATTACTGACACTTAAATGAAATTAAGGATGATAATTACCAATTTCCCAATACATTACCAATTACATTTCCAATTTATTCGACAAACTAGAAAATTGTACTTATTTTCAATACTTTAGACCTAGCTAGTGGCTATCACCAAATAGAAGTCGAGGAAATAAGACACCATTTAGTACTCAATCAGGGCACTATGAATTTTTAAAGATGCTGTTTGGCTTAAAAACGGCACCTGCGATTTTTCAACCAGCCATGGACAACATACTAAGAGGTTTACAAGGTATACATTGCCTCATTTATTTTAACGACACTATTGTATTTTCCACTAGTTTGACAGAACACCTACAGAAATTACGAAAAATCTTTGAGAGACCATTTTAAAAATACAGCATGACAGATCAGAGTTCCTAAGGAAAGAAGTACTCTATTCAGGGCACCATACCTAAACAAGAACTAAAACACAATGACAACAACATAAAAGCTATTCTCAACTTTCCTTAGTTCAGATCCTCTATCTGAGTTTAATAACTAATAATAATAATAACTAACTATTGAAAGAATTACTATCTTTCTATAAAATTGAATTACATATAGAAACACCCAATAATCCGAACTCTATGGGCCTTGTTGAAATATTCCATTCCATGAAATTTACCAAAATTACCACCTGGGACTATAACAAGTGAGTCAGTCCCTTCAACTTCAAAGCCTTTAAACTTCAAAGAGGGAAATGCAGTCATTAGGCATGATAAATTGACAATAGTTAAGGTTTTCGATTAAGTTCCATATATTCTCAATTGAAACAATTAATTAAGGGTTGCCTCAACAAAACTGTTACCAATACCTTTATGAATTTAAATGTCCAACTCCAGTACATAATGAATTTAACCATAATTAAATATCAATTAATTCCGACACATAGTAGAACAAAGAGAGGACTCTTGAATCCTCTTGGTTCCTTAATTACAATCGTAACAGGAAATTTAGACAACAACAATGATGCAGTTCCTATGACAACTTGGGTGAGGTAGTCACAACAAAATGCAATAATTAACAAAAAGGTGACTTTAGTCCCTGAAATGGTGAAGGGCCTTATCAATATATCCGAAACAATTAATAACAATTTCCTTCAGCTTAAATTAAAACACTAGAATTGGAAGTAAACAGTTTCAAAGTGAATGTGCACCTTCATCAATTACAAAATACAATATCAATAATTTACCAGGATGCCTAGAGGATGCCTGCATTATGAACTTCATGAAATTCACATATAACGTAAGCCAGCGGATTCCAGTAAAGATCAGTGAACAGAAATGATCCAACCAAACCACTGAATTTTGTATAGTAAAAGCTTTATATAGTATAATAATACCACAAAATTCTTACAAAGATATGTGGAAACGAGATAACTGGAGCGCCTGTAAGGGGAACATACATATTGACAATTGAGGATGATTGCTGGATTGAAATACAGGATAATCAATTAGGACCACAATATGGGAAGAAAGATAATAATTAATAAAGAACCATCATGCAAATCAATTAGGACCACAATATGGGAAGAAAGATAATAATTAATAAAGAACCATCATGCAAATCAATTAGGACCACAATACGGGACGAATGATAATAATTAATAAAGAACCATCATGCAAATCAATTAGGACCACAATATGGGAAGAATGATAATAATTAATAAAGAACCATTATGCAAATCAATTAGGACCACAATATGGGAAGAATGATAATAATTAATAAAGAACCATCATGCAAAGACATCTCTTTTTAAAAAGTCTGTCCTGCATCCTGATACTTGACTATCTACTTACAGTTTAATAGGTTTTTGCATGATATTTGATTTTTTAATAGTTATGTAAACAAATAAGTTAAATCCTTGAAATTTATCTATGAAATCAAAATATCTTGAAAAATGACTGTGTCTGAATGAGTTGAATGGCTTCGAAGTCCCAAAGAGATGAATGCATTAATGACATCACTTATATTGTTGCTATTACAGTGTACTTAATTGCTATTACATCTACATATCTACTGTAGATTTTATATCTATCTACCTGAGAATTTTGTAATTTTAAATAAATATTCAACTATTACCTACCAATGGGGGAGGCCTATGTCCAGCAGTGGACGTCCAAGGGCTGAGATGATGATGACCTACCTTAATTCAACCAATAACCTTAATTCTCTGTTTTACTAACTAATAAATAATATATATTTAAATGGAGGCTTTTTCGAATTATATGATGTTTTATAATAATATAGCTTCATAATAAAATGAAAAATGTTCATAATAAATGACATATAGCACATATGTTCACATATAGCTTCATAATACAACCGCACCTCCCGTCACAGAAGTGCGGTCCATCCGCATTTCCTCGATACGGAGGTGTCGCGCACTGTTCGGTCCAAAAATTATTTTATACCGCGAACCCGTAGGTTGTGGAACGAACTGCCTCAAGAGGTCTTTCCATTGAGCTACGACATGGGGTTCTTCAAGAGAGCTGTGAATAGGATTTTGCAAGGTCGGCGGCGCACCCGCATACCCCCTGGTGTTGCAGGTGCCCATGGGCGGCGGTAACACTTATCACCACGTGGGACCGCTTGCTCGTCCGTCCACTAATCTATAAAAAAAAAAAAAAAAAAATGAAGCTATATGTTACAACATATAGCACATATCATGCAATGCTTGGCAACGATTTAGCCGGCCGTCGCGTGTCCCGCTACACATGTCCCCTATAATCTCTGGATTATATGGTTCATCATATGTCAAATCCGACCTATTAGAACGGCCCAATTATAGTGAATACACTGCTTAAGATAACATTCCTGTTTATTTTGAACTGTGGAACTAAAATCTTGTATAACATTGCTTTAAGTATAAATATTCTGTATAAAATCTCTGTAGATCAGTGGTTCTCAAACTTTTTAAATGACGGAACCCTTTTGGGAAGCAAAATACTTGATGGAACCCTACAATAAAACAATTATTTTTATAAGTGTATTCTATATTAATCAGCATAATAAAAGTACAATGTATCAGTTACTAATTATTATTTACTTCACCACTTGGTAAGGACAATAATAGAAAACATTAAAAAAGAAAAAATCTAACTAGTGGGAGGTATGAAACTGTTTTTTATTTTTCATCAATTGCTTGATATCAGGTTTGATGGAAGAAAGTTGGAGTCTCATATCAGCTTCGGCGTCCAGTCTATTGCGATATTTTGTTTTCGTGGCTGCGTAGGTAGAGAATCCTGTTTCGCACAAATATGTAGTTGGGAACGGGAGAAGAATATCCAGAGCCATTTGGCCAAGCATTGCATATTCATCTTGGATTCTGCACCAAAAATCATTAAGAGGCGTCGTTTTGAACAATGACTCCATACTTGTGTCTGATGACATTTCTAAAAGAGATTCATATATCTCATTTGACATGTTTTCAGGCTTTTCCAAGTTGGGTAAAAAAGGATTATGAATCCAGGAGTTCACTTTAATTTTTGTATTGTGTTCTTCGGGAAAATACTTTTCAAAAGATGCGCGCATCGAACTGAGATATTGGACCAATTCTTCAAACACATTATCTTCAAACATTTCTGAGTCGTTTTCGCTAACAAACTCACTGAGTAACGTAAAACTTTCTATTTCTTTCTTACCAATGCAAATGATCCAAAAATCTAATTTTCTTTTAAAAGCAGTTATTTTATTATAGGCCTGAAACACTGTTGTCTGTTTACCTTGCAACGATAAATTTAATTCGTTAAGTTTTTGAAAGATATCCGCCATAAAAGACAATCGGAACAACCAAGTTTTATCATACAAACGGTCCTTCAAATTAAAAGAAGTATCTGCTGAAAGAAACATTTGTAACTCGGCTCTAAGTTCAAATAGCCTTGTTAAAGTTTTTCCCCGAGACAGCCATCGCACTTCTGTATGGAGCAGCAGTGTTTTATGTTTGCTGCCATAATCTTCACACAATAATGAGAACAATCGGGATTGTAGTGGTCGTGATTTGATAAAATTAATTATTTTTACCGCTTCATCCATAACTAATTTTAGATTAGACGGCATTTGCTTCATCGCAAGTGCTTGTCTATGCAGAATACAATGACTGGAACTACAATTAGGCGCTTTATTTTTCATTCGTGACACTGCTCCTGCTGTTTTACCTGTCATCGCCTTGGCCCCATCTGTACAAATGTCAATGCAATTGTTCCAACTGAGATTATGTTCTTCAAAAAATATATTTATTTTATTAAAAATTTCTTCCCCGGTAGTGTTTGTAAGCAGCGATGAACACATAAGCATGTCTTCTTCAAAAGAACTTTTATATGGATATCTCACAATAACCAGCAGGATAGCCAAACCAGCGACATCAGTCGACTCGTCCATTTGCAAAGCGAATCGTGTATTTTGTAGACGTGTAACTAGTTCTTGTTTGACGTAGCTTGCCAGATCATGGATTCGTCGTGAAACAGTATCGTTTGATAGCGGAACAGTAGAAAGATGCTTTGCAGATTTTTCATCAAGCATACATTTTGTTATGTCTAATACACATGGTTTTATTAATTTCTCAGCGATAGTGTGCGCTTCACCTGCTTGTGCAATGCGATAGCTAACTAAGTATGATGCCTCCGTGGCCTTTTCGTTGGTAGTTTGTGTTACATGCATCATATTTTTTTGACTTTCTAATAACTGATCTTTTTTGCGAACAAAAAATTCTTTATTCTTGTCTTTAGTCTCGGGGTGTACGGTTTCTAAATGTCGACGCAATTTGGCAGGTGCCATGGAACTATTAGGAAGCAGTTTACTACAGAGCATGCAGAGAGGTGAGCCGTTGGAATCAACAAATCCGAAACTGATATAAGATTCATCATACTTCCTTTTTTTCGTCTTTGAAACCGTCGAGCTTGACGTCGTGGCACTCGTGGCATCATCTTCTGGATCGGTGATTGCTAAATTCTCCGCGCGCATTGCTTTTGAACATTCAGCGTCATTAGAAGATGTTGTTGGAACACGTTTAACACCTTTAAGCCAACGTTCCATTCTTCTTTATTTATAATGTTACAAGTCAGGATAGTGGGGTTTAAATAATGCACAATCGTTACTGCGTATAAGAGACTAAATTTAGAACCTACAGGGAAGAAATGTATAAAACTGAGACAACAGAATACAGCAGGCAGTAAAACAATGAACACTAGTTTCTCGCTAGCGAGCTTGTAAGTAGGTAGTAACTTATCGCTCCGAACGCTAATCATCAACTGACGACGCCAACGCGCGATCGCCGCTTTTATACTTAGTCCTAGACTCGATCTCAAATATTCTCGAAAATACTCGAGTCGGCACCTTTGATAAACAAAAAGCAAAAATAAAAACAGAAATTTAAAAATAGCGTTGTAAACAATATCGACTTTATCCTTTGAAGTTAGAGACGAAAGTCGCTAGTTGACAACTATAGCGTCTAATTCAGAGGCGGCTTTTATCAAAGAGACTGAGCGCTTACAAGTATACTACCCGCTCGTTTTAAGTTTGCCGCTGGCGATAGGTATGAGTGTATGACGTTCGAAATTTTTTATTTAATTGTAACAATAAAAATTGTGTACGTTAGATATTTGGGTAAAACTATGACACATTATAAGTTTTGTTGTCACGTGGGGGAGGGTACGCGCATTCCACAGACCGGCAAACTTAGAGCGAACGCGTTGTACAAGTATAAAATTGTTGAGACCAAACTTATGAGATATTGTACCAGCTAATGTAACACAAGCTTATACAAATACAAATAAATAAATAAATAACATTCATAGCGTTTTGTCTCCGCGCGGCCGCGGAGTCCGCACAGCCGCGGAGCGACCAGAGAGAGGTGTTTTGATTTTTTTATTTCTAAATTCTTGCGGAACCCCGACAGAGGTATCACGGAACCCTAGGGTTCCGCGGAACACACTTAGAGTATAGCTGCTGTAGATAATACTAATTTAAAAGTCTCTGTAGAAAATACTAATGGTAATAAACAAATCCTGACCCATAAAATGATAGTACAGTTTTTTGTACCTACTCACTGAACAATTTCTATTTTAACTATTTTCTAAAATTACAACAGTTTTGGCTGACTGTGGAGTAATTTGAACCTAAGTGTGACATAAATATTTGTTTTATTTTATTCACACAATGACACAAAATAAAACTGTATAAATTGTGTCGAATTCAACTTAACTGTATCTTTCAACTCAGGTATATAAATGTGTAAACTAGTGTTATTTTTGTATGTTATGTATTATCTATTCCTTATTTTAAATTAGTCGATTAAAAAGGGGAGGGTTTTAAATATGTTAAATTATGTATCTTACCATGATTAACATAGGGGAGTCAATTTTTATTATTTTAAAGCATCTACATAGTTGATTTTAAAATATTTAAATAATATACAATGATTAGTTATTAAATTTATTGTTACCAATTCAAAATTCAATAAACGCCAATGTCAATATTTATTTCTGTTGACTATACTTTAAAGTAAAACTAGTAGTGGGACGACAGGTTGCTTTCTACCAATTTTTACAGTCTTGGATACATTGGCACTATTTTAAATAAATATTAAAAATGGTCCAGGTTCGAGGGACAGGATAGGAATACTTCCTCATTTGGTATTTTTTGCTGCTTTTTTAAATACAGGCCATCTAATAATGCAATAAACATTTTAATAGTAATATATTTATACTCTTTATTTTCAGGTAAAAAGCGTAAGCGTCCTGAAGACACTTCAACTGATCTCTGCCTGTGGGGCGACAATGCGAAACCAGCCAAAATCAGCAAGATTTGGCCAGTTTTCGACTCTGGAGGGTATGGCGATAAAACCATACTAACACTGCACATGCCACAGAAATCTCCACCAGGGAAAAATTGCTTGTTATTCAATCTAGATGAAGAAAACTTTATTTCCAACTTGAGTCAAGATTCTATTCAAACTGATTATTTCGGTGGTATTAATGCTTCATGGAAGCAAACACAGCTTTCCAAAATGATTCCATTAGATTCTGTGACAAGAAAGATATTTTCATCCGTCTCTCGTCAACTGCGCATCATCAACACTCACTTTCAGAGATCCATGTTCAAATACAAGTATCCACGAGTGACTCGATCGAATATTCTTCTTGAAAAGTCCCACTTTAGGCGACCAACAACCCATTACAGTTTGACATTGAAAGCAATAAGATTCCAGGCAACTCCTAGAAGAGATTTGCCATGCTATGGAAACTTGGAGTTGCCATTAAAGATAAAACAAGAAAGGGCATCATCACCCCAGGTCTTTCCAGCAATTGGTAGAAGTGTTAAGACTGATGTGCAAAGTGAAGTGAAAATTAAAGTGGAGACTCATAAACTGAAAGTGGAGAGGGAGCGGGAGGGTGACCGCGAGAAGGAGAAAGAGAAAGAAAGAGATCGGGAGAGGTAAGTTTGCATTTAAATGTAAATTTAAATGTTGTGACCTTATTGCTCATTCTTTACAATATTTTCTATAAAAAATTTTGTTCAAATAAAAATATTTAAGATGCAGCAATAGCAATAACCTTTTTATTTATTTTTCAAGAAAAAGATTTATTAAATAGTTATTTGTTATACAAGAGTGCAAAGTTGCTTTTTAACCGCGTGCTCAATTTTGATGACCGAGCAAGCGAAGGATCCTAAAATTGAATCACGAGCGCAGTGAGTGATTAAAAAATTAGAATCCTGAGCGTTAGCGAGGGAATCAAAAGAGCACGAGGTGAAAAATCTTTGCACTCGAGTGCAACACGTAACTTTTCATCCCCCTATCTCGGAAAGAAAATGGCGCGCGCAAAGCAAATTAAAAAAAAAGTACACCAAGAAGGTTCCGAGTCTGAGTTTTTAACAAATTAAAAAAGGTTGTATGATAAATTCGGCACCATGGAGGTAGAAGTAAATAGGTTTAATGATGTTTTGAATTCACAAACTTAGTGCACACGATGTTCTAAATTCAATTTACTTTATCCTCTAGCGGATAAAAACGGCTTTTGCACTCGGATATCGAAGAGCAAAAATACTCTTTCTGAGATAGGGGGATGAAAATACTATTTTAATGCCTAAAAAATAACTTTCTTTCTTATTTCAAATATATAGGTACTTTAAAAATGACTCCATTTTCCACAGTGAACATTAATTGCTACTTCATCTTTCAATGTTATTACTTGTGATCCTAATTTAGAGATTTCTCCTTTGTAAATTTTACTATCCTGTTTGCACTGACGGTTTTTTTTCTCTAGACAATCAATAGTGACTAGGATTGAATGTCTAATACAAAAAAAAACTGGGAATCTAATTCAGGGCCTTTCTCACCACCTCCTGATAAAATAACGGTTAACAATCTGATAGATAAATTATCTGCCAATTCCCCTGCAAATTAAATCTAGCTGAAACTGACTTTCTGATTAAGTATAACTGACTATCTGATTAAGTATAACTGACTATCTGATACCTTTTCATAAAGTATAAGAAAGGCCCTTAATTTCGGTCCCCACTCTTAATTCCATCTCCTCTACTGATCTTCTCTTCTCGAGGAGGAGGTACCTATTACTGGAGGAGATTCCTTCTCGTACTAACATCCGACGTAACACACAACGCATATTATTTACAAATAGTTCACAACTTATAATATAAATTATATATGAGTATAATATTTGACAATTATTAATAATCCAATTATGAACTACTATATAATCCAATAATATGTGTAATATTTAATATTAATGAAATGTTAGCGAGGCGTAGTGACATTTTTTTTATGAACGAAGGCGGTAGACGACCATACAGTCCACCTGATGGTAAGTGGATACTGTCGCCCATAGACATCCGCGATACGTGCCAACATTAGTCTAAAATGACAAACATGAGCACGGCCCCGGATGCGCTGCCTACCTTTGGAGATATAGGAATGGATTTGGAGAAGGGTTTGGGAAAATGGGGAGGGATGGGAATGGGCTCTGGCACATCTCACTCACTACCGAAACACGTACGTACATTGGGGAAAATAAGATAAAGTGGGAAAGTACATTTCAAGGTAGTCTTTTGTGAGAGAGGGGTAACGTGGCCAGTCGAGCGCGCCCAGCGGCTGTTGGATTTCAGCGTACACTCTTCCCCTTCAAAAAATGACATACATGTTTTTTTTGCAAATGAGCGGGTTCTGAGTAGGTATACTGTGGAATTCTTAGAGAAATCATTATAAAGAATGTACACATTGGTTTTTATACTGTAATGTACCTTCTATTCTATTTAAATAACTAAATAATAAATTAGACCTGTGTCCCGGTTCCACTAGTTTTGGCTTTGTTCCTAATCAATTTTGTTAATATCTTTAGATCATCACACTCCTCTCGCCACTCGTCTTGCCACCACTGCCGTCGGCGGTCGCGTATTAAACGCTGTTCTATCGGCGTACAATGTCGTCGAGACCGTGGCTTGCCAGCCGCTGACACTTGGGGTCCACTCGCTGAGAACCCTGAAGTTAAAGGCCTCAAGTATCATAGGTAAAATACCACTGTATATAATTATATGGCTTTAGTTTCTGATAATTTTAAGACTTGCATATGGAGATAATAGTGATAGTAATAATAAGTGATTATGATAATAATAATGTTTAGGTTGCCAAGGAGAGTTTATTACACATACTAGGCGAGTAGCATTACTTCTGGTATGCCTATATCTTGTGTTAGCTGGTGTTACAAGTTTTAACATATCTCTTCTCCTGGAAGCTATTTGTCAACTCTGTTTTTGAAACTGTTTATAGTTTGCGATCCCAATGATTTATTGTGGTAACTTATTCCATATGTCCACAACTCTGTTACTCTAGAGTATGTTATGACTGTTATGAGTTATTATGTTGCCTCTATTTCTATATTTTTTTTATGGACGAAGGTGACAGACGAGCATACAGTCCACCTGATGGTAAGTGGATACTGTAGCCCATAGACATCCGTGATACATGCCAACATTAGTCCAAAATGACAAACGTTGGCACGCCCCCGGATGCGCTGCCTACCTTTGGATATAGGAATGGATTTGGAGAAAGGGTTGGGGAAATAGGGAGGGATAGGTTGGGAATGGGCTCTGGCACATCTCACTCATTACCGAAACACGTACATACGTACGTACGTATAAAGGTCGGAAAATATGCATTGTATTCTAAATTAAATGTAGTCTAAATAGGTAATAACTATTTTTTGGTAAAAAACGAATGAACATAGTAATGTTTGTGATGTAGATGTGTATGAGGCATTTTGCGTGTCTATGGGGAATGTGCAAACTTTCGTAAAACTAGTCTTGCCCAAAGCTCCTTACACACAATACTCGAGATTAGAAAAAGCCATCGCGTAAAGACGAAACGTCAGTCTCTTCGTTTATTTACGAACATATACTAAATGAAAGAAAAACCTTAAAAAACCCTATTTAAATTATTGAATAAATACTTTATGATAACAGCATTAAAGTTCAGAATTGTTATGTCACATGCGTCACTTATTATCATTGATTGTAAATAAGTAACGTTTTAAAAAGTTCATAGAACATTAGTTGAATCGATATTCTAAATTTTTTGTTTCGAAATACCTTCAATTTTTTTTTCGAAATCCCACTTCGGAATAAATGGATCTCTCTTGCGGTGGTTTCAATCTTACCTAGAAGATCGCTTGCGAGGAAAGCAGGGCTATTCCTCGAGAAGATTTGTACCTACTTTTGGAGTACCACAAGGTTCCTATCTAGTTCCAGTGCTTTTCGTTTTGTTCATAAATGGCATAAAAGAATGTATAAAATATTCTCACTTTGAATTATAAGCCGATTATTTTAAAATTTCAACAATAGTTAATACCGTCGAAGAAGTTATTACAATACGAGGTTGATGGTGTAAGAACAATGCATTGACAAATGTTACATTTTTCTCAGAAACTTAATAAATTAGAAATTAATTATACGATAGGATAACAAGCTTAAAAACAGTGGATACGATACATCGATAGTGAAATGCGCTTTAAAAAACATGTTGATATTGTTATAAATAAATGTTGTAAACTGCTAGTATTTATTTTTAGGAATACAAATGAGTTTAAATCAATACCGACCTTAAAATGTCTCTACTTCTCCTTAGTACGCACTCACGTTGATCATTGTAATTAGGTATATTATCAGAACAACGTACAGTTTCTAGAAAATATACGGAAAAAAGTCTTAAAAATACTATCCTACATTGCTGGTATACATTTACAATACCATCGGGTATGATTAACGACTGCAGCATTTCAATATAACCTTACATTTACAAAAAGAAGAACTCTCCGTAGTATTTTTATACAAAATTATAAATAACCGAATTGATTGTGCATCCCTTTTATCGCTGGTTGACATCGGTGTACCTAGATGGATATTCAGCAAGACTACTCAATTTTATATTAGATACCATAAAAGCAATTATTTTAAAAATACCCCAATGATAACTGTTCTGCGTAAATATAACGAAATACATTATATACGAGTATATATGAGGTGGACATGTTTTCTAATAAAATAGGACTAATAAAATTAAAAAAACTAATCAGGTCCGCTGTTTAGATACTTAAATATATAATAGTAATAAGGAAAGATATATTTTCAATTGATATATATTTCCCGGAAGTTCATCTATTTCGTTGTAACTTACAAAACATTAGATTACATGACACCCGTATGTGATCTAATATTTATTTCTTTTTAAGTCAAGATGTCGTGTTTAATTCATAAGATCTCCTGTATTTGTGTATACGTCTCTATGAGAATGTTGACATATCTGTAATTTAATTGCATCTAAAAAATTATGCTTTTAATGTGCTAAGCCTTATATAAATAAATTCAAACTAAACATGAGTTCGCCTTGATTTATATAGAGCAATTACAAGTGTGATTTTAATCAACTAAGTGTGACAATGAATTCGTAAACATTTGTAGCGTGAATCTCCAATTTATATGTGTTTGTGAGGGATATATAGACGAATTTGGTAGTATATAATTATATTAATGACATCGTAATGAAATGATGTATTTTTATAATTTGAAGAAAATATTATATATATATTATTTACAATATATTTTGTTCTATTAAAAAACTTGTCGAGCTTGTAAATAAATAATTTTCCCTCTTTAAAATAAAATCAAAATCAGCTTAAAATCAGGTGGTGCCACAATTATTTAGTAATTTATGTTATAACCGCTCTATATAAATATTTGTAATTGAACACGACCTACTCTTATACTGTCTCAAAAGCAACTAATTACGACAAACGTTGGCACCCCCACGGATGTGTCGTTCATCTAATTGATCAAATGCTTGGTAATGAAATGACACTATCGCATACTCGCCTTACTGGATGGGATATGATGGGAAATAGGATTTGGCAACATGTACTTCCAAAACACGTTGGTGCGTTTCTCTCTAGTCTTTTGTGATAATGAGGTTAATACGACTAGTCTGGCACTCCCAGACCACTGCCGAACTATAACATGCGCCTTCTCCCTGTTCGTTCGTTCTTTGTACGGGATGTTTTTGGCAGTTAAATGTATGTATTTTCTGTTTGATTGTAGGTTAATGCGTGTAGATACCCACCCAAACGGTGGAGCCAGTGTTGTGTACCTCAATCAACGAGACGTAGACATGCTTAGCACAAGCCAGCAGGAGTCACTCGCCAAGGAGTTTTTGAAGGTAGTGACACTATAATTTATATATTTTAAAAGATTTATTGCTTATTTAAACTTCATTTCATTTGTTTCTATTTACCTTTGATGTCAATATTATCAGCCTATAATTTCCTAATGAAGCGCACTGTGTTTACGTTCAATACCTGGAAATAACAAGAAAAATTGAAAAAAAATATGTCATATGAGCTACATTTCATGTCCTTCTGTATATACACTCCCGGACACCTGTATCGAGCCACAATGCATTTTCAGTTTTTATGGCCTGAAGCTTAAAATAAATGTTTGATTGACCAAAAAGTTTTTATGCAGTTTTGAAGCTGGCATACTAACCATCATTTCAGTAAGCCATTGTTTCAAATTTGAATTCAGAGAACTGACAAAATTGAGTTTAAGTGTAACAAATCTTACTTCAGGCTACTTGCGCGCCTACTTCAGGCGCAGTATCCATAATTTTAAGGTCAAAATCGTTTCAAATCTCAGGAAATAAAATTTAACGAAATATTTATTGAAAAACAACACCATTAAATAAAAATGCACCAATTCAAACTTTCTATTTCCTTATTTTTTTTTCTTCTATAGCACACCAAAATGATGGTGAATCTGCCAGCTTCGGAACTGCATAAAAACTTTTTCTTTGACTCAACATTATTTTTATATTTCAAGCCTTTATACATAAAAATACAGGGTGGCTCGATTCAGGTGTCCTGTACACACAAACACACACACACCATACATATACTGTACAACCCGACTAAACTATTTGTGGACCTGTCAAAATACATCATACTAAAAACGCTGGTACGGTCATCATAAAAAAAAAATTAAGATTTAATATTTTAAACATTTAGAATAAGATTTCTATGTTCACCGCGAATAGTTTTTCCTATTTTCACATTAAATAAACAAAACCAGTCATAATTTTTACAATAAATAGTAAAACTTAAATACAAAAGTGCAGAAAATGATAACTGTAAATCAGCGAATGACGTACTTACATGTTTATTGTGATTGCCTTGGCAACGATACTAAGCGGGCGAGCGTGGGGTGTTGTAAGACGAAGCGGGGGGACTGACTATATTAGGCTGACTCAATATTTATGCTAGCGCTGATTGTTTGCAAAAGGATCTTTTGATGATTTTCGAATTTGCTTTGACTCAAAATGATCACAAATAGGCACCACTGCAATGTACAAGATCAATTATGGAAAGAAGAAATAGTGTAAATTTTTCTTCGTTTTTCATTTTATTTTATTCATTTTGAAAGTTTACGGCTACTATATATGAAAAGAAGACAGCAGACTAGTATACAGTCCACCTGGTGGTGAGTGCATACTGTCGCAAAGCGACATCCGCCGTACATGACATATGACATCAGTTGAGAATGACAAACGCTGGTCGCCTAATGCGCTACCTACCTTCGGAGACCTAGGAATGTATTTGGAGAAAATATTGGGAAAATAAGGAGGGATAAGATAGGATGTGATGAGAATTGGCTTTGGTATATCCACTCACTACCGAAACGAGTATGTACATTGGGGGGAATATGATGAGTAATGCAGTATACTTTACGGAAGTGTTCTGCGGGGTACCGTGACCGGTAGAGTGCGCTTAGCAGCTGTGGTATTGCAGTCTACCCATACCTTCCCCTAAATCTATTACTGTAATAAAACTTTAACAGAACCCAAAAAAATATTTTTTGGAATTTTTGGCCTGAACGCAAAATCTACTGGACATATTTTAATTAAACTTGGCATAGTTTTGGTTTATGTGCCGCGTTAACATTTCGGGTACTTTTTAACCAGATCCTTTATAGAGATCCAACGGGAATCACTCGAACGTAGTCGCTGGCACCGCTAGTGTTAAACAAATGTATGTATACTTATTTTATTATTTCCTACCCATAGCTAGTGTTCTCAGAAGATAGTGACGGGTGGGCGCGTTTCGTATGCGGAGTAGTTCGCGGTGCGGCGGGCTACTTACCCTGTTTACTGCAGTATCTCGCTCAAACACACGCCAACTTGACTGTGAAGGCTGGTGTTCTAGCACGAGCTTCCGATATAGAGACTACAACCGTCAGCAGATACTACCAGCAGGTAAATATAACATGTCCTCTCCACAGCTATTGTTATTCGAAGACAATGGAAATATTGGTGTGCCATTGCGAGTGATTCAAAACCTCGGAGTACGAGAAAATCGCATGTAGCTATCGCCAGCGCATCGTGGCCACTTTGACATCGAACGTGGCTGCTTGGTAGCTTCCATACGCTGGCGATAGCTATTTTCACTCATTACGAGGAACATTGCCAAGTGTCGCTATCATTAAACACGAGTGCATTAGTAGGGATGCGTGAATGCTCGCTATTGCCATGCTACATTGCACGAACTACAGTACGCAACGTAGCGTGGCAGGTCTCGCAGTAGTTTTGCTAAAGAAGTACATTGATCTCTGGCTCGTGACTCACTCCTGGTTCACTAAAAACATTTATTTACCTTGTATATCCTTTTTGACATTACATATTGATAGTACTTTCATAACAGTAATTATGTCAAGGCTCTAAAACTGATAAAATTTCAGTGTGTATTGATTGTATTTATTCGTGTGCAGGTGCAACAATCTTATGCAGCTGGTACGTTTCGTTCGGGGCCATTACACCAGATCTCGCTCGTGGGCACCGTCCACGAGGAAGTGGGCGGATACTTCCCGGACATGTTGGATATGTTAGGGACATGTCCCTTCCTTAAACTGGTCAGTATTGATGCATTACACTATTGATACTTTTGTTGGAAATTATGAACTAACTAGGTATTATACTAGAAATCAATCGCTGAAATTAAAATCATAATATTTGCCCATTGAAATCATTTTTCCTGGCCAACATTTTTTTAAATGATTTAATGGCATTCATTCAATGGGACAATCATATTGGCTGTGAGTCATTTTTATTCCATAAATAAGGGACTTCTTTTTAAATTTGTAGACAATGCCGTGGGGTCCCATGTCAGCGGTAGAAATGGAGCCCCAGGAGTCTAACGATGGACCAATTCTATGGATAAGGCCCGGGGAACAGTTGGTCCCAACTGCTGAACTTGGAAAAAGTCCCATAAAGAAAAGACGGTAAGTTAGTTTTTGATATACTCATACATATTTTTTTTAATAAAACATGATACAGACTGATTTACTTTACCATTTGAATCTAACCAATTTTTTTATCTACCCATATTATTCTGGGTTAAATAAAAAGTAACAACTTTCGTTGACTCACTCACTCGTACCGATTTACATGTCTAATATCCATTAGCGGCTGTTTGTGTATCCTGTGTGCAACGATGCGCTGTTGGTAGATTTTACCTTTTTGGGAAACATACGGCATAATAATACAATAATAATATACACAAATAAAACAATATTCTTTGACATAGAGTGGGCTGTGTACAGTGCGGTCAAAAAGACACTATACTGTGAACCCGAAAGTTGTGGAATGAACTGCCAACCGAGGTTTTTCCGTTAGCTACGATATGAGGCTCTTCAAGAGAGCTGTGGTGTTGCAGCAGTCCACGGGCGACGGTGACCACTTACCATCAAGTGGTCCGCCCGCTGTTCTGTCATCTATTCTATAAATAAAATTACATACATGCGGGAGTCGGTGTCAGAACAGAAACAAAGTTTGGGCAACTACACTTTTATTAATTAAATTTACATGCCACACCTAACCGGCATTCGTTTCGCCATAATCCTTCTCTTCCATCTCGTTTCCCAAACTTTCATCTCCTTTCTCCCTTACACAGTTATCCTGACTTCCATCTCACTCGCACACATTACGCTTATCCTATGCTTTCATCTTCTCTCTCGCTTACGGATTCTTCATGCATTCGTTTAATCGCTCAGAAAGATAACAACTTAATAAATATTTCTTATTATAAATATTAAAGTAGAATCCTAAATACATATTGTTATAAATATAATACATAAATAATACGCAAGAGAACAGAAAAATTAATGGAGCTTAAAAGTACGGCAAAAAATATAAATCACTAATTATGAAGTTTTAAATATAGATCTTGAAACAGTCTTTTAAAACGTCCGTTATTGAGTCCGTTATTGATTTTCTAACGTTTTGATACTTGTAGAAAGAATACCTTTGAATAAAATAGAAAGAATATATGGCTTTTAAATGCTATGCTGGTCAAGCGGTTTAACAAGTTCTCTCTTTTATAGGTGGTGTAGTTCCTCAGCGCTTGTGTTAGCTGATTTATTATCCTTTATTAGGACAACCACATGTAGAGATGGTGTGGTGTTATTGTATAGTCGCCCGACACAACACTACGTGAACTACATACATTTACGTGAATACAATACATTTACGACCAGGTGAACTGTCTGCTGGTGTGTCGCATTCCTTCTATAAAACGAAAATAAATTAAAAAGTATATAACGAGGCTAACGTGTTGCTCGCTTGTTTCATACAGTACCGGTATAAACGAGCTGCGCAACCTGCAGTACCTGCCGCGGTACAGCGAGGCGCGCGAGTTCCTGTTCGAGGACCGCACGCGCGCGCACGCCGATCACGTGGGCCACGGGCTCGACCGCATCACTACCGCTGCAGTTGGTAAGTGCGACCACACATACTTCCCTACACCTACATGTCCATAGCTACACATTCAGTACATCGCCATGACATACTGATCACTTAGATCCATGTGTTCATTTTTACATCCATTCTTACACTCCACACTATCATCACATACACAGTTACACGCACTTGTGCACTATTCACACTTCACATTATCCTTACTCCATACTATCCACACTCACACTAATACCCACATTTTCACATTAATATCCACATTCACACTTTTATACTAATATCGACAGTATCCACTATCAACGGTTTTTTTTACACTATTATCTACATTACCACAATAATAACCACATTTCTCACTTTCCCACTAATATTGTTACGTCCACTCTCTGCACTATCCACACTTACACTATCTCTACCGCATTACCGCCGCGGTCGGTACACACATCTCACACGTATACAGTAAAATACATTAAAATACTAAATACTAGCGACTACCCGTGACTTCGTCTTTAAAATGGGTGTCTTGAAAATTCGCAAAACGAACACAACCGTCAACGACGTCGGCCCGCGTTCGGGTCGCGCACTCGGCGATGAGCGAATTTTTCCCCCACCTCGCCCTGCGCGCGCCGGACCGCACCATTTTAGTAGCGCGCACTCACTTTCTCATCGTCGTAACTTTTAAAATATTTGTCCAAATTACGTAGTGTAAAAGACAAAGTTTATCTACTTTAAATATCAGAAGCGATAAAAGTATTTATTTTGATAAAAATCAATTTGTTACTGCAAAAATAATTTTATTGTTGTATTTATATGGTTCTCTACTACTTTGGCAATAATGGCTTACACATAAAAGATAGATATATGTTGTCGCGGACTTTTTTTTGTAGAACTATTTAATAGAAACATTTCCATCATACATTATATTCGTGTAACTCTTACGGTTTTTGCAGCGCACGCCAAAATAGCTCGCAGATGGCAGAATTTTGCCGACTTACTTGACACTTATCGTTATATTTTGGCCAATTTACACAATATCTTTATAAATTATAGCCTATGTGTTATTCTGATGTATGAGCTATGAATGTTTCATTAAAATCCATTGAGTAGTTTTTGCGCGAAAGAA
This sequence comes from Sesia apiformis, assembly GCA_914767545.1. Taxonomy (NCBI): domain Eukaryota; kingdom Metazoa; phylum Arthropoda; class Insecta; order Lepidoptera; family Sesiidae; genus Sesia; species Sesia apiformis. Next base: position 2,443,645 of record OU611972.1, on the reverse strand, counting down.
TAACAAACATCCATACATCCATCCTAACAAACTTTCGCGTTTATAATATTAATATGATACATTACAATATCTACATTTATAAAGTCAAATGATGATAGTGAATGTGTGAAAATTCACACCAATATCCACATTTCCCTTCCAATATCCACACTTTCACACGAATATTCACACTTCACGCTATCCACACTTCTACATCGACATCTAGTGCGAATATATTAATGTGAATTTCAGGAACAGACTAGTTTATTATATCATGTGTTATTCCGCAGGTGTGCTAAAAGCCATCCACTGTGGCGATGAAACAGATCGTGGTAGGATCACAAAAGATGTGGTAGCTTTCCACGCCGGCGACTTCAATAAGCTGGTACAGCTTCTGCAACTTGATCTCTACGAACCTCCCATTTCACAGTGTGTTACATGGTAAGTCACTTTGTTTTCCCACATATTTTTTATTTTTATTTAATTTCAACAAAACAAAACAATACGCAATGAATTATATGACGGAAATGCTAGTTTAAATATGTACTGAAGCCCAGATAACAATTTCAAATCAAATTCTTTATTTTTTCAATCAATCGAATTGTATACAATGTTATTGCTAAAAAGACAAAATTCAGCATTTCATAATAACTTTTTAAACTGTCGCGGCTTGTATACATTTTATATTCTAAATCGGATCTGAACGCTTCCTACTCGACGTTTCGCCACGGTTTACACCAGCCGTGGTCACGAGACTTCAGGAATTTCGTGGTCAACTCGAGTCAACTCGTCGAGATATCGTGTCCCCCCCCGTCTCCCTATCTCGACGTAGGCGTAAACAAATGTAACGAAAAAACTTTTGTGGTGGTAATCTCAGAAACTACCGAACCGACTTTAAACATTAATTTGCTGTTGTATAACTATGATCTTCTACATTATAATGTCCCAGGAAAGTCGATAGTTTCCACGAGAACACGGAAATATTGTGAGCAGCGCCGCGGAGGTTGTGCTAGTTTATCAATAAAACACACACATTCAAAAATTCGCATCCCATATACACATTCGTTTTAATGCTTCTAATGTGAATGAGAGATTGACGAGTGGAGAATGAAATATTTTCCACTTAAATTATCAAGATATATCAAATAGAGTAATTAACTCATGGAATAATTGGACACACGTAACAGTTCTTTTTTCTTTATGGACGAATGGGGCAGACGAGCATACAGTCCACCTGATGGTAAGTAGATACTGTCGCCCATAGATATCCGCGAAACATGCTAGAATTAGTGCAAAATGACAAACGTTGGCACGCTCTCGGATGCGCTGCCTACTTTTGGAGACATAGGAATGAATTTGGAGAAAGGGAGGGATAGGATGGGAATGGGCTCTGCCACATCTCACTCATTTTTATCGAAACACGTACGTACATTGGGGAAGTAAGATAAAGTGGGAAATGCAATACATTTCAAGGTAGTCTTCTAGAGGTAGAGGGGTAACATGGCCAGTAGAGCGCGCCCAGCGGCTGTTGGATTGCAGCATGCACTCTCCCCCTCATTGTACTCTCCCCCGTTAAAACAGGAGTAAATAAATTCAAAAACTGTTTAGACAAAACGGCACTATTGTATTGATATGAACGCATCAGCGAACGCTGCTAGCCTAATATATAAATAAATAATAATAAGAATTATCATCAAGTTAATATCGTTGATAATTATCATTTCGAACCCTGATTGTGCATGCTTATTGAGATCAGTACAGCAAGGCTTATCTTTTCACATTATTCCAGGCTAGAAGAAGCCAAATTAAACCAGCTCCGTCGCGAAGGAGTCCGCTACTCTCGGCTTCCTCTATGTTCTGATGATGTGTACTTTCTGCCGAGGAACATCATACATCAGTTCAGAACCGTCTCTGCTGTCACCTCTGTTGGTAAGTGGAAGCACACACCACAGTCACACACACCAGCATCCCCTTGTGGGTTCAAAGACACACAGACTAACACGAACCACCGAAACAAGTTATTGACTAACATCAGCCCATTCTGAATAATTTCACAACTTCCAAAATTTTGTCACATCGAATACTATTAGAATACATTAGTTCAGCTATACATATACGAACATATCGCTCAATGCAAGAGTCATATTCATTATTAAAAAAATCACGATTTTTTTACCCTTAATTGATGTTTTTTAATGTAAAAGTGTCATAAAGATACCTTCACTATAGGCTGCTTATAAGTTCACTAACTATCTATACTTGTCATTGAAAATATAGCAAATTAAAACTGCTCTCCTGTAAAAAAATAGTTTTTGAGTTATGGCAGTATAGGACAGACGACCAAGCACTGTGCCAGATGGTAAGTTTATACGCCCATGGATATCATAAGCCAACTCCTGTCAAAAATTACCCACGATGACACATCCGAATATGCCACTGTCTATCTCCAGTTGTAACTGTCAGATGGAGCGTATGCGGATTCGAAGTACAACAAGCAATGTACTGTGATGAAATTATTAAAATGGCAGATTCTTTCCCTTAATCCTCTGTGTAGTACAGAAATACACAAAAAGAACAAATATGCTACAACTCACATAAGATTACTGTAAAATGAATGTACTGCATTTCCTAATTTATCTTTTTCCCACAATGTAAGTACGTGTTTCAGTAGTCGGTGAGATATTCCAGATGCCGTCCCCATCCCATCCTAAAATACATTCCTAAATCTCCAAACGTAGGCAGCGCATTTGGGAACGTGCCAACGTTTGTCATTCTGGACTTATGTATGTCGTCATGTATCACGAATGTCGCGGGGCGACGGTATCCACGGTATCCATCACACCTTTTTTTTTTCTATTAAACTAGTCAAGCGACATTTGACCTTTTATTGTTTGTGCGATGCAGAAATCCCAACGCCGCTGTTAGGGTTAAAAACAGAAAATTAACAATATGTCTTCATTCCAGCGTGGCATCTCCGCCTAAAACAATACTATCCATCATCAGAAGCATCCTCTCCGGCGGACGAGAGACCTGCGGATCCACCACCTGTTGTTATTACACATGTATCCGGTAAGTTATAACCAGCTATTATGTATACACATTATCTCTTCCGTAATCAAGCATATAAATGTTTAAAGGAGACTTCATAAGCCCCAATATTCATATTCGTAGTTTGTCTTATCTTTGTGTATGGTAAAACACACAAAATTCTTATCACTCTAAAACAGAATTCCCACGGGAATCACAAGCTCGCGCGAACGAAGTCGCGAGCATCTCTAGTTACTAGTAAGCTATTTATGACTTACTAGCAGTGCTTGCGACTTTGCTTCCGTGAACTTGTGATTCCCGTGGGAATTTCGTAATGGATCTGCATAAAATGTACCCTAATTGTTAACCCGGCACATAAGCTACAACTATGCCAAGTTTCATTGAAATCCGTCCAGTAGATACAAAACTTGTAAAAATGATTGTTTTGGGCTCTGTCTGTACCGTTCATTGAGTTTACATTGAGTTCATTGTTCACTGCCATGATTTTTTTCAATAAATATTTCATGTACAGATAGACACGGCTCTGTTACGATTTTATTATATGTATAGATTATTATTACTAATAAGAGTAATAATGATAAAATGAGTCCCTAAGTTTGTTAGTCTATAAAAATCACAATTTTGAATTGAAACTAGGTACATACATATTTCCTTGAAAAAATTATATTTTTTGAGCTTTGTCATTAGTAAGTATTAGGTAGTCGGATAAGTTCGCGGCTTTTTTTATAGTGAAAATAATAAGACTTTTTTGTATTACATAAATATTTATTGAACGGAATATTATCCATTTAATTCGACTATCTTTCGCCCTTTTTCTGGCAGAGCCATTATCCCATCGCTATGAAATTTTTGGGGTATCTGAGCGAAAAACCGATTTCTACAGATTAATGGTACAGGTTTCTCTTGAATGTAATTTTACTCCGTTTAGAGAATTTTGTAAAGAGCAGAATAAATTATAATCCAAAGGTGCTATGTCTGCACTGTATGGAGGATACATTAAAACTTTCCAGCCAAGGACCATAGATTTTTGGTTAGTCATCAAAGATGTATACGGTCAAGCATCGTCGTGATGGAAAACTACACCTTTTCTATTTATTAATTCTCTCCGTTTTTCTTCAAATGCTTATTTCAATTTCACTAATTGCTGACAGTAGACATCAGAATTAATCGTTTTGCCATGTGGCAAAAGCTCGTGCCTTTCCAGTCCCACCATACACATAACATGACTTTGTTCGGAGTGAGCCCTGGCTTTGGGACTATTTGTGATGGCTCACCTTGCTTAGACCAAGATTGTTTTCGAACATTGTTATCGTAGGTGATCCACTTCTCATCGCCTGTTAGTTACAAATCTCTTTGGTAATGGATCAATTTCATTTCGTTTTAGCTACATCTCACGTATGTAAATTCTATTCACCAAGTTTCTGTCAGTTAAATCATGTGGCACTCGACATCTAGCTTTTTTACAAAATTCAATTTATGCCGGTGATCCAGAACTGTTGGGTGGTTCCAAACTCTTCCGCAATTTGATGACTGCTTATATGTCGAACTGCTTAAATTTTTTCAATGATAACCTTTACCTTAATCAGACAACCACAGTAAGGAACACCATTTACATCAAAATTGTCAGATCTGAATAGACTGAACAATTTTTTCCCAATGGTTTTATTAAAGTATCTTCTACGTAAACCCCACAAATCTCTTTTCGAGCACTAGAAGCATTCATACCCCTATCGAAAAAAAATGTAAAACATATCTAATTTTCTTCTTATTAACTTCCATTTTAAAATTGTTTAAATATATGAAAAGATAAACCTTATAACTTGTAATTTCAATTTGCCGCCATTACAAAGAAGTCCACTGTCAAACGGTATATCACTTCCCCGCCAGTGATCCGCGTTGCCAGAAATATAGCAGACTAAAGTCTTACGTTCAAAAATTTTCTGACTACCTATTATATACATATTTATTAATTTAGCATATTTTGTATTTATCAATATAATAATAATATATAATATTTTGTGTATAGCAAATATACTATATAGAAAAATATAGCAAACAACATGGAAAAAATCGAGTCTTTCCAAAAACAAATTGTAACATTTTCATGCTTAATCAAAAACACTGTTCTTCTTGTGTTGTCTTTATGTCTTCAGACTCTTTTCCACAACTAGGTGATCAAAGTGACCATTTTGTATGGGTTACACCCATATACTATGTACTTATCTTTACTAGTGCAACATACAATAATAGTATATTAATAGTAAATTTCAGAAAGTTAAATCTCAGTCTGATTAGTAATTTTTCTATTGTATCAAATTAATATTTCTCTCATATTTCCAGAGCCCAAAAAATCATCAATGACAAAACATAAAGCCGGTGTAATAGAAATGAGAGCTTTAAGTGCAAAATACACAGAAAAACCTTTAAAAATTTCAGTTGGCAGAAAGAGCATAGAGGTCCAAACAAAAACTGACAAACACACAGACGAGCAAAAAAACAGAAAATCTGAAAGACCAGATAAAGATAGAACTGAACAGAAATTCAAAATTGAATCAAAAATGGAAAATATGGAAGTAAAAATACACTCAAAAGAATCACCAAGGTCAGATAAGACTGAAGTGAAGGTGGAGAAGTCTGAACCAAATTTGGATAAAACCGATCCAAAGTCCGATAAAGTTGAGCTAAAATCAGATAAAATTGATCCAAAGTCGGATAAGGTTGATCCAAAGTCAGACAAGGTTGATCCAAAGTCTGATAAGGTTGAGCCAAAGTCAGACAAGGTTGATCCAAAGTCGGATAAGGTTGAGCCAAAGTCAGACAAGGTTGATCCAAAGTCGGATAAGGTTGAGCTAAAGTCAGACAAGGTTGATCCAAAGTCGGATAAAATCGATCCAAAGTCTGATAAGGTTGAGCCAAAGTCAGACAAAGTTGATCCAAAGTTGGATAAAGTTGATCCAAAGTCTGATAAGGTTGAGCCAAAGTCAGACAAAGTTGATCCAAAGTTGGATAAAGTTGATCTAAAACCTAACAATGTCGATCCAAATTCAAACAAGATTGATACGAAGTCAGACAAGGCAGAAATTAAATCTGAAAGATCGGATAGAGACAAAAATCATAGACACAGAGATGATAAATATCGTTCAGAAAAACATGATCATCACAGGCGACATTCATCCAGCCAATCCCATAAGTCGTGTCACCACAAATATGAAAGATCGCGGGACCATAAAGATTCGAAAGACCACAGAAAAGACCATAGAAGAGACGAAAGACGGAAAGACGAACACAAACATAGAGATAAAGATGTTACAAAAGAGAAATTTGAAAAAGATTGTGATAAGTTACCACAGGATATGGTTAACAGAGCACCAGATTAAGAAAAAACAATTAGGACTTAGTGTGAGTGATTAATAGCGCTTAAGGGATGGATTTTGTAGTGATTGAACAGTTTTTTAATAGTGCAATGGCAAATTAAGTAATAAAAGTTAGTGCAAAACCGTTCTTAAAGCGTATTTAAGTTATGATAATCGAGACAAGTACATGGGTAAGTTTAAAGTGTTACTTAACTGATTATATTTATTAATGTCAAAATGTATTTCAATAACTGAGTATTCTTTAAATTGTTTTAAGGGTTGTAATAAATGCATTAATATTGTTATTTCCATTTATTCTTTTAGCTAAATTGTTAAAAATTGCATTTTTATGTCTATACAATAACTACCCGCAATAATGTGTTATCTTTGACGTCATTCTTATGGTGACGACCGTAAATAATGGACAATATACAACGGACAAGATAATTGATGTCGAGCTCATATACAAGTGCTAGGGACGTAATGAAGCAAAACAAGAAGACATCACGTTGCAATGCCTTTATGAAGTTATTATCCATGTTTATGTTATTATCACAAAAACAAGTACTAACGCAATGTTACCTAATTCCAATTTACTTTAATCTGACAACTAAGTTTTTTTAAACAATATTTATGGAAATGTACACTGTTTTGAATTGAAAATTCTTGCAACATGTAGCTTCATCTACTTCTGAAAGATGTTGCAACATGTAGCTTCATCTACTTCTGAACGATGTTGCAACATGTAGCTTCATCTACTTCTGAAAGATGTTGCAACATGTAGTTTCATTTGTTTGTGAAAAAAATATACAAATTATTGGTTCATTTACTTAAATAATTAGTTGCAACATATAGCTTCATTTACTTATAAAGCTATATGTTGCAACATCGTTCAATTCAAAAAGGCGTACATTTAAATAGATATTAGAAACTCAGTGTTTGGATTAAGTAGGAACTTTGTCTTATTAAATGTAAATATCTGACTTGACAAGTGAAACAAAAGTGTTTGCACAAACAGGAATATGGTGTATGATCTGAGCAAAAGGACTATAATAGTTGTTATGGACTTATTAGTCTTTGGTTTAAATCTAACTTAACCTAACTTAAACTTTGTTAAAGATCTAACTTAAATTAGACTTTGGTTTAAATCTATGTTAAAATTATCTAACTGGTTAACTAAAACTTTGTTAACAGTCTAACATAAGATTGTTGCTTCAACATTCTGTTTATAGAGGATCATGCCTTGAACGTCATAAAAGATAAAAGGAATCGTCATTTTTTTAAATTGCTACTCAATATTTGGAAAAATAAAACCGACAATAAGGTCCGTTTTCTCAGAAAATGTCACATATAATAATATTGTACTAAAGATTTGCACTTATAAATTTTCGTTACAAAAACAAAATTCCCTTATAATTGCTACTATTTTCGCTCACACATCTTGGAATTAGCGTTAAAATAGGTTGTATAAATATAATGTAAGCAGTCTCATAGAGGCTAAATGAAGTATAATGATTGATTACGCAGTTTTAGACTTATCTTCCCCTATTAATGCAAAGTTACCTAATTCCGACCTCGTATCTTAATCCAACCAATGAAGTTTTTTAAACTAATATCTATTTTCCCCGTGCGGTGTCGGTCGGCTCTAGAATAGTGTCACTCCATCTCTTTCCACAGATGTAAAAGGCGACTAATGATAATAATAATAATAAATAAAATCTTTAATGAGCGAAAACAATGCTTCCATAGTTACAATATGGCTAAGGGATAACAAAGCGGCTGCCACAAGCCCTGAGGAACTGCACCAGCTCTAAGAGAGTGGACTCGCCCACCCGCTTGGCTAGCGTGGCGATTTAAAGCCATTCATCTCTCATGCACATTGTCTTGTGCTTGTGCCCGTGTCCAACAGTGGATACTGAAAGGGCTGGTAGCATTGAAATGAAATTAATTTTTTTTTTACTCTATTTTATTTATTTGCGTAGGCTGTATGTCCGTCTGTCGCCATTTTTCTATAAAAAAAAAATAAGAAATACATATATATTTAAATGGGCGTTTTTAAATTCACAAGATTTTGCATACAGCTTCATATATAAATGATATGTTCCAATATCTTTCATTATTAAATGAAGTTATATTTCGCAACATCTTTCAATTAAAAAACGCCCATTTAAATATATATATATTTTTTTAGAATAATAGCGACATATGGGCATACAGCCTACCTGATGGTAAGTGGATACTGTCGTCCATTGGTATCCGCGATACATGCCAACATCAGCCCAGAATGACAAACGTCGGCACGAATCGCTATGCGCTGCCTACCTTTGGAGATATAGGAATGGACTTGGAGAAAGGGTTGGGAAAATGGGGAAGGCATAGGATGGGATGTGCTCTGCCATATCTCACTTACGTACATTAGGGAAATACGATAAGGTAGGAAATGCAGGAAATGCAGTACATTTCAAGGTACTCTCCTGTGATAAGGCTAATGTGGCCAGTCGAGTGCGCCCAGCAAAATCCCCCCTACAAAAATTATGTAGTTAACAAAACTCATTGGTCATATGAACTCAACAGTAGATGGTCTGAATTAGATAGCTTTGCGTTATTATGCTTATAGATGTGGAAAAGTTTAAAAAATATAGTTTGCATTCCTATCGGTGATTTTCAGAAACATTCAGTTTCAAATAGTTTCACATTTTGCCAGATATTTTATTGTTTATAAGAGAAAAATGTAATTTGTTGATCGCTAAGCTAAAAGAGAAAAACAAAATTTTATTCACCTATACTTTCATATAAATCTTAAATATAAGTATATTACAAGTTATTAATACACTTTAATAGTTTGGCAATCGGAACATGTTACAGCAACATTTTTGAATTCTTTATACAATTTTTATTCTAGTATCGTCCTCTGCTGATTGGACAGAATCCACATTGCCTTGGGGATATTTGGCGGGAACTCGAGAAGTTCTCGCCAAAAAGCTCTGCGAACCTAACCTGTGAATGTCTCTCAACAATTTGATAGAAGTAGACACCGGCCGACTGGCGCCGGCTAAGCTATGTAAATTGGCCTTAATCTGTATAAATATGTGTGAATGTACGTTGTGGTGCCAGCGAGTGGTCTGTGTGGCAAAACACTACTGAATTTAAAAACAATCCTAGAAAGTTGTTAGTTTTGTCAAAAGGTAACTAAGTGAACAATTAGGTGCAGGTATTTTATATTGAACCTATTTATTTTTCTTGTGCCATGTTACATTGCCCAGCTATAACTGTTTGATCATTTAACTCTTATTTACTTTAAACATTAAAATTTTCGACAGAAAACATTTATATATTATATATATATACGAATTAAGTTCGAAAATGTTGTCCTAAATGTAAAAATTGGTCCAAATTATATATCGTCTAAAACTGCGTTGAGATTGTGATTTGAGAGTTTTAAAAGAAACGAAAAATATAAATTAATTAAAGAGTTTATCAGTTTAAGAAATTACTTATTTCTAAAAGTCTCACTAAGAATAAATATTTATTGGATAGACTACTTAATTAATTATTGAAACACGTTTTTTTTTAATTTGAATCCTCCTATATTTTAGGTCATTATGACCTGAAGACAAAACACTATAATAGATAGTGATAAATAAGAAGCCTAAAGGTGTTTTAAAAATTTTATACTTGCATTTAATTACATTGCGTATTTTTAGAGATTCATTTTTTTCACTTTTCAATTTATTTACATTCGTCAGAAATCAAAATAATTCACGTATTGAAATCATAAAAACTAAAAGCACCAGCCATTTTGAATCAAATATTGTGGTTTTTATTTGATTGTTGTCACGTTCGAGAACACCAAAAATATACATTAATATAAAAAGTATATTGAAAATATACTATGAAGTCAATGTATATTTGTGTTAAGAAAGTGATTTAAACCGTGCTATTTACCTTTAGGTACTGGAGTAGAGCTTGTAAAAAGCAGTTTTAGATACTATGACTGTACAATAAATAGACGAAAAGAATGTATAAAGATTTCTGCCAGCCATATCCTTTGAAAATAAGTAATCATCTGAATTAAATCATGTGAATTTTCATGATGTTACATTAAATATAGAAGATAAACAAATAATTTGTCAATTCTAAAACTACTAATGTTCTCATATAATTATAAATACTACATGTAGTGGAACGATGGACGTATTAAAGCGTCACTTCTATCAAAATTGAGCTATACGAGGGGAGGACCAAAAGTTTCCGGTCCGACAAAGAGAAAGGACACTCGAGGTCATGAAACAATTTTTATTTTTCAATATATTATCTGTTTATTTGAACACACTTTTTTCGGATCGTTTAAAAAGCATTTCTATCCCAGTATAAAAATAGAAGTTTTATCTTCAAAATGTGCGAAAACTTCAGCGGTCACTTCAACATCAGTGGGAAATCTTCTACTCCTTAAGTCCGTCAATAGAATCACTTTTCAGAACAAAAAGTAATCACTGTGAGCCATTCTGAGACTTGAAAATATATTGGTGGCGAATTTCCGTGAAGCCACACTGACAGTAGACACACAGTAGCTTGCGCAGTTGCGATTAGCTTGCGCACGTTTCTGTTTGATTGCTTCTCGTAACTGCTCTATAAGGTTCTCTTAATTGCGTTCTTTTATGCCTATAAGCAATATTCCTTGACAATCTCAGAACAAGTCTTAAGTGCACTGAGTCACCTTTAAGGTAAAGACTTTTCTAGGCGGTACTATGCCACTCCATCGACACCCTTTTGGAAAAGGGATCATTGTAAAGAACCATAGTTTCATCCCTAGAAATCTGGCTCAAAAAGATCGATTCAGTTTCTACCTACCTCGCATATGAAGATGTTCATGAAGAATCCTAAGGACTGTAGTTCTTGAAAGCCTTGTCCTTGCTGCTATTTCTTCCGTCTTTAGCCGTATGTCGCTCAGAACTTCTTACACTAATTTGATGTTGTGGAGTGAGTCCCTGAAAGGGTCGACCAGAGCGAGGTTCGTCGTCGATGGACTCTCGTCCTAAACGAAATTGCTTACACCAATATTTGACAGTGGAAAATGATGGAGAAGAATTCAGATACACTTTATACAACCTTTGTTTGATATAACATCTTCTCGGGCTAAAATAAATCTTCCTTTGTAAGGAACTTAAGCATGGAACTACCAAAAATAATAAGTATAGTCACTTTACAGATGCAATAATATACTTGGCGCTCTGCAGTACACAGTAAGACAGTGAATTTTCTTAGGTTTTCGCGATTACTATACATAGCAATTAAACAACTTTGAACGGTTTAAATCGCGTATATTTGACATTATTTATATCCCGACGTTTCGAACACTTTGCAGTGGACGTGGTCACGGGGTGACTAATTGATTTTATTTGTCACTTGAGTTATTAAGAAATTATTTGGACTACCGTCTGAAATTTTTTGAACTACCGTCTGGATTTTTTTTTTTTTAAATTTAAGTTTAAGATTAAAAAAATCCAGACGGTAGTCCAAATAATTTCTTAATAACTCAAGTGACAAATAAAATCAATTAGTCACCCCGTGACCACGTCCACTGCAAAGTGTTCGAAACGTCGGGATATAAATAATGTCAAATATACGCGATTTAAACCGTTCAAAGTTGTTTAATTGCTAAGACAGTGAATTTTGATTAATATGCTACTTATTTCGTAAACCACTAACAATATTCACTTGAAAATTAAATTGTGACGATAAACAAGTGACGCTCTTTGGTTATCTTTGTTTCGTGAGAATTGAACAACTAGAATGTTATCAGTTTTTGCCACAAAAACAAACTTTATACTTTACCTTTACACTGATGGTATACTTGTGGAAGGAAACGAGCACCGACTGTTTTTCAGTTATAAAGCAGTATTATTAAATATAACAAAATCATAGACAAGAAAGTAGAACTTGCCAGATGGAGAAATATCCGAGAATTTTAGCCAAATGAGAGCGCAAAATGTTGTATTTTATATAGCAATTAGAAAAAGTCTTATAAAAAATACTTTCTGATGTAATATTTATCGTTTTTTTTAATTATTTTATCGATTAAATCTAACTATGTTATCCCAGAGATAATGTAAATTTGTATATTTGATATATAGGTTAATTAAAAATAAATATAAGTGAATGGTTAGACTTACTTGAATTATAAAGAAAATAAAAACATTTTAATTTATTTTAAGAGTGCTGTATATGTGGCAGAACGATTATAAAGTTAGACGTTTTACATAGCGTCTAGGTTAAGATTCCTTGTAAAATAATTTTTAAATAGCACTTTTGAATGGATTATATGTGGATTTGAAGATATTTACAAGCTTGAATATTTCTGAAACTTGTTTTTCTTGCGATTGTAGTTAATTTTGACAATGTAAAATTTATATGTAAGTATGACTAAAAGTTAAATTACCAGTTTTCATTTCAAATGTATCTTGTGATATAATTTTTGGCAAAATAACAAGATGTTTCAGTTGTGATATTGCCATGTTTACTAATAATGTATACTGTCCTAAGAAGAAAAGGCACAAGTTCATTTTAATGACATTCTTAAAACATGAGAAAGATATGCGATATGCGAGAAATCAAGGTAGAAACTTGGGAGTTTTGGACAAAACAAACATAATAACCATAGTTACTTGTATTTTCGCAATATAATGTTACTTATGCTTTCGTTAAAAATGTTACTAATGTCTTTTCTTCTTAGGAGGGCACAGTATATAGCTCTGAAACACTCGGTTAACTTGATTCAATCACCTTGGCAATTCAATTTAATAATCTCGTTTGTTTGGATAGTGGATAGGATTATAGTGTTTGGGCGAATTTATGGAAGATTTTCTAAACGTTGAAAACTTAAGAAATAATAATAATTAATAAATAACGTCACACTAATGGCTCACACTGTGTCGTGAATCCAGAGACATATACAAATACTTACACATACAGACGAACGAACATTTGTCTTTAAACAGATGATTGCCCCACCGGGAATCGACCCCGGCACCTTTGCACAAGCAGGCAGGGCCACTACCGACCGGGCTAATTGAACGAAGGAATTTCGTAAATTACCCACAACTACATAGATGCGCTATATCGTGTTTGAGCACACTTGAATTGGCACTAGCTTGCGTCAAGTTGACTTGTTCGGGACTATAAGAAATTGCATAATTTTGAATTATATGTCTAAGGCTGAAATCTAAGCTTACTGCTTTGACTAAACTTGCAAACTTTTCCGAAACTGGATCACTGATGAAAATTATATTTTAACAATTATAAATTATAAATAATGTAATTCAGTTTTAAGGCCATACATCCCTCATACACAAGACAATGTGTATGAGGGAACCCATGTCCAGTTGTGGATACTGAAAGGGCTTGTTTCAATCTATGATAATAGCTTCGTTCGCGGTAAGGATTCAGAACTGATTCGGAACTATACGCATGCGCAGTTCAAATAATGCCGTTCGCGGAACACACAGTTCAGAATTTCTAGTTACAGTTCTGCGTTCGCGGAACCGTCGAACTGGGTTCAGGATCGGTTCAGAATTAGTTCTATCAGTTCTATAACTTTGGCAAGAATCCGTAGTTCCAGACATGCGCAGTTTTTACCTAACGACATTTGACATACATGCTGCGGCTATATTCAGTTGGTTAGAAACTAATAAACTGGTTAAATAGTTAAATAAAATATAAATTGTATTAATTTATTAAGGGTTAAATAAAATATGGTTAGTTTTGTTTGTTTAAATAAGTTTATATAGTACTCTAATAAGAGTAATGTGTTTTGGTGGGTCCACTTAAATACTTGCCAACTTAGGGGTTTTCCCCCCAAATTTAGGGGGTAAATAAGTGGGATGGGTTTTTTTTAGGGGTTTTATATTTTTAGGGATTTTTTGACTCTTCATATATTTTTTTGAATATATATTTTTCATATATTATGTGAAAGTATAGGCCCTGGGACAATCCAAACTATAATAGCTAATCATATTTATTTGTTGACCTAGCGACTTAACGACATCTAGTACAAATATATTACAACTACTCTGTGGTGACTGGTGGATATTGTGCCTATGTATAGGCCTATGTGCCTATACATATGTACGTTGATTATTGTTTACTTGTTTAATTCGATTTTGTTGTTGTACTGCTGTGCCGACAAGCAATTTGTTAATGATGCCTAAAGAAACTAAAAATAAAAAAATGTACAGTCAGAAGTACACGTAGATTTGGGAAACAGATCCAGATTTAAAAGGTAAAGAAATTTCATTGCATTTTTGTAATTTATATTTTTTCTTTTATTATATATTTTTTTAGAGGTATTTCTATGTAATTGGGGCGATTTTGGGGGTTTTTGACTTAAGCTTTAGGGATAAATATTTTTGAGAGTTGGTAACACTGCCGATGACAGTAGATCGTACGCAGTTTGGTTCCGAAATCGTTCGCGGAAATAAAAATCACGAATCGGTCTATAACCGAGCATGCGCTCTACTACGATTCCAAATTAGTTCAGTACTAGTTCCGAATTAGTTCTGAATCCTTACCGCGAACAAAGCTAATAATTGGCCATGACGCAGTATGGAACTTAAATTTTATGAACTATAAGAGCCGGTTGCCACTTGGTCGCGATGACAGATTGTCGTCCCGGAAATAGTGTCGTTGCATGTATATTTACATGGAACTGTTCATGATAAAACTTGTCCACGACGCTTTTACCATGCCATTTGTCAATATTTTCCGTCGTGTCGTAAGTTATTGGCATAAAGTTTCGTATTGCACTGTTCACGCTTGATTGTGACCACTTATTGTCGTCCTGACAAAAATGTTGTGGCTACGGTATAATTGTCGTCGCCGACACTATCCTTGTCGTGCCAACCGCATATAAACTAAAATTTTTAATTCGACAGTATTTATGTAAACAAAGAAACGTCATTGTCAAATTGACATTGCAGATATAATGAACATTTTTTAAATGTTACCTATTTTAATGTATAAATTATACTTTTTTCTAGCAAAACAAACTATTAGATACTATTGTATTTTTAAAACATAGTAATGTCTACATTAAATACAAGATGTATGTACGGTATTAAACCGATTTGTATACAACTTTCACATCTGTATAAACTTCATAAACAGGAAGTTTCAAGACAAAAAATTAGGTTTAAGAAATGAAACGAACAACTTAAATTTTAAAAACTTTATTCTATTTCAAAGGACCTATTCTCCGAGTCTGAGTCTGACTGTTACATTTATAAAAAAAGTGTCGTCACGACCTAGTGGGAACCGGCTGTTATTATTATTCGTGACTCAGTATGGAACTTAAATTTTGTAAGATAACCTACTGACTAAGAGTTAACCTGCTTAGCAAAATCTAGATCTGCATAGAAGTTTAAGCATGCTGCATACATTTCAGCCTCGAACATACCTTATCTCTGTTAGAAATCCAGTGATTTTGTACATTAGTACCACAGTACTTGCGATGATTCTGTGTGGTGGGTGTCTTGTGGATACTCTCAATCTGACCCACGGGCTAATTAACCGAGAGGTCTTTGACCCCTTGCAGCGTAACACACCCCACGCTATTGTGATTGATATACATTTTAATTTATTTATCAATAGATTAAATTTTTGTTTCACGTCTCATTATATTTTTTGAAAATAATAATTAGATTATAATAGAATTTGGTAGTTTTATTTACCTTTTCCATGTTTGACAACTGAAAATAATACTCGTGGAGTGGGCGCTGAGCGGGAAGCGGCAAAAGTGGTGCGATTTTCACAGCGATTTTCGCTGTGGAAGAATCCGCATTGTATTTTTTTTATGGAAAAAATGCCACAGACGAGCATACTTACCGTCCACCTGATGGTAAGTGGTGATGGTATGACAGACGTTGTCACGCCTCCGGATGCGCTGTCTGCCTTTGCAAATTAAGGAATGGATTGCGAGAAAGGGTTGGGCAAATGATCTCTGTAACTCTATTCCTAGCACGGTTTTGTTAAAGGACGCTCCACAATCACTAATTTAGCTGTTTTTACAAATGACTACATAAGTGATACCATGCTGTAATTAGTAATAAAATGCACAAA
Organism: Sesia apiformis; assembly: GCA_914767545.1. Lineage (NCBI taxonomy): Eukaryota > Metazoa > Arthropoda > Insecta > Lepidoptera > Sesiidae > Sesia > Sesia apiformis. Next base: position 2,427,152 of record OU611972.1, on the reverse strand, counting down.
AAAAATCGTGAAAATCATGAAAAGACCGACGAAAAATTCCAACGCCAGGGGACTCGGTATCATGTACTGAACTCCTGATTTTAATTTTCGATAGCATGTCGCTAACACCCTGTATACACTTTTAAGTCCCTGCTTGAACGTTTGATGAAAAAAAAAAAAAACAGATGTCTATCGTCCAGAGTCGAGTTTGAGGCGTAGAGACTGCCCAGGAGATCGGCTTTCTCCTTCGCCTCATGGGCCAGGGAGCCATCGAGTTTCCGCAGTGGTGGGAGTGACGACTGACAGAAGTTACCCTCAGCAGCCTTAGCGAGCGACCAGAAAGCCCGACTCCCAGAAGGATAGCTTGCTAGTCGATCGTCAATTCTGCGGATGTGCTCATTCCTTGCTCTTGATCCTCTTGATTCCAGTGATCCTCTTACTGCTCCTCGAGGCAGCGTTAAATTTCTTCCTCCAGTCGGTGGTATTCGGATCTTCAGACACCTGCGCTTTGGCCCAGGCCCTGTATGCAGCCCGCTTATTACGGCGGGCCTCTGCAGGACTGATTAAACCAAGCTTGGCTCCGTCCGCCTAGGTATCACGGAACAAGGAATATAACATTCCATGCCCTGCAACATCACGTCGGCAACGGAGTCTGCACAGGTATCCGGATCTCCCGACGAGAAACAGACCTGCCCCCAGGGATAAGAAGCGTAAAATTCGCGCAACCCATCCCAATCTGCAGACTTGTAGTGCCAGACGTTGCGCGTTCCCTGAGAATAAGTCGGCGCGGATTGTTTAGCTGGCACAGCAGTTCGAACGATACAATGGTCTGATGATCCTAACGGAGCATCAACAACAACATTGTAGTCTTTCGGCCGCGTAGTCAGCAGGAGGTCCAGTAAGGAGGGAGTATGGGTCTCGATATCAGGTATCCTTGTGGGTGAGGACACCAACTGCGAGAAACCATAGGCCAGGGCAAAGTTATAGGCTGCTCTCCCTGCGCAGTCGGTAGTTCGGGATCCCAACCACTCTTCGTGGTGAGCGTTGAAATCACCGAGGACCACCACTTCCGCGCAGGGGAATTGCTCGAGCACGCTATCAGCCGTCTCTTGTAGACGCTCAAAAAGCGAGTCGTCTCCGTATCACCGCTGTGAGACCTGTAAAGGCAAGCGTAGACTTTAGTGGAACCTCCGTAGTCAATACGCGCCCAGAGAATCGACAGGTCCCTGTCTTCAAAATGGCTGAGGCGGCGACAACAAATATCCTCCCGGACGTACATGCATACCCCAGCGCAGGGCCGTCTTAAGTCTATTCTGCGCCGGGGTGCGGGAGTGTATCCTAAGACAGTCAAACATCCTATTGTGTATCCTATGACAGTCAAATATCCTATTGTGTATCCTATGACAGTCAAATATCCTATTGTGTATCCTATGACAGTCAAATATCCTATTGTGTAATTGTTTACTATAGCGTTATATTTTTTCATTACCTTTAAAAGGTGAGCGCCCGGGGTGCACCGCACCCCTTGCACCCCCTGGTAAAGACGGCCCTGCCCCAGCACGTCGCACAAAACAGTACTCCAGTTTGTAACCGGGGTAATGAAGATACGATGTATCGGCCGGGCAGGATATCTGTGTCTCCGTTAAGAAAAGTAAGGCCGGCTTTGCCATCTCAAGGTGGTAGTGGACGGCGTCGATGTTACTATGCATCCTTCTGATGTTGCAAAAGTCCACTTTAAATGTGGAACTTACAGGATGGGCCGCTGAGTGCACATAATACATTTTTTTTTCTTGGCCATTGTAAGTGTGAATAGGGAAAAGAAGAAAAGGGGGGACGGAGAGAGAGATGGTTGCATATGGATCAAAGGACAAAGCACGGGGCGGAGAAAAAACCAGGTCACATAGGTTGTGACTTGCTGGCACGGGGTACGGAAGGGCCCCCGGTCCCCCCCCCCCCCCCGGGGGCAGCAGTCGGGTTCCACTCCGGTCCCCTCCGGCACAACTGCTACCCCAAGGGATTTTTCGCGTGCGGCGGGGCAGCCTCCAGGGGTGGAGATTAAAGAGAGATTCCCGGGTTCGGGCCCCCAACAACCCGCGGGCGGCCAGCGGACAACCGTTTCACCGGGTCTCCCTGGTCCCCGCGCCACCATGTCACGCCCATGCGCGTCTGTAATTCCCCGCAACCGCTGGTCTTCCTTTCCACACGCAACAATCTCTCTCTCGGGACGGCTTCTTCCGCTCACCGCCGGAACACGATGCGGGCCTCGCAGCTAATATGGCAGCATTATGGCGGCGGACTCCCGACGGAGTAACCATCCCACCGCAAAAAAGAGAACGCCATTGCCTCGTTAGCAGGTGAGGTTGGCTTAGGCTCGAAAGATAGTAGATGAGCCTCTTACACCCCAATTACACCCATGTGCGGGGTACAAGTTGTACCCGGCACATGTCCATATTGAATTAGAATATGATATTTGATAGAAGAAATAAGTCCGTAGCAGTAAGATTGAAAACTTACTGTGTAATTTTGTCTAAATATTTATAGGTGCTGTGACTTTGTTTATACTAAAAATAATAAGTCGCAGAGCAGCCCATCACACAGAGCCAATATACACGAGTCAGTTCGCGAAGAATATCGTAAGTGACAATTACATTTTTTTTTTGTAATAACTACCAAGATACAATTTTTTATCTATGGCGCTTACGATGTTCTTTGAAAAAAAAACTTATTTATTTTTAATCGGTAGCCGAGGCGTACGTACCTATGTAACTGAACGAAGTATGTGAAGCTCCATTGATGTACTGACATATTGTCGAAATACGATTACGGTGATGAAGTTTTTTGATTGATTAGTTTTCGTTGCCAGTTTCAGCGACTGTTGTATTAAAAAAAAATGTAAAAATTAAATAGTGCTCTATAAAAATAAAAGGTATTGCCACACTTTACGCGTCCATTTGTTGTGCCAATACTATTCGAGGCACTGACAGCTGTCATTCTAATCAAGCTAAATTTAAAAGGCTGTAGGTATGACATTAATCAATGGTCGTGGCGGAATTATTGTGGCTGTCACAATAGAAGCCAGTTAGGTGAAAGTTGAAGTTGAAGACATTAATCAATAAATTTGTTTAAAGGCTAATTAAAACTCGTAGTTAAAAGCAATTCATGTAACTGAAGACATGGATTTATACATTGTTCTGAAGAATCACCTATTTTGTGAAATTATTTATGTATTTGAAGATGGACCTAAGCAATGTATTTGTATTGCTATCCGAGTAAAGTCAAGAAGCAGGCTATAGACAATAAAACAAAAGTAATACAATTTTTTATATATTTATTCGCCTATTAATCAGGGTACAATATTGAAAAACATTGAAAATTTTAAGTACAAACGAAAAATTGCTATTCAGTCAGATCCATAAAAATACCTAAAATAAATGAAGATGAATAACATGCTCTATGATAATAATTATTAATAATACAATAAAATGGGATTATTTTTTAACGTAAATGGCACAATAAATTAACAATTCAAAATGGCAAGATGGCGGAAAAAATATGACGATTATTAATAAATGTTAAGTCCTGATATATATTGGACTGATATATACTGATATATATAAATATTGGATTAATGATATTCGAAATATAAAAAAAAAATATTTTTTACCAAAAATGAAATCTATTCGGGCCTCAAACAAACATATTTCCATATTTATTTTGATCTTAAAACAATATTATATCCAAAATGAGTTAATAATTAGCACTAATAATAATAACATTAACAAATAATAATTTTACGTACATTTATTATAGTATAATCATTATTTAACTTTTTAAAGAGTATTTTTTTATGAAATTATTATTAGATTATCTGTTATAAATGTATATATAATAATTATAATAAATATTAGACGTCCTATAAGATATACGATTATACCTTACTGACAATCTTTTTATAATTGCACATTTTAAGGCACTTTTAAAATGCAACTACATTCAGTCCTATATAAATATTATTATTTTCTAAACAATATTCGTCAAAAAGTATCAAAAAAGGTTACAACAGTATCCTAACTACACTTAAAAGTATATAATAGTGTTGGCAAGTGATTTTACAATGTTAAAAGATAGGGTTAAAACGTAATGCTTTGGTAATTTATCGGCAGTTGTGATGGTCACCATTTGATGGTCACTGGAAATAAGGGAAATAATTATAGCAACGGTAACATCAACATATGACATTATTTAAGAAAATGGGCCTTATTGTCCTACACACTGAACCTTTATTTAGGCGTCTCTATTCCTGACAGGGACATAGATATGGATTTGAATTCTGACTAGACAGGTAAAATGTCGCTAATTAGTCGAAATTAGTCACCGAAAATTACAAGTAGTCGATTCGCGTTTAAAAGTTACAAAGATTAAAAGTCTTTGTGGCCAGAATAAGCTTTCTTGTATCTCGAGAACTACTTTACACAATCAAGATCTGATTGCACCCAGATTTAGTCGCTAAGAACAATTAGTTGGGTACGTAATTCAAAAGATACTAAGGAATCAAAATAGGTAGATACAATCACGTTGAGAAACCATATAAAAAAAACCTTCGACCAGTTATTATAAGATTGAGCCCGTGTGACTTCATGGTGTGTAAGAGAGCAAACAATTAATTAAATTACTCCGATCGTCACCGCTATCGTCTCATCCTCCCCAACGGTGCAATGTAACGGGGAGGATGGCACAGATTAAGTCCCATCCTTCCCATTATTAATTCCGAAAAGTTGCTTATAAATGGAAATGTCGATATTTCAACGTATTCACTCGTATTACATATAAATATTAAATCAGTGCATATAAACGATGCCAATTTAAATGTTTAACTTTTATTTTCAACTCTAGCTGCCAGAACAAGCTCTACGGGATTCGATATATGTATAATATGTAAGTATATCGTTTTAAGTTATTATATAGGTGTACCTCTCTTCGCACCTCCCAATGTATCTCTCTGATCAACGCAGAGGGTTAAGTTGCAAGTACAAGGTTGCCCTCGATTTAAAGCTAAATATTGAGGATACGCTCGAAGAACCGATGGCCGATGGGGCAGAGGGGTTCTCGAATGGAGACCACGTACCGGCGGACGAAGCCGAGGACGTCCATCTGCTAGATGGACAGACGACCTCATAAAGGTTGCGGGCACCCGCTGGATGCAGGTCGCTGCCGATAGTTTTAAATGGCGGACAATGGGGGAGGCCTATGTCCAGCAGTGGACGTCCAAGGGCTGAGATGATGATGATGATGATTGAGGATACTCAATTGAGTTGGTCATTGTTCTCGAAAATCGGATTGTAATGTATATAATACTCGTAATTAACTCACCACAAATCTGTTCACTTTGCCTGTGAATGTTTTCGTCACAGTCGTTGTTTGCTTCACTTGCATGTTTTCGAATTTCTCACGAAGACTGCAATAAAGTAACGGAATTATAAACACGCAAACTTCTTCCCGCGACGGTTTTGTATTTGAAAGTAAAAAATATTAACTATTTGGTTTTCCGGGATAACTAATCAATTTATCGGAATAAAACGTGGACTTTTCCTATTAGACTCCCTCTTTTTATACTGTCGTGTAAAGCCTGACCAGAAAAATAAAAAACATGCTGTGGGGGCGCCACATTCGCTTTCTTCATAGCTAGTTAGTGTTGTCAGTAGAAGATATTAAGTTCTATTAGTTTTACGCATCATGGCGAGGTTTTTTATTTTCTTGGTCAGGCAAGAGAAACAAGTATATTTACAAGTTTACAGAAGAAAGCAAAAACTACCGAAAAGTGGCGTTTATATAAATAAAAAAGAAAGTAATGTCAGTGATTTGACCCTCATTAATTGCAATATGTGTATCCGAAAGAAACGTTTATTCATTTCCAAGATAGATATACCTACACTTTGTTGTACACCAAAAACATACAGACAAATACAAAGTACAAGTAATTAGTAGTACAGCCAGCGCCCTTATTGCTGAAGCGATTTCTTCCAAGCAACCTACAGTTACGTATAGTTACCTTTTAGCGGTTTCCAGCTGCGACTCGCTGTCGTCCTCGGAGTACTGGCTGTGGATCATAACGGTAGTTCCATGCTGTTGCTGCTGTTGCTGTTGTTGCTGCTGCTGCAACTGTTGCTGTTGCTGCAGCTGTTGCTGCTGTATCAGCTGTTGCTGTTGCTGCTGCAACAGCTGTTGTTGCTGCAGCTGCAGCTGCTGCTGCCGCTGCTGCTGTTGCAGCTGTTGCTGTTGTTGCTCGCTCTCAGACCAGTTCTCGAATTTGCCGCGGAAGCTCTTTGTGCGAGCCAGTTGTTGTGCCTGCGAAGGTATTTATTTTAGATACACATTGTGTTAATTAAATACATGTCACTGAAATAATGTTGAAAATAGTTTGTTCAGTATCCGGGGAAGAACCCATTCTACCAGCTTTTACAATAGTTTTTACTTCATTGTCTATTTGTAGTATATATTTTATTCTATGTGCATTCTACATTTGTTGCGCGTGCCGCGCCCGTTCCTTACGCTACTGAATAACACGCACTACAAGCGTTTCAGATAGAACAAAACTTTGTTTGTAATTTTTGTTTTATTCTCTAAAATAATTTCTCAAGAACGGTTTCATATATTTTAAATTATTTGACATATTTCAGGATTTGCTTTTTTGTTTTTTTCAGTGACAAGTTGTATAAATAATCCTTAAACTTGTTCAAATCCGGGTCGAAGGACCGAAAAAACGGGGACACGGCTGATAAATAGATTTGATAGAGCTGTGAATAGGATTTTGCAAGGTCGGCTGCGCGCCCCCTGGTGTTGCAGGTGCCCATGGGCGGCGGTGACACTTACCATCACGTGGGACCGCTTGCTCGTCCGCCCACTAATCTATAAAAAAAAAATACAGCGTTGATGGCTTAGGCGAATCTATTCTTGACTGTTTGGAAAATAGGGGATGGCTACCTTAAAATTATTGACGCCAAAGCAGATTGCCAGTATATGCGAAGAGTTTATTAACGTAGTAGAAACAAGTTTTTTTAATGATATAACTCTTTTTGGGTTATTCTAAGGTTGACTAGAAGAGATTCCTTCTAGGAATAAGTCCGCCTTTGTACGTAATACTATAATGCTTTACCTGTAACTATTCTTTATAAGTACAATAAAGAGCAACAATAACAACAATACAGATGATTTGCATGTCAGGGCGTGTGGGAGCCGCTTTGTTATCCCCTAGTCGCCTTTTACGATACCCACGGGAACAGTGTGCTATTCTGCATTCAGCTGACACCACGCGGCTCATTGAACACAAAACCTGAAATTCATCAAACAACTAACACTATAAACTTACCTGTTTCAAAGCTTCATCCCTCTGCCTCGCCTCAATAATGAGCCTCCTCCTTTCCTCCTCACTGTCCTCCTCATACTCGTCCGAGGAGTACTCCTCGGAGGAGTCAGCGTGACGGTTGCTTTCACCGGGAGGTGGGGGGGTGAAGCGCTTCAGAGGTTTTGGGCCTGTGACGGTAGATATAAATAATGTAATTTAGATAGCATAGTGGGTAGGTATATAAATTATACAAGGTCCTACAAAAATAAGGTTCCAAAATACAAATAAAAATATTAATAATAAGTCGTATTTTGTACGTATGAAGTTGTAATCAAATTTCTTTGATTGTACTATTTCTACCTGGCTGATTTTAATACCATTAAAAGTTCACGTTCTTAATTATTTTTTTTAAAAAGCTATTTTCAGCCATTTTCCCATTGTTTTCTAGTCTGTGAAAGTGGGTGAAAGTAACGAAGAAATTCGCTACATTTTGAAATTTTATTACAAACAAGACATAATTGCGACAAACCGCAAAAAAAATGTGCCGTTTATGGATCTAATGCGGTGTCGGTAAGGGTAGCACAAAATATGTTCAAGCGTTTTCAGTCTAGAAATTTTAATGTAAAAGTGGCAGCTCGCCCAGTTACAGATAAAGTCAATGCCATCTGTGAAAAAGTGGAGCAAGATCGACACGTCAGTAATTATGACATTGCTGAGGAACTGGGTGTTGATCACAAAACGGTTTTAAGTCACTTGAAAAAGTGTGGGTACTAGGAAAGGCTCGCTATTTGGGTGCCACATGATCTTACGGAAAGAAACCTCATAAACGGAGTTTCTATTTGCTATTCTCTGTTAAAACGAAACGAAACCAAACCATTTTTGAAATGATTGATCATGGGTGACGAGAAGTGGATCACTTACGACAAGAACGTGAAAAGACCGTGGTCAAAGCAAGGACAGGCTCCACAAACAGTGGCAAAGCCTGGCTTAACGCGAAACAAGGTGATGTTGTGTGTATGGTGGGATTGGATAGGTATCGTTCATTATGAGCTTATACCGCCGAGGGAAACTATTGTTCTGACCTTTACTGCCAGCAACAGACAAAACGGCCTGAGCTGGTAAGCAAAAAGGGTGTGATCTTTCATTATAATAACGCCAGACCACACACATCTTTAGCCACTCAGCAAACATTGAGAGAGCTTGGCTAGTAAGTGTTGATGCATCCACCGTATAGACCCGATCTTGCTCCGTCGGATTTCCAACTGTTTCGGTCACTTCAAAACTCTTTAAGTAGCGTAAGGTTGACATCAATAGAGGACTGTCAAAACTACTTATCGCAATTTTTTGGCCAAACATCCCAGAATTTCTACAGCAATGGAATCATGACACTATCTACAAGATGACAACAAGTGATCGATCAAAACGGCACATATTTCTTGTATATAAATGTAATAAAAACTTTAAAAAAAAGTTGATTTTCTATAGAAAATACGAAAAAACTTTCTCCTCGACCTAATATATTAATCAGTAGACTAAGGGCCTTTCCCACCGCCTGATAATGTATCAGCTAGATTTAATTTGCTGATAATTTATTTATCAGATTGTTAACAGTTACTTAATCTGGAGGTGGTAAGAAAGGAGAAAGAAAGGTGAGAAAATATTTAATTGGGATACATACTGGAATTTAGTATCTTATTTGTATACTCAAATCATGTTTTTTTTTTTGCATGTGGAGACAAAATGGAGGAAATCGGTTGGAATTTCCATGTCGCAGAAATAAAGGTGGGTGGCTGTTAAGCAAGTTATGTCCGGCCGAAGGCCGAGTTCCGTGGAGGGCGAAGGAAGGCCAGAGCGTACCCCTTACTTACTTACGTTGAACTATAACATTCATAGCCTTTAACACTAGTCTTAAAAGTTCATTGGGGCTCACTGGGCGTTCAACGCTCTTCGCAACTAGTACACTACATACGCCACTAGTGACGAGCTGTGTCTACGCACCGGTATCGTCGTGCCGGTGCACGTTCTCCTCCATCTGGCGGAACACGTTGATCATGCGCGAGGCAGTGTGCCGGTCAGCGGCCAGTGCTGTGTCCGCCGCCTCACCCGGCTCGCCCCGAGCCACGCCCGGCTCGTGGTATACCTCCGGGGAGGGAGATTTTGCTCGCTACACAAACATACGAAATGTAAAGCTGCCGTCTCCATTAAAGGAAGCCTCGAGCTGAGGCTGTTGCCTCAGCTCGAGGTTTTCTTTAATGGAGATTATAATTTTATTCTACCTCAGTTCGCCTCAAATAGACACAGATGGAGGCGCACCGCGCTCGAAGGCGAAATTCAGAGTACACAAACTTCACACGCTACACACGAGCAGGGTTCGAAACGATAATTATCTTGATAATTTAAATCGAAAATATTTATAAAATAAAGACTGGTAGGTGGTATCTATTTATAATTAATACATATGAAAATTATCAACAAAAATAATTATCGGGCTGGACGTTACCCCTCTCTCACAGAAGACTTACCTTTATCTTATCTTATTTCCCTAATGTTACGTAAATTGCAATACCCTAGCAGGTATTGAAATTTATACCTAAAGTTCCTGCCTGTACACGATAGCAATGAATAAGTAAATACCACGAGAAAACTGTCAATAAAGTGCTGGTCAAAATAATAAAAATACTTACCGATGGTTGTCGCGGTGGCGTCATGCGGAACTCCTTGCGTTTCGTTTCTGGTTTATAAGTCTCGAAGAACTTGAACCTGTCGGTAATGTCCGCCGTTTCCACCTTCACGTCCTCCACTTTGTCCGCCGCTCGGACTACGTCTTTGGGAATGAACGGCTGAAATACGATTATTATACGTTTTTTTTACAGAAATAATCAAATTAGCTGCAGAAAATGCTGGAGCGAATCGATGGTAACAAATATAAAGTTAGGTTTTTTTTTGGTAACAATAAAAAAAAAATAGGAAACTGTCGACTTCGAGACAACATTCTTAATGATTTAACATTGTATTCGATTTAAAGAAATTTATATCTCAAACAATAAGAACACTACATTGTTCGTTTACTACAAGAAATTAACAGAACTCAAGGTTTATTTAACCAAGGAGAGTTCCTGGAACGGTTCGGGCGAAAATATTGTGTATGATTCTCGTATGCGACCAAACTACATACAATTCTCGCCTACAACTGTTCACATGATGATAAATACTCGATAACAGTGATCAGATCATCCAGTCTAATGGCTCATTTACACAAGGATAGTTTCTCGAATGCTCGATGCAACCGTTGTCATTAGTTGAGCTTTTATCTATTGATGTATACTCATAACGGGTCATTGAAATAACGCACAAGCTGACATCGAGAGTAGAATCGATTCTACTAGTTTCAGTTTTTTTTCCATGATTTATAGTACAATTCTGGTATATCTTTTATTCTACGCGCGCCGCGGCCTCGACTCCCGGTCCGAGTAATGAGCGCGACGAACGTTACAGACGAGACTTGTAACTTTTAATTTATTTCTTAAAATAATTTATTTTTTCTCTAAGACCGTTTTATATATTTTAAATTTGTTGAAATCTTTCACATTTTGCCTTATTTCGGTGACACGTTGTATGTATGTGTACATTATACTAACTATTTCCTTGCGTTTGGGCGGCTCCTGCGGCGGCGGTGAAGTGGGACTCATGTTCTTGGCATTCGCGTCCAGCTCCAGGAATATCGAACGGGACTTCTTGCCGATACCTGGATACCAGGTACATAATTGATGATGTGGTGTATTTTAGAAAATAAAGTAGTTTTTATCTTTTAAATGGGTTCTCAACGCATATATTTCCTTTTTTTATTTCCTTTTATCAGTACACGATGGTGCTCGGTAAAACGGAGTCGAAACATGGAGTATAATAAAAAAAAGCCTTTGATATTAATCTATGTATAAATAAATCTATCAACGATACAGAGTGCGAAACAAACCATTTTTAGAATTTTTGTCTATCTGTCAGTCTGGACGCGTATCATGCAAAAACTATTGGACGGATTTTAATGAAACTTGGTATAGTTGAAGGGGGAGGGAGGATTTGTGTAACTACCCTCATTAAAATATTTTTATTGTATACCTACCCTCGTTAAACAGCGTCCTGTCGTCAATCTCGCGGTTCCTCGGCGGTTGGTTCTCGTCGTTGAAAACCTCGCCAGTTTCAAAACGCTCTTTGATGGCGCGATTCTTTTCTGTATCCACTTCCAATTCGCGAGCGATTTTGTCCGCTGACGTTACGCCTGGAAATGTCAATAACAAAATTATTAATAAACAAGCGAACAAATAAATAGATCTTTATATAAACATGTAAACAAAATGAAGTAACTGTGGCCATCTTGGTATATCGTTATTATTAGTTCGCGTAATCAATTCTACATAGACTCTAGCTGAAATATCGGTGTTTGCAAGCAGAATAGCTGTGAGCTATGTATAATTGGATTACAATATAACAAAACAAAGTTTTTCATGTTATACTTTGAAATTAAACAATAATTTCACTTTGGCTGGTAATTATTACCTCAATGTGCTCATATGTTTTTTTATAGAAAACTGGCGGCAGAGGGGCATAGAGTTCAATTGATGGTAAGTGGATACTGTCGGCAATAGACATCCGCGAGACGTGCCAACACCAGTCCAGAATGACAAACGTTGGCACGCCCCCGGATGCGCTATCCACCTTTGCAGATTACGGAATGGATTGGGAAAATGGGGGGGGGGGGGGATAGGATAGGAATGTGCTCTGGCATATTTAACTCACTACCGAAACACGCACGTCCATTGGGGAAATACGATAAAGTTGGAAATGCAGTATATTTCAAGGTAGTCTTCTGTGAGAGGGGTAACGTGGCGAATCGAGTGCGCCTAGCAGCTGTGGGAACGCAGCGTGCACTCTCCCTTTGCTATTGTCTACACCCGTAAAACTAAGCTTATATTTGCTCATACATCAACTAAATTCACTAACAAAAATAGCACGAAGAGCTTATCGACTCAACAGCAGAGTTCTGTTTTAGATATATAAATGTACAATATTGTAGACAGAAACATACAGAGGAAGTAATTAGAAGTACAACCAGCGGCCTTATCGCTAAAGCTACGTCTTCCAGGCAACCTCTGCGTGGTAAGGAGCAGTCTGTAGACGAATAGAAGTATATAATGCAATAGAGAAATAATGTTTATATATAAATAGATACATACATATATGTATAGTACCGTAAACTCTTAATAATTGCGGCTAACTGTTATCGACTCTGAGGAGTTATTTATTCATTTCATTTTTGGATTGCTGAGTTACATGAACGAACATGATGCAAAGCGAATGAGTCGCTCTCCCACGAGTTAATTTGGAGTTACCCATCGCTAAAGTGCAGTAACTAGTCTTCTTGTCAAAATGGAATTATGTACATAATACTTAATCAGCAAAACAAACTATACTATAAATGTTACCCGCGTTTAAATGAGTAAACTATGGAGTTTATTTAGAAAATGGTTTCTACCCTTTCAGGAAACATAAGTTATAACATGCTAGCTTCTATACATTTAGAGGTACAAATAAAAATTTATTTACATTTCTTACACCCGCCTTAAGGTTAGTTTTTTTTATAGACTAGTGGGTGGACGAGCAAGCGGTCCCACGTGATGGTAAGTGTTACCGTCGCCGATGGACATATGCAACACCGAGGGGTATGCGGACGCGCCGCCGACCTTGAAAAATCCTATTCACAGCTCTCTTGAACCCCATATCGTAGCATAATGGGAAGACCTCTTGAGGCAGTTCGTTCCACAGCCTACGGGTTCGCGGTATAAAATAATTTTTGGATCGAACAGTGCGCGACACCTCCGTATCGAGGAAATGCGGATGGACCGCACTTCTGTGACGGGAGGTGCGGTTGTAGAAACCCGATGTGGGAAGGGAATTATATTATACAATTCTTCAGAGTATTCCCCATTGCAGAGTTACTGCGTTTTTAGTTAGGCCGGCAGTATACATACATACACATATACAAGTACATACAGAAAGAACTAAGGAACTAGAAAAGGTAAAGAAAAATATATTGATCGCAAGAGAACTGTTAAATCTGCGAGACAGTGTTACTCGTACATGAATCTTTTGAACATGCCCGAGATAATAGGAGTACTTTAGACTTTAGTAAGTAAGTTCTTTACAGACTTTAGTGAGAAAAAAAAATAACAATTCTTCATTGCCTTTGTTCAAACCACTGTTCTCTAAATTTTTAAACGTCATAAATTTTTGACTAATCAAACTCAACAGGGGCAATAATACAAAAGAGAACATTTGAAGATTGAATGTCATACAGTTTGTTTGATAGAACTCACCTTGTTCGCTCTGCAGAACGGACTGTTCATACATCTCCTTGATTTTGGCTTGCTTGCCCTGTAAGAAACAAATTTAATATAAAATTCATGATAAAAACGACGAAAAAAGAGACTTATCGTGTGATTTCGATGACAACATGCCGTCTCGTCTTTAACTTCTCCGCTATTTCACTGCGGTCTCATGGGCCAAGCAGTCGATTAGACCAGGACCAAAACCAATCACATCTCCTATTTCAAGCATCAGGACCTGTCATAATCCACCACTTTGAATTGCTCTTAAAATTCAGACTAGTACTACGATGATGCAACATCATGCTGAGTCAGGTAGCCTTTTTTTTTTTTTTTTTATAGATTAGTGGGCGGACGTATACCCATTTCGTATTGCAGTAACGCAATTAAGTACAGTCAAAGCTCCTCATTCGCGGATCAAAATTATCTCAGATTCATTCATTGGTATACTATGACACAAATCAGTTGCTTCCGATCTTTTTTTGCTCGGCTAAATTCTTGTGGCCCTAATGGTCTTTCAAGAGTCAGTGTATGGTTTAGGGCGAGCGCAGAAGGTGTTCAGCCAGGAGCTGCTCCCGATCTACTGACGACGTACTAATAATAGTAACAAATATATATATTTTTAAATACATATATTATAAATTGCATTTTTTTATTATAGACTAGAGGGCGGACGAGCAAGCGGTCCCAGGTGATGGTAAGTGTAACCGCCGCCCATGGACACCTGCAACACCAGGGGGTATGCGGGCGCGCCGCCGACCTTGCAAAATCCTATTCACAGCTCTCTTGAAGAACTGCATATAGTAGCTTAATGGAAAGACCTCTTGAGGCAGTTCGTTCCACAGCCTACGGGTTCGCGGTATAAAATATTAAATCTTAAGATACATTTATGAGAATTACTAATTGTTTTCTAATTAATTATTATTTTGTTATTTATTTTTCTTTTTCTTTCTTTCTTTCTTTAATACTCACCATAAACAGTCGGCTTCGTATGTTCTGTATTTCCTGTTTCCTCTCCCTGTGCCTGTCGGTCGCCGCGTGTTGGCCCGTCTCGAACTTGCCCACTATCTCGCTCATGTTACAGAACGAAACGGGCTGTTCTTTGTTTGTGGTGTGCTTGTACGACTTCCTGAGGACCGAGTCTTCGTCTGCCAATGACAAACGAGACATGTTTGAATTACAAATATGTATTTATTTAAACTTTATTACGCAGACAAAATGTACAAGAGGCGGTCTTAATAGCTTGTGGCATTTTTCATCAATCCAACTTTGGGCAAAACAGAGAAAGAAAATGTATGGGTATTACATATATGTGTATTTATGTTTTTTTTATGGTCGAAGGCGACAGACGAGCATACAGTCCACCTGTTGGGAAGTGGATATTGTCGCCCATAGACATCCGCGATACATGCCAACATTAGTCCAGAATGACAAACGTTGGCACGCCTCCGGATGCGCTGCCTACCCGTGGAGATAAAGGAATGGGTTTGGAGAAAGGGTTGGGAAAATGGGGAGCGATAGGATGGGAATGGGCTCTGGCACATCTCATTCACTACCGAAACACGTACGTACATTAGGGAAATAAGATAAAGTGGGAAATGCAGTACATTTCAAGGTAGTCTTCTGTGAGAGACGGGTAATGTGGCCAGTCGAGCGCGCCCAGCAGCTGTTGGATTGCAGAGTGCACTCTCCCCCTCAAAAGTATTCAATAGTATATGTATATAAGAAAATTTTACTGTTGTCATTTAAGTTATATATTTATAATAATTCTTATGGTATCTCCCATGTATCTCAGTGATCAACCTAAAGGTTAGCTGGTAGCCATATTAAACTTGGCCTGTGGACGATAATGTGCAATAGATTTAATTAAATTAAAAAAATATATAATTTTGAAGACAAAATGACAATTGATAAAGTCACGAGCTATTCATGTCGAATTGTGCGTGGAAATAAATCAATACATAATGTGGGACACAATTCAAGGTTAGGAAAAGAAAATCAGGATATTGTCTATGAATTGTCTCTTTAAACTACTATCGCCTACTATTAATGGACAATAAAGTACTTTAAAGTGGACTTACCCTCTTCATCCTCCTCAGGTTCACTAGAGCTGGGTTCCACTGGGATGCCATTGAGGTACTCATCAGAGACGCCCACATCCATGCCCTTTGCCTTGAACCTATAAAAAATAAAAGACTACAATAGTAAATAATAAATGCTCTTTCGGCACACATGGGACCGCAAAATTCAATTGGGTTGTTTAATAAATGCTCTTTCGGCACACATGGGGCATTTTATAGAAAAGTTTGATCATTTCTTAATGTCCTTTAATAGATAATTATGAAATTTCTTGGACCATATAAGTATCCTATTTCTTTCTCCATACATTTGTATTTTTTGTTATGGACGAAGGCGGCAGACGAGCATACAGTCCACCCGATGGTAAGTGGATAGATGTCGCCCATAGACATCCGCGATACATGCCAACATTACACCAAAATGACAAATGGTGCGATGCCTACCTTTGGAGATATAGGAATGGATTTGGAGAAAGGGTTAGGAAAATGGGGAGGGATGGGATGGGAATGGGCTCTGGCACATCTCACTCACTACCGAAATACGCACGTACATTAGGGAAATATGATAAAGTGGGAAATGCAGTATATTTCAAGTCTACTGTGAGAGAGGGGTAACATGGCCAGTCGGGCGCGCACAGCGGCTGTTGGATTGCAGCGTGCACTCTTCCCCTCAAAGATTTCTGAAATACTCTTGTACCTATTTAAGTTTCATATTAATGAATTCGAATTAAACACTTTATTTTGCACTAATTACGAATAGAAACAAGAAAGTATATATAATATAAAGTACTAGTGATAGAATAGAAAATACATATAAAATTTGCCTCTCTTTCCTTGTGCTAGATTTCATTTGCCAAACTCTAAAATTAGAAAAATACCTGTTCATTTCCGCTTCTTCCGTCCCAATTTTGATTTTAAACGTCCGTGAAATTTTTAAAAATATTCTAAAAAACACTATCACGTTACGACCGTTTGTGTCACACGTCTGCCACAATTTGACAAAAATAATAACTAAAAAACACCACCACTAAACATCCGTCCTACTTTACTGTAATACTGATCTACAATGACATAGTGACCAGACTTTCTCGCTTACAAAATTTTATTTGCCGCCCAAAAATTATAAATCACGCTTAAAATCAATAGCGTAAGAACGTAGACCTTGAATGTTTTTATTAAATAACCGATGAAGTAACGTGGTGTACGTGATGTTACTGAACAAAAAGGACTCTGTAATATAAGACTACTTTGAAGTTTATACATCGTTTTGGTTCAATACATTGCGTGTTTAATATGACGTATGAAAGTTCCTACGCAGTATAAAACCAGCAATGTATAGGTAGAATGATATATTAGTTGTGGGTGTGAGATAATAGTGGTCTACGTTGAAGGATCGCTCTAAAGATATTCAAAAATAGAACGTTTGAAATTGACGCTTCGTTATGACGCAAAGATCTTGTATGACTGAAGTAGTAGATTTTGATGCTTTTGAGGAAATTTTATGAATTTTGTTAAAAGAGAAAGTTTGTTTTTAGATTATTATTTTTTAGCAATATTCTTATATTGTTATGCAGGTGTCTTATGCGGTATTCCATATTAGATACTGACAAGCAGGGCCGGCGGATAATGTGGGTATAGTGGGTATCTCTACCCACTCGGAATTTTGACGAAAAGTTACTGACGTCACTAGACATGGTGATTTCTTCGTCGCTCGAAAAATCCATGTCTAGACGTATTTTCTTTCTTTGTATCTTATTTTACTAAAAATGATATCCCCACCTCATTGTTATTTAGAGCCATCGTCTAATATAAGCTAATGTACGGTACCTATTGTTAGGGATATCTATCGAGTCCCATTGGACAACTGTGCAGAATTAAAATCTAACAAATTGAATAGATCATCCGGTCAATTGTAATTCAATCACAATTAATGTTTTGTACCAACGCATGAAAGGTTCATAAAAAAAAATTTAGAAACCAAAAGTTTGATGGACTATAACCTTTTTATTTCTGCACGAATGCAATGATTGTTGTTTTAATTAATAGGGTATTTCATATAGAGATATTAAAAAATTAAAAAGTACACCTTGTCACTGAAATTTCTAAGTTAAAACCAAATTTTTGGAAAATTGCACCCAAAATTCCCATACGTCATGTTTACAAGCTAACAAAATAAAACAAATATTTTGTTAACAAAATAACAATTTTTTTTTCCATATTTCAAAAAAATTACCATTTTCAACAACCATTTCCATTACCAAGGTGGTCCCCGTCATTCCTCTATATACAATTTCTTGAGGGACTGTCCCCCCTCCCGGCCAACTACCTACTCGGGCCTAACACAACCTGCCGGCCCTGTTGACAAGTTACCATTTTGACATTTCAGAAATTTACCATACATAAACATATGAAGGCCTAGCTCATACAGAGCAAACAATTTCTTATTATTGTCATTTGTGGGAAACTTGAGAAAACTTAGTTGAGAATTACTTTGACTACTTTCGCCTGGTCATGTATATTACATTAGTTTAGCTTCCTAAAATTCAATGAATTTTCTTATATATAAGCAAAAACAAACCATTTTTAATGTTAATTTTCAATGTCAAGATTACAGAGTCGAACTATAACAAGAAAGTACTGACAGATGTGTTACAAAAAATACCTAAATATAGCTCTATAGCACTAGAAATAAGGTTGAAAATACGAATAACACTAATCGCGTGTGTAAAATAAGATGTGAGAAAAAGGCGTTGAAAGTTCATACTGAAATTAGTTTTGTGGGCAAAGTAGATTCGACCTTCTTTTTGCTGCCAGATTTTTTTAAGGTTTTTTTTAGAGATAAACGTGTAGTATGAGCTTTTTTTTTGTTACAAAAACAGATTAAAAACTTAGACATAGAAAAAAACAAAGATTTAGTCGGGCCTATAAACTTAGAATAGAAGATAGACATTTGGTTGGGGTCAGAATGAAAACACAGTCAATTTCAAATTTAACGTGGTCATATACAGGTTGTGTTAAATCTTTCCTAAAGCTCATATACAGTGTCTAAACATTTCTCGAAGCCTGAATCCACTCTGTTCATGAAATGTTACTTTTTGGGAAATATTTTTTTTGGGCATTGTTATTTAGCAAATTTGTATGAAAGATTTGGTAAATGCTTAAAAAAGTATTTAGATTAAATTAAAGTCACCGAACTTAGAATCATGACCGGAAGCCATAGTTTCAGGGTTTGTTTAGAAAGGTTTAGACATATTTAGTATAGCCCAGTAAAATTAAGTTACTTAAATAAAATAAAATAAAAATTGTTTTATAGCATTATAAACATTTTTATAAGTTGCTTTACGAAATTAATCTTTATGTATTAATTTTTGTGTAGTGCTTTAAATAAAACGTCAAATATGAAGTGTATCGCGTCAGAAAAAAAATGACGAGGGAAATATAAGTTTTTCGGGGAAAATGGTTGGTACAAAATTGTAACTCATAAAATTCGCTACAAAAAATGTTATGCAATGGGTTTTTGTGTCTGAAGAATTTGCATTTTGTGAAAAATTATTTGATCCCCATTCGTTTCTCTTCCTTCATTCATTTGTTCTCGTACACCCTATACCTAATTTTTAAAATGTCTTAAGGCTATTCAGCACAATTGTGGTTGCTTCATCAATCGTCAATATTGACTGATGTTGGCATATATCGCAGGTGTCTAGATGCCAGAAACCTCTTACCTCAATCTTTCTAGAAATATTACTTACTTGGCAAGTTTGGAGAGCAAAGCGGTGCTCTTCTCCCGGGGTGCCCTGGGTTCCAACGGTTTGGGTTCATCAGACTCCTTTGTCTTGCGTTCAAACACTTCGAAGCGAGACTTCACGTCCAGTTGAGACAGTTCTTCTAAACCCAGATCCGGTTTATCTGACGCTGAAAGAGATGTTAGGTTATTGATGGGGTCTTCAGGATATTTTCGGGGTCTAGGATATTAGATTTTCAAAGTAGAATTTGAAAGAATGTATCATAAGAATGTCCGCCATCTATACATATAATAAAATCGTAACAGAGCCGTGTCTGTACATGAAATATTTGTTTAAACTAAATAGCTGCTGTGTACTCTACGAACGATACAGAACCCAGTACCACCAGTTAGAATTTATGTCTGTCTACTCAAAAAATACTGGACAGAATTTAATTAAACTTGGCAAAGTTATAGGTTATGACTTGGGTTAACATTTAGGCTACATTTTATTTCGACTCCTTACAGAGTTGCCACGGCATTCACTGCAAAGTTCACGCGAAATTATAGACAAAATTATTTTGGAAATAAGCTTTTGTGTTTGAATTTGGCTTGTATTTAAAACGAGCAACAAAAAATACAAATGAGTAGCAAATCATGATCAACTTATTTTTGATAATTAAATAATAAATGACTTTTAATTACTAAGAATGTCATCACATCAACAATCAGTTTCGTGAGACTCTATATCTTTATTGTCAGCAGTGAAGGTGCACCTAACACACCTTTAAATTTTGCCGTCGATTTAATGCGCATTTAGTATTCTTTGCTATACGTTTAATTATTTCTCGTTAAATCTCCCTCCCTCGTACACTTATTTGATCTTTTCGATTAGTAAAACAATCATAGACAACGCAAGTTCGTGAAGTTGTTTAAAAACCAAACGTGTCACTTACTTTGTACCTACGACTAAGTCACGAGTAAATTGTATGGAAACCAAGCGTGTCACTACTTTGTACCTACGACTAAGTCACGAGTAAATTGTATGGAAACCAAGCGTGTCACTACTTTGTACCTACGACTAAATCACGAGTAAATTTAGTGATGAAACCACTCACCGATGAATTTGACAATTGATTACAGTGCAATTAGGCATTTTTGTGTTTCGTATCAACGACAAGCAGCGCCAGAAGTAGGAGTTCAGTGCCAACTTCGGGCACGGAGCGACCGACAACTTGCGTGATCTATCCCCGTATATTTGTGAATAATAACCTACCTCTAACGACACCTGGTGGCAGTTCCACTGGATTACTCTCGCAGATAATCATCTGGTGCTTTTTGGGTGTCGCTGTGAAAATAATGTGGTTTTAATATTGTTCTAAGTATTGCCTTAGCTCTACTAAAGTATTACTTAGCTTCGCAGAGGCCGTGCCACTTGAGTTTCTACTTAATTACATATTTTGAAAATTATCACTAGTTAGGCGGTGAATGAAAACATCGTGAGGAAATTCACATGTTCGAGAAATAAAAAAAAATCTGGAGTATGTGTATCTACTAAGCCGCACTGAGCCCGCGTGGTGCAATATGGTCTGATACCCCTAGTTATTTACTAGGGAAGACTTGTGCCCTACAGAGGGACATTATGGGGTGATATCAATTACTTTAGCTCTCTCTTTCCATGGTCCTACTAACCCTATAACAGGAGAGTTGGTAATACAATGAGAGGGGGAGAATCCTACCACAGGGTCGAACCCTATGGTTATTCAGACCGAACTGCGGGAGGAGCGTGCTGTTTTTTATTATCTACAAATACTTATACAGTAATTGCTCTTTTTTCACCCCCATCTATCGTATCTATCATCGAATGGGGTAAAAATGGAGTTGAAAGAAGTATGGAGAAAAACTTGTTATTCCATTATACTGTTACCTCATGCCATCTCCCCAAGCAAGATTGGAAGCTGAAATAGGATGAGTAAAACCCTTCTTCCCATTGTATTTCCCATTTTCCAACCCTATTTCCAAATCCACTCCTAAGTCTCCAAAGGTAGGCAATGCATGTGGGGGCCAACATTTGACACTTTGTACTGATGACGTTTTATCGCGCATGCGCGCATTTACGGATGTGCCAACGTTTTCATTGCGGACTGAAAACTGTCTGACTGACTGAAAACATCTGAAAACATGAAAATATCCTAAAAATACTCCTCGTGATGTTAAGTTATAAGTTAAGTTATGTAATGTTAAGTTAGATGTTAATGTTAAAAAAAATGATATTTTTTATAGAAAACGAGCATATAGACCACCCGACGGTAAGTGGATACTGTCGTCCATAGATATCCGCGATACATGACGACATCATTCCAGAATGACAAACGTTGGCACGCGCCCAGATGCCCTGTTCACCGTTGCAGATTAAGGAATGGATTGAGATAAAGGGTTGGGAAAATGGAGAGGGATAGGATGGGGCGGGAATGGACTCTGGCATATCTCACTCACTACCGAAACACATGAATTACCGTACCTCTAATTGCATACTTTATTAAGAGATACTTTATTGCATAGACGTGGATGACGCGTTCGGGCGTTTCCAGATTAGCCGATGGGCACTGTTACATTGGGGAAATATGATAAAGAAGGAAATGCAGCACATTTTAAGATAGTCTTCTGCGAGTAACATGCTTAGTTCGTTTAGGTTAATAAGTAACGTTTATTGTAATAATTTTATTGTAATTACAATGACTATAAATCAGTACGTGTCGTACGCTCGCCTTTTATTGACATGGCGCAGCCGATACCTAATCAGATTCTAAAATCGATGGTATCTCTAGTCCCTCAAATTACTGGTATAAAAAGTGGTAAGCCATAAACCATCAGACGTTGTTACATAAATATCCTCGCACGATCACCCAGCTCATAAGAACTATAACTTACTATAATATATTCTTGTTAGTGTTATCGTTTGCAACAGTTTACTCAATGTATTTTTTGCCTATTCCTGTCCCTAACCACTTAATGTCTCTTTAGTTATCGTGTGACGCTATCCCTTCCACAATTCCTATCCACTGCAGGTCACAATTCCTTTGAGACACCCATGGAAGGGGGGGGGGGGGGGCATCTATGGACGGCTATTCTATAGCCGGCCGACATCACACGGCACCTTTATTGAAAAATAATTAATAATACGGAATACTTTTTTGTAACTGGGACGTTACAAATACAGAACAAAGGCCTGGACAGGGCACATCAGATGATGTATTTATTATACGATAGATGTAAAGAAAGTTACCGTCAACTTCGTCGTCACCGTCCACTGGTTTGGGCTCGAACAGTTGCTTGAAATGCGGCTTGCAGTACAGAGTGGTGTGGTCACTCTGGTATGTCTCCACTCTGTAATAAAATTAGTGTTTTAGTAGGTCTATTTCATTTTACACTTTGGGTACACACGGCAAAATAGATAAGTCTGCAGGCAACTGGCCTTGCTCACTACGTACAAGAACACACGCACACATAGATAGCTACGATTTGAACAGATTCACTGAAAATTTTACTGACGGCTCTCAAGCATCCGTAGCACACTGAGTTGAGCGTATAGTCTGTGAATAAAGTCTATTGCATGCGAACATATCTATTTTGCAGTGTGTACCAACCAGTCGGGCATTCCAATTCAAACTTCTTTGCAGCTCATGATCAATATAACGAATAAGCGGGTAGATGGCGCTAGCCGTTGTACGAGTATAACAAAGGTTAGTCCATTCAGTTAGAGAAGAGAATGTAAACGTTAACATTATTGTAATAACTTGTTTATGAAAGCAAAATTTTATAATTATGAATACCTAGTTGAAGAATGCCTTAGATGACTTTAGATCTATATCGGACTAGATGCTATAATAAATATCTAGATTTATCGATGACTGCTGCTAATTATTTTCATAACTACTGCACAGATTTTGATGTACAGTCAACTGCAGAGCAATATAACCCCCTATTATTTTTTTAATGCGTATTTATATATTTAATATAAATTATATTATTAATATCTATTTAAAATTAATTTATTATTATTTATTTAAAAAACTTTATTACACTTAATCGTGCAAAAGACGATCTTATGATGCCTAGGCATTTTCTATTCGCCAAACTTTAGGGTGAACAGAAAGGCATGTTGGGGGGTGCAATCAAATGTATAATAAGTATTGTTACATAACTATATATTATTATCTTGAACTTTCCAATTTCCTTTTAATGAGTAAATTTTTAATATTTTTTTAATGCCACTATAAATGCGAAAGATTGGATGTTTATTACTCAATCACGTGGAAACGGCTAAACAGAATTCGTAGTAGAACTTGGCAAATAGGCAGATTGTAATCCGCATTAACACGTAGCCTACTACTATAAAAGCTAGTAATAAAATAAAATAAAAACAAAGTGTACATGAAGTATCTCATAAACTTACGTGAGCTGTTTATTGCACTGCACGCATCTGAAGCACTCCTTGTGCCAGACCCTTCGTTCGGCCTTAATTCTTTCCATGGCATAAACTGGCCGCTCGCATTTTTCACAGCGCGGGTTCGAATCCGCG
Source organism: Sesia apiformis (assembly GCA_914767545.1). Classification (NCBI taxonomy): domain Eukaryota; kingdom Metazoa; phylum Arthropoda; class Insecta; order Lepidoptera; family Sesiidae; genus Sesia; species Sesia apiformis. The sequence continues at coordinate 2,403,070 of OU611972.1, read as the reverse complement.
TCGGATGCTGCCATCATTTTCTTGTGCAGTTTCTCGGAACTTTTAGACTGGGGACAAGGGGCCAAAATATTATAAGTGGATGCTTAGAGCATTTACAATCCGCTTGTAATTAAAAGAGCGGCAAAAAAATGCAAATCATAATCAGCAAAACAAACAATTTTTGAATAACCGAAATAAATAATTGCTAAATTACAGAGAAATTAACGAGACATGAGCTTTGCGTTTGTGTGAGTGCACACCGACCGTGTATATTGAGAACCATTTTGACAATCGGACATAGATGCAAAGCTCATCTCTCGTTGATTTCACTGTACTCAGTTCTTTTTCGTAAATTATTGTAATACCTTACAACAATAGTGTTGAATGGGAGATAGTCTCCCAGTCAACCTTTAGGTTGTGCAGGACATGAGATGGTTTATTGTTACCAGTGAATCTAAATCTAACCCACCTTTAAATTTGCTGACATCGATTCGCTCCACATTGAGTATTTTCTGTTGCTCTTTTAAAAATTTACTCAGAACATTACTTTAATTTGGCATTCACATCTAAAAAAATATAGTTCACACTTACCACAGATATAGTTCCCTCATCCTTGTGTCTTCTGGTAGACTTCTTCTTCTTGACCTGCCGCTGTTCGGAGCTAACCTGGTAGCTCTGCTGCATCCTGGTCTCCGACTGGATGAGAGTCTGGGACGCCTCCATGGTGGCCGTTGCGGTAGCCATCGCCATTGTATTGTGCTCTGGAAAAGAAAGTTTACGCTGTGATAAAAGTTTAAGATCTAAACCCCGGACAAAGTGAGATGACTCTAAGACCGTTCTATGTTTTAAATAGAATGGTTCAAAACCTTTATGCAAACTACAAAACACGATTCTCACTAATTCTTAAATTGCGTAAAGTGAAGTGTAAAGTTAAATTCTGATTCTTACAGCCTACACAGACGGACTGCATTTGTACTGCCAGCCAGCTGCAACAGTGCAGTTTGAATGCGTTTTTTTTTGCAGCTAATCACAACTGCATCAGAAGCGCCGACTGCTTGGGCAGTCCACTTGTAGTTCTAACGACTGCACGTTGACTGCACGAGCAGTTGTCATGCAATCCTAATGTTGTTGGATCGACTGCAATAGAATTGCATTCAAATTACACAACAACTGTTCAGATCTTCACCGCGTCACTCGTGTATATTGCAGTTTCATTACAGTTGATCCAACTGCATTAGGACTGCATCACTACTGCAGCTAGCGTGCAATCGTTAGAAGTGGACATAGAAGTTTAATACAGTTGTACCAATTGTATTTCGTATTATGAACTATTAATTGTAGACAATGGAACAAAGCAGAAGCAGCTCCGTTAATTATATCCTATAATACAAAAAATAAGGTAGTTAAGAACTGCAAACTCTTTGCTTCCAACTAGAATGTTTTTTTTTAATATGTCCCCTGTAGGTATGATAATATGGGACGTTAGGTATAGGTTAATACAATAGAGTTAAAAATTAAACACTATTCACCAAAATAAGAAGCTGGATTCGCCACAAGCATTTTTGCGAATTAATAAAACACTTCACTAATAAAAAAAAATCACTATAAAACTGTCAAAATTATTCACTCGAAAAGTACCTCTCGTCTTCAAATTCTAACAGTAAATGTTTGTTTAAAACAAAATCAAGTCTTTTATACACTAAACTCTGAGTAAAACAGTAATTTTGAAAATGTTACTAATATATTGAATCATGTTATTACACGTAATATTTGAATGGTGAGTGTAAAACATGAAAATAATGTCTACGTATATTTCACGTAGGTATGTCGCGTAATGTAATCGTGGGCCGTTTTTCGTGGGCGGGTCTTCTTTATAATGACTTTTCCAAACTAGAATAGATTTGTGTACAAGTTTAAACTCCTGAAGTTTACGAAATGAAGTGACGACGGCAGAAATAACTATTACGTACATATATTTGTATCATCAGCAATCATCAGTCGTTTCAATACAGTAAGAGAAATTTGTCTCGCGCCTGTAAACAAGATCCGCTTGTCGAGTGGTCTTCCGTTTAAATTAAAAGTATACAATATGTTACTACAAATAAATGTAATTTTGATGTTGTTATTTTTATAACAATTTTTATTGTTTTTAGTATAACAAAAATTATGTTGTCAGATGCAAGAATTTTGACTAGAATTTCCTCGTTTCATCATTCTCAGCCCGTGTATACGTCCAACCTTTGTTTTTCTCACGAAGCTCAGCCCTAACCCAAACTTCATGGCCTAATCATCTGGCTGTTGGTCAGTTAACTGTACGTCCGCCACTCTGCTACTTCCATCCATCATCTGCAGTTCTCTCGCCTGATCACGTGACCTGCCAATCTCCAGTTACTCCCATAATACCTACGTTTGCCGATACCTGAGACATATACATTCCACATTTTACTCGTATAAAATCTTTTAGTGAAATGACTAACATGGCGCACTATATACCTAACCCTATTCATTGTATTACAAAAGAAAATATACAGAATCAAAAATATAATTCATAATTCCTAGAAAGAGTATCTGTCATGTTGTTTCAACACGAAATAACGAATATTGTCATCTTTCCTGTGCAACACAGCTCTTCACTTTAAAGGGTCATAATCAAAAATGTATACAAATAAGAGTCAGCTTCTATACCTATTTTTAATACCAGGAGAGTTAAGTCAAATTCCATGTGTAGATGAGTGTTGGAAAATATTGGCACCGGGTAAGTAAAATATTTTTTTTTTTTTAAATAAGGCGTCAGTCGAGCATACAGTAGCCCGTGGACATCCGCGGTACATGCCAACTTCAGTCCAGAATGGCAAACGTTGGCACGTTCCCGGATGCGCTGCCCACCTTTGCAAATTAAGGAATGGATTGGGAAAGGGTTGGGGAAAATGGGGAGGGATAGGATGTGATGGGAATGGCCTCTGGCATATCTCACTCACTACCGAAACACGTACATTGGGGAAATAAGATAAAATAGGAAATGCAGTACATTTCAAGGTACCTAAGTCTTCTGTGAGAGAGGGGTAACGTGGCCAGTCGAGTGCGCCCAGTGGCTGTGGGAATGCAGAGTGCACTCTCTGTCAACAAATTTGAAGTTATAATTGAAAAGAATACTACCAAACTAGGCCTTTAATACTTTTCGGGTATATTAAGCACAATTAACAAAAGGAAAAATAAAAAAAAAGAAATGTGCTAGAAACGTTAAAAGTAATTATTTAAAATTGTCATCTAACAATTATTCTTATGACGTTACAAAGATAACATTTAACTTATATAATAATTAAATGATTAATAATTAATATGACAAGAAAATATGCTAGAAATGATAATAGAATCGTTATATAACTAAAATAGTTCCGCGAGTTTTTACCGAACCGCGGATAAGTAAATATACATGATACACGAATGTATCATGTATATTTACTGTTCACCATTGCAAATGTTTTCTAAGTTATAAATTAGAGGTGAGAAACAACAAATCAATGGGAACTCAAAAGCATTTCCCATAAATAACCCATGTCCCAATTAAAATTCCCGGGACGTCGCTTGGGTAACGGGATACTATGTTATTCTTTCAACAGACTTGTATAAAGAAAGGTGAACGTTGTACTAAATGACCATTAACTAAATAGTTCAGTAATTTCCGGCGCAGTCTGGCAAAGGAAAGGTGATGATGCAGTGCGCCCAACCTTCAATAAAGGTAATTTATAATCTTTATTTATTTCTGCAATCTACAGGCTTTTAATTAACTAACTTATTTAATAAATACATTGCTATTGTTAAGAGCCAAATACAGAATGACATTTAAAAAACGTTGTGCCGTGTGGCCGGCTATAAAATACCACTATGCCATTTCTTCCCGTGAGTTTCGCAAAAGGCGGCGTGAGTGATAACAAAGCGCTGAGGAACTTTTTTTTTTTTTTTTTAGGAGAGACAATCAGGAAAATCCTGCATTGGACACCTGGTACCATCTAGTCTAGCTGGGCCAGCCTAGGTGGTACCAGGTAGTGACCGCTGAGGAACTACAACACCTATAAAAGAGTGGACTCGCCAACCCGCTCGGTGGTCGGTATGTAAATTTTAATAATAGATATAAATCTAGATTTGTGCTAACGTTTGTGTCCTAGTGCGTGTACTCACGGATGTGTGTATTTAATTAAGGCGAGTTTATATTAAAATACCTGTTTTTGCGGGATAGCGGGTTATATTATATTGATTCTATATACAGATAGATAGCCCTTCATATCCCTCCCCATTTTCCCAACTCTTTCCTGAATCTGCAAAGGCAGGCAGCACATCCGGGGGCGTGCCAACGTTTGTCATTCTGGACTGATGTTGGCATGTATCGCGGATGTCTATGGGCGATAGTATTCAATAACCATCGGGTGGACTGTATGCTCGTCTGCAGACTTTTTGTATAAAAAAAAATCTGATGCATTATTATAGTTTCCGTTTTTAATTTTTTTTTACTAACTATACTTAGTACCAACTTTTTGAAAAGTCATTAATGAAAAAATAAATGCGAGAGTGCTCGTATTTTTTCAGGGAGCAAAATCTACATATTGCAGAGGACATAATATTAGAATTTCGGAAAAAAATCACCACATCTTTTTTATATAAATAGAAGCTGGCAGACAGTCCTCCTGGAGGTAAGAGGTAAGTCATTCATAGACATCCGCGATACATGACAGCATCAGTCCAGATTGACAAACATGATGAGCTGTCTACTATTGGAGACTGAGGAAAGGATTTAAAGAAAGGATTGGGAAAATGGAGATGAATAGGATGGAAATGGGCTTTGGCATATCGCACTCACTGCATGCTGCAGATGGATGGCCTGCATGCTCGTATGCTATACAGAACTTACACTCGGGTCACTGATCACAGGTCCACTAGTAGTAAACCAATAAGAGCTGAGTTAAACCACAATTTAATATCGTAGTTTTATAAAAAGAAAAGAAAGATAAGTTATTAATTTTCATAGAGAAAGGTTGTCAGAATGTATTTTCGGCGTTGTTTTCGTTCACGCCGGTGTTATTTTTAGGAAAGTCGTATAATAAACTTGTATAAAATTCTTTCTCACCTACATATAGGAATGGGTTTACGAAACAGCAGGTCAGTGGCGCTTCGTAGAACAGAGATGGATATTGTTTGTCAGATTCAAATAAAACTAAATGTATGGATAGTTTATTAACAAATCTGTGTTGGGCCCATGTGATGATCCAATAATCCAATGGTTACAATGTTGCCTAGAGGTATATATACATTTAAGGTCGATTGTTATGATCGAAAAATTCTTCGACAACGATTCACCTATAAAGGCATTCAGGTATATATATATGTAGATATTTATAAAAAGCGCGCTCAATCTCTGGCAAGTTTTAAGACTCGTGAAAGAACACTTATCTCGCAGATTAACGGTTCTCTTACGACCAATATCTTTTCCTTAATTTTTCTTTGTCTTTTCTAGTTCCTTAGTTCATCCTGTATGTAGATATATATGGGTATATATCTACGTATGTATATAAAGAGATTGTTCCTATAATGCATTACCACCCAAAGGTTGCCTGGAAGAAATCGCTTTAGTGGTAAGGCCGCCGGTTGTACTTATAATTATTTGTATTTTGTGTTTCTCTTGTGTATGTTTTGTTGCATACTCAATCTAGGAATCCAAAGGGACCGGACTCCTCCAGAAACCCTTCGAACTAAGATACAAATATTTCTCTTGGAAAGCAGTTGGTTAAAAACAAAAGAGAAGAAGAAACTGAAGTCGGGAAGGAGTCAAAATGATACTGATCTTATGAGTTTGTATACTAGATTGAACTTTTTGTCTCTTTGTGACACCTTATTAAGGTTTAGAGAAAATCCACATGTGCCTGAAGGCATCTGCCTTAAAACAAAACTAAGGCCTTTAAATTTCTGTTTAATGGTTTAAACTGTCAATCTTCGTCATGAACTGTTTGCTTGATTCTGTTCAGTTAATCATACGAACAAATAAATCGATTTATCAGAGCGAATTACATTTGATTGTCCGAACGACTTTGTGTACTAATTATCGAGGAATGTTTTGAGTCAATTTTTAAAGTTAATCGCAATCAGTGCGACATTTGTTTGTACAGTGGTGCCCGTGACTTCGTTCGTATGAACAATACAGTGACCGTGATAACTCTATAATGGATCTAGATTAAAAATACCCTAAACGTTAACTCGGCACATGAGCTATAACTACGCCAGGTTTAATTAAAATCCATCCAATAATTTTTGCGTTAAGACAGACAAAAAATCCAAAAAATGTTGTTTTTGCCTGTGTATCATTCGTACTTTAATCTGCACACACGGCTTCGTTACGATTTTATTATATGTACCTACTTATTTAATTACTAGACAGAGTAGGTATAAGTACACTTTCAAAGTGAATGTATGTGTATATATATATCACTTCGAAAATTAGTGTCCGATAATCCATCACAAAATACTTTAGATGACAGTGGCCGTAGCGATTTATCACTGCAGTTCAAACGCAACTTTGTAGCTGACTGGTGTAGATTTAATTCAAATTGTCTGCTGGTAAAGGTGAGGATACATTAAAATATACTCTGTATCTATTGTCACTTACAATAATATTAATTATACATTACTCTGTCATTCTTAATACTTGCCAAAATGTACTTTCTCAAATAATTTTTAATATATGTGTGGAGAGATTCGTCTTTGAACGTTTCAAAATTAATTTTAAGAGAACTGTGCAAAATAAATACAACTAAGTTTTAATAAATAATGAAAGAGTCATTAAAAATTTAGGAATAGCCTCTGAATGGCGGACATCATTTTGAACAACGACTCTGAAATATTATTAAATTGCAAAAAGTTTGCGCCATATTGTAAAATAAGTAAGAATGTCGCTACCACAATCCTTGATGTATTGAATCAGTATACTGAGTATACTGAGGTATTTCATGTCCAGTAGAGGTACGAAAAGACAAAAAAAAGACTGGTTACGACCGTAACCATGGTACGGTTAATACTGTACTAAGAACATTATACATCACAATAAAGTGTACTAACAGCTTACCAAAGAGGTATAACATATCTTGCTTCATGCATCATATATTGGTGTCATACAATACTGTGTACTTAAATTAAATGTCATTGAAAATGCGTCATGTAACGCATGACGCATTTTGCGTTTCTGAACCCACGAGAGCGTTAGGTGGGCTAGAGATTACGCCATATTCAAAAATACCCTAAAATATATTCCACATTTGTGTTATTCGCGAACATGAATTGCAAATATCTTTCCACTTCAGTGGTCGGCGCCCACGCGGTGAAATATGTAAGTAAACAGTCTGAACGAAATGATACGAGGTGAGAACGGGTACTTCTAAATTCATCTGCTTTCACCATTTTATACGAATACATTTTTATCGTTTTTGGCGTCGACTCTCCACGCCCATCGGGTCCTATCTAATTAGCAGAAATATATGGAATGCATTATGTCATAAAAAGCGATACTTATGATATATTAGCCCCTTCACCGTCCACTGTTAAACACGGGACCTCCTGGCTCGTGTCCAGCAGTGATAATGACCTGCAAGGAGTTTTTTGATAATGACAAATTGATTAGTTGATAATCAAACTTCTTTAATGCCACTTACATGTGGAAATTGTAGTAAATATAAATATGTAGTATCACTGCAACTGGCCAGTGTCAGAATGCAATTTATGTAACATTGATTTTTCAACATATACAAATTAAATTAAATTTATATAATACTGAAAATGTCTAAAAAGTAATATTTATTATACCTAAATAATAATAGAAAATTATGAGTCTACACATTAGTGTCATTTAATAAATATTAATAATAACACTTAGTCACAAAGATTTTTTAAAATTATATTTTAAATTGTTTATAAGGCAGTTCCTTTATTTACTTATTTTTAGGAGCTAATACAAATACAGTCTTTTTATAAGTATTTGTGTGAACTCTCAATTGGACCATACTTTATTTTGTTATTTATCTTGCAAATTTTCATCTGTGAAAAGGATTATATTAAATACGACAATTGACGTTATCTGAGCGAAGTGAACTTATTTTTAAGATAACGCAATAAAGTTGTTATTTATTTAAGATTTCCCTAAAATCTCAATGTCTAGAAAACTAGAAACGACAATAAGGACCCCATCTCAAATAATATCACATTTATTATTAAACTTATAACTGATCGCATGTATTTATATAATGCATTTTACTCGTCTGTTTGTCGCAAAATCCATAGATTCATATAAAGCTTATTTTACGAGTAAGCTTTATATGAAACGTCAAAGTCAATTCTAGCGAAAAGATTTACGCGTCAATAAATCTTTTGCCTCTAACCGTTTAATTGATGCGAGTTTCTTGGAAGTAATCAAAGCTACGAACAATATGAGGTACTGATAGTTTAAAGTTGAATTTCATATGATTTATCGAAAATATAAACTACTCCTCTGATGTGAGACAAAAAGATTATTAATAATAATAATTTCCTTTATTTAGATCATAATTAAGTTAGATTCATAAAAATATTCGTATGTAAGATTACTTATATCTAAGTATAATAAATTATAAGTATTAATTTTATTATTTGTATAATTATTAAGTATTAATTATTATTACTTTGTATCTACGACTAAGTCACGAGTAAATTGTATGGAAACTAAACGTGTCACTTACTTTGTACCTACGACTAAGTCACGAGTAAATTGTACGGAAACCAATTGTGTCACTTACTTTGTACCTACGACTAAGTCACGAGTAAATTGTACGGAAACCAATTGTGTCACTTACTTTGTACCTACGACTAAGTCACGAGTAAATTGTACGGAAACCAATTGTGTCACTTACTTTGTACCTACGACTAAGTCACGAGTAAATTGTACGGAAACCAATTGTGTCACTTACTTTGTACCTACGACTAAGTCACGAGTAAATTGTATGGAAACCAAGTGTGTCACTTACTTTGTACCTACAACTATGTAAGTCACGAATAAATTTTAGTGATGTGAAACCACTCGCCGAAGAAACGAAACACTTCTCTCGACTCGGTTTACCACTTTTGATGAATTTTAACAATTGATTATAGCGCAGTTAGGCATTTTTATGTTTTGTAACGATGAGCAGTGCGAAAAGTAGGAGTTTAGCGCCAACTTTGGAACGCGCAGCGACAGACAGCTTGCGTTATCTATCCCTCTATATATGTGATTGATAGATTTAAGTGAAACGGAAGTAAATTGCATCTTTCGTCACAATTTTAATTACTGTTTAATGGTAAAAATTTAAAAATTTAATAGGTATTTGATCTTGATATAGGTACGTTTTAAGTAGTCCTTGAAAAAAGACCGCATAAAACGAAACGCGAAACGGCCAGGTGAACAGATGATTAGAAGAAGCCAGTGGATGAGAGGAGCCGAAGACCGTGTGTGGCGGTCAGCTGCGGGAGAGGCTTACATCCCGCAGTGGGGAGACAGAGGTGGATACTTTTTGCGGTTCTTTGAACAACTAGTGATGTGCGTTTGATAAGAACTTGAGAACATTAAATGTAGGGGAACTATTAATATCTCTGTCACTCATGTGTGGTATGCGAAACTGATTAATGTTTTGGGTTCAGCTGACTATCCTTAGTCGAGATATCCAAATTCCATTGTCGTGATCACTACACAACATGAAGATTTCGGAGAAATTGAAAATTGCATCCCAACGATTTTGAGAAGTGACATATAGTAAACGAAATCCTTATAAACGGCCTGCAGGTTCTCAGACGAAGTCGGTGTTTAGATGTTTAGTTTATAATAAAACACCGGCAAAATGGCATTCGGTAATTGACAACTCGGTTCGCACCTGAGAGCATTTGGCAACAATCCCAAGTTAAATATAAACCGCATACCGCATAAACGTTATAATTCAATTTCGGGTTCAATACCCGAAAATCGGGGTGAATTTTATGTAGTGGCAACACCGCACGCACCTGCAGCGATGCGCAGGCGCCACGATTGGATTGGCTAATTTTAGCCGCACACGAAGCCGTTATGTCACACCAAGACAATGCTTAACAGTCCATATACATGGTTTAAAATATAACTCATCCAGTATAGGGCGCTTCCTGGTTCTTGTGCTAACATTTGGATGTTATTTGGACAGTTATTGCGTGTCACATAATGTATATGCAGGCTTTAATTATACTAATAAGGACGAATGAGGAATAAGGAAACAGTTCTGATCATTTTTATTGGGTCTGCGTGGACATTCACGGCATATCGTTCGCAAGTTCCTATATCATCTTCAAGGAGAAACGCGAACGAAATTTTATAAAATTTATTTCGTGATTACAATTTGCAAAAACTAAAACTGTTAATTCCCGCGTGGCGACCGGCGAGCCGGCTTCAAAATGGTACCACTCCATCTCTTCTTGTGGGTGTCGTGAATGGCGACTAAGGGCTATCACAAGCCCCGAGGAACTAAAACAGTGAATTCGCCAACCTGTTTAACCCAGCTTGGCGTTTTAAGTCCGCACATTCCTCATGCACATGACAGTGTTTACGAGGAGGCCCATGTCCAGCAGTGGATGACAATAGGGGCGGTTAAGAAAGTGAGAATGTGGTGGGGAGCTATTGCTATCCCTTTCTCTCGTGCGTGGTGCTCATGATAATATAGAAAAATAACGTCACGGCTCCTTTGTGTCACATTTTCCAAGATTTGATTCACAGATTGAATCTTAATTTATTTCATTATAGGCATTTATAGGTGGTGTTCTAAAAATAGTCAAATAGACTATTCTACTAGCACAGTCTAAGAATTCATACGATTACTATAATAAAAACTGTTAACATTGCAACATTAACAACGTAGTTGGACCAGCGGATAAGTTCTTAAATCAGTTGTTGAAAAGGTCTGATTCTTCATTCTATAAAAAGATGGGATAAAACTTTAGTTGATACATTCGTAAACCATGTCCAGCCTTTTTATCATCCACTGATGGACATGGGCTTTCTTGTCTTGTCATGAGGGTTGTATGGCCTTAAAACGGCACGCTGGCCAATCGGGTTGGAGAGTCGACTCTATTAGAGACGGTGTAGTTCCTCAGGGCTCGTGGCAGCACGTTTGTTATCCCTTGCTCGTCTTTTATGACATACAACAACAACCAAGAGCAATTAATGAACCATAAAAAATAACCATTTCGCTTTCTTTAGAAGAATAATGAGAATGAAAAAGTTGATTACAACATCTGTTACACCAACTGTTTGGTCGCGTGCCAATTAAACAAATCGCAATAGTATGTCAGCTCGTTTGTATCTAGTTTAGAACAACTCATCGGCAATGGCTAGAGTTTCAAGTGACTAACACTTCATTTATAGATAAGTGACCAGTAATTGACTGAGGCTACAACGCTTTGCCTACTGAAATGAGTCGCGGACTATGGGGTCATTAGTCTTGTTCTTATCAAGGGCTTGGAATCACTTGGTATGTGACCGGTACCAAAAATAGGGTACGGTAAAAATCAGTACATCTGCGTATCTGTTTAGGTACTTACGTGCCGGTTCCATTCTGGTAGGTAGGTACTTTTTTTCTGGGAGTTTAACCAAAATTACAATAAAACTATACTATAGGCTTTAAAATTTGCGCGCCCGCCGCCATTCGTCTGTCGGAAAATACTATTTGAAATACTGGCAAAATATAGTTATTATAGTACATTTTATTAGCATTGAAATTAAGGGGGCTACTTGAGCCCCAATGCCCCAAAAACCTAGAACCTATTGGGACCTATCTGTATCAAAAGGTGTAGGACACATCAATCAGAGGTGAGCTTCAGATATCAACTGTTTTATTGATTAATTATACCTTATTACTATAGTTCCAACATCTTACAAAGGCCGGTTACGATTAGTAGTGGTTGTACAACACCTTATTATCAATACTCTGAATTAAAAAAGCCTTTTAAGGCGGTAAAACTACGCTTTTAAAAATTAATAACATTTTCCTTTATATATAAAAGGCGGGGCCTCTCAAGGGTCGCGCCCGGGGCTGTAGGTCTATCCTAGCCCCTAGGTTAGTCCGCCATTGGATACGTATGACCGAATGACTCGAGGCTGTTTAGTCTGGATGTCTCAAGTTAATTTGTAGAAATTCAGAAAAACAATTAATTCAAACTGCGGTCAAAATCATATATTGTAATGCCGTTGGAACAACACAACGGAAACCCGTTGTGGATCGCTAATTGATTATTAAAAAAAAACAGTAATTATCTAAAGCAATATTTAACATTTTCTTCTGTGTATGGTTATTATTGAACTATTTGTATGAAGTCATAGAAATTTAGAATAGAAATACTTGTTAAGCTTAGTTGAACGTAAATCGTGCGATTTGTGAAATAACCGTATTGCTAGGAAAAAGATAATATATCAGTCAACTTACAAAGATAAATATATCCCTTGGACAAATAAAACAAGTAAAGATAAAGATATTGTGAGCAGAGATTATTCAATTATTGACATGCAAGTCATCGGATGAAGTAAAACAGATCGATCCTACTGGATGTAATTGTACTATTCGTGAATACAAACAGTGAATTACTAGTTCATGAACAAAATTCTCTAAATCGGTTTAGTAGTTGTAAAATATTGACAAGAATTTCGCAAGTATTGCAACACTGATCAATATCAACTAAAATTTTTCTATACGTTTTTCTTTTTAATTTATTTTATACCCGCCCACAAAGTCACAAAGTCGCGGGTCACAAAGTCACCAGGGGAGTTGTGAGTGCGCCGTCGACCTTGCAGGATCCTATTTAAGAAGAAATCGTAACAGAAATGTTTGTCCTCACTAAATGTAATTGAATACGATTTGACAATAAATTAAGAGTGGCCCAAAAATTCACCCGCGGGGAACACTCAAAATTAATCTTTGTATAATCTGTACGTTTTTTTTCTATTCTTAGCTTTCAATGCAGCTTAAATTTATTGGCGATGATTTCTATATAATTTTCAACCGTTATTTATGATTCTTATCGGAGCCAAAATTAAAATCACAACAATCTTGTATGTGACTGAGTTATTAGCGAGTTGTTTTTGTCATCGAACCAGTAATAAAGTCTGAACGGAAATGCGAGCGTAAGATCAAAACGTGGTTAAATGTCAAACCCGAAGTGGTTCGCGCCTGTATCTAGGTCAGATAAACGGTAGTCCGAAGCGACGAAAGCATTGTTATCCAGGTATTTAAATTTCGTATATTTTCTTTTTTACTTTTATTGAATACAAGTCAGACGGATGCTAAAAATAACTACATGTTAGCAGCGAATGAAATTCTGATCCTATCTAAAAGAAAAAAGATCGCCTTATGGAGGTAACAAAGGTTTACGTGTTCTAATTTCTGTGTTGTAGCGTTTCGATAAACCTTTATTAATTAAGATGATATAATGTGTCGTATGTTGTCGGCAAGCTTTAGAATTACACCAACTCATCTCTTCTCGTGGATGGTCGTAAAAGGCGACAATGATGAGGAAAAATACTCTAAAGACTCGGCAACTCGCTTGGCCAGCGGGCCATTTTAAGGCCATACATTCTTCATTCTCCAGCAGTGGATGCTAAAAGGGCTGGTTACGAAAGCGTTTTACATAAGAGTAGATAACGTTCCTTTCGAAGATAATTAAGCAGATAAAGATGAATTCGTATCATGCAACTGTTTAATTTGGTACCAGTGAGGTCCAAAATTTTCTGGCCTGACATATTTCTAGATGTCAAAAAAAAAAAACAAATTATACGTCATTGTAACTGTTATTTATCCTGCTAATTCGTGTAGGTATATTTAAAGTCCAACCCTCAGTAGTTCTGATTCCTCGACCCTTGGAACAACAGGAAGTCGCAAAATCTTTAAAATGTTTAAACCGGAATATCGTTCCGTGATTAATTTTCTTATAACGGAAGGTGTTAGTTAGCCCGACCGATATCAAACAAAGGTTGGATAATGTTTACGGGGGTTCTTCTCCATGATTTTCCGCCGTCAAAGATTGGTGTAAGCAATTTCGTTTAGGACGAGAGTCCATCGACGACGAACCTCGTTCCGGTTGACCTTTTGGAGCACTCACTCCACAACATCAAATTAGTGGAAGAAGTTCTGAGCGACGTACGGCTAAAGACGCAAGAAATAGCAGCTAGGACAAGGCTTTCAAAAACTTTCAAAGGCTTTCATGAACATCTTGATATGCGAGGTAGGTGCCAAAACTTCTTTAAAGTGTGCAGCGAAGTGAATGAGTAGTATATTCTAACTAAGGAACTTTTGGACGCCATTCAGAGAAACGGAATCGATTTTTTTGAGGCAGATGTTACTGGAGATGAAACTATGGTTCTTTACTATGATCCCCTTTCCAAACGGGAGTCGATGGAGCGACGTCGTTCTGGTGAAGCACCGCCTAGAAAGGCAAAGGTGACTCTCAGTCCACCAAAAAGATTATAGCTACGATATTCTGGGATTGTCAAGGGATATTCCTTATAGGCATAAAAGAACGCAATACTATGGTAACTGGAAGCCATTATGCTAACCTTATACAGCAATTACGAGAAGCAATCAAGCAGAAACGTCGTGGTAACTAAGCTAAAACTAAGCAGAGGTGTGCGGCTTCTTCATGACAATGCACCCGTCCACGTCGCCTCATCTGCGAAAGCTGCTGTTTTTCAACGAAAATTCTCCACCCACCCTATAATCCCGACTTGGTCTCCAGTGATTACTGTTTGTTCTCAAAAGTCAAGGCCGACTTAAGGCGTAGAAGATTTTCCACTGATGATGAAGTGACCGCTGCGGTTTTCGCCCAATTTTGATGACAAAACTTCAATAGAAATGCTAATTAAACTATCCGAAAAGTGTGTTGAAATAGACGGAGACTATATTGAAAAATAAAAATAATTTCATGACCTTGAGTGTCCTTTTTATTTGTCAGACTGTAAACTTTTGGACCTACCCTCGTAACTGTTTTAATTTGCGAACATTTGGGCATTTATTTGTCAAACATTAGATATAGATGTACGCGTACTTTGTATTTGCCGGTCCGTCAGGAGTTTTGTTTCATCAATAGTAGGACAAAGGTGTGTTTTGGTTTAGTGCACGTAATCCGATGGTGATTCATATGTCCATGCCTTGTATAGTTGTATAATAACACAGTGTCCTGTTAGATCTAACTAAAAAGTATTATAGCAATTAAACAACTTTGAACGGTATAAATCGCGTATATTTAACATTATTTTTATCCCGACGTTTCGAATACTTTGCAGTGGACGTGGTCACGTGGTCAGTCACTCTGTGACCACGTCCACTGCAAAGTGTTCGAAACGTCGGGATATAAATAATGTTAAATATACGCGATTTAAACCGTTCAAAGTTGTTTAATTGCTATGTATAATAATCGCGAAAACCTAAGAAAATATTAAAAAGTATTAGTCAACAGAGTAAGTGTAGTTATACCAACCTCTTTGCAGCCCTATAATAATTCATTAAATACCCGGCTATGTGATATCAACGGTAAAAACAACGTTGTACGGATAAATTAATTATTAATTTTCAGATTAGAGAACGGAATATAAATCTTAATGCCTTTAATCAAGTTGTTTGCGAGTCGCAAGAAAACATTTTGGAAGGTCTGTTTGACCCAGTTTTATATACCGTCACCGGGCCTCCTCCTATATCAACATTCTTGTGCATGAGAGATGTATAGCTTAAAAAGACTAATTACTGACCAAGCGGATTGGCGAGTCCATTCTTTTAGAGGTGGAGTAGTTGGTTCTTCAGGGCTTGTGGTAGTCGCTTGGTTATCTCTTAGTCGCCTCTAACGACACCCAAGAAATGGGAAGAGATGGGGTGGTACTATCCTAAAGTCGACCGACATGACACCACGTGGACGCTATATCCTAATATTTGTACATTGTTACACATCCCAAGTTATCAAAACTTCAAAAAAAAATCTTGGGTAGTCGCGTACAGGAATCCTCCTACACATATGCGTACAGCAACAATTTTTTTTGGTGGCACAGGAATACACACCCACACAGTGACAGAGAAACATACACATGCATTTGGATATTGAACACTAAAATATTTTCCTTCATATTTATTACAAAATTCAATGTTACCTGTTTATTTTGTAAGCTGTTCACCTGCAACATAGACTTACCTATGGCTGCAACAATGAATGTTACTTCGCCACCGTACTTACTAATATGGTCAATGTAAATACGGATCTTTATAAATCAAACAACACTAGATTTTCGTCAAAATACAGTCCTCTATAAATCCTAAGTAGATATACCAAATGTTAGTCCATAGTTATTAGTCAATACAATCATATCCGTGTTGAAAATGACAGTTCTGTCGTGTTCTTTCCAGAGAAAATACGATAGATACGGTCATCTCTTCTCCTGCTGCTCGTTTTTAAAAGGTTCAGTGCATCTAAATAAGAAACCGCCTCTACTAATAAGTTTCCTAAACAGATTTAAGGCCTGTTCACACATAAGTGAATTTCGCTGCCGCCTGCGGTAAAGATGTCTAGGCGATATCCCGCCGGGTGTATTGTAAGAGTACCGCAAAGCCACGCGTTTTACCGCTTGGGGAAGCGATACTCTTAACACTGGGCCTAGGCCGCTATAAGCGGTATATCGCTACCCGAAGCAGTTAGCGAATATCGCCTATGTCTGAACCAGGGCCGTCTTAAGTCTATTCTGCGCCGGGGTGCGGGAGTGTATCCTAAGACAGTCAAACATCCTATTGTGTATCCTATGACAGTCAAATATCCTATTGTGTATCCTATGACAGTCAAATATCCTATTGTGTATCCTATGACAGTCAAATATCCTATTGTGTAATTGTTTACTATAGCGTTATATTTTTTCATTACCTTTAAAAGGTGGGCGCCCGGGGTGCACCGCACCCCTTGCACCCCCTGGTAAAGACGGCCCTGGTCTGAACGATGGAATTATCGCGCACATACGCGAATATCGTTAGCGCAGACGGCAGCGAATACCGCTTATATCTGAACAGGCCTTATCACGACCTCGTATGAATACGCTGTGAAGCCATGCCCCCCATCTTAACTGTGGTTATAAGAAACAAATACTTTATTAAAAATGTTGGTGTTGTTACGATAGTGTGTAACATTCTCGACCAATCAGATTCGTTATACGCTGCTTAAAAGAAAGTTTTAAATCGTATTTAATTTTAGTGGTAATCTATACTAATATAATAAAGAGGTAAAATTGTGTGTTTGTATGTTGGGGTTAATCTCTGAAACTACTAAACTGATTTCAAAATTCTTTCACTAATAGGAAGCAACATTATCCGTGTCTAATATAGGCTATATTTTATTTTGATTTTTTTTAAAAAAAGCTTCTAAACCGAAGTGAAGCGAGGGCGGGTCACTAGTATGAAAATAATACAGTAAAAGACACATAAGTAAAAAAAAAACTAAAAGCGTTAGTTAAAGAATACATTTATTTACTACAAGCTCATTATAACTATTCTATGTTAGTAATTGAAGTACATAATCATTGAGTTACCAATTATTTAATCTAAGTTTACAAAAATATCCAAAATTAATTTTCACATAAAAAGTGAAATTTATCCATTTTGACCTTTACGTAAACGTAATAAGATTTATTACTATTAATAACTAAATATATTGGATGTACAATAATCAATCGTTAAGCCACTATACTTAGTTCTTAATTTGACGCCATAAATCAAACATCGGCAATTATACATAATATATTATTATTTGTGTTGTTAACCCAATGATATCAGGTCATAGTCGTACGTATTGAACATCACAGTATTTATTTTAAGGGCGCTTGTTAACGATACGGTAGCGTTTCAATGTCCGGTGACTCTTGGTCTTGAAAGGCCATTAGAGCCACAAGAATTTAGCCATTCCGAAAAAAAGAGACACGGTAGCGTAGGGCAACCGTATAATATGCTTATTCACAAAAACTGCGAACCACGCACCGGTTTCACGGCTAGCGTATTAGGTGCAGTCTTCGTGTGTCATTTTTGAGTGCTAAGCTGTTGACGTTTATTATGACGAATATCAATAAGAAAATATTGATAGAAAGTTTAAAAAGTAAATAAAAATTTAAAAGAAAGTAAAAGAAGTAATTGATTATTTACTTGCTATAATAAAAAAATAAATAAAAAGAACACAAAAATCAGCACAGGTAAGCGGTCGCGAGATGGTTGCGCGCCGCGCCGGTGTCGTTAACAAACTCTCATACCATAGACCTTCCACACAACACTGGCGAGTGACGACGTATCAATCCGCCGCCGCGCGCCGTAGGTTTTAATGTCAGTCCGCCGTCGGTAAAATTAAGAATAAAAGATCGTGGCTCAAAAATTATTTCATACGACCGTACTGCTTTCTATACGTATCCATATTTACTAATACAAGCACAAGCATTCTGTTAGCAAACTAAAACTATGTTTACTACGCATTACTTGTAATTAGATTACATAATTTTAACTAACTATAATATTCTCCAAATGGTGACCTTGATCAAGGTCATGGCTGAGTTTAGCAGAGAATAATACTACGATACATTAGCATGGTCGTTCCCAGATTCCGCCCGATTCCGTAAAATGGGATAAGTTGGTTAATTTTAAATATACCATACCATCAGCCTGTGTCTCTCCAGTGCTGGATGTAGGCCTCTCCTAAGGACCGTCAGAACACACGGTCTTCTGCTCGTCCACCTAGCGACTACCGGCGACATTCTTTAAGTCGTCAGTCCACTTGGCGGAGGGCGTCCCTCACTACGTTTCCCGGCACGTGGTCTCCATACGAGGACTCGTATCCCCCATCGATTATCGGTGGTGCAGCATATATGGCCTGCCCCGTGCCACTACAGCTTGAGCTATATCGGCTACATTAAGTTCGTTACGGATTTTGACCAGCAAAGAAACTTCGAGCATAGCTCTTTCCATCTGAGCGACTTTAAATTTTAACTATACACAACATCTAAGTAATTAATCTTCGTTCAATATGAGCCTATAGGACGCCACGTACGAAGGGCAGCGCGAGACGCACTCCGGCCAGATGATCTGACTATTGGAAGAAATTCGTCGGTGGTGAGTGTTTTCAAGAGGCCTATATCGAGTAGTGGTCCACGGTTTGAAGAATTTCGCCGGCAACGGCTGGATGAGAAAGAGCGGAATATGTGAAAGAGCTCTATAGAAATACCTCTATCTATACCTGTATAGAGGCATAGTTATAGAGAAGCTGATGGTGTATGGTTTGGATCTCTGCAATAGGTGGAATTATTCGGAAATTTCCCCAATGTTTTCGAGTTTGATGGAATCCAGGCCAAAGTCACACCCGCGAGGTAATTTTGTTATAGACTGTATTTAGAGCAAAGTTCTGGCAAAGTACATAATCGTATGATATAACATTTAGATTTTTTGGCAGATTTCAAAGATATCTTAATTTTTTTTTTTTTGGAAAGAATTTCACTAGATTTCGACTAAAACTGATCAGCTATAACAATAATGAGTTTTAAAAGTTACCTACGAAATTTATAGACAAACTGAAAACTGAAGAGTGCATTTATGAATCGATTGAAATTAAATTCGGCACAAAAATAGGGTTTAAATTTCGGTTATGTTCGTAGGTACTTGGCCAAATCGGTAAAGTCCAAAAATACAAGTTTTCAAATGGGCGATGGTGATTTTGTACAATATTTTAGAAGGAAAACAATAATTTTTTGATTGTATGAATGATAATTAAAAGTGGTATGAATGTTGCATACGAATTTATAAAATATGATTATTAATTACCTAAGAAAGTGAATACACAATCAAAATTGATTAAAGTGTTTGCGGTACTAATTGGATCAATAGTAGGTACAATAAGGACACTCATAGATAGTAGATATACCGGCATATGCCCGTGGCTTTGCCCGCTTGGGCCCAGATTTCTAAATCTGGGAGTTTACTCTGATTTTACAAAGGCGAAGTTTCGGGTACGACCGATGTTCTAACGAAAGAAGTATAACCCTACTCTGACTTTCCTTCGATCAGAGCTCAATACATTAGGCATCTCCGAGTATCAAGGTATGTATTCGCTAGGGAACCCAACATAGCCTACATCCATCTGCATTAGTTTAGCTTGCTAAAAGTAAAAGAATTTTCAAAATCCGTCCGGTAGTTTTTAGGTTTTTTTTTTTACATATAAACAGACATAAAACAAGCCTCTCTTTTAAATATTATTAGATAATTAGTATAGACTAAGTGTTAGCGGAACGCTACGACTTGAAGAAGTTCGTCAGCAATGGCTGGTTGAGAAGAGTGAAAAATATGGGGGTGAGCCTTGGGAGACGCCTACACCCAGCAGTGAAGAGACATACATAGGTTGATGGTATGCCGTTGATGGTATGTGAATGTGGTGTCGAAAGCTAACACTAAATAGCACTAGAAGTTTGTTTCAATGTGCTACTTGCCTAAATTCCCAGCGGAATCTAGTCCACCTTTTGTTTCCTTTGCGACGGAAATAATATAAAAATATTACTCTAGATTTTTCCTTTCAAAACAATACTTTGGAGCAAAACAAACTAATGCGGCGTGTCATTCTGATTTATTGCCAAAACTTGCTAATTCTCCGCCAAGTTCTGTTTTACGTATTTTATATTTAATTTTAGGTGTTATTTTACACATGTGTTGTCTACATATTATTATTATTAGATGTAAAAATTATCACTAGCTCGACGGTGAAATTCATTGTGAAGAAATAGGCGTGCTCGAGAATTAAAAAAAATCTGGAGCACCAATCCGTACTGGGTCGGGTCCGTGTGGTGCATTATTGCCCGAAACCCTTAAAAATTTACGAGGGGAGGTCTGTGCCCTGCAGTGCGACTTATAGGCTGATATCGACAATAGAAAATTCAGGTTTAAAATATGTTAAAAAAAGTCATAATAAATATTATTTAGTTTAAATTTTAGTCTATCCAACTGTAAACTGGTCACCAGTTTAATAAAATATACAAAAAAGTAAACTATATATTTATATAAATGAGAATTAAGAAGAAATACATACTATTACTAAATCCATTTATAAAGAAAAAAATATATTCCAAATTATTTTATCATATTATATGTAACAATTATACTACATGAGATAATTAAAAAAAAATCAATTAATATCTTTGTAATATGGAATAGGTATATATTTAATTAATTTAAATAATCAATAACTAAATAATAAAAAACAAGGCTAACAATAAAACAGGTTACAACTGTAAACAATATTTTTAATAGATTCTTATTGTACTAATATCCTAGTATGCTACAATTTCAGCCTATACATAGTCTACTGTGCCGGTCTATCTACGATAGGTGGGATATTTTATTTAAAAAGCTATTTGAGATTTTTTTTTTAATTTTCTCATATTTTGTTTGTGAAACACATAGCAAACACAAATAAATAAAAAAAAATATTACAACATCTTGATCAGGAAGCAAAACCAGTGAGAGAACTAGTTACAAGTAAAATAAGTTGCCTTTTATCAGTAGCAAAGCTTCACTTGTCTTGGAATGTGACATTTAAGTGACTAATGTCTCTTATTAGTTATCTAAGTAACTACTTACTGTCAATTCTAAAGGATAAGTAATCTGTTTTAGTTGATTGATGGTTCTAGACATCATTGAATGGTATATGTACTGAAGATTTTTGAGATAGTTATAGATTTACTGATAAATCTTAACATATATAGGTAGAGAATGTCTTCAGGCATTAAGCTCGCCTTTTGTAAAATAAGTGCAATAAAGTTTTATAAATAAATAACTATAATGTCTATACATATAGAGTGGTGATAGGCTAGGGGTATCTATACTCGACTCACATTTGTGTGATCGTAAGTTCAATCACACAAATGTGACACATAAACCTCAGCCCCTACCACTGAATTTCTACTTAAGTGTGGATGTTTAAAATTATCACTAGACCAGCAGTGAGGGAAAACATTGTGAGGAAACCTGCATGCTCAAGAAGAAAATCTGGCATATACATCTGTCCACACTAAGATTATGGCAAATTTTGTGGTAGATTACGGTCCGTAATCCTCTCGTGATTACTAGAGAAGATCTGTGCCTTGCAGTGGGATATTATTAAAATGATATCAATATAGGTATGATATCAACAATATACCTATAAAAAGAAATATGACTGAATCAACAACATGTAATTTTGCCAGTAGCTTCCATTTATGACGTAGAGACCTAAGAAGAGATTTCTTGAAATTCAACCCCCTAAAGGGGTTGTCAGTTTGTATGGAAAAAAATATTTCAGTCTCATTAACTTGAAACTCCATATATAGATATTCTACAATACAAATAATTAAACATAATTTATCATTTATCACAATTATGTCAGAGGTCTAAAATACAGGGTGCAAAATTTTGCATGGAATCTATATAATAATATGTAATATCTGAGGTTATTATCACCTTCAGAGGTGTGCATGATGCTAAAATAAAACTTGCCAGAGATAGATGGCAGTGCCATAGATTATGATGAAAACTATATTACTAAATCAAGTACAAACTTTTCCTATTACTTTGTTTTTATTTTAATTTTATTTAATTTAATACAATTTTTATTTTAAAACAAAGAAAATTGAAAATAAATTCAGGTTCTCCTAATACAATTTTATAGTTAGACTTGCTTAAATTAATAACTTAACTTGTCTCCGCTGATACCCCATATCAAGTAAAAACAAGCAAATGAAAGTAGGCTATGTTTGGGTTCCCTAACATTATGCCAACTTAACATAATGAGTGGCAAGTGTTAAAATACAATTTTAAACAATTATGTAATTTGAGATTTTACCTACATAAATAACATTTCAATTTCTTTGCTATTTAAAAAAAATGAACTTGAAAAAGTTGAGAAAATAACCAGCCAGTGTAATTGAGAACAATGTCTTCACAACAGGCTAAGGTGAAATATTTTCTAATTTGAGTTAACCTTCACCTACTAACGTATTTTCTATTGAGTATTTGAGTCATAACTTCGCCAATAATCGTAGTCATTTTGGCTATTTTAAGATTTTAAAACGCGCTCTACTAATTTCGTTAAAAGTGCATTACTCGCGCCAAAACATAAAAAAAAGACAGGCCACGCCTACGGTAATAAGATCGGAATGCCACAGATGATACATACATATAGCCAGAACCTTTTATTTTCACTTTTTTCTTTTTATAAATAAAGCCCCTACGTAACTGGCATTTCCGGGAACGACCTGAATTAAACTCAATATCTGAGTTATTAATAATATCCATGGTGTTAGTAAACATCTAACTATGTGCACAAAATCCAATGTTTATGTTAAAAAACTTACAGATTCCAATCACAACATAAAAATATTTTTTCATAAAAAACAACACACGTTCACTAACTACACTACTTTACTCAGATCTGTCAAAGTTTTTCAATTTCGGTGTTGCTATTTTGTAAAAGATAAATTCCCCCACAGCATTTAATGCAAAAGATTCAAAGTATCAATTAAATAGATATTCTTATAATTTTCTTTAATAATAAAATTTAATTCATTTATAACCTGTAATAGATCTGATTCATTCGTAACTATATTAATTTAACAAAGATTGATGATTTTCCATATCGTCAGTGTTGCCGTTGCAGCAAAACCAACGTCCCCAAAAGTCAACACTTCACACGAAATTGTTTGTCAGCTGAGAGGTTCACGTTACCTTTCCTAATTATTATTAGCAGTGACTAAAAATAGGTCAAATATTTAAAAAAGCCCGTTGGCACGCAATGCAGTCCAGAGCGGTCGTAATCACATTCGCGAAGTGTTGAGTGAGCAATCAATGCACTGCTTGTAGTGTTTTTTCTAATTTACACTAACATTACGTATATTTTGGTATCTATTTCAAGCGTTTCGGAGATAGTACGTAAGCGCATTAGAAACGTATGGATGTAAACTGAGTTCAAATTTTTATCGTAGGTACCTAGTATAAAGTTGTAAAAATTTAGTATCTGCAATAATAAAAGACGCAACTAAATTATTATTACTCTTCCCTCATTTATTTGAGTTTATGGCTTTATTTTATATTTTATAATCATTTATTTTGTATAAATGAAATAAAAATAAACAACATTCGCGGGGAAACGAGCGATTCATATAACGTCGAATTTTATCATATCAATATATAAATATGAACGTCAGAATATAAGTTATCAATCACTAGGAATGTATCAATTATTAAAGATATACTTTATGTAATGTTCAAAATCTACAAAATATTTAAAGTATTTAAGCCCCGTATTTAAAGATGATTACAGTGTTAATGTTGATGTTAAAACTGAATAAAACTTTTTGTATAAAAAAAAATTTAATTGCGTTCACCTGACAGAATAACACTTCAAATTTACCGATCGAATTATCTCGGTCGATAAATTGTTACAAGCTATAATGATACGATATAAAGATACAAGCAGTTTTACTTTGCTCGGTATGCATAAATGGTCTAAGACAGCTAATACCTGGTGTATATATTTTACATATTCTTGTATTACTTACTCCGTTAGTTCAGTGACCTGAAGTTGATCTTGGTCTCCGATACCAAGAGGCGCCATCGTTTTCGATTCTGTGTAAGTTCGTGTCAACGGGCTATGTGGAGCTCCCGCAGGTCCTCTCCACTTCGTTTTTCCTGTGGTGCTCTAGCGGTCTACTATGGGTTGTCCCACAAATTATTGCGATTTGCCGCCGCTTGAAAAATGGTTACAATACCTAAATTCGTTGAATTACGAGTATATAAAAACCCCAGAAATTATAAAAAGAAATCGTCCTAATCGTTGGTTGAACAATGTTCGACGCACCCATTTGTCGGGAAATGGATACCAGATTTATAACTCGACTTCTAAAGTTAACGAGAATTAACATTTTAGAAAAAAGAAACAACTATGATTTTTACTACACCAGTGTACGTACGTACTTGAGGTGCATACCCATGCAAATGCTGTTAAATGCAAGAGACAAAGTTTAACTGTTTCAAAAGATGCTCAGGGCTATGTTAGCACGTATGGGAGACCGCTTGATTAACATCACCGTTCATAAATCACAATCAAAACGTTTAACTTTGCATTACTACAACGGTGTGCGCAGGCGTTATTCTGTTTAATAATACTGGCACACAGATTTATATCATTCATTGCTTTTCAAGCAAATGTTGACTTGCGTAAATTAACTTTAAGTACTTCGTTTCGGAAATTGTAATTTGTGTCAACAATGAGTGTATACTGGAAAATAAAAGATCCAATGAACAGTAAACATTTTTATTGTAAATATTTTTATTGTATCCCCTTACATTCGCGATGCACTCGGTGGCTTTTTCAAAGCGTTTTTGGAAACTTGCAATGGTATAATTAAATCATTTTATATTTTGACTACGGAGCCTGCGTTAATTATCGCTTTTATTCAATCAGTATTAGTGAAGGCAGCAGCAATAAAAAATGTCATTGGTTATTGACCACCGCAAGTTTCCACTCGAAGGTGGCGAAATTATAAATTTCTAAGCAAGTACCTACGCAATTACGTCTTCAGTCGACTTTATAATGCACTTGGACACTACAACACTGTTAATTCTTTCAATTGAGCTCATTGCCAAAATGATACAAATGAAGAAAACATGGTCAGTGCACATGGAATTCATACGTTCTTTGTCTTAAGGAACCAAAATATTTAGTTTTATGGCCAAATTAGATTCTAATGCAAAACTGTGATAATTTAATTTATGAATACATTTACGAATATTGACAGTTTAGTGAAATCTTGAAAAATAACGAATTTTTTAATGTTTTATTTTAAAAGTCAGATGTTGGAGCATGTTTCTATTTAAACAGAGTTTTGAACTACGAGTATGCGAATTTTAAGTTAAAAAATCATAAGTCAAAAATTAATAAGTCCATACTGACATTGTTCCTAGATAATATCATATTATTATAGGTATCTACGTATATAACACTTTAAAAGCAGCAAGCATTTACTGCTTATATACGTATAGTAAGTGCACAAAATATGTAGTGGAATACAAGAGCTCATTGTGAAGGAAATCGTATTTTGCGTACGTATTTTTAAATGCACCTACAAAATTAATTCGCATTTCCATGTGGACTGATCTCACATAGGTATACAAACAAACCAATAATAAAACACAAGAACGTTTTAACAAATTAGCGAACAATGATTAGAGATTTCTTGGTTAATATGGACACTAATAATTACAGTTATTTTATTATTAAATGAGCACTACGTTTCATCTAAATTAATTAATAATGTACTGTGACATTAAGTAATACAGTCTAGATAAATGCTCTCCCTTTCAGTGTTGCTAACGTGAAAAATTAGTTACATGAAGTCATTGCTAAGTAGTGTGACAAATGGTAAGTTGCTTAATATTTAGTTTAAAAAAATACATTTCTTTGCTATTGTGTAATGATGGAATATTTTTTATTATAAATTTCGTTTAGTGAGTGATAGCACAGTAATAGAAATGATAATATCTTAGAAAAAGGTCCTCAGTGTCGGGTTTAGTTTAACAAATGTGGCGAGTTTAGTGAAATATTTAGAAATATAACATATTTTATTACTTTATCCCCAAAATAAGTTTTTTAGAATTTTGAAGTATGTTAGAAAGTCCTAAAGTCAAAAAGTAATAGTACTTGAAATACACTTACATTATATCCACTAGCCCCATTTTGCTACATTTTTTTCAAAAAATGGTCTATATTCCAGCATTTGAATGCGAAATAAGGTATTTTAAATGTCATGCCGACAATAAGGTCCCTTTACTAAGATAATGTCGTGCATGTTGATAGATTTATAATAAATAAGTAGATATTGTTTACCTACAGCACAAATAAAAGTGTGAATAGAATTATAATGTCAAACAAATACTCCAATGATTGTTCCTCAAGCCTCATTCAACAAGACAATTTAAGGCGATTTTGCATAGCGACTAACCGCTATTTTCATTTCATTTAAATTTTTATCTAAGATAGTTAAAGTTCATTCTAGTTACAAATTTGTAAGATGTTTAGCGTAGAAGAATATTATTTTGTTAACAAATAACTATATTATTTTTGTTATAATAAATAGTTTAAATAGTATTATGTTGATGACTAGTTTAAGGTAAAGTGTAGTCACTAGATCGTTATTAGAATCTAGATAGCATTAAACTGTAGATAATTATTATTATTATTATAGCAAACAGTGGCTAACTTTTTTATAAACATGCATTTTTATAAAAACAAAATATTTTAATCCCCTAAAAATGGGGATCTTTTTGTTACGTGTAACATTCGTTCAAAAAAATATGACATTTCGCGCCATTTTTATTTTTTTAAAAATGCATGGGAAAACTAGTCTTGAGGTAAACACGAGATTAGAAGAACTAGATTTAAATAATTGTTTCAAAAAGTGAATTTGATATTTAGAAAAATACTGCACTTGAAGTAAGTATAGAAAGAGTTGCATTGAAAACTGCATTGATACTACGTGCTTTGTCAGTATCACTCGAAAAAGTAGGGTAAATATAGATATTTTCAAATGTTACCAACTCAAAAAAATATTTTGATTTTGAAGGTATTTGAAGCCTTTGTCACGCACTCTCATTCTATTCTGCTCCCCACCATTATTATATCCAATTTAATAAATAGATTGTTTAAATTATACTTTTGTAAATATAACATACAATACAATTGCATTATTATTAACATATATTTTGTTAAAGCGATATGTTTTCTTATTGTAGCATTGTGTCTATGTATGCAATATTGTAAGGTAGTTTTTGAGATTATTTGAGTAAAGGTATCTTATTCTCGGTTTTAGTTTAACAGGTATTTAGGATTTAGTTATATCTGATTTTTTTTATTAAATTTTAAAATTAGATGTTAGAGCATGTTTTTATTCAAACGTAATATTGTAACAACGAAATTTTAAGTTAAAAAATAACCAAAACCAATAAATTTTACATCGAAAATAAGGTTCCTTTGCTCAAATACTATCATTTTTTTTATTTATACTCAATCGTGTTATCAAATACTACTCTTAATATAAGTAATACAATGCGTTAATGAATGTATAATGTCCCTAACTGTACATAATAAAGCTTTATTATAAAATAAAATCTAGACCTTGTTTTTATACTAATTTTAATCACACTAAGCTAGCTATGCGTAACTGGCCATTATACTCTATCCAATAGCGCGCCATTTTGTGAAAATGACGGAAATTCTAGTATGTATTCCAATGCAAAAGAAGGTTTTTATCGTCATCACAGAACAGTTAAAACAATTTTTTGCAACTACATCAATAAGTGATACATGGAAATGATGTAGTGACAAAAATCTGTTTTTAATTTTTTTCATTAAAAACGTATAGGCAAAGAAAAGTAAAATTACAGGCGTTTTGGGGCTAAAAGGCTTAAAACCAAGAGGACGCCCCACCCAATTTCGTTGATAACTCCCCGATACCGCGACCGAACATGTTTCCAACCTGAAAAAGAAAATTGTTTTGATTTTATTAGCCAGGCGAACGTAAGAAACTCCGTTTTACTGGAAAAGGAATGTAAATCGTCAAACGTCCTAATATTTCACAGATTTCCGGGATATTGCGTATACCAAAAAAATAAACTACCATTTACCAGTGTAATTATTACCCAGAATAAAGTTAAATAAACAATAAAATTTAATGTATACTCTCAATTTCGTATATGTATATTAGTAATCAGTATAGTATTGATCAATATATTTTTGGAAAAGTATTGAAACTAGGAAATGTATATTTAAATTGTATTTATTTTTCAACGTAATCACCTTCTAATCTAATACACATTGAATAACGTTTTGAAAGGACAAGATTAAATGGACCCTTTTTAAAATGAAAAAGTTGCTTATAGTAAATGTTGCAACACCTTTCATGAGTAAATGAAGCTATATGTTGCAACATCTTTCAATTAAAAAAACGTCCGTTTATATATATAGAAATTTGTTTACAAAACACATGGGTCGGATCAAAGGAGGAGGTTGAGGTATTAGGTAGCTTTGCATTATAATGATGGTTAAAATTTCACGTTCTGTATCTGTTTATTTTTTAAATGTTAAACAATGTGTTTAGAGTTGTGTTATCTGTGATTTGTTACCTTTCCAACGACGGCCCCGACGTTGCCAAGCTTCGCGTCCTCCGTGAGAGACTCCAATTTTGATTTGCCGCTTCGAGAACCTTCCTCCGACGAACCACCATCTTCGCCGCTAAATAAATACATAAAGATTTGAGAAAATAAAGAAATTATAAAGGAATCTCTTTACTCACACATTCGATTATTTATACTCTTTACTTTCGTGTATCATGAATATTCATAGGCAACAGTATCTCCACTTACCACCAGGTGGATTGCTTGCCCGACTAACACGCTTTCCAAAAAAGTGCATTTTACTGTTGAATAGCATTTATTATTATTATTTTTAAAGAACAAAATCCACTTGATGGTAAGTGTATACTGTCGCCCTGCGATGTCCGACATGATGACGCTCAGTCAAATGAAATGAAAGGTACATAATGACATTAATATACAATCATCGGGTGCTGTATCACATTGAGTAAATATCAGTAGGTACAGAGCGCAAGCTTCATACAAACCGGGCGCTATAGGTACCTACACTACTCCATAGCACAACTATGTGTGCGCGACCGCTCTCCGACTGGTTGACATAAGCGCTGTGAGGGAACAATAGTGTGACCATTTTTAGTAAATTTCTACTTTTTCAATAGATTTGGAAGCAAAAGGTATAAGTATTTAGTTGGTAGAAATGCGTTAGTAGAATTTAGCGGTTTCATTAAAATAAAAAATTTGATTTTAATAAAACTAAATTTTTAAGATGGCGTTTTTATTTTGATTTTATTATTTAAGATGGCTTAAGATTATTTTTTTAAATTTTTAATTTAAAAAAAAATAAGCTGGCAATACAGATGGACGATGAGACGATTGCAGGGGATTTCCCGTACCTTATAATTAATGTTAACATTGTACATCAAAGCAAAATGGATTTAATTGCCTGAATGTTGAAGTTGAGTTTTAATAAACAGGTCTTATGTAGGTACTTGAATCATTTCTATTTTACTGTGTTGTAACAATCAATATGGACGTTTGTTTTGTTCCGTGTTCCTTGTATGTGATTTACCACGTTCAACCTACCTTCTGAGACCTACTGATTCAGATACCCACCTACTTAATATTTTGTGGCAATTACAATGGATTGTTATGTTTTGCAGATTGATAAATATATTAAGAACACATCGATTGAAAATGAAGTCAAGAAGGCAGAAATGAAAATCTGCCTTCTTGACTTAAAAATAATAATATTAATCAATCTGCACTGAATGTGTACAGTTTCCATACTTACATAAAATCCTGAAAAGTTCGAACTACCCAACAAATTTCAAACCAATATAGATAGTTAAAAGATACGTGTTAGCATTAGTTACCCGGTGTCCTGCTGCGCCAGCAGGAGGCTGCAGGTGGCCTCCTCGGTGTGCATGCGCGCCGCCACCAGCTGGTAGTTCTTCGAGTTCAGCTTGTCGTCGATCACGCCCTGCAGCTCGAAGTCACTGTACATTTTCTGTTGAACAATAATTAATTTATTTATTAGCATTAATTCATTAACATTAATTTATTTTAGTGCATTATGGAATTATTGGTTTGGT
Organism: Sesia apiformis; assembly: GCA_914767545.1. Taxonomy (NCBI): domain Eukaryota; kingdom Metazoa; phylum Arthropoda; class Insecta; order Lepidoptera; family Sesiidae; genus Sesia; species Sesia apiformis. The sequence goes on along the minus strand of OU611972.1, from coordinate 2,372,271 downwards.
GCATAAATTATTGCACCTTTTTCTTATTATCTACTTCAAATCTCATTTTTAGTATGCAATCAGCTATTTTAGTATATGCTGACACATGGGCTTCCTCATGCATATTGTTTGTGCACGAAAGGTGAGGGGTGTTGTTGGGCCTTTAAACATCACGAAAGCCGAGCGGGTTGGCGAGTACACTGTTTAAGAAGTGGTGTAGTTCCTCAGGGCTTGTGGTAACCGCTTTGTTATCCCTTAGTCACGTGTTACGACACCCACAGGAGGGGGGGGGGGGGGGGGGGGGGGGCATGCGGTGGTACTATTCTAGAGACGGTTCTAAAGATAAATACAATAAATGAACTCTTGTTAACGAGTTCCCCTCTGATCGCTCAACGAGTTTCTTGATGCTTTTGCGATAGAAAACTCCAGATATCGACTCAAAGAATTCATTCAACCAAGCGCTCAATTAAAAATCATTATTAAATGAAACGCCGCGTTGTTTGGAAATTTAGTTATATATATATATTAAAATAACTTTGGTGTAGCTACTGATTAACATATAATACCTAGCTGTTGCCCACGGCTGCGCTCGCGAGGGTTTAATTTCGTTTAATTGTTGACACTCTGAATTTTAGCTCTGTGACACATTTTTAAGAAACGATTAAAAACGTGTTTTATTATTTGTATCGTAGAATGTTTATAACAAGTTTTAAATTAACAGGATCATCAAATATTTTTTTCCATACAAACTTTGATAGCCCGTTTCAACCCGTTAGGAGTTTAATTTCAAGAAATCTCTTCTTAGTGAGTAGTTACCTCATAAAAGGAAGCTACTGTCCAAGTTTCATGTTTCCAGCTTGAGAGGTTTCGGCTCGGCGTTGATGGATCAGTCAGTCAGGACATTTCTTTTTATATGTATAGATAACATAAATAGGTAAGCTTTTGGTACCTTCAAAACGATAGAGAGGCAGGCAACCTGTTGCGGGTGCAGCGCGGGCCGCTCCTGCAGCCACAGGTTGATTGTGTTCACCTGGATGTCGTACCAGTGCTCGAACAGCTGCAGGATCCACAGCTCGTCTGTCACCTAACCGTTATCATACCGTAGTTACCACGAATAATCAAATACACATGCTGAGGAATGACAAACATTTAATTTTAGCGCGCGAAATTTTCTATTTCTTTTTTTCCTTTAAGTGTAATGTAAAATTTCTTTTGAGAATAAAATTTTCTTTTTATCTACTTTATTAAGGGGGTTTTATCCATATGCCTCATGTCTGCCCCGTCATAACCTACACTACACGAGCTCAAAAGAAAAAGGAAAACAAATTAACCACTAATGGAGACTCGCAAACCTGTACAGTAATATAGAGAAAAAAGTTCTATAAAAATAATTAGCAACAAAGAGTACCAGTGAGGTCCAAAAGTTTCTGACCTCACATATTTCTAGATGTCTAAAAGAAAAACAAATTATACGTGATTGTTACTGTTATTTATCCTGCTAATTCGTGTAGGTATATTTAAAGTCCAACCCTCGGTAGTTCTGATTCCTCGACCCTTAGAACAACAGGAAGTCGCAAATTCTTTAAAATGTTTAAACCGGAATATCGTTCCGTGATTAAGTTCCTTAAAAAGGTAAGTGTTAGCCCGACCGATATCAAACAAAGGTTTGTGTACGGGGATTCTTCTCCATTCAAAGATTGGTGTAAGCAATTTCGTTTAAGACGATAGTCCAACGATAACAAACCTCGCTCCGGTCGATCCGTTGAGGCACTCACTCTAAACAACATCAAATTAGTGGAAGAAGAAGTTTTGAGCGACTGACGGCTAAAGACGAAAGAAATAGGAGCAAGGACAGAGTTTTCAAAAGCTACAGTCATTAGGATTCTTCATAAACATATTCATATGAATATAGTTAGTGCGAGGTGGGTGCCAAAACTTCTTTCAAGTGGACAGCGAAGTGAACGAATAGCGTGCTCTATGGAATTTTTGGAGCCCTTTCAGAGAAACAGAAACGATTTTTTGGAGTCAATTGTTACTGGGGATGAAACTATGGTTCTTTACTGTGATCCCCTTTCCAAGAGGGACTCGATGGAGTGGCGTTGTTCTGGTGGAGCACCGCCTAGAAAGGCAAAGGTCCACCAAAATGATTACGGCTTCGATATTCTGGAATTATCCAGGAATATTGCTTATAGACATAAAACAACGCAATACTAAGGTGACTGAAAGCTATTATGATAACCTTAGAGAGCAATTACGAGAAACAATCAAGCGGAAATTTCGTGGGAAACTAAGCAACGGTGTGCGGCTTCTCCACTACAGGCTGCATCGTCACGGAGAAACCACCGTAGATGTTAAAGCTGTGGCTTCAAAGTGTGGCTTCACGGAAACTCGCCACCCACCCTATAGTCCTGACTAGACTCCCAGCGATTACTATTTGTTCTCAAAACTTAAGGGGTAGAAGATTTTCCACCGATGATGAAGTGACCGCTGCGGTTTTCGCCCAATTTTGATGACTCTGACTATTTTTACACTGGGATAGAAATGCTAATTAAACGATCCGAATACTATGTTCAAATAGACGGAAAATATATTAAAAAATAAAAGTATTTTCATGAACTCGAGTGTCCTTTTTTTTTGTCAGGCCGGAAAGTTTTGGATCTCCTCTCGTATCAAATGCTATACAAAAGAGCATTCAGTGAGCGCTAATAAACTATTAAGACTCTAGCGTTAAAGGCTAGTGATCGTTATATTCTAAATATTTAATGTTTGATGGTCTTAAACCATTGTAGCTTAAAGCTTTAGTCTTAAACGATTAAGGTTAAGAAGATTCAATAGCACTAACATAGCGCTTGAGCGATGCATCACATACCTTCGATCTAATTTGGTCCATAGAGTTCCTCATGAAGTTGACATAACCCTGTCCGATGTCCTTGCCGGATCCCGACACGTTCGCGATCGTCAGGATCGATCCGATCAAACTTGAAATTGACAAAAGAAATCATCAGTCATTGTCAAAATCAATTTCATTGAATTTAATAACTTGAAAAAGTGCGGTTAGAATAGTTTTTGTAGGCTGATGCGTTGCGAGCATATCTTAAGACATTTCCTCGGAAGTGTCATTAGTATCATCCATCCACCAAAATGCATTAACCGTTCATCATTATTATTATAATGCATTATTATGATGCATTATTATGATGCATTATTATGATGTATTATAATGATGTAATTCAAACCATTTATGTGTGCAAATAAATACATTCTGAATAGCTATTGATAATGACTCATTAACAGAGGTCGGAATTAGGTAGTGTGATTTATGTACTTGCAACGAAATGTTGATTACATGGACATTTCCGGGATTTTTTGAATAATAATCCCAGGAATTGTAATTTATTGTCAACAGTATATTTATTTACTATCTCAAGGTACCGTGATGGTCTTTGAGTTGTATCGATAGCTCAGAGATAAGATAAGTAAAACAAAATTATTCAATAGTACTTAATATATTAATGATTTACATACATTAACCTACATAACCTACGATCGGTTTTTTAATATGCTATAGACTGAAATCCCGGGATTTGAGGAATATCCATATTATTATTTTGCTCTATGATATCATTGCAAGTACATAAATCACACTACCTAATTCCGACCTCTGCTCATTATTAACTGATGTGGACATTTAACACAGATGTCCATGGACAAAACTAACCGTTTAACATCAGCTTATTTACTAACTTTTTCATAAAAAGACTGGATTATAATTATCCCTTACCTGCCCTCGTCGAACCTGGCAATTTTAGCGAGCGTGGCCTCGAGGACCGCGGAGAGGCGCGTGGTCATGCCCGTGGACATCGCCTGCAGGCACGCGTCGATTTGCGCGTCCATTTTTGCGTGGTATTGGTACTGTGGGGGTAGAATAGAAAATGTGGTATAGATATTACCTACTTATACAGGCTTAAATAAAATGTGGTATAGGTACGTTCTACTTATACAGGCTAAAATAAAATGTGGTATAGGTACGTCTTACTTATACAGGTAAATAAAAAATACCTGCATCCTCTTAACGTTGAATTTCTATCATTAAAACTAACAACTTTTGTTCAGAGACTCCAAAATCGCATTCATCGCATTCGCTTAAGATCTCATTAATATTAAATTCAAGAATCATTAAATTTGTTAGTAAATCTTATTTTATGAACTAAGTGTTAGTACATATAACTTACAAAACTAATGTGACAAGAGTTAGGCGAGAAGATGCCTACCTGATCAACACCCCCCCCCCCCCCCCCACTCAGTGCCTGATAAATTATCGGACAATCGTATCCGCTATAACGCTCAGAATGTTGTTGGTGCTACACCTCGTTCTGTTTTCTATAGAAGCGATTTTCTTACGCATAATTGCGTGAAATCCACCTGTTCGCGTTTTTGAGAACACGTTGAATGCGCTGCAGAAAAGGAGAAGCCCAAATAGCGTTCTGAACGCATTATTACATTGAAAACGCAGGGCAATGTCGGACTGGGTATAGTTGACCCATAGCAAATATTTGATTTGATGCCTAGCAAAATATTTCTGTCACCAAGTAGCATACTACTGAACACTCCTGGCTAACCAGACAAAATTGACGTACTATATATGTCATTTTGCAGCTAATTCAAATTAAACAAATGTTTCTTATGCTTAAATTTCTTAAGGTAAAAACTAACTTAACTCTAGTAATGTCTACTCCAAAACAAGCTATGGGCATGCTATGTTTTAGAAGTGTTGTCAAACGCTTCTAAAATATAGGACAGGGAAAAAAACTCCACAACACAATGCAAAATAAAAAAAAAGAATCAACTCACATCATTCATCTAGAAAAAAGAAATGTTTTGATTAGAAACAAAACATAGATTGACGAAAATAGAAAATAAAATAAAATATTTTTTTCCGAAAGCCTATCCCCGCATCTTAATTGATTTCCTAGTCAGTTCATCAGTGTGTTGTACCAGCGCCAAGTTATATAGATGATTTTAGATGAAAATCGACTAAAGTCACGTGTCTGGATGACTTCATCGTATTTTTTTTTTTCGGAATGTCTAAATTCTTGTGGCCCTAGTGGCCTTTCAAGAGTCACCGGTCGTGTGACTTCATCGTAAGCGTTGTATCGTTTATTATAAGCAGAGGTCGGAATTAGGTAGTGTGATTTATGTACTTGCAACGAAATGTTGATGTTAACATGGACATTTCTAAGATTTTCTGAATAATAATCCCGGGAACTGTAATTTATTGCCAATTTATTCATATTTGTTTACTATCTTAAGGTACCGTGAAGATTTTTAGGGTTGTATCGATATCTCAGAGATAAAATAAATAAAACAGAATTATTCAATAGTACTTAATATATTAATAATTTACATACGTTAACATTCAATTTCAGTTTTTATATTTACAAACATTAACCTACAATTTTATCTAATCTATCATCGGATTTTTAATACGCTTTAAACTGAAATCCCTCAATTTGAGGAATATCCACATTATTCTTTTGCTCTATGATAATATCATTGCAAGTATATAAATCACACTACCTAATTCCGACCTCTGGTTATAAGTCGTATATGTGAGAAAATATAGATATTTTTTTAACAAATAAAACAGTATAAACAGACAGACTTTGGACTTTAATTGTGCAGTAATCGTAATATATCGATAACATAGCAGCGTTGTTTTAATCAGCATTTTGGGAAACTTGAGGATAGGCGGAGCATCCAATACTTTGTATCTGGCGAGGTTCGATGTATTTTAAAAGAAATACAATAAAAGAAATCAAAAGAATACATCATCCCCTCACGAGTAAGACAATATTGACACGGAGGGGACGCGTCCAACAGTGGACGATAAATGATCCGTTTACGGTTTACAAACAAAATGTCTTGATACTTACAATGTCGACCCCCTCAACGGAGCACAGCTTGAGCGCCTGGTTCTTGGCATCGAGCGCGACATTGACCATCGCACACGTCTCCGCCGGCAGGATGTAGTCGGTCGACATGAACGTCACACTCTTCTTCAACCACGACTGCAAATATTTTTCAGGATAAATTCATTAAAACTTTTACTACTTCTCCTCTTATTCTAAATATCTTATTATAATCTATATCTATACATATAATAAAAATGTAACTGATCGCTGTCTGTACATGAAAGATATATGAGAAAATCTATTATTGGGGGCCTTTATCAACGCAATATAACCCAAAACAATGATTGTTAGAATTTTTGTCCGTTTGTCTGTTTATCTGTGCGTTTGTGCGCGCTAATCTTCGAAACGGCTTAACCGATTTGGGTGCGGTTTTCACTAATGTATTATGGTAAGCTTCACTTAAAATTTAGTGTTTGTTTTATTTCAATCAGTTCATAAATAAAAAAGTTATATCAATTTAAAGACGATGTTTATAAACTAAAGTCCACGCGGACGGAGTCGCGGGCAACAGCTAGTTTCTAATAAATATAATCTACTCGTACGGCCGTGTCGTGTCTTGTGGTACCACCCCATCTCATTCCGTAGTTGGCGTGTCGTGGCCAGTAAGGTATAATAAGCCGCTACCACAAGCCCTAAGGATCTACAAGAGTCTCGTCAACCCACTGTTTGCTCCTCTGTGAGAGAGGGGTAACGTGGCCAGTCGAGTGCGCCCAGCGGCTGTGGGAATGCAGAATGCACACAATTGTAGGTGGAGAGTGCACGTGCATTGCCACGGTCGCTGAGTGCACTAGGCTGGCCCTCTCACAAGACAACCTTGAAATGTACTGCCTTTCCTACTTTACCGTATTTCCCCAATGTACTTACGTGTTTTGATAGTGAGTGAGATATGTCAGAGCCCATTCCCAACCCATCCTATCCCATCCCTCCCCATTTTCCCGATCCATACCTTAATCTGCAAAGATGGGTAGCGCATCCGAGGGCGTACAAACGTTTGTCATTCTAGACTGATGTTGGCATGTATCGCGGATGTCCATGGGCTACAGTTTCCACTTACCATCCGGTGGACTGTATGTTCGTCTGCCGCCATTTCTCTATAAAATTCAGTGTTCCGACGTTGTTAGTATTATTAATTACTGTAGAAATTATAAGAGCTGAACATGTATATAAGTACAAGGCCGGCAGTTACTACTCAGTCTGGCCACAAATACTGTTACAATGAAGAAAAATAAATAATATTCATTAGATTTTACAATCTCACGTGAACAATAAATGTTTTTTCTCATTTTGGCGCCAATCATCTTTAAATATTGTACTAATATTAAAATGGAGTGGGATGATAAAGAAAACCGTATCGCGGTAATTGCATTACACAAAGTAGGCATGGGGCCAAGTGCAATTTTTAAAACTCGTCATCCGCTTGATATATGCCGAATGTTTGTGTACCGGGCTATTGGTAGCTACATTGAAAGGTTCGGACGAGATAATGATCACAATTTAGGAAAGTTTTTACAATCAGAATGATAGAATTTATAATCATAACTCTAGAGAAGCTGCTCAATTGGTGAAGAGGAGACAACGTGGCCATTACCCATGGTTTGGTGGGGTTTGTGAGAGTGCTATCAAGGAGTGACTGAACCATATTTTTCTAGAAAAGGTATTAAAACGTCGGCTCATTGTACCAAGATACGTTTCTTGAGAAGGTCGTAAAGCCAATAACCAAACGTAAATGGCTCGTGAAGGTGAAGGTCGTACAACGTAAACAATACCTTGCTCCATAAATAAACAATGGTTGGAATATTCTCGACATCAATAGAGCTGAAGACCGGCCGTCATCTAGTCCAGATTTGAATCCGCTCGATTATGATATCGGTCTGTTGTAGAGAGCATGGCGTGCTCTCAACGTCACCATAATATTGAATCCGTAAATATACCCATAAGGGTGGCATTTGCCAATTTTCTCATGGAAAGAGTGCGTGATTCAAACGAAAACTGACCACAAATTTTGAAAGATTGTATAAAAGCTAATGGTGACCATTTCGAATAAATATTATATTTATAAAATGCTCATTTTTAAAATAACACAATTTCATCTAAAAGATGATAATGTAAAAAAATTCAATGTTTTCTTTGTACAATTTATGGCTAGACTAGGTATTTATCAATCTGATGTTCTAATGTCCAATTTCTATATCTAAATGTCCATCCACTATCCAACACTATCTAACCACGTGCTCACCTGGAAGGAAGATTCGGTCTTTTGAATACAAGTCTCCATCATATCACTGGCCATCAGTTTCAGTCGCTGCTCTAAGTGTGACCGAAACTCGGGTTCCGGCCAATGCAAATCCCTGATGAAGGTTTGCAGCGCGTCCAACTTCCAGAACAACTCCTCACTGGTTGCACAACCGTTGCTGGTGGAAAGAATGGATGTTCTCCTTAGAGATCGTTAGAAGTCTTAGAACGGGGGCTGACTATGCATCTAGTGCAGAAACAATTAAAGTCCGTTCCGATTCAGTTAGCTTTAAATCTAGGGCAATTATAATTTCACTATTTAATTTAAGGTCGTGTCAGTTGCCTCAGGTCGCCACGTTGGTTTATATTTTGGACAAATTGATATTGAACAGAATATACGTGCATATCGTATGGAATTCACACCGCTTGCGCACGAAACTGTGCTGTTTTGAAATCGGTAGGACTTGGCTCCATACTATTAATTACATCTGATTATTGTATTGGTTTTGCCGTGAGGGTGTAGGCCGGCTTTAGAATAGTACCACCCCATTTGTCCTCATGGGTTTCGCAAATGGCGACTATGGGATAACAAAGCCGCTACCATAAGCGCTGAGAAAAGAGTGGACTCGCCAATCCACTTGGCCAGCGTGATGTTTTAAGGCTATACATGTCTCATACATTTAATCCGCACCGCATCCAACTCTCAATTATATGTGCTGGAACTAGTGGAAAAGGTTAGTATGAAATACCTACAAAGCGTTTAGACCAGGGGTGCTCAAACTTGAACTGCTGGCGATCTACCTCAACATTGTTAGACTACGATCGATCGACTCTGAGAGGCTGCAAGTATGTGTGATGCAGGATTGTCGTCTAGGTAGGGTGTATCGTGGCATAGATATTAGTTTTCCGCACAATATGTATTTTTTTTAGTCAAGGTAAGTCGGTCGATCGCGATCGACCGTTTGGGCACCCCTGGTTTAGACCCAAACCAAACTCTGTGTTTAGATCACAACCTGTGACCGAATGGACTATCATTTCTTCGATTCTGTAATTTTAGAATTCACGAAGAAGATGGGAGAGGATTTATAATATCTGAGTGAGGATAACAACAGTCTAACACTCACCCTTTGATCTCCCATCGCTCCTTCTCGAAGCCTTTATGCAGCGACTGGGCTATCGACGACTCCATCAGATCCACGTATCGCACCACCAGCGGAGCAAATGTCTCCCGAAGGTGTTCGTGGAACCGACCGCCTTTTAGATTTTCTGTAAAATTGCCAAGTTTCACGTCAAAATTTGTAATCCATTTGCGGATAGTTTTTTGTGCAATCTGTTTTTTTTTTTTCAGTTCAGAAGAAACTTATTATATAATTTAATTAATTAATTCCAGTATAAATTTAAATATCATTTTAAATAGCGCGGTTCATTGGACAGGCTTATTATAATCTGGATGAGTTTTTTCTGTAACAATCAATATTATAATGTAATCATTTATTGACATTTAAAAATTGGAAAGTTATAATTAAGTTATGCTATGATAAGTTAGTATTTCTAAATTAATAATTTATAGTAAGATATTTAAAATGTTAGATATAAGTTTATTTTATTGTATAGATACTAGCTGTGCCCGCGACTTCGTACGCGTGGTATTTTAGTTTTTAAACTCTAAATTGTAACAATGCCTATTTTTTTCTCGTCAGCCGATTTCGATGTAACAAAGCCTATTCGAAGCGACAAGCTGAGATTAATTAACCTGTGGAAACCCCATGAAAATTCGTTCAGTAGTTTTGGAGATTAGCGTGTTCGGGCAAACAAACAGAACGACTCGCGAGCTACATATTGTAAAATGGTTGTACTAATTCAGAAACCTTCGCGGGCGCCAGATCGCGATCACCAGATGGCCGGGTAGAATGTGTCGCTTCTAACCATAGCTAATAAGACCTACCACTAACATTAAACAGTATGGACTGTGTTCATGGGAATAAATACCATTATTCTTATTCTAGTCATATTGAAGAAAGTTGTTGGCGAACAGCAACAGCGAAATTATGAAAAAACATGTTTGATCTACAGTAGAGTCAATTTAATAGGCCACTTTTGACATTTCATTGACTTTGTGACGATATAACTTTGCATCGGTCCCATAAATCAATTTAAGTTTATAAATGGATAACTGAACACTAAAAATATGTAACATTTTTAGTAAAAAATATAAACTTGTCTTTTTATATCAAATTTAATAAGTTCGAAGGTTAATTTGGTTGCTAAACATCATTATCAATTTATAATTCAAGAAATTCGAACCCCACTACAAGGTTACGCCTGTATATATTTTTTCTTTTTTAATAATAGGGATGTGATCTTTATAATCGAAGTAACTTGTAAAGAGAAAGGAATATAAGGAGAGAAACTGGTGGAATATCATTTTTAATAAAAACTGCGTGTACAAATGTTTCCAAAGATGATTGGAAGAAAGTAGTAGAAAAAACAAAAAAAATATAATGGAAGATTTTTAATGTGATTTAAGAATTGATAATAATAGCAACGATAGCAGTTTCAACGAATCTGATAGTTCCAACTAATAAATAATAATTGATTGCATATATAAACTGGTTCCATTATATTTCCCATAATTACACTTAACTTTGAGGTCATGTGGAATGTGTAGAAGGTTTCTAATGCTGTGTATACTCTAAAAATATTACTGGAGAATTATTTTTTTATGAGCACTAAAATCGATTCACTAATATTACGACTTATATATCGATTTTTGTCTTTAATCAATAATTTCTGTTAGATTACCTTACTATGACAACCAGTTTGACACTTGTTAAGTGGCCTATTAAATTGACTCTACTTTAGTTTCTAAATATACATTTGTGATATTCAATTAATTCGTTTAAAAGTTCTTCTTCTGCAGTCACAGGATCGATTACTCATTTGCTCAAGTATTTAATAAAATATTTTTTTTTTGCGATTGTACGACACTGGTTATTTGTGATCCACATATCAAATTGCACTAGAACCAGACGTCTAGCAAACGGTTAGAAGAGTTTTCTAACTACCTACATCCACGTGCGTTATTTTTGACCGATACTGACGTTAATCGCGAATGTCCACGGGCGATAATAGTCGCGTAACATCTGGTGGATTGTCAGTTCGTGTGTTATTATTTATTTTTATAGAAAGAAGAGAGAAGGTTTATCTTGTTGTTTTTGTATTAGTAAGTACTACAATACAATACTAATGAGTAAAAATTCGTGAAAACATAAAAATGTGGCCATTTAAGTATCCATCAATCCGCATGGTTGGTTTTAACCCGAAACCCCTCGAGATTGCAAGAGATCTGTGCCCTGCAGGGGATCATTGAAAGCTGATGTAATTACCGTCTGTTCTCAAGTAGTCGTTTAAGATCTGGAACAGCGGAAAGGAGACCCAGGAATCGGGAGGCTGCTCCGACAACACGCGGTCCATGTCCACAGCAAACAGCGCCCAGAAGATCTCTGCGTGTTCCACCAACAGCTCCGAGAACCACGCGAAAGCCTGGATAGAAGAACATAATTATAAGGTACAACTATAACGAAATTATACAGTAATTATCAATTCTGCCCTTCTCGGAAGAAAAGGCATTAGTAACATTTTTAACGATAGCATAGGTATATTTGGAATATTAGTGTAACATTAGGTAGTCGGTTAAGTTCGCGGCCTTTTTATAGCGAAAATAATAAAGACTTTTTTTTGTATTTCCTAAATATTTATTGAATTGACAATTCCATTTAATTCGACTCTCTTTCACCGTTTTAGTTGCAGAGCCATTATCCCATCGGTATAATTTTTTTGGGGTTTCTGAGCGAAAAACTGATATAAATGGTTTATACAGGCTTCTCTTGAGTGTAATTTCACTCCATTTAAAGAATTTTGTAGAGCGATATAATCCGAAGGTGGTATGTCTGGACTGTATGGAGGATGCATTAAAACTTCCCAGTCAGGGACCGTAAATTTTTGTTTAGTCCTCAAAGATATACAGCGGTCGAGCATCGTCGTGATGGAAAACTACACCTTATATATTCATTAATTCTCTCTGTTTTTCTTCAAATGCGTGTTTTAATTTTACTAATTGCTGACAGTAGACATCAGAATTAATCGTTTTGCCACGTGGCAAAGGCTCGTGCCTTTCCAGTCCCACCATACACATAACATGACTTTGTTCAGAGTGAGGCCTGGCTTTGGGACTATTTGTGATGGCTCACATCGCTCAGACCAAGATCGTTACCAATCGTTTCAAAAGTGGATCGATTTCATTTCGTTTTAGCAACATCTCGCATATGGAAATACTATTTACCAAGTTTCTGTCATTTAAATCACGCGGCACCCAAACGTCTAATTTTTTTACAAAATTCAGTTTATGCAGGTGATCCATGTACATGTAACATGTAAAATTTCCATTTTAAATTTGTTTAAAAATATGAAAAGATAAAATTTTTAACTTGTAATTTCAATTTGCCGCCATTGCAAAAAAGTCAGCTGTCAAATGATATGTCACTTCCAGCCAGTGATCAGTGTTGCCAGAAATATAGCATTTTAAAGTCATACATTCAAAAAGGCCGCGAACTTTTTTAATTACCTATTATTATGGTAATGTATTCGTATTATGGTAAAATATAAACAATGTGTGTATTGTTTAACAACGCTAATGGATGACATTTCTTAATATCTCGACATTTTTATTATTGTCATTCATATTTATTCTTTTACTGTAATTATGTTTAAATCCTTTTTGTTTGGAACATTGTAGTACAGGCGCTAATCTTTTGTTAGTTGCTTAATTAACAATATAAAGACAATATTAAATATTTGCATGCCATGAATGGTAATGTAACGATCGAATGTACTAATAACACCTCTTGTACAGATATATTACGAAAACATTAGCCATTGGCTAATCCGGAAACACTCGAACGCGGCGCGGCATCCATGTTTATGCAATAAAGTACAAAAATGCATAATAAAGTATACACTTAGAGGTACGGTAAGTCATAGACGTTGATGACTCATTCAGGTGTTTCCAGATTAGCCGATGGCTAATGTTTTCGTAATGTATATGTACTCACATTTTGCAAATAAAGAATTTGAATTTGGAAATTAAAAATAAAGACAAAGTAATCAGTGGGTATAGGCATTATTTTTGTTACATCCAAAAGTCCAAGTTTTACGCTTGATTTTAAATTAATGAAAATTTAACAGAATGCATTAGTGCCATTTTTCTAAAGAGGGTACAATTAACATTGTTTGTAAAAAATGCAATGTGAAAAAAAATACACAATGGTAAAATTTTGGAAGTTGGAGAGAGTAAAAACCAGATGAGGATTGATCTTGTGATTAACTTAAAGGCAAATAAGTTAGCGACGTATACTTAGATTATATGTAGATTACCCACCCTATAGGAGCCGTGATCTATTTGAACAAATCATAATTATAGTGAATGAACAATCTTCCTGAATAATTTTACAGATCAAATAAGTAAATGACTTTGCTAAATAAATGAATTGAAATAGACGTCTACCTGATATAGACGAAGATGATCAGAAGAAGATTATAAATTAGGCAACACTCCATGATCACGTAAAGATCAAATTTTGGAAAGTGAAAAAGATTGAAGAACTTGGTTAAGTTTATTTGTAATTTGCAATAGACAACAACGAAACGCACAATAATGCACTGATTAAACAATAATTTACAATGTTGAATTTGTGAATAAACAAAATCTTGGAAATTGAATTTGAAATAATCAAAATAATAAATATTTATGAAATAAATTCATTGCAAATGTGGAACTGTCACTGCTTGTGAATGGATCAGTCAAAATTGATGTAATTGTAGTGCAAAATAATTACAGTAAAGTTATTATTTCGATGACCGTGTGATTTTAAAGTAAAAAACATCTGTTGAGAAATACATATGTTTATATTTATTAAGTCAAAGTACTTATAGCATAGTAACTTACCGTGTGGTTGTTATATTTAATGCATAACAAAATATTTGCAAATTATGTAATTCATTTAACTGCTCAATTAATATTTTCACTTGCAAATACTTTGATAAATATGTATAGGTACATATCTAATTAACATTGAGAGAGATAAGTAGGTAATTCATGCAGAAATATAAGTAGTAAAAATGATCTAAAAAGCCTACGCTATCTATTAGTGAATTAGTGTCTAAAGCTATAAAGTAGTTTAAATAAAGATGTGCAATGTTCAAATATCTTGATGTTCTAGATTAATCTAGATGTATTTCTTAATGATATATACATAAAGGGTAATGTATGTGTGACTAGTGCAAGCGTAAAGGTACTAAATAAAGAGTAATGTACTACAAGCGAAAGTTTTTGTGAAGTGCTTCAATGTGTAGTTCCTAAAATGTACTGTTGAGCGGAAAATCTGTAAAATTTATCATGTGTGTGGACGTTTGAAGTTCTGGAGTAGACTGTTCGGAATCATAAGTGAAATACTTTTCATTTTAGACGTTATAGACTAATAAAACCCTGCCAATTGCAATTTTGCTTCGAACATTTGGATAGAAAATTTTGATTTGCCTCTGAGCCCAGAATGAAAAGTTCAAGTCTCGTTTTGTATTGCAAGACTAAATCCTCTATTTTCGAAATTCATGCAATTTTTCATCTCTATTGAAGTAACAACTAAGCTTGCTCAAGCGAGTGTTTTCTATTGAGAAGTTAAAAGTCTACTCCTCTTAAAATCTGTGATCAAATCAATCGAAGTGAAGTATGATCAAGATCGAGTGAACAAACGATTGACAAGTGATTCGATCAGCCGAGCAATCAATCAAATCAAATTATGAGTAGTTACATTTTGTTGACCGCTAGAGTCCGGTTTTGTGTTATAAACCTGCGGAGAAATAAAAGATAAGATAGAAGTGGGGTATAATAAGTTATAGAGTACGTAGCGTACATTCAACGTCATCAAGCGAATCATTCACATGTAACATTAAAAGTAAGTAGGTATTAGTTCCTAATGGATCAACATAATTTTTATCAATGGAATTTCCAGCGTATTATCGCATCGATACCTTAACGTTGAAATCGATGTTGAAATGGAGTCTGTCGCGCAATTAATTTCTTATATTTTCAAGTAACTTAAATTTATGTGCAACAATATCTTTATAGATTCGCTTAACAACTAAGCCACATAAAATACATACTTAATTTGGAAAAACAAAACATCTGTTCTTTCTAATTTAATGCACACAACGAAGTTTTTAAACCAATTGGGTACACTAATTTCGTTGTGTGTGGTCTGATCGAGATGAAAAAAAAAATCGATTTCAACTCGATTAGTGATAGATAATATAAATAACACTGCCTCGTCATTCCCCATACTAATAGCGACAGGAGAGTAGGGTGCTAATTTCAGTGAACATTTAAATAATTTGGTAAAACATTTCAAGGATCATCTTCATTTTTTTAATGACCAAAAAATTAAGAATGACATTTACTTTCAAATAGATAAATAGGAACCTCGAAAACATTTAAGATAAAAATGTGACAAGAGAGAACTTCAAAGGTTTTACCTTAACAGAAATCACGACATTCAGGGTAGACATAAACATTATTGAACAAACTTTTTAGAGTGTAACATTTTACTTAAATTTAGAAAATTTTCACGTAATTCAGTCTCATCAAAATTTAAGATTGAATGTCTGTATAATTTTTTTTTTATTTAATGAAGTAGGTGGACGAGCATGAGGTCCCATGTAATGGTATATGTTACCGCCGGCCATGGACACCTGCAACACCAGGAGGTATGCAGGCACGCCGCCGACCTTACAAAATCCTATTTACAGCTTTCTTGAAGAACCCGATTTGAAAGACCTTTTGAGGTAGTTTATTCCACTGCCCACGGGTTCGCTGTATAAAATGGTTTTTGAACCGAACAGTATATGACATAACTGTATCGTGTCATAACTGTATAACTGTCCCGCACTTCTGTGACGGAAGGTGCGGCTGTAGAAACCCGAAGTGGGAATTATGTTGAACAATTATTCAGATCATTCCCCATAGTATAGTTAGAACACATAGAATGTGCAACGTCTTTCCGAACGCTGAGGGGTTCTAGAGTGCCGGTGACAGTGGGATTGTCGACAATTCAAAGAGCACGTCGTTGGATGGAGTCAAATGGGTCCAATTGATAATCCGGTGCGCCGTCCCAGAGATTATGAGCAGTAGGTATACCCTTTAGAGCCTAATTTGAGCTTTGTAAAGCCTCAAAAGTTGTCCAGGGATGAAGTATCGCTTCGCTCTGTTCAGTACACAGAGCTTTTTATCACTTAGTTTTCGGAAGATTTAGGCTGCGTGTTATTTGATTATATTGAATATATGCCTAGCTCAAATTTTCAAACGTTCCTGGGATCTTGGATCGAATTTTTAGTTTCCAAAATTACAATATTGGACTTAAAGATATTGACGGAATTTTTAGAAAAATTGTAATCGTAATTAATTGTAATTAATTCAGTTTACAAACTGACATGAATGAAACTATAAAAACTAGGATCGGAAATACTGTGTATAAGAAAGTCTTGTTACACTCTCAAAGTCTGCTCGATACATTCTATGTAAGGGTGATATATAATTGCATTACCTCTGCATAATGTTCTTCATTCTGCTGCAGAAGGTCTACACAGAGCTCCGCCAAGTGAATTAGATCTTCTAACTTCTTAGCTGGTGTTACCATCGTCTCACCTCTTAAGTCCTCTGAAAAAATGTTGTTTTTTCAATATGAATACGTCATTGCATTTAACGATTTAAAATCTTTTGGAATTTACAAAAAGTCGTGTAATAAATTCAATTTTTCAAAGAATTTCTTCATTATTTCCAATTTCTGTTACCCCATTATCTTAAACCGAAGTTATCTTTGTTATTGGAAATTTGATTATATCCGAAACACTTTGACACAATCTTAACACAACCTTTGATTTACACACTTTAATTATAATCATTGGCTGTGTGACTTTAGAATAGCACCAACCCAACTCTTGTCGTGGATGTCGAAAAAGGCGACTAAGGCATAACAAAGCCGCTGCCACATGCCCTGATAAATCACACCACCTCTACAAGAGTGGACTCGCCAACCCGTATGGAGAGTTCACTCTTCCAGTTCCACCAGCGTGCAGTTTTAAGGCCATACATCCCTCATACACAAGACAATGTGTATGAGGAGGCCCATGTCCACGACGTCCAGTGGACGTTTTTTTTTGTTATTATGACGTTCAACTTACCTTCAATATTAGCCTTTTGGCTCAACTGCGTATAGTTTAGAAGAGCTGCGTTTTCCAAACTGCTTTGAATAAGGGTTCGAACTTCCTCCGGCGCTACTGGCGTCACTACATCCTTCATCAGCACTCGCTCCAGGAGTGAAAGAGTCGCCTGTAATTATGCATTGTTTATGTAATATCAATGAAAAGTCATATTGTAGGAAGCTGGTCGCCGTCTATGCCGACTACGATTTTCAGAGCTGCATCTTTCGGTGCTAGTCTTAAATTGTGGAATTGAAAACTAAATTCTTTAAAAAAAAAAAAAGTCTCTGGGATTAAGTTACCATCGAGTAAAGTTACAATTTATTACTTAATAATTATCACTAATGTACAATTAAGAGCCGAGTATCTCTTGGTGGAAGATGATGCTACAATTACCGGTCACTTTAATTGACGGTTAGCTTGCTCAGAACTTTACTAAGAGATCGAGAAATAGGCTCTCGTTGGAATAGACTGTAAGTAATTGACATTGAGATTAGGGTGAGAAAGCAGTAAATTATTTAGATGGGTTAAGTGTATTTTCATTATGCATATTTTCAAGGCTTTGTTTTCCTGTTCTATCTTATTTATTTCATCCTTGTACTTCATGTTCTAACTCATTAATAAAACCTTTAGTTTACCTTAAGCGCGCCTTCGGGCCTTCCAAACGGGAACGCGTATCTAAAGTTGGTGATCTGATGCTGCAACAGCATCTTCAGCCGTTCTTTGATCTCCGCGAACTTCTCCTTCTCCTGCACGGTGATGCTGCCCACGCCGTCGGGCCTGCCAGGCAACGTCGCGGTACTGTGAACCACTTCCACCGTGGGGCTTACTCTAGTAGGGCACAAGCGGGATTAGGGAGGACTATCGAGACAGCAGCTTTCATTTCATTTATTCATTTAAATTGGAAAACCATACAGCACATACCTAATTTTACATATATTAGTACATGATACTCAGCTCAATAACAATGCTACATATAGTTTTTCACACTGATACAGCTTATATACGTACCTATAAAAAAGTATATTAATTTATGTTTTTGTTTTATATTCTGTACAAAAGACGAACATAATGCCTTAAGGCACTTTCTACCAGCCAACCTTTGGGTTAATCGGAGAGATTCAGTTTCAAGAGATAACGTTAAGAGTTAATTATCTCTATCAAGAGATAGAGATAATTGTATTGAAAATTGTCATCTAGTAACTAGTAAGATTTTGTATTTTTATTATTACAAAACAAGATAGTAATTAAATTTTAATAGCTGGAAATATTAAAAATCGTAAAAATCTCTTCCTATAAGTGTAAATGTTGAAAGTAAAGTCAAAACATAAATGTTTTGTGGCAATCTAAATATTATTGAATAAACTTCTTGTAATATTCATAGCTGCTATTTCCATCGGTCCGAAAACAGAAAATATTAGTACAGGAAATGCAGGCATTTAATAGTTATAAGCACACATATAAGGTTAGTTGCAATAGATAATAATAAGATAGTTAGTATATAGGGGCCATCTAATAGATTTTAGTAGAAAGCAACACTTATGTGAGGCTAATTTGGATATGTGAATGTTGACACGCGATAACTGCAATTGATTATAAGCAACTATATCGCATTTTAAACAGTAAAGTAAAAAAAAAATGCCCAGAAATTGCTTAAGCCAATGAAATAGACTAAATATACGTCTGACTGGAATTGAATTCGGAAAAGACAACTTTACAGCTGAGAATCGTAAAACTGTAATTTCCTTTCCGTTTTTTTTTTCAATAATATTTCATTTAGACTTCTTTTTGAATTAAACATTTTGTGCTGTCGTTTTTTCATGGAACTTTATAAATTTCGATATTCTTCATTTTTGGTAAATATTTATAGCTTAGTCATGACTTTGTAATTTAAATTACCATAATCAATCACAGTTCAAAATCTAACCATCCATACTACTAACATAACAGTATACACATAGAAAGGGGCTCAAAATGCTTCCCTGGGGTACACCAATTCTAATAAGGTGAAAGTCTAGTTTCCATCACTAAATTTAGTTCGTACCAACCTGTTATGTCTTTATACTTTAAGTTTTATTTCCAGCCGATGATAATCTCTGAGACTTTACTGTCAAATATGGCATAACATAGTTTCATACATTGTCGAATGCGGCATAGAAGACGGCATAGATTAATATCTATGCCGTCTTCTATGCCGCAGATTTCAATGAGCTAAGTTTTCAATTTTGTATAAACCAAAATTGTAACAGGATTCGAATCCAAAATTTTAATTTACCATCTAAACGAATGTAAGTACGTCCGCAATTATTCTTGTACCTATTATATTTTTTTCAGTCGAATAAGATACTTGTATTCTTGTATAAGAATAAGGAGAATAGGAGAAAATAGTAAAAAGTAATTTGTTTCTACCCACCTGTTTCCATGGACGTGACTGGCGCAGAATGCAAATGAATAATGCATAAGAGTTGGATCCACAGTTTGGGCTCCACTTTCAGCAACATCCAGAAGGTCAGAGAGATAACAAAGATGGCGGAAGCAGCCTCTGACCCCGTATCTTGCACAATATTCATCCAGGACGAAAACTTGACCGGGAGAAAACCAGCCCTGATGACAAAGTGGAAAAGTAAAAAGACGAAGACTCCATTAATATTAATGAAATAATACTTACATACATATTTTATTGTTTATTACTGGAATACTTTTGCCTTCTCGTGCACATTGTCATGTAAATGAAAGATGATCTTAAAACGCTACGTTGACCAAGCGGATTGGCGAGTCCACTCTTTTAGAGGTGGCGTAGTTCCTCAGGGCTTGTGATAGCGGCTCTGTTATCCCTTGGTCTCGTTTTACCACACCCATGGGAAGAGATTGAGGGATGCTGTTCTAGAGCCGGTGGACACCACACAGCCGACTTACCGTACTTTTTTTTTTTTTTATAGAGAAGAGGGCGGACGAACAAGCGGTCTCACGTGATGGTAAGTGTTACCGCCGCCCATGGACACCTGCAACATCAGGGGGTATGCGAGCGCGCCGCCGACCTATATACTACTTACTACCTATATTTAATTGCTTATATTTAGGGTAAATAAATATATATTTTTTATTGAACACATTTAATAAGATTTAACGTGAAATTAATAAAGTTACAGTAAAATAGATGTTAATTGAAAATATGTACTTATTGTACACGATGCAATCCTACAGCCGCTGGACACGGCCCATTGGCCACATTACCTCGCACTCACGCAAAGCTGCCGTGAATTGGACTATGTATTTGTTTTGGTAGTGAATGAGATAGGTTAAAATCCATTAATCAGCCAATTATATCCCATCTTATTCCGTTGAGTAGAAACTGCCTCAGGAGGTCTTCCCATTGAACTACGACATGGGGTTCTTCAAGAGAGCTGTGAATAGGATTTTGCAAGGTCGGCGGCGCGCCCGCATACCCTCTGGTGTTGCAGGTGTCCATGGGCGGCGGTAACACTTACCATCACGTGAGACCGCTTGCTCGTCCGCCCTCTTCTCTATAAAAAAAAAAAAAAAGTCCCCATAGTTTTTTTATTATACTCTTTATTACCCATCCCACTCCATCTCTTTATTGAAAACTTCTTTTTTCGTCACACTTCCGTTCCTACATTTGAACAAATATAATTCTGAATTTTTAAAGTTAGGCATCCGACAACATGCCAATGTGTCTTTTGCTCATCACTTGTTACTTACTAAAGAACAATAGGGATCTTGAAGTCGATACTTCAGGGTGAGAGACTGAAGCGTACAGAAGAGCTGATGATGGTCGAACTGACATGGATCTGCTTGGATGTAGTCTTCCATGCCGTGCTTACGGGCTTTATCTGCATCTGAAAATGAAGAACGAAGATTTTAAGCTCAGGAAAGACACTGGATAATATTTATTAATTACAAATGCGATATTACCTGAGTAAAGGATCCTTGTTGTTAGAATGGACTTATTGACTTTGGTTGAGATTGTCTAACTTAAAATTTCGTGAATAATAAACTAAATTTCGCATCCGCATTCCTAATAAACGTGCCAACGTTTATCAGTCTGGACTGATGTTGCCATGTATCGCGGATGTTCGCTTGCCATCAGGTAGACTGTCAGCCCGTCTGCCGCCTTCTTTCCATAAATAAATAAAAAAATAGGGGTAGGACCCGTGGTCACATCGGGATGTCACACTGGTAGTATAAGTTTAGTATATCGGACCCACGTTCTTTCCATGGTACGTACTACTTATCGATACTCATCAAAGAACTAATAGTGATCGCATTTCATCACAGCTGTATTGTTTTGTGAGTACAATAAAATATATAAATAAATATGCCAATTATGTAATTGGCATATTTTATTAAGTTAATAATGAATGTGCCATCTCAACCAATTCTTTTTTACTCACCTCCCATAATCTTAATATGCGTGTCCGAGGTTGTGGGTGGAGTGGGCTTGTGGCTCTGTCCAGTGGCTCTGTATAGAGCCATCACCCATAGATGGCACTCGTTCTCGTCACTGACTCCCATCAGAACTGATTCGCCATCTCGGACTGCATTCATAAAGTACTTCGCACCTTCCAGTTCTGGAAACATTTTTTTTTGAAATTATAAATTGTTATAAGTAAATTGGAAAACTTTGAGTAATCGAGTAGAAGGAATCTCTTATGTAACAATTTGCCTGACAACATTAATGGAAAAGAGTCACTAAACATTTTTGAAAACCGTTTACATTTATAACAACAAAAATAACTACCCACATTTTTCTAATAGACTAATTTTCTAATCTAATATATAAATAATTATAAATTAGTGATGGGTAACTCCGGAGTTAATGAATCAAAAAGAGTTGAACCCGCGAGCGGAGCAGAATCCCTTAATTGTTCCATCGAATTGTTATTCATTCCAAATTCCGGCGCCAATCATGATTGTGAGTGTAATCGCGCATCGCCACTTGTCGGGGGCTCAAAATCGAGATGCAAGAGTTAAGGAGTAACTAAGAGGAGTGGGATCCGCAAGCGGAGCAGGATTAAGTGAGTTAAAACACTCCGAGAAGTCCTGATTACCCACCACTAATTATAATGTCTTTGTTTTGTATACTGGAATAAACATAGTAAATTTAAATTAATCATAAGCTTTTTCTATAAGTGAACGATGTACTTTGAGAAAAAAATTTCTTTAAACCGAAAGTATTGGAAAGGATGATGCAATAGAAACTATTATTGTTCAATTCAATTGTGGTTAGATGTTCACAGTGTTCGCAATAAACGTTTAAGTTTTTCAGTTTTGAATTTTGCTCCTTTTATTTCATTGCATTATGCAATTGGAGATGTTTATGTTTGAAGGATTATTTTACCAGTGTAGGACATAGACACGGTGGTAATAATTTAATTAATAAAACGGAAATGCGTACGTACCTTGTCCAACCATCAGCTGTGCTGTAAAAGAAGAAATATTTTAGTATAATTTGAGTGAACATAACTGTAGAGTCAAGACGGCTTTCTTTTGGAAAATGACTTTTAAATTTACTCGATAATTTTGCGTGAAGCAATTGAAATTAAAAACACAAAAACATCCATTGGGAAGATGGATACAAATTGATTTCGATATAGTCTCATAAATATACTTATATTATGTCTGATAAATATACCTACTTAGGTAATAAAGATAAACATCGCGATTTTTTGTCTCCTTTAAATATTGTAAATGTTGTGTGTCACAACTTGACGGATTATGAAGACCGAATGCGAATAGTTGTAAAAAATGCTTGCAAACTCTTGACGTGGACTACTTGCCTTTCCAGTTAGTAATCATAGTTGGATTAACCAGGCCGAATCGTTGAGCAAAATAAAACAAATAAATATATTGCATTTCTCCGCTGCTTTGAGATTTACATCAATCTAGAATTAAACTAGGCTTGACATAATTAGATCTAGGGTTAGATTAAAAACTAAATGAAGGTTACAAACCACTAGCGAGCTCAATATAGTCGACAGTGAACCCATCAAGCTGCATCATCTCCGCCGGCTCTGACTTCTTGTCCTTATACGAGCACAACGCGAACGTATACTGGCTTACTTGCACGAGGACCATGTACCGACGTTTCCACTTGCGCCACACCGCTTTGCCGATTACGTGGAGGTAGCTGCAAGAAAGATTTAGAATTCTGTAAGCATATTATTGTATTAAAACGTTATACCCCCAATTGTTCGCAGACTTTCTATTCGTCTAACATCTTTATACTTACCCGCAGTGTTTCATGTTGAGTGGTTTGTCCATGCGGCACGCGATTTTGATTCTTAAGTCCTGGTCGGGCAGACTCTTGGGTACTGTCATACGGTGCCATTCCGGAGCCTGTAATTAGAAATGCTTCTAAATGATCTAAAAGTAAATCTTTCGATCGTATTCTAATATTATGTATAATACTGATAGTACCTACCTTACTAGATAGAGGTGTGGGTCTGAGCGCCACCTTCCCGAGTTCCTTGTCTTCCAGAGCTAACACGCCTGGATTCTCTGTATACAACTTTACTTTCACGGCTGGTAAGGGTTGCGTTGTACTAAAGTCTCCTTGGGTGTCCCACCTGTATCATCATTGTTTGTGGTGCACCAACAGTAACAGGGTCCAATCTATTCCCTAAGCTTTAATCTATAGATTCCGTTCATTGATATGAAAATTTTTGGCATATTTTCTTGCGATTTTTTTTTCGAGTTTCTGATACTTATATTTTTTATACTTTTTTGCTAAATACCATACCCATACCATAACATACCATCAGCTCTCAACTGGTGAATTATATCCAGCACTGAAGATATATGGGCAGACGACAAATAGACGTTGACACCTTCACCGTGACACCTTCTGCGCGGTGGTGACAGCTTCACCACCACACAGTATGTCCGGCTCTTCTCATCAAGGCACAAAAAGTACACAGCCCCATAAAATTATATTTAAAAAAGTTTACTTTTTACTCGTACGTCAGTTAACCTAGAATCGTGAGCAGAATCCATAGTTTCAGGCTTTGGGAAGATTTGGTGACACTGCATAGTAATGTCCAATTGAGTGTTTGAACAAACAAAAATTTCCTTTGAAGCTCATTATCAACAAATTCAATGGGCGGCCAGGTGGCATCAAACGTAAATATTGTATTACATATTGAGGACCCCAGAGGTCAAGGGGTCTAAGTGACATTTTCAAAAGAATTGAGTTAGATGCAGTAACAGACTGTTAAAATACTATTCTTTTTAGTGGCGAGGAGATCCAAGTGATTTCCCTGACAGGTGCTGCTACCTAGTGTGTTGCCCCTTCACCACTAGTAGTGCATGCTAACACTGCTTAGAGCGCTAAGGTCTAAGCTGCTTGGTCTAAGTACACATTATCTACCTTTTATTACCTATAAATGTAACACAGGTGATTTTAATAATCTATTGTTAGTACTAATTAGAAGCAAATGGCCAGTGTTGGCCTAAAATGGTCAAAACAAAAAAAAAATAACTTTCCCTCTTACAAAATTTTGTTGACTTTTGGTTCAATTATCTCAAAACATAAATTTTGTCACTTAGACCCCTTTACCTCTGGGGTCCTCGTATGTTATACAAATACAGCGTGTGTTAGAGCAACGAATATGAACGTTAAAATCATTACAGTAACTCGAACGCAGAATACGTTTGTAATCGTGCAAATGCTCCGTCACAAAATATGTATAACAATAAAGCTGTTGAATCTAATACGGATACCTATTATATGTGTAGGTACACAAAATTTGTAGCGAGCATAATCATTTTTAACGAATATTTAGGGCATTTGGCACTGATTATTGTTCATTATTCCAATAGTTTGATTAACATAGGATCATAGGATCCAGCGTCGGACTGGCCATACAGTCGAGGTGGCGTTTGCCAGCCGGGTCCCAGCCTGCGCGGGGCCCCCCACGGGCCTGGCTTGGGGGGCTTGCCGCAAGCCAGGCGGTAGGTAGGATAGGAGGCCCGCGCAGGCTAGGTCCCAGCTCTTGCAACCTAAATGTAAACTAGATCAGATAATTCGTTCATACAATTAGAGATAAATGAAATAGTTATTTTCCGATAGTATCCCATCTACCATTATCCAGTCTCGAGCCCCGGGCGGAGCCACCTGGGCCCTTCCGGCCCAGTCCGACCCTGATAGGATCTACTTTATATTTCTATATATATTTATCGACTATGTTTAATGATTTATATTTCTAGATGAATTTATTTTCATTTACATATTTTACATTGAAACTTACATAGGTTTAGATGCCTCAGCCTGGTCAGTCTGCAGTTTGTCTCCGCCTTCTACTTCCATGGTGCAGTAAACTATTCTGTTTGGTGCTAATGATTTTAGACCTTTTACCTCCATTACTACAACCTGAAGATATTTCCAAAACAAAATAATTAACAGAAAGCATGAAGAAGGATAGAAGAAAAAGGCGTCAAAAGCTAAATTTTAAATCATTCTTTTGTTATAACATTGACAAAGCACAATACTTAAACTAATGTTCATTGTTAGTGTTCTATTGTTCTTATAATAGATGCATGATATAAGAGTTAGAAGTTCTCTCTAAAATAACTCCACTCTTGTTTATGCAAGTTTAACTGAGATATCAATCTAGTTACGCTGCCAATGTCATTACCACACACACTCCTTCATTGAAATAATAACACTGTTCAAATAGGTTATTCTATTATTTTTTGTCATTCAGATGAGTAGGTTTCTTTCCAACTGTAAGTCCTTTCATTACCTCTATTTGGAAAGTCAGTACGACATCCATTTTGGTGAGCTGCGTGTCTACATCGCCACCGTCAGCTTCGCCAGTGAGCTTGTTCGCGAGAGAGCCTTGAGATCTGAAACATAGCTGCTTACTCAACCTTGGACTCGGGTCAGGTCCAGCATTCGATCTATTTAATACCACCACCACAAAAAATCAAACCAGAATATGCATCGAAACATCATTGAAGACGTTACAATTACCCAAGCGAATATTTAGAATGTAAATTATGACACGAAAGATTATAACATTGTTAAAGATGTTGACAACATTGATTTCAAAAACATTGATAATACAAGAGGTGTTGTTAATTTGGTATTAATAAGAAATATAAAGATGAATATTGTTATAGACCAATGTGTTGTAATAAAAGAAGATCAGAGAGAAGTTAATAATGATTGGATAAAACATTCGGACAAACATTCACATGCCCGTGGAAAGATGGATGGTGGATTACGTGGGACCATCACCGTTACCAAGAATGATTAAGCATAACAAAGGAATACGTTATAAAGTTATAATAATGTTAACGTAACTACCACTAATGTGTGTGATATTAACGAAAAAACTGGTGATGAGTAAGTAGTAAGCGTTTGTTATTGGAGTTACTGGAGTTTTGCATTACGTAATGGTTATTACAATATTGCAGTATATTTAAGCGAACATTTATTTAAGCATAAAGCGCCGTAATAAATCTATATTAGCAATTATGTTTATTGTTATTTACAGTGTTGTTATACTTCTTAAAGTTAAGAGGAATAGTTAAAATAAAATACAAATGAAGTGAACATAGAAAGCTGTGGATTTTAAAAGCTTAAGTCATGTTACTTTTCAGTTCATCATCTGGTATCAAAATTGATTCTACTGGATCTATGGGATTACTGAAGCTTGTAATAGGTGTTACTGTTAGCTGTAACTATGAATTTAAATTCCTTAACTACGAGTACAAAAGATCTGTATTCTAAAAGCATAAAGTATTTGGCTGTGTAGTAGAAGCTTTATCATCCTCTGTTGTCATTCCACCACTAATTTTAATGGGACCACAGGGTCGCCTATACACTGTTCTACGTATATTACTCTATGTTCTAAGTTATCTAATGACAACATTAGGATGCTGTCAAAGAGTCAGGCCATGTGGGTGTTAGGGTCCTGCTACCAAGACACGTGCTGCATAATTATCATTTATGTACTCATTACTTGTACTTCCTTTTTATTTTGTCCAGTTTTGTGCCAGGGGCAGAAACAAAAACCAATAAAAATAAACAAATTGTAAATAGTGGTTAATCTAGATGAACGTCTTATATTTTAAACTTCAATTCGCAATTTGAAAGAAACTGTATTGAAGTTTTAAACACCTTCAATTAAACTCAGGTTCAAATAATAAATATAAATTATTATTGATACGAGGTTTTTCTAAGAGAATTATTACTATAGGTAATGAATGAATGTAGTAAAACAATAAAGTCGACATAAGGATTTATATATATGATTATATGGGTGCTTCATAAATTACAATAATTGCATGCGCAGTTGAGCACATTTAAGCGTTAAAAGAGCTAACAAAACTATGACTTGAAATATTATCTAACAGAAAATTGGAAAATATGAAAGGTTTATGTGCCTTATTCTAGCAGAAATCAGACGTGATTATATAGACGCGATATTTATTGTATGCATGATAAAACTTAATTGAGAATGTTCAAGGCATTAAAGTGAGTTTGTTGCAATATTATATAAAAAAAGAAAACAAATCAAAATTCCCTGAGTTTAGTGGAAGGAGAGTAAAAGATTAACAAATGTATTCACAATGTAAAGTTCAGAACTGACGTTACATCTAGACACAGTAAGTATTCACAGAAGAAATAAAATCAAGACCAATTAAGGAAAATAGAAATAAAATAAGAATCCTAATTGTTTTACTTTTGTAATGCTTATGTTTTCTTAAGTTTTTACCGATAAGTGTTACTTATAACCAGGGACTCCAAAGGTGTCTACACGAAGAATGAAATGATTTCATGGCATAATGATATGGTTAGTTTTTTTAAATAGCTCATTAATACTCGTAAATCTCTAGCATACTGGTTAGAAATAGACAACAAACGAGGATAACAAAACCTCTTTCGTGGACTGCTCGGTAAGAAGATACCGTAGACACCTTTAGAAAACCTGTAATATTTGTTTATTTTCCATCATTCAAACATATTGAAATCAACACAAAAAAACACCTATAGCGATTTGATCAATGAACTAAAATATTTTACCAATAATTTAGTGGCTAATTTTATTGTCAATAAAATTTTTAGAAGCTAAAATTGATATAATTATCATTGATCAAATGCCTTTGAAACACTGGCTACACAAAATGATCATGATGACATCGAGACAACATCGAACACATGGTTACAATTACAAAGGGCGCGGAGGTGGATGTAACAGGAAAGAAAATGAAAATATGTTTACTTGCAATTAGTTGTTTTTATAGTTTTCTGAAAGAAATCTAATTGTACCAACAGCTCAGAGCAAGGCCTTCTTATAAACGACATTAAACATTTAATAATATAACAGAAAAAACCTGATAGATAAATATCAGTAAAATATACAAAAGAAACGAGTATATATATGGCTGTTGTTATTCTCACGCCCACTGCTGATGTAACCGTACAGATTTAATAAATAACTACTAATCAAATTGTAACACCAAATTTGAAAGTTGCTTAAACCACAATTTTAATTTCATGATCACATTAAGAGTAGTAAAGTAAATTCTTAGATATGGAAAGGAAAGATAAATATTATGAATGGTTGTAAAGTGTTCGATGACGAATTTTTAATCAAAATACGTAGTAGTTTTGGTGTTGCAAATTTATTAAACGTATCATTGGGTAGATAAACTATTATTTTTGCAATTGTAAAACCGGAAGATCGTGCAGTGGCGAATATAGGGAGAGGTCCATATTCGGCAGTGAAGAGACAGAAGCTGATGATATATATTATTATCAGAAAGTTGAAATGTCACTTATTGATGACGTTTTATAGCATTTATTTTCAATGGGAACATCTTTTGATAGTATAACAATAACAATAGTATTAGATTATAATAATAGTATTTAATATTAGTAGAAATAGGGGTACATATTTATATGGATATTTACTAAAATGTTTTCTTTCATTCTACGTATTTTACAAATTGCAATAACATTCCACATTTTCCTTAAATTGCTATTGACATAAAACTACAGCTAATGGTACCTCAACACTGACCTGTGATTATACCGCTTGATTTTGTGCAGGCCGTATTTGGAGTCGGCACCGCCCTTGGAGACGGGCAATGACTCCAGATTAGCCATCAGCAGATTGATTGATGACTTTAACTCTTCGATGTAGAGGGATTCCATTTCTTTTAGTACAAATTTGGGCATTAGCTTGCGGTTCTGTAGAATAAAATCAATTATATTGTGAATAACGTGACAAACCTTGATAGAATGAATGAATGAATGAATGAACAGAAGAATAGAATGAAGCAATGAATAAAATTTATTGGCGTTGGGGTAAAGGTAAAATTCTTCTTCCCAATGAGGTCTTTATAAGGTGTCTTTGTGATCCCGAAGTAAGTAATTGAGCTCAACAATATTGGTATATATAATAACAAAGTATTGGTGGCTGAAACTACCACTTATTTTCCACAGTTATCATTGGTACATATTTCGGTAGTGAATGAGATATGCCAAAGGCCATTCCTCACCCATTCTATCCTATCCCTCCCCATTTTCCCAACCCTTTCTCCCAATCCATTCCTTAATCTGCAAAGGAAAGCGGCGTATCCGGGGGCGTGCCAACGTTTGTCATTTTGGGCTGATGTTGTCATGTATCGTGGATGTTTATGGACAACAGTATCCACTTACAATCAAGTGGACAGTATGCTCGTCCGCCGCCCTTCTTTAGAATATAGTGTAATACTTTAGAAATAATCTGACATTACTTACCCTCTCCATTTCGTTTACTTTCTGCATCCTTCCATCCAATTCTCTTCTGATCGCTGCAGCTTGTTCATCCGCTGAGTCCAACTAAAATACAATTTAAATATTTCAACACATTCAGTGATAATAAAGAAGTTTTAAAGTCCGCAAACGTCATCTTCATTTTGGTCGAATTGTAGTTTGCCCTAATTTAAACTACGCTTTTCATAAACTTTTTATAGTAACGATACATTACGATACATTGGCTAATCCGGAAACACCCGAACGCATCATTCACATCTATGCAATAAAGTAAAATAAAGTATCTCGTAATAAAATATGCAATTAGAAGTACGGTAATTCATAGACGTGGATGACGCGTTCGGTTGTTTCCGGATTAGCCGATGTATATGTAGTTCCCTATTAAAAGATCTGCATTAAATGATCTTTTTATTCCAACAAATACATTAGAACGTTTTGGATTTAAACAAAATTTCATTTGAATATTGCAAAAGAATAATATTACTACACCAGGAAAAATATTTTCGAACTCTTCAATATTGCCCAAACCCAAACCTCCCTGGTACATGGTATAGACCTCCTAATCATAAGTGGGTTTAAGACGCTTGCGACATTGTAAACTTAAAGAATAAATAGGTTAGTAGAAACAAGCAGAAAAGATACTTACAAGCAAAGCGTTGAACAGCAGTTGATGTTCAAACTTCTTCACACCTAGGATCTGTTGGAACATGTCATAGAGTTGCTCTTTGCTGAGGATGCATTCCGCATTGAGGCTTTGCTGCTGGGCTCGAGATGGTCGCTTTGACTCATCGTCTCCAGGAATACCTGTATACAAACCATTAAAGCTGGAATGATATTCCCCTCTCTATACATGATAAGGACGATATCGTCAGTCAAGGTAGAAAATACGCGAAAATATGATTTAACAATTTTATTATTAGCATCTTTGGTAGCTTCCAGACGAGATATTGTAATTACTTATCTGCTGAATCAGATCATCGCTCCAAACAATTGAAGTTAAAATCTTCTTCATTTCATTAAAATTCTACTCAATTTGATAGAAAGTACGTAAGATATTCATTTA
Source organism: Sesia apiformis (assembly GCA_914767545.1). NCBI lineage: Eukaryota > Metazoa > Arthropoda > Insecta > Lepidoptera > Sesiidae > Sesia > Sesia apiformis. The sequence continues at coordinate 2,340,929 of OU611972.1, read as the reverse complement.
AAATTATGCTTATTACATAGGGTTAAATTTAAATACCTATTTTCTGATTGGACAAAAAATACACAACATTACACTGAGAGAATATTTAATAATAAAAAGTGTGCAATTACTTATTTTTAAAATATAAAGTGAAAAGAATGAAGTAGTCAAAGTATTTATATAAGTTGTAGTATGTAAGCCGTCAAGTAAAATTGTAATTGGCTGTAGAAATAAACCTTTGAGAATATGAGAAGTACTTCAAAATCTTTTTGTGCACCTGCATACTTACTAGTGGTGGGTAATGCTTGCGGATCCGACTCCTCTTAGTTAATCCTTAACTCTTTTGATTCACCGACTTAATCACCTTCGGAGAGCGTTTCATTCCCTTACCCTAACGGTTGTTGCATAAGCAAAAAAAAAGATAATGCCATCATTGCATCTCGATTTTGAGCCCCCGACAAGTGGCGATGCGCGATTACACTCACAATCATGATTGGCGCCGGAATTTGGAATGAATAACAATTCGATGGAACAATTAAGGGATTCTGCTCCGCTCGCGGATTCAACTCTTTTGATTTATTAACTCCGGAGTTACCCATTACTAATACTTACCGTTATTAGAATCCAAAATATGAATAAAAACTGTATACAAATTGTGTTTAAGAACTGAACAAAACGTGAAGTAGACACCAATATCGTCAAATACAAAGCCCATTTAATTTCTTTTTTGTGTAAATAATATATAATATATATTAGGCCCTTACCTATGAAATTGCCGTTTTATACGAAAAAAATATTTCTTCTTTGCATGAAACTTATATATTTAATTAATCGAATATTTAATTAATTCATTATTATCAATGAACTTTTACCAATTTAATGGAAGTTGATTGATGCCTCTGCTAAGAACTCCTGAGGACGGGCATCGATGAATTTTCGGAATGCGTTTTTCACTGCTTCAACAGACTTGAGTTTTTTCCATAGAAAAAATTATCCAAATTCCGAAAAAAATAGATGTCATTGGGTGACCGAGAGTTTCCAGTCGACTTTGAGACTGTCTGTCGTGCAGTATGTGGGCGAACGTTATCATGGAAACGTTTGTGACATTGATTGGCTGTGTCTCCTGAGTTCAACCATTGTGACGAACGATTACGATTATCATATAGAATTTTTTTTTTTTTTTTTATAGATTAGTGGGCGGACGAGCAAGCGGTCCCACGTGGTGGTAAGTGTTACCGCTGCCCATGAGCACCTGCAACACCAGGGGGTATGCGGGTGCGCCGTCGACCTTGCAAAATCCTATTCACAGCTCTCTTGAAGAACCCCATATCGTAGCTCAATGGAAAGACCTCTTGAGGCAGTTCGTTCCACAACCTACGGGTTCGCGGTATAAAATAATTTTTGGACCGAACAGTGCGCGACACCTCCGTATTGAGGAAATGAGGATGGACCGCACTTCTGTGACGGGAGGTGCGGTTGTAGAAACCCGAGGTGGGAATTATATTAAACAATTCTTCAGAGCATTCCCCATTGTACAGGCGGTAGAACACACAGAGAGACGCAACGTCTCTCCGAATGCTGAGGGATTCTAAACCGCCCGTGAGAGTGGGATCGTCGACAATACGATCAGCATGTCGTTGGATGGAGTCAAATGGGTCCAATTGGTATTTCGGTGCGCCGGCCCAGAGATGAGAGCAGTACTCCATATGGGGCCTCACCTGAGCTTTGTAAAGCATAAGGAGTTGCCCAGGTTTGAAGTACCGCTTCGCTCTGTTCAGTACCGTAAACTGCCGCAACATTGCCTAAGTTTTACGCTTTTTTAAAGATATCTTCGAAATTTAAAAGCTATTTTCAACTTTTCTATGTACTAAATAAAGTTCAAAATCTTGTCTTTGGGATATCATGGTGATATTACATTATATTACTAAAGGAGTAGATCTGTAACGACATTTAATACCAGGCAAAGTTGGGCTGAAAAATCGCAACTTTGCCTACGTTGTTAAAAAGTATTACAAGACACAAATCCACAAACTCTCCACTCTATATTGAACTATATTCTTATATCATGTTAGTGTTTATTTAAAAATCGAAAAAATGTACATAAGTAGCCTAAATTAAAGCCAGGCAATGTTGGGATGTAAATTTTGGTCATTTTCATACATTGACAAAGTCTTGTATAGGGTTGTCACAAATTTAGAAATGAACGACTTTTTTTTTCACAGTGTAATAATTTCTTATACATTATTATTACTTAACATTAACAATATTATTAACATTAACATTATTACTTATAATAAGTAACATTTCTTTAGAAATGGACATAGTTATGAAGAAAACATCCAATCCATATTTTTGGGTGAAACAGAGTATTTCGCTCTCGGCTTTAAAAATACCACTTTATTTGTCCTAAATGGTTCGAAAAAGGTTTTATTTAAATGTTTAATGATCAAATAAACAGGCAAATGCTGTAAGCAAAAATTTAATTTAACTAATTTTACTTAATATTTATCAGGGGAATTATAGGCTCTATATTGAAAATTAATTGGCCTCGTCGCCCGACTTTAGGGTTTTGTAAAACCTTTTCAATGTCTAGACGTGTGATCTCGGATATGTCTTCCACTAATGGCCAAGAAAATGTTCCCTTGGTGTTCTTTCTCAGATATTTCGTTAAATATGTACCATTGCTTTCATTATGACTTATAATCAAACCAATGTAGTATATATTGACTTTCCTTGCAAGGAATTTAACTAGTACATATTTTCCTACAGTAACGTCATCAGTGGAATCTTCTTCAATGAAATTTAAATTATCTTCATAAAAACTTTCAGTATCACTCTGTGAGTCTACAAATGGGCCATCTTCTGAAGAATCATGCAAAGAAAACGATGAAGTTATACTGTCTGAATCTGACCCTTGCCTTTTGTCTAGTTGTCTGAGTGAAATATTTGATAATATTTTTCTGGGTTCAACAGGAACACAAGAGGTTGGAGGGTCATTTTCACATGCCTTTGTAAATAAAGTGCGGTTATTAGAAATGTATAAGTTCTGTGGTGCTTCGCAATTCACAACCACACCTGGAGGAATGTTTATATTTTGATAAGAAGAACTAGCTTCTAATCTTTCTGTATTCGGTATTGTTGTAAAGTCTTCGGTTGACACAGATTCCCCTGGTTTTATATGGACTTTTTTATTTCTTTTCCTGTTTATGTTATTATTGGGAGATCTTGATTCTTTTAAATAACTGAGAAGAGCATTATTAAAGGTAACCTCTGGTTTCCTATTCTCCACGTTGTAATCAGGTAGTTTTCTTAAAACTTCTTCAGGGTTTAAAGGGTGTATCCCAGTGGCCTTGAATCCATTCTTGATTGTTTCTATTTGATTAATTTTTATTGCATCAATTAATGATTTTAGTAATTCTGGAAAAATACTTTTGTTTAAGGAATTACTGGACGGGTGTCGTACTTTCCAGTCGAGTAGAATATTGCGCCACGTTCTTTTTAAGGGTCTAAAAAATGAGACATCAAGTGGTTGGGTATCGTGAGTTGAATTGGGTGGTAGAAAAACAAAGCGAATATTGTTATCACGACATTTCTCAATAATGCTTATGTTTAAATGCGAGGACAAATTGTCCCCTATCATTACTTTGGGTTCCGGTGAGGATTGTGCCCAGGGTATTATAATAGTATTGAACCAATCTTCAAAGGTTTGATTATCAAACCAACCGGATTTCGATTTATTAAATCTTGTACCGGGCGGCCCTTTTTCACACCAGTTACTCCACAGATTTTCTGCCTTATAAACTACGTATGGAGGAAATAATTTTCCGGACGCAGTGGCCGCGAACATGAGAGATATTGCAGTTTTAGTACTGTTGAGAATTTTATTAGGATACTTAACACCTCTTTTAAAAATGCATCTCAGGCTACCGGGATCATCAGATAAATTAGTTTCATCGTAGTTCAGAATGTGCTCTGGTTTTGCATTAGTTAAACTTACTTTTAGGTTATCAAAATATTCGTTATATTCACTATAAGTTTTTGTAGCCCGTACAAGCTTAATATTTTAAGTCGATCTCGTCGTTAATTTATTTTTGTGTCTATTTAAAAAATTCCTAATCCATTTTTCACCTGGCATCTTATTATTAAAAAGTGCGGATTTTTCATTTTTTTTAAGGTAGTCATAAACGATTATTCTCAATTCTGAACGTGTTAAAGGACTGCCATAATTGGCGCAAAGAATCAACGCTTCCACAATTCTTGACTCCTCCTCTTCAGACAATTTATTAGGACATCCAACTTTACGCATATGTTTCAGCTTTACTTTATTTAAAATTGTTTTTCTTGGTATCCCAAACTGTTTTTCTGCTTCATATGAATTTAAATTTTTGTTTTTTACCAAATCTACTGCTAAATTTAGTAAGCTATCTTCATAATCTTTGTAGCGCCTGGCACCTGGCTTTCTTCTATGTTTTTCCATTGTGGACCTAAAAATAAAATAATATATATCAACTGCTTAATTAAAGTAATTTTTAAAGTAATACGTAGTAACTTTACCTAATACTTTACCTAATGTATTAGGTATTCGTTTCGTTGTTAAAAAAATATCCAATTAAACAAAATTACATTATAAGGCAAATTAAATGATAAAAAAAATAAAATTATATAATTTCAAAAATATAACTGCAACAACCCTACCGTAGATAAAGTTGAGGTTACTTATTTATCAAACTTATCCCATCTTTGCCTAAGTCTAATTTATTTTAGAACGCTTGACGACAAAACGAATCTAGCAATTGCATTATATTAAAGAAGACTAAATCGATAGGATAACTATATTACCAAAACTTAAACAATATTCTATTTCGACTTACCGAAAAAGTTTTGAGCATCAGTTTAAATTCCCGTCTCCTTCTTGACGTTCAAAACGGCACTGACGTGAAGGTAGGTGACATTAGTACTATGGCGACCATTTTTTGTGTTGTCAGAATATCTTTACAAAATATACCATTGATTTCAGTGATGCAACATAAATATTTTGCGAGTTATCAGCATATTACTATTTTAGGCAATGTTAAAGACTTGTGGTAAAGTTGCGACGTTTTACGGTACACCAATCTTTTTGGAGGCCATTTTGGCCTTATTTTCCAGATGACCCCTAAATTCGACTTTGCTGGAGATGTCGATACCAAGGATCCCGATACTCTCCAAGATCTTAAGAGGTATGCTCTGAAAGCGAGGTGCTACAACAAAAGGGGTTTTTTTAGCGGTGAATGCACAGACTTGCGTCTTACTGGGGTTGAAATCCACTAGGTTCAGAGAACCCCAAATCGAGACTACATCTAAAGAGTCTTCGATTTCAGACACAAGCCTGGCGCGACTCTCTTCCGCTTCGACCCGAGGGATGTTGGCGCGGCCCCTGTACAAGGCGTCTCCAGTACTGTCATCTGCATAGCAACGTATGTCACCAATTTGCAACAGGTCGTTGATATACAGAAGGAACAGAGTTGGAGACAGCACGGAGCCTTGCGGGACGCCAGCGTTAATAGACATGGTGTCGGAGCAGCTACCATCGATAACGACTCTGATGCTCCGTCCAGTCAGGAAACTGGCAACCCATTCGCATAATCCCTCGGGTATCCCGAAAGATGGTAACTTGGAAAGCAGCGATTTGTGCCATACCCGGTCAAAAGCTTTCGCAATGTCTAGGCCTACAGCCAGAGCCTCGCCTCTACTCTCAATGGCGTCAGCCCAGCGGTGTGTTAAATACGCTAAAAGATCACCAGCGGAGCGATTATGGCGAAATCCATATTGACGGTCGCTAATCAGCTGGTGATCCTCTAGGTACCCAAGGAGCTGTGTGTTTATGACACGCTCCATCACCTTGGAGAGGAGGGAGGTGATCGCTATTGGCCTGTAGTTGGCCGGGTCTGTGCGGTCACCCTTTTTAGGTAAAGGGTGAACATGAGCTACCTTCCATGGTGACGGGAAGCTTTTTGTAGAGTATGAGAGCCTAAAGAGTCGCGTAAGCACCGGGGACAACTCGGGAGCGCAAAATTTAAGTACCACTTCAGGAATACCATCAGGCCCACTCGATTTTCGGACATCAAGAGATGCTAGAGCTCGCCGGACTTCACGCTGTGTGAAACAGATTTCCGGCATGGAGCTTGTGCACCTTGAGATAGACTGTGGTGAGGCACCTCTATCGTCCAGTGTCGAGTTTGAGGCAAAGAGATAGCCCAAGAGATCGGCTTTCTCCTTCGCCCCATGGGCCAGTGACTCATCGAGTTTCCGCAGTGGAGGGAGTGACGACTGACAGAAGTTACCTTCAGCAGCCTTAGCGAGCGACCAGAAAGCCCGGCTTCCAGAAGGATAGCTAGCTAGTCGGTCGCCAATTCTGCGGATGTGCTCGTTCTTTGCTCTGACAATGATCTTCTTACTGCACCTCGAGGTAGCGTTAAATTTCTTCCTCAAGTCGGAGGTATTCGGATCTTCGGACACCTGTGCTCTGGCCCAGGCCCTGTATGCGGCCCGTTTATTACGACGGGCCTCTCTGCAGGACTGATTGAACCATGGTTGGCTCCGTCCGCCTACCGGTATCGCGGTGCAAGGAATATAACATTCCATGCCCTGCAACACCACGTCGGTAACGGAGTCTGCACAGGTATCCGGATTTCCCGACGAGAAACAAAGTTGCCCCCAGGGATAAGAGGCGTAAAATTCGCGCAACCCATCCCAATCTGCTGACTTGTAGTGCCAGACTTTGCGCGTTCCCTGTGAATGGGTCCGCACGGATTGCTTGGCTGGCACAGCAGTTCGAATGATACAATGGTCGGATGATCCTAACGGGGCATCAACAACAACATTGTAGTCATTCGGCCGCGTAGTCAGCAGGAGGTCCAGTAAGGAGGGAGTATGGCTCTCGATATCAGGTATCCTCGTAGGTGAGGACACCAACTGCGAGAAACCATAGGCCAGGGCAAAGTTATAGGCTGTTCTCCCTGCGCGGTCGGTAGTTCGGGATCCCAACCACTCTTCGTGGTGAGCGTTGAAATCACCAAGGATCACCACTTCTGCGCAAGGGAACTGCTCGAGCACTCTGTCAGTCGTTTCTTGTAGACGCTCAAAAAAACGAGTCGTCTCCGTATCACCGCTGTGGGACCTGTAAAGGCAAGCGTAGACTTTAGTGGAACGTCCGTAGTCAATACGCGCCCAGATAATCGACAGGTCCCCGTCTTCAAAATGGCTGAGGCGGCGGCAACAAACATCCTCCCGGACGTACATGCATACCCCGGCACGTCGCACAAAACAGTGCTCCAGTTTGTAACCGGGGTAATGAAGATATGATGTATCGGCCGGGCAGGAAATCTGTGTCTCCGTCAAGAAAAGTAAGGCCGGCTTTGCCGTCTCAAGGTGGTAGTGGACGGCGTCGATGTTACTATGCATCCCTCTAATGTTGCAAAAGTCCACTTTAAATGTGGAACTTACAGGATGGGCCGCTGAGTGCACATTATACATTTTCTTGTTCCTGGCCATTGTGAGTGTGAATAGGAAAAATAAAAAGAGGGGGGACGGAGAGAGAAATGGTCGCATGTGGATCAAAGGGCAAAGCACGGGGCGGAGAAAAAATCAGGTCACAAAGGTTGTGTGACTTGCTGGCGCGGGGTACGGAAGGGCCCCCGGTCCCCCCCCGGGGGCAGCAGTCGGGTTCCACTCCGGTCTCCTCCGGCACAACTGCTACCCCAAGGGATTTTTCGCGTGCGGCGGGGCAGCCTCCTGGGGTGGAGATTAAAGTAAGATCCCCAGGTTCGGGCCCCCAACAACCCGCGGGCGGTCAGCGGACAACCGTTTCACCGGGTCTCCCTGATCCCCGCGCCACCATGTCACGCCCATGCGCGTCTGTAATTCCCCGCAACCGCTGGTCCTCATTTCCACACGCAACAATCTCTCTCTCGGGACGGCTTCTTCCGCTCACCGCCGGAACACGATGCGGGCCTCGCGGCTTATAAGGCACCATTATGGCGGCGGACTCCGACGGAAGGGTGGTAGCAATGCCGACGGAGTAACCCTCCCACCGCAAAAAGGGAACGCCATTGCCTCGTCAGTTAACAGCAGGGTGCACCACAAGCAGGTGAGGTTGGCTTAGGCTCCAAAGATGGTAGGTGAGCCTCTTACACCCCAAAGGATCCACTTCTCATAGCAAGTGACAATATGATTCAGAATCCGTACACTTTTGTGCTGGCTCAGCGAAGTTAGGCAAGCTTCGACGCGTGTTTGTAGCTAACTTTCATTAAGCTCATACGGTATCCACTTTCCAAGCTTCTTCACTTACCGGTTTGACACAAATGAATCAATATCGTTTTGTTACCTACGCCGAAGGCTACTGCTAACGCAGACGTGGTTTGAGATGAATCCGCTTCCACAGTGGCTTTCAATTCGTCAATATTAACTTTAGTCTGCCGTTGTCCACGGGCCTTGTTCTTGAGGTGATATTGCGTGCCGTTTGTGGTGCGTTGCTGCCACGATGGAACTCATATTAAAAAATAACGCAATTTTTTTATTTTTCCATGGTCGTAGACACAACGATAACCAAGCAAAAAGTCGTTTGACGAAAAAACAAATTAATAACTGATTTGGAAAAAGAATGTCATAGTTTTAAATTGAAATTGAAATTTGAAAGTACAAGCCAAACGCAAGATAATTAAGTTTAAAATGGCCACTATGAACGAATGGCAATTTCGTAGGTAAGGCCCTAATATATTACCAATAAATGCATCGAATCTTATGACTTTGTTGTTTATTGGAACAATTTCCATTAGATAGATATTAATCAATTTCTCTATTTTTACTTCCGTTGCTCCCTTTAACAAATATGAATGTAGTTAATTTTGGATTGATAATTTAATTAACATCAACAATTACCGTCCTATCTTTGTTAAGAAATTTAAATTTAGTAATACAAGTTAAATGGACTTCATAATATAGGTACTACGCACAATCAACACCGAAAATCATCAAAAAAGCAATCGCACATGACAAAAGCTGAACGAGGAAATCTGGAAGAACAATAATGAACAGTCGTCGAGTGATACCTGTTATTCCTGTTCGGGAAGTGTGTGAGAGACATGTTGTGAGAGAAAGGGAGAGAAACACACATAGTGAGACAGATGCAGGCCACACATAGTTTCAGGTACAAACATTGAATAATTACATTAGATATGGCACGATGGTTCAGTGATAAATAATAAATTTATTTTTCAGTATAAAAAATCTTTTCTAAGCTACAGCTATTGTTTTTAGGTTTGAAATTATGCCATCGTATCATAGTCTTCACTTAGGTACATTTCTCTACAATGTACAGACACGCGACAAAAAGTTCAGATTTGATGATTATGTTGCTAAATATTCATCTCCAGATACAGGTTTACTTAAATAAAATATACATCTTTACATATACAGATATATGTAAAGAGGTAGTGAAGTTAGTTTTTGTGTGGTTGTTGCAACTAATAGAAATCATCAAATCTCAAACGGAAATGATATTGCAACATTTCTTTTTAAAGCAAATTTGTTTTTGAAAATGATAGACGAATTTTTTTTGGAATCCGTGAAAGCGATCCGTTGAATGTACTCTTGTCGAAATAACATTTGATATAATATAAATTATAACATTTTAAATGTTGATATACTTGTAGTTAATAAATCGTTATCTAATGCTGAGTTTAAATGTTACAATTTCACTGATTTAAAAACTAGTTCCAACACAGGATAACGCACACACGGATTGTATTGATGATACTAATGTAATTCAAGCAGGACTAGAATACGTTAATGTCAAATGTAATTACTTATGCCAAATTCCTGTAAGACTTCAACCTTTCATTTTTAATAATAAACATCTAGCTAGTGTGACATCGTAGATGAACTACGATATATTTATTTGCAATACGTGTCAATACTATGCATTGAAATAAATTGTATTGGTGTTAATATAAATTACTAACGCAAAAGAAAGTTTTCAGTTAGCATTAGTAAAAGAAATAATATTTTAAATATCCTTATTTGTGATGAAAACAACCATAATATGTTGGATACAAAATAAAGTCTATCGATGAGCACACGGATTTTTTGTTACAAACAATCAATAGCGTTCGCAGACTCAAGCTTGTTTATATGCGTTAACACACATGCTATTCAATCGTTTCTCATACATTCACAGAGACAATGGCTACAGTGGCTTGATGGTGACCTCATTTCAAGTTAATTTTAATTTCATGTAATTCCTTATCGCTACAATATGACAATTTAAATTTCCAAAATATTCAAGTTGAGAATCTAAACCTAATTCGGGAGAAAGATTGCGATTTGTATTTCACTGAAACGTATCACCATAGCCATAGTCTTATATATAAAAGTACTGTTTAATTCAAATTGGATTTACCCGTTCCTTTCATGATGCAATCGAACTTTGCAAGCCACGATGTTAAAACAGTTTCCTTACTTAATCCGTCAATTTCTGGCAAAGACCTACGAAAACAATGTGAATATTAAACACGAAATTACTTTCACTAAATTCTCAAATTCTAAATTTGAAATGGAACCTATAATAATAAATTCCTTTTGCCGACATGTTTGATATTATAAATACTAAACTCCTTCGGGAAAATACTTAAGTTTTCTGCATTTAAGACCAACGTGCCTCTGTATAAAAAGGAATACATGAATTGGATATTTTATATTAAAATTCATTCGCATTTGCATAATTGATATTATACAGAATTCTGGTTTCATGAATATGAAGTGAAACGCACCCATACCTAACTCTCTTCTCGATGTTATTTCTGAAAACCTCTCGGAAGTCGTGATGCGAGCACGCGCCTGATTTGACCATCTGCTCCACACGTTCAGACTTCAGAAATACGTCGTGATAAGACTGAACTGCATTTTGAAAGGCCTCGTCTGCGAGAATCTGTGTTTCGCCTTTCAGGAATGCCTGGATAATAAATAAGTACGAAGGTAGTTAAATTTGTAATTACAGAAGAACATCGATTTAGCTCTTGTTTGATTATATTTTTCTCAGTTAGGCTTCAAGTTCATGTTGTTCCGTGGGTGTGTCATCACTCATCTGATATCCCCGACGATGTCAGATAACTAAAATCGCAAAATCGGCACTAAAATTATATATTTCTTAGTCAGATTTCATCTACAGCTTAGAACCTAATTTAAGCCGAAAATCGTTAAATTTTGATCATCATGTTTTCTAAAATGTGCAATAATAATATCCGAACCATACATCACGCTTATTTACTAGGGGAGGCCTATGCCCTGCAGTTGCATGTTTTAGGCCATAGTACAATAGTGAATTGATATGATGAGATGCAATTAAATTTCCCAGAAAAAAAATTTACATAGCAGTGAAGACTACATCAAAGTTCATTGAGTAATTTTGAAGTTCATTGGATACATAATGAATTATTGCATTCTGGTTTTAACTAATTATTTATATTCATTATTAAATATAACATATATAGAAGCAATTGGCGGCTTTATCGCTAAAAGCGCTTTATCTTCCAGGCAACAGACGAGCAGTGAAATGACTCAGAGGAAGAGGTAGGCTTCAACTCAGTAGAGAGACTCAAGAGTTCGGGAATTTTTAGTGATAAACGGACTAGTGAGTGTACAAAAATGTTAAATGAATACTCAAATGACTCACCTGGAATCGAGCCTGTATAGTCTCCAGTTGATGTGGTGTAAGTTTGGTATGTCGTCTGGTCATATCTGTCGGTTGCTTAGCGTTGAAAGGATGCGCAATACATCTCGAAACGAATACGTATAACTGTAGTCGACGCTTTTTGTCCTCTTCTAACTTCTCGATCTTTTCCTAATTTAAAAATAGATTAATTTCTATCTTGCATATTTAAGGACAGAGACTGGCCACGTTACCCTCCCCCCCCCCCCTCTCACAGAAGACTACCTTGAAATGTACTGCATTTCCCACTTTATCTTATTTCCCTAATGTACGCACGTGTTTCGGTAGTGAGTGAGATGTGCCAGAGCCCATTCCCATCCCAACTCTTTCTGCAAATCCATTCCTATATCTCCAAAGGTAGGCAGCGCATCCGGGGGCGTGCTAACGTTTGTCATTTTGAACTAATGTTGGCATGTATCGCCCATGTCCATGGGCTACAGTATCCACTTACCATCAGGTGGACGTATAGTATAATCATGGAATAAAAAAATATATCGGAAATATTATATAAATCGCTGCAAATAGAGACATTAGTATTATTATTTGAGTTTGTTCGTTTTTTACAATTATTTTTTGAGTTTTAATTAAGTAACGTAAACTTAGGTCAATAAAACTCTCAAACAATGTGAACCATATGACAGATTACAATTGCAATTTTTAACTATTTTAATGACATGGTAGTTTTATCTAAATATTTTACCATCGCATACAGTTAAGGACTTCGTAAAAGTGAATAGTTACTACAGTAGGGCTTCCGTGTCCGCGAAGGTTTGGTTCCGCCATCTTGCGCGGATAGCTGAAACGGCGGATAGTAGCGAACACCATATTTTGGAGTATAAATGTACACATAAAGCAAAATTAATATTAAACTATAAGAAAAGAAAAATGTGCTTCATTAAAATTTATTTTACATTAACATGAAATAAGTATTTATATGCTGTGACTAAGTAATTAATACATAATTAATTACATAAGTCAATTATTTCGTGGGCTCGGAAGCAAACGATATGGACGGCTTTACATACGGATCATCTATAATTTTATCGATTTTTTTTGAAAAGCATTGTTATTGGAAGTTTTTGTCTTTTCTACCTTTAACTAATACTTTATCGCGCACTGTAGCTGTGCTTTTGCAGTTTGGGGCAAAGTGTTTTAAACTTGTATATGACATCGCGCGCTTACCCGAATCGTGGATAAGAGAAACCGCGAATACCGAGTCCGCCGATATTGAGGCCCTACTGTAAATAAACTAAATCATGTTTGATCGCCAACTTTGAGGTTAAGTAAAGTTGACTAGTGTTCGTTTAATGAAATTTTTAGGTAGTAATAAGAATTTTATTCCATTGGGAAGATAATAAAGTCATCAAAATAAATATAATATCGCCATTGTACCTGAGGATCCTGGTCCTTATCAGAGTGGCTGGCGCCGGACGGACTGGGCGAGGGTGCAGGTGCCTCCCCGGAGCTCGCGCTGCCCGTCGAGGTCCTGCGCAAGAAGGATCTACACGACCAATTTATTATATCATCAATGTATGCGAATCGTGTCCATACACACTGACTTTAATTCTCTTCCATTTTGGATAACAATAGTTTTGACTCTTTTTAGCAAGTTGAAGATACGAAATCATCAGTCAGTGCGTATAAACTTATATGGTTATGTTGTGATTCTACAATCTATTAGCACTACAATCTACAGGTATTTGATAGAAATATTCGATCATATTATCTATTTTTATTTCTACTTCAGTTTTAAGATTTTTTACATATTACTAGTTACTAGTTATCCATAACTGTCTATTATTTGGAAGCTTTGCTTTTTACTAGCAAAAGAATTTAAAATCACTACGTTTTCAAAATTAATTAGGTACTTTATGTATAAAAGTTTTCTACGATTACTTATCAACTGGGCCGATCGCAAAATTCTTTAACGCTAACTACATTTTAGCCAACAACGTTTGTATAATGTTTCATGAAACGGAATGGGCATGAGCAGATTTGTTGTTTATTGTCATAACCTGTGGGATACTTACGCATGTGGCGGTGGTGCAAGAGCTGCGGCTTCCCTCTGCCTGGTGGCAGGATGAAGGGGAGCAGCAAGAGGCGCTGTGGTAAGAGGGCTTGAGCCTGTATAAGAAAATCCAGTTTCAAATAAAGTACATAATGAAGTAAAGATATTTTTTTAAAAATGTTTAAAGTAAATTTTAGGAGGATTAAATTTTCCGTCTAATTATACAATATAGCCGAGCAGTATAAATTTAGAATAGTTATTACTTTCGCTCTGACTAAAGCAGTTAATTTCTGTTACAATTTTAATAATTCGCTCACAGATAATCGAATTGGCGAGTAAAGTGGATTTTTAATTTCCGTCACAACGTGACTAATTATGTAATTTATCCTTCAATGACTGTTACATAATTGAGTATCAATTTATTAATATTTATATAATATACAAAATAATACATGAAATAGTACAGTTATAAATAATTGTCACTAAAAAACTTTACAGATAGTTCAGTCCACTTCTTAAATTAATAAGTCCCTTTGGCAAACTAAATTCACTTTGCGACCAAGAAGTAGGCTTAGTTAGTACAAGGATTGTCTCTATTACTATCTACTCGTACCTTGTCCTCTATAATCCTACTTCTTATAATCACTCAATTCTTATCAACAATATCAAAACAATATGTATTTTTTTTATAGAGAAGAGGGCGGACGAGCAAACGGTCCCACGTGATGGTAAGTGTTACCGCCGCCCATGGACACCTGCACCAGAGGGTATGCGGGCGCGCCGCCGACCTTGCAAAATCCAATAAATGTAAATAATAAAATAAAAAAGACAATAAAAGTTATATTTAGTCAATGTATGAAGATTTTGCATTACGAGTTTGAGCTTATGGCCAAACTCTTAAATTGTGATAACTACTAAATGTTAAAGAGTCTTTTTGTCAAACTCTTAACGTCAAACATCAAACATTTATGACTTTTATTGTTTGTAATAGGTATATAGAAGATGGGTTGTTAACAGAGAAGTAAATAAAGCAGATTTAAAATCCGTTTCTCTTTTCTAAAAAAGTAGTCTATATAATTATATTATCCATGTGATTAATTTGCTCTTGATTATATTTAAGCTTTCATTCATTTAAGAATCAAGTGAAATAAATGGCCCAATTAAGAAATAAATAGTATTATTTAGAATTTGTCATTTAGGTGACACCGTAATAAATGTGAACATTATTTATACTAGTAGCGACGGCTTCAAAGTTTTCAGTTAATGAGAAAACTTAATGTTAGATGTAATTGAAAAGTTCATGTTTACTCAAGTGCTATAAAGCAAATGTCCTTTTATGCTCTTTAGAGAGCCGTCCTTCGTCTGAGTGGCTATATTATTCTATGTCGTTAAGTTCATATCAGACATCACAATAGTTCCTTAATTAAACATTATTTAAAATGTCAACGGCATTTTTTTACCATAACCTTAACCTAATTAACCTAAGGGCTGCTTCGTTTTATATTTATTTTGCTGAAAAAATTATGTTCATAGAGTCAAATAAGAGTTCTTAAAAGTATGAATTTAAAATAGCCCAAATTAGATTGAAATTGAAATAACTATGAGATCTTACAAATTTGGACTGAAAATGACCCCTGACTTCCATCATAGTTACATTACAGTCATAGTTCGTGAACTGGAATACCACTAACTATTTGAAGAACTATCTGACCTTTTAAATTTCCACCTTCCAATGGTCCTACAAACCTCACAGTTATTGGGACCGAATCACCGGAGAAGCGCACCGTATTTGCGTGGGCTCCGACGTACATTTTCTTGCCTCCCTACAAATTCTTGTTTGGGTCATTTTTTAACTCTTTCTGGTTTTCTTTTCCTAACTTTCCACTCTTTCTATCTATCTATATAGAGTATCTATCTTTTGTATCTATGTAGAGGACTAATTATTCTCACCTGGAAGACCAGCTGTAGATCCTCTAGGAATCTCGGGTTTGCCTCGCACCGATGGTCGACCGCCAGCCAATGAACCGGGTGGTATGACTGTTGGATAAAATTATTAATTAGATGAAACTCAAAGTCATGGGATGTTTTACCCAACGATACTATTAGCCTATGTCTCTCTATTACTGCATATAGGCTCCCCAGAAAGCTCGATCACAAACGATCATTCAGTCACTATTAGCGACTTTCTTAAAGTAGTCAGTCCACCCGGTTGGTGAACAGTCCACTTTTCCCGATTCGACAACTATCGAATAAAGCGGTCGTACTCAATCCTCCTTATATTTACTACGCTAGACGGACAGCAACAGTCCATAATGTATAACACTATCTATCAGTATCTAAAAATGTTTTAGGCTACTGCCTTGTTATCATGGACTCCACCGGGCGGCACTTATGTGGTAGGGGGAGCACCATGCACGCTGCATTCCCACAGCCCCTGGGCGCACTAGACTGGCCACGTTACCCCTCTCTCACAGTAGACTACCTTGAAATGTACTGCATTTCCTACTTTATGGTATTTCCCCAATGTACGTACGTGGTTCGCTAGTGAGTGAGATATGCCAGAGCCCATTCCCATCACATCCTATCCCTTCCCATTTTCCCAATCCATTCCTTAAGCTGCAAAGGTAGGCAGCGCATCCGGGGGCGTGCCACCGTTTGTCATTCTGGACTGATGTTGGCATGTATCGTGGATGTCTATGGACGACAGTACCCACTTACCATCAAGTGGACTGTATGCTCGGCTGCCGCCTTTTGCTATAATAAAATTTAGGTATATTTAGTATGGCGGAAATAAAAAGTTATCGAATAGAGAACTGCAAGGCAAATGTAATCACGGTTATCCTACTATATAATTCATTTATTATATTTCCCCCAGCTAATCGTGCTGCTAAGCAGAAATATTTCGTGTAAGGATATCAACCACCAATAGCCATCTATTCAGAGCTGAAAACGTGTCCATATCGTAGTTTTAACATAAATATAACTGAAATATAGAGCAGTTCAATCCGACAACATTCGCCTTTAGAGAGCTACACCTGGAGAAATATCAGGAACGTATTTAGAGTGGTCAAGTGTCGCGATTGCTTTCAGTTTCTTGGTTCGAAAAGGATTCTTATTTTCATATTTACTTATATGGAATGAGTTATAAGGAGTCTTGTAGGAGACATCGTGAACTACAGCAAAAACGACGATATGCTATTTTTTTTTTGGATATATGATTCTGAATCAAGTATGATAGTGATCAAAGCTGTCTCAATACCACTTTTCTAATGAAAAGGTAAGGTGTATGCACCTGGTAATTTTGTTGGTTGCTTCTTGTGTTCATCGTCACTGTCTTCTTCGGATGAGCTAGGGTCGATCATACTGTCAATTCTGAAACAAGAAAAGATTATATTTTAGACGAGAAATCTTTCGGAAGATGCAGCTCACTCACATCCGCGCTTTTTATAGTATTATCTATATTATAAAAAGGACAGTTCATTTGGTAAAAAGTATTGTTCTGATACTATCGCTTATGGGCGTGCCAACATCAGTCAACATTGACAAACGCTGACATGTCCGCATACATATGTATACATATTATTACATATGTACCTAATTATGATTACTTATATTATTAAGTCTTTTTTTATTGATATAATACAGGTACATTAAAAAAAGGGTACTTTTTTTCGTTGTTCCCCTCACGCGTACAAGAGACTTCTCTTATTTGAAACACACTTCTCTTATTTGACAAGATAAAACTTCACCTCTTAACATTATAAGTATGGTTATAACTTAACAATTCTGACACATACAAAGCATCTTGTAGATACACAAGTACATACACAAAATGTGAACATACACACATAGCTCACAGAATACTATATCATCTACTGTGGTATGGAATGCCAATTACTACATAGCATCTGATTTGATATATGTATTATGTTTGATATCTCAGATAGATCATGTTAATTTGATATTATATTAAATTTCACCATCTACCTATGTTTAATAATCTCATCTGTTTTCTCCTTACCACCCATAGGTAGGCAACCTTAGATAGGAAAAGGTAGGTAGGAAGGAAGAGATCGCTTTGGCGATAAGGCCAGGTCGCCTTGTCTTTTATTGGTCTTGTATCGCTACATGTATTGATGTACAATAAAGGGTTTTATCTATCGATCTATGTGTGTATATGAAGTCTCCATTTTGATTTACATATACGATAATGTTCGATTGACCGCCTTAAATTCATTTGATTTTGCAAAGTTAACCGTTGCAAAAACTCCAGTTAAGGACTACGTGTGCTACGCTCTAAGTTTTCGTGGTCTAATAACAATTAACAATACAATTAATATGTAAATATATGAACAAAAACAAACCTTTTTTAAACAGATTATTTCATTTAACATATCTATCCCATTAACATGTCCAATACATTAACGGGATGTCGGACAGACACTGCTCCATATTTCACCCTAAAGGATATCAATACATCCATCCCCCATCAACTAAATGCGGGGAGGTTACATGCAAAAACTTGCTATTTCATAAATTATTCAAAGCAAGTCATTGCCGCTAGTATTTTCTGGCGGCTTCGTTTGCATTCATCTGTTACGGAAACCTCTATTATTGACATCTTTGTTATTTATTGTTATTTGTTGTTGTCATCTTCTTCTTCTTCTTTTTCAGCCCTTGGACGTCCACTGCTGGACATAGGCCTCCCCCATTGTCCGCCATTTAGACCTATCGGCAGCGACCTGCATCCAGCGGGTGCCCGCAACCTTTATGAGGTCGTCTGTCCATCTAGCAAATGGACGTCCTCATCTAGCTATTGTTATTTGTCAATCTAGCGTTTATATATTGTTGTTAGAAATGTAATGTTAGAAATTGTTAGTAGAAGACTACCTTGAAATGTACTGCATTTTTCACTTTTTCTTATTTCCCCAATATACGTACGTGTTTCGCTAGGAGATTTGCCAGAGCCCATTCTCATCCCACCCTATTCTATCCCTCCCCATTGTCCCAACCCTTTCTCCAAATCCATTCCTATATCTCCACAGATAGGCAGCGCATACGGGGGCGTGCCAACGTTTGTCATTTTGGACTAATGTTGGCATGTATAGCGGGTGTCTATGGGCGACAGTAACCATTTACCATCAGGTGGACTGTATGCTCGTCTGCCGCCTTCGTCCATAAAAAAAATGCAATTGTTATTTTATTATCTACTTTTCTAACTATTGAAAACTAGTTGTGTTATTTTTGAATGTCCAGTAGGTACATTAAAGTCGCTTTTAACATGCTTTAAAGTCGCAACTTTCATTTGACAGATTC
Source organism: Sesia apiformis (assembly GCA_914767545.1). Taxonomy (NCBI): domain Eukaryota; kingdom Metazoa; phylum Arthropoda; class Insecta; order Lepidoptera; family Sesiidae; genus Sesia; species Sesia apiformis. The sequence continues at coordinate 2,321,880 of OU611972.1, read as the reverse complement.
TATGAGAATTTAGTAAAAAAATTATAAATTAAACGATAATATAATTAGAATAATACTTTGTATTGTATGAAAATAAACAATACATAATATAGATACAATACATTAACACAATAATGTCAAAATTTATACAATTGGCGGGCCGCTTAAGCGATCTCTTCCAGGCAGAGAGAGTTAAGAAAAAAACTGGTAGTGCAACCATGGCACTAAATAATAAATTAAACTTATCTTAGGATTTTAATTAATATCAAAAAACATTTTAATCAGAAAAAAACTGATTTCAACATTTCCGTTTTGAAACTAGTATGAAACAGAAACATAAATGAATGTAGAATGAATTAATCAATCTTTGTATAAATACATATGTTATTTACTTTAAAATTATAGCACGTCTTTATAATTTATTTTCTGTTAAATTATTTCTTAATTTATACTTACCTTAATTTGAAATTTCACTTAATTAATTTCCTTTATCATACGATCAGTGCAAATCTATACAATCAATAAATACAAAAGAAACAACAAATTTCAGAATGTTTACAGCACACTATATTTAAACTTAGATACTATGGGAAGGTGATAATCGCCGCGAGACCTATACACCGATGACGTAGACGAGGCCTCAAATGGAAATCACGTACCGGGAAGCGCAGTGTGGGACGCTCTTCAACCAGGTCGACCGATGACTTTAAAGAAATTCGCCAGTGGCTCGCGAGGTTTGAGAGGTCTATGAGCAGTGGTGGCACATAGGCTAATGGTAAGGTAGGTATTAAAAAATGTTGTCATGTACAGAATTCAGAATGTAACATTGTGCCAAGTCTCTTGAGCGTAACATCAGTCTCATCACTCATCAGTTAGCGCGTAGTAACTGCTCGAGTAATTTACTAAACTACTCAGTTTTAATGAAAAAGACACTCTAAACTCATTTTAACTTGAACATTTAGCTGCTACGTATCAAAGTAATCGAGTCCTCGCATTAGGCGCGTTATGTTGAAGTTGATGACCCATTCGGCTTAGTTTGTATTGCCTTGCTCGTTAACTGAAGGGGTTTAGGTTCTAGTCCCGTGTTGGTCGTAATTTTGATAATAGGTTTTATCATACCAGTAGCCATCTGCCCTGGTTCTGCTCAAGTAAATATAACCGTTAGCAGCCCTTTTGGTATCCTTGGCTGGACACAGGCTACCTCATGCATATTGTCTCGTGCATGAGGGAGGGATGTATGGCCTCGGAACGGCACGCTGACCAAGCGGGTTGGCGACTCTTTTAGAGGTGGTGTGCAGCTAGTTCCTCGGGTCTTGTGGTAGCCGCTTTGTTATCCATTAGTCGCTCACGGGAAGAGATGGGGTGGTGCTATTCTAAAACCCGACGACATGTAGGGGGAGAGTGCACGCTACATTCCCACAGCCGCTGGGCGCACTCGACAGGGGTAACGTGACCCCTCTCTCACAGAAGATTACCATGAAATGTACTGCATTTCCTACTTTATCGTATTTCCCCAATGTTTCGGTAGTGAGTGAGATATGCCAGAGCCAATTCCCATTCCATCCTACCTCTCGCCATTTTCTCAATCCTTTCTCCCAATCCGTTCCCTAATCTGCAAAGGTAGGCAGCGCATCCGGGGGCGTGCCAACGTTTGTCATTCTGCACTAATGTTGGCATGTATCGCGGATGTCTATAGACGACAGTATCCACTTACCATCAGGTGGACTGTATGCTCTTCTGCCGTCTTTTTTATATAAAAAAATAATATCGCACGGCCTACTAGTAAAGTTATCTCATTAATCTCATTAACTCCATTAATACCATTAATCACAGTAATCGCATTAATCATATTAATCTCATTAATCATATTAATCTCATTATTCAGCAACTTCACTGGCGGAAAATCAACACATATAATGATTTTGATGTAGAATACAACTGTTTAAGACAAAGATAAGTCCTAATTAGTCAAATGATTGAATATTTAATAACAATATTAAGGTTTCATATTGTGAAAGGACTGAAATAGTGTAATTCATTATATATTGTCCTGGTCTTATTAACTTTGAGTTTAGTTTTTTTTATCAAGTTCTTCTAACTCTAAAGTTGCCACTCGTCGTCAAACACCTATTTCTATATTTAAATATAGTCTAATGTTGAGTAAAAGCCTAGAATACACTATTTGTTTGTCGGGAATAAAACGACATTATATGAATTTTCCACAAAGTAAAATTACCCTAGTACATATTTATGTACTTATATCTCTATGGCTATAACCTTCATTAAAGCACACTCAGCATTAGCTAGATCTAGATAATCTACTACAGCAATTAGTCAGAAAAAAATAACCGCGAATGTCAGCACTTGAGTCCGTTCCGCCCCCTGAAGGGGTGTCGAGGGGAACCCCCCCCCCCCGCCCCACCACCGCCATTGACCCCGTCCTTGGGCTGGTATAACAGGCCCTAGAGACTTGAGTGCTAGTGCGAGAGATATGTTGGTTGGAAGTTGGATGTGTGCGTGTGTATGTGAATTTTAAGCAGTTATTTGATTGTGACTTGAATAAGAGTACCTACCTACTGTAATATTATTTGCAAAAAAACTGAAAAACGAATATTAATTTGACAAGCTATAGGATATTCGACTTTTTCAATAATATGTAATTAAACCATAGCATTCATTTATTTAAAAAACTTTGTTGCATTTAATTATGCAAAAGGCAAGCATAATTAATGTCTGGAGGCGTTCTATAAGGCGCCAACTACAAGAGCGAGTCTCTCGTGACTTCTCTTGAGGCCATTTACACACGGCAGCTTATAGTTCATACAGTTTCCATTTAAATTAGTGGCACGGGCTGGGGTGAGAATATAGCTGCGAGAGACCCACATCGTGTAGTTGGCATCTAAAAAAACCCAACCAGAACAGAAAAAAGACGTTGAAAAAATTTTGTTACACAGAGGTAGAAGGTGCGATGAAACGTATAAATATAAATAAAGAAAACGATGATTAGTAAAATTATTAAACAATAATTACACAAATATTTATTATACTTTTGTTTCTTTTTACACAAAAAATGATAAAAATTTACCCTTTACCCTTAATTGACATAATTTCTTAATTTATTTTCTTAATGTAAAAGTAGGTATCATACAAGATACCTTCACTACAGGCTGCATATTAATAATTATTTTAATTAATTAATTACCAATTAATTAATTAATTAATTGCATTAATTTAAAACTGCTCTCCTGTAAAAACATGTCTTTGAGTTATGTTATATGACACAATAAATAGGCGTTTTGTTCCTTTTTTGGCTTAATAATAATATAATCTTGATTTCAAGTAACTATGACTCATATGCCAAAATTAATAATTAACGTAGTAGGTAATTAAATTAAATTTGACAAAGAAATCTCCATAAAAGACAAAATTACATTGAAAATAATGCAATGAAGGTATCGGGATTCAGGTACATAAATCTTTAACTTATGCTACGTGAGTGGATGTGTATTATACCACTTAGTATTACACTTGCGCAAACGCATGCACATACACACGCACGCACACACACACACACACATACACGAATATATACATAGATACACACATATAATTAAGATATATGTAATATAAGATGTTACAGTATTATATGTATTATTGTATTGTGTTGAGCAGGTACGAGCGTCTGCATATTGCTCTTATCTCAATATGTAATAGATATGTTTAATAACCACCTACATATTTAGTGTAATTTTGTATTGGCCTTGGTTTCTAACTTTAATTTTTGTTTATTATATGCTATTTATCGCTGTTGAGTTACAAATAAAAAAAAATATATTAATATCGACGCAACAACTATTAATGGACGCTCATTCTGAGAAGTCATAGCTATGACACACGAACACGCTACTATAACATCTCTGTATCATTCCACTTTCTTTAAATTTCTCTGCTGTTATCCTCGGCCCGGTCCTACTTAAGTACGAATTTTTAAAAACTGTCACAAGCTCGGCGGTGAGGGAAAACATCGCGAGGAAACCCGCGTGTTCGAGAAATAAAAACAAAAATCTCGAGTATGCGGGTCCACCGTGTCCACCCGCGTGGTGGATTATGGTCCGAAACACCCCAGTGATGCACTAGGGGAGGCCTGCGAGGCAGTGCGACGTTACAGGCTGATACTTTTTTTTATAGAAAAGGCGGCAGAGGAGCACACTGTCCACCTGATGGTAAGTGGATACAGTGGTCCATAGACATCCGCGATACACGCCAATATCTGTCCAGAATGACAAACGTTGACGCGCCCCCGGATGCGCTGCCTACCTTTGCAGATTAAGGAATGTATTGGGAGAAAGGGTTGGGAAAATGGGAAAGGATAGGATAGGATGGGATGTAAATGGGCTCTGGCATATCTCACTCACTACCGAAACATGTACATATATTGGGGAAATACGATAAAGTAGGAAATGCAGTACATTTCAAGATAGTCTTCTGTGAGAGAGGGGTAAAGTAGCCAGTCGAGCGCGCCCGGTGGCTGTGGGAATACAGCATGCACTCTCCCCCTACCTACAGTAGGTACAAGTAATTAAAATTGCAAGTAGGTACATTAAATATGTATGTCTTTTCCTTTGTAACTGTAGTATTCTATTATAACTGTTTTCTGAATAAACATTTTTTCTATCCATATATCCATGATGGTAACTGGTGGTATGGTTTTGGGTATGTCGACACGTATGTGGGTATGTCGACTTCGTCAACCGTCGACTGCAGTAGCTACCTCTCTGTATATCAAAAGTAATAACGAAAATAAATACATCATTATTTGAAAAACAAAAATCCCGCCTGCGTCCAACTCCTATATTAACTCATCTATATATGTACGAGTATATACAAAAGAGGATGTTGGTATATCTGATGTCAATAGAATTCGATACCGTTTGACCGATCACCATGAAGGTTGGCACATATATGTATCTTTTCATGGAGAAGGTTTTCATGCTATCGACTTTGTTGTGACTCGCCACTAGATGGCGCTGCAGCACATCAACTTCTATACCGTTCGACCGATTGCCATGAAAATTGGTATATGGTATTGGAATGGAATGGTATAGAATGGTATTGGTATTGGAAAATTGGTATTTGACCACGGAGAATATTTTCGAGCTATCGACTTTGTTATAACTCGCCACTAGATGGCGCTGCAGCACATCAACTTCTATACCGTTCAACCGATCGCAAAAATCAGATCAACGGCAAAACAGAATAATTTGTGATTTTATATACAGAGGTAAATAAATATACACAGGCAGGACGTCTGCCGGGTGCAGCTAGTCTATTATAAACTAAAATTATTAATACATATAAGTTTGCACATTTTTTTTTTTATAGACGAGTGGGCGGCCGAGCAAGCGGTCCCACGTGATGGTAAGTGTTATCGCCGCCCATGGGCACCCGCAACACCAGGGGGTATGCGGTATGCGGGTGCGCCTCCGACCTTGTAAAATCCTATTCACAGTTCACATGTATGTATGTATTATTGTATGTATGTTTGTATGCATTTATGTATTTACGGCATACACTAAACTGGTTTGTTTTGTTTTATGAATTACTTTACTATTTTGAAAATTCGGTATGAGACTCAAAGCATTTTAAATCAGATTATTATAATTAAAGATTTATTAAGAATCTGGCATGTTCCGCAGTCGAGTAAAACTACGAGGCGCATCATTGGACAAGTATTTTGCGAAGAACTTTCTAAGTAACAAGTCATTTTCTGACGGCTCAATAAAGTCTTGTATCCAACTAGACTTATCGTAGCCAATTCAAATTCATAACTCGATGTTGACACGGACCCCGTGACCCCGGGTGGCCGTGTGACCCCGCGGGGTTAATTGCTCACGCATTTTGCTTCCGTTGGCCGTTCCGTTTTTAGGATTTATAATATTTGTTTTGGTTTTTAATTAACGTACTGAAACTAGAAACGAAGGGGGGATGTTTTATAGAGAACCCGGAGTATGTGAGCCGAAACACCCCGAGGAGTCGTGAATACCCCACGACTAGCATTACACATTTCATTAAATTCATTTTTCAAGCTAATTGTTATAATTCTGATTTGAAACTTTCGTTTTTGTAATCTTGTTGATTTTTAATTCTGTCTAAATTTGATTATTTATTCACTTGATTATTATATTTAATAAAGTGATTTTATTTCTAAATTTGTTTTTATTTCAAAATGTGTTTGTAATCTTGTTGATTATTTTTTTACTTGATTTTTATATTTAATAATAAAGTGATTTTATTTTTATTTCATAAATGTCAGAAATTAAAAAAAAAACCACTGCTCGTATTTTTTTTTTGTTTTATATCTCGCTATTGCCAGTTTCGATATTAAATGTTGCACATGACAATGCTATTTTCCATGCCATTTTTTATCTTTTTCAATCATTATTAACAAGTGAATAAAACTAGAATAAAACGATATCTAGTGAAATATTTAATATCGAATGCTATACTTAATAATGACAGGTCAACAGTTCTAATAGGTTTTGGGGAATGGGTCTGCGACCGAAAAAGTTTAGGAACCCCTGGTGTAGATGTTACAGTGTGTGCGTTTAGCTTGATTCCCGTGGGAAATCTATAAAGGATCCGGATAAGAAGTATACCGGAATATAGCTAAAATCCGCCTAGTAGTTTTTGCGTGATGCGCGTTGAAACAGAGAAAAAAATTCAACATTGTTATTTTGGACTCTATTCGTACTTTATTACATTTACATTTTTTAAAAAATATTTCATGTACAGACACGGCTCTGTATCGATTTTATTAGGTATATACATATATTTATAGATAATTATAGTTATAAAACTACTATAATATAAAATAGAATATAGAAGACGATAGAAAGGGATTTACAATAATTACGATGTGGTACGACATTATCTAATTATCGTAATATATCATATTCATTATAGCATGAGACAAAGGGTAACAAAAGGCAGTATAGTTTGTAACCTACTTCCCATCACTAGCACTGTCCTGGGGTTACACTTGCATTTGAGATGTGAGATAAAACCTGAACAAGAACTAAGGACTCAATCTCACCTCTAATTTAAATGCAACAAAGTGATTTCTATCAAACTTTTGTTAATGTTTTATCTCACGTGTCCGTAAGTAGAGAATAGTTAACGAACATGTCAGCGGTTGATCGTCAGCAAGCAAACTGTGAGTCATTTTGCACACTTATTAGTTTTGGTTAATACCATGTTTGTGCCTACAAAGTGGTCACATGGTATCATCATTAACTATACTTACTCTGTTCAGGTTAAGTAAGACTGCAGTGACACATTAATAAGAAATGCATGTTAACGTAGATTTTTTAAAATAAAATAAAGTCTATTTAGCCGTTGTAATTCCTTATAATTATTATTATTATTAAGTATGATAAATCATAACAATAGGATGTAGGATATAGGAACAAAAACATGTAGGATTCAATTGTGTTTGGAGAAAACAAAAATGAAACGAGTGGGACAACTATCACCACTCATATTTACTTCTTTTAATTTTTAACAATTGAATACAGTTATAAGCAACCACTACTCTCACCACCTAGCAGCCATCTTATCTTTTTTCTCTCTCTCTCTCTCTTTCTCTTTTCGCTCACACACCTTCGTTCAGAAACATGTTATTTTATGCAAAATTTTAGTCCTACATACATTGTCACTAATTTTTATTGTTGGGTTGGGACGACTTCCATACAATGTTTCCCTGTGTCCTTTCTTGTTTAAAAAATCTGAAATAACTCTACATAAATATGCAAACAAGAGCACAGATACATTACGAGAACATTGGCCATCGGCTAATCCGGATACACCCGAACGCGTCATCCACGTCTATGCAATAAAGTAATAAAGTATCTCGTAATAAAGTATGCAATTAAAGGTACGGTGAGTTAAAAAGTTAGATAACCGTAAATTACGCGCCAAAAATTACAATTAAAAATAGTTTCATAGTTTTCTGTGTGTTTTTGAAACAACAAACAAAAAACATTGATGCATTTTAAATGAATCTGTAGTTGCACGGGGGATGAAGGGTTAAGTGCTAGAATGAGGGCGAGGGAAATGGCGATGGCGTCCGCATAAAGAACATGTGAAATAACACAGAAGGCATTGTACACACGGCAAAATAGATGAAATAAATGAATAAATATAAATAAAATCGTTATTAAGTGAAAACAATGGTTCCATAGTTACAATATGTCCCGACCACCTTACTTCATGTCCGGTGACTCTTGAAAGGCCATTAGGGCCACAAGAATTTAGCCTCTATTAAAACCGAGAAAAATCTCTATTAAAACGGGTCTTAACGCGAATGTTTACCTTATTCATTTTACTCGACGTTTCGGTTCGGACTAACCATGGTCACGAGCTAACTGAACAGGTGGGCAGTCTACGTTCAAAGTTGCGAGCAGTTTTATCATTTGGTCTTTATATCCCGGAAATTCCGTCAAATAAAATAAATAAGGTAAACATTCATGTTAAGACCCGTTTATATATAATAGATAAATATTAAATCATCAATTTGAAATTAGAACATGCAAAATCACCATTAACATAACAAATGGAACATACGTATTTCACTATTACCTTATAGTTATGGAGGTATAACATTCTTTTACTTCATATATGGCAATGGTGCAATCAGCACATTCTGCCAGTGTCAAGTTATTTTCGTAACAAACAATTCAAAATCTAAAACGTATCCTATCAATCAATATCCAGTCAATCGAAGTAAGGCAGAAGTCGGTATGGAAAACGATATTAGGTTTACCTGAGGATAGAACAGGACTCCTTGGAAGCACACGAAAAACGCAGCCCAATGCTTTTATTTGATTATCACAAATATGACGCATGAAAAACACTTTGAAGTTTAATAAACTATCACTATTAAACCACAAAACGCCTAATACACAATTTTTACAATAATCAAACAAAAACTCAACTTCACTACTCGAGTTCCCGCCAAAAAGTCTAGATATTACATTGATATAATGTAAACTGATTTCCTTACCGTGGAGTTTAGAGTATGGTTAGTTTGATTCCCGTGGTATTTGGATGAAAAGTATCTACCTGTTAACCCGGCACATAATTTACAACTATTTTATATTTCATTAACAAAATTATCTCAAACTACAAACATTGAGAATGGTTTTACACAGAAACCTATACAAGTAATCGGTAAATAGGTAGTAAGTATTGTATTTCATGGGTATTTTTAGAGCTTGCCTGAATTTAATCTACTGTGTTATCATTGTACGTAGTGTAATAAAATAGGCCGGGACCGGGCGGCGGGCGTGTGGGTCGTGAATGGAATAAACAAATGTTTGTCTTCTGATAGACTTGCCGAAGATTGTACTATGACTATACGACACTAACTTATATCCGTAACCTGCCCCTTTTTGTCGTTCACTGCTGGATATGAGTCTCCTCGTGCACATTGGCTTGTGTATGAGGCATGTATGGCCTTAAAACGCAACGCTAGTGAGGCGGGTTGGCGAGCCCACTCTTTTTGAGGTGGTGTAGTTTTTCAGGGCTTGTGGTAGTTAGTGGCTTTGTTACACTTAATCGCTTTTTACCACACGCTCGGGATGAGATGGGATGGTTTTCTATAAGGCCGGCCAACACGACACGGCGAATGAATAAAGAAAGGAAGGAGTCCGTTTCGTTCATTCGTTAAGTTCTTCGTTCACTCAAAGGTGCATTAAATATTGCGTGCGTATTTTAAAATAATAGTCATGTACTGAAAATCGGGAGTTTTGGCGTCCTGTTCAGATGTTTTATAAGTAAATAACACCACACTCATTAGCCTACAATAGGATTCCTTGTGTTATAGCTCCAGAGACACATGCAAAGAGTAATACAGGGAGCCCTTAGGCTCGTTGCTGCAAACACTGCTCTTGGCTGAGCGCTTTCTGCGCTCGCCCTAAACCATACATATCCGGTCCGGTGAATTTAGCCATTCCGAAAAAAAGAAGACACATCATCCATACACGAACAAATTTGTCTTTAAACAAATGATTCATTATTCTCGTATTACGAGGGATCAGTCATTATACCCTTGAAGATCACAGTAGTTATTGATCACACACAGGCTTGTCCATATTGTTTCTAAAACTGCTATCTTTACGGTTATATATTTTTGTGTTTTTAATCGAGCAGAAGTGTTTTGGATTGACCCAGGAGCGACCTAATGATTTCACCAAAGGGAAAATAAGGCACCACTCACAGATATAGAGGGATAGACGTAAGTTCTCCGTCGTTGAGTGCCCGAAGTTGGCGCTGAGTCCTTACTAATTAAAGTTGGTTACTTCTTGCGCTTGGTTATACAGACTCTTCCAACCCGTGTCGTTAGCAGGTCGTTATTACAAAAATGCCCAATTACGCCATAATCAATTACAAAAATATGTCAAAGGTGGTGAACCGAGTCAAGGGAGATGTTTCGTTTCATTGATATCCATCACTAAAATTTAAGTGACGCATGGTTTCCATATAATTTCATGAAATTTCGTTGTCGATCTTTAGAAAAAAGGCGGCTGACGAGCACACAGTCCGCCTGATGGTAAGTTGATACTGTCAACATCCGCGATACTTACATGTCAAAATCAGTCCAGATTGATAAACTCTGGCACGCGGCCGGATGCGCCGCCTGCTTTTGCAGATTAAGGAATGGATTGGGAGAAAGGGTTCGGAAAATGGGATGGGAATGGTCTCTGGCATATCTCATATCTGGCATATCTGGCGATCCATGTCTGTGGTACAGAGGGTAAGCTACTTAAGTCAGTAACAATAAAATCGACCCGAGAACGCTGGCGGCTGGCAATATTTGTGAAAATGACCCGTTCAAAAGTACCTATTAATTGTATTTACCACCCACAAAGTCCCGTGTAAATGTCCCATAATCGCGGTCTGCAGCCTTGTTCAACAAAAAATCCGAATCAACACAATCTCGTAGCTAAATTGAACCAGCGTCACATAAATCACTCCCATTCGCGTGATCCGCTCGGCTTTATGAGTTTCATGGGGGTTTTTTCCCATTACATTGATTTTTAAATGTATATTGAGAGTGGTTGTTCAAGTTCTAAACTTGTTGTTATTTTTGTCTGAACATGAAAATTATATCAGTTAAGTTCAATTATGAGTCAAATCGGTCTAATTCCAAAATGTTCACGGTGTACCTAAACTTTTCAAAAAGTCAAAAAATATATTAATTCGACGTCTATAGTGAGGTAATGTTAGATATTTAATTGGGAAATTTAACATTCAATTCCCCTGTTGGTAATTTTTTTCCCGACCTTCGTGAGCATGTTTTAAACATACCATAAAAGTTTACCACTATAGAGTACGTTTCCTATTTTTATTCAACAAAATGTTGTAGAATATGTTTTTTGTAAGTAACTCGTCATTTTTTTTACAAAATGTGATGATGCTATTTGATAGTACAGGAAATTTTAGGTAAGAAATGTTAATAACAGTTTTTTGTAAGAACGGAATATGACTGTAATATGAAATATGTAGGGTAAATCCGGGAGAGATGCCCATAAGGGATAGATGCCTACTGAATTACAAAAAAGAAATAAAAGAATTGCGTGAACCGGAACGCATCCTAATTGCGTCAGTTGAAAGTCACATGTCATAGCGCAAGTTTCTACAAGGGATTAGATTATTTTAAATATATTATTTTGGTGTTTATTCGTAAAATACGGTAAGTACAGTTATATAAAATGTCAGAAAACTATTTCAGAGACATTTTGTTCTAGTTTTTTTTCTTCAATTTCATGCAAATGATAATAACACTGTTTTATAACCTACAATATGGTTTCGTTTTGTTGACACGAGGCTATTTTTTATTGTCTTGCGTTTTGTTCTGTGTTTAGGAACATTAGGCATCTCTTCCTGACAATCGGGAGAGACGCCCAATGATTTTTCAGGGTGAGATGCCCAATAAATAATTGTTGCTTTTATTATATTCAGATGCCGAATAAGTACACAAGGAAGCCATCGGGCTCTAATAGAGCTACATGGAGTGAAGCTGACTTACAAAAAGCAATCACCCTTGTAAAAAACAGAACATTAAATTTTAACCAAGCCAGTAAATAATTCAATATTCCGTACCCTTCGCCGACGGTTTTCCTCGGGCAATACTAAAAAAGGACATCTTGGACCCGATTCTCTGTTTGGAGACAATGAAAAAAAGATTGTCAAACATATTGAGAAATTGCAAAGTCGTGGATTTGCACCAACCATTAATGATTTACGCGTAATGGCCTTTAATTTAGCTGAGAGTATGAATCTTAAACATAATTTTCATAAGGACTCTGGTAAAGCAGGTTACGATTGGGTTAAATCTTTTATGAGAAGAAATCCGGAAATATCTTTAAGAAAATCAGAAGGAGTATCTCTACAAAGAGCTAAAGGAATGACGAAACAAGAAGTTGATGGTTTTTTTGATTTATTGGAGACACTATTTCAGGACAACGACTTCATTAATAATCCAAACAAAGTTTTTAATATGGATGAAACGGGTCTCCATTTAAATAATAAACCCTCACACGTTGTCGCAATGCGGGGTTCTAAGACAGTTCCACAGTTAACTTCTGCTGAAAAAGGAGAAAATATTTCTTTGATTTGCTGTTGCAGCGCAGAAGGCAATTTTATTCCACCTGTTGCAATTTTTAAAGGAAAAAACAGAAAGCCCGAGTTTGCTGATGGAATGCCTCCGGGTAGTGAAGTTTACATGAATGAGAAATCAAGTTATGTCAACACTGATCTTTTCTACAAATGGTTGAAAGAACATTTTTTTCCTAGAAAACCTCCCGGGGCAGTGATTCTGTTATTGGACGGACACACTTCACACTGCACTTCCATAGAGATGTTGGAATTTTGCGAGACCAATGAGATCATTCTACTCTGTTTTCCTAGTCACACTACTCATTATTTACAACCCTTAGATAGGGCATTTTTTAAGTCCTTAAAATCTTATTTTAATAATGAAACCAACGTATGGATTCGAAATAACCACAGCAGAAAATTAGGACGACTGCAGTTTGGAGATTTGTTAGGCAAAGCGTGGGGAAAATCAGCAAACCAAAATAATGGTGCATCAGGATTTCGTGGTTCTGGAATATTTCCACCCAACAGAAACGCAATTCCTGAGTACGCGTTTATATCCGACATTTCTTCTGAAGGCCAAGCAGATGATCCCTCAAATAATAATACCTCTGTCAGAAACATAGTTCCCTCAACTAGCGGGGTGAATAAGGAAAATTTGGCGCCTGTAGCCAACCCATCTACTCCTTTAAAATCCCACAACCTATCGGAAATCCAATCTGGTAAAGAAGAAACGCCGTCAAAGATCTTGAATAAAGTTCATCCTGTTCCTTCGTATGGTCTTCAGGTTGTATCAAAGAGAAAACAGCATGCTGAGGTTTTGACGTCTCCGGAAAACTTAGAAAAAATCAGGAACAAGACTAACATAAAACAGTTTAAAACACGAAGTAAAAAAGAACCAACAACAACAGAATCAAAGATGAAAGAACCAATGAAAAGATCATTATCGAATAGAAATTATAGAAAGAGAATTAAAATAGAACAAACTACAAGTAACCGAAAACAGGAATCGAACGATTCCTGCGATGAAGAGTCTCATATTTCGCTTCACGATAGTTCTTCGGACGTAGACATAGAACACGAAATTCTCGGGGACATATGCAATGTTTGTGGAGAATATTATCATGCCACTAAAAAAAAATGCGACTGGATACAGTGCATTCAGTGTCAACAATGGTTCCATGAGGATTGTAGTGACGATCCAGCGAAATGCTTGATATGTGACGACTGATTTTGTTTTAAGTACGCATGGGCATCTATCCCTGGTATCTATAGGCAACTCACCCATAGGCCTGGGAGAGATGCTCATTTTCTATATTTTTTTCTAGCTGTGTTATATCCTAAAATATGCGTTTAATATTTGTTAATTTTATGTAAGACAGATTAATAAAGTCTAATTTAAGTAAAATGGCGTTTTTTTCTTCTGTGTCATAAATGTATAATTAAATATGATGTTTTTTTAAAACTATAGGCATCTCTCCCTGACTTACCCTAATATGTAATAATATGTAATATTGTAATATGACTGTAAACGTCATATTAATTGAATCTTCCGGGCTATTTGGCCGAGGTCTTCTGGAATCTCTTCTCTTTCTTCCAAACGTTTCAACAAACGTCAACAACTGCGGTTGACATCTTCAGTGGCGACTGCGTTCACTTTCGGAGAGATGTTATCTCTCCGGCTTTTCGAGCACAAACTCGCTCAGTTTGTTGACGAAACGTTTGGAAGAAAGAGAAGAGATTCCAGAAGACCTCGGCCAAATAGCCCCGAAGATTCAATTAATATGTACACCGGCCGAGAAAGCCTACACTCCACTATAAACGTCATATTTTTTTGTTTAACACACGAAAAGTGAAATCAAATGGGTACAAGTTATTGACAGGGGAATTACTCCGAAACAATGCGCATTTCCGTGCTAACTCTACTCCACTAATATGCCGTTTAATAGGGCTCGTAAAACTCGACAACTATTGTATAAACACTTTCTTCCTAAACGCCCCAGCAGTGATAGCCTAAGGGTGTCTATACTCAACTGTACCAGTGAATTTATACATAAGTACCGTTTTAGAATAAAGGTCCCTACCTCGGCGGAGAGGGAAAACATCGTGAGGAAACCCGTCTGCTAAAGAAATAAAAATATATCTGCAGTAAAAATCCACCAATCCACTCCACTATCCTATGCACTCTACTCCACTCCAAAAAAATCCACTGGGCTCGCGTGGTGAATTATGGTCCCAAACTCCCTTGTAATTTACTAGGAGAGGCCTGTGCCCTGCAGTGGGACGTTAAGCATATATAAGTGCTCAAAATAGTGTAATATCTTTTGCAAGTGGCGCTGCCATGTCTTTTTGGTCAACAAAAGTAGAAAATATTAAAGAACCTTGACTCAAAAACCTATTTAGCGGTCTCACTGAAATGTGAAGCGAGAACTTGGCAGGGGAACGAAAATTAAATACTTGAATGGAGTGGTGCTATCTCCAATTCCGTTGAAAAACTGCCTGTGAGCGCTGCCAACTCCAATTGGGCTGTGTTATATTTTGCTATATTTGAAAATTTTAATAAAAAGATGGTTCCAGACAGTTCGTCTGGATGTGAGCGAATACTGTCATCAAATATACTTTGTGAATAAATAAAAATAAGTCGATAAAAATTAGCAAATGAATCGTGATACAATAGTTATTGCAATCGAAATGGAAATTGTTGCAAATGTTGAAATGGCCGTGTAGTGTCTCTTACCTTACCTTCGTAAATGGTGACTAAGGGTTAACAATGGCCTACCATAAGCCCTGAGGTACCTGCACCACCTGTAAACAGTGGACTCGACAACCCGCTTGACGTTTTAACGCTATATATTTGTACAATATATGCGCTCATGTACAAGATAATTCGCATGAAGAAGCCCGTGTTTAACAGTTCATTACGGGTACTGTTCTATTGATATTGAACCACTGGGTGCAGCAAGGTGAGATATCGAACGCCCGTTTTGATGTTATGGGGTCAAAATTATCACTGTCATCTACTTTCATAAATTAAAAACTCATTCTAATCTACGTCTTATACGGGCGGCAAATAATGTTCAACAAAACGACTTATTTTTGAATAATTGTAGGGTTTTTGAATACTGAATAATGTAGGGGGAGAGTGCACGCTGCATTCCCACAGCCGTTGGGCGCACTCGACTGGCCACGTTATCCCTCTGTCACAGAAGACTACCTTGAAATGTAGTGCGTTTCCTACTTTATCGTATCTCCCCAAAGTACGTACGTGTTTCGGTAGTAAGTGAGATATGCCGGAGCCCATTCCTATCCCATCCCCCAACCCTTTCTTCGAATCCATTCCTTGATCTGCAAAGGTAGGCGGCAGCGAGCACACCCGGGGGCGTGCCGTCCTTTGTCATTCCGGACTGATGTTGGCATTTATCGCGAAATTCTATGGACGACAGTGTCAGTGAACTGTATGCTCGTCAGCTGCCTTTAATTATAAATTACTAAGGATGTTTTGGTATCTCGACATTTTGATAAGTCTTACAAATTTTAACTCTCTTTATATAACTCTTCTTTATTTTAGTAATGCGAGTATAATAGAAACCTATATTGGTTAAATTGTCAGGAAGTTAGTTTCGTTTGGGATACGTAATAATTTTCCCATACAACTGTTTGAATTCTTACAAAAATAAAATTAACGTCAACACCAAGTAGACGGAGTCCGGCTTCATGGGACCCCTATATCTTTATTGTCACCTAAACCTAACCCATCTTTAAACTTGCTGTCATCGATTTGCTTTCTGTTCAGTATATTTTTGTTCTTTATTTCATTATTTCCCATTACCTATCGCCTCTAGATGATCTTGTCTTAATTCAAATTAATCTTCACTTGTAATTAATGCTCCGAAGTTAGCGCTACGTAGCAGCAGTGTCGGATTATTAAACAGATAAAATAGACATAGGCACGGCCCGCGGCTCTAGAAAAATTACCATCTATGTATTTTACAAATAAATATCGGAGTAATTTACTATTGTTTCTGAGATTGCTTTAAAAAATTCAAATGACGTGTATCAATGACGATTTTGTGTGAAACGGCATTTTTATCATTCTTCTAAAAAAATTGTTAAACACAGTTTTCAACGCGCCCACAAGCATGAGTCACAATTAATTTGATACCCTATTTTTATATTGAAGTTTATCATAAAATTAGTTATTTAAAATTGATACCTTTGACATAATAAATTTGGTTTAGAAGTCGGGAAGGTGGAAGAGGGCCGCGGGACTTGCATTGTCTCCTTGAACAAACCTCGATCCGGCACTGATACCTCCAAGCACATATCTAGGCATTTTATCAATGACCTTGGAAAATAACTCATTGATTAATACCAGAATTGTTAAGTGTTTTAAGAGACTAGTGGTATACACTCCTGGTCAAGACCTCTCCACTATATCTAGAGTTTCGAAATATTCTTTTTTTTATGTAGGAATATACGTGGAATATTCTTGCAAACAGTTAACTTGGTGGTGTGTGAATACCACGGACATGGGCAGTAAATACCAACATCAGTCAAAACTGATTAACATTGGTACGTCTCCGGATGCATCGCTTATCCAAAGAAGAAACAAGTGGAGGTAAGGCCTCCCTTTGCTCAATAATGGGTCAGCACTGACTCATAATAATAAATAATTATTTAATTATAATTATCGTTACCAGCCCTTTTATCATCCACCGCTGGACATTTAATAGCTCATACAAAAGATAGGCCGTTAATTTGTAAGAAGTGTGGTAAGTTTTCAAAAGCTCTACATTACTCTAACTTTCTTAACATGACAACTGTACGTGAAATCGGCTCGTGGGGAAGGGCTAGGTGGCTCTTCGTCCTCTAATTACTTATCATTTAACACAGTGACAATTATCTTCAAATTCATCCAGTAGTTCTCAGTGTGAATAAATCTTTTCGTGAATTATCTGAATTGTTTAAGTATGGCCATTTAGAAATACTGTAACTAGGCCTTTTAACATCCCCTGTTGGGCACGGGCCTCCTCATGCATATTGTCTTGTGCATGAGGGTTGTGTGGCCTTAAAACGCCACGCTGGCCTAGGGGCTTGGCGAGTCTACTCTTTTAAAGGAGGTGTAGTACCGTAGGGCTTGTGAAAGGGGCTTCGTTATCCCTATAATATTTTATACAATAAGACGGATGAAGTCAGGGCGGTAGCTAGTTTTTAATGACAAGACAAATGTACCATTCAAAATGGCATTTGCAGCCTTAAATAAAATAGATGCCCGACCAATAAGGTTTTAGCACAGGGAAAAGACATAAAGCGCTCAATAAATTGCTCAATAAGTGCCAATATTGCACCTTGGGGGGATTTATAGTACCTACATTTCTTGATCGTATCTTTTCAGTGGGTATTGCAAAATGACAATCATTGTATCAATTTTAATACACTTCAAAACAATTTTAATACAACTATCGGGAAACGTAGCGTGGAACGCTCTTCGGTTAGTTGGACTGACGATTTGAAGGAAGTCGCCGATAGTGGTTACATGAAAAGAGCAGAAGGCCGTGTGTAGTGGTCCTTAGGAGAGGCCTATATCCAACAGTGGAGAGACAGAGGCTGACTGTATGGTATGGTACACTTCAAAACCTTCCAAATTACCAAAGGTTTGGATCAATAAGGTCTTCGAACGTTTACAAATAACTTTGGTAACTCTATGACACCAATAGCAAAAATATCTTTCTAAAACAATCTTATATTTACAGTTTAAAGCACCGAATATTTAAGCACTTAGAACGCTTATTTACCATTATGTGCTCATATATATAATCATACATATTGGCTGAATATACTTGTAGGTTGACTAGATGTCCCGATTTAATCCCCGTTTTCAGATCTCTGGATCTCGCCTCTCACCGAGGATTTTTATTTTTACAAATTTGTATTATATGGTGTTGGTTCTGTAGGTATGAGAATATTAATTTTGAAACTTAAAACGATAATCAATAATAACAAAAGATATTATTTATTAAGCTGTTTTTTACACAGAGATAATTTGTTTTTGTGGCATCACCAGTCCTTTTGTGGTCCACTGCAAAACATGGGCCTCCACAAGCACACTGTCTTTTCTTTTCATCATACATGGCGATGGTGCAAGCAGCACATTCTGCCAGTGTCAAGTTTTCTTCGTAATAAATAATTTTAAAGTCTAAAACGTATCCTGTCCCGTCGGAATAAGTTAGGAGTCGCTCAGTAAAGTGATAGTAGGTTTACTAAATACAGAAGAGGACTCCTTGGCAGCATACGAAAAACGCAGTCCTACGCTTTTATTTAATTATCACAAACACCATACGCTTGAAATACGCTTTGAAATTTCATAAACCACAAAATGCCTGATACACAATTTTTACAATAATAATCAAACAAAAACTCCACTTCAAGGACTCTTCTACCCGGTCAGTAATTGATCCTGTAACCTATATAGCTTATAAATTAATACCTACCTGTGCTTCATCAAAATTACCCTACGGCGGTATTCAATAAAATTCTCTACAGGAAAGAGACATTTTGCTTTCAAAATTGTCCAATAATGCACCCAGAGGGCCACTTTATCGCGCGTTTTGAACACAATAACACAATATGGCGCAATTTAGCCAACTTTTGTGCGCTCCTATGTTGATTGAACGGTTTTCTGACGGACAATTGTGCACAAAGGCACAATAAAGGATGAAGAGTTTTCGTATCTATGTGGAAACTTTGTGGGATTGTATTAGGGCAGAACATATTGGACCAGTATTTACAGATGAGGGTTCTTTTGACCCATTTCTTTTCTCATCATGGACCATAGACATGGTGGTTTGGTGAGAAAGAAAATAAACTTAATATCAAAAAATAAAAAAGTTATGAGTTTTACTATAAAGTTAGCACCTAGTTTTACGGTGAATTCAGTGTTTTGACAACATCCTACAATATCCTGATAATATCATTAAAGAGATTTTGGAGCTTGCATTTGTCTTACTAATTGCTGGATTCTTAATCCGGTATCGAATCTCAAACATGGCATTCATTAAACAATTTTCTGGATATGTCTTCGGTTAAGTGACGTAATAAGTTCGCGGACCACACCCTGGGGTCCTAGATCAACAGTGGTCGACAAACCACCGGTTAAGAACCACTGCATTTGACTAATAAAAAGACAGGTGCTCCAGCTGGAAGCGAGATTTCGCAATTTTCCGTAAATTTTATAAAAATCCTTTGTAAGTTGTAGATCTTAATGAGATCTCTATCCAATGTTTTTTATTTTTGAAAAGTTTAGTTCGTCGTAATTTTCGAACTTCTCAACGTATTGCTCATCTTCGAAGTTAACACTGTAGACGTGTAGACTGAAACCTTTTTTCTGCCAAATTACATTTCAATGGAATTCATTATGAAATGCGCTACTGCAGTCTGTCCATTCTTTCACTTTTAGTAAGCTGAACACTAACACAGATTGGTATAAGATATATATCATTCCACTCCAATTTGTCTAAAATGCAAACAAACATGGTGGCTTGAGGTAACTGAGAGAGCCTTAAATGAAATACCATACCATACCGTTAACCTATGTCTCTCCACTACTGGATTAATAGACCTCTAAAATGAAATAGTGAGACGATAACGTATCCAAAATACGATTAATCAAGACTTGCAAGTTTGCCCTAGATTTTAATGTTGGGATATTTTATTGGTTTGATTTTGTTTTCAACAAATTGGACTGGAACGGACTATATGTTTTGTTTTACTATCCGAGCGAAGTCAGGGCGGAGCGATAGTATCTATGTACGAGTAATAATAGCCCCTTTAGTGTGGGGAGGCTATAGAATATCATCGACCTATCTCTTCCCTTGGGTGGTTGTAAAAGGCGACTGAAAGATAAGAAAGCGGCTACGGAACTACACCACTTCTGAAATAGTGGACTCGCCCACCCGCTTGGCCAGCGTGGTGTTTTATGACCTTACATCCCTCATGTTCGAGACAATGTTCATGTGGAAGTGGTTTACAATGCATTGCAATAAAACCGCCAAATTATAATTTTAACATTGTATTCATGGCCTAATACAACGTAGCCATTACGTGACCTAGGCCACAGTTGTTTTTGCTCTATAATTAATGCGTAACAGTGTTGGCATGTTTACCCCCCGTGGGAAGGGCGTGTTGTGCCACGAGTTATTATAAGGATAAATAAAATCAAATGAAAATATGTACATTTGAGTCTATATAGGTATATTTTCATTTATTTTAGTATATGCTAACTAAGGATGTAAGGAATATTAGTTTTCGCTTCCGCAACATGCGATATATTCGCAAAGTAAATATAATAAACCTTCGCATTCAATGGGGCGGGGCTTTCACTATTGTAATTGCGAGAAAATCATATCTACCGTAACGCTAGCAGATTGTATGCCGCTGACTATAAGCAAGATGTGGCCGCAGCTGTAAAGTTAGGGTTGCCATATCGAAAATCATCAAACCTGGACAAAGTTCGAATACTCCGGACTTTTGAGCTTGAAACCCGAACATTTTATGATGCCTGAATAAATATATTTATAATTTTCAGGTTGTCCATGGCACACATAATATGATGACATCGCTTTCGTATAGTGTAAATTATTGCAAGTTTAAAATACTTAAACAAAAAGAAAATAATTATAATGTTTATTTAATTAAAACGTCTACAAAATTTAAAAACCGGGACACTATCGAAAACCTCACCGGGACACCCTCTAAACTAGGACAAATCCGGGGATGGATAAGAGCCTTAGTAAATGTGTTTTTATTTGTTCCGTGACTCGATTGGCCCATACTATAATTTCTTTTCCTCTCTTATTGCGGCTGAAGTGGCCTTGAATTTAGTACTGAAAGTTCTTACCACAGTGCTCTTATATAAAATCTTACGTAATCGGGTGAGACTAACACAATACAGATAATGAAAAAGTAGTGTAACTCAACTCTACTCACGAAATAATCGGCGGTTATCAGTATCACTTATCCTTATTATCATCACTATGGTTATCGATTACTTGTTACAATGTGGTACATTTTAGGTTCATATGGTTAAAAACGATATTAATTTCTTAACAATTTGTTAGTTTCAATAGTAAGTATATTTGACGGATAAATTCGAAGAAATTGTATGATTTTATGAAATATTCGATATATATATTTTCATTTAAAAAAGAATAAGTACAAAACCAACAAAAGAACACGTGAGAAATAAATTTAATATATACCTAGTCTGGCCATAAATACCATTACAATAAAGGAGAAAAATCATTTGAATTTGGAATCTGATATTCTCACGTGAAAATAAATATTTTTTCTCATTATAGCGCCAATCATTATTAATGTACTAATATTAAAATGGAGTGGTTTGATAACGAAAACCGTATTGCGGTAGGCATTTAAAACTCTCCATCCGCTTGGTATTAGCCGAATATTTGTGTAACGGGCTATTGGTAGGTACATTGAAAGGTCCTCTGTTTGTGACAGGAAAAGGTCTGGCCGTCCACTCACTATTCATACTAAACAGACGATTAAAGCTGTGAAGTAGAGAAACCGAATAAATCATGTCAGCAAACAAAAGATTTTATTTCGAGAGATGAATAATAACACTCAGAACCATGTCACATATTTTAAAAGATGTATTTAGGAGTGCTGCTCACAAAAGACGTACTGGTCATTTCTTAACTGATAGATTAAAGGTAAATAGGGTTCAAGGGTGTAAGAGGTTTAAGAGGTTAAGGTTTAAGTTTAAGAGGTTAGGTTTAAGGTTTAAGAGGTTTACCCTTAAGAGGTTTAAGGGTTTGGGGTGTAAGAGGCTCGCCTACCATCTTTGGAGCCTAAGCCAACCTCACCTGCTAGTGGTGCGTGCACCCTGCTGTTAACTGACGAGGCAATGGCGTTCCCCTTTTGCGGTGGGAGGGTTACTCCGTCAGTAACGCTACCACCCTTCCGTCGGAGTCCGCCGCCATAATGGTGCCTTATAAGCCGCGAGGCCCGCATCGTGTTCCGGCGGTGAGCGGAAGAAGCCGTCCCGAGAGAGAGATTGTTGCGTGTGGAAATGAGGACCGGCGGTTGCGCGGAATTACAGACTCGCATGGGCGTGACATGGTGGCGCGGGGATCAGGGAGACCCGGTGAAACGGTTGTCCGCTGACCGCCCGCAGGTTGTTGTGGGCCCGAGCCCGGGGATCTTACTTTAATCTCCACCCCAGGAGGCTGCCCCGCCGCACGCGGCTGCCCCTTGGGGTAGCAGTTGTGCCGGAGGAGACCGCAGTGGAACCCGACTACTGCCCCCAGGGGGGGACCGGGGGGCCTTCCGTACCCCGTGCCAACACATCATACAACCTTTGTGACCTGGTTTTTCTCTGCTCCGTGCTTTGTCCTTTGATCCACATACAACCATCTCTCTCTCCGTCCCCCCCTTTCCTCTTCTTCTTCTTTCCCCTATTCACACTCACTATGATGGCCAAGAAAAATAAAAAGTATAATGTTCACTCAGCGGCCCATCCCGTAAATCCCACACCACAAGTGGACTTTTGCAACATCAGAGGGATGCATAGTAACATCGACGCCGTCCACTACCACCTTGAGACGGCAAAGCCGGCCTTACTTTTCTTGACAGAGACACAGATTTCTTGCCCGGCCGATACATCATATCTTCATTACCCCGGTTACAAACTGGAGCACTGTTTTGTGCGACGTGCTGGGGTATGCATGTACGTCCGAGAGGATGTTTGTTGCCGCCGCCTCAGCCATTTTGAAGACGGGGACCTGTCGATTCTCTGGGCGCGTATTGACTACGGACGTTCCACTAAAGTCTACGCTTGCCTTTACAGGTCCCACAGCAGTTATACGGAGAGGACTCGTTTTTTTGAGCGTCTACAAGAGACGACTGACAGCGTGCTCGAGCAGTTCCCTTGTGCGGAAGTGGTGGTCCTTGGTGATTTCAACGCTCACCACGAAGAGTGGTTGGGATCCCGAACTACCGACTGCGTAGGGAGAGCAGCCTATAACTTTGCCCTGGCCTATGGTTTCTCGCAGTTGGTGTCCTCACCTACGAGGATACCTGATATCGAGAGCCATACTCCCTCCTTACTGGACCTCCTGCTAACTACGCGGCCGAATGACTACAATGTTGTTGTTGATGCCCCGTTAGGATCATCCGACCATTGTGTCATTCGAACTACTGTGCCAGCTAAGCAATCCGTGCCGACCCATTCACAGGGAACGCGCAAAGTCTGGCACTACAAGTCAGCAGATTGGGATGGGTTGCGCGCATTTACGTCTCTTATACCTGTGCAGTCTCCGTTGCTGACGTGGTGTTGCAGGGCATGGAATGTTATATTCCTTGCACCGTGATACCGGTAGGCGGACGGAGCCAATGGTTTAATCAGTCCTGCAGAGAGGCCCGTCGTAATAAACGGGCCGCATACAGGGCCTGGGCCAGAGCGCAGGTGTCCGAAGATCCGAATACCTCCGACTTGAGGAAGAAATTTAACGCTACCTCGAGGTGCAGTAAGAAGATCATTGTCAGAGCAAAGAATGAGCACATCCGCAGAATTGGCGACCGACTAGCTAGCTGTCCTTCTGGAAGCCGGGGTTTCTGGTCGCTCGCTAAGGCTGCTGAAGGTAACTTCTGTCAGTCGTCACTCCCTCCACTACGGAAACTCGATGGGTCACTGGCCCATGGGGCGAAGGAGAAAGCCGATCTCTTGGGCTATCTCTTTGCCTCAAACTCGACTCTGGACGATAGAGGTGCCTCACCACCGTCTATCTCAAGGTGCACAAGCTCCACGCCGGAAATCTGTTTCATACAACGTGAAGTCCGGCGAGCTCTAGCATCTCTTGATATCCGAAAGTTGAGTGGGCCAGATGGTATTCCTGCAGTGGTGCTTAAATTTTGCGCTCCCGAGTTGTTCCCGGTGCTTACGCGACTCTTTAGGCTCTCATACTCTACAAAAAGCTTCCCGTCAACATGGAAGGTAGCTCATGTTCACCCTTTGCCTAAAAAGGGTAAACCTAAAACCCTACCGCACAGACCCGGCCAACTACAGGCCAATAGCGATCACCTCCCTCCTCTCCAAGGTGATGAAGCGTATCATAAACACACAGCTCCTTGGGTACCTAGAGGATCACCAGCTGATTAGCGACCGTCAATATGGATTTCGCCATAATCGCTCGGCTGGTGATCTTTTAGCGTATTTAACACACCGCTGGGCTGACGCCATTGAGAGTAGAGGCGAGGCTCTGGCTGTAGGCCTAGACATTGCGAAAGCTTTTGACCGGGTATGGCACAAATCGCTGCTTTTCAAGTTACCATCTTTCGGGATACCCGAGGGATTATGCGAATGGGTTGCCAGTTTCCTGACTGGACGGAGCATCAGAGTCGTTATCGATGGTAGCTGCTCCGACACCATGTCTATTAACGCTGGCGTCCCACAAGGCTCCGTGCTGTCCCCAACTCTGTTCCTTCTGCATATCAACGACCTGTTGCAAATTGGTGACATACGTTGCTATGCAGATGACAGTACTGGAGACGCCTTGTACAGGGGCCGCGCCAACATCCCTCGAGTCGAAGTGGAAGAGAGTCGCGCCAGGCTTGTGTCTGAAATCGAAGACTCTTTAGATCTAGTCTCGATTTGGGGTTCTCTGAACCTAGTGGATTTTGAACCCCAGTACGACGCAAGTCTGTGCGTTCACCGCTAAAAAAGCCCCTTTTGTTGTAGCACCTCGCTTTCAGAGCATACCTCTTAAGATCTTGGAGAGACTCGGGATCCTTGGTATCGACATCTCCAGCAAAGTCGAATTTAGGGGTCATCTGGAAAATAAGGCCAAAATGGCCCCCAAAAAGCTCAGTGTGCTGAACAGAGTGAAGTGGTACTTCAAACCTGGGCAACTCCTTATGCTTTACAAAGCTCAGATGAGGCCCCATATGGAGTACTGCTCTCATCTCTGGGCCGGCGCACCGAAATACCAATTGGACCCATTTGACTCCATCCAACGACGTGCTGTTCGTATTGTCGACGATCCCACTCTCACGGGCGGTTTAGAATCCCTCAGCATTCGGAGAGACGTTACGTCTCTCTGTGTGTTCTACCGCCTGTACAATGGGGAATGCTCTGAAGAATTGTTCAATATAATTCCCACCTCGGGTTTCTACAACCGCACCTCCCGCCACAGAAGTGCGGTCCATCCGCATTTCCTCGATACGGAGGTGTCGCGCACTGTTCGGTCCAAAAACTATTTTATACCTCGAACCCGTAGGCTGTGGAACGAACTGCATCAAGAGGTCTTTCCATTGAGCTACGATATGGGGTTCTTCAAGAGAGCTGTGAATAGGATTTTGCAATCTCGGCGGCGCGCTCGCATGCCCTCTGATGTTGCAGGTGCCCATGGGCGGCGGTAACACTTACCATCACGTGGGACCGATTGCTCGTCCGCACACTAGTCTATAAAAAAAAAAAAGGGTTGACAAATCTTATTTACGGACGAGAAAATGTTCATCGTTGAGGAACATTTTAACACGCACAATGATCGAGTTTATCCTGATAACTCTAGAGAAGCTGTTCAATTTATTTTCTTAGGTTTTCGCGATTACTATACATAGCAATTAAACAACTTTGAACGGTTTAAATCGCGTATATTTGACATTATTTATATCCCGACGTTATATAAATATCTCAATGGTAACTCCCATCACCATCCATGTCAGTTGGCTACCGTAGGCAAATCTTTGTTACAGAGAGCACACGGCATCTGTGACACTAACCACCTCGAGGAAGAGCTTCTGCATGTGAAACAAGTACTGCGAAGCAACAATCACAAACTCCCACGAATGCGTCACAGAAGCCGCCCCAAGCCTCCTACAGTTGAGCGACAACCTGCCATCTTACCATACATCAAGGGCATCACTGACAAAATTGGCAATATCTCAAGACGAGCTTCAATTAAAAGTTACTTCAAGCCGCACAAGAAGATTAGCCAATTTTTAAGACCGGTCAAGAGCAATATCCCAGATGCAGATGCAGGTGTTTACAAGCTTGATTGTGAATGCGGGTTATCATACATTGGGCAAACAAAGAGGAGCATCGGTATCCGGATAAAAGAACACATAGCTGACATGAAGAACAGACGCTCGACCAAGTCTGCAGTTTGTGAACATGCTCTGGACAAACCCAACCATTACATTCGATTTGATAATCCACAAATCCTCGCTAGAGAGACCCGATTCATGCCAAGAATGTTACGCGAGGCTATTGAAATCAAGAAACACCCAAATTTCAATAGAGAAGATGGTTGGCAAGTACCACCGGCTTGGGATCCAGTCATTAAATTAATTAAATCCCAAGGCCAACGCAATACTGCAAGACCTCTGGACACCGTGAGTGAATACTGCGTGCATGGGGAATGTTATGATTAAAAAAATCCAGACGGTAGTTCAAAAAATTTCAGACGGTAGTCCAAATAATTTCTTAATAACTCAAGTGACAAATAAAATCAATTAGTCACCCCGTGACCACGTCCACTGCAAAGTGTTCGAAACGTCGGGATATAAATAATGTCAAATATACGCGATTTAAACCGTTCAAAGTTGTTTAATTGCTAAGCTGTTCAATTGGTCAATAGGATGCAACGTGGCCATTATCCAGCTTTAAGTGATAGTTTGGTGGGTTGTTAGCTATCAAGGAATGAATGGCCGTCATCTAGACCCGATCTTAATTTCATGTCAATAACATGACTTTTTAATAGAGAAAGAGGCAGGCGGGCATGTTGTCGACATAGTGGTACTGGTTACCGCTGCTCATGGACACCTACAACATTAGGAGTAATGCGGATGCGCTGCTGACTTTGCAGAATTTTATTAACAGTTTTCTTGGAGAGTCCCTAATCTTAGTACCAATCTCAAAAGTACTTTTTGAGGCAGTTGAATAGAAAAGTGGCACTGTAGTTCTCAGTAATATGGCAGTTCAATATATTCTCAACAAAATGTCGCAAACCTTGAAACTGTATTGAGCAAGAAAAGAAATGGGTATCAGATGAAAAGGAAATGGTTGAAGCGAAGTTTTCTCGAAGTATCTAGTATAGTCAAGCTAGTTTATTCTACAGTTTAATAACGAAATATATCTATAGAAACAGACCTCGCCGGCGAGGCTTGTTTCCTGAAATAACTCGGTGTTGCGCAAAATGCGCGACAGCCGCAGCGCGCCACGTGAATGAAACAGGCCAAGATAGGTCACAGATAGGTATAAAAGAGAAAAGTGCAATAAGTCATGAAAAAAAAACTTATTTAAATCGATTGCACTCTCGATACTGATTAACCTATTTCAGCCTTTGCGTTATTTCTATTACACGTTGTATAAGATTAGAAAATATTAATAAGTAGACACTTTATTGTATACCAACCATCGATATGAGAATAGACTAGATGACACATCATACGTTTTAATCAAAGAAACTTGGTTGGTAGCGTCTAGGGATTTCAGAGGAGGAGTTCATTAAAAAGTCAAATTTGAAACGTAAGTATTACGTAGGTACTAACAATGCACACACACACACAACACAAATGAATTAAAGAATTCGAGAGCTATTGAACGTTATAACACGATTAGACTTTAACGTGGCTCAAATGTGTTTCAAAATGACAAATTAAGCAAGTAACAGGAAAAGTATAACAAACAAATAAAAATATTATTATACTATAAAACAGTATAGTATAGTAAATAACAAGATAGGCTTATCGTAAAAGCGATTTCTTCCAGGCAACGTTTTAGTGTTGACGAGAAAATAGATAATAAACAACACTTACTTGAGATGCATAAATACATACATACATTGTCTATTGTATTTGGTATAGATTACTTCCTGTCCCTAATTCTGTCAAAAAACAATTTCGTTGAAGAAAGCGACAAAATTAAATTACCAATACCCACCCCTATGAAATGATTGGTGTACTCAACCGGTAATCCATTTTACCAATTTGTGCCTTAATACTATGTGATTAAAAGCCATTTTGGGAACATAACTTGAGTGGTTTCTGTAATGAAGATGTAACAGGGATGATATTGCAAATGACGATAGGAAGCGAATATTTCTTTTTATCGAGAAAATATGTTTTATACGTAAATGAATTTGAAGATGGTAAGTTAACACTGGAGATATTAAGTGCGTTTTTATTAAAAAACAAAAAGATATACGATTTCTTTATTACAAACAATATCTTCCCGTGGATGTCGTAAAAAGCTACTGAGCTCATTTACACAAGAAGAGTTTCTCTAACGCAAGTCTCTCCAACATCGGTCAAAAGCTAGTATAAACAACTGTTATCGTCATCTGATCACTGTTATCCCTGTTATCATGAGTTTTTGTTATCATGTGAACAGTTGTATGCGAACATTGGCACGCATTCGTAGAACCCGGTATGTCGCGTCATGCCACTGGATGCCTCAAGCCGCGGCATGCCACATTACATTACACATTAACGGAAGCTTCGGTATTGGGTTGAAACGCGCTTGGTCAGCGTGGCGTTTTAAGGCATAAGTACCTGTTGTCTTGTGCATCCCCCGTACACAAAACAATGTGCATGGCCCTACATGGTGCATGGTCCTGGAGGCCCGTGCTCACCAGTGGAAGATAAAAGAGCTGGTTACGGTATTACAAGTGTTAGGTTACTACAATATAATTATAATTTATTACTTGATTTATTATATGTATGACTTGTCTCTTGTAATCTTAACTTGTTAATTCTTAGTGCTATGACGGTGAATTTCGTTCTTAGGTGTATCTCTTTGTTCCGGATTTCATCCCGCAAAGATCGAGTATAGGCACAGAGAAATCAACTAGACATGAGCTTTGCAATTGTGTGAGTGCAAACCTATAGTGTAGGTACAGCGCGATTTCGACAATCGGCCTGCCTGTACTAAAAAAAAGAGGTTAAAATGTTTAACTAAAGCATTAGTAACATTATATGTACCTACTAGTAAATTAAAAATTAACAATGACAATAAACAATGGCTATTCTTTGCGTATTATCCCAAAGTCCCAAGTGTTTAATTTAATGAAAATTCTAGCAAAATTTTTCGTTCTTTCCTCGAATGTCATCAAAATACACGTGTGCCTGTTTTTCTAAGAAGGAAAGTATAGACTAGGGTTAATTTACAGTCAGAGCAGGTCATGTTGATTATCCCGCTTAAGCTTTTCACTTATACCATCTCCGAGCGTTTATTTCAACATGCAATGTGCTAATTATCGGTTGTGGACATTATTCGCTTATCTAACCACCTTGTCGCTCATGCCTTTAATTGTAATGTTTTTAGTCGACAAAGTCACAGTAAAATGTAGCAATTTGTGTGTATTTTTAATTTTAGATATTACAAGTGGGTTAAAAAAAAAACAAATAGGTACTGCTTTGGAAAAAAAATTAAACAAACGTTATAACGCTTGATGAGTTCTGGATCAATAAAAACTATATGATCACTAGTAAACTATACAATGATCACTAGTAACTATCATATTACAAAATAACTTAACACTTATAGAATCGATCACGTACTGGCGCCGTGATAGCGGTTTTAAATTGACTCGCGGATCACGTACTTAATACGTGCTGTGTTCTCGTGTTATTTATACTAAAATCACATATCCAATCTGTGATCCGCTAACAAACTAAGATTCACTGTGCGTTGGTGCATTCAATCTCGGTGGAAGGAACAATTAGGTATTGAGTTCTGTCCGACGTCGATTTTTGGTGCTGAATATCTTGTCTGCGACGAAATAATTTTTTTTCGACTGTTTTTTACTGTCCCGATTGCAATATACCACTCTGTTATCATCCTTGTTTCGTACCAAAAAAGATTACACTGTGAAACAGACATTTATAAGGAGTTAGAAGTATTTTTTTTTTTAAATGCCTTGTTTGTTTATAAATAAATAATACGATTATTACAACATAAAAAAAACCGCAGATCGATATCTCTAATAGTTAATTTTCTATGAAGTCATAAAATGTGCTAAAAATGCCTCGTGTACTGCGCGAAAACGCCCGCTATAGAGTGTTAAAACTATTTTTTTAAAGTAAATTGATAGGTATTAAGAAATTGATAGGTATTAAGGTATCTTAAGGACGACAGGTAATTTACTATATATGTCAATAGCCATACAATATGAATTGTTGTGTATTTTCAATTAAATCTTTGTTTAGTTATAGTTACCGAATAGATTATATTACTTATTATCGATAAAAATATTAATATTTTCATTTATTTTCATCGTTATTAAAATGAGTAAAACGTCAAGTAAAACATAAATAATTAATATATATAAATCATTTTTTTTTATGTTAATTATTTGTTTTTTATTTATCATTTTTATGAGTTGAAAATACTTACTTCTAGACCATCGTTTCTCAACCTTTTTAGTGTCACCACCAAAAATAAATTACCTCTCGCCTTCAATCTTATTTAGATCCTAATAATTTTGTTTTTTCTGGTACATAAGTGTTTAAGTTTTGCTAACCAACTACGACCTATTGACACAAGTATATGTGAACGCGATCGCTTGTGGTACGCGACCCAAAGTTAAGAAACGGTGTTGTAGACTATCATCGTCTTTTTAGTGGTTGTCAGGAATTTTAAGTGCGATCCAATGGCGCGGATAATTACATTTTGGCTTCTTTATAAGGTCGCACGTGTCAGTTTTCCAGTTCAAGGTTAAAGAGGCGTCCTCGTTATAGGTTTTGCTATTTCTATTCTAAGGACACGGTGACGATGTACATAGTGCACACAGAATGTGCGCGGTGTTTTACTTTGTCACCAATTAGTACTGCCCTCATTAGGATAAGGCACATGTATGTGTATTTTGGTGACATTCATTGGTATATTTTTCATTAATTTCATTAAGTAAAATTAAGCTAGGAACTTTGAATAAAACAAAAACAATAACTATTGTTTTTTTTTTCATATATGGCAATGGTGGAATTAGCATATTCAGCCAGTGTCAAGTTTTCTTCGTAATAAACAATTTCAAAGTCTAACGTATCGTGTCAATGTCCAGTCCTGTCGAAGTAAGTTAGAAATCACTCAGTAAAGTGATAGTAGGTTTACTGAGGATAGAAGAGAACTCCTTGGAAGCGCACGAAAAATACTTTGAAGTTGAATAAATTATCACTACTAAACCACAAAACGCCTAATACACAAAAATAATCAAACAACAGCTCAACTTCACTTTTCGATCTCCCGCCAAAAATACTCTATTTTCTTTGTTTATTTTTAATGTCCGATTATAATGTTCAGTGAGCTTTCGTTAAAAATGTTACCTACTGCCTTTTCATCTTAGGAGGGTACAGAAATAAAGCATCACTGTCCGCACTGTACCTGCACCTGCCAGTCGTCATTTATAGACAAACTGAAGGACGCATTTCTGAACTTACTGAAATGAGACTTGGCATAAAATCCAAGTTATATTTGTGGGTTTATATTTCAGTTAAGTCCAAAAACGAGCCAAAACGCGTCGCTAGTTCCAAAATCACAACGATGTACCTATTCTTTTTAAAATTTCACGTAAACTAAATTTTACGTTTACTAAAAATCTAGAATTTTTTTTATGGACGAAACCCGCATCTGATCATCTGAGCATACTGATGGTAAATGGATTAGCGATGGGTAACTTCGGATTTAATTAATCGAAAGATCCGAAACCGCGAGCGGAGTCAAAACTCTTAATGATTCCTGTTATCGACTCCGAGGAGTTATTTATTCCTTTCATTTTTGGATTGCTGAGTTACATGAACGAACATGATGCAAAGCGAATGAGTCGCTCTCAGGCTCTTATAAAATATAAGTAGGTCAATCAAAGGAGTCAAGGAATCGTTAAGAGGAGTCGGAGGAGCGAGCGGAGCTGGATTAAGTGAGCGGAAAAACACCGAGGAGTCGTGAATACCCACGACTAAAGTGGATATTGTCGCCCATAGATATCTGCGATACATGGCAACATTAGTATAAAATGACAACCGTTGGCACGCACCCAAATGCGCTACCTACCTTTAAAGATACAGGAATGGATTTGGAGAAAGGGTTGGAAAAATGGGGAGGGAATAGGGCTCTGGCATATCTCACTCACCAAAACACGTACTTACATTAGGGAAATAAGATGAAGTGGGAAATGCAGTACAATTCAAGGTAGTCTTCTGGGAGAGAGTGGTAATGTGAGGCGCCCAGAGCCAGTTGGATTGCAACGTGCACGTTCCCTCTCAAATACTCAAGTTTTACGAAAATACTTAAGTCAATAGTTGGTACATACATACGTTATACACACAGGCTAGCTGTTATATCAGCCAGCTAGTGTCTCTCCATTGCTGGATATACTCCATTGCTCCTAAGGCACCACAACACACGATCATCGGCTCTTCCCATCCAACCACTACCAGCGATCTTCTTCAAGTTGTCAGTCCACGTGGCCGACAGGCGTCGCACGCTACGTTTCTCGGGATTGACCACCATTTCTGATTCCATCGTATTCCATAGACTACATACTGATTTGATTTTGTTGTAGATATCGAATTTGTCAATCCTTGCCAATATATTATCCATCGATTTAATCCAACAATTCAGATTCTTCCAAGCCAACGATATAATTCAGCGCAGAAGAATTCCCGGGGCATTGGTAGTTAAGTTATAAAATGCCTTTTGG
This sequence comes from Sesia apiformis, assembly GCA_914767545.1. NCBI lineage: Eukaryota > Metazoa > Arthropoda > Insecta > Lepidoptera > Sesiidae > Sesia > Sesia apiformis. The sequence continues at coordinate 2,288,533 of OU611972.1, read as the reverse complement.
TAAGTCGTAGGTAGGCTGAAATGTTAATACCAGAGGAATCCCTTTCCAGCAGTAAACAAATAAATGTCACAATATTTATAGAAGACCTTTCAAAGGTCAAGCCCAACGATAAACGACTCTAAAATAAATAGGCGAGCGTTTACAGGATATTTTTAGGGTTCCGTTGAAATATTATGAATCCTTCTGCGTGGGTTTCTTAGATTTATGCGAAATAATTAAAAAATCACTGATAGACAAAAGATATGGGTCTCCTCACGCAAATACAAAAGATGTTTCTGAAGGGTAAATACAAAAGTAAAAACAAAAGAAGGGTAAATACAAATATGTTTCTCGGTAAACACAAAAATGCCATCTCGTGCACATTCTCTTGTGCACGAGGGATATATGGCCTTTAAAACGTCACGCTGGCCAAGCAGATTGGCGAGTCCATTGTTTTAAAGGTGGTGTAATTCCGCGGGCCTGTAGTAGCAGCTTTTCTATCCCTTAACCGCTTTTTACGACACCCACGGGAAGACATGGGGTTGTTTAATTCTCAAGTCACAAGACACCTTTTAAGAGTTGACGCCAAATTAAGGGAATAATTTTAATAATAATTCTGTTAAAAACAATAATTTTAATACAGAGAAGTTAATTTATTCCATTTGCATTCTGTTTTGACAGTAGAATGTATAGCATCTGCTTGTAAATAATGTTACGTTTTTGCAATCATATTCAGTATCGCAAATAAATCATTATAATTATATTCAGAATCGGTCCAGTAGTTATGAAGATAATAGAATGAGGTGACCAAATTCAACTTTTCTTTTTGTTTAAACGGGACAACAATAAGATAGTTCGAAATCTGTGAAGGCTTTTCTTTAATATACATGTACGGAACCATTTGTGTTTCAACAAAGTTGGCACTTGTCCTATTATTTTTATATAATTTTCCACTTAAGTCCACAAGCAAACTCCAGAATTATGACACGGCCTTTGGTTACCTAATTTTTTTTAAATATTGTGTTTTCTTTACACTGCAGCCTTCTCGTTGGTGGATAGGGTCTGGGTAACGAAACATGGGACCAGAAAGAACAGTTTCGAGAAAAACCGATGGTGACGCCAGCTGGGATCGCTAAATTTCGTGTTTTTAGAAAAAAAGTAGGAGTCAAAAATTGTACCATGTGTATCAAAGTCAGAAACATGCCGGGGATTTTTTGAAAAGCTTTCATCGTCACAATTTTGGAACTGCTGAACCGATTTGCAAGGTTCGAAGCGACAATTATTATTGATAATTATCAAGATAAATACAGGTTGATATTTATCTTGATAAATATAATTGAGAAAATTTCATTGGCTACTTTTCAATTTCTTATTCAAAGTTGACACATTAAACGAGAACTCACGCCACCTGACGTTTATTTCGGGGGTTTCCCCGCCTCGTGTTTTCCATAGCCCCTAAGTATCTATCAATCTAACGAAGCATCAAAATTGATTTTCATTTTTAAATACTTTAATCAGTAAAAGGAGAATCTAAAATAGGATTTAAATATGTACCTATATTTTATTACTAGGTTTCTTCTAGCGAACAAATTGATAGAAATTATCAGTCAAGTAAAGAGCGGTTTGGTACATATTTAATTATCGTGATTTAATTATTGTATTAAACAGTTTTTTAATCTATTTATTTTCTTTTCTCAATATTTCTTCAAGCAGAAACATGAATTAACTTTACGCATCAATGAATGAATGAATCGAGCTGAAATTTTGAATGTACCTTCTTGAGGACCACGAAATGGACATAAGCTAAAAGTCCTCTTTTTCCACATGACCATTATTCCACGGGAACCTTTCTAGGTTCCCGTGAGCTGAGTATGGGCTTAACCACGGGCAGAAGCGGCAGCAAACTCGTAGCTATCTAAGTGAGACTTAAAAAATACAGCTGATGTTAAACAATCCTTACCACACAAGACATGTTGTAAGAAGCGTTTAACGAATCTGATTGGTCGAGAATTTGTTAAACATTATTTCTTGTAGTGATTTTTTGATAAAGGGATAGGTTTCAATGTTCTTATTAAATTACCTTAATGCATCGAGAAAAATTGAAAAAATACATAATTCGGTACATATTTGATGACTTTGGTTATAATTTTCTACCTTAAAATTTCGTTGTTTCAAGATTCGGTTTAAATACAAACATGCTCTAACATGTTTCTATGTTTTAAGATAAAGCAATAAAAATATATTATTTTTTAAGTATTCACTAAATTCTAAACATCCTCATTCAAAACTCAAAGGGCCTGTTTTCCCGGATAATGTTACATGTTCTCCCAAAATATGGGTTTCGTCAATATAACAGTAAGTCTTAAAATAACTATTCCCGATACATTCAAATATCAGTTTATCGAAGGTCCAATTATATCGCCTCCCTAAGGGCAAACCCGAATATATGATAATTTTCCCAAAAATAAGTTAGTTAGGTATATAAAAAAGGTTCAGCTTTTTAATCTCTTTCTACCAGTAAAATCGGTTTGGTACGATCAACCGTTACCGGAAACAATGAGAGAAATACCGAATTCTCTTGCCTCTTGATTTGTAAGTTCTTCGTCATTTTTTAGGCCGCGATTACTTAATGAATGTATTAAATTTTGCATTGAAACTGATTGATAACGTCGAAAAAATTACTTTAAGTACTTATTTGAGTCGTCATAAATCATAATGTCCTCAGATAATTTGTTTTGCCCCTAAGGGGACGATGTGCAGCAGTACAAAGTAATAGTAAACAATAAAGTGTTATCGATTTGTACGCAATCACAACTAAATCGGTTCAGTCTGAAATATAATCAACCTATATTTATATGTACGTATAATTAAACCGCATAAATCGGGAATGTATGAATAAGTTAAATAACAAAAATGCTTCATTTAGTAGTTGAAATAGATCAAATGTTATTTTAAATACATTGGGTACAATATGTAGATGATGTGACACTTTCCGTTTGACAAAGCCATGGGAAACTGATAAAAATATCTGCTTTCAAGTGCCTACATAATACCTATCAAAGTTATAAGTATAAATACGTAACTACACTATACTTAGTTCGTTACATAAAACTAAGACGGCTTAAGATTAACAGAACTCAAGAATACAGATCCAATTTGCTTCAAATATACTATAATTTAATTAGTTCAATACAGTTAAACAGTTAAAAAACAAAAACTTACCGCTAAATTCTTTCGCGTTTTAACTTTTTTTAAAAAAGCTAGGCACAGCCGTACATAATTTACGTCCCTAAAAATACACTTTAAATTCACGCGAATATTTACAATTATTTACAGGTCCGGATGCGTTTCGCTGTTATACTGGGCCGTAGTCAAACGTCATTTTTCTCCGCATATTTTTACGCATGCGCAACAAAATGGCGGATTCGCGCCGGTCGATACTTGGTGATAAGGTATCAGGCTGCGCCCCCATGCCAAGTGACTGGTTAAACGGGGTGGAAATGAGGTCATACATTCATATTACCCGCGCTTCCGGTCAGGTGATACCAGTTATGAAACAGTGTTGCCAGAGGCAAAAATAGATTACGGAAATAATGTACTCGCTGTTATAGCTAATCTGTACCTATATTTATGGAACATATTCTGAGAATTTCATCAACTAGCTATAAGTACGCTACGTTAACTACAGAATCTTTTAATTCCAAACAAAGTACTATAGTCATACATTTGTGTGACGTTTTTTTTTCTAAAACGTAGGTACGACATCTACCTTTTACTGACACATAACATCGGCCTATAATGTACAAATGTCCCCTATTCGATTTACATGTGTACATTCACCGGTAGTTACAATTTCCAAAGATGGCGTTACGCGACTATATGTATAAAAAAATGTTGAAACCCATTTGATCTTACTAAGCGACACTTTTTTATGGAAGCTAGTAAACGGTCCACATGACGGTAAGTGGATACTGAAGCCATGGGCATTCGCGATACATGCCAATATCAATTAAAAGAAAGGCGCGATGCGCCTATCTTTGGAGATTAAGAAGTGGATTTGGAAAAATAATTGGGAAGGATGGGGAATAGGAGGCATAACGGGATGAAAAATCTTCCCCATGGCATTACACTCAGCATTGGGGAGGAAGGATAGATGGTCGATAATGCGACACATTAGACTTCCCACTCGATAAAATGAAAAATATTAGCACGACTCTGGTCTACCTTTGAAGATTCAGGAACGAATTTTGAGGGGGGAGTGCACGCTGCAACCCAATAGCCGCTGGGCGCGCTCGAATGGCCACGTTACCCCTCTCTCACAGTAGACTATCTTGAAATGTAGTGCATATCCCACTTTATCTTATTTCCCCAATGTACGTACGTGTTTCGGTAGTGAGCGCGATGTGCCAGAGCCCATTCCTATCCTATCCCTCCCCATTTTCCCAACCCTTTCTCCAAATCCATTCCTGTATCTCCAAAGGTAGGCATCGCATCATGGGGACATGCCAACGTTTGTCATTTTGGACTAATGTTGTCACGTATCGCGGATGTCTATGGGCGACAGTATCCACTTACCATCAGGTCGACTGTATGCTCAGTTGCCGCCTTCGTACTTAAAAAAAAAATTGGAATAAGGATTTGAGAATAAGGAAGATAGGTAATAGTAAAAACAAAGACGTAAATAGAAACAATTTATTCATCAATGTCTGTGGTCAAATAACGCACTTCAGGATCGCTTGAAAATTGCGCAGGTATAATCAACCGCCCTTGGTATCGCCACCGCACCACCGCGTACACACACACTCCGATACACAGTGCCGTCACCAATAGTATTATACACGTTTTTAGTGCACTGCTGCCTGCAACAGAGAATAGGCATGATGACGGATTTTCAAATCCACTTCTATAATGTAGATTCACGTCTACTGTTTCCGAAAATAACATTATTTCAGCAATAAAATAAGTTTTAACGCAAATTATGCATTTTTTTTCTGTCTACTTTGAATTATGCGCGAAAACACTCGCAGGTGTCATGGCGTCGCTTGTGACGTTACACCTAGGTAAACGTAGGTAGGTAAATCAATCGAAGTTCAAGCGACACGGTGATGTTCACTGAGGCGTGACGTCATTCGCTCTGATTGGCGTTTTAGTTAACATGGCCGAATGCAGTATTTTATACTTTTATTTTATTGAAAATATTATTAATCTCAATGTTTACATTAAAACTGGTTAATTTATTAGAATTCTTTCAACATATTTTTTTCTCTAAAATCATATATTCTTTAATTCTTTGATACTGTCATCATGCCTATTATTACTGTTAAGTCCAATATTCCGTTCAATAAATACATATTTATATAATACAAAAATAGTCTTTATTATTTTCACTATAAAAAGGCTGTGAACTTATCAGACTACCTAATATTAGACGATTTGATTTTTACACTATTCAAATAAAGATTTTATTATTGTGTGTTATCACTATTACTATAAGTATGGAGTGTACTTTTGTATCGGGCGCATGCCACAATCTCGGAATCGACAAATTCCTGTTCCAACTATAGAATACGATGCATATACCTAAAGTTGTAAAGTTAATCCCTAACACCTTCAGAACTACATTCCTACAAATTGCCATTAGAACTAAGAATTTGAGTCCAAATCCGAAGTTTATATCTTTAATAGTGCCTTAGATCCTATCCACTCTGTCCTGGTCACCATCAGACCTCCAAAACTGCTGAGGAGTTTCATAAATAAGCATCCTATTACACGTTATTTCAGTTACGAAGTCCCTTTTGACACTTTTAACATTCGCTGAGAACGTAACTCTCCACGTTTCATATAAATTGAATAAATAAACAGTCTCTGTTTATGGCAGTAAATCACCATTTGATGAAATCTCAATCAATCCAAAATAATAAACAATTCATTCTCAAACACAACCAACGTTTTTTTTTCAAGATATCGTGCTCAAAATAAATAAAACTAAAGTTAAATTACTATTTTACCGCAAGCCCGCGTTTACGTACTATGGTATATTTTTTACTTTTAAACATAGTGACGTGACTCAAAGAATCGGAAAACGGAAGCGATTTTATAGTTTAATCGGTAACTCACTCGCGAATCGAAAAGACCTGGTTCCGGGTCTTTACGCGAGCGTGTCTATGTCTTCGTGTCCACCTCGCGTTCACGATCCACCATTTTGTTTATCTGTTTAGTACGAGTGCAGAAGCCTTGTATACGTTACGTGTGTTCAGTTTGGTTGATTTTTTATTGAGTTTTGTTATATTTTTGTTAAGTAGTTGTTGTTAGTTGTTACTGTCTGTAATTTCTTTGTTGTTATTAAGTTGTTATTTCTTATTTCTTTATTCATTAAGTTTATTCGTAAGTTATTTCTTTGGTTTTGTTTATTTTTATAAACACTGCAATGGCCGAGACCACTAAAAGAACCGTCTTGCGCAGTCAAGCACGTGACTTTGTGGTACGCCTACAAGAACACTTTGAACGGGAGTTTCAGAATGGTAGTCCACTCTTGCCACTTTCACAAGTGACTAACCGAGTAGCTGAAGCTCTCGGTATCAGTAGAAAAGCCGTTTCCCGGATAAACAAGGAAAAGCATGGGAAAGATAAGACGGAAGACAATAAATTAAAATCGCCACTTAAAAAAAAGTAAGAACGTCTATAATTAGTCACAAATCGACAATTTTGATACCGACACGCCATAAGAAATCACATTTACGGCTACTATAGCAGGAATGAATTGCCAATGCTCGACAAATTGTCGAATACTTTAAGAGAATCCTGACTGTTTAGTGGCAGTAGAACTTCTTTGTGGAGGGTTATAAAGAAAATTGGATTTGCATACAAAAAATGTGACAAAAGGCGGATTATGATGGAACGCGGAGACATGACATCCGCGATCGTGCACATCGATAACTTTATAGATAAACTTCAAATTATAATTAATACAGCAGATTTCACAGACGAAGATGAGTACGACGACGATGGCGATAATGAAGTAACGCTTTCGAATAGCGATGACTAATAAATCATTTGCTGATAAAATGTCATACTGTATCTAATTAAAATTAAAAACTTGATTAAAAAGGTTTTGTCTTTTATTTTAACCCCAAACCCCATGCTAATCTTTAATAGTTTTGATTCTGTCATCTCGATTTAAATAGTAATCGAAAATCGATGTCGTTAGACAATGGTACTTCACTAGTACCCTACTATTTGACATATGTCAAAAGGGACTTCGTAATTGAAATAACGTATAGTCGTGAAATCTCGGGATTTCGATTTTCAAATAAATTATTTTAAGAAGCCGCTTCCATACATTGTACACCTTTTACATCTTGTAGGTAAATATGCACCCGAATATCCGATCTCTAGTTATTACACGAGACAAAGTTTTATAATTGAGAATACTAATATCCCTGGTTGCAGTGCAAAAGGTCTCTGGTCGAATTCCCGGTTGGATAAATATTTGTTTAAAGACAAGTGTTTGTCTTTGTATGTGTCTCTGGACTTGACACAAGGAATCGTAGTGTCATATTATAGCGGACACTTACCACCAGATGAACTGTGTGCTTGTCTGCGCTACCTTCTTTTCTTTTTATGCAATCCAATAAGCCCTTTCAGTACTTATTGCAGGACAAAGGTCTCCTCGTGCACATTGTCTCGTGTATATTGAGGGATAGGATGGGAATGGGCTCTGGCCTCACTCACTACCGAAACACGTACATTAGGGAAATAAGATAAAGTGGGAAATGCAGTACATTTCAAGGTAGTCTTCTGTGAGAGAGGGGTAACGTGGGCTGTCGAGCCCACGTTACCAACCAACGTGGTTGGATTGCAGCGTGCACTCCCCCCCTCACAATATGTATGTGTGTAAGTTTGTATGTACGTATATGTAATAATGTATTATACATATTTATTTCACCGCACCATCTAATTTTCATGCACCTCCTAATTGAACTTCTCTGATCAACCCAGAGGTTGGCTGCTAGAGAATGTCTTAAGGCATTAAGCTCGCCTTTTGTATGATATTGTGCAATGAAGTGTAAAAATAAATAATTATTATGTTCTTATCATTGTCCTTGGGTCTCTAATGGCTCCACTGAAAACCAGCGCTGTGGTTTGTCTGCAGCTAATGCTGGGTTGGACTCCATTTCCGGCATCGCAATGCACATCTAAACTCTCGAAAGAATCTCTCTTTCTTATTTTTTCTTTTATTGTTTTAATATCTTATGTGTTTATTGTTTCAATATCTTATGTGTTTATTGTTTCAATATCTTATGTGTTTATTCCTATTTTTGTTACATCAGAATAAACTAATGTCTATAATTAATATGTAAACATATTGTACTTACCAGCTTCCTTCACCTTTTGTGCTTCATTTCCAGAAACATTTGTAGTTTTGGGTGTATTTTCACTTGTTACATCACTAAATCTCTTTTCTACCTCTCTCTCTTTTTTCGCCTTCGCCATCATTTCGCGATAGACCTCACTTTTGTCTGTTGTAATCACTTCTTCTTCGTATGGTGTTACCATTGTCGTGGTCTTTGTTGTTGATGAAGTAACTGGTCTTGATGGAAGTATACGGGCACTAGTTGAAGTGCTTGATGTGGTACTAAGGGTTCGTTTCGTGGTAACATCAATTAGTTTTGTTGTAGTGGTAGTCGGTGTGGTCGTTGATGGTAACTTTGTTGTGGTAGTGACAGTTGTTGGTGATAAGGTGGTCGATGTGGACGATGTGGTGGTATCTGGTGGCGTGGACTTGAACGATTTCGATTCCGGCTCAAACGAGCCGCTGTAGTAGTCTGGTGAATCTGAAATATAGACAGATATTTATCTCACTTTATTTTATTTATTGAATGTTGCAGGTATATTAAAATTTTATTTTTAATTTTTAACTTTGTATTGCTGTGTACGCACACAGCAATTCAAAGTTAAAAATTAAAAATACATACATAAATACATTATTAAATCACGCATTATTAAAGGAATTATTAATTGGCTTCGTAATTCATTTTAATGATATTTATTGAATTAAATTTAATGTCAAATTATTTAGTTATACCTACCTACACATGTCAAGGCGTAAATCAAATTGTCCAATAGTGAGTACTATTAAGTTCATTTAATTATTATTTATTATATTATATTATTATTAATATCACTCATATTTATATCTATCATATACTTGTTATTCTTTAACATTGAAAAAACTTTTGCAGTGTGTCAAAACACATTTGCCAAATAAATATTTACTTGTATAGGTTTAGGGAATTGAATTATAGATTTTTGTACACATTCCCTGGATATGGGATTAGTCGACAGAATCGAAATTCGCTAAATGATCGAACGGATAAGTAGAGTAAGAATGCCTTGCAAATTTCGACATCTACTTATTATATAAAGGCCCTTCAACTACTCTTTTTGCACTATATTGTACAGAGGCGGACTTGATACTTTTAGGCATCCCCTCCCAGTCGGCCGTTGGTTAAATATGAGAAAAAACGTTTTTTAAAAACAAGCTTTTTAGTTAGAAATATTTCTCAATCTATCCATTTCAAGTAACGCATCATTACGGTAGAAAGTCATGTTTTGTTTTGCAAAGTTTTATGTGCATGCTACTAACCGTTGAGGAGTGCCCTCATGAGGATACAATCCTGGCTGCAGCATCAGTTCATGGTGTAAATCATGTTTAGCTATCAAAATTAAACCTACATGCAAAGTTGCGTATCTCTGTTACTAATCGTTGAGGAGTGCTCTCATGAGGAGACAATCCTGGCTGCAGCATCAGTTCATGGTGAAGATCGTGTTTAGCTATCAAAATTAAACGTATATGCAAAATTTCGTGTCCGTGCTACTAACGGTTGAGGAGTGCCCTCGTGAGGAGACAATCCTGGCTGCAGCATCAGGTTATTTCTATCATTTTAGTGTATTGTCATCAGAACTGAATACACACTGTATTGTCATCAGTCATCAGTTCATCAGTCATCAGCATGCAAAATTTCAAAGTCGTAAGTTTAGAGGAAGTGGTTCAAATTTGGCTTGCAAAATTTGTCCCAAACATACTAACAGGTGAAGTTAAATAAAAGCTTGTAAAAATTAAAAGGATGCAGAAGAAATTAGACAGTAAACTTAATTCATCTGTATAAATAATAATAATAGTAAAATAATAATAATAATAGTACTTTTGCAAAAAATATTTAAAATATACACACTAAAAAAATATATAAAATTATTGTATTTTCGCGCACTGTTCGTTCCAAAACTCATAAACCCGTAGGCTGTGGAACGAACTGCCTCAAGAGGTCTTCCCATTAAGCTACGACATGGGGTTCTTCAAGAGAGCTGTGCATAGGATTTTCCAAGGTCGGCGGCGCGCCCGCATACCCCCTGGTGTTGCAGGTGTCCTTGGGCGGCGGTAACACTTACCATCACGTGGGACCGCTTGCTCGTCCGCCCACTTGTCTATAAAAAAACTATTATATATAACTAAAGATTATCATGTATTTCATGATTGCTTCATTACATTAAAGATAAATAATTACTAAGTGAGTAAGACGACATATTGTCGTGGCTAGTTAAAAATAAGGGGCCTATCACACCACCACCTCCAAGTAACTAATGAAAAAAATTACCGCCAATTAAATCTAGCTCATACAGATAGCAGACACATCATCTGCCGGATACATTTATCTGACACTTGTGAACAGAAATACATACTATATATTCGGATAAATGCTAGATAGACCATCAGACATTTTATCAGTAGGTGGTGAGAAAGGCCCTAAAGGACAATTATAAATATGTGTACCGGAGACTACGAAGCACACGTCGAAGTAATCTGAACAGCAGTTCAGGAAAGTGACGCACTCCGGTGAACAATCGCATACAGTGGCGGCGATGTCGACGTCGCAACGGCCGACGCAGCTCTCCACTGGAAATTGATTTGATTTTCAACTTGAGCCTGTCCCTGCTGTCCATTTGGCTCCCTTAAGGAATCCCAGTGAACTCTATGGTGCACTTGAATCCCTTCGCAAATGATTCAACGATAATTTATATATCTTTTTTGTATCACAAAGCACAATTTAGTATAATGTGTACAGAAGTGTTAAATTTAATTGATATCTCAATAGTGTGACGTCAGCATGATTGACTTTTAGCAATAAATTTAATTGTAAACTAGCTGCGCCCGCGACTTCGTACGCGTAGAATTGTAGTTCTTAAACTCTAAATTGGGATACCTTTTCACTCCGTTACCTGATTTCACCCAAACAAAGCCTAATTAACCTGTAGAAACCCCATGAAAATCCGTTCCGTAGTTTTGGAGATTAGCGTGTTCGAACAGACAGACAAAAATTTTCAAAATCGACTTTTTATATTCTGATACTCTTCCTTCATCGAGCCCAATCAGTTTTTGGTAAATATATTCAATGTACAGACACGCTGGCTCTACAGTATTATTATATGTATAGATAAGCCAGTGGTTAAAAGTAAATAAAAAAGGAATGAAGTTAAATGAGTGAGAGTGAGAACACAGCAGATTTTAAGACTATAGATAGATTTAAAATTTAAAATACATTTTAAGACACTCGCGAATGTGTATGCGAAGGGATTTAATTAAGTGTTTACTTTAAGTTCACTACAAAGTCGCTATATGTAAGTTCAAATAACTATGAGCTGCCCGGTCAAGTCAATTCGTAGTCATTTCGGAAAATTCACCGGTGTTGGTCGGATGAGAAGAGCCGAGGATCTTGTGTGGTGGTGAGCTGCGGAAGAGGCCTACATACAGCAGTGGAGAGACATAGCCTGATGCAGTGGCGGATTTACACATTTGCCGCAGTAGGCTATTCAAATTTTGCCGCCCCTATTGACCTCTGCAATTCAATACCCTAGTTCACAATCATATTAACTACACTTTTTTTGTCAATGAAATTGCAACTTTATGATTTGTGCACTATCGTACTCATTACATCAGCTTTTTCCCGTTATTAGTATGATTGTGAACTAGGGGATCGTTGCGTCAGTTCCTAGATAATTTTTACAACCCACGATTTAGTGAAGATTACGCAAGAAATAGTTTTTGGGTATATTTCTGAGCTAGGAAAAGTTCAATCATGGACTACTTATAATGTGGGGTAAGGTACGTCTTAAAACTACTTACACAATATGAACACAGCTTACACAAAATACTGTACATTCGGTAAACGTTGTTAAATATTTTTTATTGAACTTACAGTTTAAAAACAATACGAACAATATTCATATTAAATTATCTGTTAACAATCCGGTTGATGATGACAATGAAATCAATTAAGTTATGAAAGTTTTACATTACCTCTTTGCGAGATTTTAAATCCGCAAAATCATCAATTATGTCATCGTATGAAATCTTGTTCATTAGTTCTGACTCTATGCACAAAAGAGCTAAGCTAAGCTGCTTTAAGCAAGAAAAGCTTCTCTCACCCGAACAATTTGTCGCTGGTATATATAGAGCCATGCGCAGTGCTATATCCAAGTTTGAATAAATGTTCTCCAAATTCTGTTTTCGCAGGAACGAAGATAGACTTTTTAATGATCCAGAATCTGGTTTTATCAAAATGCTTTCAGATGAAAGGTGGCATTGAAAGTGTACGTATACCTGACGTGTGTGCGCGTACCCAAATACAACTACGCAAATACGTAGTACAAAAAAAATATTTAAGCGGGTAAACATATTTATTACACGTTGATTGAATTGTGTGAGTGGACCCTAATAACATTTACACAGAGAAAAAATTATAGTAATAATTAATCAAAAAAATGGGTAAAAATTACTAAATTTAAATTGTAATATTGAAACGCTATTGGAATATATTAAAAACTCATAAATACAAAAGTATATTTTACAAAGCGTTTAGTAATTTTTCATATACAGACGTTGGAGTATTCAGTATACTGTATAATACTAAAATATTGTAATTTTTGTTAAATTTTCGAGACTCGTTTTCTCCATGTATATAATAATGTCTTTTTTTTATTTCTGTAAGACAAAAAAAAATTTTTGGGCCAAATTTGCCGCCCCCTAAAATCTGCCGCCCTAGGCTCCAGCCTACTCAGCCTACTGGTAAATCCGCCACTGGCCTGATGGTATGGTATTCTTAAGAGATCTTGCTACGAGAGCCAAGTGGACAGCGGGAGGCTGTCATAGTGATTTCTTATCCACTAAAAAGGAAGCCGAGTGCGAAGTATTTGCACCTGGGCGATTTGACTACAACCATAGATTAGTTTGGTCTCTAACACTGCAGGTTCACCAGTTCAGCAGGCTCTAACAGTTCACCTGGTTCACCTGATTTATATTGTCGCCTTGCGACATGCGCGATACATGCCGACATCAGTCCAGGTCCAACAAATGTTGGCACTCTCCTGAATGTTTAGAGATTTAGCAAAGGAGTTGGAGTGTATTCGTCTGCTGCCTTCTAAACGCCTTCAAGCGATAGAAAAGCTTTTAAGCTCTCATGTTTTTAATCTTAAACAATAGCTGTAAAGTTACAAAGAAGTTTCATACAAAATTGTTTTCTGCCCCTCTTCAAAAATTGCAATTTATCCTTCCAATTGAAATTTGGGGGGTCGATATTAAATTGAACTGTGAGAACTTACTCGATATGGCCTGTTTGGGTGGCGCAATGATCTGTTCTTTGGCTGTGGTACAATTGGCTCCATTGAGAATGGCGATGTCGTCAAACGCGAGGTCACTTGTGAAACTGTCACCACGAACTCCTTCTATCACCATCTGATAAATGATTAAAGTGATAACACTTTAATCAAGGACTGGACAAATATATAACTTACTAGCGACCCGCCCTCGCTTCGCTTCGGTTTATAGGAGTTTTTTTTTATCCAAAGTTTCAAAATAAAATATAGCCTATATTAGACACGTAGATAATGTAGCTTCCTATTTGTGAAAGAATTTATAAAATCGGTTCAGTAGTGCCAGAGATTACCCCCAACATGTCTACAAACACACAATTTTACCTCTTTATTATATTAGTATAGATTTGGTTCACCAACCAATTTATCGTCGACTGCTGGGAATGGGTCACCTCGTGTACAATGTCCCGTGCACCGAGGATTTTTATTTATTTACCTATTGATATACTTTATTGTGTATAGTTTATACACAATTATAGTTTATTGTTTATAGTTACAAAAATGATAGAAATAGAAAGGAAAAAAAAATTTTGTTACAAAAGAAAGTACCTAATAAGAACTTGGCTCTTTCAAAACTTTTGTTGGCTCTTTCAATGCCAATGTGTTATGAAAGAGCTGAGATCTCATTCTTTTTATAAATGGTTAGAAGTCTAAGAATATTGTTGCTTTTGGAAAATGTTTCATGACATTATGTACATAAAGAAATAAACAATAACTTATGATATAAGTTTTATTGTTTATTTATTTCCTTTTGTATTATTTGCTCCATTTTTCAAAACTGGCTCTTTCATGCCACTCTTCCCCTACATACAAATCGTCATTTGTATGTACTTTCTTTTGTAACTACATTTTTTTTCCTGGTAGAAATCTCTACCAGGTAGAGCTGGTAGAAATCTCCTGAGGGGATAAACACGCCTGTTTAACCCCTCGGGAGATTTCTACCAGCAAACCCGGGAGAGCGAATGAATGAATAAAAATGAAATGGACAGATCAAGTGCGTAAATAAACCATTACAAATAATACTTTTATAATACGATTATTACAAACTATTAATATATTATTATACACACATTCACATACATTCTACTTAAAAAACTTTACTGCACTTATTCGTACAAAAGGAGAGTTTAATGCCTGGAGGTATTCTCTACCCGCCAACTATTGGGTTGTACAAAGAGACATGTATGGCGTTAAATCGCCGCGCTGGGCAGATCCACTTTTTTACAGGTAGTCAGCACCGGCTCTAGCCCATGTAGCGCCCGGGTGCAATCAATACCCTGGCGCCCTCTAGTAGGCGCGCGAACACGGGCGCAGGGTCTTTGAGAACGCCCCCTAAAACCCTGCACCCGTGGCGCCGCTCTGCAGATAAAGCCGGCTCTGCAGGTAGTTCCACAGGGCTTGAAGGTAGGAATACTAAACCCTAAACCCGTGGGAAGAGAAGAGGTGGTGTTATTCTAAGTCGTCCAACACTACACACCAAGTACAAATGATATTATTCAATACAAATTACCTGAAAAGGTACTCCAAAGTCAGTGAGCGTCAACACATCGCTGTACCAAACGTTGCCAAGGTTCCCCCACTTCTCGAACAGAAGGTACTCCTGTTTGTCGGCACCTGTGAAGTTTAGCATCTGCTGCACTGTCACGTTGACTGGCTTTTCATATACCCTTAGACCGCCTGTAGTCCTGCAAATAATGAACATTCAAATTCAAATCTTTATCTCTGAAGTGTTGAGCCAATTGAACCACCATTTCGAAGAAGAGACCAATCGATTTTTGATCATTATTGCCATTTTGAAACTATTCCCTCCCCAGGATGGGATTAAGTCATTACCCTATTCCATTCCAAAAATGGGAAGGACATCTCTCTACATTTTGCATTGCTAAGACTTTCCAGATCCACTCCATATATAAAGACAAACGGCACATTCAGTGACTTGCCAAAGTTTGTCATTCTTGACTGATATTGGCATGTATCGCAAGTATCATTTAATAAAATTGACATATAGAACTAAAAGATGTAGTGAACTGTACTCACTTTCCAAACATATGGTAGTAGAACTGAAAACATGCGTCCTTAGCCACATCAGCGTCATAAACGGGTGATATGAGCCGTGCCGTGTCGTTCACCATTCTGGACGTGCTTTCTACATACATGTAGTGACCTGGAACCATAAGGCATTTTATATAGTAAATTGGGTCTGAACGCGTAAAATTAAAGGTTTTATAGATTTACCGCCAAAGACGTCCGCGGACATTGTTAGTGTAGTATGTCACAGCCTCACCGAATGTGAAGATCAAATGTGGGTAGTTGATAAAACTGCTCGCAACTCCCATTCTAGACTACCAGCCTCTTCAATTAACTCGTGAAATCAGCTGGTGCAACCCATGCCGAAACGTTGAGGTAACAAAAACTTTTATTTCATGTGTTCAGTCAGACCCGATTTACAATATTACAATATAAAATGTGTACAAAGCGAGAAAGTTTTAAAAGTTAGTAAAATGACAGTAAGGCGTTAAGCATTCATGATTAACTGTGAACAGGTGACAGAAAATTGCCCGCAGTTCTCGACGTGGACTACCCGCCTCCCTGGATATCCCGTGACTATGGCTGATGCAACCCAGTCGTGACGTCAAGTAAAACAAAATACACAGACATTCACGTTTGACACTGAATAGATAGATATGAAAGCTAGGATTAAAACTAGCACACAGGTCTGATCTACAGAGTTCAACTAGAATAACTGGTTGTCAAATTCAAAGACAACTAACCATGCTCGTTCTTCCCAAGAGTATGATCGTATGAGGGTCCGGTGAAGAGAAAGGAGCTGGGCGTCTTGTCGTTCCACCTCCGCCAGTCGAAGTCATGATCTTCGTCTTGCATCCAGCCGCAGATGTGGGGATCTTCAAAGTCGCAGTTTAATGGTGCTACGTTTTCCTCTTCTAAAAATTGAGAGTAATAGCTTCATTATTTATTGTTATAAAAGGAAGTTGATAGCCGACTATATGATATTATTCATGCCATACCATACCATCGGCCAGTGTCTCTCCACTGGTGGATATAGTCCAATAACAACCACCAAACACTGTCTTCTGCTCTTCTCGTCAACCACTGCCGGCGACTTTCTTTAAGTCGTCAGTCCACCTGGCCGGTGGGTGTTCCACCCTACGTTTCCCGTACGTAGTCTCCATTCGAGAACTCGTCTACCCAATGCCGTAACTAGCCTGACCCAAAACTCGGTCCTGGTCCGGTCATTTCTGCGCCCCTCCAGCGTCTGCGCCCAGTGCCTGGGCACCGCTGGCACCGCTCTAGTTACGGCACTGAGTCTACCTCATCGTTTATCGGTCCCGCGGCATATATGGCCTGCCCAATGCCACACCAGCTTGCTGATCCTTTGAGTATTTACTATAATAATATTCACCTGGTACACAAGAAGGATATGTGGCGTTCCATCTAGTTCCGTCGCAATAGAGAACAGTCGATCCAACAAGTTTATATTTGGGGTAGCAGAAAACTGTAAGCAGTGCGTCCTGATGAGATGTCACCATGAACCCGTTCTGGATTGTGTTCACTTCGCACCCAGGTCCTGATCAGACAAAATTAATTTAAGATTACGGACAATGAAAATATATAATTTATTTAAACTTCATTGTACAATAAATATGTACAGCAGGCGGACATTTTCAACCCGTCAACCATCAGATTATATAGAAAAAGGATCGCGTATTAGGTGCAGTTTTAAATCAGAGAATAGATAACATAACAAAAATGTAAAAATCTACAAGTAAATATACATACATAAACAGACAAATTCATAAATGCCAACATACATATATACATACAATTCAATTCAAATATTCATTTATAAATTATAACTCAGAATCATGAGGGGAAGCCATTATCTTTTCAGTCTTCGGTAATTAACTGTTACGCCGTGTATCTATGTGTATACATATAGTAAACTCGCAACAGAGCCGTGTCTGTACATGAAAGATTTGTGAAAAAAGTGATTGCAATTTAAAGTACATAGAGAATCTTAAACAACATTTTGTGTAATTTTTGTTTGTCCCTGTCTGTCTGAAGGCGCATCTCGCAAAGACCACCGGTTAACATTCAGATTTTATCCCGATCTGCAAAAAGTTCCCACGGGAATCACTCTAATGTTCACGCGAACGTAACCGCTGGTACCTAAAATTGGATTAACAGAGTGATGTACAACAGGCGAGCAACTCCTTAGTTTGAAAATGTATTACCTAAGAATTACGTTCAATCGATATAAATACATTGATATAAGATCGTCCCGTCTACCCTCCACTACGAACGAAACCGCCTTCTACTGCCAAAGGCGTTTACTAAACCATCACAAGCCATCATAATGGCTCATGTACACAAGGAGAGTTTCTCGAACATCAGTCAAGAGCTAGTATAAACAACTGTTATCATCGTCTGATCACTGCTATCCTTGTTATCAACATGTGAACAGTTGTAAGCGAGAATTGTGTGTAGTTTTGTCGCATGACACAGTCGTATACACCAGTGTTTCCCAAAGCATGGGTCGTGACCCACTGGTGGGTCGCGAGCGACTATTGGGTGGGCCCCGAAAGAAATAAATTTAATCTAATTTTATGTATAGTGTTCTGATTTATTAAAAAAATCTATCATCTTATTTTCTTAATTGTACAACCCTTCACATAACTACGCTACATAAACGAGAACATGCTGCATCAGCGACACAATGCCAAACTTTGTCATTTTTTTTTAGGTGGGTCGCGGTTCATATAACTTTGGGAATCACTGGTCTATACTAATATAATAAAGAGCTAAAATTGTGTTGTGAAATTGTGTAACCGATTTCAAAAATTCTTTCACAAATAGGAAGCTATATTATCCGTGTCTAATAAGTCTAATATATTTTATTTTAAAAATTTGAAAAAAAAAACTTATAAACCGAAGCGAAACGAGAGCGGGTCGTTGGTATAAAATATTCTCGCCTGAACCATTCGAGAAACTGTACTTGTGTAATTGAGCCTTAATTTGCCGTTTGTAGGGGCGCCAGGCCTCCATTGACTGTTGGCTTTATCCGTCTCTTTTTCATTTTTAGTGAACGCGTTCGGTGTTATGATATGGTAACAGAGTTATAGTGAACTTGCTTTTAGTGAACATAAGTTCTTTTTTATATAGAAAAAGGCGGCAGACGAGCATACAGTCCACCTGATGGTAAGTGGATACTGTCGTCCATAGACATCTGCGATATATGCCAACATCAGTTCAGAATTGCCACTACCTGAGACGTTTACTTAGTCAAATATGCGAAAAATTACTTACGAACACAAATAGGCACAGGATTGTCCCACTTATTATTCCTACACGAGGAGTACTTCTCCCCCACCAGGATATAAGGGCTGTAGCATATGAACTGCACGAAGAGTCGCCTCGCTCTCACTCTGCCATGTGGAAAATTGTGAGGTATGGGGCAGGACATCCGACGCTGAGACAGTGAACGGGCTGGTTCTGCTAATTCTGTAAAAAAAATATATAAAAGTTGAGTATACAAGTCTACAGCCGTAGGTAGTCAAAGTCTAACTCTATGTCCTAGGTGGGCGGCGGACGTCACGTGACGTGCGGCGACGTGGATGGATGCATTATCGTGAAGAAGCAGCACACCTTTGTTTAGTTTTCCACGACGGTTCTGCTTGATTGCTTCTCGTAATAGCTCTATAAGGTTAGTATAATAGCTTACAGTCGCCGTATTACTAACTTTACTCATATGAAGATTAAAAAAGCCCTGTCCTTGCTGCTATTTATTTCGACTTTAGCCATCGATCGCTCAGAACTTCTTCTTCCATTAATTTGATGTTGTTTGGAGTGAGCGCCTCAATGAGTCGACCGGAGCCAGGTTCGTCGTCGATGGACTCTCGTCCCAAATGAAATTGCTTACACTAATCTTTGACCGCGGAAAATGATGGAGAGGAATCCCTGTACACATTATCCAACCTTTGTTTGATATTGGTCGGGCTAACACCTTCTTTTGTAAGGAACTTAATCACGGAACGATATTCTAGTTTAAACATTTTAAAGATTTTGCGACTTCCTGTTGTTCTAAGAGTCGAGCAATCAAAACTAACAAGGGTTGACCTCTAAAAATTATACACGAATTAGCAGGATAAATGACAATTACAATGACGTATAATGTGTTTCTTTAGACATCTAAAAATATGTCAGGAAACTTTTGGACCTCGCCGGTATCTTGGGGTACTTCAGATTCTCAAATAAAACCGCTAACGTGAATATATCCCCATCTGCGGTTCTAATAAGTTAGCTGTAACTACCAACGGTTGACCAACCTTTTGAGGTTGCGTATCTCAAGAGGGCTGTAATGGCCACCTGCCTCCGTGTCCTATTTACAAAAGCAATGAAAATTGTGTTACGAATTTACTTCCACCATCTTACAACAGCCATCCGTTATTCATGATTTAAGTCTATCGTATTAATGATGAGTAAAATTAAAATGTTACTTATATTTTTGATGCTGTCATCAAAACAACTATTTGTTCAATTCTCGTCCATCCAATAGTCATTTTAAGCGCTACATACTAATTATATTACCTACGCAATTGTAGTGATAATTTATGATTAGGACTAAACATTTTTTTATTTGCAACTAGCTGGTTTCTAGTCCGATGTTGCTCTACTATGAATTACGCGCCCTCAAAATCAATGACTTCTAAATACATAGATGTCATTGCTCAAAATAGTAGGGTGGTTGAGCCTATAGTTGACCAGGCACCGGTTGTTGACCATTTGCGGCATTGAGTCTCAATATTAAGGTTTCCCGCCACTATGTGTTTCATTTAATGTTGGCTATATGTTGTCGTTACTAATACAAATCAACTAATCACATTACGGCTAGAAAGAGACAAACAGTGAACCCTACAATTTAGTTTTATTTTTACTTGTCGCTGACAGTTGCCATTCGGCCGCCATTGCAATAATGAACGAGTTTTGACGAGGTAAGAATATTTTATATTTATTTTGTATTGTTTTGAATGTACTTTGCTCTGATGATTGATTTTTGTAATGATTTTATGTTTATTTTGGGGATTTCAATGAATTTGAGATGCAAATAATATATTTCATGAGTTATTTAACTGGTTAACAAAAGGTACATGATTTGATTAAGTGTTCCTGTGGTTGACCAGTTGGTCAACGACTAGCTCACTGAAGTACTACTTTTTTTTTGCATTTTTTTATCTGTTTCATGTCTATGATATGATTTGTAACTCAACAATCGATTTTAATGGAGTAAATCGCAATGTTTCCTTTAGTTGACCAGTGGTTTGACATTGGTACTGCATACAAAACCTAAGCTCCTATGATTGACCAAGCTCTCTAAATATGAGTTTTCTTTTGCTTGCTTTAGATTCAATATGCCACCAAAAAAAAAATTCTTTCGGTACAGTGAGGACGATATTTATGAAGCGCTTAAAGAAATACAGTCAGGAAACAAAATCAGAGAAACGTGCCGCAAATATAACATCCCCCATTCTACAATGATTAATAAAATAAAAATGAGATATCCCATTCAACGAAAAATGGGCCCGCCAACAATTTTGACACCTGATGAGGAACGATTGCTATGTCGGTGGATAAATGCAATGGCTAAAAAGGGAATCCCTATTAAAAAAGAGCAGTTAATAGAAACAGTCACTAAAATAATCAAAGCCGACAATCGACCAACTCCATTCAAGGAAGGAATTCCAGGACGGAAATGGTTCGATAATTTCATGAAGAGAAATCCAGATATTGCTAAGCGACATGCAGAAGCTATAAACTCTGCAAGAAGTACAGTAACCGAGGAAGGGTTAAGAAAATGGCATTCAGAATTAGAAGCGTTTCTAAAGACTGAAAACGCACAAGATATTTTAGACGATCCTGATAGGATTTTAAACGCTGACGAATCCGGTTTTCAGGTATGTCCTTCCTCGGGCATTGTACTGGGACCTAGAGGCATGGAATATCTTTACGAAATTAAAGATAAGGAGAAAGAAAGTATAACAGTGTTAGGAGCTTTCACTGCATCTGGTAAAGTTATGCCGGTGATGGTTATTTACCCCTATGAGAGAATACCAGCAGAAATTGCAAGAAATGTTCCCAAAGACTGGTGCCTCGGAAAGTCACCTAAGGGATGGATGACATCTCGTGTGTTCTATGGGTATATAGGCAATTCATTGCTGCCAGCTTTACGTAAGGCAAACGTGAAATTTCCTGTACTTATATTAATCGACGGTCACAAATCACACATTACATACGAAGTGAGCCAGATGTGCATTGAGAACCAAATTATTTTGTATGCCCTTCATCCCAATGCAGCGCATATTATACAACCTGCCGATGTCTCTGTGTTTCGTCCACTTAAAAATTCATGGAAAAAGATAGTTCGGAATTGGATAGTAACTACAGGAAATAGAGTTGTCACAAGGGCTCAATTTGCACCTCTTTTAAAATCTGCTATAGGGTCTGCTACTGAAGAAATCATTAGAAATGGATTTCGTAAATGTGGTTTGTTTCCTTTTCATGCTAATGTCATTGACTACACCAAATGTATGAATCATGATAGCAGACATACAGTTGTTGATAAACAAACAGAAACAAGTACAGAACACTTACTGTACTTTGAGTCTCTAATGTCTAGAAATAGAATTTTGGAATTCCGCGCCATTCCACATACCGAATCTTGGACTGGAGATGAATCGGCAAAAGAGCTTTTTTATGTCTGGCGCAAAATTTGTAATAAAGTTACTAATGCTTGCAACTCACCAGACCCACCGGAATCACCAGCAAATATACATAATGAACGGGACCTTAATTCTGAAAAAGAATGCACAACGCAACGCAACGCGTTGGTAAGTCCATGTTTACTGGACGTATTTGAAAAATATGACGAAGAAATATTATCATCCAAACACGGACCATCGGAGGGACTAGAAACTTCAACTAACTCGACAGTGTTACCTTGTTTAACGTCACCGAGTTCCATTTATGAAGAGCCCCTAAAGGAAATAGGGAATGATAAGATTCTAACTCCAGATTCTCCAGAAATTAGCATCGTTCCATACTCTGTATTAATTCGCCAGTCAGAACTTACTTTATCGACAAAATTATCCGACGAAGAACAACTACCAGGTTCAACCTCACTAAGTTTTGTTACAGACGATTGCAATAGTAAAAATACCGCCTAAAAAAGCAACGCCTACTAAATCTGTTACAATGATAGAGTTTTCAGAACAAAAACACCTGAACCAGGATCATCCAAAAAACTAAACAACCAAGAAAAGACACCTACTAAATCTGCAAAGTCTAGAGACTTTTTAAAACAAACTACACCCGGATATTCTAAAATTACAGTCAGCCCTGCTTTTGCGTCTTCTTTAGTTTGGCCTACAGAATCGCCACTGAAAAAATGTTGTAAGAAAAAGCTGAATAGAAAGCGATTGCCGGATGCAGTTACATCAGTAGAGTGGATGCAGTATTGGAATGAAAAAAATAAGGAACTAGAAGAAAAAGAAAATAAGAGATAAGCAAGAGAAGAAAAAAGAAGTTACAAGAGTTGAACAAAATTGAGAAACCTAAAGCAAAACGAATAAGAAAGAGAGTACAAAATAGGATAGATTCTGATTCAGAAGAGGACAATTTACCATTGGTCTATTACAGTAAGAAAGATAGATCAGACGACGAAATAGAATTAGGATCATACGTAATAGTAAACTACGAGGGAGAATATTTTCCTGGGACTGTCAAAAATATTGACAAAGAGAGTAAAGAAGTTAGTACGATGGTGCTATCAACTCCAAATACTTTTAAATGGCCGGATAAAGAAGATAAAATTTGGTATGCTAATGACAGAATAGTCGAAAAAATAAATGCCCCTGCGTCAATTAATAGTAGAGGTTCATACAAAGTGCCAGAAATGGCCAAATATCTCTTTTGGATCTGATTCCTTTCATCTGCAGTTTTTACTTTTGAGTCATTCCGTGATATTGTTAGAAATTTTATTTAGGTATGTTTGATATTTGATATTAATAATGATTAAACCAAAAACGTAGGTTGCTTATAAAGTTTAAGTGAAGTTATTATTTGTTATTTTCATGTGATTTGAAAATGTGCCATTTAGGTTTAAGAATTTCTATTGTGATTGTTAAGACTGAAAATAGTAATTTACTTGTTGGTCTCAATTAGCCCTAAGAACAAACCTTAATAAAGTTGATTATAAAAACATCTCCTTTTGTGGAATGTAGATTTTATTTCACTTTGTTTAATGGTCAACCTCTGGTACAAATCCTGTCAACAACTGGGGCTTGCTGGTCAAAGTAGGGTACATCCCAGTTATATACCGATTATGTTAAATAATAAAAAAAAACAAAAGGAATTAAGTGTTTTCCTTTTCAATTATAACTTTTAACTAGATAACGTACAATATAAAGAATAAACTAGTAATAAATATCACAATTAGGTTATATAACAACATTTTAAAGTTATTTTTTTTCCTTAAATGGTATGAGACCGGTACATCCATCCTATATTTGAATATTTTTGCATATTAAAACGCTAAAACAATGAAAATATGAATCTACAGTGCTAATTTTAATAAAATTGTGTACATATCTATTGAAATCTTTACTAACATTTTAGATACAAAAGTTGGTTTGTTTATTACCTAAAATTCTGGAGTAAATTTATAAATAGCTAGTTAAGCACGTGCAATTCGAAGGACGGGTTACGTAGGATAATTTTTAATCTTACTTTCACGCGAGCAAAGATATTTGACTGCGTGTTTCGGTGACATCATTATCGATGTCAAGTTTTTTCATGGGTACTCTAAAACTGCAAAATAGATTTTAATGAAAGAGGCCTTAAAACTTTTCTAAGATTATAAACATTATTTTATATATATAGTATTTCTTATAATTGGCCTAGTATTCTTTGAGAAAATCATGAACATACATAAATAAATACATACAGACCGAATAATTGATTTCATTTCAAACCCACGAAATATAATGGTATTTTATATGTTGTCATTCAATGTATTATTGTATCTTTCTTCTTGGACAACCCATTGCAATTCCGTTTGTTGGAATGAAAGATTAAGTAGGTACCTAAGTGAAATTAAACATTATGTATTTACCTTTGGGAAATTTCATAAACTTTAATATGTGAGATCGAATGCATATACTTATTAAGAGGAGAATATATTAGGCTTGTTAGATCAATTTTGGTTGACTATCCTGGTAGCTGCATCTTGTGCTCACCTTTAGCACACAATACGAGTTTTAACTTCGGTGTTTGATGTTTTTGTGGTAAACATAATACGATATAGTTCTTTTATCTCACGAAGCGGGTCACACTCAGTAGTGGTTATACTCGTACATTGTTTTAGTGTGCGTAAACTTGAGAACACTGAATTGGGTACCCGATGACGTCGCCGCGGCGCACACTAAAACAATGTAGGTACATGTACACAAACAATCACTACTAAGCGTAACCCGCCTTCGTAAGGTGAAATAACTATTAGGTAGTCTGATAAGTTCGCGGCCTTTTTATAGTAAAAATAATAAGGATTTTTTTGTGTTAGATAGATACAGAATATTGTCCATTTAATTCGACTGTCTGTCACCATTTTTCTGGCAGAGCCATTATCCCATCGCTATATTTTTTTTGGATTTTCTGAGCGAAAAACTGAATTAAATGGTTTATACAGACTTCTCTTGAATGTAATTTTACTCCGTTTAGAGAATTTTGTAAAGAGGGGAATAAATGATAATCCGAAGGTGGTATGTCTGGACTGTATGGAGGATGCATTAAAACTTCCCAGCCATGGTTCATCAATTTTTGTTTAGTCATCAAAGATGTAAGTGGTTGAGTATTATGTCGTGATGGGAAACTACATCTTTTCTATTCATTAATTTTGGGCGATTTTCTTCAATTTTACTAATTGTTGACAGTAGACATCAGAATTAATCATTTGGTCATGTGGCAAAAGCTCGTAATACACAATGCCTTGCCAGTCCCACCATACATATAACATGACTTTGTTTAGAGTGAGGCCTTGCTTTGGGACTATTTGTGATGGCCCACCCCGCTCAGACCAAGATCGTTTTCGAACATTGTTATCGTAGGTGATCCACTTCTCATCGTCTGTTACTAACCTCTTCAGAAATGGATAGAAATGGATTCAGAAAATTACCAGATCCGAATCGACTGAACCATTTTTTTTGCAGTAGCTTTAGATAACGCATCTTGCCATAAACACCACAAATGTCTTTTCTATCACTAGAAGTATTCTATCCCTTGTGAAAAAAAAATTGTGAAACTTAGGTACTTATCTAATTTTTTCTTTATCAACTTCCATTTTAAAATTGTTAAAAAACATGACATGATAAAACTTTTAACTTGTAATTTCAATTTGCCGCCATTACAAAAAGTCAGCTGTCAAACGGTATATCACTATCCCGCCAGTGATCAGTGTTGCCAGAAATATAGCACGCTAAATTCATACGCTCAAAAAGGCCGCGAAATCTTTCCGACTACATACCTATTATAACAGATTTTATTTAACAAACGTTATTGCACACTTCTTAAGGCATTCTTTACCAGCTAATTCTATACAAGTACACAATAAGATTTATACTGCACGTATGAGAAAATATTCATCTATTCTATTTATTTACTTCACACAAAACATTTCCTGTAAGGTGACTAGTCATCGAGTTATCTTTGGTTCAAATTGTCACAGTTATTGCTTAAATGAGAAAAATAAATCTTAAGTCTAAAATGTTTTGCTAAGGAATACCTAGATTTAGATTTAGATATTACACATTTCATAGTAAAGTTGTAGTTGAGGAATATTCCTAATGTCAACGGAAATTTGTTGCGACGGGGATATGCGAGTATGTACCTACCTACGGATGTAGAGACAAACGGAAGCTTGATAATGATATTTATTTCAAATACATTTTAAAAACACATTGCCTTGATTGAGATCAAATGTTGTCATATATGTTGTCACGTGCTTTCATTGAGGTCAAATTCCGAAATTTTCATCTAGGTTGAAATAAATAGACATTTTTGGACTGAATCAAACAACTTTATTAACTATTTGATAAAATAAACGTTTTTAAATTGTGTTTAGATGCCTGCATGAATTCTTAGTGAATACTTTGGTCGAGACATGTGGGAACTTTATAAACAATACCTATTTCACTCGTGTAAGATATGCATATACTACCTCGACTCGCATCCGTCCCAGACTAACAACTTTGATAGTGTAATAGCTATCACTGTGACGAAAACAATCAAGTAGGTAATATATGACAAAATATGTTTCTGTTGTAAGAAAAATAATCCACGAGCGTAATATTTACATCTTGATACCACTTTATATCGAATTAAGTAAAGAATTGCATACAATTACTGAAATGCAAGTTTTAGTGATAATTTTCTGTTTGTCACTTGTGTACGATTGGTGAACGTATCAGTAGAGTGAAATACGTATATTGTCCTATATATTCTGAGAGCGCGATAAATAAATATATCTTAAATCGTTCTTGGCTTAGACTTAGACTAACTAGTTGGAAATTGGTCTTGGATACTACAAGTATTCTATGGTGCCCATGACACGACTGACTAATTTCAAAGCCTAAAATCGTCTATTTATCCGAGTCTAAGTAATGAAATTGCTAAGAAGGCAAGTGTACGACCTAGCTCTATGAGTTGATTGCGTGCGCGTGTTTGGATTAATACCATGATTGTACTGTCTTAATGTCTTATATTTTATACTGATATTAGAGAATATTGCTACAATAAACAGTATTATCATGTAGAATGGGCCGCAACTTAAGTTTATACACACGATAACTACTTATACTTAGTATTAATAATACTCAATGATTTAGTGAAAACTATCAGCAAAGGATTTGTACACTATGTGCATATATAGGTATCTATGATTGACTGTATAGTCATGAAATTCACAAACATGGAACAATCCGAGAAAATCATGTATGCTTCCAGCGAAAAAAACTTACGTATATCAATAAAACACCAAGTTAAAAGCACAAATAAACAATTCCTTAACATTTTACACTTATTTTTAGACACTAAAATACACTAAACAATTTTTGCAGCACTCAGCACTTGTCCGGTAACGGTTAGGAGTTCATTTTGAATGCTCAAGTGTAACTTTATATACGCAAACGGGATGCGCAAGCGCAGCTATCGGAGGAAGCCAGTAAATATTATCAGGAGACGTGGGTAGTCACCCTTTGTATTTCTAACAAATACACTAATTTAGTTAATCTTATCGCAAAAAATATTTCACAAAATGTTTGATGAGTGATGTATACAGATAAAAGGTTTTTTTTGGACTGCATAATTAAAAATTCGCTGATATGAATAGAACTTCTGCCGACATGAGCTTTTGCACGTTGTTTCATTCATATTGATAAGATAGTAGTATGGTATTTCTTTAAGAAACGTTACCTATGTATTTTGGCTAGAGATTTCACAAAAACTATATTCGCAAAAGTTTAATCTTCATAATATAACCTTTGCTCTAAATTCGAGCATCAATATACACGAATGAGTACATACTCTAGACCTTCTTAGCGAAATTTCGAAAAAAAAATCAACGCTATTGTTAATAAAATTACCAAAAGTTAAATGCCTATATATGTATATTAACTTTTGTTTCATTTTTATCACATACGAAAAATAATGAAGTTCGCCATCCGACTGGCATTTGCCATTGGCCCTTTTATAAGTTTTAATATAGATCAATATTATATAATAATGCAGAAAATTTGGGAAAGGAGAGTGCATACTGAAATCTCATAGCCGCTAGGTGCGCTCGTCTGGCCAAGTTCTCTCTTACAGAACACTACCCTAAAATGTACCGCATTTACCGTTTTATCATATTCTCTCAATGTACGTACGTGTTTCGATACTGCATGAGATATTCTAGGGCCCACTCCTATCCTATACTATTTTCTTCCCTATTTTCTCCATCCTATATCAAAATCCATTTCTTAATCTCCCAAAGATAGGCAGCGTATCCGGGTGTGTGGCAACGTTTGTCATTCTGAACTGATGTTGGCATGTATCGCAGAGGTCCTTGGGCGACAGTATCTACTTACCACTAGGTGGATTGTATGTTCGTCAGCCACAACAAATACATGAGGCAATTGAAACGTCAAGCAAGTGATGTTTTTGTATCATCCAACGGCAAGCAGCCGTTGAATCATAGATCACGTGCTGGGTGATATGAAGCATGTAGATACATAGGGTAACTAAGTAAATTTTGAGATACTCAAATTTCAGAAAGAGAACTCATTTGAGCTGTATCGTTTTTAAAGCATCATTTAAATAAATGGTACCTACACTCTTCTCTGCGAGTGGCCATTTAGCAACAGTTTCTTTAGATACTCAAAAAATGTTAATAGCCAATGGTACAGTGAAGTGTGTTTACCGGCTGCATTTGTTGTAATGTGATGTATGTCACATCACTACTTTTATACACTCTATGCTACTGTCTAGATTATCTATGATCTTATGTCATTCACATTGGAAGTACATAATAAAAATGTATTATTATAATGTTTCTTTTATTTAACTAAATTAGAGATACAACATGGCGCAGCCGATAAAACTAAACATTGAACCGTGAATTTTATAAAGTTTCGACACAAACTTAAGTTTACAAGTTTGCAACAAAAAAAATTTTTACGAAAATCAAGATCAAAATATCAAGATGGACGCCGGCAAATGTGCATCCCAAACTAAACATTGAACCGTGAATTTTATAAAGTTTCGACACAAACTTAAGTTTACAAGTTTGCAACAAAAAAATTTTTACGAAAATCAAGATCAAAATATCAAGATGGACGCCGGCAAATGTGCATCCCAAACTAAACATTGAACCGTGAATTTTATAAAGTTTCGACACAAACTTAAGTTTACAAGTTTGCAACAAAAAATTTTTACGAAAATCAAGATCAAAATATCAAGATGGACGCCGGCAAATGTGCATCCCAATTAGAAAATGTCTCGGTTAAACTGCCACCAAACTTAGATATTTCAAGAGAAAATGCAGCTTCAGAATGGAAGTTCTGGTTGTGCAGTTTTGAAGATTACTTGGTCGTTACGGGTAAAAATAAAAGCCCAGATGCGGTAAAATTATCCTTGTTGCGAAACATGATGGGGCCGGAAGCCGCTAGAGTCGTGTCAACAATCCCTATCGCTGAAACCGAGTTGACCTATGAAAATGTTGTCAGTGCAATCACTGCGCATATAAATCCTCGAACAAATATTGTTTTCGAGCGCTTCAAATTTAATGAACGCAAACAACAAGAGGGCGAACCGTTTGATGCATATATGACGGACTGCAGACATTTGATAAAATCGTGTGAATATAAAACTATGGAAACCGAACTGATGAGGGATCACATAGTTCAAACTGTCTATGACAAAGGAACACAGGAAGCCTTACTCAGAGTTGATGAGCTTACACTAGATAAGGCAATAAAATTTTGCCAGACCAAAGAGCAGGCGTCAAGACAAGTATCAGCGATGAATCCTGTGTCCATTAAAGCCGCAAGAATCAATAAGAAACCTTCTAATATATTCAAGTGCAAGAGGTGCCAAACGGAGCATGGTCCACGTTCATGTCCCGCATTTGGTAAAAAGTGTGTGAAATGTGGCTTGTTAAATCATTTTGCAGTGAGTTGCAGGGTCAGCAGTCATAAAAAAGTGCGTGAAGTAAATAAAGAGTCAAATTCTGATAGTGATTGTGAAACTGTTCACTGCAAGGAAGCTAAAAGTATAAATAGCTTAAAATCTGAGTGGTTTGAAGTTATCATTATTGAGGACACCACAATAAAATGTAAGCTTGACACGGGTACCGATGTCAGTATAATGCCTGTTAATTTATTTAACAAAATTAATAAAAATTTAAAATTAAAGCTACTGCCAACAAATATAAAACTTGAGTCGTTTGAGGGCAGCCAGGTTAGACCGTTAGGCATGATCAGTTTGCAGTGTAAATACAGAGACAATAAATGTCTAGAGAATTTTATAATTGTTGACTGTAAATCCATGCTGCTGGGTTTGCCTGGTTGTGTCAGCCTAAAGTTGATAAAAAGGGTGCATAATGTACAGGCAACTGTACCTGATGTCAATAAAGAAAATTTTATTCAAGAAAATGTTGAAGTATTTAAGGGGATTGGCAAGGTGCCTGGTGTTTTTGAAATTCCCACCAGATGTTCTTTAGATCCAATTTGTTATCCTTCGCCTAGAATCCCACACTCCATGTTGGAGCCGTTAAGAACTGAATTAGATAGACTGGAAAAGAGAGAAGCTATTGTAAAAGTAGAGAATATAAGTAACAAAGTATGTGTAAACAGAATTGTATTAGTTGAGCGGCCAAATAAGAAAATTAGATTATGTTTGGACCCATCTGACTTGAACAAAAAAATTGCAGAATTTTACTATCATGGTTGGCCAAAGTCTTTACCAGCTGAGCTCAAAATTTATGAAAAATTTAGAGATGACATGTACATGCAGGATGGTTTATTATTTGTAGGAAATAGGCTCATAGTACCTATGTCACTGAAGATCTATGTCCTTGATATTCTACATAAAGGTCATTGTGGTATTTCCAAATGTATCTCCAAAGCTAAGCCTTTATTTTATTGGCCAAATATGCGAACTGATATACATAACTATGTACAAAAATGTAGACCGTGTGAGAAGTATAGTTCCAAAAACTATAATGAACCATTGTTACCCCATAAAATACCTAAAGAACGCTATACTAAAGTAGGCTGTGATATACTAGACTTTAATGGAAAATGCTTTTTAGTGATTATTGACTACTTCTCTCACTGGATAGAGCTTTTGCCACTGAGAGACAAGTCTACTAAATCTGTAATTAGTGCCATGCAAGAAGCCTTTACTCGTTTTGGTTATCCGGTAGAGCTAATTGCTGATAATGTACCATTTTCTTCATATGAATGTAAATGCTACTTTAAATCTAAAGATATTGTTTTGTCAACCTCAACCCCAAGATACCCTAAGAGTAACGGTTTGGCAGAAAAAGCAGTGCACATCTGCAAACAGATTTTAAAAAAATGTAAAGAGGATGGCTCTGATTATAGAGAAGGTATATTGCACTATAATAACACACCACTGTCTGGTCTAGATATAACACCCTCACAGATGTTAAACAGCAGGAGGTTAAGAATATTACCCTGTAATAGTGATGTACTAAGACCTAAAGTGCAGAATGATGCATTTAATAAACTAGTTTTAAGACAATCTTTGTATAAGAATACTTTTGATAAGACAGCAAGAATGAAAGTCACAGATTATGTGCCTGGAGACAATGTAGTTTTTAGGGAAGGAAAGATGTGGAATAAAGCTAAGATCATATGTAAGTCCAAGGAGCCTCGCTCCTACATTATAATGAAACAAAATGATTGTAAGCCCTTAAGGCGCAATACATCACAAATGAAGAAATCATTTACTACAGTGAATGATAATGCTAACCTAATGATTGATGTTGATGATTACAATGAGACAGTGGATAGGAAAAACAAAACTCATGTAACTGAACAGAGTTTCCCCACAAATATTAATGTACCCTATATGACTAGAAGTGGTAGAACTGTTAAACCTAGACAAGTCCTAGATATTTAGCCGTGTTCCAATTCTAGGGAGGGAGGTGTTGTAATGTGATGTATGTCACATCACTACTTTTATACACTCTATGCTACTGTCTAGATTATCTATGATCTTATGTCATTCACATTGGAAGTACATAATAAAAATGTATTATTATAATGTTTCTTTTATTTAACTAAATTAGAGATACAACAGCATTCGATGTGTTAAATCAAAAACTTGTATCAAATCAAGAAGGTTGTAATGTTCCACTCATGTTTCTGCTATTGTCTATGGCTCATTCCATATTTGAGAGTCGTGTCACATATTTTGTTTTAATATTTTCTCCTAATATAAATAAATGTAATCCTTATTTATATTAAATGTTTTATTAGCTAATGCTACAGTTTCCTCTATCAGTGGTAGCAGAGCGTGGTTGTAGCAAATGGAAGAGCTAAAATAAAACATAAAAGTACAAAGTGAGAAAACAAAATGATCTCAAATTTTCGAAGTATAGAACCGTCGACAAAATCGAATTATGA
Source organism: Sesia apiformis (assembly GCA_914767545.1). NCBI lineage: Eukaryota > Metazoa > Arthropoda > Insecta > Lepidoptera > Sesiidae > Sesia > Sesia apiformis. The sequence goes on along the minus strand of OU611972.1, from coordinate 2,255,591 downwards.
TACCTGGTGCCTACAAGCTCAGGCGATTCTCATTAAAAGCGATTTATGGGAGATCGCTAGCGGTGAGAAAAGGTTAGCGGCGACTGCGAGTCCTGAAGAAAAATGTGCTTTCGTGAAGGAAGACTTAAAGGCAAGGTCAGAGCTTTTTCTACTCATATCCCCGACAGAACTTAAACAGATTAAGGGCTGCAACACATCGAAGGGTGTGTGGGAGAAATTAAAGTCAATCCATCAAAGTACAGGGCCAGCAAGAAAGGCTACACTTTTGAAGCAACTGGTCTTGAAGAAAATGTCCCATCAGGAAGATATACGAGATCACCTCAATAATATCGTGGATGTCGTATGTAAACTTGAGGATATGGATGTCAAAATTCATCCGGAACTGTTAAGTATAATGATGATGTACAGTCAGTCTACCTACAAACTTTGACAGCTTTAGAACAGCGATTGAGTCGAGAGATGTCCTGCCAAATCCCGATAATCTGAAAGTTAAAATATTAGAAGAAAATGAAGCACGGAGTCAAAGCGGTCCTCAAACTTCAGAAGCATTTTATGTCAAACAAAAGCAAAAAGGATTATTGTGCAAAAATTGTAATAAATAAGAAAGGGCACTCAACAGAGGCTTGTTGGTCAAAGAAAAGACAAAATAGCCATGTAAACAAAAACCAAGAAAAGAATTATAATATTTGTCTGACATTCAATAACTTGAAAACCAAAGATGGTTTGTGGTGTCTAGATAGTGGCTGCACGCCACACATGACTGGAAAAGTAGGAATGCTCTCTGACTTAATGCCTGCGACAGACACATTAAGATTGGCTTCAGAGAAGCACACTACAGAAGTTAAAGGAAAAGGAAAAGTTGTAGTCAACACTGATAATGGTAAATATAATATAAATGACACACTTTACGGTCCTGATTTAAGAAATAATTTGTTGTCAGTAAGCAAAATAACCGATAACGGCTACAAAGTTTTATTTGAAAAGGAACAAGCCAGTATCATGGAAAATGGGAATATTATTCAAAAAGCTACAAGAAAAAATGGATTATATTACCTTAAATTTGAAGCGCCAGAGGAAACAGCAAATTTCACATCTGGAGCTGAAAGCGACATGATGAAATGGCATAAAAAGTTAGGTAATGTAAATGAAAAGGATCTGAAATTAATGGTTAGAAATAAAATGATGCGAGGACTTGATTTTAAGGAAAAAAGGTTAGATACGTGTGAAACCTGCATAAAGGGAAAGATGACAAGTCAACCATTCCAAAGCCATGACGATATAGTCTCCACTGAGCCACTACAAATAATTCACAGCGATGTATGCGGTCCCTTTGAGAATGAATCTTTGGCGGGATCAAAATATTTCGTCACATTCATAGATGATTATACAAGATACTGCTGTATTTACTTCATAAAAAAGAAGATTGAAGTAACCGAAAAATTCAAGGAGTATAAAAACAATGTTGAACTTTTCCATAAGAAAAGAATTCAGAATCTCCAATCTGACAATGGAGGAGAATACAGGTCAAAAGACTTTGATAACCTACTTAAAGAAAATGGGATAAGTAGAAGACTAACTGCACCCTACAGCAGAACGGCATCAGTGAAAGAAAAAACCGATCACTTTTGGATAAAGCAAGATGTTTGATGCTAGATTCCAATATCCCTCCAAATTTATGGGCAGAGGCATTACACACTGCAAACTATCTCATATATAGAAGCCCAGCAAGAGCTTTTAAAGGAAATTCACCCTATGAGAAGTGGGTGAAAATGCCATCAGGAAATCACTTACATGTATTCGGAAATAGAGCGTTTGTATTAAATAAAAACCGAAGAGGGAAATTAGCTGCCAAAGCTATAGAAGGTGTATTCATGGGGTATGCGAAAAATGCAAAAAGCTTCAGAATATACATACCGGAAAAGACTGACGGTATCATCAGCAGAGATGTTAGAGTAATTGAAAAGATGCACTATAACAACAATCCTGCTGTGGAATACAGAGACTTCCAACCGGAACAGCTGGAACCTGAAACAGAACAAAGAGAAGTAGAAATAATAGATAATAACTTACCTTTTCAGGAACCAACTCCCTCTACTTCAGACTTCTTTTACCAGCCTGATCAAAATCAAATTACATCACCCAAAACAAGTGGAAGACCACAAAGAGATGTGAGGCGACCAGCGTGGACTAAAGACTATGAGCTAAGCCTGTGACTGAAAATTATAATGACTGTTCTTTACTTCCCTTTAAAGAAACTGTGTCAGGCACCGACAAGGAAAATTGGGAGAAGGCTATAAAATCTGAAAAGGAATCACTAGAGAAAAATAATACCTGGGTACTAGTTGACAAGCTAAAAGCTAAAGGACACAAAGTTTTGTCTAACAAATGGGTATTTAGAGTGAAAGATGACGGAACGTACAAGGCAAGATTAGTCATACGTGGCTGTGAGCAGAAAGGTAATTTGGATTTTGAAGAAATATATAGCCCAGTCGTAAGTCAATCTGCTCTTAAGACCTTATTAGCGATTGCCGCATCTAAAAATAATCACTTCATGACTTTCGACGTCAAGACCGCTTTCTTGTACGGTGAACTGACAGATGAAGTTTATATGAAAGTATCCGATGGCTACCGGAACAATATTACCGGAAAAGTATGCCGACTGCAAAAGTCGTTATATGGCTTAAAACAAACTCTATTCACATGGAATAAGACTTTTACCCGAGCGATGTTTGATTTGGGTTTCAAGACAATTAAGACCAACAGATGCGTCTTCATAAATGAAGATAAGTCCATCATAATTGGATTATTTGTCGATGACGGATTAGTCATAGGAAAAGACAAGAAGAGGATCGAAGATATCTTGTCAAAACTTGAAATCAAATTTGAAATGAAAAAAAATAAAAACCCGAGCACTTATCTAGTATGGAAATAAATAACTCTAAAGAAGGTATTAAGTTAACCCAAAAGAACTGCATAAACGAGGTGCTAGAACAGTATAATATGAAGTGTGCTAAACCTTGTGAGACACCTGGAAGTAACGATGTAAAATCGACACAGGAAACTCCCCAAGAGAAGGACTACCCCTATAGGGAGGCAGTGGGAAGTTTACTGTATCTGTCCACAAGAACTAGACCAGACATCGCACAAGCTGTAAATCAAGTCAGCAGAAAGATCGAAAATCCCACTAGGGAAGGTGTCACGAAAGTGAAGAAAATACTGAAATATTTAATTGGGACTAAAGATAAGGGCATATTATTCAAACGAAACAGCCCAATAGAGCATATTGATGCTTACAGTGATTCGGACTATGCTGGAGATCCACTAACAAGACGGAGCACATTTGGTTCTGTTCTTATGATGGCTAATGGACCGATATCATGGGCATCCAAAAGACAACCTATCGTGGCTCTATCCTCGACTGAAGCCGAGTATATAGCGGCAGCAGAATGCTGCAAAGAAGCATTGTTTTTGAAATCGCTGTTGAAGGAAATAACTGATTCAGAAGTAAAAATAAATTTATATGTTGATAACCAAAGTTCAATTCAACTTATAAAATCTGGCTCCTTTAACAAGCGATCGAAGCATATTGATGTGCGATACCACTTTATTCACGAAAACTTCGTGACAGGACTGCTCAATGTCAGCTACTGTCCGACAGAGACTCAGCTAGCTGATATAATGACGAAGCCACTGTCTAGAGTGAAGTTTGCAAGACATTGTAAATTGCTGATGTGTGAATAGTGAAATGCTTCAGTCACTTGAGTACACATCAGGAGAAGGTGTTGAAGGTTGTAACGCTGCACTCATGTTTCTGCTATGTCTCTATGGCTCATTCTATATTTGAGAGTCGTGTCACATATTTTGTTTTAATATTTTCTCGTAGTATAAATGTGCACGACAGAATAATGGATAGTAAAGTGCGGTGCCTATATATATATATATATAGATATGTAAAATCAGTGCGTGTAATATGTACGTGCTGACATCGCACATCTCGGAGGAAAAAAGGGGCGTCTAGAAAGAGTTCCGCAAACAGTAATGTTTGAACGGCGGAACTCTCAGACATACGTAAAGAGTAAAATTCATGTGCCTTTCCTCCAAGATCATAAGATGTTAACACGTACATTATCGATATTAAAATGAATAGAATATTAATATTATGTAAAATGTAAAATGTTTAGTTAAGGTATTGATTATTATGTGTTATACTATTGCTTATTTTCTTACCTTTACAACATCTTATAATTTATTTATGTACAATTTACTTATGTCTTGTATGTCTTGTTCTCGCTCTCCAAATGTGCTAGAATACCTAGGTTATAAGTCAGGGTAATAGAATAAGGTACATAATAAAGACTACCGCCCGCAGTGTGTTTTATTTAGGATAAGTTCTAGAACATAAAGTTGCGGGCTAGGTGGCGAAGTTCCGGTATCGGCGCCACTAGAAAACCGTACACCCTCGATCCTCCCATATCCCTTGCTACTCAAGGAGGGAGGAAGGGAAATAAGGAAAAGGTAATTAAAAGGGTGAATACCCAAACTTCGCCACCGAAAATAGTCTCTATCCTCCGTGCAAAGAGAGGACCGACCCAGATATATGTGACTTGTAACCTAGATATTATGAATAAAAGTGGAGAGCGAATAGCAATAAATCTTCCCCAGGGAACGGGGGGATCGCTTGGGCAGCAAACTCCTATAAAAAGAGAAAAGCCCAACGACCAGCAAGCCAGTTCGTCCTCACCACTTTAATAGTAAGAAAGCCATACGAAGAAAAGCGAGTTTGTTGCCCATTGCTGCTACCTCCGCACCCCTGTGGTTTAATGTGAATTAGAGCAGCGTTTTATTTCCGTATTCACCCCAACATCTGATCCTTCAAGCCGGGACTACCTCTAACATCTGGTTCTGCCAAGCCGAGATCCCTGCACCAACATCAAGACCGCCAAGCCTAAATCCCTACACCCCCCCGTTAGAGCAGCGACGTGTGGCCTGCAACATTGGCCTTCGATAGCGATCGGCGTCCAGCTTTAACATCTGGTCCTTCGAGCCGGATTGCTGAGCCAACACCCGGTCGACAAATCGGACGCCGATTTGTCGACCGGGTGTTGGCTCAATTTTAACAATAAATAAATTTTGACAAATGTAATCCTTATTTATATTAAATGTTTTATTAGCTAATGCTACAGTTTCCTCTATCAAAAACGTCCTAAAACCGGTTTGACATTTTCTTGCATCATGACAATGCATCCTCTCACAAAGCAAAACTTACCCAAGAGTTTTTGAAGACCACAGAGATCTAAGAATTGAGCCTGAATTGATCCCTATAGGCCTGATTTAGCTCCATGCGACTTCTTTCTCTTTCCAAAAGTGAAGCTTGGACTCTGTGGCATTCTTTTCGACAGCCCTGAGGACGCTCGGAATCTTTCTATGGCAGATTTAATTTTAGTAGTGGGACAGTGCACACTGCATTCCCACAGCGGCTGGACGCACTCGACTGGCCACGTTACCCCTCTCTCACAGAAGACTACCTTGAAGTGTACTGCATTTCCTACTTTATCTTATTTCCCCAATGTACTTAAATGTTTCGGTAGTGAGTGATTATGTTAATGAGTGGTAGTGGGTAGTGAGTGAGAGCCCATTCCTATCCCATCCTATCCCTCCCTATTTTCCCAACCCTTTCTCCCAATCCATTCCTTAATCTGAAAAATTGGGCAGCATATCCAGAGGCATGACAACGTTTGTCATTCTGGACTGATGTTGGCATGTATCGCGGATGTCTATGGACGATAGTATCCACTTACCATCAGGTGGACTGTACGCTCGTCTGCTACCTTTTTTCTATAAGAAAAAAAAGTTGTTGAGGACCTCGCTAAAGAAGAGTCTAAATCGACGAAGACGAATGAATCACACTGTATTTTTTTGTATCTCAAACTTTACATACTCACGTTTAAGATCATAATTTAATAAAATAGTTTATTGGAAAGAAAAATACTGAAAAAATATAAACCAATCGATTCTTGTCTCCATATTCATAGTTTTCAAGCAATGAATCGTCTGTTCAAAATCAGGATGTTTTGGAAGAAAATTCCTAAAAAATGTTAAATGTATGGCAACATTTGATTCGGCGGCTGTCAGTTTAAAACTCAGCCATCAGTCAGTCAGTAGACCAATTAAATTATCGAAATGGAACACATTTGCAGATTGTGCTTGTCCTCTTCTTCACAAATAATATTTAAATTAACCGATGAACATATATTAATGAAAATCGAAACATGTTTGTCGATTCAGGTAAGATAGTTAATAATAAAAATAAGTTTGATTAGTAATTAGGGCCGTTCATGTGAACTTTCCAATTACAAGCTTAGTGATGAAAGTGCATTTTGGTAATTCTTGAAATGTATAAAAGACTGCACTAAAATGTAGACAGAACTACCGTACTCATTTTCTTTCACGTATCTTTGCATAGTTGGACATAACCTTTAGAATAGTAAAAAACTACGTATTTTCTACCAAAAGATTTTTGATAGACACCGAGCAGTTCTGAATATATCGCGACTTGTAAGACAACCTAATGTGTCCATTGCAAAATAAATTTCCAAGCAAGTCCATGTATTTACAAGGTAAATGGGACAGGTCAAAACTTATATTATTCTTAACAGCTGAACTAGTGATATTTGTTTAGTCTGTACATAAGTAGTGTGTCTGTAATATGGCCCAGGGATCTGTACTTACAACCTCACAAAAGAGAGTTGAGAATAGATACAACAAAACTATATTTATCAGCTATCAGTTCCTCTCTGTGAGGCAATTCCTGTTTTTTGAATATGACAATATGTTCTACTGAACACAGCTTCATCTGGAAGATTCCCATTAGGAAAGCAAATGGCGTATTCCCGACATGCTGCGACGGCATCGCCATCAGCAAACCCATAAATGAAGGGAATGTCTGCATATTCTTCATGACTGAACAAAACCATGATGAGCAAAACCATGTTTTTGATAATAGGACATTGTCAAAACTCAACACTGAGAAACTAAGCACAGCTATGACTCAGCGGATAAGAGATGTGGTTTTACGGTAGTCAGTGACAGACAAATGCATGCAGGAGCAACAAATGGGCAAAACAGACTGACTGGCTTATCAGTAAAAATAATATTTTCACCCCATTAAAAAAGATTGCTGGTGAGAGTTATTGGTTATTGGTCTTAGACATTAAACTAATAATAACCACAGAAATAAAGGAATAATGTGCATAGTACTTGAAACAGCTGTGTTTCCTGGAATTGTTGGAGATTCTTTGATGTTTGAATCTCATCAGTTAGCCAACAAACTAAGCTAGTTATTTATTGTGTTTTACACCGACTATAGTAGATTTTTTTAAAATAACATGTTTGGTCATTTTCATTGTATTTTTTTTAGTGTCCATCATTTATTATTCTTAGTTCTTCTGGATAGTTTTACTTTCTTATCTGTTCACTGCAATACTCAACTAAGCTTTAAAACAAAAAAATCAATAGGAAATGTAATTAACAAAATAATTGAATTTTATCAATGTTAGGTAGAATTATTTGAGAAAAATACAAAATCTTAAATATTTTGGAAACTGTCAACTTTTGCCCAGGGTATATAATAGTGAAAAATAATTATTACACCATACTACCACTTCCCCGAAAGGAACTGTTCTATTTACCAGTGACCCTATATATTTACCTTTATTGGTTTTGTGGTGTTGGCTGGCTTTTTAATATCATCACCCCAAGTGTCATAAAAGGTGCCTATGGGATAACAAAACCACTACCACTCTTAACTTTTTTCTATTTTAGCATGTTTCATTAATTATTGGATGTATTCCTCTCCACATTTCCTCCACCTGGAACAATCAGTGGCTTCTCTGGTCCAGGTTAAACCTATGATGTTTAAAGGCAGGGTGTGGCTCTTGCCTCTCTTGGCAAGAATAAGTAACAGTTTCTTCATTACACTATCTCAATTTAAAATTATAAGAAAATTGTTTGCTTAACACCCTGGACAAAATTTTCACTACACCTTGAAGTGAAGTTTAAAGGATCAAGTTTCAAAGTGTATGCAAAGGAGAATTTACCTCAGTATGAAAAAATGTTTTCTTAAATTCCAGATAACAACACATGAATTTCTGCCCAGAGAAGTATGTAAAGTATGCATAGACAAACTAGAAGAAATCTATTTATTCCATCAAACAGTAGTACAAAATGAAAAAAAACTACAAGATCATCTAGATAAAGGAAAAGAAGCTTTAAATAAACTTTATTGTAATTTAAATGTGAAATATAAGGTAGAAGAAGAAAACACTTCAGAAAAGAAGGAAAATAAACATTTGATTTTAAATTTAAATCCAAGAAATGAACTTATGCTTAAAATCGAAAAAGAAGATAATAATGATTGTACTAATGATATTAGTCATGAAATCAATTACAGTTCTGAAGATGACTTAGCTCCTTCATGTATAAAAGAAAAGGAAAATGATATAACGGATTTGAAAGATGAAGTCAAATTTGTGTCCAAAACAAATGCTTTTAATGATTCTGAATCAAAATTTAAAATCAAAGGGAAATTCAAATGTCTCACTTGTTTTGATCAGTGTGATACTCAAATTGATTTAGTAAATCATTACAATAAAGTACATAGAAATAATAAAAATAAAAAAGAGAATTCTAAATTAAAAACATATGCAATTGTTGGTAATGAAGATAATATTATATTCAAATGTGAAGTGTGTGGAAAAGAATATAGCACGAAAAGACTGATAAATAGGCATTTAATAGCTCATACAGAAGACAGGCCATTTATTTGTAAGATGTGTGGTAAGTTTTCAATAATCCTATGTTACTCAACTATCGGTTGGCATTAAGAATGCAGTGAATCATCGCTCAAGACAGTAATCATCAATTCATAGGTATGTTTCATTATTGGTCAAAACAAAGGTGATGCCTACAGTCTTATTTATTTATATAAGGTACACTAACAGTATCCATATAACAATATTGTAATATAAGACTAATCCTATTAGAGCATATATATGAATACCTATTACAGGTATACATAACATCTGTATAAATAAAAACGTAAACATTTGTTTGTTCAAAATCTTAAATCTCCGAAAGTTCTTCACTGATTGCCTTGAAATGACACAACGTTGCATTCGAATATGCGCATTTTTATATACCTATCACAGGGTAAAAACATGTTTTTTACCCAAAAACAGGTAAGCGCCATCTGTTGGGCAGCCACAACAACGCGTGGCTGGGTACAGCTAGTCTACACTAAAGAGGTAAAGTTTGTAAGTTTGGATGTAGAAGGTAATCTCCGAAACTACTAATCCGATTTCAAAAATTCTTTCACCATTTGAAAGGTACATTATTCCAGATGGACATAGGCTATATATTATGTGCAAAAAAATTGACAGGCATGCAACACATGCCGGGCACAGCTAGTTTATAATAAAGTAACATGTCCCTTTAAAAAAAATATTTTAGTTAGGTATATTAATGATTTCAAGATGCACATGGCATTTTTAACAAGAACCAAGTTTAGTTTTCTTAATGTGCCATAAGGGCCAGGTGAATTTCTTACAACCAAATATCATTTAAGGTAGTTTATCTTTGTGTGCAAGCTGCAATCTTGAGCACGCACAGTCACAGAGGTCACTCGACTTGCCACCTTACTCCATTCTCACAGAAGACTACCATAAAATTTACTGTGTTTCTCACTTTATCCTATTCCCCTAATTGTATGTATTGTGTTTCAGTAGTGAGTGAGATATGCCAGAGCCTATTCTCACCCCATCCTATCCCTCCCCAATTTCCCAATCCTTTATCCAATTTATTCTCCAAAGGGACTTCCATGCACATTGGCACTTTCCATTACTAGCGTTTTTCACTATTTCCACAATTTCAGGTAGAACCTACAAAACTGCATCTGAAATAGTCAGACATGGCAGAGTGCATAGTGAACTTCAGCTCATCTGTTCATACCAATGCGGATATGCAACCGTCTACTTAAATGCTTTAAAAGAACATGAATTGAGGCATAAAAGTGTATTTAAGGTAGGTCTTCTACATTACTTACCTCAAGAGAGCTCTGGACAGGATTCTGCAAGATCGGCAGCACACCCACAAGCCCCCTGGTGTTGCAGGTGTCCCCACAGGCGGCGGTGACCACTCATCATTATGTGGCCTGGCCGCTCGTCTGCAATTTATTTTATAAAAAGAAATGTCTAAAGCCAAATTTAAAATACCAAGCAAAATTCGATGTTATCTTTATACTATTGAGCCATTTTTAATTGAATCTTCCGGGCTACTTGGCCGAGATCTTCTGGAATCTCTTCTCTTTCTTCCAAACGTTTCGTCAACAACTGCGGTTGACATCTTCAGTGGCGACTGCATTCATTTTCGGAGAGATGTTATCTCTTCGGCTTCTCGAGCGCAACTGACTCGACGACTGTGGCGCACCGGTATTTATAGTATCCGTAATATCTGATAGAGATATCCGTAGGGACTCCGTAATATCTGGTATCCAGCACTCCGAAGACATCAAACTCACGGGGAAGAGAGACGAGAGGGGGGGACAAAAACAGATTCGGTACATACACAATCACAACTACCCTCGCCCACTATAAATATCGATGCGTCGGTACACACAATCACAACTACCCTCGCCCACTATAAATATCGATGCGTCGGTACACACAATCACAACTACCCTCGCCCACTATAAATACCGGTGCACAGTCGTCGAGTCAGTTGCGCTCGAGAAGTCGAAGAGATAACATCTCTCCGAAAGTGAATGCAGTCGCCACTGAAGATGTCAACCGCAGTTGTTGACGAAACGTATGGAAGAAAGAGAAGAGATTCCAGAAGACCTCGGCCAAGTAGCCCGGAAGATTCAATTAATCAATTCACACCGGCCGGGAAAGCCTACACTCCAGTATAATTGAGCCATTGTTTGTTATTTGTAACCTGTTTTATTCTCAAATTAAATAAATTATCTAGTCTTTGTTTTTCAGTATACCTGTGAATTATGCAACAAAGGTTTTCAAGTTAAGACTTGGTATGACCAGCATCAGAACATACATAAGGGACTGATGCCTTTTATTTGTGATATTTGTGGAATGGCGTTTCATATGGACAGGTAATAATAAAACACAAGAAGAACCCTTCCAAGGTTTCAAGATCCAATTGGGTTACGATGTGGTATTGGGCAATCGAGCTTTCGCAACACAGATATACCTAGTCCGGTCATAAATACCGCTACAATGAAGAACATTAAAAATCGTTTGAATTTGTAATCCGTCATTCTTACGTGAATAATAAATGTTTTTATTCCATTCTGGCGCCAATCATTAGAAAATTTTGCACTAATATTAAAGTTAAAATTACTTTATTAGCTATCAAGGAGTAACTGAACCATATTTTTGTGGAAGAGGTATTAAAACGTCAACTCAAGTGTATCAATATATGATTCTTGTGAAAGTCGTAAAGCCTCTTAACAACACCCTATTCCATAACCAAGAATAGTCCTTTCAGCAAGACTCAGCACCAGGTCATAAGGCTTGTTCCACACAGGCGTGGCTAGAAAGGAATATTCCCGACTTTATTGGGGCCGAAGACTGGCCGTTTAGTTTTAAAATTTAGTTTTATGGTCTGTTTTAGAAAGCATGGTATGCTCTAACGCCATGATAATATTGAATCCTTAAAATATTCCATAAGGGAAAACTGGCCACAACATTTGAAAGATTGGATGAAACCAAATGGTGACCATTTCAAATAAACGGTATATTTTTAAAATGCTTAATATATTTATTTCTAAAATAACAAACAATAATAAAATATTTTGAAAAAAATATCAATGTTTTTTTTGTAACAATATTTAAGGCTAGGCTAGGTAGGCTAGCACAGATTATAACGCAATCTGTCCGTCATTTCGTGCCCAAAAATGCGCTAAGCTCCTACTTCTCGCCTGCCCGTTACATTTGGTCCGGCCAGTGTCGCTATCAAGTCGTTGCATAACAGAAAAATGCCTAATTGCGCTATAATCAATTGTAAATATTCTCCAAAAATAATGAACCGAGTCGAGAGACATGTCACGTTTTATCAGTGAGTGGTTTCCATCAGGGCCGTCTTTACCAGGGGGTGCAAGGGGTGCGGTGCACCCCGGGCGCTCACCTTTTAAAGGTAATGAAAAAATATAACGCTATAGTAAACAATTACACAATAGGATATTTGACTGTCATAGGATACACAATAGGATATTTGACTGTCGTAGGATACACAATAGGATATTTGACTGTCATAGGATACACAATAGGATGTTTGACTGTCTTAGGATACACTCCCGCACCCCGGCGCAGAATAGACTTAAGACGGCCCTGGTTTCCATCACTAAGACCTGACACGGTTAGTTTCCATACAATTTCTCGAATTCGCGTTGTCTATCTATGTATAGAGTTTATCTATCTTTTGTGGTAAGAAGTAGTTATTTATTTCTAGGTATTTAACAGCCCATCGAAGCAGATTGCACCCGCAGTCGTCTAATTTGAAACGATATGTTTGTATGCACTGTTCCTTGCCCTGTGATAGCAGGCATACTCTGAATGACCATTTGAAAGTGAGTGTTATTATTGATAATTACTTAACTATCTATCTTCTATCTATACATAATAATAGAATCGTAACAGCCGTGACTGTACATGAAATATGAAAAAAAAAAAATTTGGATACAATTATGCATAACTAAGGTATTTCCAATTCTTTATTTTCTCGATGACAGTTCTAATTTGATAGTTGTAGTGTTGTGACCAAATAAGTAATGATATCGATCGCATATATTTATTATATTTTGAACAAAGACAAATACAACAAAAACATTCAAATATATTTTTTCAAGGTGGGAACACTCAATGGCCCACCGCCATTTTGTGTTTGTTTTAATCTGTCACTCGCAACAAGACGGTCGTGCTAGTCACTACATTTCTGTTCGCTGAGTTTTTTCACATTATCCATACGTTACGTTGTGTATTTTGTGTTCCTCCGTGTTGATTGCTGCCCAGCTGTCAAATATCAAAATGCCGAAAGGATCTGTTCTGAAAAGGCAGGCGAGAGAACTGGTGATCAAGGTTCGTAATTACTTTGAAGCAGAGTATCAAAATGGTGGCCCGCTATTACCACTGTCGCAAGTGCGAGAGCGTGTTGCGGCCGCATTAGGAATTAGTGGACCTACTGTTTCAAAAATTACTACCGAAGCTTACGGTACAAGCGGCATGCAGGAAAATAAGCTTCGTACGCCGAAGAAAAATAAACCAACCACGTCGTGTGACATCGGTTGACAACTTCGACGCTGACGCTATTCGCCGTCATATATATGACTATTACTTGCGCAAAGAAATTCCAACACTTAAAAAACTTGTTGTTTCTTTACGTGAATGTGGTTTGTTCCATGGCCAAAAATCGTCATTAAGCTTGGTTTTGAAAGAAATTGGATTTTGTTATAAAAAATCGGACAAACGTAAAATATTGATGGAGCGTCACGACGTTCCTATGGCTCGCTGCGAATTTTTGAGCGAAGCCAAAAAGATATCAGATTGATCAAATGTTATTTTCACTGACGAGACTTGGTTAAATGCAAACCACACAGTATCTAAGAACTGGACTGACGACACCGTCGCTTCCACTAGTTCAGTGCCAATGGGAAAAGGTGAACGCCTCATCATATGCCATGCAGGGTCTACGAAAGGATTCATGTCAGATGCTTTACTGGCCTTTAAATCCAAGAAAACAGTGGACTACCACGAAGAAATGAACGCGGAGATTTACGAAGGATGGTTTAAAGAAATGGTGCAATCTCTGGAAGAACCGTCGATAATTATTATGGACAACGCTACATATCACTCCAGACAAATTGATAAAATGCCGACGCAGGCCAATAAAAAACAAGAGATAATTGACTGGCTCCAACGTCATGGCGAAAATGTGGATAATACTTTATTAAAAGTACAATTAGTGAATATTTTAAAATCGAAAAAAAGCCTCCCTAAAAGATATGTTATCGACGAAATAGCTGCCGAATGTGGTCATTGGGTTCTTCGACTTCCGCCGTATCATTGCCAGTAAAATGCTATAGAACTAATATGGGCACAAATCAAAGGACACGCCGCTCGAAACAATACCCATCCCCCTTTTACGGCAAACAAGATGTTAGATTTATTAAAAAATGCATGTGCGGAAGTAACTGCCGAAAACTGGGAAAAAATTGTGAGAAGAACCCAAAACATTATAGCGTCGGATTGGGAAATTCATGTGGCATTCGATAATATAGAAGTACAGGAACTTATAATAAATGTTGGGGAGAACTCATCGAGTGACAGTGACGATTCATCAGATTTTGATTAAAATAAATAAATAAAGATTACCTGTCATTATAATTATTTCGTTTCATTGTCGAGTACCTACCTATACCTACTTATTTTACAACAGCTTCGAAAATTTTAAAGAGGTTGGCATTATCAATCAAGAATTAACACGTGTAACATCTTGTAATGAAATATAATATTAGTTAATAAATTTGTACAAAAGTATCCGGCAGTAGTTTAGTTTCTTACATTTTGTAAAAAAAATATCGGATCTGTTATCGTGTTACGTTTATCGATAACTACATCCCTAAAATTGCTTTCTGTCTGACGTGACCTTGTTAATGAAATATGACGTCTTGGTGCCTAATTTTTGTTCGGAGTTTTAGGCGTTGACGCTAGAACAAAGTTATATCGACCACTGTGTGTCAGCTGTCATCGAGAAAATAAAGAAATGGAACTTGTATAGTCAAAACGCCAAATTTCATATTTTTGTTTTCCATTCCACTCAATTTTGAATTTTCACTTATACGATATTTTAGTAGTAGTCCAAGCGCCTTATAAAATATTCTATGGAATATTTTATAAGGCGTTTAGACTGTGTATGCACCGTGCCATTTAGCATGGTACTAATGTATTCACACCTCCCTACTAATGTACTCGTGCTTAAGATTGCGACACATACAGTGTAGTTCTGGCGGTAGCTATTTTCACTCATTACAATGAGCTCATTACAATACGTGTCGCTATCGTAAACATGAGTACATTAGTAGGGAGGTATGAATGCTCACTATTGCTATACTAAATGGCACGAACTATAGTACTAACAAAATCTCTTTCCTGTAAAATTTAGTCATTTGGATAAGCTATGTAGAATGGTGTCTATGAGTGAAAAGGTTATTTCAATAAATCAGAATATACAATAATCTTTACAATTCATTTAAATGTAATTTTTATACGCTGTCTGCTCACTATTTAACTTAAAAACAATGTTGAACCCTTAGGTGCACGGAATAAAGAGCAGTTTCCTTTGCGAAATTTGTGGAAAGGTTCTGTCGAACGCCGAGCAACTAAAGTTGCACACAAGGGTACATTTAGGAATCAAGCCTTATAATTGCAGGTATGAGTTGCAAAGGGAGAAAAAAAAAATGGAAATATTAAGGGTTAGGAAAATGGGGAAATGGTCCATCCCGGGCATATCTCATTCACTACCAAAACACGTACAATTTCTTCCACTCGGGTTTTCCGTTGACGTTGGGACGTCACTCATTTAAAAAATTAAAACTCAAGAAAACTTAACTGAAAAATATAACAAATCAAAAAAAAAGGCAGACGTTGAAAATACACGCGCTCACGATGACGTTGAAAACGGTACTAAGGCGACACAGCGGTGCGGTAAACCACTTGGGGGGGACCTGCATTTCGCGCAACGGAAATCTTGAGTGGGACGTGTTGTATATGTATACACAGTAGCGTACTAATCCGAAATGGCGCCTAGGGCAAGCATCGAAGTTGCGCCCCTTCGTAAACTATTTAAATATAAAATAAACAGATACACTAAATAAAACAGTCATAAATCTTACAAAACATTTTTGTTCTCTGTTTTAGAAAGAAAATTAGTTCGTAAAAGTGCACTTTTAATAGTCTTAAAACTTAAAATTGCACCTTACTTACCTTCTGCGACGCAAATAGATTTATAACATTTTCGAAATCTGTTTCTATCTAAATCGAAATTTTTAAGTTTAATAATTTGAGAATTTTGCGCCGCCCTTTGAATGGCGCCCAGGGCACGTGCCCTAGGTTGCCCCACCCTAGGTACGCCACTGTGTGTACACACAGTTCACTGTAGTCTTCTGTGACAGAGAAGACTATGTATTAAGAATTTGCTAACAAAATTTGATATAAACGCAAAGAAAAAATTTAAAAACACAATTTTCATGTCAATTTTATCTCATAATAATAATATATGGTTTCGGGCTTCGGGAAAAGTTCGGAAACGCATCCTATATAACATTTTATATTTCATTTCAAATCTGCTGTTTGTAAGATATTCAGTTTGTAATTGTAAATATTTGTATATGTTCAGTGGTCCATTCAAACGTACTACACTTGCGAGCAACCAAATCGACTCACTCTCCAAACGCGTAAACAAACAACAAACAAAACTGATATATAAATAACATATATCGTTTAAAAACCTAAGACTTCAGCTTTAATATGGTATCATTATCATGAAAATAAGTTCAGTACTTTTTTAAATATTGCGATCTGAATGATAGTGCAGGAAAAATGAAATTTACGAAAGGTTACTTAAAGGGTAAAATTAAATATTAATTATTTTTAAATTAAAATAAAAAGTTCCAAACAAAACAAAGAAAACTTATTGTATCAATACTTAGTTGGCTTGCTATTGGTCTCCGAGTAGAGGAACATAGCAAACTGACTGATGCTGATGAACAACAAAGCTGATGAGCGACTGCTCGCTGACTAAGGCCGCATTGCAACAAGGCAACAACTTAAGCGACTTCGTCTGGCGTAGTATCCACAGTTCAATCAACACGATGAATGCAATTTGCGGAGATATGTACAAGTCAACGTCTGATAAGCGACTGAGAGAAAAATTTCGGTCGGACGAGTCGATTTGGTTGCTAGAGTGTAATACATTATAGTAATAGATATGTCATTCAATCATTCAAGCACCTTTGGGCGGGACGTTAGTCTTAATAGTATTATAGTGCTTGCAAAACTTCTTCGGCTTTGACGTACCTTGAATGGGCGTTAACAGTGCGCATGTTCCTCCCACAATTTCAAACAACACTCAACATGGCGAGTGTGCGAATAGGAACTTATTGTTGCGTCTCGCTCGAACTTACGAATATATTGTATTATAAATACTACCCATTCCACCCGGCGCCGCCGCCGCATTCCAGCCCGCACCACGAAACGGACCTAAAAATAAGCTACTGCGCAGGTTTGTCACGTGATATAGCCCGAGAAGTTTTGCGTTATTTATATGTCAGTACTTAAGTTTCAAATTTGATTTTTTAATGAATCCCTCCTCATCTGCTTAACCCCCCTAGAAGTTGCCAATCAGGTTTCTTTGATAAGAACATATTATGTGTCATCTAGTCTATTCCCATATTGATGGTATAAACTAACCCTGATTTTTGTATCGATAACTGCAATTAATGTTGTAGAATAATAAATAAATAAAGACATATTCAAACGGGCAGCTTATATTTAAAGATATTTAATCAACAAAACAAACTATTTTTTATACTGAAATTAGAGAACCTAACCCAATTTTACATTTGCTGCCATCGATTTGTTGCTCATTCAGTATTTTCTGTTGCCCATGAATTTAATAACGCCTCACTTAATAACCCACATTAAGATTCCCTGTTGGATCCATCCATCCATACATCAACCATCCATACAACGAACAAACTTGTCTTTAAACAAATTTATGTATATGGATAATTAATTATACAAACAATTTTAGCCTATGCAACAAGTCATTTTCAAAGAAATTCAATCTGCACGTACACGAAAGATCGCATACGGGTAAAACATCGCACGTTTGCGTAAAATGCGGAAAACATTACTCGCAGAGAAGTGCACTAAACAGACATAATGTCAGGTAAGTGGAATTTAATACGTTTGGTGTCCTGTAGCTTCAGAATAACACCACCCCATTTCTTCCCACGGATGTCGTAAAAGGCGAATAAGGCATAATAAAACCGCTGCCACAAGCGCTTAGGAACTAAACCACCTCTAATACAGTGGGGCTCGCCAACCCGCTTGGTCAGCGTGACGTGTTGAGGCCACACATCCCTCATGTGCATAAGAGGGCCCGTGTCTGGCAGTGGATACTAAAAGGGCTGGTTATGCTATCTATGGTTCTGGTGTTGTGTTCTGAAATGCTTCAGTACTGTAAGATCGTTTTTTATGATATTTTGTATTTGACTACTTTTATAAGGACATGGACAAGACATAGACAAGACGCACTGGGGCATAGATTAATAATAACCGGTTTATAACAATAGAGTTTGACAAATTAAAGTTGAGACTGGAAAAGCGCGGTAAATTTTAAAGGTTATCATTATCACTAAAATAGTTGGAAAAATATTTTTTTACTCGAATTAAATAAAAAAAAAATAAACTTTTGTTATCCTGTCACCACGATTGTGTAAATGTAAAATTAACTGACCATTTTTATTTATTTTTTTGTAGTTTGTAGTAACTGAATCGGAATATAGACTAGAAAATAAAATAAAAAATCTTGGGCAATTCGTCTGCATAATTGCCAATAACTATAGGTCCAGGATAATTCATGCTTCAATAGAATTTTGTTTTCGTTTCATTCATAAACAATTCATTTTTTTTCAGACATCATGCCAGTTCTTTCAAGTGTGCCAAATGTCAGAAAATCTTCCAATCCCGGAGTAAGTTCGACGCACACCAAGGATTGTGTTTTTGATTTGTGGAAACCATAGCGAAATCCTATATAAGACTGATTAGTTAGAAAAATAAAAGCATTTATGATTTATTTTGTATTTTATTTTAATGACTAAATTTCTTTACTTATGTATAGTACCAAATAGGTAATAATTACATATTATAAATGTTTCTCTTCTATAAACGTAAGGAAGTAATTTACCCTAATTTTTTTTTAATTTGCTGCTCTGTTTTGTTCATTAAACCAATGCATGTAATGGTGCAATTAGCGCAGTCTCTAAAAGCATGGTAGGTTGACATGAGGACTTCTTAGAATCACGAAAAACCCCAGACCCACGCTTTTATTTGATCAAATAAACCTAATATCACTACTGAAAGGCTCCTACTTCGACGGCACTGAACATTAACGTGATAAAAACTAATCTGTTTTATTAGTCGCCGTGTGGATCAATAACTATACTAGTGTTTAAATAAATTATAAAAAAAAATTAAAACAATGATATGTCACTGTCATACTATTTTTCTTTCTTCATATGTGGCAAAGATGTAATTAGCACATTCAACTAGTGTAGTAAACAATTTCAGTCTAAAATTTATCCTATCAATGTCCAGTCCCGTCTAAGTAAGTCGGGTGTGGCTCAGTAAAGCGAATAATAGGTTTACTGAGTACAGAAGAGTACTCCTTTCCAAGGATCCGCGTCAGATTAATCAGTATATAGGCCCCAAACACCCCTTGAGTTAAATTATAAACTGTCCGTTCTTTTCTTGTGAGTTGTACCACCTTTCATTTGAGTCTTAAGTTTTATTTGTCAAAGCTTTGGCGTTAGCAATAGCATAACATTATTCTTTTTGACGGGAATTCAAGAGTAAAGTTGAGTTTTTATTTGATTAGGTATTGCAAAAATTGTGATTAGGCTTTTTGTAGTTTAATAGTGATAGTTTATTAAACTTCAAAAGGTTTTTTGTGCGTGGTGTTCGTGATAATTAAATGAAAGGGTGGTACTATGTTTCTCGTGTGCTTCCAAGGAGGCCTCTTCTGTCCTAAGTAAAACTACTATCACTTTATATTAGCGACTCTTAATTTACTCCGATGGGACTGGACATTGACATATTTGTCACGAAAGAAGCCCAATATTGGCAGAATGTGATAATTGCGCTATTGCTATATATGGAAAAAGAAGATTGTGAATTGTCTTTAAACTTTAAAGTCTATGGACATTGTTTTTTAATTTATAAGTTCTAAAAGATATTTTTACATAATTTTGTTTAACAATACATATAGCTAATTGTTGAACAAAATGGGACGAACAAAGTCTACAGTTCGGCAGTACTGTCTTGGTTGTTTGAGTAGTAATGAAGATTATAATTTACATGATTATAACGTAAAAAATGATACTTTGAAAGCAATATTTCAGGTAATTGTCCATTTCTGTCCTCTTTTGCTACCCTTGTCTTTCACTCCGCTTGTTCATTAGCTTACTAAATTTTGTTTATAATATATTCTGTGAACACAAATGGTAATGTGGAACAGATTGCTGTTATGCTTTATAGCAGGGGTCTCCCAAACTTTTTGACCCGAAAGCCACACTCGCTGTTCCACAAAGTCCCGACCAAGGCTTAGAAACCCTCTCTCCAGAACTTCAAATGGAAATGATTGATTTGCATTGCAGTGATATTTTTGAAGAAAAATATCAAAACTAATTTTTACTGGAATTTTATAAGTCTTCCACTCAGATAATTTCATCAGTTGCATAAAGCTCTTGGCCTTTTCCACTTCTGAGAACTGAGAACTACTTATCTGTGTGAAAAAACATTCCAAAATAACATACAAAAAGAATTTGTACAGATCCAAGTTAACTGATGATTATCTTAATCACTTTTGATAATTGGCACTTGTAAACTTGATCAACAACTGCAAACAATTGCCTGTGAGAAATTACAGCTAAATAAATCTCATTAATTATTATTAAAATGTTTAATGTTACACTTAAAGTATTAGATTTATATATGACAGTGATTGTGTTCTTTAGTGAATAAGAACATGTGATTATTATTTTGTTTTATTATAAAATAAAGTTAATTGTGATGGGCCGGATGCCAGGCATGTCCAACTCCCTACTGCAGGCCAGCTTGTAGCTGCTCACGGGCTGGTTTAAGTCCGTTGGCCATAGTTTGGAGACCCCTGCATTATAGCAATGCCTGTTATTACTATAAGACGGTCTGGTTGTATTCTCTTCTCAAAACTGTTTTCTTTTTCTTAATTTTGTCATAATGTAACTAATATTTTTTTTTTTTATAGAGAATAGAGGGCGGACGAGCAAGCGGTCTCACGTGATGGTAAGTGTTACCGCCGCCCATGGACACCTGCAACACCAGGGGGTATGCGGGCGCGCCGCCGACCTTGCAAAATCCTATTCACAGCTCTCCTCTTCACCATAAAGAGTTTTTTATCTATAGTACTTTCCAATTTGACCTGAAACCTAGTATGTTCCGAAACATTTTGGTTATTTACTAGGAGAGGCCTGTGCCCCGCAGTGGGCTATTATAGGCTGATTTTGTTTGACAATTATCAATATTATATATTTTTTGGGAATGGCTATATTCTTGTGGCCCTAATGGCCTTTCAAGAGTCACTGGACATGTATGGTTTAGGCGAGGCGCTCAGCCAAGAGCAAAGAGTGTGTGCTGTAATTAGCTTAAGGGCTCCCATGCCGATAGACAGGCTGAAGATAGACCCTGGTAAAAGTGTTGGCTGAAGGCTGGTGTGTGTTCAAGGTGTAGCGAAGGTGACATCCTCGTCTCCACCGGTGAGGACAATGTATATGTGCAGTCTGTGAGTGTAATGTAAAAACCGCATTGGCAGCAGTAATCGGGTTGTCGGGGTCGTCTAAGACATCTTGAGGAGGACACAGACAACGGCAATGAGGAGGATTATTCCTATTGGGGACATAGGTTAAGCTGTCAACTATTAGGAGGCAATCAGAATGACATAAAGAATGATATTTAATTCATATTTTTCAGGTTGACCAACTCAAATTATGCTACATCTGTAAAAGAGTGGCACAACATGCTGACTTATTCATACAGAATGTTCAGAGCAACCAGATCTTGTTAGAAAACTTCCATAATGTAAGTATGATTTTATTTAAAAGATATTACTATACAGATAAAAGCCTACTTTTCTGTCTTAACCCATATCTTACGGCCCCCAGGTCTGCTGGAAGAAATCTATGTAGGAAATAAGTTTGCATTTTGTACAACTTTTCTTTTTCTTCCTTTTTTATTTATATCATGATAACTGTGTACAATAAACTGAAATATATACATATAATATCCATTTATAAACATTATTTTTATATGAAAAGTTTTTAATTTCTGCACACAACAGACATTCATCACAACAGGTAAGATAGATGTGGCAGAACTATACTATATTAAGCAAAAACTGTAGAAGTTTTGGGCTAATATTCATTGCTTCCATGTATACATGTTTCTACAAAGTAATAAAATTCTGAACCTATGAGAATTATATTGATTTTTTTTTCACAGATAGACGATTCCATAATCCAGTCAGCTAGATCTCAAACCCAGCCAGTCATGAACCTAATGAACATACCACAAGAAACTGTAGATCTAGGTGATAATTCAGACATAATTGAGGAGTCAATATCTGTTACATATGGTAACCACAGCAATAAGATGTGTGAGGTTAAATTAGAGATAAAAGAAGAGGACCAGATATCTGTTGATTTAGAAGAATTTCTTGGTGATAATGGTAAGTTTATTTATTTATTGGCTATTATAATTAAAAAGATGGATGGCATTGCTAGTCCAAGGGAGATTTTGCTTACAAAGTAGACATACTTTTATATCCATATACAGTTTTTACTGAGTGAATCTTCAGTACGTAAATATAGCAAAAATAGTAATTATGTACATACTTTTTTTTATGGACGCCGCTTTATAGCTGCTGGGTGTACTGGACTGACCACGTCACCCCTCTCACAGAATTTTTATCGTTTTTCCCCAATGTACGTATGTGTTTCTCGGTAGTGAGTGAGATATGCCAGAGTCCATCCCATCCCATCCCCCCATTTTCCCAATCCATTCCTTAATCTGCTAAAGTAGGCAGTGCATCCGGGGGCATGCCAGCATTTGTCATTGTGGACTGATGTTGGCATTTATCACTGTTTATGGATGTCTATGGTCTGCAATGTCTATGGATGTATGCTCGTGTGGACTATATGCTCGTCTGCCGCCTTTTTTCTATAAAAAAAAATATAGCATCTATTGTAGATTTGTCCCACCTGAAACCATATTGGTTGTCAGCAATAATCCCATGCAATTCCAACAACTACACCAACCTATTGTTAAGTATCTTTTTTCTCGAATTTTAGACAACTGGCAACCTTAAAGATTGGATGAACTAAGGCTTTTTTAAAGATATTTGGGAATACACCACTTGTAAGGGACATGTCACAGGCATGAGTTAAAGCAGAGATTAAGACATGTCGAGAGGCATTCAAGGTAGAAGATGTTATCCTATCTAGTGGCACAATCATCACAAAGTCCTAAAATAAGGCATTCAACCTCAGCCTGATCAGTTTTTAAAAGAGCAATACAGTTTGTAACATAAGTAGACCTGACAGCAGAATATATTGAAGAAAAGTACTGTTGTTTTTTTTAAAATATTTTAATAATAACAGTCAATTTCTCCCCAATATTAACAAAAATCTCATTGACAGAGGTCACTGAAGATACAGGGTTCATTTTAATGTTTAGTATTTCCTTGGGAGGAGATTTAGATTGATTCAGATGCGCTATATTTTTAATAACCCCCCAGGTAGCTTTACGGTTGTTTTTTGACTTTGCTAATTGGCTCCTTTCATGCCCGCTTACCTTATTAAGAATTTTGTTACAAAAATTTCTATAACGAGTATATGTTGTTTTTAATACCGCGTTATTACTATCATTCTTTAACATTTTGTGCATATTATCTCGATTACGAATACAACGTTAGAGACCAGGGGTGATCCATGGTTTTATAATCTGCTTCCTATGAGGAGTTTTGAGGAGTACAGTATTAGCTTGGACGATAGAGTTGACATTATTGCCTAATAATTTTGTAGCTTCATATGCATTTTGACATTCAAGAGCAGAAATGAAATCAGCTCCTTCTATTTGTGAGAGAATAGATTTTTTATCACTCAAATACCTGAAACTGGTAGAAGTGGTATAATTAATTTTAGCTTCAAGACATAAGAACAGGATAATTTTTATTTTTTTGTTCATATTTTTGACGAAGCTTTGTACACCCTGGGTAATCATGCCAGCCTCATGGGTGCTTTCTTCTTTCCCTTATTCAAGGGAATGATCAATAAACTGGTATAAATTTAAAGCTTTACTGGAAAGAGGCTCTGCTAGCCAGCAATTGATCTCTCCATTGCGCAAAGAACCCAAGCTCCCAAGAACTCTTCTTTTCATATCTGAATTATGCACACATTCCAACACTAAATGGAAAGGTCATCGGTCTTTTGACAGTCGTCGCACAGTGGTGATGGTTTAATACTTATCATGTGGTAGAACTTAATTGTTGGGATGTGTCTGGAATGCAGTCTGAAAGCTGAGACCAACATTTTTCTTGTGAGACTGGCAGAATCAACCAAGGTGTCCACAAGGGATTTGACTGGATAGTTCTGTACCAGATTCCAACCTCCTTAGATATAGACTGTTCACCGAAGTGATACACCCATTTTTGTAAACTTCTTTTAATTCTAGGAATGAGTTCACTACCAAAGGGTTTGGAATCAAAAACTGTACCATCCATCACAGCAGCTTTTGCAAGGTGATCTACCATCTCATTTCCAAGTAGCCCTACATGAGAGGGCATCCATTGAATCTTTATACACATATTTTTATGAGTTATTTCATCAATTAAATGGAGAGCTTCAAAGGCAATGGGCATTCCTCGCTGACTAGAGACACAATGAATAAGATGTTGCAGGGTACTCTTCGAGTGCGACAAAATAACGAGTAAACCCAAGTATAATTCTAATTTAGGACTTTTATACACATTCAAGTCTCTCCATTCATCATAGATTTTTGCTAGCAAGGGAAAATTTTTATCACTAAAGTAACTACGTTTTAGTATAAGGTTTTCTAACATATTTACCATATGATTATTTGACTTTGAGCTTATTCTTAACAATAATTTACAACCCAGCCAATAGCGACGAACACTCGAAGGAGTGGACAGTTCACTCTCCATAGCAATAACAGGAGTACTGCGTATAAAACCCCCACACACCCGAACACAGGAAAATGATTTGTAATGCTGCAATCAAATATAAGTGTGTAACATACAGAAAATAGCCATGAAAATGTAAAGCAAAATCTACATGTAATCCTACAAATACTAAGAAATAGTCACAATTGATTCTGAAGATGATCAACCAGATTTCACTTCTGGCGATTTCTGTGCACATTTCACAAGAATTTGTTCAGAATTTACATCTTTCCTCAGAAGAATTTGTCCGTTCGAGGTGCAGCAAAACTTATAATGATTGAATTTGGCAAATTCACGTGCCTGATGAAATATTCTCCTGGAGTTGTAGGTGAGATGTTCTGCTACATAGACAGGTTGCCTTTTGCCAGAGATACCCAGATGTTCGGAGTTTAACTTTTTTCAAGGGGGAGTTTTTAATGAATGATCTCACTGCCTGTAAAAATCTCAGTTCAGCAAATACTGTTGTAAATTCAGCGACAATATTTCTCAGTAAGGCTTGTCTTACTCGAAGTTGATAGACATCACGAATTTCTGTCGGCTTTATGTGAAATGTCACGGCTTTGCCTGTTTTAACAATAACTGACGTTAAATCTACTGGGGTTTCCTTCTCTTTCGTTGGTACAATCCTTATTTCAATCGAAGCTTTGAATGAAGGTTTGAATTTCCCAAATCTTTGTCCAAATTCATTCCTAAATCTCCAAAGGTAGACAGCGAATCCTGGGGCATGCCAACATTTGTCATTCTAGACTGATGTTGGCATATATCGCTGGTGTCTCAGAGCCACAGTATACGCTTACCACCAGGTTGACTGTCTGTTCGTTTGTTGCCTTCTTTCTGTAAAATAAATACTGACATGAAGACGTGGGCTCACCTTAATTCCGCTATTCTTATTCTATCACTACCGACGACTTTCCTCTATAAGAAACTATCACTTCTTTCTATTTTTTTTATTTTACCAGATTTCCAAGATACATTTGTAAAGGATGAGGAGCTTCCTTTGAAAGAGTTATTTAAAGAGGAATTAGACAACTTACAGTCGAGTTTAAGAAAGTCAAAACGGGTTAAGCTTAAAAGGAAAGGAAAAATAATGAAAGAAGTAAGAATAAAGAAGAAAGGTGAGTTAAGAGAGGCGTGTAATTAAACGTGCAACAAAAAAAAAATCTAAATTAGCAGCAAATTGTGATCAACGAAACTATTTTAGAACAACTAAAATAAATAATTTTAAATTACTACGTGTTCAAGAAGATGTTAGTTTACCAAACCAACTAGATGTCGATCTAGTTGGCTAAGTAAATCTAGATGGCCATGATCGAAAAAAAACTCTAGTTTAAACATTTTTTTGTATCGACGAATTGTGTGGAGTTATCAGTAAGATTAAACAAGTGTCGTATTGTGATTAATCGCTCTGTTTAAATTCTGTCTTCCCTCGAGACCCTTGAGTGCATTATTGTACACTAAGAATGTCATCATAAAGTCGACGGAGCGGGTTCACCAGAGACTCTAAACCGAACTCTCTTTTAAATTTGCTGCCATCGATTTGCTGCCCATACATTTAATTATTTCTCGTTCGTTATGATACTTGTACTTTTAGATTATTACTACACAAAAATTTTTCACATATTTCACAACCTCAGTTTAACAAAGTCGTATTATAACGAAATTTACATTTTACCATTACTTAAGAAAACACTTTTAACTACACGTACTTATTAAAGTTTTTTTACATAATTTTATCGCCAAATTTGAGAAAAATATGGACATAAATTCGATTTAGTTGTTTTGAATAAATATAAATACATATGTATAAAATGTGTTTTGTATAATTGTATTTTGTTGTCCCCAAAAGTCTGTAAAAAATAATTAACGTATAAAAATTTACAGATTTAAAGCGTATTTACAGACAGTAATAATGATTCGAAATTTATTATTTTAATGATATATGTATATATATATATAACTCGTAAAAAAAAGATATCCAACAGTTTTCACGTTACCTCATTTCACTGAGGGCGCTATTTTACTTGAAATTACATATATTTTTTGTATATAGGTATCAAAATTTTTTTCTAGAAAAGCCCAAAATACAAATAGTGAACATAACTAGAGAACAATGTATGGCGGAGAGGGATAAAAGAGCAAAAGACCAAAAATATGTAAATTCAGCATTTCAATGTGAAGATTGTATAAAAGGATTCAATTTTAAGATGAGTTATGAAAAACATATGGAGAAGCACAATGAGGTTACAAAACAGTATAAAACATTGGTCATCGGCTAATCCGGAAACACCCAAACGCATCATCCATGTCTATGCAATAAAATATCTCCTAATAAAGTATGCAATTGGAGATACGGTAAATCATAGACGCGGACAACGCGTTCGGGTGTTTTCTTTTTGTCGACCTCCACAAGGACTTGGAACTTCCTTCCATTGTCAAGTACGTGAAAGACTTCGCCCGATCCTACTACGACAGAGTCCCTCATCATCCCAACCCTCTAGTAGTTGCCAGCCTAACCTATGTCCCCGATAGGAATGCCCCTCCCCATTACTGTCGTCGTCGTCGTCCTCGGCACGTCCTAGACGACCCAATTACTGCTGTCCATGCGGTTCTTACACTACACCCACAGGCTACACATATACACCGTCCCCACCGGCGCCGGCGGAGATGTGGACGCCTCCCTCGCTACACCGTGAACACACACCGGCCAACATTTTTACTAGGTATCAGCACGTGTCTGGGCGCTTTTCACCGACTTGCGATCCCACGGTACCCTCCCAAAGCAACGCCCTAAGCAGAGGTCCGTTCCTTCCGCCTCTTTACCGGCGGAGGAGCCCTTAGGCTCGTTGCTGCACACACTTTTTGCTCCTATGCTGATGGCTGAGCGCCTTCTGCACTTGCCCTAAACCATACATGTCCGATGACTTGAAGAACCCAAGAATTTAGCCATTCCGAAAAAAAAACGGCGGTTTCCGGATTAACCGATGGCCAATGTTTTCGTAATGTATCTATAACAATATTTTGGAATAAGTGTCAGATAAATAGTTCCAATTGATGAATCTAAAGAAAATACCGATTAGTAAATACAATGTGTTACTGAAATTACCGAAAACATGAAACACATCAACTAACTGAGCTATATGTATACCTATAATAAAGTCTTAACAGCCGTGTCTGTAATTCAATTATTTTTCGAAAAAAATCGTTGCAGTGTAAGAGTACGTCTACGGACGATACAGAGAACAAAACAACCATTTTTTAGAATTTTTGTCTGTACGCGCCGGACAGAATTTAATAAAACTTGGCATAATTAAACTTATGACCTGGGTTAACATTTAGGGTACACTTTATCCGAATCTGTTATAAAATTCCCGAGGAAAATAATTATTAAATACGTCGGTAACACTGAATGTTTGTAGAATCTCAAAAATGAAATCCGATATAAAGATGGAAGTTGTTTTATTACATTTCGAAGTATTTTCCGCGACAATCGATACGCTTTTTCATGTGCTGAACCCACTGTGTGAAGCATTCAGCCCACCCTTCTCTAGGAATAAACTGTATGGCCAATGACACTTTGACAGTACTCTAAATTTGCTTCGTTTGTCTGACGGAGTGAGCTGGGGCATTATCGTGATGGAGGATCATTCTGCTTCGTGGGCGTAGTTCTTTAACTTCTCCAAAACAGAAGGCAAGCAGCTGTTCACACGCCAGTCCGCAGTTACTGTTCTTTTGTTTTCTAATAGTTATAGTAGCAAAGTGACCCGATCAGCCAAAGATGTTCTTTTGAGCACTCCGTCCTTTCTTCACTTTCGTCGGCAACTCTTCTAAAGGAAAGATCCACTGCGCAGATAGCCCCTTAGATTCAGGTTCAGCTTTCATCACCTGTTACTATATCAAACACAGCATTTAATAGTCAATCCATTGTCAATTTTTTTAAACATTTTCAAGCCTTTAAAAGCATTCGAATTCCAAGGCATTCCACGCGGAAGTGTTTTTGAGCTTCGCTAATATTGTGAGGAATTCATCTAGCGTAAAATTTCCTTACCTCTAAAGTGGTCGTTTAAAATAGTTTGAACTTTACTCATACCAATATCTAATGATGCCCCTATTTGCTGATATGTCGTTCGTTTATTTGCTTCAATCATGAGCTGCACAGTTTTGATGTTTTCCGCCATCACCGTCGTCGCAGGACGCCCTTCTCTATCATCATCATTGATGTGGGTACCTGAATTCACTGAATCAGTTATAAACCGTGTCACTGGAGGGGCTTCATCACTAAATGCTAAGTTAAGTCTTTCATAACTTTTTTTTTTGTTTAGACTGCAATGAAAGTCATAAAAAATCATTGAACGAAAATGTTCTGTTAAATTTTTTTTTTTCGCAAACACCTAATTTTCAAATTGATGCTATCAATAAAAAACAAATGACACCTTTGAAAATTTAATGGCGTCTGACAAGCAGTTCCATTTTCAAAATTCGAATTTGTTTCTTTCGTTTCTATCGTATTGTACAGTAGCCAGTTCTAAGAACTTTTAGTTTGACCTATCATACGTTTATTTAATGAAACATGGCATAGTTGTAGCTTATGACTTGGGTTAACATTTGGGGTACATTTTATCCCGATCCGTTACAGAGTTCCTGGGGAAATTCCCCTAAAGTTCATGCGAACGAAGCCGCTGGCACCGCTAGTTAAAAACATAATATGCAATTGTTATATAAAATCTTGTATAATTTAAAATATACAAAATATAAAAATTCTAGTGAAAAATAATATAATGTTAGGGAATAAATCTAGTTACAAACACATAGTTTTGTTTTTCTATCTAAAACGTATGCAGCGCTCATTGCTCAGTACAGAGCAATGATCAAACGCGGCGAGAACGACACGCGCAGAATGCAACTGCGCGTAGAATAAAAAATATACTAGAAATGAACAATAAGTTACTGAACAACCTATTTTCAGCTTTCGATTTATTTCAGTGACACGTTGTATATCGAATGAATAAATTATATTAATAAAGAAATTAAGAGAATCTTTGCTTATCTTTTAGCTCACTACTTAATTAATTAAAAATTTAATGTTGGATTTTGCATTTTTTTCGCATATCATCAATTGAATTTCATTTTCTTTTTTTAAAGAGGCTAGTATAGCTTATATTACTTTTATAAATTGGGTTCCATTTTACAGATTAACGGTGACTTTGAATGTGATATTTGCAAACAAAGAAAAGATACAGAAGATAAATTACTTTACCATAAAAGATATCATGAAGTGTAAGTTCTGTCACTTTTAATATTTTCGCGTTATACAATGTATAATTAGAGAATTGCAATTTTGTCCTCGACATGAAATTCAGCGATTAATAAATTTCCGTCTTACCTCGAGATTTTTCGCCTGACTCTACTTCTGATTAGTGTTGTGTGTCGCAGCGGTACTCTGTACACAAAGTATCCCATTCGGTCAAAGTGATTAGGAATCCTAGTGAATGACCACCTTTGATAAGTGATAAGCTTTTCGCGTTATGGCCTGGAAGTCCTGGAACTCCCCTAGTGAATTACTAGAGGAAGCCAATGGGACAATATATTGATATCAATTCAATCAGTATTTACAGAATATTTTGCGTAATTAATAATAATGTTCGATTTCAAGGTCTTATTTTAATTTAATACATATAATGTTTATTAGAGAGTTTTGATCCCTATCGATTGGTGCTATACAAACACAGCGTCATTTCTTTCGCATTTGAATTGGTTCGATCCCCGGCTCAGACAAGCAACTATTAAAAAATCCATGAATGCAGTTTGTCTGACCTTTAAAAATAAAATACACTTCCCTTCGAGTGAAATTTGCTATCTTTATTATTTAGGGCACTTTCTCTCACGTTTATGATTGTATGATTCCCATTTGTATGATTCAACCTATATACTGCACTTTTTTAGTATGAATTATTTTACCCATTTTTAATCACAACCAATCTTTCAAACTATAGTACAAGTATATCCATTTGCATGTAACCGTCTATGTTCGCAGTCCACTTCGGGTGGAGGCTATGGTACCTTAAACATAACGCTTTCGTGTGTTTAATTTGCAACATTATGTGTGTGCAGACGGTACAAATGCGGTGAATGTGATCTAATTCGTGTCAGTAGAATGACAATCAAAGATCACTACTCGGCTCACCACGGACAGGGGTTTTATGAGTACAGATGTCCACATTGTGGTAAAAATTTCAAGTATGTATATCTTACCCATATTTATTTATTTATTGCGTACATAAGTCAAAGGAGTTTATTAATTATTGTAATATATGTAGATCATCGATATGGGAATAGTCTAGATGACACATCATACGTTCTTATCAAAGAAACCCGGTTGGCAACTTCTAGGGGGGTGAAGCAGATGAGTTTAATTAAAATCACAAATTTGAAACTTAAGTCCTACATAATAAGAATGTTCCATTTTCAAAACATGGTACTGACATGTGCCAAGGCATAAATATTCCTTAAAAATAAG
This sequence comes from Sesia apiformis, assembly GCA_914767545.1. NCBI lineage: Eukaryota > Metazoa > Arthropoda > Insecta > Lepidoptera > Sesiidae > Sesia > Sesia apiformis. Next base: position 2,223,958 of record OU611972.1, on the reverse strand, counting down.
AAAAAAAAGTTCAAGACATGAATTAAAGAATTTGAGAGCTACTGAACATAGACTGTAGCGTGCCTCCCCTAGAGTGCTTTATATATATATAATCGTACCTGTATTGCTTATAATATATGTGTGACGTTTATATATTTTTCTAATTCTTACGAGTATAACGCCAACTTTATGTGCATTTTGACTGCAATAAAATTTAAATTAATGTTTATTTGTTGAAATGAAGTCTGACTTTGTTACTCTGTTTTATTACACGTTGCTAATGGCGACACTGCGCACACTGTATTCTAAAACAGTCGCTAATGGAACCGCTACTATTAGATACATATACTCGTATGTAAATCGGTGCGAGTGTACGTACGCGGCGCGAGTGACTAGTGTGTAAAAAAATTAATTGTTAGTTTTCAAGAGTGCACAAGAGGTATTTTTTATTTAACTCTATAAAGAACGTGTCGCCAAAATAACGCTGAACCTGAATCATGTCAACCAACTTAATTAATATAAAACAGTTCTAGCGAAAAATTAAATTATTTTTTTTAATAATAAATTAAAACTTCAAGCAACGTATTATTGATCTGTCTAAAACGTTCGTAGCGCTCATCAGTTAAACCGGACGCAGGCAGCGCGCGCTCGCGGCTCCGGCGACCCCCGTTGATTAAAAGATATACTAGAATAGGCATGATGACAGTATCAAAGAATTAAAGAATAAATGATTTTAGAGAAAAAAATATGTTGAAAGAATTCTAATAAATTAACCAGTTTTAATGTAAACATTGAGATTAATAATATTTTCAATAAAATAAAAGTATAAAATACTGCATTCGGCCATGTTAACTAAAACGCCAATCAGAGCGAATGACGTCACGCCTCAGTGAACATCACCGTGTCGCTTGAACTTCGATTGATTTACCTACCTACGTTTACCTAGGTGTAACGTCACAAGCGACGCCATGACACCTGCGAGTGTTTTCGAGCATAATTCAAAGTAGATAGAAAAAAAATGCATAATTTGCGTTAAAACTTCTTTTATTGCTGAAATAATGTTATTTTCGGAAACAGTAGACGTGAATCTACATTATAGAAGCGGATTTCAAAATCCGTCTTCATGCCTAATAGGCTATAAATAAATTATGTAAAATTATGTTCTGTTGTTTATTATTATATACCTAATATAATTATGTTCTGTTGTAAAATTGGATGGAATCAATTCCACTCGACCTTGAACAACCATGTCATCTCTTCCGTTATTTCAGTGACACATTGTAATACTGTAGCTAATTATTTTACTTGCAGTCGTCAAGTCTCCCTGCGTAAACACATAGTGTACTTACATAAGAAGCGAGATCGAGCAATTTGTGGCTACTGTGGGAAGAGTTATGTGCATAAACAAGGGCTCAAGGCACATATGATGCAGTGAGTATATTGCACACATAATTGAATTCATTTTTCTATTCACACACACACATACAAACACACAACCACACACAAAACCGCACACAAACACACACATTTAAAAGGGCGTCACATATAGTAATCTGTTTTCATAAACTTAGAACCAAATTTTTACAGTTAGTTTTATAAAAGTGTAGTATAGAGAACACTTATTCATTTGTTGAAACATTAATAGGTACCTTATGTATTTAGAGATTTTTACGATGTAATTTTTATACTGTTTTTATATTGTTGTTACATTTAAATTTTAAAAAAGAATAAAAATATAATAAATGACTATAGTGCAATTGGCACATTGTGCCAGTGTCGAGTTTTCTTTGTAATTGACAATTTTAAAGGCAAAACAATTCAAAACGTATGTAATCAATGTGCAGTCTCGTCGACTGAAGTTTATTGAGGGCCGAAGCGGACTCGAGAAGTGATGTTGATTGTTGTTTGATTATTATAAAAATGTGTATTGTAGCTTTTGTGGTTTTAATAGTGAAAGTTTATTAAATTTCAAAGTGTTTTTTGTGCGTAATGTTTGTGATAATCAAATGAAAGCATAAGATTGCGTTTTTCGTGTGACTCTTCTGTGCTCAGTAAACCTACTATAATTTTACTGGGCGACTCCTTACTCACTTCGACGGGACTGAACATTGACGTGTTGTTATGCGAAGAAAACTTGACACGGACGCAGTACGTTGTTGAAATGAAGTGAATTTGTCATTTAATTGCTTGAGATTTTGGGTAGATACATTATATGTTTATTGTTATTAATATTTTCCTTCAAAATCTGCTTACATTCAAACGTGCAAATATTCAAATCTCTGAAATGTCATTAAATTATTCGAATTAACAATTTTAATTTTAATAAATTTTATCATTTCAGTGTATAATATTTTGATTCTATAGAATAGAATATTTTTATGTGTTCTAAGTATGATCCATCAGTTATAATTGGGCCGTTCTAATAGGTCGGATTTGACATATGACGAACCACATAATCCACCGATGTGAAATATTAACTGTCATAGATGCAACGCTTCCAAGAAAACGACGCTTAAAATTGATCGAATTATACCACCACACGATGCTAATATATCTGGATCAATTTTAAGCGCCGTTGTCAAATCCGACCTATTAGAACGGCCCAATTATAGTATGTCACTATAAATATACATCGTCCACGTACTTAACCGTCTCCGGTATACAAATTTACAAATTCTCATGGTATACAGATTACAAATATTTAACATTTTTTTTATTTAAGGAAATAAGGCGGCATACGAGCTGACAGTCCACTTGATGGTAAGTGGATACTGTCGCCCATGAACATGCGCGATACATGCCAATATCAGTCCAGACTGACAGACATTGGCACGCCCCCGGATACACTGCCTACCTTTGGAGGTTTAGAGGAATTGATTTGGAGCATGGGTTGAGAAAATGGGATGGGAATGGACTCTGGCATATCTCACTCACTACCGAAATACGTACTTACAGTGGCGAAGTTGGGTAATGCGGGAAATGTACATTTCGAGGTTAGTCTTCTGTGAGAGACGTATAACGTCGAGTGCGCCCAGTGACTCTGGGAATGCAGCGTGCACCCTCCCTCTCCAACCAACATATTATAATATTTTAATGCAAATAGTACATCATATTATTAATATTGTCAGATGATTTATTAATTTTATCTACATTGACTTAGGTATTTGTACACCATGAATTCATTTGTGTAATAATAGCAATGGTCGAGCAGCCATTTGTATAATTTTGTTTTAAATAATTTTAATAAAGCCTCTTTCATATCATTATTCATTAGGTACTTTGTTGATTATAAAAATACTCAACACAATTTTCCTATACTACTACGAGTATGTATGTGAAAACACACATGTCTTAGATGTATCCATCTTAACAGATTCCATTCAAAAGCAGTATCAAACATTCCCAAGTACAAATGTGAGGAGTGCGGGAAATCGTTCAATTCACCTTCGCAATTGAAAAATCACGGCAGAAAACATTCCCTAGCGAAGGATTATTATTGTGTGGAGTGCGACAAGTAAGTAACATTATTCACTTTGAACCAAAAACTGTACCAAGTCTGCCAAATAAAATTGATGCTATATTTTGATAGAACTTGTTAGTATAAGCATTTATTACTAAAGGTGTCAATGCTTTTTGTTGGAAAGGTCTATATTTTCGATGAAATTAAATTGCGAACCACCAAAAACAAATGACATATTCTGCCAGTACACACAACCCTTGGTCATTGAAAATGGATTATTTTACAGACTGTCAAAAATACAAATATTGTCTCTTTTTACAAATTGTCAACTATATTAAAGTGATTTGCAGTATATTAAAATAGTAAATTCACAAAATAATTGAAATTGAATTTATTAGACTTAGAAATAGTGACGATTCTTTACATAAATCTTTTATTTGCATAAATATAATTTTCCAAAAACATTTTCAGGAGTTTCAAAACAAATTCAATATTGAAGCATCATTTAAAGACTGCATCACCTCATGTGCAATATACAGAATTACCGTAAGTTGTTGATTTACTAATCTATTTTTAAATTCAGTTGCAAAATCCGAATACAATAATTAATATGTACAATAAATGTGATCTTAAAAAACTTTAACAACATATTTTATTACTTAAGAAGCTATCTGCAACTCTTGCAATCGAAAAAGCCTATTATATAGATATTAGGTAAAGAAAACTCAGTGGTCGGATTATAGAGTAGGTCGGTATTAGGTAGCTTTACGTTAACGCTGCAACCAGCCCCTTTAGTAGTTTAGTATCCTTTGGTACTTTAGTATCCTTTAGTAATTTAGTATCCTTTGGTGCTCTTTAGTAAGTGTTTTTCAGTAATTTATTATCCTTTAGTACTTTAGTATATTTTAGTATCCTTTAGTATCTATTAATATCCTTTAGTACTTTAGTATCTATTAATATCCTTTAGTACTTTAGTATCTATTAATATCCTTTAGTACTTTAGTATCCTTTAGTACTTTAGTATCCTTTAGTACTTTAGTATCTATTAATATCCTTTAGTACTTTAGTATCCTTTAGTACTTTAGTATCTATTAATATCCTTTAGTACTTTAGTATCCTTTAGTACTTTAGTATCTATTAATATCCTTTAGTACTTTAGTATCTATTAATATCCTTTAGTACTTTAGTATCTATTAATATCCTTTAGTACTTTAGTATCCTTTAGTATGGACTTCCTCACACACATTATCTTGTGCATCTTGTTCTGTCTTGAGCGATGTATAATCTTAAAACACCAAGCGGATTGGCGAGTCCACTCGTGTAGGTTGGCAAGGCTACGCTTCATGACAAAATGACCTAGTCATCCCTTACTCGTCTTTCAACTACACCCTCGGGAAGAGATAGGATGGTGTTATCCTAAAGCCGGCGCCCACCACGTTCATAATAATGTCAAAATAGAGGGAAGATTTCAGGATCAAAAGGTGTGGATATTTACACTTTCCCATTCTTATCATAAAATTATTTGATTTTTTTTATTGAAATGTCTAAAATTCTTAAAAAAAAATCACCTTTCGATACAAACTTGTGATATTAATCACTATTTGCACAGAATTTGATGCGTTTAGATGCAATTACGAGCAACTTCAGATATGGTTTATATTAGAGGATTGGAGCACCATATAAGCTGTAGAAAAAAAATGGATGAACAACACATAATTTTGCAAATGTCACCTCTTGATCATAACCTCTCTTCTCCCCAAGTTTCCAATTCCACCAGATGTAATATTTAGTTTAATAATTATTAATATTTCAGCTTAGTTTGTTCTCACTGTGATAAACGTTTCGCGATACGTCGCGATCTAGAAAGGCATATGAATAGAGTGCACCTAAATATAAAGCCGTTTCGATGTGATAAGTGCGATAAGGTAACCAATACATTCATATTTATAATGACATACATTTATTTTTCATTCTGTTTTATTCGTTCATTTCATTCAATTCCCTTTTGTTCCTTAATTCATTTATCTCGTTCATCTTTTTCAGTTCATTTATCTCACTCATCTCGTATCATTTTATTCATGTCACTCATCTTATTAATGTCATTCATCTCATTCTTTTCGTCTCTTTCATCTCATTCATTCATTTCTGTGTGTAATCTTCAATTGCATTGCTAGGACCCATTGCTAAAATAATAATAATAATCATTAGAAGTACACAAAATTGATGCAGAATTAATTACTGAGGAAACACGAAGATATGATGAATAAAAGAAACGAACAGCTTGATACACTTTCAGAGCTTATTGCGTTATGTAGTAACCACTCTATGTTATACTCGTATGCAATCTCGGCGTTCGATCACTGTCGGAAATACGAAGATGGCCGACAGCGTTACGTAGTAGCAGTACTTTTCGGCTACATAATTAATTGTCTTATTATTTCAGGGATACGTGAATTCGTGGTCACTGAAGGATCACAAGCGATTGGTCCACGAGGGTTACAAAAGACCTATGAATTTCCCCTGCCCTATGTGCGATAAGATATTTGACGTGAGTATTTAATTGTCAAAAACGAACGGGTATTCTTAAAATTTTCGTTTATCGTCTGTTAATTATATGATTTAGTCTGTTTGGTACCGCCCCCCCCCCCCCCCCCCCAAATTGCTGTGCAAGGGGTCCCGGGTTCGATTCCCGGTTGGACATTGTGGCGTGTGTGGCGCCCGCTTGTTCACTATCCCACGGGATATCTGAAGTTTTGTAGACTATGTTCTTGACGTGTACTTCAAGAACGTCCATGCAATGTTTAAGGTGGATTCGTCCATACATTTATTCATTGATTCCAATCATTTCAAATCATCGTTTCATTTTCATACAACGTGTCATCGAACTAACATAAAATTTGAAACATCTCAACCATTTTAAAATACATGGAACCATTCTAGCGAAAAATAAAATGTCAAAGTTTTGTTGTCCTGTCTAAAACGTCCGTAGCGTTCATTACTTAGACCGGGCGCAGGCGGTGCGCGCTCGCGGCTCGGGCGACGCGCGTAGAGTTAAAAATATACTAGAATTGTACTATAAATCATAAAAAGAAACCAAAATCGATTCTACTTTCGGTACTTCAGCTTTTGTGTTATATCAATGATACGTTGTGTATTAGTTAGTTATTTTTAATTGTATGTGTTTTTTATAGCGGAATCAAATCCTCAAAAGTCACATACGCACGCACACTGGCGAACGGCCATTCCAGTGCAGTAAATGCCCGGCACAGTTCACTCAAGCCGGCATACTCGGTACACATGTCAAGCTGATACACCTCAAGTTGACGAGAGACGGCAGACCTAAGGGTGTTGCTATGAAATGAACTTGTTAAATGTGAATAATAAATTATTGCCAATTTTTGACGGAGTTCCTTATTTTTGTCATTGTCAAAATTGATTTTTATAATTTATCAAAGTTCTCTTAGTCAAAACGTCAAAACTGTTGGAAATATTATAGTTGTTCATTGAATCGCATTTTTGGTTGTATTTTTTTTTTGTGGATGATGGTGGCTGACGAGCACACAGTCCACCCGATGGTAAGTGGATACTGTAGCCCATAGACATCCGCGATACATGCCAATATCAGTCCAAAATGACAAACGTTGGCACGCCCCCGGATGCACTACCTACCTCTGGAGATATAGGAATGGGTTGGCAAAATAGGGAGGGATAGGATGGGATGGGAATGGTCTCTCACTCACTACCGAAACACGTAGGTACATTAGGGAAATAAGATAAAGTGGAAAATGCAGTACATTTCAAGGTAGTCTTCTGTGAGAGAGGGGTAACGTGGCCAGTCGGGCGCACCCAGCGGCTGTTGGATTGCAGCGTACACTCTCCCCCTCAAAAATGTATTGTATGTTCCAATACAATAAATGTGTAGCCACAGTTCACACAGGACGGCATACTTACCGCTCGTATCAAATTGATACACCTCAAGTTGAGGAAATAAAAAATATAGAAATTGAAACAAGCAGAAACGAAATTTCTAAATAATCTAAATCAACAAAACAAACTATTTCTGAATAACTGTAATAATAATAAATCATTTCAAATTACTAGAATGTCATCACTAGAGATCGGATATTCGGGTGCATATTTACCTAAAGTTGAGGTGTTGGATAAGTATGGAGTGCACTTTTGTATCGGGCGAATGCCGCAATCCCGGGGTCGACAAATTTTATATTCCGACTATAGAATACGATGCATATACCTAAAGTTGTAAAGTTAATCCTTAAGACCCTCAGAACTGCATTCTCTTACAAATTGCCATTAGAACTTAAAATTTGAGTCCAAATCCGAAGATCAACTATCTTCAATAGTGCCTTAGATCCTATAGACCCTGTCCTGCTCACCATCAGACCTACAAAACTGCTGAGGAGTTTCATAATATTATTTTAAGAAGCCGCTTCCATACTTTATACCTTTTAGTTAAATGTGCACCCGAATATCCAGTCTCTAGTCATCACCAAGTCGATGTTCGCGCTACTTGTATATCTTTCTTGTCACCAGGCAGTACTTTTCTGCTGCTATTTAACAATCCATACATATAATAAAACTGTAGAGCCAGCGTGTCTGTACATTGAATCAATCAGTTTTACCAAAACCTGATTGGGCGCGATGAAAGAAGAGTAGACGATTTTGAATATTTTTATCCATTCGAACATTGAACGGATTTTCATTGGGTTTCCACAGGTTAATTAAGCTTAGCTTGGCGCTTCGAATAGGCTTTGTTTCATCGAAATCAGCTGACTTGGAAGAAAAGATGCTGTATACAAAGCTTTATAAATCAAACTAAAATTGCACGCGTACGATGTCGCGGGCACAGCTAGTTAGGTATATTTCTCTTAAATCTTAGAGATATCTTAAAGAGGTATCAGGATAGAATGAATACTATGCCATACCAAATCAATCCATACCGTGATAGTCTGTGTCCACTTCTGGATACAAGCCTCACGTTGTGTTCACGTGTCTTAGGAGAGCCTAAGGCTCGTGAACACGCACGGGAAAACAATGAAACAAATAGAAAATGAAAAATGTACCTAGGTACGTAGCGGGCATTGTATCCAAGACCAAATGTATGCAAGTAGGCCCTTAAAAGGAAGTGGTTTGCTTCCTATGCTAACCAATAATCGCTTCCCATTTCGCGCTAGGTGTGACCCCACGTGACATCGTTACAACGACACGTCGCTCACGCGGGGTTCCTTACGCGGGATATGTCTTACGATAAGATTTTTACAAAAAAGTTAGCCACTTGTGGCTCGTATGACACATCAGGCCTCTCACAGGTAACACCGATCGTTTCAATTTGTCAGCATGCATTGGCAGTCTAGTATTAACCTCCCTCGCGAGGAGTAGCTCTAAAGTGCAACAACCCGAGATAAAAATCAGTACCTACCTGACGTTTATGTTTTTTTGTAACATTTCTTTTATTGTTCGAACTGTTCTCTCAATGCGCCCATTTGACTAAATTGACATTTGACGATTTGATTAAATCCCAACTACCTGCTAAACGATTCAAACTCCCTAGAATCTAGAAGCACGCCGGACCGTTATCGATAACTAGTTCCATGGGGATACCGTGTCAAGAGAACTGCTCTTTCATCGCCGATATAGCTGCTTTACTTCCGACACGAGCTAAAGAATTTACCTCAACATAATTAGAAAAATAATCAATCAGTATTAAAAAATATTTTATTCCCATTTGAAATGTCAGATTCTTATTTCGTCCACGGTATATTTGGAATATGGTGCGGAATAAGTGGCTCGCGCCGTGGTCGCGGTGCAACAGACTAGATGACACATCATATGTTCTTATCAAAGAAACCTGGTTGGCAACTTCAAGGGGGGTGAAGCAGATAGCCCGTAGGCTGTGGAGCGAACTGCCTGAAGAGGTCTTTCCATTAAGCTACGATATGGGGTTCTTCGAGAAAGCTGTGAATAGGATTTTGCAAGGTCGGCGGCGCGCCCGCATACCCCCTGGTGTTGCAGGTGTCCATGGGCGGCGGTAACACTTACCATCACGTGGGACCGCGTGCTCGTCCGCCCACTAATCTATAAAAAAAAAAAAGATGAGCGGTAATTAAAAAGTCAAATTTGAAACTTAAGTACTCTCTAATACTGTTATATTTTCAAAACATGAATTTCAGAATTTGAGAGTACTCATGTAGAACACTTATATAAACTTAACTTGTATAACATATCTAAAATGTATTCTCAAATCCTGTGTGGTGGCCACCACCGGCGAACCTCTTCGCTCTTCAAATCCATCTACCTGACAATCTATCTGTACATTAACGTCACAGAAAAACAACAACAAGACAAATAGTTAAAACATATAAAGTAGGTAGTCGGTTAAGTTCGCGGCCTTTTTTATAGTGAAAATAATAAAGACTTTTTGTATTACTTAAATATTTATTGAACGAAATATTGTCCATTTAATTCTACTATCGCCATTTTTCTAGCCGAGCTATTATCCCATCGCTGTAATTTTTTTGGGGTTTCTGAGCGAAAATCTGATTTAAATGGTTTATACAGGCATCTCTTGATTTTACTCCATTTAGAGAATTTTGTAAAGAGCGGAATAAATGATAATCCGAAGGTGCTATATCTGGACTGTATGGAAGATGCATTAAAGCTTCCCAGCCTAGGTCCATCAATTTTTGTTTAATCATCAAAAATGTATGCTGTCGATAATTGTCGTGATAAAAAACTACACCTTTTCTATTCATAAATTCTGGACGTTTTTCTACAACTTCTTGTTTCAATTTTACTAATTGCTGACAGTAGACATCAGAATTAATCGTTTGGTCATGTGGCATAACCTCGTAATATACAATGTCTTTCCGGTCGCACCATACACATAACATGACTTTGTTCGGAGTGAGGCCTGGCTTTGGGACTATTTGGCTCACCTCGCTTAGACCAAGATCGTTTTCGGACATTGTTATCGTAGGTAATCCACTTCTCATCGTCCGTTACCAATCTCTTCAGAAATCGATCGATTTCATTTCGTTTTAGCATATTTATAAATTCTATTCACCAAATTTCTGTCATTTAAATCACGCGGCACCCAAACATCTAGCTTTTTTACATAATTCAGTTTATGCAGGTGACCTACAACTGTTGAGTGGTGTATGTTAAACTCTTCCGCAATTTGATGACTGCTTATATGTCCATTTGCTTCAATTTTTTTCAGTGATAATATCATCATTTACCTTAATAACACGAGCACAGCGAGGAACATCATTCACATCAAAATTACCAGACCTGAATGGACTGAACCATTTTTTTTCAGTAGTTTAAGACAAAGCATCTTCTCCGTAAACACCACAAATCTCTTCGAGCACTAGAAGCATTCATACCCTTGTCGAAAAAAATTGTAAAACATATTGTAACAATTTTTTCCTTACTAACTTCCATTTTAAAATTGTTAAAAAATATGAAAAGGTAAAACTTTTAACCTGTAATTTCAATTTGCCGCCAATACAAAAATTCAACTATCAAACCACTTTCCCGCTAGTGATTAGTGTTGCCTGAAATATAGCACGCTAAAGAAGTCATACGTTCAAAGAGACCGTGCAATAGTCAGTTCATACTTGAAGGCGAGCTATAACTAACTGACATTTAATCTAGCACATTTTTCTTAATAAAGAATATCCATTTTTTGGGGTCTGTATTTATCAAATTCCTAATTTGTACGAATGAATTTGAAAGAAAGAGATTCGCCAAACATAGCTCACAGAATCAGCATGCGAAAGGTCATATTTTATTTGTCACGGGACCGATGGGGAACTTGAGTCCTTGAATGGCTACGTAATGGGAAGCGCGGTGTGGCGCAGGCCGGCCAGGTGGATCGACGACTTGAATGAGAATGGTGAGCTTTGGAAGAAGCCTATATCCATCAATGGAGACGCACAGGTTTTGGTATATTGTTATGAAAAGGGAACTTAAAAACGCAAAAACTATGTACGTTACATTTTCATAACAATTTGCGTGACTACGTTCCCACTACAAAAACTCTAAAATCTTTACTTGTTACTAACTTTTAAAAAAAAGCCTGTTCCAAAGATATTCCGTTTGCTTTCGTAATAATTCCCTTTTATCGTGCATATCTCATAGTTTCCCCTAGTGTAATAAACGTATCGGATTTATCTCACGACACATCCGCCGACGCCGCCGTTCTCGCACACCCGCACCGGAACTCGTATCCGCGCTCCCCCCCGGATGTCGCGCGGCTCCCGTGGGACCGCCGCCCCCCACCTTGTATACCTAGACCGTCACACTGTAGCACATGTTAGAAATTAAGAACTGGGTGACCCGGTTTCTAATATGACAGTAAGGGTGGTGGCCGATGGATAATCTGAAGCAGTTAATAGTTTTCTTTGTCTTTTTTTTTAATGTAAGAAGGTGATAAAGGTGTCTGGGAGGGGTGGGGTGTACGCAGCAATCCCACAGCCGCTGGGAGCACTCAGCCGGTCAATTTACTTACCCCGCACTCAGAAAATACTACCGTAAAATGTATTAGATTTCTCACTTTGTTCTATTCCTCCAAAGTACATACTTGTTTCGGTAGTGAGTGTAATATGCTAAAGTCCATTCCCATTTCATCTTATCCTGTTCCTGCACTGATGTTACGAACACAAAAAGTTTGTAATCATTTTCCAATTATCCTTATACATTATCCACACACATTATCCTTATCATATAAATAAAATCATATATAAATAAAAACATAAATAAAATGAAACAATGTCCGTTTGTTTGTTTGAAATGCTTCCACGCATCAGCGAGTGGACGAGACGTGTAAAAACTTTGCACCGATCTTCCTGGGGACCACTAAAAGGACAGGCCAAATTTCTTCCACGGTTTCTGCAGGATGAACGAAAACCAGCGGGTATTACTGCGGTGCGTAAGCTGTAAGGCTAGTCTAATAAATATACCTAAATAATTAATATTTATTTTTAGCTATAATTAAATCGTAGTAGGTACCTACAATTGGGGACTATGCTCGTGGCCGGCGTAAGGAATGCGGCCTAGTGCGGCACGCTCGTCTAGTTTTAACATATCGATAATCGATAGTATGTAAATAAAAAAAAACAATATAAAATACTTTTGTTTTTATTAATAAGTTACATTGTTAATACAATATTCTTAATCATAGTCTGAATCAGAACTGGAGCTATCAGAATTTTAATTCCCCGACCGCCATGAACGTAGTCCCCATCTGTACTCAAAATCAGTTTCTGTAACTAGGCTGGCTAGATAGATCTTATAAAACCTAGACCCGAGGGTCACACGTATCATTGATTCGGGCCGCAAACCACGGCTTTAGATGGTTAATTGTACGTACAGCAACAAGTGAACCTATACCCACTGGTACCTTAAAACGCTAGCAATAAACACTAGTATTGAATAATATTGGATGTCTTGAGAAATATTGTGACCTGGTGTTTTAACCGCAAATTTTGTCTGTAGATGTGGTTTTATTGCATCAACACGCATTTATTTGTGAGTGTTGTTTGAGTAAGAGAGATGGAGGAAAGCTTTTCCGCAAAATTACTAACATAAGGGCTTATTAAAGGCGAAGCATATTCTGACTAGAATATAAAATGGAAAGTACAAGTGGGGTGGGTTGGACGAAAATGCTTTACAGCATTAAGTCGGCTTTTTGTTAAAACTTTAACAAAAGTACATTGTTTTGGCTAAAGATGATGTGTGTGTAGATGCAGCAGACAGGTGTCTATAGTTCTTTCATCTCACGCTTGGTAGTGGTTGTTTGTGCTCGTACACGTACACGTACATTGTTTTTGTGTGCGCCGCGGCGGCGTCGGGAACCCATCTAAGTGTTCACAAGTTTACGCACACTAAAACAATATACAATACAAGACAACCCATACGAAGCGTAAGCCGCCTTCGTGAAATAAAAGAACTATAGGTGCCCCGTTATAACCCACAATGTACACAATACCCACAGTATACCTACAACCGGATCGCACGATGAGATGGCAACGGGCGGATCACGTAGATACATCTCGACGCGAAGAACAAGGTCGTATTAAGCTGGAGAATAAATGTTCCAACGACTTAAGAAACATCGCAGGTTTAACCTGGACCAAAGAATACACAGATCGTTCTAGAGAAATCGTGGCAGACATGTTCAATAGTGGGCAAAAATGCCGAGAAGAAAAAGAAGGAGAGGTATATAGGTGTTAAGTATATAGCGATAGGTTTGTTTGATTGAATTTTATTCTTAGTCTGGAATTAGAAGTAGCTGCGCTACCAACTAAGCAGAATGTTTTTAATCACTTAAAGTGTTATTAAATAGCGAGAAACAATTAAATGAGCAACTGAAAATGCCGAATAGGCAAATTTAAAAGTGGGTTATGTTCTCTGGCCGCATTAAGAGATCCGCGAAAAATAACCCCATCGACAATGCGATGACATTCTTAGTAGGTAGGTACCTAATTTAAAATGATTTATTTCAGTTTATCAAAAATAGTTTGTTTTGTTGATCATGATTTGCTGACCATTTAGTATATTTGTTGCTCGTGTAAATACAAGTCTTAAATATACTGCTAGGTCCCCTGTAACATTTTAGAAGATGTCATATCGATGTAAAATGGCTTCGCCTTAACATTCAACTGGGATGCAATGGAAAGTGGGTCACACGATCGATACAGGTCGAACTTGAAACTGGATATTGGACTTGGGATGCTGTTACAATAACTACTTATCTATTTTGTGTGATTACGTAGGTAATTCCCTCCCCTCCTCATTTTTGCAACCCTTTCTCCAAATCCATTCCTATATCTCCAAAGGTAGGCAGCGCATCCGAGGGCGTGCCAACGTTTGTCATTTTGGACTAATGTTGGCATGTATCGCTGATATCTGTGGGCTACAGTATCCACTTACCATCAGGTGGACTGTATGCTCGTCTGCCGCCTTCGTCCATAAAAATAAAAAAAAAAATTCATCCGATGGCGTGGCAACGTTTGTTATTCTGGACTGATGTTGGCACGCATCGCGGATTTTCTCATCACCAGATGGACTGTATGCTCGTCTATCGCCTTCTCTATCATTAAAAACATGTTAATAAGAAGCTTAAGTTAGAACCTGTGAGCCATTTACAAGTTTTCACTGAAATACCTACAAGCAACTTCATCACACTTTTCTTTTTAATTCTTTATTAAATAACAACAGTCCACAATGTAAGATACAAGTATTGACTCGGAAAATCAATTTCAGTTTCCTCGGGGGATGTAGAACAAAATATAATAAAACCAATTAGTTATTGTACCCTAGGTAAGTAATAAAATTGATTATTATAACACAAATAAAATCTCTTGTGGCCAAGAACAATATTTCAATCAAACTTAATTGTAAGAGCTACCAGCGTTTTAAGTTGAATTACTTTATTTAATACTAGCTTTTGCCCGCGACTTCGTTCGCGTAGTCTCCATGAAACTGAATCCCTGTGTTAATTCTGATTACAATCTACATACGTATTTGGTAAGTTTTAACGAAATCGGTTCAACCGTATCGACGTACCTAATTGAGTAACATCCATCTAAACTTTCGCATTTATAATGTTAATTGGATACTCTATGGTCTATTTTTGTGTGTCATCATGTTGGTTTGTCCTTTTTAGGACTGCCATTTGAACAAAGACCTCTAATACCCCGGACTTTTGGGCTTAAAACTCAGTCATTTCTTTCCGCTTACTCCGCCTGCCCCGCCTCACTCGCGGCGCAGCTGACCTCCAAAGAGCGTCATTGCATGTCCCTCCACCAATAAAAAAATGGATGAAGATGGGTGTAGAGAAGGTAGAGAAGAAGCGAAAAAGACAAACTCATTCGAACTAGTGTGACACCGCACTAACAGACCTTATTATGTGTCCCGCCTTCATTAGGTATTCCACTAAATCGCAAGATTTAGCTGAGTATATTAAAATCAAGGCATCTGTGTTGGAGCTGCTGAAGTCGCGCCACAACGTCAATTTTAAATCCTCTGTGATGCGAGTCCCATCGTATGACCTGGAGACGTACACAAAGGAGGACTTCTGGCCGAAGGGTGTACACTTCCAGCGTTTCCGAGGTACAACAGACATATTTGTATTTAATTTTAAATTCTGTTTTTAGTGTTTACGTATTTCTATTGGCCTTGTTACCTGCGATTAATAAATAAAAATATACAGGGTTAATTAAAAAATAGGCACCTGAATTTCCTCTGTGAAAGCTGAGAATATTTGTTCAACGAGTAATAATGACATCGCTGTAGTACGTTGATTTGTAAATTATTGAAATAAATGTTAAAAAATACAGATTTCATTTTTAATTAAGTGTAGTAGTGTCCAGAAACCCGGATGTTTGATAGTCCGTTGAGTTAGTCTGTTAGGACTGTTCAGCTTACAGCTTACAATACAGTATCATACGTAGGTAGGGTTACCAGATCCGAAAATGAGTTTTCCTGGCAAAATCCCTGACTTTTAAATAAATTTCCTGACATTTTGTGTCAATGTTAGATTTATGGTAGGTACCCACCCGGAGGCAGCAAAAATTTAATTTAATTGGCAGAGTTTTTAAATCTAATTTTAAAAACTCGCGGGTGAACTTGACGCATGCGCCTACCCGCCTATGTAGCATGTAGCCTACGTGTGAGTGCCCGTTAAACAATGGGAAATGATTTTAAAATCCGTTAGCTGTGAGAGACTAGCAGAACTGAACAAAATTTGCTGTTTTGTATTTGCAATTCAAGCACAAAAAGCGAACATAGAGCGAGTGTTCTCATTAATGGGTGCGCAGTGGACAAAGGAGAGAAATAGACTGTCCATAGCTTCTGTTAAGGCTTTACTGTTGACATAGTTCAATCTGAAGAACACGTCATGTGAAGAGTTTCATAAAATTGTTATGAAAGACCAGCAGTTGCTGAAAGCAATATCCAGAAATACAAAGTACGAGCCAGATCAGATTGAATGAAACTTAATTTAATTGTTGAGATTTTATTCTTTTATTATTATTTTTGTGAACAAACTGCTGAATAAAAATTCCGGACATGTCAGGAAAATTCCTGTCATCTGGTAACCCTATACGTAGGTATGGTACGGAATTGTAAGTTGAGGCCTGCTGCCCCAGTGGCCTACGTTTCACATATAAGCAGTCAGACTGAATTTATCACGTCCCTAACAACTTCTTATCCAACTACCTGACTACCAACAAAGCAACTACCTGAGGAACTACTTCACTAAAAGAGTATACTCTTCAATCCCCTTGCCTTGCGTGCCGTTTTACACCCATACATTTCTCATGCACAATACAATGTGCATGAGAAGGCTTCAGGTATCTGCGCTAAGCCTACGCTCATGAGGACGAAGCACTTTTTGTTAATGTTTTTATTGCCCTTTCTATATTCCAGTCGCTAAAAACATGATCTAAACTCAAAGAATTGACTATACCGTTCTTCTTTTTATGTACGGAGGCGGCAGACGAGCATACAGTCCACCTGATGGTAAGTGGTACTGTCGCCCATGGACATCCGCGGTACATGCCAACATCAGTCCAAAATGACAAACGCTGAGTGCTGACACGCCCCCGGATGCGCTGCCTAGTTTTGGAGATGTAGGAATGGATTTGGAGAAAGGGTTGGGAAAATGGGGAGGGATAGGATGGGAATGGGCTCTGGCACATCGCACTCACTACCGAAACACGTACGTACATTAGGGAAATAAGATAAAGTGGGAAATGCAGTACATTTCAAGGTAGTCTTCTGTGAGAGAGGGGTAACGTGGCCAGTCGAGCGCGCCCAGCGGCTGTTGGATTGCAGCGTGCACTCTCCCCCTCTGATAATGGACTATACCGTTCGTTGTTTATTCAGATTATATCCAAATCTAATAAGATTTGGACAGATCCGGAATGTATTCGGATACCTGGATAAAAAACTTTCAAAACCCACGAAATTTCCATCCCTTTAAAGCTGGGCCTAAATCTAATTCGAAATATAAGAATCTGTCTAAATAAGTGCCATAACCTGTCGGCCTATGTGCGCCACTACTGGATATATCCCTCGGACATGGCTAGATCTTCTCATCCAGCCATCACTGGCAATTTCGACGAAAGGCGAAAGTCAGCACGGGGTACATGCCAACATCAGTCCAAAATGACAAACTTTGACACGCCCCCGGATGGGCTGTCTACCTTTGCAAATTAAGGAATGGATTGGGAGAAAAGGTTGGGAAAACGGGAAGCGATAGGATGGGAATGGGCTCTCGTATATATCACTCACTACTGGAACACGTATGTACATAGTGGGAATTTCAGTACATTTCAAGGTAGTCTTCCGTGAGAGAGGAGTATCGAGGCCAGTGGAGTGCGCCCAGTGGCTGTTGGATTGCAGCATGCACCAGTCCCCTCTTCAAATCATTGGCCTACTTGGCCGGAAGGCGTATCACACTGCGCTTCTCGGTACGTGATTTCGATTAAAGGTCAGTATCAGTTCAAACTATCATTAGAACTTCCTCGAATTTTTAGCCCTACCAGATATTCGGATCTTTTTAAGGTGGACCTATTTCTCAGTAGCTCCCAAATTAAATTTGTCCAGGGCCAAGGGGAGAAAGCAAATAGAAAACAAAATATAATGGCGTAGTAACAAATTGCATTTTACTGGAAACATTTCATAAAATCTTTTAGAGAAGCACGGAATAAACAACCTTACAGGAAATTTTTTGCGTGCAAATTCTTTTGTATCCAACAATTACATTTTGTATTAAAGAGACGTGTCATTACACTCTTAAAAATAAACCTTGACAAACCAAATTAACTTCTACTTCATTAGATACAAAGCACAAAATTAATCACCCAAATTATTAACTTGAATCATTTTGATGTTCGATGGCGCGAAAACTCCGTACTACGTTCGGATAAACCTATGGACTTTGGGCGGAAAATGTATTAAACTTATTTCTTATTAAGAAGTTTTCCAAACGAGAACACTGTGTAACTTTTATGTTTATACATTTACGCAAGTCTGTGTACAGTGTTAGAGACACGTGAAGTTTATTATACAGAGAGTGAGAGTAGATATTTTGTAGAGATCGTGGTACAAGGGTCGGTGAGCCGTGCCTCCGTCCTGCCTCCGTACATGGCGCATGCGTAAACCCCAGGATGCTGTATCCCTAAAAATTGTCCTTTGTCTACTTGACGAGCCCCCGTCGACAGAGATACAAGCTTCAGTGTCTCTCCAAACGGCTGGAAAGGCGGGAAATCATGTAAGTAGCTATCAATATTGGATATATGTACGAATTTTTATAGAAATAGTTTTGTACTTAACAAATGCTAAAATGTTATTTTGTCAAAGTTTATTTTGACATCGGTGATATAATTTTTTGGACAGTTTCGTACGTTTTCACTTATAAAATATAATACATATAAATTGCAAAGTAAAAGATTTAATCGAATTTAATTGGATAAAGATTAAATAGGATTCCTTTGCGTCA
The DNA here is from genome assembly GCA_914767545.1 of Sesia apiformis. Classification (NCBI taxonomy): domain Eukaryota; kingdom Metazoa; phylum Arthropoda; class Insecta; order Lepidoptera; family Sesiidae; genus Sesia; species Sesia apiformis. The sequence continues at coordinate 2,204,990 of OU611972.1, read as the reverse complement.
TTTCTTCTTCATTTGTGTTTTTAAAGTGGCATCTACGAATACATAATACCTATATTAGACTATGATTATATTTGAAAACACTGAAATGAAATTGTGCAACCAAAATCTCGTTGCTGCAGATAGCTGTATTCGTCTCTTACAAAAATAATAACGAATCCTAAGAAAATAACTAAATCAACAGTTGCTGTAACGAATAGTGATGTTAATATCTTATCTGCAGACAAAGTTAGGATATTTCGTCAGAACATAGGAGGGTTATTACCTAAACTAGTAGGATTTATTAGAAACCATACTTATTACAGGAAATTGATGTACTTTGTTTTAGTGATCCTTTTGTTAAGTTAAGTTCAGAAATTAATATAAAGTTCAACAACTTTAAATTATCTTCATCATATTGTCGTCGAGCAGGTAGAGGTGGTACTGCAATTATTGTTAGGAACGTTCCAGATGTAAAACCAATGAATTTCGATTTAGAATTGACCACCGACTTCAACTTTGAATGCTGCGGGTTTGAGTTAATATTGAAGCCGTTTATAGAATACCTGAACTAATCAGTCTCATGTAGGCATTTTCATTCTCAAACATGATTGACTAATTGACATTAAAATATTGTTAATTTTATTCATAATTAATGCATGTTGTATTTAAATTTTGCATGTAATTTTCATGATAAACACGTGGAACTACCAAAAATTTCCATTTTATTCTTACCATGTTTTGGCAAACAAATAATTTATGATTATGAGACATTGTCGTAAACAATTCTTTACTTTTTTCTAACTTGAAAAAGCAATTTTCTGCATTCTGAGCTAAATTGATTGAGGAGAATTGTGACTATTAGTCCTATGCGACCATAAGTTTTCAAGCGTGCGAGCGTGAATTCAAATTTTATCATGTTGAACCTAGGCGGAAGAGAGTCAAAACCAACTGTTAAATGGCGCTTCAACGTGTACAACCAATAAGTGAGATCTAAAATTCCGACAATAAAGAAGTGGTTTATGAAGTGAACGATTTAAAACACATTTTAGACAAATCACAAGTAAAAGTACCACGTTAAAGATATATTTGTCACGTCAAGACAAATTGGACTTTGTGTGTCTTGTAGTTTGTGCTAGAGCTATGAAATTTTGGTCTTCTATAACCTACTCTAATGCATTGTACCTATACTCCGACGATAAGAGCTCGTTGCTGGGGATTTTGTTTTTTATATTCATTTTTTTTTTAAATATGATATTTTATGCTCTTAGTGCCTTTATATCTTGATTAAGGGTGATTAGTTGATTCCAAAACAATTGTGAAAACTTTTCAAGAAAAATTCAACACCAATTTTACACCAACTGTATCTATTATATCGGTGTCGTGTGGTGTTTGTCGGCTTTCACCCCATTTTCTTCCCGTGGGTGCAGTAAAAGGTGATTGAGGGAAAACAAAGCCGCTAGCTACCACAAGCGCTGACGGACAACATCTACCTCTAACTTCTTCTTCTTCTTTGTCGTTCCCTCACTAATGAGGATCGTGACCATATGTAACCTCTTACTAGCTACCTCTAATAGAGTGGATTTAAGGCCATACATACATCTCTCATGAAAGAAACAAGATAAGAAGGATAAAGGGTCTGGTTACGATACTATTTAGGTACATCTTTTCTGTGTATTAAATGCATTTCCAGCTAGTGCGTTGATTACACTCGCAATGTCATCACAGGCGTCAGTCTCTCGCGGTCGATCGCGACACCATCCGGAGGGGACAAAATTACCCGTCATGAGACAGCGAATGCCCATAAATTCTTTCTACGGTTGACAGTTGCACCGTTCACATGTATTTCATCCTGTAGTGGGTACCATGATCGTTGCCATCACGACATTCGCGTCCCAGCATGTGGCAAGGCAACACGCTGTCAAACGCGCCGCCATTTTGTCGAATTTGACGTTTGCGCGGATTGGAACGTTGCGGTCGAATTGATGTTCGTTTTTTGAATTTTTTAGTTGTGTGCGTGTGACGATGTTTCGGTGTAGTGTGCTATTAGTATTATAGTATAGATTGTGATGCTGTGTGTGTGATAACAAAGTAAGTGATTTTAAAGTAAGTAAAGCGTAAGGTTTGAAGGAAAATTCAGTGTCTAAAGTTATTTTAGTGATTTACGGTAATAGAGTCTGGTCATCCAATCGTGGCTCAAGAAAAAAGAGGAAGTAAAAAAGACACAAAGAATCTAGGAATATTCATTTGTCGGTGCTCACGAAAAAATGGTCCAAATCTCGACTTCTAGTTTTCGAGATTACACATTTTTCTGTTATTGGGTGAATAAGTCTTTACATAGACCCACCCTATTTCTCCTGTACAATTTTAGTGCAGTAAAGCTTAAATAAATTAATAAAAAAAGTACACTTGTTGATTTGAATTGCAGGTACTGTCACGTACCTACACCTACAATTTCATAGCACAAAAATCTTTAAGTATATAACGTTTCTAACTCACATATTTACACAGAAATGTTTAGTAAATGTTTTTTTTTTAAATTTTTTTAATTAAATTTTAACTGATTATATTACACGGTTCCTAATAAACAGTCATGATTTTAATTATAATTACCCTTTACTCGTATTTACTCATGTTAATATACTCATATTACTATGTTATATACTGATTACTATGAATATACTCATGTCACTAGTATATTCAGTTAAAATAACCATGATTTCATGTAAGTACCTACTAATAATTTTAACTGTTTTTCAACATCTAAATAAACATTGGCGTGAAAATAGTCCGCAATTACCTACATAAAAATATTTAACTCATATTTGGATTCAGTAGAGGCTTAATTCCTAAAAATGCCTTTTATATTTTAATACGATAATTACAAGGTGTATCATATACAATTTTCTTATTGATCAGATTGTAACTCAAAATTCTGCAATTGTGTAATTTTCTACAGAGAATGTTACATTTCATTATTAAATCTGTGCATTATAAAAAGTAATTAGTTATCAATGTAGCAAACATTGCTGAAGTTTATAATGTGACTACTAAAATAATTGTTAAAACTTGTTAATGATCGTTGAAAGTAAAAAAAAAAAAAAACATCAACATACGCTATCTTTGTATTTCACGTAATTTTGACTGTTAAAAAGTAGAGAGGTCATAGAGTCATAATTATACCATTTTTTTACGGAAACTAAAATTCCCCGAATTTTGAGTTATACCGCTTTATTATTTAATAAGCGAGCGATATGACTGCTCATTCGATATAAACAAACTAATAAATAATTTTATGGACTCAAATAAGTGAGAATTCAATAAATAATAATAAATACTCTAACTGTATTTTTATGCAGAAATGATAAATGGCGACAAGGAACATTCATGTTGTAGAGACGGTGACAGAAGGAAAGAACTGCTGGGCATCAATAATCGTATTCTTTGTGTGTTTGTATGTATGTATGTATATCATGTACTTTTATTCATTATATGATATGTATTTTGTAAATGGCATGTGACCTATGTGGCATGCCTACTTTCCGCCATTTTGAAAAATTCTCAATTTCGCAGCCGCCATAAACAAAACATGTCCTTAAGGAAAAACCCCTACAACGTCTCTAAACTAAGATAATCAAAGTCAAAGTTATTTCGATATTAATTATCTCGGTTTAGAAATTTTTACCTAAGATATTTTTTTTTGTTCATCTCATATCGATCTTCGAACGTAGAATGTCTTATATCGATTTGTCACATTTAATTTAGACATAAGAAAATATTTAGTCACCAGCAACATATGCAGTCGTTATACGAGTATCACCTTTGAAGAAGTTTCGTATTTTTTTAAATATCTCATTCCAATATATCCCAACCCTTTCCATGTATTGTTCATTCAGTCTTGCTATGAGACTTTACTTTGCACCACTCTATTGCATTTCTGATTAAGGTTAACTGGCAGAGAATGCCACCAGGAATTAAGTCCGCCTCTGTACAACTTTACTGCAGTAAATCTTGAATAAATAAATCCCTAAAAACTAACAAGGCTATAACAAAATAGACGTTGATGAATGGAAAAGCTATTGTTTTATTTCTTATTTTATTATATCTTTTATCTCGACTTTTATTTTTCAAGAAAAAATAAACGTACCTAGCTAAAAATAAGTTATGGCATAGAGAAAAACGGTAGAACGATGTGAAACTCGTTCCCCAATTTTCTTCTTTTGTTTTTGGCTCTAGATTTAGAAACTATGATAGATTATCATTTTTATATGGCTTGTAAGAGCAGCAAAAAATACTAAATGGGCAAGCAAATCGTGATTAACAAAACAAATTATGTTTGACTAACTGAAATAAATAATTTCGAATTCTTTGGAATCCCTGGTTCTTTGTCACTGGAGAAGTAAATAAATTTTAATTACCAAGAATCTTTGTTCGGAGTACAAAATTTTAAATACTAAGAACAAATTCGTCGGAGTCTCATTTCCTCGTGTCATATTCTTTTATTGTCACCAGCGAACACCTGACCGTAAGAATAAATAATAATACAAGTACTCTCATGCTTTCGCACTCGGTCCTAAAGTGTGTCTACACATGTGCGAGCGAGAAGGCGTGACAGTAGAAGCCGTATATAAAATGGTTTCTTATTGTGTGGGTTGTGGTACATTGTTTTTTTATAAAGCTATTGATAATAAATCAATTTCATGCTTTTTTTTATAATTAATTAAACGTTTTAAAAACTATACAATTTAACTAACCTAATAGGTGTATTGATATAATTAATTATTAAATAAGTGACAGCCCCCTCAGGGCGCGCGGCGTCCGTGGACGATAGAGGGACGTTACGGGCGGAGGCATTTATTCCACTGCTTTTATAGACACGTACAAATGAGATTCCCTTCTATACTTGTATTATTAATTATAATAATCCACCTTTTAGCTATCATCGATGTTATATCATACTTTCAAGAAAGTCAACATTTACGCGATCCGTGAACCTATACATTTTAGATACACCCTGTATTTACGCTCCGCAATATTTACGCTAAAAATAGAATGATAGATGGTTGCAAAGTGTCATAAGAGAAAGAATGGTTGAGAAAGATTCTGACCTACGAAATGCTATGAATATAAATATATTTGCAATTATTATATGACAGCATTATTTGATATAGTAAGTTGAATTATTTGTAGGGTATATAATAATTATCTATACATATAATAAAACAGTAAAAGCGTTGAGTCTGTAGATTGATTTAATTTATAAATAAATAAATTGAGAGCTCTCTTTATAAACCACAGAACTCAAAACAGTTGTTATTAAAATGATTGTTTGTATGTTTGTCTCTATGTGTGTTTGTTTGAGCATCACGTAAAAACTACGGAACGGATTTTGGTCGGATTTTCATTAATATATAGTTAAGTATCAGGAAGGAATACTGGTATATATATCATCTTCATATGACACATGGAAGTTGAGTTATAGAGGAAAATAAAATAATGATTTAATAGAATTACCCAAAAACTACTGGATGGATTTCCATCATGTCGGGGCTTGTACAGGTGTTAAAAATCTTTTACAGGTGCTAAGTGCACGCGGGCGAGGCGGCAGGCAGAAGCTAGTAAATAAGTTGTTGGTTTACTCGGTCTCGGTTGGTCTCGCACCGAGCTTCCCGCTACGTGTCACTTGGTTCCATTGCTTGTCGCTCCTATGATAGATATGACCCGGCCATTGCCGCTTCAGCATGCTAATAATTCGATCTATGTCTGTCACATTCATCTTTAGTGAATGAAACTCCGACCTTGAAACAGCGACTTTTAAGTTATAGATTAAACGTACCGTCAGAGTCTACATTTTAACATACTGTAATCTTAACGAGCCCGTTTCCATCACTGCTGGACTTATGCATATTGTCTTGTACATGAGCAATGTACGGCCTTAAGCGGTTGGCGAGTCCATTCTTTTGGTGGTGGTGTAGTTCCTCAGGGCTTGTAGCAGCGGCTTTGTTATCCCCAAATCGCTTTTAATACCTACACTCACGGGAACAGATAGTGAGATGCTATTCTAAAGCCGGCCGACATTGACATGTATTTATACTTGTATCAGCCTATAACGTCACACTTCAGGGCGCAGGCCTCCCCTAGAAAATCACTGGCTGGTTTCGGACTCTGATCCACCGCGCGGGCCCAGTACGGATCACATAATCCAGATTTTTTTTTTTAATTCTAGAGCATGCGCGTGTCCTCGCGATATTTTCCTTCACCGCTGAGCCAGTGACAATTTTTACGAAATCCGTACTTAAGTATGAAACTTAGTGAACTCACGATCGTGTCAATGTGAGTCCAGGATATACTCTAGGATATCCCTAGACATAATTTTTTTTAATTATACTCTACTCCAGTCTCGCATGATAATTATGAAATATATCCCGTTTCAATTTACAGTTTACGTTGTTTGTTGGCCTATGCTAATGTCTGAGGTTGACGCGCCATTAGAAACAGCGTTGAAGATAATCCTTTATGAAATCACATTTGGTACAGATTGCTGCACAATCCTTTGTGTAAACTACCAGATAGGTGCTATATGTGCGAGGGTTCATTCCTCGTGTGATTATTACAATAGTACATACATACATTTACTACAGCCTTAATGCAAAGCTTTAATTTAAAACTTTTTTCTTGTAAACATCTTTAATTGATATATAGGCAGATAAAACCTCTTTATTGCGAGAAGATGAAATATCTTACAGATATTTTGTGTAGAACATTATCAACTTCACAAAATTATAATGTTAATTAAATTATATAATTGTAATTAATTAAATTGTAGGGGGAGAGTGCATGCTGCATCTCATAGTCGCTAAGCGCGCTCGACTGGCCACGTTACTCCTCTCTCACAGAAGACTACCTTGAAATGTACCGCATTTCCTACTTTATCGTATTTCCCTAATGTACGTACGTGTTTCTGTAGAGAGTGAGATATGCCAGAGCTCATTCCCATCCCATCCCCTCCCCATTTTCCCAAACCTTTCTCCCAATCCATTCCTTAATCTACAAAGGTGGGCAGCACATCCGGGGGCGTGCCAACGTTTGTCATTCTGGACGGATGTTGGCATATATCGCGGATGTCTATGGACGACAGTATTCACTTATCATCAGGTGGATTGTATGTTCAACTGCCGCCTTTTTCTATTTTATAAAATAACAATTCAATTTAATACATATGTATAAGTATGTTTTATTTATTTAACATGAAATTGTAAAATTATATTAACATTTCTTTGTCAGCTCACCCTCTAGAGTCTAGAGGTAGCGTCTAGGGTCTAGACGAAGGCCTCCTCCAATGTCTTTCCTATTTTTAGCAATCCTACTCCAGGTACCACCATCAATTTCGTCGATTTTATGGCTGAAACACCTAGTTCAATATACATTGTATAAATAGATACATTGAGAAAAATAACTTACTAAAATGCCTAATATTGTTATAAGAAGAACACAGCCAGGCTATTTTATTGCTCTATTGATAGATAGATAGATTTTTTATTTCACACACACAAGTGATCGCGTAATATGATTATTTCTTATTCTAAAAGTCATTAAAACACGCGCAAACAAAATCATAGCAAACAAAAAAGAATTAATTAAAACAAGGCGTTAAAAACTGCGCAGTCCTATGCGTGTCGAAAGGGTATACGTCTCAGCACAAGCTGTATACCGTACAAACAGCATACAGCGCTGATTTTCAGACGGAACAAAGACGCGTGAAACGGGTGTAAAGAGCGGTGTGCGCCGTTGAACATAATTCTTGGGTCTATAGGGTGTGTAGATAAATACAATGTAAATTATAAATTATGAGAGTGAGTGATCAAATAAATATGTGCATATTACATTACGATATTTAAAATAGAGAAGACAAACACCTATATATGCAGAGATGTAACTTATCTTAGATATAAGTATTTGAAATACAGATATAAGATACAAAATACGTATTTTCATCTTGTATCTTTTAGTATTCTTTTAGTATCTTAGTATTTTGTAAATACTAAGTTTGCTAAAATACTTTTATTAGTTACCTAAGCAAAATACGTATTTTGTATCTAGTATTTCAAATACCATTTCCAAAAGTATCTTCTATCTGATATTACTACTTTACTAATAATACTTTACTTAAAAGTATCTTGTAACTTGTATTCAGATACTTTTTATGAGGTATCTTTTACATCTCTGTATATATGTATAGATATACATACATAATATATAGAGATAAACAAATACATTTACTTTTATGCTGTAATATAGTAGTAATACCTCAAACAGTCAAATATCCGTTGCAGTACAAGTAGCCGTTAACGCAGTGGTTCCGCAACATCAAGGCTTAATGGAATAGCTACTAGTTGTATAGTTTTCAAATTTTTTTTGAACGTCGATGGGAAAAGCTTTTTAATTTAACTCTGACGCAATTTAAACTAATCGACTGTCTAATAGGTGGGGGAATATTGTTGCAACACTTGGTCGCGGTGTATTTGAAACTTCCTCTGAATGCAGCTGAACTGTTTTGCAGCTGAGCAGCTGACTGCTATTGCAATTTCTTCCAGACAACCCTCACACATACATACATATTTCATATATTTTTTGAAGTTAAATAATAACGTTGCCGATGAAAAAGCTTTGTATAATATTACAGAGATATATAATGTAAATCTTTAAAAGGCATATAGTTGGCATACGTAGGGTGAGTGGTCCAACAGTTAACCACCTAATTTTCTGATCATCATAGCGCGTAATTGGTAATTCAAAATATATAATTATCTGCAAGGTACGAAGTAGTGGTTTATTGGCTACATATTTTCATTTAATAAATGCTGAATTTACTTCAGATTTTTTGCAGATATGAGTTTTTAAAAAAAATGGGGATTGGCTAACTGTGTCCACACTATAGTACACTATTAACCACAGGGTGTTCCACAGTTAACCAAAGTGTACACATTTAACCGCTATATATGATTTATTAATTTCTTAAATAAAAAACAATATGAGTGGTATGAAAATGAGTCTTTTATTATTTAGTACTTTTAACAGTTGACTTACAACTAATTATTAGGTAACTTTATAATGGCACAGTTCAGTCTCAACATTGTTAATCTTAAAGTGGTGAATCTTTTTAAATTATGTAGGCACTTAAGATACTAACTAGCATTCTCAATCGAAAACTATCAAAGTTTTATTAGTTTCAGGTAAATTCTTAAAATAATTATCAATCGTATTTTAATCACTAACTTAAGAAGTGTAGTAACAAGAAATAAATAAAGGTCTAAACCTTTAACGCAAGTTTCACAGGATTAGTTATTCGCAAGTTATTTAATATTAAATGATCTCAGTCTCAACAAACTTATTCTAAAATTAGTAAAGTCTTAGTAGGTTTTGGTAAATACTTAAAATAATTATCAAATTATTCGTATTTTTATCAAAAACTTAAGTATAATAACAAGAAATAAACAAATATCTGAACCTTTAACGTAACCTACGTTGTCACAGCATTAGTTTTTCTCGGTCTCACAATATTTAATCGAGAACTATAGTAGGTAAGTAGGTAATGAGCTATATATATATATAAAGCTTTGTTACAAATAAAAACCTTAACATTTAACGCAGGTTCAAGTGAGTCAAATCAAAATATACGTCAAACAAATAAGACGCTTGCCTTCGGCTGCTGCCAGTAATTTTAGGATTTGGTAATATATATTTAATATCTTTTGCCTGTACTCCTGCTGTATCAGGTTCCAGAGGCTCACAAAATGTTTGACATGCTCTACTTTTTAGTCTTAAGAAACTCACAAAAAAGTCAGAATCGTCTTCATCATCTATTGTTTCTAAAACTTTCGCAACGTAATAGACAGAGGTTTTCTTAAATGGAAATAATACGATGACATATTCTTGCTCTTTTGGATCTCGTAGTAAAGGTAAAAAATTACCGTCCAGTATAATTCTACTTTCCTCATCCTCATGTTCATTTTCACTTATATATTCTTCTCCACCAGACGACGATCCACTTGCTACAAAATCATTTTCATCTGAACTGTCATCACTTTCTATAATATCTTTTTTTCTTTCCTTAATGGCTCTTTTATTCTTTTTACTTGACTTATTTTGGGTTTTAACACCTGTGAACAGGTCTTGCTTTGCTTTTTTAATTTGTTTTTTGATTACTTTTATTTTCTTTGCAGCAATAGCATCCTTTTCAGGCGTATCCGTAGCGATCATGCTTTTCCCAGGAGTTCTACGCTTTTTTGGATCACGTGGTTTCGCTTTTATTGGTGGCATAAATTCCTTGGGCGAAATAAACTTTGACGGACCGGCAGCTTCTATTATACGAGGCGTGATATCTTGGTTGCCAACTTCTTTAAGCACTCGTGATAGAGCTGGCGAATGGAAAACTTCTATTACTGGAGGTGTGATATCGCTATCAGGGTTTCTGGACAAATTTTGTTGCAGAGTAACATTCTCACGCACGGGTAATGGATCTTGTAATTCGGGAGCTTTAATTATTGGTAGTGTGGTGTCGTCATCATGGTTTCTTGGCAAGTTAACTTGCAGATCAACATCTTCATGAACTAATAATGAAGCTGGAAAATGGGGAGCTTTAATTATTTGTAGTGTGGTGTCGTCATCATGGTTTCTTGGCAAGTTAACTTGCAGATCAACATCTTCATGAACTAATAATGAAGCTGGAAAATCGGGAACTTCAATCATTGGTGGCGTGATATCGTTATCTCGACTTGTGGAACCAACGTTCTCAAGAATAGAAGGAGATGTGGAAGACTTTTCTCGTTGATCATCAATTTCTTGTACGACCTGTGGCCTATCTGTTACGGTACTAGGCATGAAATCGACTTCCGTAAAAATGCAGTCATCGAATGGGAATATTCCAGTTTTCTTGAACGCATTTACTATGTTTATCGGAGTCATAGATTTCATGTATGCAGAACCAACACACTCAGCAACATTGTATATAGTTAGAGGTTGTCCTGGATGTCTCAATAGCCATGAATCTACAGCTGCATTATAATACGACTTGAATGGGCCGTTTAATCCAACATCAAGTGGTTGAAGTTTGGCAGTAGTATGCGGATGGAGAGTTAAAACAGTGACACCCGAAGACTTAGCCAGATCTAGCGCTTCAATTGAAAGATGGCTTTCGTGGTTATCCATTATTAATAGCACAGGATTTTCTTTTGAGGCTGAAACATGCTTTATAAAATGTTTTATTACATCCACGAATATTTCAGCATTCATCCACCCAGAAGCTGCAGCTAAGCCTAATGTACCCGGTGGCGCTCCATGTATCATGTGTGGTTGAAACTTTTTTCTCGGAAAAACCATAGCCGGTGGCAAAGCTTGGCCAGTCGCACTGACAATGCAACATGTTGTGACTAAGGTACCTCTTTCGCCACTTGTAACCTTTGCTGTATTCGTGCCTCTTCGTGCTAGTATTTTTCCTGGTCGTTGGACAGTTGTCGTTGAAGTTTCATCCAAATTGTACACTCTAGTACCATCTGCAAAGCTCGGATGCCTTTCCATAACTGATTTTAAATTTCTAAAAAATGACTCAATGTTGTGCTTGTTGAAAGCAGTTGCCCGGGCTAAGCTACAGGCTTCTGGCTTCTTCAGTGAAATTTCAGGATGTCTTTTCCTGAAGGAACGCAGCCATTCAAATCCAGCCATTTCTGAATCTATCCATGATTGTGGTATTTTTAAATTGTTGGCTTTCGCCATTTGATAAGCAACGCGTCGGCAATCTTTAGTTGTTAGTCCGTAAAATAATTGAGCACAATATTCAATATAATCTGATAATTCTTTTTCTTGCTCTGTTGTAAAAATCTTGTTAACTTCATAATTTGGTGTTAAACGTACCTCTGGATTTATTTTGATTTTATTCACATACAATCTGACCGTCGGATATTTAAGCTGGCATTCCTCGCTTGCTTTTCTTATACTCATCCCAGATTTCACCAGCTGCATTGCTTTCCTCATAGCATCTTCAGTATGTCCTCCTCGTTTTCTAACTGTTGTTTTATTCCGGCCCATCTGTAATTAAAATAAGCAGGGCAACATTTAACCACCAGTTGGTACACAATTAGCCATGGCTAACTGTTGAACATATGGGTTTGGTTAATTGTAGACTACCCCTCCCCGTAAAGCGTTTGAACACTATCACTTTAAAATTATTCATACAATTGAAACCAAGCGTATGTTAATAGATGCACGAAAAGTATATTTACACGGTCAACATATACGGTTTTTTGTAATAATAAACTGAAAGATGTGAAACTGAAAAAATACTTACTTTTTTTTTAATATTTTGGCACTGATTTTCAATAATTTACTCGTAACACAACCGTTGAGCGCGTGAGCTCGCCGCCAACTGGGGAGCGGGGAGAGTAACTGTTGCGGCATCGAAATTTCTAGTATGCACGGAGCGGCAACGACGCATTTGAGAAATATGGGCGCGGATAACTGTATACGAGTGGCTAATTGTTGGACCACTTACCCTAATCAAAAAAATATTTTTATATTTTATGAAGAAAATCTATAAGATTTTGTTAAAATAAATAAACTTTGATAAAGAGAGATGTGAATGAGATAATAACGCGGATAGTCTGCTACTAACTCTCTATCATTATTTAATCATGAGCTGTGGTAGCTTAGGGCAGGGTTTCTTAACGTTTTTGTAGTCACGGACCACTTTCAATATTTCAAAAATTTGACGGACCCCTTCCAAACTTAATTGTAGGGAAAGAAAACAAGGCACTATGAAAAAAAAACTTATTTATTACCACAGAGAACGTAAAGATTATCGCGTGACTACATTTTTGAGATATTAGATAAATAGATACATTTTTAGATGGATCACGCGCAGTATTTATTGTCTTCATATCTGACATGGACTCCCAGCACTCCTGCCACGGACCCCAGGTTAAGAAACCCTGGCTTAGGGGTATCTATTCTCGACTCTCATTCGTGAAATCGGGAGATCGGGAGATCAAATCCCCACCTCATACCGCTGAGTTACTACCGGCATTTTAAAATTATCACTGGCGGTGAAGGGAAACATCGTTAGGAAAGCCGCATGCTCGATAATTTGAAAAAAATATATAACATGTGTGTGCACCATTACATATCCCCCCCCCCCCCCCCCATGTATTACGCGGGGAGGCTTTGCATTGAGACGTTATATGATCATGTCAAACACTCAAGAGCTGAAAGAAATTGGATAATAAAAATGTACGCAATATACGAACGTACCGACTATACTCGTATATCAACCCTAAAATAGGGTTTTCCGTTGTGGATGGGCTGTCTCGTAAAATTCCGAGTCATTTAGAATGCCAATATTGCAAGGTATTATAAATGAGAATCCCATCTGTTTAGAATATTGGACATATTGAACAGACTTTATTCAAGTAAGGAAAGAAATGTTTTTCATTAGCATTTCCTCGCGGCTTTGCCTGCTTGGAATTTGATTTCAACCACGAAATCTTTTGAATATCTCAAAATCGGCTAAGTTAAAAATATTCCACCTCTAAAAGAGCGGACCCGCCATTTTAACGCCATACATTTCACATGCAGAAGACAATGTGTATGAGGAGGCCCACGTCCAGCGGTGAACGATAAAAGGTCTTGAATGGACTTCACTGTATTGAATAATAAATAACCTATATATCTATTTCTAACTGAATGTTCTCTCTTGTTCCAGACACTAAGCATTCCATATCTAGTCCCTGTACTTTCACAACAATGTTAATACGAGTTCCCTAAGCTAATCGTAAGGCACAAGTTTCGGAAAGGAACCCCGGGAAGTTCACCGAGAAGAGAGATAAGAAGAAGAAGAAGAGATGGACACAAAGAACGATGGACGTACAGACGATATTGAATTGAGCGCGCAGGGAACTAGTAATAAGCCTAGGTAATTTACGTTCAATATAATAAGTCCAGCGTGATAAAATTTTATTAAATTTCTACCTGTTATGCCAAGCGGATCATTCTCACTACTTACATTACGATGTCCCACGATGGAACCAGTAATAGTTGTTTTCTCACTAGTTCCATTGATGGTACACGTGACAAAGAAGTCTCACTAGTTCCATCGTGGCGCAATGCAATGAAATTTATCTATTTAAACAGGTTATAACGCGAATGTTTACCTTTATTTATTTTACTTAATGTTTCGGTTGGATTAAAAGCTGGTTAAATTTAAAAGACGTCATAAAGGATTAGCTGGTTTTTATCCTTTATAACTTTGGTACGACTTTGGAAAATATATGTTGACGACATCTACAGTATTATCAAAGGAAGTAAACAAGAAGTAGAAAAATATATTCTACACCTGAATTTCATCAATCAAAACATGAGATTCAAATATATTTTTTTTTTTATAAAGAAGTAGGCGGACGGGCAAGCGGTCCCACATGATGGTAAGTGTTACCGCCGCCCATGGTCACCTGCAACACCAGGCGGTATGCGGGCGCGCCGCCGACTTTACAAAATCCTATTCACAGCTTTCGTCGACAATTCGAACAGCACGTCGTTAGAGTCAAATGGGTCCAATTGATATTTCGGTGCGCCGGACCAGAGATGTGAGCAGTGCTCCAAATGGGGCCTCACCTGAGTTTTGGTGAGCGTTAGGAGTTGCCCAGGGGTAAGTACCGCTTCGCTCTGTTTAGCACACCGAGCTTTTTGGAGGCCATTTAGGCCTCCAAAAAGATGACCCCTAAATTCGACTTTGCTGGAAATTTCGACACCAAGGATCGCGATATTATCCGAAATCTTAGGAAGTATGCTCTGAAAGCGAGGTGCTACGATAAAAGGGGCTTTTTAGCCGTGAATCCACTAGGTTTTGGTCTTACTGGACTTAAAATCCACTAGGTTTAAAGAACCCCAAATCGAGACTAGATCTAAAGCGTCTTCCATTTCAGACACAAGCCTGAAGCGACTCTCTTTCACTTCGACCTGAGGAATGTTGCGCGACCCCTGTACAAGGCATCCTCAGTGTTGTCATCTGCATAGAAACATATGTCACCAATTTGCAACAGATCGTTGATATGAGGAAGAAACACAGTTGGGGATAGCACGGAGCCTTGCGGGACGCCAGCATTAATAGACATGGTGTCGGAGCAGCTACCATCGAAAACGACTCTGATGTTCCGTCCAGGCAGGAAACTGGCAACCCATTCGCATAATCCCTCGGGTGTCCCGAAAGATGGTAGCTTGGAAAGCAGCATTTTGTGCCATACTCGGTCAAAAGTTCAAAACCCGGTCTGCCCAACACACACCGATAGATACCTACATGCCTCCTCACATCACCACCCTCAACAACTACAATTAGTATCTGTTTCTTTGAATACTAGAGCACAAGACCTCTGTGACCCTGAACATTTCAAAGGATGAGTTGTTACATGTTCGGAAGGTACTTAACCGAAATAGATATAAATTGAGTGGAAGGCAACCATGGCGCTATCGTAGGGAAAGATATCCTGAGGTCACCAGACAACGGGCATTTATGCCGTACGTTAAAGGAGTGACGGACAAAGTTTGAACGGTATTAAGAAAATACTCCATTAAAACTCTATATACACTGTCCTCCAAAGTAGCGAAAACCCTACGCATACCAAAGGATTTAATACCCAATCAGATGCCAGGTGTCTATAAGTTACACTGCAGCTGTGGTAGTTCGTACACAGACTAAACAATATGCACCGTAGCAGAAAGGGTGACATATGGGTAGCACCGTAACATATCGCAGCTGTAAATAATCACCAGACGAATAAATCGGCGATAGCGAACCATGTACCTACTCAAAGCCGGGATCAATTACTGGATAAAACTCCATTGTCCAAAAATCCTCGCCTGATCGCCACTATTTCTCAAGGATTGTGCGTGAAGCAATTGAAATAAAAAAAACATACAAATTTCAATCGAGAAGATGGAGATAAATTGTCCTCGACATGGAATCCGGTGGTTAATAAATTCAATAAAACTTGACGCGCGATTTTTCATGTGACGCTACTTCTGATATTGTGAATGTTGGTGTCGCAACTTTCCGGACTCTGAAGACCAAATGCGAGTAGTTGATTAAACTGATCGCAACTCTTGACGTGGACTACCCGTCTCTTCAGTCAGCTCGTGATCATAGTTGGTGTAACCCAACCGAAACGTCGAGTAAAATAAATATGGTAAACATTCGCGTTAAAGTTGGCATCGGCATTTTAATGTTTAAATACATAAAAATGCCGATGCCTAAAAAACCGAATGCAATGTAAAATTTTAATCCAAAATCTACTAAATTTGGTAACTCCGCCAGTAATGTTCGGGATAAAACAAGTCAGTACTTAAATGTAGATGGTTCATCATCATTCATGATTTAAGCCTTCGGGAAAAGATCTATCTGCATTGGCAATTCTGCTACATCCTGTGGATTTCCATAAAGACAGTTCTCTTTTTTTGCAGCGACGTAGCCGTAAAATCCGATCTGCCGGAGCGAGGGTCGTGGGCCAGCAAACTCGACTTCATCCTCTCTGTCGTCGGCCTGGCCATAGGTCTCGGCAACGTTTGGCGGTTTCCCTATCTCTGCTACAAGAATGGCGGTGGAGCGTTTCTTATCCCGTACTTCCTCACGCTGTTCCTTGCCGGCATACCCATGTTCTTCATGGAGTTGGCTATGGGACAGATGCTCACGATTGGCGGTTTGGGAGTGTTTAAAATCGCACCGATTTTCAAAGGTAAGTTCGAGTTTTGGTTGTACTAATAATTGTATATATTTAATAATTTAAGGTACATACATAACATGAAATAAATAAAAAAAGAGGAAGAAGTAAAGATGTACAAAAGGCAAGTTTATGTCCTGGGGAGATTTCTGCCAGCAGACCCGGGAAAGTGAAAACTAGGTCAAGAGAGAAAGGCTGGCGTGTGCGCACGGAAAATATGTACCTTAATTATAATAATACTAACAAAATTACTGCTGCCAATGCGGTTCTTACACTACACATGTACATCGTCCCCGCCGGCGGAGACAAGGACGTCTCCCTCACTCACCATCAACACACACCGGCTTTTAGCCAACACTTTTACTAGGTATCGGCACGTGCCTGGGCGTTTGTCACTGACTCGCGATGCCACGGTATCCTCCCAAAGCAACGCCCTAAGCCGGAGTCCATTCCTTCCTCCCGGCTGAACGCCTTCTGCGCTTGCCCTAAATTATGCATGTCCGGTGACTCTTGAGAGGCCATTAGGGCCACAAGAATTTAGCTATTCCGAAAAATAACTAATCAAATACATAAAAATATATTTATATACTAGCTGTTGTCCGCGACTTCGTCCACGTGGACTTTAGTTTATAAACACCGTTTTAAATTGATATAACTTTTTTATTTATGAACAGATTGAAATAAAACAAACACTAAATTTTAAGTGAAGCTTACCACAATACATTAGTGAAAATCGCACCCAAATCGGTTAAGCCGTTTCTAAGATTAGCGCGCACAAACGCACAGACAAACAGACAATCAGACAAAGATTCTAACAATCATTGTTTTGGGTTATATTTCGTTGATAAAGGCCCCCTATTTATATACGTATCAAATACATAAATACATATACCCAGTGCTAGTTTAATCGTTTTTTAAAAATAGTAAGAGAAATTAAATAAAATTTTAAAATGGTATCTCGTATGTGTGTATCTTGTATGTACCGTTATCGTATATGTGGTATATGAGGGAGAGCATTCCATAAGCGTTAACGGGAGCAATGTTTGGGTTCGAAGGAATATACTCGTAGACCTTTAAAAAGCCTTTAAAAATGTTTTCTTAAGGGCCTATTTTTAACAGTAAATACTGTGGTGTGCGTATGTCGTTCCGGCGGCATCCGTTGATTAATTAGTCTTTACATGATTAATTGACATTATTGATTTCGTGCTTTTAACAAGCATGTCTCGTGTGATGTGATGTGGCACCACATCAGAATAATCTAATCACGGTTAAGTGATAATATAAAGTGTATATGCGATGAGATATTACACACCATAACGTAATAATGTAATTAAATCAAATAATGTTGTAAATTTACTTTACTGACGTGTGTTCCCTTGGGGAATACGAGCTGAGTAAGCTCGTGACCACGGTTGGTGCATCCCAACCGAAACGTCGAATAAAATAAATAAGGTAAACATTCGCGTTAAGACCCGTTTAAATAGACAAACACGCCAAGTTTTTTTTTTCATGGACGAAAGCTGCAGACGAGCATACAGTCCACCTGATGGTAAGTCGATACTGTAGCCCATAGACATCTGTGATACATGCTAACATTAGTCCAAAATGACAAACGTGGGCACGCCCCCGGATACGCTGCCTAACTTTGGAGATATAGGAATGGATTTGGAGAAAGGGTTGGGGAAATGGAGAGGGATAGGATGGAAATGGGCTCTGGCACATCTCACTCACTACCGAAACACGTACGTACATTAGGGAAATAAGGTAAAGTGGGAAATGCAGTACATTTCAAAGTAGTCTTCTGTGAGAGAGGGGTAACGTAGCCAGTCGACTGCGCCCAGCGGTAGTGGGAATTCAGCGTGCACTCTCCCCCTCATAGAGTTGACAGAGTAGAATTATTTCCGCACCAGCTCTCGTCTTATCGCTCGCCACAACTCTTTATTCTATAACTCTTTATCTGTCCGGCTTTAGAATAGCACCATCCCATTTCTTTCCGTGCGCTACCACAAACCCTGAGGAACTACATACATCACCTCTAAAAGAATAGACTCGCAAACCCGATCAGACAGCGTGGTCTTTTGAGGGCCATACATTCCTCATGAGCAAGATGACATGCATGTATGTCCAATAGTGGACGAAGAAATGACTGGTTACTGTTACTGGTTACTGGTTACTGGTATGTGATCATTGTTTGAGGGTGTCAGGTGAGATCGTGTAGCCGACGTGTGAAACACCGTATGTTAAACAAACATCTACCCTTGATATAGTTGAGTAAAACATCAAGAAGAACCAGACAGCATTTCTACCCGAACCCAACATATTTTAACAAATGCGCCCGAATATTTCACTCATAAAACAATTTGACAATGGATGGCATTCAGCCACAAAGGATAATTACGGGAACCGTCTCCCTTTTTGACGACTTTTCCCTTGTCATTTGTCATCTTTGTTTGACGGAAAGTATTTTGTGAGTGTAATGACGGAATTTATAAAAGGGCCTCGTTCTTATGATTTCAAGTATTTAGAGAGGACAAAGTATATTGTTCTGTGGACTTTTTTTTGGCAAAATTAGACGTAGCTGTACCTACTTTGAAACTACTGTGATAGATCAACTTAGGAATTGGAGTGATGTTTTACGCAAATTAAAAATCTAGTAAGTTACAGTTTAGTGAAAAATCGTATTTTTATGTTTTTGGCCGGGTCACATATAAATACGTAAGATAATCGGATCAGAAAATAGGGGTACGGTTTATACGAAAATAGGCGTGGTCTTATAGTTACTTGTGCTAAATTTAATTAACTTTAGAAGGACAAACACAAATATGCTTCTCGGTCCGTCCGTCATCGTCACCAGCCTTTTTATCACTCACTGCTGGGCATAGGCCTCCTCCTGTAGGTTGTCTGATGCACAAGCTGGTGAAAGGGCATAAAACACCACGCTGGCCAAGCGGGTTGGCTAGTTCATTCCTTTAGATATGGAGTGGCTTAAGGCTAGTGGTAACCGCTTTGTAATCCCTTAGTCGCTTTTTATTATATCCTCGGGAAGATATAGGGTGATGTTATTCTAAAGTCAGTCGACACCACAAGGCCAGTTTCTTCGGTGCTATTATAAAATTTTATTCAGCGCAATTACTCATTTTTTTAATTTGAACAGGCGAATTGATTTTGGTCCTTCCTCGCTACGTGCTACGGTTTGAGATGTCGCCAATAATTTTGTTAATAATTGCGTTTGTAATAGAAAATCTAAATCTATGGAAGTTGTTACCATTGTAGATCACAAAACCTCATCGACATTCGTGACCTGACCGTTATCAAATATAGACAGATACTAACAAAACATACACTCTATCTATACACCTGTCTGTTACAGGCGTTCAATTTCCTGTTGCCTCTACCCCCTGTCGTATCGTGCGTTGAATGTTGATATTTTTTGCGTGACAGGAGGAAACGTTTTTAGGGTGGGTAGGAGAAAATAACTAAACAGGTTTATAAAAAAAAGCCGTCTGTCAATCGACACCTGTATACGCAATTTTTCGCTGTGCTTTCATCATCCAATGTGATCCCTAAATATTTTATCTGTGGACTTTTAGATTAAAGGACTTGGGCAGTCTCCTTCCAGTTCTAACGACTGCACGCTGGCTGCACGCTAGCTGCACAAGCAGTTGTGATGCAATTCTAATTCAGTTGGACCATCTGTAACATAACTGTATTAAATCTGCACAGCAGCTGGTCAGATCTTCACTGTATCAAACTGCACTTTTGCAGCTGGGTGGAAGTCCAAATTCAGTCTATCTGTATAGGCTCTAATAACTACTTAAAATGTTTATATGTATATCGGTAATCAAATATATATTGGTTTTGATAAAATTACTGAATATTCAGGCATTTTTAAATCAATGTATGTCAATTTTCAGGAATTGGATACGCAGCAGCGGTGATGTCGTGTTGGATGAACGTGTACTACATTGTGATCCTCGCCTGGGCCATCTTCTATTTCTTCATGTCCATGCGCTCTGGTAAGTGCATTCATGCCTCCAAGCAAAATGTGGTTCGAGTCATCTAAACCAGTCGTCGTTTTTGGAGGAGGAGAGTGCACGCTGCACTCTCGCAGCCGCTGGGCTCGACTAGCTAAGTTACCTCTCTATCCATATCTACATCAGACTATAATACATCAGTCATCAACTCATCACCGACTCGTGATCCCGCCGTACCCTCCCAAAACAACGCTGGCGGAGGTCCGTGTCAGCTCTTAGACTCATTATACCCCACATTTTTTTCTGGCTGAGTGCCTTCTGTGCTCGCCCTAAACTGAACACGTCCGGTGATTCTTGAAAGTCCATATGAATACAGTTCGAAAAAAAAAGAGTATTGCAACTTATATTAAGACAAAGATTTAGTCAAGGGCAGTACCCATGAGATGAGCTGTTTGCCTGTTTACCTTCCAAGAAATCAAAAAGTTCCAAAAATATATTCAAATATAATTTCATGTTTTCATAAGTAAGTTTATGATTATAGTTATCCATTGACAGATGTACCATGGAGAACCTGCGACAACTATTGGAACACCGGTTTCTGCGTCAACCCTTACGACCGAAAGCATCTTCAGTGCTGGACGACAGAAGACATGGACAGCATGTGTAAGCTGAACGGGACGGCTGTCAGTAAGGCGGCCCTCTCTGATCCCGTCAAGGAGTTCTGGGAGTAAGTATGATTCATCTTTGGTAAAGTAATTCCATCTACGGCTGAATCTATAACTTTTTTACCTGTACAACTCATTTCGGTTCTGTGCTGTTCTCGTATAGTATTTATCACTCTAAATCATAGATTTCCAACTAGATTATTAGACTCTTTATTTATTAAAGGCACACTAACAGTGTACAAACTTAACGGTAACACAAAATTATACATATGCAATAAATACTGACTTATATGATATTGTAACTGATATTATATTAAGAACTATTCAGTCCGAGTTTCATTGTAACATTTTTCAATTTAGATACAAAAGAACTATAGTAACTATAGTTAAAGATGTCTCCATAAGTATATTCATTATACCTGAGGCACAAATCACTCCATTGATCATTAGAAATTATTAAATTGCCCCATTTAATTCAACTTTCAACATTTTGGGACGGGGTACTGCCCCCGTTGAGAACGACAGGTTCCACGTGATGAAATTCATATAATCCATTGACATTATCCATTGAACGATTTCCAGGGGTATCTATTCTCAATTTACACCCGTCTTCAGTTACTCCTTTTCAACACTACAGAACTTGCACTTATGTTCAGATTTAGGTATTCAATTATTAGGTACTACTTCGGCGACGAAAGAAAACATGGTAAGGAAACTTGCGTAGGTACCCAAAAATTTTCAAATAATTGGGGTTGTTATGTGTCATTCACGTCTAGCCATATCGAGCTTATGTAATCGATTACGGCTCTCCTCGTGTTTACAAGAGAAAACCTGTGACTACAGTGCCACATATGAGTATGTAGACCCAACCAGATGAAGCAGACAGCTTTGATTTTTGATGTAATTGGAATGAATCGAAATATTATTAATTGCATGTTCCGGGCTACTTGGCCGAAGTATTCTAGCCCGGAAGCCCGGAAGATTCAATTAATATGGACACCGGCCGAGAAAGCCTACACTCCTTATGAATCGAAATATTGTTCTCTTGAGATGCTTACTACAAAGGCATACCTACCACACCAGCAGCCTATATATGTCTCTCCAGTGATGGATATAAGCCTCTGTCAAAGACCGCCATCGCACACAGTCCTCAGCTCACAGTCCCGGTGTGTTGCATCTATTCCAATACTTGTCTCCCTCGTTGGTTATCGGTCGGTTCTGCGGCAGACATGGCCTGGTCACTGCCACTTCTTTGAGTGATGTTACCAACTTTCTTCGTCGAATTCCTTCGTTTCGAGCACATAGATCTCTACATCATTCGCTGTGCAACTAAGACAATAATCTAAAAACAAAACAATAATCTAACTTGATATATTTACTTAGAAGCAATGGACTTTAATTTTAATAAAAACGTTGTACCTAATGTTTGTGTTGCAAAATAAATTTTGTATCACATAGTTAAGTAGGTAGTCTTTTCAAATGAACAAGGTATCGGTGTGACAGGATCTCATGAATAATAAGTGAAAGCAGTTACGGCATTCCGTTTCTCCCACCCCGGTAGAAAAGGTTGAAATTTAATAAGAATTCTTTCTTTTAAATTTTTTGGGGGTTTTGCTAGTACAGTTGGCAAAGAAAAAAATATACTTTAGTTGTACACAAGGCAAATTATACAAAATACATATAATCGTGAAATATAGTGAACTATTAAGTTCAGTACTGTGAACAGTTAAGTTCAGTGAACTATTAAGAACTATTAGTTTACTTGGAACTGGGTCCATTAATCGAGGAATTTCTTATGAAGACAATTAATTTTTGAACTATAAGATACATACAACTTTTCCGTACGCACTATGGCTGCCTTTTTGTCTTGACCTATATGTCACTTTTCCAGGTCTGCTGGAAGAAATCTAAGCAGGAGATAAGTTTGCCTTTTGTACATTTTTTCTTTTAGTTCCTTTTTATTTGTTTCATGTAATGTATGTACAATAAATTATTAAACAAATGCATGAGACTAAATAAAGCATGAACGTAGCCACCGAAATTGTTTCTAACAGTTATAAATATCCTTTTAAGAAGATTTTGAAGACCTGCAATGGCAGAGATCAGAAATTTCTGAATATCCATATTGTATTTCTCCTGGCCTTAAAATGTTCTCCTGGTCACCACTAAAATGATGTGGAAAACTAGTAAGAACGACACTGGATAAACTGAAGGGAATTTGGCCCAAAAATAGTTTGGATCTATAGTTCTGGTCTACTTCGTAGAGAGGCTAAATCGCCTCAATGAAATTGAGGATGGTTTGGACTTTAAAAAGTCAATACTGGTGATCACGTTAAGCTCAACAGATTTTGTCTATTTTTTTTTAAATCGTACATATAATAAGATGTGTATGTATGTATAGGAGAAAATGCTTTATAGCAGTAAGTACTCCTTTTATTGAAACAATAAATTGTAAATAAATAGCAAAATCAATTTTTATTGGTCAATTTCGTGAACTAAAAAAATGGGACCAAGAATACTACCTTGTGGCACACCAATAAAATTTACATTTTTGTCCAGACGTCGTGCCCTTCAAATATCAAGCGGTATAGAAGAGATCGGCAACATTCGCTGGGAACTTGCTGGTACCCTGCTGCTCGTGTGGGTGCTGTGTTACTTCTGCATCTGGAAAGGTGTACGGTGGACCGGCAAAGTGGTTTACTTCACCGCACTCTTCCCTTATTTCTTGCTCACTGTGCTGTTGATTAGAGGTGGGTAAAATATTAGTTACATATTTAATTGCTCTTTTTTCTCTATTTTCTCTTCTCGTGTTCTTGCTATTTTTTATGATAGTTCACCTTTTTGACTAGACTTTATGATGTTTGAATAATTACCTATATAATACATTTTCCGTCTACAGACATTGAATTTTTTTTATATCATCTGGATTTCGCACAAGTTTTCTTAAAAGTGGAATAACAAATTGTATCGATAAATATATTTAATTTAATTGCCAACAAAAAAAGATGAATACAGAGACAAAGAGAAATTTTAATCGTAAAAAACAAGTTTTAATGTGACTAAATTATTTTTTATGGGCGTTATCAAATACACAAATACCAAATACACACAATACACAAACTCCAACTTTAAATTTTCATACTAAAAATCCCATTTTAAACGACATTTCATAATTAACACCAAAATCCCGCGCAAATTTCGCTGCAATACACGAGATTATTCTTGTCAGCTCAAATACGTCCATATATGCCGGTTGCACGATCGGCGCTAGCGAATCGCGTCCCGCATCCCGCGCGGGATTCGCTTCACTTTGAATAGTGCTTAATTAAACGAGTAGGTATAAAAAATAAACTATGCTTGTTTGTTTAAATACTTTCACGCATCAATGGACGGAAGAATCGAGCTGTAATTTTGCATGAACTTTCTTAGGGATCACTAAAAGGACATAAGCTACAAAACTTAGGCCCCCGAGGTATAGTGAGCACGCGGATGAAACCGCGGGAAACAGCTAGTTAGATATATGGTTGTTTGTAACAAATTAAACGATTTTAGCTTAAATGTAATAGTAATTACCTATATTTAGCCGTAATCCGAAGCGAGTAATTTAAAAAATATCTTTTTAAATAATAAGTTTATTTTATTATTTAAAACGTTTATTTAATTATTTTAATTTAACTTCCTAACTAAGTAGATAATGAATTGGGATAACTATGATGTTCATAGTGAAGGTGTATTTTTATGATGATAGGAAAAATAATCGAGTCCGAAAAATGTATTTGTATATCCTCTGCTCATTAAATCAATTATATCATGACTTGAGTCGAGGATTTACCTGTTTTTCCTTTTTCCAAAAAATATCGTGGTATTTTCAACTCACCCCTATTTTACCCTGATTTAGTTTTGTCCAAGTTTCATCTCCTTTCCTCTTTCAGCCACATATTGTTCTATTAATATTTATTCCTTATTTATATTTATAATTTTCTAGGAATCACTCTGCCCGGTGCAATGGAAGGCATCAAGTTCTACGTAATGCCGAACATGTCGAAGCTTCTAGAATCCGAAGTGTGGATCGACGCCGTCACGCAAATCTTCTTCTCTTACGGCCTGGGCCTTGGCACTCTCGTCGCTCTTGGCAGCTATAACAAGTTTACTAACAACGTTTACAAGTAAGTATAGGTTTATTTTAGTTAAATTATAAGTTATGCCCTTTAAATGCAACGAAACTGCTCTCTACTTATCTTAGCTCTTCGTATCAAAACATCAATTGACTTATTTACCTTTTTCCATCAAGCTCCTTTTTTTGGTCATTTGCTAGTGTTAGTTACTCTCCCTTAATGTTGTATTGATGAAAACTGCCCTCCAAATATCATATTACTTTCTATGGCCACAGAACATGTTTTTTATACAGAAAGAGATGGTGGTAGATGAGCAGACAGTCCACCTGGTAGTAGAAGCATACTGTCGCTCATTGAAATCCGCGATACATGCCAACATCAGTCCAGGATAATAAACGTTGGTACGCCCCCGTACGCCTATCTTTGGAAATTTAGGAATGGATTTGGAGAAAGGGTTAGGAAAATGGGGAGGGATAGGATAGGATGGGATGGCAATGTAATGTAATTAAGAAAATAAGATAAATTGGGAAACGCAGAAAATTTTTGTTTAGTCTTCTGTGAAGCAGGTAGAAGAAGTAGAAGCAGAAGAGAAGTTGCCAAAATAATAGCTAACTTTAGACAGGAGACGGCATGCAAAAAAGTTCTAAATACTCGTGCTAAACCAAATACAGAAATGTCTTTCTTACAGGGATGCCCTGATAGTGTGTTCAGTGAACTCCAGCACGTCCATGTTCGCCGGTTTCGTGATATTCTCCGTGGTTGGGTTCATGGCTCACGAGCAGGAGCGACCTGTCGCTGAGGTGGCTGCTTCAGGTAACATATGAGATTTTTCAATTTGTTATTTGGTTATTTTGAAAAAAATAGTATCGATAGCACGATATGTTTAAAAATGTAGTGTATTTCTGTGAGTTCCAATAAGAGTTCCTTCGAAGAGCTTGAACTACTTGATGGGTTTGGATGATTCAAGCGCCACTTAATTCGTAATAATTCCATGAGTGTCTTGGGATATATTATTATGTAACAAAAACAAATTTTACTTTAAAAATGTCTACGTGAAGTGTGGTGGCCGGAGCATAAAGGAAAACGTTCCTATTAAAGGTCTCCACTAATAATTTCGACGCATTGTACCGTGGCGTCCGTCTGCGTTAAACCCTTTAATAAATAATTATTAGCTATAAACTAATCATATACTCGTACATTAAGTTACTAAAAAAATATCTTTGTATAGACTCGCACTTCTGGAAACTTAACTTCTTTTCATTTTGTCTTTACCTATCAATTAACTTAAGATAACTCAAGATACCTAATCGATCTGTGAAATAAAATTCAAAATATTTTGAAACAATTTTCAAACAACAAGATACAGAACTTAGAAGTCGCAATACAGAACATTACAGCCACTTATGAAGAGGCTTATAATATGGCGTCACACACAGTCTTTATAGTTTTCTAATTCATATTTACTTGTTTGATGTGTAAACAAAAATTAGATTCATTTTTTTCTGTTTTCCTTTAAGGTCCTGGTTTAGCCTTCTTGGCTTACCCATCAGCAGTACTTCAACTACCAGGAGCTCCGTTATGGTCTTGCCTATTCTTCTTCATGCTGCTCCTCATTGGTTTGGACAGTCAATTCTGCACCATGGAAGGCTTTATAACTGCTGTGATCGACGAGTGGCCGAAACTACTCAGGAGAAGGAAGGAAATATTCATTGCTATTACCTGTATGATATCTTATTTGGTTGGCTTGTCTTGTATCTCTGAGGTGAGTTAAGAATATTTAGTATATATGTCGTTATTTAATATTTTACTCAGTAAATCTTAATTTTAATTTTTAATCTTATTTTTAATAAATACTAGCTGTGCCCGGTCACGCTTTGCTGTGGCTGCCCAACAGATGGCGCTTACCCAGTTTTTACCTGTTTTTGGGTAAAAAGCATTTATGTTTAAAATTTCAATATATTTCTAGATTAATTTTCATTTTTTTTCGTGAATTTTTCAGATATTTTAATAGTTATTCTGATATTCGTGGCGGAGACGAATCCAACAAATCAGAGATCATTAAAATCGGTCCAGCCGTTCTTGAGTTATAAATGGTGTAACTAACCCGACTTTGTTTTATATATATATAGATTGGAGTTAACATTTTTACATATGTGAAATATATGTAAAAATCATATTTGGATTCAGTGAGAGACATGGTGGTTTTCTTTACTATTAACCCTTTCCCTGCCGGTATAAAATATATTTTTAATTGCGTATTGTCTGTGCCGGATTCCTATATTTACGTATACATATTTAATATGATTATTTTATGAAATTACCTTTAAATACGGGTCTGGCATTGCCTTAAATTTAAAGGGAAAGCTATATTTTCACCTGTAAAGCTTTTTCGCAACCGCTTTTGTCATCAAAGCATATCATCACTCATCAGTGACTTCATAAGTTTAGTGTTTGCAGTAAAAAGTTGTATTTCTTTTACATTACTACCTTTCAAATACTGTATTCCTATAAATGTCAGCTAGAACTGTTTGGCATAGAGAGCCCCTTAAAAAACGTAGTTGTCATTTGTACTTGATTGACAGCTACGTGTACGTGTACGTAGCTTGGCAAGGAAAGGGACCTTTGACTTTCAATTCTTCTCTTTTGTATTAATGGCTCTATTGGAACAATACTTAACTCTTTAGAGTATGACCAATTTTAAATTCATAAACTTCAAATAAACATTAAATCATATCATTTAGATATTTGTCACACTTTTCGAAAAGACAATATTTTATTAGTAACATTGGTCTTTAACGCAATTAAATTTAATTAATATTCAAAATAAAATTTATAACCAATTTTTGTGTGAGTTTGTTGTACGTCTGCTTGCTGTGCAAAAATAAGGTCCAGCGTTTGATTTTTGATCAGATAAACATTTTTATTGATCTCGATTGTTGTGTTTGTCTTTGTGTGCTGGACCAACCATAGACATTCTAAATATATCGTTAAGTGTGGCTTTCCTTTATTAAAATTTAAGAAGTCATCTTGTTTCAGGGCGGAATGTATGTATTCCAAATCCTCGACTCGTATGCTGTGTCCGGCTTCTGTTTGCTATTTCTTATCTTCTTCGAATGCGTCTCCATATCGTGGGCATTTGGCGTCAACCGGTTCTACGACGGCATCAACGAGATGATCGGTTACTACCCGACTATCTGGTGGAAGTTCTGTTGGGTCGGATTCACGCCTGCTATCTGTATTGTAAGTTATTTTGATTTACAATTTTTGCCATGCCTTTTCTTCGTTTATTTATTGGAGGAAGACATACATTTAAGTTTGGACTAATTAGGTTAATACAATTTTTAACCAATAAATATAAACCAGAAAAGTCTCCATTTATTTCGCATACTTTGTTCTTTATAGTAATCGTAACTGTTACCGGCCCTTTTTAAACATCCACTGTTGGACCCGGGCCTCCTCATGCACTTTGTCTCTAGCACAAAATGTGGTTTGCTTTTCTAAAGTCGGCAGACATCACAAGGCCTTTTACAGTAATTAAATAAGGACGGCAGGCAATCTTCGTATTGCGCAATCATTAAAACGTGATTAATTAAAAAAATAAACAAAAAATAAATTTCTAAACCTGCAATGGTAGACTACGCATCCAGTGGCGTACCGGTGTTTGTCATTCTTTTTTTTTGTGCAAAGAATAGGGCTGAATAGCAGGCAGTCCACCTGGTGGCAAGTGGATACTGTCGCTCTGCGGCATCGGCGATACATGTCCAGAATGACAAACGTTGGCCCCCGCATGGCGCTGCTTATCTTTAAAGATTTAAAGGAATTAATTTGAAGATAGGCTGGGAATGGGCTCTAGCATATCTCGCTCACTATCGAAAAACATATGTACATTGGGGTTGACAATAATAGGGGGGGAAATAAGATTTTGCAAAGATGTTGACACATTTCCACATACCGACAACCGAAGGAATAGAGATCATGTAATGGAAAGCGCATTGTGAGACGAGCTCCGGTCACATGGACCGACAACTTGAAGAAGTTCTCAAAGAGTGGTTGGATGAGAAGAGAGGGTGACCGTGTGTGATGGCGAGCCTTAGAAGATGCCTATACCAGCAATGAAGAAACGTAAGCTGATGCTAGATAGATAGATAAAACTCTTTATTGCAAAACAAAACAAGACAGTAACAGACATTGTAACACATGAAATGCACACATCGTGATCTTATCGCTAATAGCGATCTTTGACAGATAACATTTGGATAAAGAAGAAATAATACATATTTTACTCACAGTTAGATGGTGTACGGTATACATAATTACATATAATACATACATATATGATGGTATGGTTGGTATATAGAACCAGGTAGGCCGCCTGCTCGTCCGCCACCATTGTATCTGCCTCTGGACGACACAGGGAATCTTAGTGTGGGCTATAGAGTCTAACGGATATTTTCTTTCCAGAGTGTCTTTGTGTTCAACATTGTCCAGTGGACTCCTATCAAGTACATGACCTACGAATACCCATGGTGGTCGCATATGTTTGGCTGGTTCACTGCACTCTCCTCTATGCTCTGCATCCCCGGGTACATGATCTACTTGTGGAGAGTCACGCCCGGGACAGCGAAAGAGGTTAGCATTACCCGTTTTCCTTTTTTGTTTGCAGTTTACTGTTTTTAATATTATGCTTGTGTTGTATTTGATACTGTTGAGGACACTTTTGTCTACTGCGATCTCTTCAACAGATCGAGGACAGTATTGTCCTACAACCTTATAGGTCGCCGGGGGATGTGGACTGTATATATAGGGATGTTGTACAATAATAACGCCTTATTTCTTGTCTTCGATAATATGAGCAGAGCCGGGGGCAGGGGGCAGAGGTACTTGTTGTTCTACTACTTGTCCTAGTCACTTGGTTGACCGTTTGTAGTGTTCGGAGTGGTGCCGCTGATCGGAATGGCTGATCGGAATGCCGGAAGCCCAAAATGGTTCGTCTTTTATTCCATTTTGGCTTCCCCTTCTACTTTTCTACATGTGTACCCCTCCCGCTACCCCGCGGGGGATCATTTATTCATAATACACAGTTCTACATTATACACATTCTTATAGGATTCTTATAAGATACTTAATGGATGTAAATTAACCTAAGAGGGATCTAATAAGATCATGACGCTATAACGTTCGGTTTCGAGTGGACGGGGTGCGCGGTTTGCGCGACATATTTACGTAACCCCGTCCCCCGCTTCAGGACTATAAATATTATATTCGTCCGCCAGGTGGCGGAGCGCTCAGTTGTTTCCCGAACGCCATAGCGCCCATAACTTATCCCTAGCATGCCCTACTTACCCTATTCACCAATAATTATCCTAATAGGGTAATAAAAGACACACTAGGGATCATTTTAATATCAGTTACACAATACATACTCATAAACGGACATTAAACAGATAGAGTAAACCTAACGATATTAAGATATATTCATACATTTATAAGACACTAAAGAGAAACAACTATACAATCGAAACTATTATCTATACATATGCAAGTACCCTAGCTTTTTACATTTTCATTTATTCCGTCGTTAACAGATACGTCTTCTTGATTTATCTAGTATTATGACGTATAGTATTTAATATATATATTATATATCATTATACTCGTATATTATATTTAATATGTAATATTGTCAAGTTTAGAATTCAGATAGTACAGCTGTGGGAAATGGCTTCGGGCATACAATATTTATATAAAAAAATAAACAGCATTCTTACAATATTGTTACATCGCATAAAGATCTGTTTCATGCAAGCTTTTGGCGATCTCGGTTTATGGACACGTAAGGCTTTTTGTATTCCTATTTATTTTAATACGTAATACGTAAGGTGTGCAATAAAGTGTACTTACTAACTTATTTCTTTTTTTATTATCAGAAGGCGGTAGACGAGCAGATAGTTATTTAAATTTAAAATTATTTGCAAGAATACATACTTATTATTATAAGACTTTAATTTGTAGCAGTTAATGTATTCGCATACATTAATTAATTTAATGTATAAATATATATATAAATATATATGTATAAATATATAATATATT
This sequence comes from Sesia apiformis, assembly GCA_914767545.1. Lineage (NCBI taxonomy): Eukaryota > Metazoa > Arthropoda > Insecta > Lepidoptera > Sesiidae > Sesia > Sesia apiformis. Next base: position 2,173,407 of record OU611972.1, on the reverse strand, counting down.
TAAGTATAAATATTGTGTCCTTTGTTATAATTAGTACATAAAGTCACAAAATTGTAATCATTACTGATTACTGTGATTACTGTGATCAAGTAATCAATTGATTACTGTCACTGATGTTGATCACTAATTCATGTCAACATCAGTCAAATATGGCAATATGTTGCTTACTTTTGGGGATTGAGGAATTAGGAAACTATAATATTTTTAAAATATTTGTTTTACTAAATATTTCAGAAATTCCACACAATCGTTCGTATCCCCGAAGATGTTCCATCACTCCGCACCAAGATGCAGGCTGAAGAGTTAGCGAAGCACACACAAGCATAAACTGTGGGATGCACGCTTGACTATGGCAGGGCTAAGCTTAATATTAAATAATGACAATACTCGCAACCTAAAAGGGATAATTATACTAATTATACCTTTTAGATGATTATACTTTTTAGTACTGAAGTAGCAGACGTTATGAATTTTATTAGCACTCCTGTGCTAATAAAACAGCTGTCTATTTTTTTAAACTTTGTATTGAGTTTTATTTATGTACAAAAAAGTTAGACGCAGTTACGCAACGCCAATGAGAGTTATGAAAAAGTTTAAATTTCAGAGGTTTTATTCAACACAATAATTGCTGTTTAGAATCATTTAGAATCACGGAATTTAAATGATGACCCCTCTATAAGTTGTTATTGCAACATTGTAAAACAACGAAGCCGAGTCTTTTGTAAATAACTTAGAATACTAAAAATTGGTCCTTGAAATAATAATAAAATTAAATCAAAATCTTGTAATTAGACTGAGATAAAAAAAAAATATAAGTCACAAGAAAAATACCACAATAAAGGACAATAACTTCGTTTTCTACAATGCCATCACAACCACTTAGGAGAGAGAAGATAACTATTTACAGCTCTCCACTATTTCTCTATCTCATATATTCTCAAGCTCATATTTGGCTAATTTTCTAATGAATTGAGAAAAATCTTTTTAATTTTGTTTTGTTTAAGTTATGTTTTTCTCTAATTGTCAGCAATTCTAAATCAATAAGTAAATTATATCAATTTCAGAAACATTATGTGACTAATTCATGTCTTTCTCTGCTTTAAGCATCTAAAGCGGTTTTTAAACCTTACATATTGCGTGTCGTTATTGTCATTATTTATACGAAGTTTAAACGGCTGCCTATACTTAAGTCCTCAAGGATCTCAGGGCGATGTGGTAAGAGGAAGTGAGATACACAACGGATGAAGCGTTATATACTCTTGTATGGTCAATAGTGGATTTTCTCTAATTCCTATGTAAGAATTTGCATCAGGCTTCTTAACTGTCAATGAAATCAATAATCTACTAATTACTATACAAAGAACTGTTTCTATTGCTATTCTAAACTATACAAGAGTAACTGAGGATGGAATGTAGAAATTCTAAACAGTCACGCACAATTATTCTAGTATCATTAATTATGCCAAAGATATATTGAGCCAAAATGTAGCGTTAAATATTTACATGTAGAGACCCAATTATATTTTAAGTGGGTCAGAATATTTGGAAAATGTGCGTGATGTTTATAGACTCTGATCTACAGGCAAATAAATGTTTTAACTTTGCAATAGACTGACTAACCTCATTATTTTTTAGTCAGTGTACTTTGATATATTTATTGTCTGATCTGTAGATCAGGGAATATGGCACTAAATGTTTTTTGTCTCATTGTGCTATGTAGCATTGTTAGTATTATGACAATTTGTTATAAATATTGTTTCCTTTTGGGTGCGTCGCGACGCGTTCATGTATGTTTACGTTATACGCTATGTTTTTAGCTTTAAGTGTTCGATTTATTAATAAGAATATTTATCGTTAATTTTAGCGCGTGAATGGCTATAATTTTAATAAAAATGTTAACTATCTGTTAATCTGTCTTCCATGTAGCTAAATTATAGAAAAAATATCGAATATTAATAAAATTCTATCATATATATTAACTAGTTGTTTTGTAATGATTATCTCGTCCAGATATGCAACATGAATGCAACTGTAATGAATTTATTCCTTGAAAGCACTTTGGAAAGATCACAGAGTAATGACATAAATGTAAAATCAGACCATATAACCATTCTTTTTTAGTTTGATTGTAAAACATTTATAAATATACCGAAATGTATTTTTATATTTTTGCGAATTCCATTTGAAAATATTACCGAATGAAATCAACCTAGACTTTAATTATTTGTATATACAAATAATTAATATTTTTCGTAAAAGATGTTCTATTCTAGACGTTGTGATCATTACTATTGGTCAATTTTCATATAAGTGAAACTGATCTGTTCACTGTTGCTTGGCTAGTTCGAAATTGTATCAAAGTATGATGATGTTTAAACGTGTGTTGTGGTAGTGTTCGTTATCCTTAAAGGACTTACGTGTTAGGTTTTCGATGTGTAGAAAACAGTTTATAAAAATATACATATTTACAAATATGTAACATAATATAGCGCAACGGGACGCGTTAAAATTTTGAATCTATATGGTGTTTTTGGAACAATATAATCATAGTACCTTAAGGTTTATACAGTAAGAAATAAGCTTTTAAAATATATTTAACCGAAGAGTATGTTTTGTTTTATAAAAATAGGCCTAATATCTGTAAAAATATATTACGTCAATTTTACTATAGTTTTATTAGTAATACATACATAACTTTCTTATTACAGTTTTGTTAAATTATAATCCTTTGGTTAATCAGCTTTAACAGTTATTTTAAGTTGACTATAGAAATATTTTATGACAAAATGTTATGATAATAAAACATATCTTTATTTTTATGTACTCGTAGTAAGTAGCTGTATAAATATATTTTAGTCCTGTGAAATATTTTGAAAAGATTTATCCACTGTGTTCCCACCGAGACCAAATTCTATAAAAATCTATTTTGACCTAAATCTATCAACATAATATACTGTAGATTTTCTAAAGAAAATTATCCGCCTATAGTTATTGGCTATAAATTATTCTCTACAGGGTGACACACAAAGGTCCACACATCATTAGATAACAACGTTTATACAAAAAAATTTCTAGCAGAACCTTTAAGAGTATTCTCTTCTATTATGCAATAGAATCATTACTTCAAATATAATAATAATTATTTAGTCGTGTTCAAATATTATTCATCTCTATTTATACATAATAATAACAATATATTAATGTCAATTTCTTAAATAATAAAAAATAGTGAACATTCGTAGTTGTTTATTAAAAAATGTAACAGTTATACAAAATAGGTATGTATGAATAGTAACATTATTTTAATTAATGTAGTATTTACTGGATTTTTAGAACTAAATTACTTTATGATGGAAGTCAATTGTTCTCATCAAGAGACTAATTAATAAAATTATAAACGTGTTAGAAGGACATTATCAAAATACAGATTTCTAAATTTTATTGTATGATAAATATTATAATAAATGGTTTAAAATGCATATCTAATTATTATTAATCTGGAGCTCATCAGTAACTTAATTTTGTTATTATGTGTCAGTACAAGTTTAGAAAGTTACTTCGAATCAATGGTCATGACGTTTTTGTTATCTTTAAACTATTTTATCATTTCTTTGGTAATTAAGATCTGATTGTTAATAAAAAGCGTCAAAATGAATGTGCTTCCATGTGTATCTAATAAAATATTCCTTAGGTTAAGATTTAGTTTTAGTTACATATTGATCGTACTTTATTTTAACTGATTTACCATATCCCACGTTTTATCCTTATATTGGATTACATCTGACTACCTCTAGGTCTAGAACTATTGTTGTATAATAAAGTCGAATCTTACAAAAGCAGTTTCGTATTTTAATCGCAAATTATAAACTCTATAGAAATATTAAAATTGTATGGTATTGAATGAAAATTTAACTGACGTCGACTTTGCCAAATATTAATGTGTTATGTGGAGTAAATAAATCCATGAATGTATTCAAATTAGTGAGAAGAGAGTCTCATTAAATAAGAACTTATGTATCATCCATCGCGTTGTATTCGCTTCAGTTTGAATTTTAATTGGATAGTTGTGAATCTATGCTGGAAATTTCATCTGAGCTAAGTCAAGATGATTCAATTTATTTAAAATGACCTTGTTCGTCTGTCATTGTTACTATTTTAAGAGCGATTGTAACAATTGTATCAACAGTTATGTTAATGCTTTTATGAGCGACGTCAAGTTAACCAAACCCAATTTTAAATTTCATTCCAATATGATAAAGATTTAGTCTGAGTGCAGAAAATGTGTGAGCAGATACACCAAAGATGATTGAACGTATCCAAAGAAGTGTTTTGAGATTTCAACTGTTTGAAAAATGTTTATATTAGTAGTTTTTAGTTGATAAATTATTTATTTCAATAAATAGTAAACAAATTGTTTTGTTTAATTTTATCAAGATCTTGATCTGCAAACTTTTTTGAAGAGGAAAGTAACATTTCTACATTCTTCAGAAAAATAAAGGGTTTTCTTACTCCGATGATGATCAAAGATCCATCGAGCTATTAGCGAAACAAAGCCACAAACAATTGTGAATGCACTGCAAAAATGGGTTACTGCCAAGCCCGCTGCGACCGTCATCACCGTCACAATCACCAGCTCTTTTATTACCCGCTGCTGAACATGTTCCTCCTCATGCACATTGACTGTACATGTAACGACACCTTGGGCCAAGCGGGTTGGCAAGTCCACTTTTTCTGAAGTATTAATTAATTTATATACTGTATTGTACACACACATGATAAAAATAGTTACAAGAGAAAATACATAAAAAAGGCATATTTAGCGTACGTGGCTTGCTTGCTATTAATAGGAGATTTCTACCAGTAAACCTGGGAGAGCGTTAGGTAAGCAATGAAATGAGCAGACATAGTGCTTACCTAAATAAACTATTAAAGACATTGGTTTTATAATACGATTATTGCATAATAATAATATATTAGGTATTCGAATTAGTTCGCGGCTTTTTTATTGTGAAAATAATAGAGACTTTTGTGTATTACATAAATATCTATTGAACCGAATATTGTTAATTTAATTCGACTATCTTTCGCCATTTTTCTGACAGAGCCCATCGCTATAAATTTTTTGGGGTTTCTGAGCGAAAAACTGATTTATACTGGCTTCTCTTGATGTAATTTTACTCCATTTAGAGAATTTTGTAAAGGGCGGATTAAATGATAATCCGAAGGTGGTATGTCTGGATGTATGGAAGATGCATTAAAGCTTCCCCGCCAAGGTCCATCAATTTTTGTTTAGTCATTAAAGATGCATTCCTTCGAGCATCGTCGTGATGGAAAACTACATCTGTTCTATTCATAAATTCAGGGCGTTTTTCTTCAAGTGCTTGTTTCAATTTTACTAATTGCTGACAGTAGACATCAGAATTAATCGTTTGATCATGTGGCAAAAGCTCGTAATACACAATGTCTTTCCAGTCCCACCATACACATAACATGACTCTGTACGGAGTGAGGCCTGACTTTGGGATTATTAGTGATGACTCACCTCGCTTAGACCAAGATCGTTTTCGAACATTGTTATCGTATAACTATTCCGTGCTGCAGTTTGTGAAGTAGGTACACTGCAAGAAATAGAAGTATCTTTACTAAATATTTATCTGTAACTTAGGTATTAACGCTATTTGTTAGTTGTATTTACATCACTGATCAAACCATCAGACTACGTTTCTCTACTACTCGTAGTACGCCTCTACTAAATGCTCGCCACCATACACGGCTTCTCATAGATTCGCGACTGATGCATCATAAATTCAATGCTTTGACACCCCTATGTTATAGGGTTGTCCCAGTGACCTTGGGCGAAAGTGGAGGACCTTGAGCATCTAATTATGGCTTGCGGGGGACCAAGACTTCAATGACATTGCGTTCGTTTTTTTAACTTACATGGCAATTATATAATTAGCCCATTGTGCCAGTGTCACGTTTTTTTTGTAATTAACAACTCGTCACTTCCGTCGATGGAAGTTAGGAGTCGTTCAGTAAAGGAACAGATTTACTGAGGACAAAAGAGTTGGACTCTTTAGCAGCACAAGAAAAAAGTAGCCTTGTTCTTTTATTATCACAAACATTACTTAACCATAAAGATTTATAAATAAAATTAATAAACACTTTGAAGTATAATAAAATATCACTATTAACTACAGTTTTTACAATAATCAAACAAAAACTCGACTTCACTTCTCGAGTTCCCACCAAAAGGCGACCTTTCCCTGCGTTCGGGTATCAAAGTCTTTGAGCAACAGCTGCCGTACAGCTTTTGCATTCATTATTATTTGCCCCATCATTTACCCAAATTATCAAACACATTTTTTTATATAGAAAGAAGATGACAGTCGTCTAATAACTCCATGTATGTTGATACTGCTGTCCATGGACAAGTGAAACACATTTCAGAATCACATACATTCGCACGCGCCTGGATGCGCAGCATACCTTTCCTGATATAGGCGTCTTTTTACACTTTTATTGCCCTCCTAAAGGTTCTCAATGCGATTTTAGTTTATTGCAGACGGTACTCGAATACAAGGCCATCGAAACGTTGACACCTTATTGAGTAACACACTGTAAGATTTCCACGTTTATAAAAGAGATTAGTACGTGAGAAATTGTTTGATTAAGCTCTTAGTTGGCAACAGTTCTGTGCCTTTTAGCAGCCATACGCGAATTACCAATCGATTTTTGTGTGGTTATGTAATAGGTTCCAAATTACACATTGTTTCTGATACTAATGAATTTGCCATAGCATTGTCGGTATTAGCATCGTTATAAAACATGGCCTACAATGAAATTATTCTGCGTCAAAGCATATGACCGTTCTAGAGCATTTAAAATGAAGATTTCTTCATTCACAACGCTGTTTACTATTCTTTATTTGTTATTATCTTTTTCAAGGTCACGCAATTTTCTCCGTATTACATCTTGGAGCTTAAGATCAGCAACAACATAATATTTCAAAGATCCTCTACAAAATAATTAAGTTTTTAGAGCGTATAAAAATCGGACACGACAATTGAAAATCGATCATTCATTGTTTCTATCCTTTACTCTACCCTACGGTAGCAAAAAGATCGTTTATAAAATAGTCGTCAAGTGCGTTTCGCCACGGAACCATTACTTATGTCTGTGTATAAAGAGATTAAATTATTATTAACTAGCGGAGCCGACAGACGTTGTCCTGTCTATATTTCAATAAGTTCATACAAAAATCCCATAGAAAACAGCACTTTCAGTTTTTCGCAAATTTTCCACTTTTCCGGGCAACTTATCCAATTTTTCTTTCCCTAAAAACCTTATTCGGACTATTGCGAACATTTAATCGGTCCAGCCGTTCTCAAGTGATGCGCTTACTAACGAACAGCATTTAATTTTTATATACATAACCATTGTGGTTGTGAGAGTACAATTTTGTCCTTAACCCGAATCTATCCTTATAAGAAACTGTCCTAAACCTTAGTCGCCTTTTTCAACATTCACGGGAAGAGATTGGTGTAATGTTATTCTAAAGTCTAATGTTATGCTGACACCACGCAGCTTATTTTAATATGGGTTGGTTGTATTCTCTAGTTATCGAATAAGCTATAAAGGTCATTTCAAGTGGAGTCTACTAAATTAGACAATTCATTGGTAGAAAGAGAAGATATTCACATCGATCTTGCAACGTGTCAAGCACGACGGTTATGTTATGTGTTTCAACATGAAATACGACAAATGTGGTTAGAATTAAAACGAATGTGTATACACCTCTGTACCATAAAAATAAAAAAAGCGTTTTACGAACATTTAAGCATATTTGGTTTTACAGCAAAGTATATAACGGTGATGTAACTTTGCCGCTCACCTTGATCTCCTGACAGAGTTATTGTCTGCCAATTTATGACTATGGAAATCAAATGTATGTGGATGGTAGTGTAGGTGCGTGTAATTAACTTGAACACGTAATATTTTCTTAGGTTTTCGCGATTACTATACATAGCAATTAAACAACTTTGAATGGTTCACCCCGTGACCATGTCCACTGCAAAGTGTTCGAAACGTCGGGATATAAATAATGTTAAATATACGCGATTTAAACCGTTCAAAGTTGTTTAATTGAACACATGTAATCAATTTTAGATAGATTACAAAAATGATTTATTTATATACGTGTCATGAAATAACGCAAAACCTGAGATGAACTTCAATTTTGGCGGGAAATTGAATCAAAAAATTCACTTTTTTGTTTGATTATTGTAAAAATTGTGTTTCTGGTTTAATAGTGATAGTTTATTAAACTTCAAAGTGTTTTTCGTGGTGTTTGTGATAATCAAATAAAAAAAATTCGTTTTTCGTGTGCTTCCAAGGAGGCCTCTTCTGTCGCTCAGTAAACCTACTCGTACTATCGCTTTACTGAGCGACGCCTGACTTACTTCGACATGGACATGGACCGGACATGGACACGTGGACGTTTTAGACTTTGAAATTGTTTACGAAGAAAACGTAACACTGGCAGAATGTGCTAATTGCACCATTGCCCTATATGAAAGAAAAGTATCGAGAGTAGATTCGATTCTACCAGTTATTACAATAAGTTTTTTTTCGTGTTCTTTTTATATAGTAAAGTAGGCAGACAAACCTACACAGGACAACAAAACCTTACATGTTTGTAACTTTTAAATGCTCCCTAAATATTTTTATTTGGAATTGTTCTATATATATATATATTAATTGGTTGACATGTTTCAGGTTTTGTTTTTTATTTCGGTAACACTAACCTATCCTAACCACACTATTGGCGGTGTTGTAGAAGTTCATAATAGAAGCAGAAGTTAAGCGCAGCATTTTTAGGCCTTTATACCCTATTTCGACTACAAAGAGAGGTCTACGCCCGACAATGAGACTTTATAAACGATATTGACTGATTTTCATACAATTACCTTCTAAAATAAATAAATAACGTCACACCAAACGGCCCAAACTAGGATTGTCTGTGTCGTGGGTGCAGAGACACACATACAAACACGAACACGACACGTGCAACACCCAGACCCCAACAAACACCTGTCTTTAAACAAATGTTTGTCCGATCGGGAATCGAACCCCGGACGTATTGCACAGCAGGCTAATACTACCGGAGGCACTGGGCTAATTAGTTGACAATATCAGCGCTATGCAAATGTTAGACGTACCTAATTTTTATGGAGCAGAGTAGCAGAACCAAGAAAGTTTTTAAGCGAATTTCATCACGCAGATTCATTATCTGCCAATAAGAACTTGCTACATATGCGTCCGATGGTCACACTTAGCACAAATGTAACTACAATTTTGTGCAGTGTGCTTGTATCGAGTGTGTGGCAATTGAATTTTTTTTTGTCAGAAATGGCATAGTTAAGGAGACTTACAATGTGGTGACAGGTACGTAACTGTCAACAAAGTACAAATTGTTGCCAACTACGTATTTATACGTAGTGTTTCATAGGGCTCTCTATGCCACACAGTTCTAGCCGGCATTTATAGGAAGGCGGTGTTTGAAAGGTCGGGAATAATGTAAAACAAATATTATTATTATTTTTTTTTTTATAGAGAAGAGGGCGGACGAGCAAGCGGCCTCACGTGATGGTAAGTGTTACCGCCGCCCATGGACACCTGCAACACCAGGGGGCATGCGGGCGCGCCGCCGACCTTGCGAAATACTATTCACAGCGCTCTTGAAGAACCCCATGTCGTAGTTTAATGGGAAGACCTCTTGAGGCAGTTCGTTCCACAGCCTACGGGTTCGCGATATAAAAAATTAATACAACTTTTAACTGCAAATATTAAACTCATGAAGTTACTGATGAGTGATGATATTCTTTTGTGATAAAAGCGGTTGTTAGAAAGCTTTTATTGTAAAAAATAGCTTTCTCTTTCAGTTTGAGGCAATGCCGGACCCGTATATTAAATTAATAAGGAAAATTTCATAAAATAATCATTACATGCCGTGTATGCGTATAATCATCTAACAGTGCTCAAATGAAGTGCAATTCAAAAGCATTTTGAAGTCAACAACTGCACTCTTGTGGAGAAAGCAAACACACCATGGCTCGGATTCTTTTCGCGTTAATTTCATTTTCAATGCAGGTGTATTTCGATTAGTCATGAAAATAATTGACAAACGATTTCTCACCAAAAACTATTATAGATATTCCATAACTAAAATTGTGTTATTATTAAAAATCTAACATTCTATATTTCAATATTTATGTGTGGCCTGGAGTGTAAAATTTTCAGTGTGTCAGTAAACCGGATACATCCCATTCCATCTCAATCCACTTTCATTGGATGAAGTAACTCGGCCCGACGGGCGCGCTCTCTACCCCTTCTCAATACCTCAAGATGTTCTCAAAATCTTAAGTTATTAGATACCTGTTTCATTTTAACATTGTCTTCAAATGTTAATTAATAGAACTATAAAATATGTCACGTTTAGTCATACATTTATTTAACATTCATCTCATACACGGCCTTCACCGAGAGACATAAAATTCGACGTTTATTACGGCGCATTATATGTAAGTATTATCAATTAGCACATTGGAAACTAGTTTCTTGTCTATGGATTCACACGTGTGTGCGAAAGAAAAAGTTCGTGTAACCGTGCAGATCGTATGTTACCTATGTAATATTATGTCAGAAAAGGAACCTTATTGTTGGCTCTACTTTCACAGATTTTTTTATAGAAAGAAGCCCACCCGATTCCTTAATTCCTTAATCCCCACACCCATTCCTTAATTTACAAAGGCAGGCGGAGCATACGGAGGTGTACCAAAGTTTGTCATTGTGGACTGAAGTTGGCATGTATCGCGGATGTATATGGACGACAGTATCCACTTACCATCAGGTGGACTGTGAACTCGTCTGCCGCCTTTTTCAACAAAAAAAATATACTCACGTTCAGCTGGACTACGCGTCTGCTACCTTATTTACCTATATTTATAGATAAAAAACCTTTACATAACATTATAGTAGCAATTTTCATAACTGCCAGTGACTTAAGAAAGTGTAAACAAACAAATCTTACTAAACAGCTAAAGATAAGCGTCGCCGCGTGTCAGAGCTAGTCACGAAACTAGTGTTTAGTGTCAGAGCTAGTGTCAGGTGGACTGTATGCTCGACTGCCGCCTTCTCACTCTATAAAATGAAAACATTACTTACAAACAGACGGTAAATTCTATTATTTTATGCCTTACCTAATCTTATTAACTAAAACCGCGCCGCATAGCATACAAATAAGGGAAGAAGTTTCCGTTTAAATTTAAATATTTGTTTTTTATATCAATAGCGGCCTAACTACGACATTATTTAATTGAAATAATAAAAAATAATTTTGTTCGACACCATCAGCACCCATCGATGTTAGCATGGCCAGCAATTATCTTATTCAACGCTTAAGCATAGCTGTTTAGTGGGGTAATGCTACCAGTACGCTGGATGTCTTGCCGCAAGATCTTTATAATTTAATAAAATTATACAAAAGTCTCTTTCAATTATACAACGTGTTTTTGGGGAATTGTTCATACGTATTTGTTAAATAGGCCAGTCAAATTAGTTTTGAGAAAATAGTAATTGCAATACACAATTTTCTTATTGGAAATGGTAGGCGGAAAAGTATAGAACCTAAAACCATTGAGTGCGTCAAAAACCTATAACAAAACAAACAATTTAAGGAGAATAAAATGGTTTATTGACTCTAGAGAAAAAATGGTAAATTTTAGAGAGAAAAGTTTCAAGTAAAAGTTGTAGATATTAAAAAAACATACAATGTGAGTTTTTAAAATTCAAGATTGATTAATTTGATGCTGAGATATATAAAAAAAACACGTTTAAACGCCACTTTTTATAATTGCTTGTGACTTTAAAAATATCATGTACAAATTCATCAAATTCTGTAAAAGAGTTTCTGTTTTAGTAATAAAAAAGTATGTTACATACATAGCAATTTTCATAATTGGGGGTCATCCATAAATTACGTCACACGAATTTCATGATTTTTGGAGTCCCCCCCCCCCGTCCTTGTCACAGGTGGTCACATTTGTGTGGACCCCCTGGTGTGACATCACATATTTTGCAATTTTAAGGGTGTAGATCGTGAAAATCACCGAAAAGAGTGTTACGATTTTTCATATTTAACCTATTTACATATGATTGATATCAATGATAATTTGTATATATTACAATCAAAGACCAATAAGTATGTTCATGCTTATATTAAACTCTTAAACCTAATAGTTGTTATATAATAAACGTCAACAAACGCACAAAATTGAGTAAAAATGCAAAAACATGACTTCGTATTTTTCAGATTTAACCCCATAAATCAACACAAATTGATAAAAAGAAACACTTTTTGAACACTGAAGAAACCAATAAGTATAGCTGTATACTTCTTTTTATACCTTTACAAACAAAGACTTCCTCTTTTAAAGCCCTAAAATCTAGATATATTTTAAGGTAAATTTTTCATACACAAATGTATGGGATAAAACGTTCGTTTCATTCGTGCAATCTCGGTGGTCTGCAGCGGCAGTTCCTTTCTGTAAGTGAACGCGACACCACGCTTGTCGGCTGCAGACAGCAGAATTACGTATTGTGAATTTGTGTTTTTTGTAAAAAACTGTAAGTATAACATTTTTATAATTAATTTATTTTCAGTTAGTAGAAAGTATCGATATAATGAATGTCTGAAAGAAAACCATGATGGAACTAGATATAAATCGTAAAAAATACAATATCTACACTAATAGGTATTATAAAGAGGAAAGATTTGGATTTTTGTATGTAACGAATAAACTCAAAAAGTACTGGACTGATTTTAATAATTCTTTTATCATTCGAAAGCTACATTATCACTGAGTAACATAGGCTATTTTTTTCGCAGGACTGATTGAATTTGAGTGGCATGCCAGGGAAAAGAAAGTTTTGTACGCATTATAAAAATATGAAAGCCAAAAGATCTCGGAATAAAATGTAAGTTCCTCCCTACTTATTTATTATCGCATTTTAACAGGGTACATTACAAAGCTAATACAATATGTCATATGATTTAGATCGCCCGATTCAGACATATACCTACAATAACATGTAAATATTGGTTTGTATTATCTATATCTATACTGATAAATAAAATTGAAGTATCTGTATGTAATATCAAAATAATGGGATTTTTAAAAAAAAAAAGGCGATACGGAGTTCGCCGGGTCGGCTAGTATTGTCTAAATATCAAATTGTGGAAGTAGGTAGGCGACAGCGCAACTTTGTCGACATACCTATACCGCCAAACAGACGCGAGGCGCCTAGCGTCTGGCTTAGGGTTGTACAAAATAAATAAAAAGTGGATAATATTGATGAATAATATTTCCAGTATTGAAAATAAAGAAAACCTTGGGGCCGAGACTCTGAGCAACAATGCTACGCGCTGTATAGAGGTAAGTTGTTATACGTAATTCTTGTAGACTTGTTACATAAATAAACAAACTACTTAGTTAGTGATGGGCGAAGACAAAATCTCAATACCTACCTATAGATTTTTCTTGCAATATTTATTATTTTCATCGAGAGACAAACACCTTAGTACCGAAATACTTCTCAATTACTTTCTCAAAAGAAAATTTACGTTCAAATAGGTGACGTCATAAAAAAACAATACCTAATGCGTAAAGAAATTATAATTTCTATTCATCAGGAACCTAATATTGTATTAATTCTTTTGCATTTTTTTAAATTTTTAATTATTTTTTATAAAAAAAATCAAGCCATTATCTTTCTTTACAGGAACTAGTTATTGAAAACGACCAAGAGGGAAAGGTGGATGAAATGGAAGTTGGGCGTAGAGTTGTAGACGTTTCTTTTTTTTTTAAAGCTCTTCAGGCCATAGGGGACCACGGTCCAATGGATTGTAAGTTAAGTTACCTCAGTATAATAGGTGAAGTAAAAGTTGGTCTGGACTCAAAACTCATCATGAAATGTAGTATGTGTAGTATGAAATTTACTGTGTGTTTGATTGAAAAGAAAGAAGATAGAATGGAAGTGAATCATCAAATTGTATCTGGTATCATATCATCTGGTGGGAGCTACTATCAGTTAAAAACATTAACTGCCGCAGTAGCCCTACCAATCATGTCACCTTCATTATACAATGAAATTAATAATACGGTTTGCGATTGGTGGGAAAAGACAGCAGCACATTCCATGGCAGAAGCTGTCAAGGAAGAAGCGGAGTACGCAGTGTCTATAGGTAGTGTTGATAAAAATGGTACACCATTAATATCTGTTGCTGTTGACGGTTGTTGGAGCAAGAGATCTTATGGTAAGAATTTTTCCGCCTTGTCCGGCGCAGCTGCGATAATTGGCATTAAAACTAATAAAGTATTGTTTTTTGGAGTTAAAAATAAATACTGCGTAGTTTGTGCACGAGCCGCAAAGAACGACAGTCAGCCCTCGGAACACCGTTGTTTCAAGAATTATTCGGGATCATCTACCGGTATGGAATCGACCATAATAGTTGAGGGGTTTAAACGTTCCATTGTTGATCACGGTGTAATTTATAATAAATTTGTAGCAGACGGCGATTCCAGTACTTATAAAAAAATATTAGATTCGCGACCGTACGGTAATTTAACAGTAGAGAAAATTGAATGCAAAAATCATCTTTTACGAAACTACTGCAATAGCTTGGAGAAACTGTCGAAAGACACTAAGTATCCTTGCGAATTGCGGAAATTCCTAAAAGAAAGGTATTTGCGTTTAAGAACGGGTGTAAAATGCGCTATTAAATATTGGGGCGATCAAAATCAGTCACTCGAAGAAAAAATAAAAAATCTTAGTGAAGATATCCTAAATGGTCCACAACACGTATTTGGTAATCACCAATATTGCAAGGAGTATTTCTGTAGACCTGATACTCGTCGAATAGAACCTGTTGGGTTGCTTCCAGCAATTGTTGGATGCGGATTAATGGACGCGGTACACATTTTAAGTAAAAGACTGTCATATCATTCTAGAAGTTTAATTCATAATTGTACAAGTAATATAGTTGAAAGTTTTAACGCAGTGATTGCCAAATTAGTAGGGGGTAAGCGTGTAAATTATTCTTCCCGTGGTTCTTATGCGGGCCGATGCGCAGCTGCTGTTGTGTCTTTTAATACAGGATCGATTCATAGTAAAACTCATGAAGTAATATTTAAATCTAGTCCTAATCCTTTGATCGCGAAAGTGGAAAATTGTAATCGTAGAATCCGTTTAATTGCTAAACCTAAATTAAGATTGAAAAAGAGCCACAGCGCTGTATCGAAAGACGCTCACTATGGACCAAACTGCGAAAAACCTGATCTGAGTCCAGAATTATATGAGAAAGCCAAGTCATCTTTTTTAGCCGATTTAAAGTTGTCTTGTGCTGAAAGAGAGGAGCTTGAAAGGTCGACCCATTTGCAAAGAAGTAGTTCTGAGTGGATGAGTACAAGGAGAAATTTACTAACCTCATCATCGTTCGGGGAAGTTTGTAAAAAACGAGAGAGCACAAGTTGTGCTGTTCTTGTTCGTAAAATCGTTTATGGTAGTAATATCTCCAGTTTGCCTGCTGTACGGTACGGTATCGAAAACGAAGAAACCGCAATTAAACAGTTAGAAATTCAAGAGAATATTAGTATACAAGGTTGCGGTTTGTTCGTCGACGATCAATATGAATTTCTTGGTACTACACCAGATGGCATTTATGCAAACGGTTTAATTGAAATTAAGTGCCCACATTCTTTAGCTGGCATGACTCTTGATGAAGCAATGGCCAAACATACCTTTTGGGTTAAGGACAAGGCTTCCAAGGGTTATGTCATAAATAAAAATCATAACTGGTATTTCCAAATTCAGGGACAGGTACATATTACTAAAAGAAACGTTTGCATGCTTGGCATCTGGTTTGGTGCTACTGTACCTATGAAAGTTTATATTATAGAAAAGGACGACAAATTTTGGGAGGAGAAAATGGAGATGAAATTAGTTAGGTTTTATTACGATTGCCTACTTCTAGAATTAGTTGATCCTCGGCAGTCACGAAGCATGCCCATTCGTGACGCGCCCAGTATCATAGAGGCTATGAAAGAGAGGAAAGAAAGAGCTTTACGTGTTATGAAAGAGAAGAACGCCTAATGATTTTGAAAGATACAGGTAACTTAACTACCCAGCCAGTCGATTCACGTAAACACGCCAGTCCAAAAGTCGTTTTAACTTAGGAACTTAGAAATCGCCTTTTGGTTTTCTGTTTTAAACGCACTTACTTATCTAGTCTTGGATTGTCATAAATCTTCCAATAGCTCAATTACTATACAATTTCTGAGTTACCTGGTGTAAAGAATCATAAAAATTGGTTCAAAAATACAGCGAATTGAGAATTCTCCTTTTTTTAAGTCGGTTAAAAGGGCTAAATTTGCAAAAAACGAAGTGACGTCACTGCGCTACGGTTTTTATTACTTACGTGAATCGGGCAGCTGGTAACGTTTTCATTCTGATAGGTTTTGTGATAGCCATTGATTTTATCATCAAATTAGCAGAAATCAGAACTTGATCCGTAATCGAATGAAAAACCATTAGAATTTTGAACTCATATTTCGTTATTGTTTAATTACATACTTTTAATTAGTATATTAATAATTTACAAACTTCTGTTAAAATTAGTAAATAAATGAATTATTTACTAATTTTTGTACAACCCTAGCACGCTTTTGAGATAGCGAGTAATGGCGACTCATATTTGTTATTGTGTAGTAAATAAATCATTTTTATACTTGTGTTTCATTTATTGACATTTTTTTTAAAACCCTAGGATTTTTTTTAGATATCGACGAGGTGATCGTAAACAAAAAGTAAGTATTTGAGTTTACGCAATAGGCACATTTCCTTGCGTAGAGATAAACACACTTCCTACTGAATTTGCAATTATTTTATTGAATGAATATTTTACGAATTAGAATAAATTTTGGTAGTGAAATTACAAATAAATAAATAGTTGGAATTTTAGGTAAGTAGAATACAAAAATGTCAGATGTCAAATGATAGAAAAACATAAAAATTGTGTCTCAACTACTCTTATTAATCTATTAAAAAGAATCAACAGCTAGTTTCCAAAAATTCAACGTTATTGTTATGCTGTAAATATTCAAGTTCAATAACAATTTCTCAACGTGGAACGTTTGTTGCAAAACATTTTGAAAATCGCGCTCTCTAGGTCATTCATCCGCCCCGTCGGATGTTACATTAAACTTTGGCGCTGCGGTCGCTCGAAATCGAGATCTCAGGCCAACAATCTACACCCTTAAATTTAGAAATTATTAAATTAAAACAACCTTATAATAATATTGATAGAGTTAGTAATTTTAAAGGTTTTCGTTACGAGTTGAAGTTTAGTTTTAATACTTTAGATTTATACAAGTGACGTCACGAAGTTTATGACTCATCCCCTCCCCTCCCCCCTTGTCACACTTTGTTGACCCCCTACCTCTCCCTTAACGTGTGACGTAATTTATGGATGACCCCCTGCTACCGACTTAAGAAAGAGTAAACAAACAAATCTCACTAAACAGCTAAAGATAAGCGTCGCCGCGTGCCAGAGCTAGTCACGAAACGTTTGCATAAACAATTACCACATTACGCGGAGTTGACAGTATCGTTAATCTTTACATGAACGCATGGAATGTGCTTCACGCACACTCGCGCAACGCTCACACGTCCAAAGCATGATTTATATCTGATTTAATCTGAGAAAAGCGACCGTGTTTATTATTACTTATAATTTCCAATCTATTGAGAACATATAATAAATCTTAAAAATAAAATAACCCCAATAAAATCTTAAAAAAATTAAACTTAATTTTTTAATCGCATTATCTTAAAAATCAGATGTATTAAACTATTAAAATCAGTGTTTCTATTAAAACAAAATTTTTAACAAATGAAATTTTAAGTTAGAAAATTGACACCCTATGCCGACGCCTTTAATTGGTCACCGGCTTAGTATGTTTAGTTTGAATTACTTGAAGTATTTTATGTTCGTGCGTAATACATTTACCTACTTATACTCGTACAGTAGGTAATGTGCTGACAGAATATCGGCGCTGTGGTTGCAAATTTTACTCAACAGCATAAAGATAACCTTTGTTGTCGTCATGCATGACACACAGCAGGAGGCTGATTAGGGAAGCTAATACAGCATTATGTTGATACAACATTTATTGTTGATGTTAACTTTATTTCTTTGTGTTGTGTAAAATGAAACATTTTCTTTCTTTCCTCTGATTCTTGCTTAGTTTATTTGCTTGCATGCAGCTTGTTGTGATTTTTTATGTTCAAGATATTTAACTTTTGCACTAACAGAAGTTTTTGAACTACCTACTGATCACTATTAGTCGATTAGATTTTTGATCCATAGGTGTTTTCTTTCGAATCTATCTAAAACATACAATACTTCTGAAACATTTCTCCATTGCACTAAAGCTTCTAGTTGGAAAAAACGGTTCTTCTGAATATCACGGTAATAGGATCCACTTTTGAAACCTCGCGGAAATAGGGGACTTCACATTACTCTTTTATATATCAAATGATTGACACTGATGTATTCATCAATGATGATTAAGTAGATCAATGATCTTCTCCAGTCAAGCGAGCTTGCACGCGTGCAAGCGTTGCTTTGATTTTACCGCAGAGTTTCTTTGTCTTTTTAATTTATTCAAGTACTTTCACCAGTTATATTAGCCCTATTTAACCAAAATAGGGCTAACTGCTAAGTTACATTGTATTGTGCAATTACTTGTCTGTGAATGTGACACTGACCATGCTATCTTCAATAGAAAAACACCTATTTACTTATAATGTCATAGTTAACTCCCGAATAAGTGCACTTGCAGGAGAACCGCAGTTAAGTGCGGTACCATGCAACGGATTATATTACTAAAAATTTTTTATTTTTTTATAATATAATTCGTACATTCTGGGAAATGGCCATATTTGGAAGTGTACATTTTGGGAAATGTTTATTATGGTAAGTGGTTATTCTAGGAACAAGACGTCATGCTCCGAAGCGCATGGGAGCGCAAGCTCAGAGAGAGGCCTATATGAAAGCTGTGGGATTGGCGCAGTGAAAACTTCTTAAGTAAATGAATATACTTCGGAGAATTGTGGTAATTTAATATATTAATAAGCATATTAATTAGTAAATACTAATAAATCTTCTAAGAACCAGAAACAACCATATCTAAGGCACAGAACAAAAGCGGAACCCAAAGAATACCTAATCCGGCCATAAAGAATTTTAAAGATTTATAAGTAAAAATAGTGGACGACAGGCCCACTCGGTGTCATCTTCGCTTAGTTGACTCCGAGTCGCATGCGCATTGATAGCGCGCTTGCTAGTCGTTGGCCACTCGCTTACGTCACCTCATCACCGCTTGAGCGCCCGCGCCCCGTCCTCTCCTTGTGCGCCTTGCGTACCCCACGCTTCCATAGCATTCTTGAGCTCACCTCGTTAACGACGAGGGAACGTCGCGTGAACGGCGGGAGGACGGTGATAGGGCGCCGTGTCGACGGCGAACCTAACCTCCTTGACGCTAAACTGAAAGCTGAAATTGAGGCGCTAAATGGACGATGACCTTTTAGGCTCATAAGCGTTATAATCATACCTCGGCTTGATAGATTTGATTATAACGGCACAGAATATTTGTGGAGTATTTCTTGAATAAAAACATATACATATTACACAAAATACATTATTAATTACACACACTCATACCTAGCAGACGTTAGGTATCTGTAAACATACAAATACACACACTCTCCCTCACACACACATTTTTATAAAAAATGTTAGGATTGCATGTTCTTAAAATAAGACAAAAATATTAACTTGTATTGTGAAATAGGACATTTATTTTGGGAAGGTACTGGCTCCCAAGATACAGATTTTTTTCTAGAGTGGGAGTCAGGGACTCATTACAAATTGTTGTATGTTTAATACATATTTGTATACATATTTGAATTTTTGAATATGGGGTTAAAAGCTCGAGTCTAAAACGATTAAAGATACGGTTCCTAAAGTTCATTGGAATTGACTTTGCCCTCGAGCGCTCATCGCTAATTTTTAATACATTTACACAGCCACCTATCAATTCCTGAAGTATGAAACCATAAATTCCGTTCAGAATTCCGAGTTTGTAGACATAAAAATTTTAGAAAATTTACAACCTCTCTCCGCCACACACAATTTTCGGCTCTTCTCATGCAGCCATTATCGGTGAACTTCTTCAAGTCGTCGGTCCACCTGGCCCACACTGCACTTCCGGGTGCGTGGTCACCATTCGAGAACTCGTCTACCCCATCAGTTGTCGGCCCTGCGGCACATATGATCTGCGCATTGCCACTACTTTAGAAGGTATTAATAACAAACCCTATGTAATGTGTTAGCTTTTTATGTTAGTCTGTCAATCAATCACTATTTTAATCAACGTATGATTGTAAAATCACATTAGAAAAGTCATATCTCTCAGCTATTCTTTTTAGGCTACTGTAGGAAAGTAACGCAATCATCTAAACATTGTAAGCATCTTCTAATACGATAACAGTATCTTCTGTGTCCACCAGTAGAGATTATTAAAATCTCTTTTGATTATTATTAAAATAATTACATCTCCATTACTTATTTAATCAAAAACATCCCGCACAGGATATTTTACTAATGTCCTGGGTCATTCCACTAATGCAGACTCCAGACAGTGGGAGGGAGTGCCAAAGAGTAGGTGCAGCTATAGATATGATACTGTTCTAACATGTAATATGCGGAATTTTATAAGTTAGAATCACGTATATAGAGCGATAGATAACGTAAGCTATCCGTCGCTGCCTGTCCGAGTTGGCGCTAAGCTCCTGCTGTTGGTTCAGTCTGTTCCGACTCGTGTAGCTGAGGCTATATGAGGTTATATTCGTTGAGCCTATTCTAGTTTTATTCTACCTCCATTCTAGCTAGCCAGGTAGAATGAAACTAGAATTCTAGCTAAATTTCAGTAACTCAGATAATTCTCGCTAGTTCGAAAACACCAATGATTACTTAATAAAAATTATGAAAAATTCAAACTACGGCCTGAGTTTTTTTAAGTTATCACTAACTCGACGATGATGAAAAACAACGTACAAAAAACCAGAGTGAGAAAATTTGAGAAAAAAATAAAAAGAATATGGGGCATATATAACGTAATATCCATCAATCACAATTGGGTCCTCGTCGTAGATTGTCACGTGAAACATTTATGTGATTACATGGTTTGCCTTTTACAGTGGGACGCCTTTTACAGTGGGACGTTATAGGTTAAATACTAAAATATTGAGCACAGGCTTTTGACCCTACATATAGATCATGCAAGTTCGTGAAATTGTATGAAAACCAAGCGTGTCGCGTCACGAGTAAATTTTAGTGATAGGAAACCACTCGCCGATGAAACGAAATATCTCCCTTAACTCGATTCACCACCATTGACCTATTTTTACAGTTGATTATAGAGCAATTACGCATTTTGTTTTTTTTTTGTAACAACGGCTTGCTAGAGACACGGACGGGTAGGAACAGACTGAACGAGTAGCGCGAGAAGTAGGAGCACCGACACTCTCTATCTCTGTCATATCTTTATATCCATTTTCTTCTAAATGTAGAGCTGTTGATCATCTGGATTAAATAATCTTTGCCGCGACAGAGACGGTGCAGTGCGCGCGCGACCGAAATAGACTGTATCGCGCACGCGTTCGTCTCGCACTACTGCCCAGCGCGCGTTTCGAATTAAGGATCGATGGATTCCTTTTTTAAATTCAAATTAAGAACATTCTGAAATGGGCCTGGCGTTTTTATAGTGGTATATTAAGACTTTTAATTAAAAACAATATTTTTTATGTGAAAATGTGGACGTATTTATCATTTGGTTTATTGTTTGTGCATTGTGTTCGTGTGTATGGTAAGTAGAAATGTGCACTCGCAATACTTTGACACTAAGATAAGACATTGTTAAGTTATTTATAAGTATATGTTATCATATCTATGTTAATTATTATTCTCGAAGATTTCATTCATGGACTGTGAGTGTAACTCGTAGAAGTACGTAGAAGTATCTTTGGTCTTTTCTAAACGCCCTGATTTGGTCTTTTCGGTAGTTTATTTTGAAATAACTAGCCAAGTATTTGGTGCGATTATATAAATTTTTGATCATTTTACAATTAAAATTCGTAAATAAATTATTTTTATTTTTACTGCAGAATATACTCCATATACTCATATTTTACGAATATACAATAATTCATATTATGCATTATGAGTTTTTTCTAACACATACTACTAAATACACAAGTTATTAAAATAAATATTTTCATTTTATATCAAAAATGTATTGCAAGATTTAGTTGATGAGTCTCAATCAATACACAATTTGAAATTATATATAGATAAATTAGTAAACGACGATCGATGATCAGTCATATAATTTGTATTTTTAAATTAATTGAACGTTGAATTAATTAATTAAATTAATTACTGACTCAGAGTTCGTAAAAATCCGATATTTATAATAAATATCAAAATATCCGATGTTTTGAATAATAAATATCGGATATATATCATGTATATAAAAGAGACGCGAATTTAATTCTGTAAGTGATTTTAATGTGTCAAAATTGTGTCAAAATTTAACAATTTATAAACATTTTATTTTATTTTATAAACAAAACAAAATAAGAGTAAAATTAGAGTAACAAAATATTAGAGTCTTTGAGTTCAATAATATAATTAATCAGTCTTAATCATCAACATTCAATTAAATTATAATTATAATATTTATTGTTGGATCTTTGGCAGGGGCCGTGATCATAATTTTTATTTACGTCAATTTAAAACCAATGAGTCAGGTCTCAGGCTCAGGTCTATGACAGGGACATCATCATCTGCCTCCCAGTCCAGTTGACTTTCGGACTCTATCTCAACCTCATCTATTTCTTATATGTCCGCTTTGAAATTGGGATCCCAAACCCAGTCCATATTGTTGGAATTCTTTTTAGGACTGGTTCAAAGTCTTGAAGATATGGATCAACTTATGGGCCTTTCTCGTTTCCTAATCGATTGCGTATCTTTGATTGCATCAGGGCGAAGGTAGAAACAATTCTTTCGAGACCCGCCGTTGATGCCACTATTGACTAGTTTTGACGATAAATATCAATTGATATAATATATTGTGATATTTATCAGTTGATATATATCAGCGAACCCTGATATGACTACAACGATCTTACATGTATAGTGATCAATGTCTATAAGTCAATTATAATAATATATTCGTTTAAGTCCAATTAAGCAGGGCGGTTTAGAACCCCTCAGCATTCGGAGAGACGTTGCGTATCTCTGTGTGTTCTACCGCCTCTACAATGGGGAATGCTCTGAAGAATTGTTTAATATAATTCCCTTCCCACATCGGGTTTCTACAACCGCAACCCCCGTCACAGAAGTGCGGTCCATCCGCATTTCCTTGATACGGAGGTGTCGCGTACTGTTCGGGTCCAAAAATCATTTTATACCGCGAGCGCGTAGGCAGTGGAACGAACTGCCTCAAGAGGTCTGTCTATTAAGCTACGATATGTGGTTCTTCAAGAAATCTGTGAATAGGATTTTGCATGGGCGGCGGTGTTGCAGGTGTTCTTGGGCGGCGGTAACACTTACCATCACGTGGGACCGCTAGCTCGTCCGCCCACTTGTCTATAAAAAAAAACGTTAATTAACTTTGGCGTGATCCACAATTTCAAAAATTGTTCATTTAGGCTCTATTATTGTCCAAAAAGTATTTTATATACAGACATTTCGTTATGATTTTAATATTGTATACCTACAATTATTATTATTATATATAGTATACGATTATTATTATTATATATATGTAGTATACAATTATTATTATTATATACAGTATACAATTATTATTATTATATAAAGCAAAGAAATGATAACGTTACTTTATAATGTACTAATGACATAATTTATCCATTTGTTTACACTCATAACACAGATCCAACATGAATCAATGTCACGTAAATAGGACATTCAAATAGGGTTGAGCTTTTCTACATAACTAAGAAACAAGACAAAATTGACTGTTCCCGAAATAAATAATGTATGTTTTATAGATAGATTTTTGAAGGAAATGAACTGAAATAAAAACCATTTTTCAAAATTATTTGAGTACATTAAATTGAGAAAATTTGAGATGGATAGTTATTGTTTACTCTCTCTCTCACATGTGATTGTGATGGTACAACTCTGTTGGTAGCGTCATCAATACAGTAGTGCGATCCTTTTGTAACTTACGTCTTCTAAACTCATTTTTCAAGATATTTAGATATCACAGATAATTTTTTAATTGATGCCCAAGCCTCAATTATTTCTTTAAATAATTATCTAAAGGGCGTTGAATATTTTAGTGGGAATTTTTTAGGTCTTAAAAAATACTAGAAGTCTTTTAAAATATTAATTTAAATGTAATCAATTGCATTAAAAGTAAATATTTTAATGCAAACTAAAAGTAAAATTTTAAATACACGACATAAGTAGTTCTGAAGAAATGTGACAACCCTACAGTTGACTAATCTGGACCGCAGTACGAGGAAAATTATAATGGTCACATTAAATCCGAAATGACATATTGCTGAAGAATGACATTTATTTATTGGCGTTTAAATTGAGATGATCACATTCTCAGGACTTTGTTATTATTTTTTTTTAATATACTGGCTAAGTTACCCGGCACTCACAGAAGTCTACTGTAAAATGTACTCTATTTCCCAGTTTATTCCATTCTCTCAGTGTGCGTCTGTGTTTCGGTAGTAAGTGAGATATCCTTTCCACTCCCATCCCATCCTATCCGTACTTATTTTCCCAACCCTTTTTCCAAATTAATTCCTAGATTTCCAAAGATAGACAGAGCATCGGGGGGCATGCATTTGTCGTTATGAACCGATATTGACATATATGGCGGATGTCGCAGGACGACAGTATCCACTACCACCAGATGGACTGTCTGTTTTGCCACTTTCATTTTTATTAAAAAAACGCTTATTAAACCTTTCTTCCCCAGGATTCGGAGATCAGGTACTGCTAACCACACAACACTGTTGTGACCATGGGGTGTGGTTATCACGAAACTCAACGGAAGACTGCTTGGATTACCACTTACCATCATCTTTGACAGTACCTGATGATATGAAGGAGGAGTGTTTTATGGTTATAGGCCAGTGTTGTTTGGAACAGTAAGTATTCAGTTGTGTAGCAGCTGTGAAACGGGCCATCTAACTGATGGTAAGTTATTATTGTCGCCCTGCAACATTCATATGCCAACCTCAATCAAAAATTGAGGCAAGTGAACTTCATTACATTTTGTTTCAGAGCTAACGAAAATTAAAAGATTTGTATAATTAACTAGAATGAATCTTTCAATGAATATAATTTGAATCGCATGTAATGATAACCTGTAAGTAGGGGGGGGGGGGCGGTAGGGGGGGGGGGGTCAATTATAATGTAACCACTACTTTTTATATGAATACTTGTTTATTATTACCTCTGTTGGTTATCCCAAATAAAGAAATAAGTAGAACCTTGAGTCGTAAATAATATAAGATTCTGCAAAGTCAGCGGCACACTCGCATGGGCATGCGAGTGTGCCGCTGTTTACTGGTTATGCATGTACCCACGGACGGCGGTGACCACTTACCAAAATGTGAATCTAGCATAGCGTACATCGTGTCACGAAACGAAGCGTGTCACATCACAACTAGGTAAATTTTAGTGATGGGACACCCCACTCACTGATGAAACGAAACATTTCCCTTGACTCGGTTCACCGATTTTGACGAATTTTTACAATTGTTTATAGCGCAATTGGGCATTTTTGTGTTTTGTAACAACGACTTGCTGGCGACACGGGTCGGCGGAAAGGACTGAACAAGCGGCGCGAGAAGGTGGAACTTAGCGCCAAATTCGAGCACGCAGCGATGGATAGCTTACGTTATCTATCACTATATCTAAGCTATCGTAGTTTTTGATGCATAGGTTTTATATTTTTTTCCAGAAAGAAGCAAGACTGTGACAGCGGTATAGACTTGGCCAGTTCGTTAAGTTGCGACTCCATACACGGCATAGCGCAGGTAGTAACTTCATTCCCACCAATAATTTCATGTACACACACAGCATTAAATAAATTAAAAGGGAGAAAAGATGTAGACAAGGCAAGCTTATCTCCTGAAGAGATTTTTTCCAGCAGACCTGGGAAAGTCAAATATAGGTCAAGACAGAAAGGTAGAAGTAGTGCGTACGGAAAATTTGTTTGTATAATAGTTTAATAATACTAAAAAAAAATGCATAAATAAATAATAAGTAACGCCACACTCACTGGCCCACACTAGGATTCCCTGTGTCGTAGGTCCGGAGACACATACAAAGATGAATACAACATGTGCAACAAACAAACACGTTTAAACGTTAAACAAGTCGTTAGACAAGTGATTATCCGACCGGAAATAGAACCCTGGACCTATTGCACGGCACTACCAACGGGGCTAATTGGTCGTCAATATAATTATATGTACATTATGTCGCCGTGGGATCACGTATTTCGTGATTTCATGAATCCTTGGGATTGTAGGTAATGTAGAACTATTTCAGCGATCAACCGTAAAAACCTTCGCGATCGATCGGTACATCGCTGTCGATTGTTTGAGCGTCACTGATCTAAATGATGGCATCATATTATAGCAATATCTAACTACATGGATTACGTATATCTAGACACAATGACAGGTCGATCTTAAAATGGAATTTGAAACGGGAGAAGCCACGGTTAAATATTAGTTGTACTTAACTTTCAACACATAAATTAGTCAAGTCAACAATGGGTCAATATGAAAATTGACCACGAAACTGCTAAAGCATTATCTTAGTTGTAATTCCACTAAGTGATAAAAAAGTCATTATACAAAACAACAAAATTCAACAAAACACTTATCTATTATTTTATTTACTTCTCGGAAATGACGTATTTGATTGACCGACAGTGCTATGAAGGGTATTGTGTTACGTGGGGTAATTATGCATAATTATGCGGTGAGTATTATGTTCGAAGAGCTCTTATATCACTTAGTGTACAGCGATGAATACAGGCTCGATGTCTCTAGCGGTTACTTCAGTTCGGGTAATTCTTGTAGTCAAATTTTCCTTCAAGGTTTCTCTGCTAATTGAACAAAAATTTTCCCGTGATTCTTCTCTAGAATTAATAGGATTGTATTTTTTTTAGTTTTAGTGTCCCTAATTTATTATTCTCAGTTCTTCTAGATAGTTTTACTTTCGTATCCTCACTTTAAAACAAAAAAAGTCAATAGCATATCTTTTAATAACAAAATAATTGAGTTTTATCGTTGGTACGTAGAATTATTTGAGAACATATAACAAAAATAACTCGGAAACTATCAACTTTCGAATGTATGTATGTAATTGTTGTATATTTCCCACCTCGGGTTTCTACAACCGCACCTCCCGTCACAGAAGTGCGGTCCATCCGCGGTGTCGCGCACTGTTCGGTCCAAAAATTATTTTATACCGCGAACCCGTAGGTTGTGGAACGAACTGCCTCAAGAGGTCTTTCCATTGAGCTACGATATGGGGTTCTTCAAGAGAGCTGTGAATAGGATTTTGCAAGGTCGGCGGCGCACCCGCATACCCCCTGGTGTTGCAGGTGCCCATGGGCGGCGGTAACACTTACCACCACGTGGGACCGCTTGCTCGTCCGCCCACTAATCTATAAAAAAAAAAAAAAAAAACTTATGTAATAGTGAAAAATAATCTGCTCTCCATACTACTACCCCCTGAAAGGAACTGTTCTATTTACCAATAACCCTGTAGGTACTAAATTTGCCACCAAATGGACTGTCTGTTCGTCCATAACCTTCTTTAAAGATATAGAAAATAAATTTGTCCCTTTACCAGAAATGCTGCAAGGCGTGTTTGAAGGGTACTTCAAGAGGGACTGTCAGAGGTGACGACAGAGCGTGTGGGGATGCGGAAGGGGACATCGAGGAAGAGACTTTTGCTTATCAACAATGTTGTAAGGTAGCTGTGTCAAACTAGCGTTATTCTAATTACATATTTTTGCGGTCTGTAACATGTTCAGTGCGGATCATCGACAATCGGCCTGGCAGGTACGGTGCTTACACCCGGTGCAATAGCAAAATGCGCTGTTTCTCGCTGGTGCGGAACGTGTCACGTAGCCATTTTTAGGAGTACGATAGAGACGAATACACGACGAATTGCTACGACTTATCGTAGGAAGTGTAGACGTATACATTAAAAATCAGGTCTTTTTCGACCGCCACGCACTGAAATTAAAAAAAAATAAGCTCCAGTGCGGCGCCAGGCCTGTTTTGGCGGATGACTGCTACTGACTTGTTGCCGAACTGGCGCGTGGCGCAACAACTCATTTTTTTATTTTATTTTAAAGATTTTTAAGATACTGTAGACTATAGATCACTTAAATCTGGGAGGCTGTATTTGAAAAGCTAGAACCGACAATAAGGTCCCGTTTCTCACATTTATTTATTTAAACTTTAGTGCACAAAGAACCATTGTATAAAAGGCGCCTTTAATGCCTAGTGGCATTCTCTGTCAGTCAACCTTTGGTTTAACAGAAATATGAAGGGCGGTGCATCGTGCAATCAAAAAAAATTACTATAAACAATACATATAATACCTAGATACATACATATAATATTATATATATACATATATAATTTATTTGCTCTTTTTATTTCTATTTCTTTATTGCATTTAATTATTATTATTTGATGAATTTTAATACCTATTTAGGTAGATATTTATTATTAGCTGTATTTACAGAATGCAGCGAAGAATCACCACAGAGGTGAGGAAAGCTACAGGAGGAATTCTAATCATATCAGAGTATCCAGAAGAGCAGAAGGGGGTAAGTAGAATAAAACTAATTTCGGTGTCATTTTATCATTTTTCAAGTTTACGTTAAGTATCAAAATTCTATCGAAGCTGATAATGACTGATTTTTTCTAAGAAATGTTTCATGGAACTTTCATTTTTTAATACAAGATTGGCAAACGGGCTCGGCCCAGGGAACGATAAATGGTCAGAGTCGTTCTCATGCAATGTCTGTCTGTGTGACACGTGCAATATCAGAGGAGATGTGGGGGCGCTGCCGACCTTGCAAAATTCAGAATTACAAAATTGCTTTCTTAAAAAGTTCTATGTCACAGCTTAGTGGGGTAATCTCAGTAGGCAATTAATTCAACAACTTTCTACAACAACGACATTGCTGACCACTCTAGTGGTACTTGACCCTATAGGGCCACTAATACAAAAAAAAAGTCATGTGGCTAGAAAGCATAATTATGATCTATTTTATACGTATAATAAAACAGGAAAATGGTGGAGTCTGTACATTCACTTATTTAAAAAAAGAAATATTAGGGTCTCTTTAGAATCTACAGGACCAAAAAAACAGTAGTTGTTTTAAATTTTTGTCTGAATGTCTGTTTGTTTGAGCATCAAGTAAAAACTACAGAACACGTTTTGATCGGGTTTTCACTGATGTATAGATAGCTAAGTATCCAGAAGGAAAACTGGTATATGTGTCATCCGGTGAACGTAAAAAATATGGAAGCAGTCCTCTCATACTAGCCACGGTTGATCATCGGCCCTACAACTCACACTAATACAAAGTACGCACACAGAACCAAAGTAATACTACACTGAACTATCATCCGCATAAAAATCAACCTTACGTGCAACAATTTGAGGTTCTTACAAGCTTGTACGCTACAATAGTTACCGTCATTTTGTTAATAAGTAGCAAACAGCTTTGTCATTGGGCGCCGCATGCCTGGATGTACTTACATGTGGAAAGTGATCCCACTATCCTTGGGATGATTATCTAGATGACTCCACACACCACTTTACCACACAAGAAGGCATTTTAATCGAAAAACAGTATCGGTGAATCGTCCTTACTCACTTGCCGTCGCGTTTTAAGCCCCGCCCACCTCGGAACAGTTTTTAAGCCCCGCCCACCGTGGAACAGTTTTCGTTGCGCCATAATCGAGCGGTGGGAATGTTTCCATGCTTTTTACGTTCACCGGTGTCATCTTTATATCATAAGGAAGTTGAGTTATAGAGGAAAATAAAAAAATAGAATTACTCAAAAACTACGGGTGGATTTTCTTCATCCGTGCAATCCACCATGTAGGTGCTTTTACAGGTGTTAACAATCTTTTACAGCTGCTTAATCCACGCGGGCGTAGCCGCGGTTAGAAGCTAGTATACTCGTATAATAATATTATGTCGTTCTGACAAAACATGTATAAATTTTAATTAAGTCGATTTATGGAAAATGAAACTTTCCAATTTGTGGTTATAATTTAGTTATTGGGTGGTGATATTAGTGTCTTCAAGACCGCAAGGACTCATGATAAATTCATTTTATACTTTTTCCAGATGTTTCTTCTATTTGCGAAGACTACGCCCCCAACGAACTGTGCGCGCACCACTGCATCCCCATACCGGGATCCTATAAGTGTGAATGTAACCCTGGATACATGCTCATGCCTGATGGAAGAAATTGTAAGGAGGTGAGTTGGTTTATTTAATCTTTTTAATCGATGTCAGCCTATGTATAGACACTTAATTATATTCTTAATTGAATTTATTCTTTTATAGGACTTATTTTAATTTAAAACAAATAAATTATTGTCTTTAAAATAAATATATAATTTAGTAGGTACTTTTTTTAAAACAGTACAGCATATATTTTTACATTTTACTATAGGTACAGCTTATAATTTATGACATCACTTAATATAATTTAAGTTTACGGATATCTTAAAATTTAAATCCTAAAATAATTACTTAATTCTTTTACAAAAAGTTAACTGCATTTACTGCATTTTACAAAAGAAAATGTGGCAGATGGGCAGCTTATTGATAAGTGGCACTGAAACCATAGACATTTGCGATACATCTATGTAAATAATATGTCTATGGATACATCAGTAATTTTTTTTAAAGAATATGGCAGACCATCGGGCGTGCCACATGATGGTAAGTGGTCACCGCCGCATGCAACACATGCAACATCAGAAGGCATGCGGGTGCGCTGCCGGTCTTACAGAATCTATCTTTCGGGATTTAGGAAGCAGTAGCATTGACAGGGAAAGAGAATGGGCTAAGAAAACAGGTGGTAGAATGATATCTGACAACTCTTATTCAGTGTCGAAACAACTGTAAAATATTTCTTGCAGGTGACGAAAAACCGATGCAAGCCGCGCAATCCCTGTCAACACAAATGCAATGACAATGGTGTTGAGGTGAAGTGCTCTTGTCGAAGAGGCTACCAGCTCATGACTGATGGGAAATCTTGTGAAGGTACTGATTTCTCTTCCAAGTAACTATGTAATTGGTAAATTTGCAAAACATAGAAATGAAAGTAACACCCTAAGGGCCTAAAGTGAATCGTAAATCGTAATCGTAATCTACAATAATTAAATGTCTCCATCATCGTGCATATTGAATCAATGTAAGGAATAATTGAGTATAAAATATGATCATTCATTACGCTCGACGATGGTGGCAGGTTGTAGGGGAAAGGAGTCCAAAGTGGATACCGTTTTGTTAATCTGTACCTACTTACGTTGGTTGGTAGCTTATTTGGGTAAACAGGTTAGTGGTCAGAGCGAAGGGTTTTTGGCCATATTTGAACAGATTTCATCTTATTTTAAATAATAAAAATAAATGTTTTTTTTAAACATTGCTTTTAATTGAGGGGGAGAGTGCACGCTGCAATCCAACAGCCGCTGGGCGCACTCGACTGGCCACGTTACCCCTCTCTCACAGAAGACTACCATGAAATGTACTGCATTTCCCACTTTGTCTTATCTCCCTAATGTACGTACGTGTTTCGGTAGTGAGTGAGATGTGCCAGAGCCCATTCCCATACTATCCCTCCCCATTTCCCCAACCCTTTCTCCAAATCCAGTCCTATATCCAAAGGTAGGCAGCGCATCCGGGGGCGTGCCAACGTTTGTCATTTTGGACTAATGTTGACATGTATCACGGATGTCTATGTGCTACAGTATCCACTTACCATCAGGCGGACTGTATGCTCGTCTGCCACCTTCGTCCATAAAAAAAAAAAAAATTTTACTTTATATTCAGTATTGTATCCTAAAGATTACAATCATAATCGTCGCTGTTGGTCAACTGAAGGCGATTATAATCGCAAATATTAAGTAAACATACCTATTTAATAAATAAATCACAATCGTTATAAATGAAAATGATTGTTTAAATGCAGCATATTACTGTCAGATTTCCTGGCAGCTATCGTAATAATGTTCTCCAGTCCTTAGAATACGAAGTACAAGACACTCGTGTGCCTATATGTTGCAATTTTCACCTGGAATCCAATCCTCGATTGGTGGATCTTCGGGACAAATGAGGCAAAAGTAGTCTGTATTTCTGTTTGCTTTATGATGATGCGATTCACATGAGATCTCTGAAAGGTAGCTACTGACGGCTCAAATTAATTATCCCTTTTAGACATAGACGAGTGTAATGCAGAGCCAGCAGTATGTCTTCCCGGTACGCAGTGCTACAACATCCAGGGCTCATACAAGTGCATACCGGGGAAGAAGAACAACAGTCCGGAGATGGGTCAGTGTCCTCCCGGATTCTCCAGGAACCTGGCCAATAATGTTTGTGATGGTACGTTATTTTGACATTATGATACATGTACAGCTTTGAGGTAAACTTGCGTTTTTGAGCCTAGGTTTTTGTGGACATAATAACCTACTCCTGTCCACAAAAAAAAAATTCAAATCTTACAGAGTTGAATGTTAATTTACCTCGAGAATTAACGTTTTTTTGAAACCCTGTTTTAAGCTAGACTAGACACGACTCTTTACTGTATCAGACACAATACGTAAGTCCATAATAAAATTTATAAAAAAACGTGTTTGGGACGACAATGAACGTCTGTTTTATTTTAATTTAAACACCTTGGAAGAGAGGCATAATTGCCTTGATATTCCACTCTTACGTAAATTAATTAACCGCTAGCCGTTCCCTATCTCCTTCTTAAAGTCCCGACGCGGAACGCCAGAGGCACCCGTTCCGAAACATTCCACATTAGAACATACAGAACAAAACTGGGGAAGTTCTCTCCTTTTAACCGCTTATCTGCATCATGTATAGGTATACAGTGATTTCAACATTGATATTTTCAAGGATTCTAGCACCTACTACAATCAAATCTCATAAATATAGCAGGTATAGCGGTCTATGCTTAGATTTGTATATTTTTCTTTAATGCGCGTTTTTTTTTAAGATTGTACACTCCGTATTATTGCACACTTGTTACATTAGTTATTTAAGGAATTCCTTTAACAATTTTTATAAAGTAAAGTGTTGCCAACATAAAAATATATTTTAATAAAAACATATTTGATATTTTATTATTGAAGACACTATACCGCGAACCCAAGGAATAAACTGTATACTATGGTTTTTCGTTAAGCTATGAGGCTCTTCAAGAGAGCTATGAACAAAATTCTGCAAGGTCCGCAGCGCACCCGCATGTTCCATGGTACTGCAGGTATCCATAGGCCGCTGTCACCACTAACCATCATGTGGTCCGACCGCTCGTCAGCTGTCTGTTTCTTCTAAAATATCTGCTATAAATCTGGTATAAAAAAAATGGTGCAATTTATTTCTTCCTTATTTTTTCCAGATATCAACGAATGCCTTCTCCCATTCCCACCTTGCCCTGCCTACGTTTGCGAGAATACAATTGGAGGATACAAATGTGATGGTGTGTCTGGAGACCCTGCGAATCTGAATAATAAATCCAGACCACCGCCTGATGATAGATGCCCACCTGGGTTTAGGATTGGATACAATGATGAGTGTGAAGGTATGAACAGTATAAGTCCTTTAATGAAAGAAGGGAAGGTATAATTTTGGAAATGACATGCGCGGTTCAACTTTGTTTGTGGAGAAATGCGTAACAGTAACTTTCGCGTTCAATGTATTTAAAATTGTATTGTGAATAAGGTCTCTTTTTGCGTGTACAGACATTTACCATTACAAGCAAGGTAGAAGCGCGCTCGTGACATACATTAACTATTGACAAACAAGGTGTGTGACTACTCGAATGCGCGGTTATAGGGGTGCTGGGAAAACATAGGGCTACTGGCGCCCGCTCTCCGCTATTAAATAAAAAACGATTAAATCTGTTTTCATATGGGAGATGGTAGATGAACAGCCAATTTGCCTACTGATAAGCGGTTAACATTTACTTGCGACAAGTGCTAACCTCATTCAATTTCTTTAGTCAACAGATAGTCCACCTGGTGGTAAATGGAGACTGTCGTCCATAGACATCCGCGATACATAGTCCAGAATGACAAACGTTGGCCCCCGGATGCGCTGAATACCTTTGCAGAAAAAGGAAAGGGTTGGAAAAAAAGGTTGGGTTGGAGATAGGATAGGATGGGTTGGGAATGGGCTCTGACATATCTCACTCACTACCAAAACAGGTACTAACCTGGGGGCAAATACGGTAAAGTAGGAAATGCAGTGCAATTGGAGTACGAATATGGAGTATGACCGGAATATGGAGTTTTCCTTATTACACGCCCCATTCTTTATTAGGATTTATAGAATGGCCACTAAAGCGTATAATAGGATAAAAAGATACCTTTATTCCATTTTACCCCTCCTCAATAGGATGGGTTGAGGTCACACGGCATTGCACAGCATGACATTTGATCGCCATTTTTAAACAATCCCTGTGTCGCCGCGATACCAAGTGTTCAACACCTTAACAGAGTTGCCATTTCAGACGTGGATGAGTGCGCATTACACAAGGACGACTGCAACTCAATATCCCAGTTCTGCATCAACACACGGGGGTCATTCTACTGCCAGGATAAGGGCTCCAAGCACTGCCACCCTGGGTTCAAGATTAACCCAAAAACTGGCAAATGCGAAGGTATGTTAAACAGTAAAATTATAGGGATTTCATTGCACCGAAATTCTCTATGTTCTTACGATAAGTTGTCACCAACTCTTTCATCACGGGCCTCCTCATCGACGTCGTCTTGTGTATGAGGGATGTGTGGCCTTAAAACGCGACGCTGACCAAGCGAGTTGGCGAGTCCAATATTTTGGACCATGTGGTGAAGTTCCTGAGGGCTTTTAGGATTTGTTATCCCTTAGTAACCTTTCACGATACCCATGGGAAGAGCTGGGGTGGTGCTATTTTAAAGCCACGACACCACACGGCCAAGAGCATAGAATATTAAAGAGCATAAAGATCATTAAGGAGCTAATTAAAAAAATATACTTTGACTTCTTTCAGATATAAACGAGTGTGAAGATGGTCAAGATATTTGCAGACCAGATCAAGTGTGTATCAATGTACCAGGGGAGTACGACTGTAAACCAAGATCTGAGGCAAACAGGTAACATTTTTTAGATACTAGATTTCGCCCGCGACGTTGTTCGCGTGGTCTAATTAATTAATATATATTACACTGGGCGCGCTCAACTGGTCACATTACCACTCTCTCAAGGAAGAGTGGTATGTTATAACCACTATCTTGAAATGTATTGCATTTCCTACTTTATTATATTTCCCCAATATATATACTTATTTCCTTAGTGAGTGAGATATGCCAGAGCTCATTCCCATTCCATCCTATCCTTCCCCAGTTTCCCAACCCTTTCTCCAAATCCATTCCTATATCTCCAAAGATAGGCAGCGCATTCATAGGCGTGCCGTTTGTCATTCTCGACTGATGTTGGCATTTATCGCGGATATCTATGGGCGACAGTATCCACTGACCATCGGGTGGACTGTATACGAGTCGTCCATAAAAAAAACTACCTATTTAGTAAGTTTTAACGAAATCGGTTGAGCCGTTTCGATGCGATTGAGTAACAAATGTCCTTTTGTGTTCGAGTTACTTCGTAAAGTTGGATTCGACGATTGTCCACAATATTTTAATATTTGCCAAGCACTGAGACTATTCTTTATATTTTATAGGCAGTTATTAATTAAAACATACTTATAAGATGGAAGAAGGGGTAGAAATCCAGGGAAATGCTTGGTGATATTTTTTGCATTCATGGTAAATTAGAAGAAGGTATAGTACAACGCAACTCAAGAGGTCCCATCGTCTAACCTCGTCACTTAACCGAACTTAACCGAATGTAGTATGTCGTATAACGAACGTGCGATCGTTTGACGCGCTCCGAGCGCTCGAGACGACAGCGAAAAAAACGTTGAAGCGGGAAAT
The DNA here is from genome assembly GCA_914767545.1 of Sesia apiformis. Lineage (NCBI taxonomy): Eukaryota > Metazoa > Arthropoda > Insecta > Lepidoptera > Sesiidae > Sesia > Sesia apiformis. The sequence goes on along the minus strand of OU611972.1, from coordinate 2,136,912 downwards.
AAATCGATTTTCATCGGTTGAGCGAATGAGTACATCGTTGGAAGCTCTCAATTGTGTCGTACTATATATTTAATGAAAATAATGCTAAACATTGAGAAATTATAGATTCTCATACAATAATTGTTACTATTACTATAGCAAGACCGATATAAGATTCTAAATAAGAAATAACATTTCATGAAAGATATCGTTGGCGCGCTATGTTAGTGCTATTGGACCTTAATCTTAATAGTTTTATACTCGAGCTTTTAACTAAAAGGTTTTAAGACCAATAAACTGATTTTTTTTACTATAATGCTCATTAGCCTTTAACGCTAATCTCAGAAGTTCATTAGCGCTCAATCAGCGCTCAACGCTCGTTTTCACAACACTAGCTTATGAACTTTTTTATTAATTTTATCAGAACTGCCTACCTAATCATCTTTGGTTTGGACATAAGATGTAAACTTATATCTTCGGTCCACTTACTTTTTTCCATTAGGTACAAGGACAAAATTTGTCTTCTTTTAATATTTTATTTTTATTTTATAGACATGCCAGACAATGTCCTGATGGTATGCGGATGAGGCCAGGAAATACAGTATGTGACGGTACGTCTTCATAAAACATAATTCTAGATAATCGTACTGTTATGAAAATACGGATAATATAATAATAAAAATGCCTTAATTGTAGTGTCTCTACTTGTAATGCACCCTACAATTGATGTTCACTTTCTTTGTTTATACCCGATCGTATGGATTTTCTTTAGCCGGGCTTCACCGTGTACATTCATCTCACGATCAATTGCAGTACAATTAATTTTATTATGGGTACTACGAGTACATTTTTTTAAAACGCTTTCGATCTTGACAGAGACTGGCCGGAACAGGTCGCAACACGCATTTGTTACAAAACGTACTGAGTTCTTATAAAACTGCATGAAACATTTCTTTGAAGAAGCTCTGGTGTTACAGGTATCCATGGACGGTAGTAATTTCTTGCCGAAATGCAGTGGCGTGCATTGGTAACTTAGACTAGATAAACAGTAGGTACAGTACCGTAGCCTTAACCAGCCCTTTTACCGTCCACCGCTGTACACGGGCCTCGTAATGCACATTGTCTCGTGGATGAGGGATGTGTGGTCCTAAAATTATTCTATCTGTCTGTCTAAACTCAGTTCCCGCTGTTTTTTCGTAATGAAATCAAATAAAACGTCACGCTGTATGCGGGTTGCCGAGTCCATTCTTCAAGAGGTTGTGTACGAGTAGTTCCACAGGGGTTATGGTAGCGACTTTGTTATCCCTTAATCGCCTTTTACGTCACATACAAGAGATGAGGTTGTGCGATACTAAAGCCATTTGACGTCTCGAGTAATAGGCATGATGACAGTATTAAAGAATTAAAGAATAAATGATTTTAGAGAAAAAAATATATTGAAAGAATTCTAATAAATTAACCAGTTTTAATGTAAACATTGAGATTAATAATATTTTCAATAAAATAAAAGTATAAAATACTGCATTCGGCCATGTTAACTAAAACGCCAATTAGAGCGAATGACGTCACGCCTCAGTGAACATCACCGTGTCGCTTGAACTTCGATTGATTTACCTACCTACGTTTACCTAGGTGTAACGTCACAACCGACGCCATGACACCTGCGAGTGTTTTCGCGCATAATTCAAAGTAGATAGAAAAAAAAATGTATAATTTGCGATAAAACTTATTTTATTGCTGAAATAATGTTATTTTCGGAAACGGTAGACGTGAATCTACATTATAGAAGCGGATTTCAAAATCCGTCATCATGCCTATTGTGACCAACCTGAACTGCAAATATTTACTGGGTGCTTTTGTCGTATTACAAGATAGCGCATTCACATTTTTAGTAAAATTATGTTTTAACGGCCCTCCATTCAAATACTTTGAAGTCCTGTGAGCCAGATTACAGTCACATTTATCCCGGGGTTGCCAGTGTGTATGGCTGTGATATCTTACGGGTAAGTCTGTCTACCCTTTCTCTTATAGTAAATCTTTGTTTCCAGACGTTGATGAGTGTGTAGAAGGCACCCACCTGTGCGACCAGAACCAGAACTGTTTGAACACGAACGGTAGCTACGAGTGCAACTGCAAACTTGGCTTCCGACTTGATCCTACCATCGGTGCTTGTGTTGGTAAGATTTTTTAAAACGTACAGGTCTAAAAAAAACGTAAAATATTTGAAAATGTCAATTACACGTACACTAAAACTGTTATATTTAACTAAACCTTAACATGTATTTCACGATTTTTTTATTACTTTATAAAATAAATCATTGGTTATTTAACAACTCATATTGTATAACACTATCCACACTAGCTCAGGTATTTTACCCTTTGTCCGTGTCAGCTTCCGTTAGTGAGTACGCGTAAATAAGTATCAACTACGTATAAACGTGTTATGCAGATACGAGTAAATTATTCACCAATTATTTATTTTTATTATAATGAAAAATATCACGAAATATTATGTCACTGTATTAACAATGACATGTATTTCGTAATTTTTTTAGTTAATAAAATTCAGTTTTTTCATATAAATATATGTTTTTTTTTTAGTTTTTGGTGAATATATATTTTTTTTAATTTAGTTACAATACGAAAACACTTGACAATTTTAATTACGAGGAACACTTGACAATGGCAGAATGTGCTAGTTGCACCGCTGCCATATATGAAAAGAAACAAAACGAAAAAAATAGTTCATAATCTTTACTATATTTTAGGTATGTTAAATGGAGCTTCGTAACCGTAACCTAAACTATCGGATATTCGAAACGAAACCGATTTCGAAATAAAACATTTGGATGTTATTACAAATAATTTTATTTATTGCCGTTAGGGGGGGGGGGGGGGAATTTAAAAGAGGCGAGTTTTGACAAGATCTTGTTGCTTGCATTTGATTTGATAGATTTTTCGTTCGTTCTCTAAGAGAGTAGAGTTAGAATTATTCCATATTTGTTTTCATTTTTATTTGCTTTTAGTAATAAATTTCTTAAACAGTTCGTTAAAAATGTATCCGTTGTGGAAACCCTATCCGAAATAATATCATATCCGTATCTGCAATCGAAACCGATAAAAGAGTATACCGTATCCCAAATATCGTATACTTTTTCATTATTTTTTACTTTTTAAATTGATTTTTTTTATTTAATATGTATATTATGAACACTATATATAAGTTTCTCTGCTGACTAACATCTCTATGGACAATGAATAGTCTGAAATAAAGATTATTATTGTTATTTACATCCCTTCCAGACATAAACGAATGCGCCAATGATCAACACAACTGTATCGGCTCTCAAAGATGCGACAACACGGTCGGCTCATTTCTTTGCATCAGAATCACTTCCTGTGGGACCGGATATATCCTCCATCATTCTACTGGGGAGTGCGAAGGTATGTTGGAAACGTTTTGGAAGCGTCACTCTTTGAGCTTCCGCCAAAAAATATTTTGAACTGTTATCACTTACAAATTGTTAATTACGAAGAAAACTCGACACCTGACACAATGTGCTAATTGCGCTATTGTCATACAAGTTCTGGCTATATTCTATATATAGCCTATAGGCTATATTCCACCACCTATATGGACCACCACTCGTCTCTTTCTATGAGTGTTGTAAAACTACTAAAGGATAACAAAGCGGCTACCACAGGCGTTGAGGAACTATAGCACCTCTAAAAGAGTGGACTCTCCAGCCCGCTTGCCCAGAGTTTCATTTTAAGGCCATACATCCCTCATGCAGAAGAGATTATGCATGAGGAGGCCTGTGTCCAGCAGTACATACTGTAAGAGCTGGTTGCATTGCATTGCAATGTATTTCCTCCACAGTAAGATCAGGATAAGTAAGATCAGTAGGTCTGGCGCCTTCTTCCTATAAAAAAACAAATAAATTTCCATTTAGATATCGACGAATGTGAAGTGGGTAGTCATAACTGCAACAACGCGGGCCCCGGCTACCAGTGCGTGAACATGCCGGGTTCCTTCCGTTGCGTGCGGAAACGAGCTTCCACCACAACTACAACCGAGCCCGAGTTCGAGTATTATTATTCGGAGTAAGTTTGTTATTATTCAGAGTAAGTTTGTTATTTTCGTCTTAACCATCCCTTTTCTTATTTATTGACTGTTGCATTTTATATTGTACAGTTTACCTATTTAACGATATAGGAATGACAAAAAATATTTTATTTGTTATCTCTCTATTGAGAGAGATAACAAATAAAATATTTTTTCATGATATTTCTTGATAGCAGTTCACTTATGAAGTGCATTACCAACTTAAAAATAGGAGAAATTCACAAACGAAATATTTGGGTACAATAATTATTAACATTTCTTATAACATTCTTATGAAAAATTTCTTATTCACCATAAATATTTACAATGTTAATAATTATTGTACCCAAATATTTCGTTTGTGAATTTCTCCTATTTTTAAGTTGGTAATGCACTTCATAAGTGAACTGCTATCTTGAAAATTCTACTTAAAAGTATTTGTCGGGAGTTTTAATTTGAGTTGTAGTGAGTAGGACTTACACTCGTAAGATTGTTTTGCGGAAATCCGGACGCGTGGTGTTCTTGGGGGAGGGGCGTCTTCGTTGCTCAATCTTGATACATTTGACTTGGCACTTCACAATTTAATTACTGAACATCATATCAGCGATATAATGTAGATACTTTTTTCTTATTACAGGGCGCCACTTGTATTGTATTTAATTCGGTCCTAGATTAACTAAGTATACAGACTGGAATGAAAATGTGTGAAAATCAAATGGGCATATACATACATACCTATATCCATAGGATTCATTAAGCTCTATAACATTATTATACTTACGAGCAATCTTTATTTTCTATAAGAATTTGTATAATTGCTATTTACTTTAACTTTACGTTTTGTTAAGCGGTTACTTACATGCATTATAAATCTACTTCATACATTAATTTGGTTTCCAGAGAAATTTATCCCGATGAAAACGAGAGCAATCAACCAGCGAAACCAGAAACATCATCAACTACAACCACTACTCCTAGACCAGAACCAACCACACCCAGTGAAGCCCCAACCACCACAATAAAACCACCTGAGGTTCTCCCACCAGAAATTTCTACAGTTCCACCAGAACCAAGTAGACCAGATGAAAGAACAAACTTCATAAGACCAGTATACCCTGGAAGAGAAAAATCAAGCTATAATGACCCTAATCGACCGGATATAACATACAGCGAGCCTCAAAGACCAAACCAAGCAGAAAGACCAACTTATTACGAACCGAGTCCACCAGAACCGCAAACAGAATCACCTAGGCAACCAGAACCAGAACCGAAACCAACAGAACCAGAGCCCCCTAGGCAAACAGAACCACCTAGCGAACCAGAATCTCCTAGACAAACAGAACCACCTAGCGAACCAGAATCTCCTAGACAAACAGAACCAGAACCGAGGGCAACAGAACCGCCCAGAGAACCAGAACCCCAACGCCCAACTTACTACGAAACACCAGAACCGCAACGTCCAAGCTACTATGAACCACATCAACCAAATTACACACCACAGCATCCAGAACAGCCTAGATACGAACCTAGACCACCGGAACCGCCCAGGTATGAACCAGAAAAACCAACACCGCCAACTTACTACGAACCAAGGCAACCAGAAACAACGCCTATTATACCTAGATATGATAGACCAGAAACGACACCAACTTCACCAAGATATGACCAACCAGAAACGACACCTATTATACCAAGATATAACCGACCAGAAACAACACCAGAACCAGAAAGAACGACCATAAAACCTCATCGTGGTCCTCATCAAGTATACGTGAAAGTTGGACCAGAAACCGCGACTGTAGATGCTGAAAGAACGAATGATGGTACAGTTGTGGTTGATACTCAAAATGTGCCAAAGAATGAATGGACGAAGATCAATGTGAGACCCATGAATTGTCAGAGTGGGTTTGAGATGGACGATTATGGAGCTTGTTTTGGTAAGTATTGTTGTATTATGTTGGAGTTGAGGCGAAGCTAGAAAGAGAGCGCGATACATAACCATAGTCACAATCTTACCCATCTCATATAACCAGATAAGATAAAATTATTTTATTAATCAATACGGTGCATCAATGTGTTCTATATTGAAATACGAGTAGTTTATGTCGTCTAGTTGATCGTGTCATTTAATCGGAACTACCTTAACATACGAAGCATGGAGTTATACTTTAAAATTCATTAGCAGTGCGTATGAATAGAGTTCACATTCTGTCACATTCCGTCATCACAGTTCCCCGCTATTCTATCACATTCCATTCCACCTCACCCAATCCCATCCAATCCAACCTATTCTCTTCTATCGCCTTCCATTCATTCTACCACATATCATGTAACACGATCCAATCTCACTAGATTCAACTCGATTCGATCCCATCATATACCATCCTCTGAAATATATGTTTACTAATATTAAAAGTAAAGTTTGTAAGTTTGGATGTAGGAGGTAATCTCTGGAACTACTGAACCGATTTCAAAAATTCTTTCACCAATATTTATAATGGACCTTCAGAGTGGATATAGGCTATATTTTATATTGAAATTTTGAAAAAAAAACTTTTTAACCGAAGCGAAGCGAGGACGAGTCGCTAGTAGTGTACGAGTATATTGGGATGAACGTAACACCTCATTTCATATTTTAAATCCCCTGATCCCTTTATATCTTGGTCCATTTTTCGCAAACAAAGGTCACCTATGTTCAAGTCCACCCTACTCATTTCCCAATTAAACCGTCTGTTCAATAGCTTCACCAATCAAATTACACGACCTTCAATAGTTCTTTTTGACTAGCCCTATTGGATTAAACAGCATTTGACTGGTTGGTCTATCTTTAAGCATAAACATAGTGGAGTGTAGGCTTTCTCGGCCGGTATCCATATTAATTGAATCTTCCAGGCTACTTGGCCGAGGTCTTCTGGAATCTCTTCTCTTTCTTCCAAACGTTTCGTCAACAACTGCGGTTGACATCTTCAGTGGCGACTGCGTTCACTTTCGGAGAGATGTCATCTCTCCGGCTTCTCGAGCGCATCTGACTCGACGACTGTGGCGCATCGGTATTTATAGTGGGCGAGGGTAGTTGTGTTTGTGTGGTGTGTATCGAGTCTGTTTTTGTCCCCCCTCTCGTCTCTCTTCCCCGTGAACTTAATGTCTTCGGAGTGCTGGATACCAGATATTACAGAGTCTTAGATTTTCTTCTTTTTTGTTAAAATTGTTGGGATGCTTGTAGATTTCAATAGCTTCCCTATTGCGACAGGAATAATAATGATGCCCGATTGACAAGATCTTTATGTCCCTCAAGCAGATTTCGTGGTCCCCATCCGACAAGGCATGTTTAGCTATGGCCGATTTCTCAGTCTTTGCTCATCGACAATTGCCTTTGTGTTCTTTTATTGACACTCCGTTTTGTAGTGCCAATATACACTGACCCACAGGAGCATGGTATTTTATATACTCCAGTCGAGGACAACGGATCTCTGGGATCTTTGACTGATCAGATGACATTTCTGAGTTGGCACGTAGGCTTGAAAATGGTCTTCACGTTTTTCTTTTGTAAGATCTTGCTCATGCGATCTGTTACGCCTTTTAAGTAAGGTAAGAACGCCCTGCTACTCTCTGGGTTGGTGTCGATATTGTCAGCTTTTTTGGCTCCTCTTTTTGGATTTTGCACCCTCTTGATTTCGGAGACTGTGTATCCGTTCCTTTGAAGGGCTTGGTTTAAATGTATCAATTCCGATTGTAGATGTATCGGTTCACAGACTCGTTTCGCCCGGTCCATCAGCGTCTTCATCATTGCTCTCTTCATCTTCGCCACTGAAGATGTCAATCGCAGTTGTTGACGAAACGTTTGGAAGAAAGAGAAGAGATTCCAGAAGAGATTCACTCAGCGTTCAAACGTAGAGTACAACAGTATTCTCTATTCATTGATGCATGAGACACAAGGTAAACAAAAGTTTAACAGAAATCAGTTTGTTTTACTTAAATTAGAACCTAGACTGAGCATTTAGATCTTTTTTAAGTTCTATCTAATATAGTTAGGCTATAACATACAAACTTAACCCCAGGTAAAATGTCAGGGATAGAAATTAAGTTTCTAAATTATTTTCTTCACCTTTTGCCTCATGCTATAATGAATACGGTATACATACACATGCATTCCTTCCCCAGACATAGACGAATGTGCAACAATGCGCCACACGTGTTCCGGCCTCACAGAAAAGTGTCGGAACACTATGGGAGGGTATCTTTGTGAATGCGCTCAAGGGTTCCGTAGGGACCTCACTACTGGGATTTGCGATCTGGTCACCACATCTTCCACTACTAGTACTTCTATACCGTCTACTGTGACTACTACTCCTAAAAGTAAGTAAATTTACTTCAATACTTTGGCCATATCCCAGGTCCAGATAATCTTAAGAAGCGGTTGGCAACAGGTAAATTAAAAGGCAAGAGACCTTGAGAACCAAGCCCTATGCCCTATGCTAAACCCTAGGCTTCATAGAAAAGTGCTGGAAGGCTAAGGGAAGGTACCTTTGTGCAAGGGTTCCGTATGAACCTTATCACTGTGGTCTATCTCGTCACCACATCGCGTACTTTTATACCGTTTACTGTGGCTACTCCTAAAAGTAAGTATGTTGTATGTTTTGCTTCACTATTTTCAAATCTAGCACGTAGAGATCCTACATAATTTTGTGATGAGGGAAGAGACGATTAGAAGAAGGAAATGATGAAAAACATTTATTTGTACCCACACAAAGCTGACAATATCGACACCAACCCAGAGAGAAGCCGGGCGTTCTTACCTTACTTAAAAGGCGTAACAGATCGCATCAGCAAGATCTTACAAAAAAAAAAGATAAACGTGAAGACCATTTTCAAGCCTACGAGCCAACTCAGAAATATCATCAGATCAGTCAAAGATTCCAGAGATCCGTTGTCCTCGACTGGAGTATATAAAATACCATGCTCCTGTGGGTCAGTGTATATTGGCACTACAAAACGGAGTGTCAATACCCGCATTAAAGAACATAAAGGCAATTGTCGAAGAGGACAGACTAAGAAGTCGGCCGTAGCTAAACATGCCTTGTCGGATGGGGACCACGAAATCTGCTTCAGGGACACAAAGATCTTGTCAACCGAGAATCATCATTATTCCCGTTTCAATAGGGAAGCTATTGAAATCTACAAGCGTCCCAAAAATTTTAACAAAAAAGAAGTGAATCTAAGACTCCGTAATATCTGGTATCCAGCACTCCGAAGACATCAAACTCACGGGGCAACTCACCCTCGCCCACTATAAATACCGGTGCGCCACAGTCGTCGAGTCAGTTGCGCTCGAGAAGCCGAAGACCCTCTTGATTTCGGAGACTGTGTATCCGTTCCTTTGAAGGGCTTGGTTTAAATGTATCAATTCCGATTGTAGATGTATCGGTTCACAGACTCGTTTCGCCCGGTCCATCAGCGTCTTCATCATTGCTCTCTTCATCTTCGCCACTGAAGATGTCAACCGCAGTTGTTGACGAAACGTTTGGAAGAAAGAAAAGAGATTCCAAAAGATCTCGGCGAAGTAGCCCGGAAGATTCAATTAATAAGGAACAATGAATTCAAAATTTAAAAATAAACAATGGCAATGCAATGCCATGTCATGCAGCCAGCCCTTTCAGTGTCTACTGCTGGGCCTGGCCCCGCTTATGCATACCTATTGTCCGAAGAATGACAATGCAAACAATGGTTATTATTCTTGTTTTAGCAAATACTCGAGATTGATTTTAAATTAAAGTAAATTTTATCAATTTTGTTTCCATTTTTCTCGAATATCATCAACATGCATTTCCACCTTATTTGAAGGAGGGCAGCATACTTATAACAAAGTCGCTCAGCGAGCTATTGAGAGAGCTATGTCAGGGTTTTTTTTATGAGATGAGATCCGAAATGAGCGAGCATTAGGAAAGACCTATATCCAACAGTGAAAAGACAGACTGATGCTATCGTATTAATGAGAAAAAGAAAATTACCTGTTGGGTAAAGTATTCCCATGTTCATGGATATTTCTAAAGGTGGACAGCACATTTACAGATCTTTAAGTCAAGTATTCAAGTATGTTTTATTTGTATATACATAAGCAGACACGTTTCTTCCGTAGGGATATAAATAGACCAGATAATGAAGAACGAACTATCACATACGAACCACAACTCTTGTAGCTGACTATTCCATTTATTTTTCATACACACTGCAAATAATCTGCTTACCTGCTTGATGGTAAGCGATTACTGTCGTCTATCTGCGATTAATGTCAAAATAGGTCAAAAATGACGATTGTTGGTAGAGATAAACTGCTTTTATAATTCAAGCGTCAGGATTTGTTCGTTAATAAGGAGACTTATCTCGATACTTTATCAGAAGGTATCAGTAAGTCAGTTATACTTTATCAGAAAGTCCGTATCAGCTAGATACAATTGGCAGATAATTTATCTATCAGATTGTTAACAGTTACATTATTAGGAGGTGGTGAGAAAAGCCCTAACTTGTAGGTACATATTTGGAACTCTGGATTTGTTTCAGGTAACTATTGGTGGGGGTATAACGAGTATCGTCCACCCTCGAGACCGTTTAGACCGAGAAACCTCTGCGATGTGGGTTACCACATGAGTCCCCAGACTGGGAAGTGCGAAGGTATGCATTCCTTATAATGTTATTATTTCGCACCGACTCGCGATCCCGCGGTACCCTCCCAATGCGACGCCCTAATCCGGGGTCCGTTAGGCCTTAGGGGGAGCCCTTAGGCTATACGATGTGTTACTGCAATAACAAAAAAGCTGAACATAGGTTGAATATCGAGAGTAGAATCGATTCTACCCGCTTTTATTATTATTATTTTCATAACTTAATGTTCATTTCTAGTAGGTATATAAGTTTATTCTACGCGCAATTGCACAATACGTGCATCGGCCGCGTCACTCTTGTCATTAATTTATATTGAGTAATGAGAACTACGAACGTTTTAGATAGAACATAAAAATTGTATATATTTGTAACTTTTGTTTTATTCCCTAAAATAAATTTGTTTATCGCTAAAACGGTTTTATATATTTTAAATTATTTGACGTATTCTAGTTTTCGTGTTATTTTAGTGACACGTAGTTTAAACGTAGGTAAACGTTTGTTGTAGTACATACAAAACAAATTATCTTTGCCGACTCTTCTATATAAGTATTATATATAAAATATAGCACCCTATGAGCACCTATGAGCACTATGGAATGTATCGTCATTGACTTAAATGTACCAATAAAAAAAAAGGATTACGCAAACTTTTAATTTGGGTCTACAAGATAAACCAACCGGGTTTTTGGACCCAATTTCCATTTGATAAAATGAGTTTTCTCTGTATGCTAATAAAATATTTAAAATATGCATGTTACTGCTGAGAATTTTTCACAAAGACTCTTGTCATCAGACATAAACGAATGCACAAACGGTCAAGCGAACTGCGGCGCGGTAGAGATCTGTGTGAACACAGAGGGCGGGTACCGCTGTGAGTGTCCGCCGAAGTGGAGGCTGGACGAGATCCGCCACCGCTGTGTGATGCTCAAGGACAACGAGCGCTTCCCGCCGGGATACGGGAATGTACCGCGTGAGTTTATTTTGTTGTTATAGTTGATTGGTAGAATCATGTTAATTAAATAGTACCTACAGTAAATTGTAATTTAACCTTATTTAGTTGGATTTATGTACATCCACATTTAAATTTATTTTTTTAGATCATGCTCGTATTGTATCATACTCGCATGCCTCTGCGTTGAACTTGTATGCACCTATTAAAGTATTGCACGCGGCATTTTGAATTTATGAGTTTTTAACATTTGTATTTTTTCGTGTAAATGCTGTTCGTGTATCTTGCAAATAAATGTTGGTAGAACAAAGTTGGTAGAAACATGTTGGTAGAACAATGTTCGTATAACAATGTTGTTAGAACAATGTTGGTAGAACAATGTTCTAAATTGTTAATCGTTTTCAGAATATGCACCAGTAGAACCAGAAGTGGTGATCAGACCGACGAAAGGCAAGACGTATGTGGAACCCGAATTGACAGGCTTTGGCAGCAGGGGGTCGGTGTTCAAGTGCCCCTGGGGTTATCGGCTCGCTGACGATAATACTTGTGAAGGTAATTATTGTACTTGAATCAGCCTATAACGTCCCAATGCAGGGCACAGGCCTCCCCTAGTAAATCACTGAGGGGTTTCGGGCGGTAATTCACACAATTACCTACTTGAATCAGCCTATAACGTCCCAATGCAGGGCACAGGCCTCCCCTAGTAAATCACTGAGGGGTTTCGGGCGGTAATTCACACAATTACCTAAACGCTCACCACTACCTATAGTCTCGGAACGAGTTGAATGCGCGCGGAAGGAATGTGACCGTTTTATGTCACTTGTTTTTAGTGTTGTACTACAATGATCTTAGTGAAAGATAGGTATATCGATATTGGTAAAAGTCGATATTTTAATTTAAATATCGCGGTCAAAAGTAAAACACACGACTATGTAATTATAAAAAACATTACTTATTTTTTACTATTTTTATTTACTTTCGTTATTTATTATTTATCACACATTAGATAATATAGTAAGTAGGTATACATAATTTTTAGTTTTAAATGGGTATTTAATATTTAGTATTGAAAAATAAAGTTACTAAAACTATTATAAAAATGTTACTAATTGAGAGAAATATAAAGAAAAAACAATATTATAACAACAAAAATCTACTACGCATTACATTATTAATAATAATAAAAAATAACTTAAAAGTACTAAAAGACACAAGACTATCATAATGTTTTGAATGAATATTAGTCACTACAATCATCACTTGTAACACTTGATGCAGACAAGTCAGAATCAGGTTTGGTCGCTCATTTTAACAAGTAAGTATAGTAAAAAACTACCCAACACGTGTTATATCGATGACGCAAGAGAAACAATAGAAAGCGAGCAAGCGCATCACTTAACTAGCCGGCACAAGGCGGCGAGACGGCTGGGAGGGGGGGTGTGCTCGTGTCCCCACACCTCACACCGCGCGCGCATTTAGCTCATTCCGGGACAGTAGCTATCCTAGTGCTCACTACTCAGACCGGACGCCGACAACGCGCGCTCGCGGTTCGGGTGATGCGCGTAGAATGAAAGATAAACTAGAATTGTACAACAAATCATGAAAAAAACCCTAGTTTAGAAAAGTGCTATAATTTATTCTCTTCTCGATACTGAACGACCTATTTTAGACTTTTGCGTTATTTTGGTTACACGTACAAAAATCTTCCAGATATAGACGAATGCGCAAGCGGCGAAGCGCGTTGCGGCGTCATACAGATTTGCACGAACTTACCCGGTGGATACACGTGCAGCTGTCCCCGTGGACACAAGCTCATCGGTGACCACGAGTGTGAAGATGTCAACGAGTGTAGTATTGCCGGAAGCAAGGTATGATGAAGTAGTGTTTCAGTTCATATATCTTTCAGCTGAGTTGTTAAAACAAACGCTGCATCTAACACCTAAACTAAAACTCTTTGACTTGGTCGTTCTTTTTACTAGTTTAATACTTATTACTGATAAATAAATTGCTGCTAGTATTGCTGATAAATAAAGATTGAGTGTCATTTATATACTAAGAACCCCGCTACCGCCGTCTGAGCAAACATCGCAGGAGAACGTTGATTACAGACTTTCGACTTCAAACATTGAGGTTTGCATATAAAAAAGAATGTCGTATTTTGCCAAATGCTGCCCAGTTGAGCCTAATGTTTAATTTTATCGACTTCTCGGAATGTACATTTTATGCTCCTAAATAGTTTTTGTTTCTTCCTTTCAGCCCATTTGTTCGGAGCACGCGGACTGTGTCAACAGCATCGGGTCATATCAATGCAAATGTCACACTGGGTTTAGATCTGCACCGGCTAATGACAAGGTACCTAGTAGCATTATGACCAGTTTAATAGAAATGCATGATAAACCTTAAGTACAACTTTATGCCTTCAAAGATTTTCAAGTTTTGTTATCGTGGTTGAACGTAATAATTGTTATGTAAACTGGTTAGTCACGATTTATTATTTACTTAATATAATCTACATTTCCGTCCAGTTATATAAACCGTGGTCGCGCTGAGACCACGGTGGCGGATGAAGGTGTTGTTGCTATTAACAGACAAATCTGTCTACCCTCCGTCGTGTTCCTTTTTGATTCACCTGCCCACACTGAACTTGTTTTTGTTGATTAAGTTCCTTGCATACTACGAGTATGCTAGCAATATCATCGTACACACGCGAGTTTGAAAACGCATCTGCTTTTCTGGTTTGCAAACTTCAATCACCGGGTCTCATGCCAACTTAAATCCCTCCTTGCGATTGAAATTTCGCCATTTTTTAATTTCTATTGCCAAACGCGGTGTGCAATGGCGTTCAGTTGAAATTACTTTTAGGTTTTTATGGCTTCAGCTTTAAACACAAAGCACACTTACTTGCCTCCCACGAAGGTTGCAGCTAGATATCCATATGTGTTTATTTATATGTATAATATGTATTGTACATACGAGGGGTGATCAAAAATTAGTGAGAACGACATATATACTCCTTGGTAAGAAAAAAAATAAATACTGGCAGGCATAGCTCAGATATTTGTAATATTAATAAAGAAAAAGTTTTCGATTCTCTTTTGTTTTTTTTCTGAATGTAGTCATTTGTTTGCTTCGTGTCGGAACGTGTTCTCGAAAATGAAGAAAAACGAAGTGCGAGCCGTTATTAAATACCTCTGTTTAAAAAAGTTAACGACGCAAGAGATTCACTGCGATTTGGAGGCAACATTAGGAGAGTCTGCTCCGCCGTAAGGTGGGCTTCTCAATTTCGAGTAGGGAGAACGAGCACGGAAGACGAACATCGTTGCGGCCGCCCATCGACGTCAGTCACCCAAGAAAATGTTGTTAAAGTCGAGAAAATTGTATTGAGCGATCGAAGAGTTACCATCCGTTACTTAGTTCAAGAAACGAGCATTTCATATGGAAGTATTCAATCCATATTGAAACAATCTTTGAATATGAGAAAAGTCTCCGCAAGATGGGTGCCGAGAATGTTAACAGACAGTCAGAAACAAAATCGACTTGACATTTCGAAGACATTGTTGGACAAGTTTCAAGAAGATTCTGAAAACTTTTTGTCTCGTTTCGTAACAATGGACGAAACATGGGTCCATCTTTTTGATCCCGAGACAAAACAGCAATCTTCACAATGGAAACGGCCATCATCACCGACCCCGAAGAAGTTTCGTGCCGTGGCATCGGCTGGCAAGATTATGGCCTCAATATTTTGGGACTCAGAAGGGATATTGTTAATTGATTACCTGGAGCGTGGAACCACTATTACAGGCCAATATTATGCAGCATTAATTCCCAAGTTGAGGAATACCATCAAAGAGAAAAGGAGAGGGAAACTTCGAAGGGGCGTGCTGTTTCATCACGACAACGCACCCGCGCACAGCTCGGCAGTTGCGATGGCTGCCATTCAACAAGCTGGCTTCGAATTGGTTGACCATCCCCCTTATTCACCAGATCTGGCGCCTAGCGATTTTTATCTGTTCCCCAAATTGAAAGAATACTTAAGGGGAAACAGGTACGAAGACGATAACGAGGTGATAGACGCCGTGGAGAGCTTTTTGCAGGACCAAGACAAAACTTTTTTTTTGAAAGGGATTGAAGCCTTGGAAAAGCGCTGGACTCGGTGTGTAGAGAGACTCGGAGACTATGTAGAAAAATAAATTATTAAGTTATCAATAGTCATTATATTCTATCTCATTCTCACTACTTTTTGATTTCTCCTCGTATATGTCTGTGTATATATAAATGTATATTATGATTGCCATCGTAAACTATAACAACATATCCTTTATTAAAGTTATATGAATATACATATATATAAATGTTTATTTTTATATGTACTAATATTTATTACTGTCCTTTCATCCGCTGGTCATCATGTCCGTCTGTGACGGGGATCTGACAGAACATCAGCGCTGTAGCGTATGCTGCAGCATCATGCTGAGTCAGGTACATGTTACAGTGAGAAATTTTCATTGTTATTCTTGAATCATTTTTTTTTGTTAATTTTTTGTTGGGCTTTTTTCAAAAAAATGTTTTATTTACGGATACGGGTTTGTTACTATTGTGTTACATGTGTAGATTCGAGTATTTAGAAAAGAAAAAATAAACCAATTGCAAGCCATCAGTCTCATAAGAGTCAGGTTTACAACGTCCCGCCCTAAAGTAAATATCATTCTTATATCTAAAGTTTTAGAAAAATATTCTACTATGTTAACAATTTGTGTTTTATACTTATTTACTAAATAGTGCCAGTGACTTCATTCGCAAAGACTTGATTCCCTTGGGAACTCTAGAATTGATATGAATGAAAAAATACCCTAAATGTTAACCCGGTTTATAAGGTACAACTGTGCCAAGTTTCATTGAAATCCGTCCCTTGGTTTTTGCGTGATACGCGTTCAGACAGACAGACAGACAGATAGACGGACAGACAGACAAACTTTAGAAAAATTGTTTTCAAATTATTTCATTCGTACTTTATATTAAAATCACTTTTTTCAAAAATGTTTCATATACACTGACATGGCTCTGTTACGATTTTATTAAATGTATAGATTTTATTTTTGCATTTTCCATAGCTCGAAGGACCATTGTTTCGTCCTTACACTTTAACTACCTTACAATAAGAGTGAGTTTTGTGTAACTTAATTGTTGATATTTAGGTTGAAATAAAAACGTGAACTTCGTGAAATGCAATTAACGTATATTTTGTTGGGACAAGCTTACATCTTAGCAGTGTTGCCAACTTAACATATATCGAACTATACCAACACGATGTCCAACAATATGGTTGCGTTCTTAATTCCCAACATTAATCTTATCTTCTAGGTGTGCACAGACGTAGACGAGTGCTCGGAATCTAGAGCCGGCACATTGTGTCAGCAACGCTGTAATAATGTATGGGGCGGATATAAATGTTCCTGTCACAAAGGGTACAGGCTTAATACTGATAACAGGTATGTTATTTTTGAAAAAAATTATACCTACTGTTTTATAGCGTTTTTTTTAGAAAGGTGATTCTTAGAATAGGTGTATTGTAGTTTGTGTTCTTGAATGAATACAATCGTTGTGCAGAGAAAGAATAACATTTTTTTTAAATTAATCTGATTGTGTACGAAATGTTACGTTAACAATTAGCGACTGGCTTTATGAGCGAATTCAATAGATCCACCAATCAGAGCTATGCGGTGTGAATAGGTGAGTCGTGTTTCATATTTCTCCTCTTACAGACGCAGATGGGCTATTTGAATACTGGCGATAAGTGTATTGTCGATGTTAATACTCCTGAGTATCAGATACAGGGGGTCGCTGGTAGCGGCGATTTAAATTTAAATTAGCTGTCAACTTTTAATTCAGCTGGTTGCGGGATTCCATGCAATTCCTTTGGCATGTACCTATTCTGGCCTCCCTAAGTGGAAAAGACATTCGTAACGTTTTTAATGAAAGCTCAAGAAATTAAATTAAATTAAAATTAAAAATAAAGAGAATAAATAAACTGATGGTTATTTATTGACCAATCCAAAACTCGGAAGTTTCTAGCTTGATTATAAATTAATAACACTTTACGAATGTTTTTATTTTTTCTTGAATGTCATCTAAATGCACTTGTGCCTTGTTTTCTAAGGGGGACAGTATTGGTCGCAAGATGTCGCCACTTAAATAGTCTGAGTGGTCAAAGGTCGTATAAAATATCGAGGACAAGGAACTATCGTTCAGCAGTAGGATACATGAGTGGGATATATACAATATATATATATACGATATATATATACGATATATACAAGATTGTACTCGTACTAAGCTTACTGAGTCTGCCTTTGCCTCGATTGATTTAAATTTTTATGCTAGCCAACATTTCATTTTCATTCCTTATTGTTTATGACTGACCACGATTTGTATTACAATCGTCTTGTTTAAATTTTAAATTTGAATATTCAGTCCAGTAAAACATGCAGGTGTTTCGTTGTTGGTTCAAGATATCTCAATAACTAAGTTGAGACCGGGACCGTCTTTGAGGATTTCGGGGCTCAGAGCCAGATATGAGTTGGGGCCTCTGTAGAGAAATGAAAACGATGCGCAGAATACAAATGAACGTTCTAATTTTACTATTTATAATTTTTATGTATTTAATATCATCACAAAATTCTAAGAATACACATAAATATACTCGTATCACTTATGTTGATAGAAAGTAATTTCAATTTGATTCTAAGGTTTCAATAATATATTCAATTGAAATTGAAAACATATAATTATCCACAATAGCAAATTAAATTATTTTATTAATATTCCTCTCAGACCAACCCTAGCCGAGGAAATCTTCAGGGTTGTTTGTCGTTTTGAAACGAAGTTCCTTTACGCGGCTTGCGATAGGTGTGATTCGAGAGAAAATGTAACGTCACGTGAGATTTTTACCCCCTCCATACGCCTTTCTATTTCTCTCTCTTTCTGTGAGCAGTCTGTGAGCCGCCGCAGCTGGGCATGTGCGCAATATATGTATATATTTAATGAAACCTTTTGTTGATTTATTGATTTAGATTTTATTTCGAATTACATTCGGAGTTTAAAAAAATGCGTGAGGATCTTCGTTCCTGACTCGGAACTCTGAGCCCTGGCCCGGTCCATGCCTAAGACGGCCCTGGTTAAGTTTTAAAGTTTTCGTTTTCCATAGGACGTGTTCGGACATGGATGAGTGCAAGGAATATAAGGGAAAGGTCCTGTGTGTGGGGCGCTGCCTCAACGAACCCGGCGGCTTTCGCTGCAGCTGCCCTCCGGGATACAGGCTTTCGGAAGACAAGAGAAGTTGTATTGGTATGTAACGACATAGTCTTCGGCGACGATACTACGTTAATTAGTAATTATTAATTCATTATCAACGGGAAGCGCAGTGTGGGACACTCTCCCGCCAGGTGGACCGACGATTTAAAGAAATTCGCTGGTGGGGGTTTAATGAGAAGAGGCCTGTATCCAGTAGTAGAGAGACATAGGCTGTATGGTTTGTTAATTAACGGCTTAGTAAATAATCATGTAAAATGAGGTTTCAGTGAGAATGAGGCTTGATCAAAATTGGACTGTTTAATTTTTTTTTAGATATAGACGAGTGTGAAACCGGCGAGGCGCCTTGCGGTCGCGGCGGCGCGTCCGGCGGCGTCAGCGACGTGTGCCTTAACATCCGCGGCGGGTACCGCTGCTACCGCATCTCCTGTCCCCGGGGGTACCAGCTGGAGAACAAACAGTAAGTACACTTGTACAGACATATACGAGTACGTGTGTATCAACATCCGCGGCGGGTACCGCTGCTACCGCATCTCCTGTCCCCCGGGGTACCAGCTGGAGAACAAACAGTAAGTACACTTGTACAGACATATACGAGTACGTGTGTATCAACATCCGCGGCGGGTACCGCTGCTACCGCATCTCCTGTCCCCCGGGGTACCAGCTGGAGAACAAACAGTAAGTACACTTGTACAGACATATACGAGTACGTGTGTATCAACATCCGCGGCGGGTACCGCTGCTACCGCATCTCCTGTCCCCCGGGGTACCAGCTGGAGAACAAACAGTAAGTACACTTGTACAGATATATACGAGTACGTGTGTATCAACATCCGCGGCGGGTACCGCTGCTACCGCATCTCCTGTCCCCCGGGGTACCAGCTGGAGAACAAACAGTAAGTACACTTGTACAGATATATACGAGTACGTGTGTATCAACATCCGCGGCGGGTACCGCTGCTACCGCATCTCCTGTCCCCCGGGGTACCAGCTGGAGAACAAACAGTAAGTACACTTGTACAGACATATACGAGTACGTGTGTATCAACATCCGCGGCGGGTACCGCTGCTACCGCATCTCCTGTCCCCCGGGGTACCAGCTGGAGAACAAACAGTAAGTACACTTGTACAGATATATACGAGTACGTGTGTATCAACATCCGCGGCGGGTACCGCTGCTACCGCATCTCCTGTCCCCCGGGGTACCAGCTGGAGAACAAACAGTAAGTACACTTGTACAGATATATACGAGTACGTGTGTATCAACATCCGCGGCGGGTACAGCTTCTACCGCATCGACTGTCCCCCGGGGTACCAGCTGGAGAACAAACAGTAAGTACACTTGTACAGATATATACGAGTACGTGTGTATCAACATCCGCGGCGGGTACCGCTGCTACCGCATCTCCTGTCCCCCGGGGTACCAGCTGGAGAACAAACAGTAAGTACACTTGTACAGATATATACGAGTACGTGTGTATCAACATCCGCGGCGGGTACCGCTGCTACCGCATCGACTGTCCCCCGGGGTACCAGCTGGAGAACAAACAGTAAGTACACTTGTACAGATATATACGAGTACGTGTGTATCAACATCCGCGGCGGGTACCGCTGCTAGCGCATCTCCTGTCCCCCGGGGTACCAGCTGGAGAACAAACAGTAAGTACACTTGTACAGATATATACGAGTACGTGTGTATCAACATCCGCGGCGGGTACAGCTTCTACCGCATCGACTGTCCCCCATGGTACCTGCTCGGGAACAAACAGTACGTACACTTGTTCAGATATAGACGAATGGTTGACTCGTCTGTACGGAACGCCTAATTTGGCAGGCAACTTTGGTCGGTACAGCCAAATCGTAGTATATGTTACTACTTTATTCTTTACCAGTCGACCGTTGGTTAAGGGCCTTTCTCACCACTTCCTTATACTTTATCAGAAGATATCAGAAAGTTAGTTTTAACTTTATCAGAAAGTCACTATCAGCTAGATTTAATCAGGAGATAAAGTATCAGGAGGTGGCGAGAAAGGCCCTTAATGTTGAATACTAAACCGGGTGTAGTAAAAATTAAACAGTGAGCTTAATTCGTCTGTATATGCAACGTGTACCAACTTCCAAATAATGTCAAATATATAAAACAGTTTTAGCAAAAAATAAAATTAATATTTAGGGAATAGATGAAAAGTTTTAAACATGTAAAGATTTGTTGCCCTATCTGAAACGTTCGTAGCGTTCGTTAACCTTGAGGGGGAGGGTGCACGCTGCAATCCAACAGCCGCTGGACGAGCTCGACTGGCCACGTAGAAACTAGAAACAGAAAACTAGAAGACTACCTTGAAATGTATTTCCCACTTTATCCTATTTCCCCAATATACGTATGTTTTGGTAATGAGTGAGATGTGCCAGAGTCCATTCTCATCCTATCCCTCCCCATTTTCCCTACCCTTTCTCCAGATCCATTCCTATATCTCCAAAGATTTGTCTTTTTGGACTAATGTTGGCATGCATCGTGGATGTCTATGGACGACAGTATCCACTGACCATCAGGGGGACTGTACGCTCACCTGCAGCCTTCGTCCATAAAAAAGAAATCAGTACGGGACATTGACCAAGCGTGGCGTGCGGAGAATGCGCGTAGAGTAAAAATATATACATACTAGAAATGAACAGTAATTTGTAAATAAAAATCTATTATAATAATCGATTGAAGCAATTTTACTCTCGATACCGAACAACCTATTTAAGGCTTTTGCGTTATTACACTGACACGTATCTCGGATTGGACCTTAAAGCTTTATACCAGGGGTAGCCAACTTGTGGAAACAATGTTTTACTTTTAAAAAATCTGACTAACTTTATGCGATCAACTTAATTGTATGGCTTTAGTGGGATGAATACGACAATAATTAAATAGCTTTTTCATATTATTTATTAATATGTACAGGTAAAATTTTAAGAAGTTTGTGCTTTCATCACTTCTGTTAAATTAACAAAATAAAGAGTATAAATTTGATAGTGCTAACTTTAACAATATTATACTGATAAAAAAAAACCCGTCGCGATCGATCACTCTGTATTGGCCGATCGACTTGTTGGCTACCACTGTTTTATACAGATTAGACTTGAAAGAATCCACAAGAGGGAATTTTGTAATTTGCACAAACAAAGAGCTGATTTATTTTTTAATTATTTTCCGCATTTATTTTCCTATTTCAGTCGCTGCACTAAGACCCAGTCATACTGTTCACCGAGAGATTATGACTGTATCCACCAGCCGTCCACGTATTCACATAACTACATCACTTTCGTCTCTAAACTTTATATTCCAGAATCAAAAGTGAGTTGATTTTAGTCTTATTGAGATGTGTTTCACTTCACTTAGATAGTTTCACTTCACTTCACGGTTCATTAGTGACCACTGGGTAATAGAGCGGTGATAGCCCAGAGGGGTGGGTATCTTCGACTCACATTCGTGTCATTATGAGCTCAAATCTTCGGCCCGTACCAAGGAGTTTAACTTATGTACGGATTTTTTAAAATTGACACCAGCTCACCGCTGAGAGGAAAGCAACGTGAGGTAAACCTGTTAAATTAATAAAAAAAGAAATAAAAAAAACCCGCACTGATTTACTGAGGAAGCCTTTGGGCCACAGTAATAATTGTAAACTGATTTACTTACTAAATAATAATTAATAATAAAAAATAACGTGTTAATTATTATTTATTATCAGGGTTCGCTGATATATTATTATATTAACGGATATACGAGTATATCATGTGTCATAATATATTTCAATTAATATTTATAATGCCAAAATTGTATGAATAGTGCCATCTATTATTCTATGAGAAAACCAATGTTGGGCCACTCTGGCTTCGTAAATGTGGATTTTTCATAGGGAGTGTTGTAAGAAACTCAAAATCATAAAATTGTGGTTTGGGCCACTCTGGTTCATATATCAATTGATATTTATCGTCAAAACTAGAATTTTGACAGATCCCACGCTTTTAAATTGTTATACTGACATAAATAAAAATTATGATCACGGCCACGGCCCATGATCCAACACTATAAACTATAATTATAATTTAGTTTAATATTGATTAAGTAGACTGATTATTAATCTCAGACTATTTTTTTGTTAATCTAATTTTATACTTATTTTTTTAGTTTGTTTTATTTATAATAAATAAGTTTATTAATTAAACTCAAAGTTCCATTTTGACTCAAATAAATTTTGACACATTAAAACCACTTACAGAAGGAAATTCGTGTCTTTTTTATATAGGTAGGTACGTGATATTCATTCCAAATTGTATTTTATACGAGTATATTGTTGTTCACTTGTACCTAAACAAACCATCACTATATAGCCGCAGGGTTGACTGGGAGAAAATGCTTTTTAGCATTTAATCCGCCTTTTGTTAAAACAATAAATTGTAAATAAATAAATAATAATGCCACTAACCACAAACGCCACTAGACATAGTGTATGTGGAATGTGCGTGTGCGCGAGACTGCCTCTCTCTCTCTGTGGGGTCAGCGAGGGTGTGTATGAGGGAATGTGTAGTAAGGTGTATTTGAAAAGGTATGTATGTGTGTGCGTACTTATGAATATGTGTGTGAGTTGGTGAGGGTGCTAGGGTGTTTTTACTTATATTATTCTATCTATAGTTGATGTATTAAATGCTGTTTGTTTCTCTTGAAAATGGAATAAATAAAATAAGTAATTTATCGTGTATGTTGTTACATCTATCTGCTGAACTGATCCAAGTCCAGCTTGGTCAGAACTGGCTTAGTTTGACTGACCCAACTTTTTTGTATATATTAGGTGGACCTATTCACAATGCGTGGGCCCGCGTGGGCCAATGCCAAGACGCGGTTCATCCTACGCCTGGCAAAGGTGGTTGCACCTCCCACTGTGAAGGAAAAGGCTGACTCACACTCCTTCTTGTAAGTCGATTTATATTAGTCTGCTAAATCATCTTTTTATTAATGTTCTTTACATTTTAATTTATATTAATGAATAAATAAGGCCTCACCCAACAACTTATGGCTCATTTACACAAGGAAAGTTTCTCGTGCGATTTAGGCGAGAATATTATTATTGTATACGATTCTCGTATGTGATCAAACTTCCTAAGATTTTTACCCGCAACTATTCACGTGATGATAGAAACTCGATTATACCAGTGATAACAGTGATCATTTGATGATAACGTTGCTTATAAAAGTTTTTGACCGATTTTCTAGCTTGCACGCGGTCGAAAAACTTCTTGTGTAAATGAGCCTTTACACCAAAAAATACTTGCTTGGTTACTCGTAAAGTACGCAGCAGCCCAGGAGCGGATTGAGGATAAGTTTAATCGCTTTAGTATTGTTGTTTGATTTTATATATTTGCAAATAGGTATATCAATTTACAATAATACTCGGTATATGTATATTTCAATTATCGATAAGTATCTATAAGTATCAACCTAACGTTGTTTTCACATCGTTATAAATTCCTTAAACCCGCACTCCCGCGCTGTCGCATACTATTTACAATACAAAGACCACCGGCGCCCGGACAAACATTTGTCTTTAAACAAATGAATATCCGACCAGCAATCGAGCATTAACAACTGAGGTAATCGGTCGTCAACGTTGAATCGGTTTTGGAATTACCGATTTTTCTTCGGCTGTGCCAAACAAACAGACGAACATTGTAAAAACTACAACTGAAGTGCTCAAACAGTTGAGCATTAGGACTTTAATCTGATTCCCCACTGTTCAATTATTTAAAATTGAGCTGAGCAGTGGGGGAATAAGCGACAATCATTTCTTTATACTATTTCCATTTCTTTATTTTCTCGATGACAGTTCTAGATAGGTCATGATATATATATATATATATAGCATGATTTTATGTGGAATTATGAAACAAGATGACTGTATTTTCATTACAATAAATGAAAACTAATTTAATAGTAATAAAAACCGCCAGTAATGTAATGATTAAAAAAAATCGTATGTTCTAGTAGTCGATT
Organism: Sesia apiformis; assembly: GCA_914767545.1. Taxonomy (NCBI): domain Eukaryota; kingdom Metazoa; phylum Arthropoda; class Insecta; order Lepidoptera; family Sesiidae; genus Sesia; species Sesia apiformis. Next base: position 2,111,877 of record OU611972.1, on the reverse strand, counting down.
TTAATTGTAACATTTCCAAGTTATTATAATAAAAACACAGTCGATCGACTAACTACATCCCTAAAATTGCTTTCTGGCTGACGTGACCTTGTTAATGAAATATGACGTCTTGGTGCCTAATTTTTGTTCGGAATTTTAGGCGTTGACGCTAGAACAAAGTTATATAGACCACTGTGTGTGAGCTGTCATCGAGAAAATAAAGAAATGGAAATAGTATAGAGACAGATGTTTGTTTTGGTTTGGGTGTTGCACGTGTGTGGTTCGTCTTTGTATGTCTCTGGATTCATGACACGGGGAATCTTAGTGTGGGCCCATTGATTGTGACTATGTATTTATTGAAAAATTCATTCAGACTATAAAAAAAAAATCCCTAATCTTTCCTTCTTTTTCCCTACTAGATTAATGCAAACCGGACAACAAGGTGTAGTATCCCTAGTCCGATCTCTCGAAGGACCGCAGAGTATAGAACTGGAATTAACGATGGAACTATTCAATGGAGAACAGTTTGGGGGAAAAGCTGTCGCCAAATTATTCATACAGGTCTCCGAATACGAGTTCTAGACGACCAATGAAATCACCAGTGTGATTAATGATTATAATTAGTTTGACAATAGAAATGTCATAGAAATATTCAGAATTGGCAACATTTTTAAAATGTCATTCGTATTTGTAATGTACCATCCGATCAGGCTTTTAATGAACGTGGTCAAAAAAGGAATTATTTGCCGCCATCTTTAAACGTCAGAAACGTGATAGTTATCGTAGGGGATGTTGTCATGAGAGAACACAATTATCCACATATTTTTCTGACTATTAGAACCTTTTTAAATAAATTTCTCGTAAATAGATACATCAATATATTCTACTTAAATACCCTATTCATTCAAAATACACATATGAAGTTTACAAATGTTTGGTTAATTTTAATGTATAACTTGGCATCGCCTGCTACGTTTACCCTAAAATATAGCACATGTATTTAACCTGGCAACCCCATACTCAATGGCCAAGTCCTCCTCTGTGTTCATTAGAAGCTAATAGGTCGCACTGTATTTTACTCTAGATTTCTCGAGAAAAATAAACGTGACATAACAGTACAATAGAAATTATTTATATGGCAACACATGTGGCTAATGTCAACTTCCGAGTAAATCGCATTAGGACAAACTTATTTAGGTTTTTAATGTAATTATAATATGAAATGTACTTATATGTAAAATTTAAATAAAAATAAAATTGTTTCAGTTTCATAATAGTTTAGAACAGAAAATATAAACTATCAAAGTCGTATTTTTCTGATTAAAATGAGCCTATTTCTTTTAAATCCGCTACAAATCTTTTGTTGGGTCACTTTTCATTTGTCAGTTAAAACAGATTCACTCAGGTTTGCCGCTGGCGTTGTAATGTCACTCAAGCAATTAAAACTCAATAAAACTAACAGAAAAATATATAAATCAAAGAACGGGCAGACGTTAAAAACACCAAGTCCGGTGACTGTTGAAAGGCCACTAGGGCCACAAGAATTTAGCCATTCAAAACACGTTAAAAATACACGCGCTCACGATGACGTTGAAGACGGTAGTAAGAGGGCGACACAGCGGTGCGGTGGGTGGTTGCGGGGGGCCTGCATTCCGCGCACCGGAAAACTTGAGTGCGACGTGTTGTAACAAAAATCTCCATTCATGAAGTTCTCGTAAAAGACAATATGAACATTATACCGATAAGACATAAGGTAAGTAGATATGAATGATACGAAAGTGTGGTTGTTGCGGAAAAAATCATGTTGTGAATAATTTTAAGATTAGTTAGTGTCGATCAGTACTTATTCCGTTTAAAAATACAGATTAAACTTCTATAGAGATCAAATTTGACGCAAATGTAAAAATATAGTAATCAAACATTCGAACAAATACTAACCACTTTAGGGCTCTTTTTCACATACGCGGCTAGATGTCGCCGCAAATGTGACATTGTACAACAAATTTATTGATTCAGTACCTTATTGTCGATATAAATTTATTGACTGCTTAAGATTTTCCCTACATTCCCAGTAGTTCAATCAATCAGTTCAATTATTGCACTAAGTAAGACAACGGTTGAATACTGGGACAAAAAGGCCTCACTAGTTCAATTTTCTCTTAGATTAGTTAAACATCTGACCTACGTATTATGTAATTTATAACTTAACTATAGTAAGTAGTATACTTACTACAAGCTGTGTATATTAACTTCAAAATACATATAAAGACATTCTCGATAGAGATCCATGCTCAGGTTTTGAAATAAAAAGTACATATGTCATTACCATCGTTAGTTTCTTTATTGCATATTATTCTTGATACAATACTATACGATATAATTTATTTTTGAGATCGAAAATAAACTTTAATCAAATAATCAATATGCTTTTATTTACCTCTACCTACCTTATTCTAATAATTAGTTACTTAGGGAAAGAAAGATATAAGTGATATCTAGAGAACAATAATGAGATCCATTTAATTTTATATCCAAAATTGTATATCATTACATCAGCTTATCACAGTTAATATTTACCATACTTTAATAGGCTTGTATTCAATGAGCAGTAAAAACAACCTAAATGAGCAGCAAATAGTTTTTTTTTATAGAGAAGTGGGCGGTCGAGCAAACGGTCCCACGTGTTACTGCCGCCCGTGGACACCTGCAACACCGAGGGGCATGCGGGGGCATGCGGCATGCGCCGCCGACCCTACAAAATTCTATTCACAGCTTTCTTGAAGAACCCCATATCGTAGCTTAATGGTAGGACCTCTTGAGGCAGTTCGTTCCACAGGCTACGGGTTCGCGGTATGAAATGATTTTTGGACCGAACAGTACGCGACACCCCCGTATCGAGGAAATGCTCCATCACGGAAGTGCGGTCCATCCCGCACTTCTGTGACAGGAGGTGCGGGTTGTAGAAACCCGAGGTTGGAATTACATTGAACAATTCTTCAAAGCATTCCCCATTGTACAGGCGGTAGAACACAGTGAGAGATGCAACGTCTCTCCGAATGCTGAGGAGTTCTAAATCGCGTATGAGAGGGGGATCGTCGACAATACGAACAGCACGTCGTTGGATTGAGTCAAATGGGTCCAATTGATATTACAACAATTTATTTTTGAAAACAACAACAAGTTCAACAAGACAACTAATTTTTGAATGACTAAAGTAAAATTTTAAATAAGGTAAAGTGAAATCAACGAGACATGAGCTTTGTGTTTGCGTGAGTGCACGTCGCTAGTGTACAGTGTGAACTATTCCGACAATCGGACAATTCGGCACCCACTCACGCTTATATCTCGTTGATTTCACTGTACTAAGAATGTCATCACCAAGCCGACGGACTCCAATTTCTCTATTGTCACCAGAGAACTGAAGCCTAACCCACTATTAAATTTGCTGCTCGTGTAGAGTATTTGCTGCCATCAATTTGCTGCTCGTGTAGAGTATTTGCTGCCATCAATTTGCTGCTCGTGTAGAGTATTTGCTGCCATCAATTTGCTGCTCGTGTAGTATTTTTGCTGCTAATGTATTACTTCTAATTTTCACATAAGTACCTAATATTATTATTTACCAAAGACGATATTATTATCAAAGTAAATTAAGTTAATTATGCCAATATTTATATTTACACATTTAATTTGAGATCATTAAAGTATCTATTATTTAATGCCCCCTTCACTATCTCTATAAACTTAATCACTAAAATAAATAATTATGGAACAAAATGTTCTTAACATTTAAAGTTTAAAATGTTTAAAGTTTCAATAACGTTTAATTTGTAACTGTTTCACGATCACTACTTACATTGCATTTTTTATTATCTAGATTCAGATATCTCTACTGTTAAAGGAAATATAAACTATATAGAAATATACTTTGAATAGATCTAGAAAATGTACATAGATATTTATGATTTATATTCTTAAATATCTATTTAATTTCTTATTTCATGTTCAGAATATTTCTGAACCTTCATTTTCTTCACAAAATTTACAAAACGTAAATAAAAGGAATAAGGATATTTTTTTAAAAAATGTCAATAATTTTATTAATATATGATAAAAACTTTAGAAGTTACGTTGACTTGGTCCATAAGGGGTCATCCATAAATTACGTCACACGTTAAGGGAGAGGGAGGGGGTCAACAAAGTGTGACATCGTGTGACGGGGGGGAGGGGGGCGAGTCATAAGCTTCGTGACGTCACATGTATAAATCTAAAGTATTAAAACTAAACTTCAACTCTAACGAAAAACTTTAAAATTACTAACTCTATCAATATTATTATAAGGTTGTTATAATTTAATATTTTATAAATTTAAAATTGCAAAATATGTGACGTCACACCAGGGGAGGGGGGGTCACACAAATGTGACCACCTGTGACAAGGGCGGGGGGAGGACTCCAAAAATCATGAAATTCGTGTGACGTAATTAAATATCGCTCTTAAATATCGAACCATATTCCAAAGTTTTATTTAAACCAATGCATTGGTTTAAATAAATATTTTAAATAACAAATTTGGCAAATAATTTGGTTTAAATAACAATATTTAGCATTGGGCCCATTGCAATGGGCCCAATGCTAAATATTGTTGGATTGGATACATCCATACATTGGATCACATGGCAACTTTGTTAATGTCTAATATGTATAAAAACAACATATTATAATAATAATTTTACATAAAACAAAGTTTCAGAATTTTCAATATTTTTCTCCAGTAAAAAAACATTCATCAAAAAAAAATAATGACCACTCAATGATTTTACCTAATAGTTAACTAACAACTTTAACATGGTAATGGTTTTAAAAAGAGACTTCATATGACTTCACTGCCTTAATGTTCTTAAAATGTGCATTCTACTCATAAGGATCTACAATATTGAGTACGGTAAGACAGCCGTCCTGAGAAGCGAGGGCTACGGCTTTGCCGCCGTGGGCACTGGCCACTCCCGTGACCTCGGCTGGAGCGCGGTACTCTGCTACTACGCGGCCGTCTATTGTTCTGGAAACATTCACAAAATTTAATATATTAGATGTTGGTCCTAGAATAGCACCTTGAGGAACCCCACATATTTTATCGATTTAATGAACACATTAGACTCCTTTAGGCTATTTGACAGATACAATAATAATTTATATGAGTTATTGGATAACGTAAATAGCTTATAGGCCCAATAATAATTATCAGATGCGTTTTTTTGCATTAAAACGAATTACAATTATACTTTGCTTTTTTTTCAAATCAAATCAAATAATGTACCTACTCGTATTTGCAATGTGAGTTGTAACAGACGGTAATTAAAATAATATATTACATACAACGGTTGCACACATTTTCCAGAATTGGCGTGAAGAAATAGGATTTGGTGGTCACAAATAGGATTGATTGTCCAATCGAAAAAAATTGGGTGGGATCAATGATAAAATAGCTAAATACAGTTGTTTCATACTAACATAGTTTATAAATAAGTCTCTTGCTAACCCTAGCTATGAATATTATGTTATATTTGAAATAATTAATAAATGAATGAATAAAAAAAAAAAATATAAAATTATTATAGAAAATAAGTCAATTAAATAAATCATCAATACATTTCAAATTAATTCCATTAAAGGAAATAAGATGTCAGTTTTATAATCAATATATATAAATATATATTATGCAATATTTTCTTTGCCGCTTCAATGTTTTCATATGTTACAGAAGTCGCAGGACGGCCACTCTCATTATCTTTCAAGGAAAATTTTCCGTGTTTAAATTGAGGAAACCATTTTAAAAAATGTAGCACGGGACGGTGCGCGGTCCCCAAAAGCTGATACTAATCTATCTTTACACTCACTTTCATTTAAACCAACTTTAAAATCGCATAACATCATTGCACGAAAATATTCTCGTTCGAAATCCATTGTTTGCAAAGAAAAGCGCGCGAAATTCTATAAAAAAGTGAGTACAATTACATCATTTTTTTTTCGTTTTGACTAAATGAGTTTCGAAATTCGAATTTCAAATAAATGATGTTCAAAAACGGTTCAGCTCAAATGAGTTCAGCGCTTTCTGAGATTTGAATATCTCAAAATTTAGCTAGTTACCCTGTACCATCTCTTATTGGTTTATTTGATTTATGTAGCAAGCTCTATTCCTACCTCATATTTTACCATTTGAAAGTAAGGGCCGCGATAATTCTAAAAATCAGACCAGCATGTTTGATATTGATTGATTGTATTTTAAGATCGTCACATTGATCATTATTACCACAAACATTATCGAATCGAATTATTTATTTACACCTCTTTATTACTGAACAATATACCAACTTACCTGAAAACCCTCAAAGTTTTCCTTCCACTATGATAATAAAAGACATACTGATCCGTCGTATTGAACATGGTTATAATGGAGAATACGCCCTCAGCAGCTCTAAATATAAGTTGTCGGACGGAGGTGCCTCTCTTCAGTTCTATAAGATCCAACCCACCGCGGGAAGGTGCACAAAGACCGATCTTGCCATCTTTAGTGCAAGCGCCATTCCAGCGTGGAACGAATCTATAACATAAACTTGACTAAGTATATTGTTTTACTGATAGATTTTTAATTATATCCCTTATTGAAGGTATAATGATGATGTCCTCCTTGTCATGTCCTCTCGGAAACCAACACCTATGTTACTGATGTCGGTGCATACGGATTTTCCAAGTCAACCCAAACTTAGTCCTCAATATCAGTTGTACAAGACGCACTATTTACGTAAATTATACCGTATATAGTTTACATGACGGTGAATAGTTACTAATCAGTTTAAGTAAGACTCGAGAGGAGAAACTTGTCTCCATAAGATATGCACGAGTTGGTCCTTAAACCAGCCAATGTATAATGCTATCGATAACTGCATTTCGTGGGTTAAATAGTTAGTTGCACATTGGTGTTCATTAATAATTGAAAGCACTTTTTTTATGGACGAAGGCGGCAGATGAGCAAACAGTCCACCTGATGGTAAGTGGATACTGTCGCCCATAGACATCCGCGATATATGCCAACATTAGTCCAAAATGACAAACGTTGGCACCCCCCCGGATGCGCTGCCTACCTTTATAGATATAGGAATGGATTGGGAGAAAGGGTTGGGAAAATGGTGAGGGATAGGATGGGAATGGGCTCCGACACATCTCATTCACTACCGAAATACGTACGTACATTAGGTAAATAAGATAAAGTGGGAAATGCAGTACATTTCAAGGTAGTCTTCTGTGAGAGAGGGGTAACGTGGCCAGTCGAGCGCGCCCAGCAGCTGTTGGATTGCAGCGTGCACTAAGTGTAGATCAATTTATTAAGTTCGTCAATAATAGCTGTATTCAGCCATAGCTCAGTGACCGCGGAAAAGGCTTATATTCAGCAGTGGAAAGACATGAGATTGAATCGATCCGTTATCAGTTTCATACAGTTCTTAAGGGCACAAAAATATTATTTAAGAGGAGTGACACTAACCTGACATGTCTCTTGGTCTTTATATCTAATATTCCTGCCTTATCGGTTCCTATCACAGCTACCCAATGTGGTTTGTGGGGAAGTGCTACAATCGACTGCATATCCTTGATGCCACTGTTCTTTATAGGGATTCTGAAAACAAAGCCAAGGATCAAAAGCTTGTAATATTTTAGGGGATAAGCGAATAGACAACTGCCCTGCCTGATAAAAAAATTGTCAGCTTTAGAGATGAGAAATCCAGGATGGTATGAATTTGAATTTGTCTTTATTTTTCTCAATTTTTACATACCAGATTTTGAGTCAACCCCTGACTCTCATACTAGATAAAAAATGGAAGTTCAAGATATGAAATGAAAACCAGAAATTAATGATATGAAATAAATGAATTAGTGAATGTCGAACGCGCATTGGAGATTCCAAAGACGTTCTCATAAAAACAATCATTTTCTAATAAGTGACTGTTTTTTTAACACTACCTGAAATATAACTAAAAAAATTAAAACATAATATGAATGAAAAATAACACAGCACCAACTATCCATCCGCCCCGAGCATTGATTTTTGTTATGAAGGTTATACTACCTGTGCAGCCTGGTGCCGGTTCTCGCATGGAATACATGAAGGCAGTCCCTCGAGGACTTGTCCACACCAGGAGCGACCACATGGTGCTCATCCACTGAGACTACAGCTGCTCGGTACCCCATACCACGGACCTCGTACTCTACTGTATAGATTCTGTCTCCATCTGAAAGTAAACAGCAATTTGAGTATTCTTCTGAAAAAGTCATGAGACATCTAGATTACCCGGTGATTTAATGTATTGTATGAAGCTTACCCGGTATCGTCCTGGCTATAATCATAGCCATAGCAACATTGTCCACGTTGTCAGTGGACCCCTGCATCGAAATGGTGAGGAACTTGGTACCGTCTTCTAGCAATAAGATCTGCTTAATTCCTTTCTGTTCTTCTCTGAAAATAACCTGTAAATCAAATGAGATTTAAAACAAATTGACAGTAGAGAAGGGTAAGAAAAATGTAAATGAGGTTAACACTAATTGATTAAAAATGGAGCTTCAGGTAGGTAATATCGAAAAAGATAATAATCACGATGAAGGCAACGACCAAGGTTTGATCAGTAAAGAGTCCAAAAAAACCTGTCTCTATTGTTGCGTATAAACGTCCCACTTTTGTAAAGATCGAACTTCCAAGAAGTGTGACCATATTGAATCTGCTGAGGAAAATCATCGCGTGAGTCATATAGTTCAGGTTGAGGCGTAGGTCAAATAGTCTGTATTATATAAGTCCATATAATACGTCTACCCATTGACAACGCCCACAAAGTTGCGATACTAATTTAGGTGTACTCTACCAACCTGTATTTCCCGTCTGTACCATATTCGTAAATACATTATCTCCATTGAGTGTAATTACCTCACACGTCCCGATCTCCGTAATCTACTTCCTGGGGTTTTTCATACAATGATCCTAAAGATCGTAGTAAAATCGATTATAGAGTAAGAAACTGTAAAATTGACTTATTGTCCACCACCATCTTACCACCATGTACCTTACCATCCCTTACTATGATCTAATTCTCATCCCAACTTAGATTTTAGTCCAAACCTAGGAAACTAACTTGTCTGTCAGGCGTGTCCCAAACAAGTACATTCCCAGACTCAGCAGTAACGACATTGTCACCAGTGGGAGTGATCACCGCGTAAGTCACGATTGCCCCCAGAGGAGCATCAGCTAGCTGTGCCAGTAGTGTTCCTGTACCAGTGTCCCATAGACCCCAGCAGCTACGGGTTACTGTTACTGCTAGCTTCTTATCACGGGCAAGACTGAAAATCATAGAAAAATATAACTCAACCAATTTTTTTTTTGCGTCATCGGTGGACAAGGAATATGAACAAGACTATGAATTTATTAGAATGTACGAGTATCTAGCACCTATTTGCATATTAAATACTTATGCTTTAAAGCATATTAAGGCCTGATGCCTTTTTTACCTATTCTAAGAAATAACTAATGTTATTACCAAGTTATTTCATCAGTAAATTAAATAAGTAAAGTTTGTTATGAAGGAAACAAAACATACTGTATTGAATCAATCGGCAGCTCCTGCCTATCAATCTTATGGACTTGCTCGAATATGTTATCGATATTCCAAATCTTGACAGTCCTGTCTATGGAAGAAGTGATGACGTTGTTCCATGTTCCAACGGTGAGTGGTTCCAGCTGGACGATTCTTCCGAAGTGGGCATCGAGGACCTTGATTAGTTTAGTGGTTTCGAGGCTCCAAACATAGAGATTCTTCCTGGAAAATTTAAAGACGAAGATAAATGGAAAAGTAAGCTTATTTAGCGGGATTGCAACGATTTTAGAGAAAAGAAAGCATACATTCTTAACTTAATTAGTTTAAAAGATTAAGAAAAGCACTCCAAATGCACAAGAATTAAATAAAAATCTTCAGTCAGCATGGGTCAGCATACATGATGGTTTAGGGCCCAAAACTTCATTGTATTATTGTAATAATGTTGTAATAATAATTCTATTGAGAAGACCTGTGAGCTGCAGTAGCTACCGATAAAGATTTAATTGACACGTTTAATGATTACAGACAAAATAGGTTTCCCAAATTCTACCCTTGGACATTTTGAAGCATGGCCAATTTTGAAACTTAACCCACGACGTAGACGTGACATCATTCTTATCCAAAATGTGACAAAAGAAATATATGAAATTGATGAATATCGATAAGCATATTCAACAGCAAACGTCTGTATATACATATACACCTTACGCCTATTGCTTATGTGAATACAAACCAAAACCTAAAATGATTATCGCAAAAATGTATTTTCAATTACTTACCTCACACCAGCGACTGCATAAGAGTTATTATTACTGATCATGAAAGAATTGGATAGAGTCATCTTTGTGGAGATGTTCCTGATAGTATGAGGCAGCTTCAACACTATGCCTTCGAGACTGAAATCTTTCTCTGGCTCATCAATTTTTTCTTCCTGAAAATTGAATTGAATTAAGATCTAGGAATGACTAACTTTATGACAATTCTTTTTAAATTTATTTCCCGAAAACAATTACTATTTAATTGTTTCCGAAAAGAATTCGATAAATGAAGTTTATATTCAACTCAATCCGTCAATTAATTATAATACTAGCCCAGGGAACACTATATCATGACATAATTTACATGTCCCTCTGTATTTGAAAAAAGTCGGACCTTTAATGGACTAATCTTATGTTAAATCTTAATATTATGTTGGTTAAGGCCTATGTAATATCCACCAATGAGGTGTTGTTCGAGTTTATGTGATCAATAAAATGAAGGTCTATGCCCAGCTGTATTTTATAGTTTTAGGTTCGAATATAAAAGAGGTCCTGTCAAGTTTTAGCCACTGCATTCCTCTGAAACAAAAAGCTGCGATTGATATGACTGCCCTAGTTTTAAGAAACATTTTTTGAAATATTAATGAAATTGTGCTTACTTCCTGCTCTTCTTTCTTATCAGCATCATCTTCAGTATTCTTCTTACTGTCTGTCTCGTGCTTTCCTCTCGGAATGGCGTTGTCGAAGTCCCACACGACAAAACTGTAGGTTGTTGTAGCTGGAAGTAATGCAAATAATAATATATATACGGCGTCTTGTATCATAAACTCTATAACAAACGAAAATTTGTCTTAAACATTGTTTTAAAGTTTAAACATTTATCTTTAAACTAATTTTTTTTACCCTAAAATTGAACCTGTTAACTTTTGCAGAACACGCATAGCTAATTGAAGAGGTATATCCAATTGGTGTAATCAGATAATTTGATTGTACTAATGGTTACGAGAATTTCACTTCCCGGCCGAAAGTAATACACATCGGCCTTTAGAAAGAGACTATATTTTGGAACGTAACGTGTGCCGTTACGACAGAGACGACGCTCTACAAACCGAAGCTAGCCGACCATAGTCGATGTGTATTACTTTCGGCCGGGATGTCTACATATTTACATAGTTGATTATTATAACTAACCAAGTAACATTCTATCCTTCTTCCCCCGTTTGAGCTGCAGCATTGCCTCAGCTGTATCAGTTTCTTTATGATAAAGTTCTTCCACTCTGTTCCAACAGCCTTCTTCTTCGTCCAGTTCGAAAATTGATATCTAGTGTCAAGAATTTTAATAACATATTTTTATGACTTGTATTTAAAACAGCATAAAGATACTAAATAAGCATCAAATTATGATTAACAAAACAAACTATTTGAGAACAACTAAAATAAATAATTTTAAAGTACCTAGGTAAGAATCTTAGTAGGAATGTCATCACCAAAACGACAGAGTTCCGTTTCGCGAGACTCATTTTTCTTCCAGAAAACCTAGAACTAACCCACCCTTAAATTTGCTGCCATCAATTTGCTACTCATTCGGTATTTTCTGCTGCTTATTTAATTATTTCTCTACTTATATTAGGTAAGTCTGGCTGACTAAGAAGAGCAGAGCTGAACGTGTGATGACGGATTTTGGGAGAGACATATATCCAGCGTTCGAGAGATACAAGCTAATGATATGGTATAACATTTCCTTAGAATTAAAAAAAGAACTAACAGGCATATTAGACAACTACAGCATACAACAATGTAACCTCGCACTGCTATGAAAACAAAGTTTTCATCTGTCCAGGGTGCAACAGAGCAAATGGTTGAAGCACCTTAGCGATCCAGTCAGAAATTACAACAAAGTCTTCAATAAATTCAACTTACCTGATAACCTCTCCCGGGATCACTACAATACACCTTATTCCAAGTCTTATTCATAGCTAAAGCTCCTCTGCAGCGTAATGGCGTCATCCAAACACCGGCCTTACAGAACTGCAACAGGAGTCTGTCTTCGTCTAGGTCTCCGCTCCACATTACTAGGAAAAAGTTTTCCAGGTCCCGGAACTCCATTGCTGTGGACGAAGAGGAATAAATTTAACACGACATCATCACTAATCAATTTCTACCTACATTACAATGTCTACTTCGATGGCGTTGCTCTTTGAACTGTATGAAATGTGAGGAACACGTCCTTTCCTTGATCGTTGGAACCAACCACATACAGCAAAAATTCATTCATCCTTCTTCGACTACACTTGTCCATGTTCAGATTATAATCATTATTTTCTCTTTGATTTAATTTCTTTTGGTCTCTTCCATTAATTTAAACCTTATTAAATTTCTTAATAATGATGGTGGTGATTTCTTGCCAGAATTCATTCTCCACCTCGCCTTATCAATAGCATCATCAATTTAGACACTGTACAACAGTACAGCCAAAGTGTGCAACAGCACATATTAGCCGGATGGCGTCGTGTGACTGCAGAATACCACCATACCATATGTTCGTGTGGGTATCGTAAAAGATGCCGCTATCGTAAAAGCCATCAGAAACTACACTACCTCTAAAAGATTGTACTCGGCAACATACGTTTAAAAGTCGTACATCCGTCATACACGAGACAATGCGCATGGAAGGCGATGACGATTGTCGATGACGGTGCCTGCTGTTTATCTATTGTGACTACATATATACTTGATGTTGAACGTGGCCTTTTAGGTAGAAAACAATCTGTATTCTTCACCACAATACAACGAACAAAAGAGAACTCACAAAGGATCTCCCAAGTGACGTCATCATGAGGCTGTGTGTCGGGCGCCGGCAGAGTCTCCTGGTGCTCACCACGCATGCTGTGCCGCACCCACGACCGCGGACCGTAGATGAAGAAATGATGGTTGAGGGCGTACACTCCTCGTACTGTTTCACCTGAAGATAGGAGATAAGATAGTTTTAATGTGAAAGTAGAAATATGAAAAAAAAAGAAAGATTTAAGGTCTGTTCAGATATAAGCGATATTCGCTGCCGCTTGCGTTAACGGTAATATTTAGGCGATATCCCGCCGAATATTTTGCACGAGTAGCGAAAAAAGTTTTACCGCTTCTTGCGTAAGTGATACTGTTAACACTGGGTCTAGGCCGCTATTCGCAATCACTACCCGAAGCGGATAGCAAATATCGCCTATGTCCGAATGATGGAATTATCGCGCACGTACGCGAATATGGATACCGCAAGCGGCAGCTAATATCGCTTATGTATATGTAAATTGAATTGTCAAAGAAATTGAGTTATATAACCAATATATATTAATTAAAAATTTTATTTAATGACATCCTTTTGTGATATATCAATTTATGTGAATGTATTAATTAATTTGATGGATAAATAAATTTTAATTGTTTATTAATTTAATTACATTATGCTGAAGTTGGAATTATCAAGTTGTATTTTAATAAATTTAATGATTGTACTCAGATATTGTTATATCATAATTATGTGATATATTTGCCACGAGTTACGGCAGAACTAAAAAAATAATTTTTTTGCACAATGAAGGAAGCACAATAATGATTTTAGTGAAAAAGACAACAGGTCTTGAAAAGAAGAATTGTATGTTAAGAAAAAGAAGAAAAATAAGTGAGCCTAGAGGTTTAATTGGTGTGGAATGTGAGCCTAGAGGTTTAATTGGTGTGGAAGGTGAGCCTAGAGGTTTAATTGGTGTGGAAGGTGAGCTTAGAGGTTTAATTGGTGTGGAAGGTGAGCCTAGAGGTTTAATTGGTGTGGAATGTAAGCCTAGAGGTTTAATTGGTGTGGAAGGTGAGCCTAGAGGTTTAACTAGTATGGAAGGTGAGCCTAGAGGTTTAATTGGTGTGGAAGGTGAGCTTAGAGGTTTAATTGGTGTGGAAGGTGAGCCTAGAGGTTTAATTGGTGTGGAATGTGAGCCTAGAGCTTTAATTGGTGTGGAAGGTGAGCCTAGAGGTTTAATTAGTATAGAATGTGAGCCTAGAGGTTTAATTGGTGTGGAAGGTGAGCCTAGAGGTTTAACTAGTATGGAAGGTGAGCCTAGAGGTTTAATTGGTGTGGAAGGTGAGCTTAGAGGTTTAATTGGTGTGGAAGGTGAGCCTAGAGATTTAATTGGTGTGGAAGGTGAGCCTAGAGGTTTAATTGGTGTGGAAGGTGAGCCTAGTGGTTTAATTAGTATGGAAGGTGAGCCTAGAGGTTTGACTAAACAAATACATACCTTCATCTAAAGGATTTTCAATTGTGATATACTCGCTGGTCAGCATGTTCAGCAACATTGACTGAAATAAAACATTGTATCATTACCTTGAAATGTACTGCATTTCCCACTTTATCATATTTCTCCAAAGTACGTACCTATATGTTTTCGTAGTGAGTGAGATATGTCAGAGCATCGCATCCTATCCAATCCATCCTCATTTTTCCAACTCTTTCTCCAAATCCACTTCCATCTCTCCAAATATGACATCTGTCAAATATGCCAAATATGCCAGCAGCGCATCTGGGGTCAACGTTTTGTAGCAGATGTCCACGGATGACAATACCATCTTACCATCAGGTGGACTGTATGCTCGTCTGCCGCCATTTTTCCATAAAAAAATACTCATTGAATTACCTTCTTTTTGTTTCATTTGCCTTACCACAGAATTATTAGTAGAAGCAGCAGCCCACTTATTATCCGGTGAGAGCTCCAAGTTCTGCATAATCCCTTCAAGCTGTGGACATAAATCCCTTGCAAGGTCCGAAGTGGACAAATCCCAGGAAATGACACGGCTCGATATGGAGACCACGTAACGCTTGTCTGAGCTGAGGCGGAAGCCGAAGACAGCGAATTGGTGACCTTCGAGGGAATACTGTAAAAGAAGAAAAGAATGAAATAAAAAACCCATTTTTGTTTATAGACAAGTTGGCGGACGAGCAAGCGCTCCCACGTGATGGTAAGTGTTACCATGGTATATTGATGATATAAATTATAATATTCACATCGCGCATCTATCGGTAGACGGAGAACATTTGTTTTGAACCTTTGGATTACTTGTAAGTCAGTTTTACCAATTCAACACGTTCAATCACGGGTTTAAATTTATGCATATAAATTACAAAGTACATCTGATAACCGATTAATACCAAGGAAGTTAGTACTGAAGCAGTGCTAATCCAAAATTTACTCGTATTCATTTTGGATGGCATAAAAAAGTAATCTACATTTCAAATTAAAAAGATTCTCTTTCTTGCCTCTTGGACCTTGAAACTTCATAACTCATTTTTGTTAGGTATCTGCATAAATGTTCGCAGATTCATCAGGCATGTCTAAATCTATCTTTCTTCAATTCCACGTGATGCTGGGATTTGTCTTTCCTAATTTTCTCCGAGAACACCATCAATTTAGAGACATTGCACTCTATATATCTCTTGTTACTAAATCTATCCGCATGACGCCAGGTATATCTAAACCTAGACCTTATATAGAGCATAATACTTTCAAGGGTCCTCCAGGAGTGTGCAAGCAATGATGAGACGGTAGCAAAGCGCAGTGGTTCTTCCCCTTATCATGGCATTGCTTCAGTAATGACGCTACAGCAGGGTTCTGTGGAGCTTCAGGCAGGAGGCGTCCCACCAGCTGTGGAGCGAGCATGTCCGGGTACTGAGCAAGGATAGCACCGCCGAGGCGTAATGCGTCTGCTACCAGCATGAGTTCTCTGAAATACGATAGGTTTGTTATTTCGTCAACATCTTTATCAGCTCGTATTAATCTATTACTGGATATAGCCGAATTTCTTAAAGTCGGCGATCCACCTGGTCGGGGGGCATTCCACACTGCGCTTTTCGTCTACCTCATTGGATGAGAAGAACCGAGGATCGTGCGCGGTGGTGAGCCTTGGGAGAGACCTATATCCAGCACTGAAAAGACATATGTAGGCTGATGTTATGGATATAGCCATTGCTTATTGTGGAACGAAATAAACTGTCATAAACACGCTCCACGCAGCTGCCATTTTTACCAAATTGTCCGTCCTTTTGGTCAGAGGAAGTCCCACACTTTAATGTTGTTACCAAGTAACATACCCAGCTACTTAATAAAGGAAGTCAAGGACAAACACACAGTTATAATTGTCTTGATGAAAGGTTGATTACCATTGCTTAATTGAGGTGTGTCGGCCAGCCATAGAATAGCACCACTCCATCTCTAGCCGTGGGTATCGTCAAAGGCTACTAAGGAATAACAAAACGGTTACCACAAGCCACAAGCCCTACACCACCTCTAAAAGAGTGGACTCGCCAACCAGTTTGGGCAGCGTGGCGTTTTAAGGCCATACATCCCTCATGCACAAGCTCGTATCCAAAGGAGGCTCGTATCCAACAGTGGACTGACGGGTCTAGTTGCAAAGTCATGTCAAATATTAAGGTACTACAAATGTGACATTAAATTTTGTGACTAGACTACTTACTCCCTGTGTATAGAATTTTATCTAGACAATTATTCTATCTATCTTCAGATTGGTAAGATAAGCAGTACTGTATGTGCCGCGGATGTCCATGAGCGACAGTATAAATTTACCATCAGGTGGACTGTGAGCTCGTCTGAAACCTTCTTCCTAAAAAGTTTTATATACCATCATCATATACAGATACACATTTCAGCAAATCGTATTTTCTAAGTGCTATGAAAGTTCTAATGTGTATCTAAATAATTCGGTACAGGACAAGACGGTTTAAAGGAACATTACCTCACTGCATCCTTATGAACATGAAGTTTAGCATCCTCAAAGTCAGCCAGCACAGCCTGTAGTGGGCAGCAGTTCAGTTTCGCGTGAAGCCATTCGTAGTTAAAGAGTACTTCCGCATAGAGATCCGTGAATCGCTTGGAGCGTACAAGGTGGAATGGGAGCTCGCCGAACTGAAGAAGTATATGAAACGTATTTTAAAAGAATATAGAGAAGGCCACAGGATAAGATAGGGGTTTATTATTAACAAGAATAACAGAATACATTGAATAGGGTGGAAGGTTAAAGGGTGCAATGGGTTTGCGTTGAGAAGGGATACTTTATCAACTTTCATTCACTCGTTGGTGCATTTCAAGATAGTCTCCAGCATCGACCCCCCTTAAGTTGATAGTAGTCAGCAGTCATGTGTTATAAAACAAGCGTGAGTGTTGATATATACAAATTGACTATGTTGTTTGGTAGATTTGTGTAAGCATTTGTATTTCTGTTTCGTGTTTATTTTGCACGCCATTACTGGCTACTATGACGATCTAACTGTATGTGTACATACCAATTGTTAAGCATACCATACTATCGGCCTATATCTTTCCGTTGCTGAATATAGGCCTCTGCCGAGGCTCGCCATCGCGCACGATCCTCGGCTCTTCAAGTTCGAGGTCACTAAGCGAGCTATGAGGAGGGCTATGCTCGCACTCCGTTTGCGGAATGAGATTCGAAACGAAGACATTGTTAAGACATTGCAAATAAAATGAATTACTAAAAATTGGCGTGTTATCTTCCATTGCTATTAATTTTAAAATCACTCATGGAAACTCCCCGAGATTGTTTTTAAATCACGAACTTTCGAAGAAGCCGCATCGGCGCCTTCTATTAACAATTACCTTCCTCAAATTGTATCTCTTCGTAGATCCATCGGCAGAAGTGAAAACCAACGGCTGGAGAGGCACCTTCCTATCAGCAACACCCTCTTTGTCAGCCAAGTTGAACCGGTGACGTTGAATTTCTGTATACTTGAAGGGTTTAGACACTCCGCCGCCCCAGATGCCTGCAAATTTAATGATATAGTTAATTTCCTTTTATAAAAGCTATAAAATTATCCTTTAGGCATTGGGTGAACTACCTCTAAAGGTACAGTCAGTTCACAACATTATAAAGCTGTCGACTTTAGTCTTTATGACTTAGTCCACAAATATAAAAAAGTTTCATATTGTCTTTTACCGTACGTATACTCTAGTCGTAAGACATATTCACAGCATCATAAAACAAGATTTTGTAGATTTTTCTTTATGTACGAAAGCGGAAAACGTGCATACAGTCCACCTGATGGTAAGTGGATATTGTCACCCATAGACATCCGCGATACATACTAACATCAGTCCAAAATGACAAACGTTGACACGTTCCCGGATGCGCTGACTACTTTTGGAAACATAGGAATGGATTTGGAGAAAGGGTTGCGAAAATGGGGAGGGATAGGATGGGAATGGGCTCTGGCACAACTCACTCACTACCGAAACACGTACGTACATTAGGGAAATAAGATAAAGTGGGAAATGCAGTACATTTCAAGGTAGTCTTCTGTGAGAGAAGGGTAACGTGGCCAGTCGAGCGCGCCCAGCGGCTGTTGGATCGCAGCGTGCACTCTCCCCTCAATAATTCTAGATTCTGGATAAAGAAACGGATACGTTTGTGCGTTATCTTTATCTTCAGTTCCATATTTATTGGATTCCATCTTTTTAGTTAGTACTTTTATATTATACTAGCAAAACTCTGCAGACGTTGTCCTGTCATAGAAGTTGATGTGCTGTAGTGCCATCTAGTGGCGAATTACAACAAATTCGATAGCATAAAAACTTTCTCCATGAAAAAATACGTATATATGTGCCAACCTTCATGGTGATCGGTCAAACAGTATCGAAGTCTATTAACATCAGATCCTGTTGGTATATTCTTATACCAACATCCTCTTATATATATATAGATATAAAATATATTTACTTAGCTACCTTCAGTGACACAAGTGACAATTTTTAAAAGTCCATACTTAAGTAGATAATCAGCGATACAGGCACTCACTTTGAAATTGATTGACAGGCACAATTTGAACTCACGATCACACGATTGTGTCGCACTGGCCCGAACCCCCCCCCCCCCCCCCCCCCATCCACAAGTGATTTGCTCAGTAGGACATTAGATACAAGTACAAGTACAACAGGACACTGCTTGATAAGAACTTTATATCGGAAGTTGGAATAACTTCACAAAATGACGTTCGTCTACTAAACTACGAGGGTCCCCTTCACGAAAACTGAATACATGTCCTCCTGGAGTTGCAGGAATTCCGGACGGTACGTCGGTGACTATTTTCCATCTGGTGAGCCCGTCTGCTATATAATAGCCATCAGGTCCTGTTAATTATTCTTTCAGCTGTATGATAAAACGTTTTTTTTTTATAGAAAAATTATCTGTGAAAATGTATTAAAATAATCTAGAAAGAAGTTCGTTACCAAGATAATAGTCAGCAATCATAGAATGGAAGTACATGGCCATGTTCATGTTCTTGAAATATCTCTCACGGGCCGTGTCTCGGAACTGCCGGTGGTACCAGTTCATTACGGATACTCCATCTGCTTCGCGCTCCGAGAGGTAGTTGGGAAGGTCATTGCGGATCCTGGAAAAGTTTTAATATAGTTGGTAGAAGATTGATGTTGGCGTCTTGGAATACTTGACTTCTAAAGTTTAACGCGCCACATTGAGGTTCAGCTAGAGTGGTTCATATAACGCCATACTACCCATAATTCATAAAAGTGGTGATAGCCTAGCGGTATCTATACTGGAATCACATCCGTGTGATCGTGAGTTCAAATCCTCGGTCTCCGTACTTAAGTTAACTTTAAAACCGTACCTTTAAAAATTGTCACTTGCTCGGCGGTGAGGGGGTAGGTAAACATGCTGAGGAAACACAGCTCCAGAAAAAAACTAAAAATAAAAAAAAATCTGCACTATGTGATCCACCAAACCGTACTGGGCCCGCGTGGTGGAATACACCCCGAAACCCCCAGTAATTTACTAGGGAAGGCCTGTACTCTGCAGTGGGATGTTATAAGCCAGGGGTGCTCAAACAGTCGATCGCGAGAAAAAATATCCGATATAGAACTATTCACAGATTTTGTATTAGTAGGTAGGTAATTAAAACAAAGTGTAATGAATAAACAACTAAAATTTATTCGATCCACAATTAGGCCAGAATGACCCCTTCATCACTTTCTTTTATCGTAATAACCCCCTACTAGAGGCAAAAGGCGGCTTTACCAAAGGAACGCGCGGTACTTGTCAAAGAGAAGCCGCGTTTTTAATTCCCGCCGATTTTTCTAGAAACTTCGGGCGGCATGTTTGGCGGGAACATTCGAGACTTCGTTCGCGCCGATATAGATGTTGCGCCTGCAGGAATAGGAGTCAGTCTGAGTTGTAACTTGAAGGCGATTCCTCGATACAAAGTTTATTAATAAATAGTACAAAATGAGTGCGGCGAAGAAAAGTAAAACGTATCATTTTAATAACGATTGGGAGGAAGAATTTTTCTTTTGTATGGTAAAGGATAAGTGCATTTGTCTCATTTGCCGTGCGTCAGTTGCAATACCTAAGCGTGGGAACTTAGAGAGGCATCATAAAACGGTTCATAAAAACTATGAAAAGGATTTTCCGTCACAGAGTGAATTAAGAAAACGAAAGGTACGTGATTTGATAACTTGTTTGAAAAAAGAACAAACCATGTTCACAAGACCAGCCAAACAATCAAAAGCTGCAACGATCGCGTCATTTAAAATATCTCAAATATATTGGCGAAACACAAGAAACCATTTGAAGATGGATTGGTTGTGAAGGAAGCATTTATTGAAGCGGGTGAGACTTTATTTGGAGATTTTAAAAATAAAACAGAGATTATGTCTGCTATTAGAGAACTTCAGTTATCTCGTCCGACTGTCACAAGGCGTGTTGAAGTCATGAGTCCGGACATGGCAGATAAACTAAAACATGATATCATGAAATGTACATACTCGTACTTTTCTTTACAGTTCGATGAATCCACCGATATGACAGACACTGCCCAGCTGTGTATTTTTATTCGAATGGTATTCAATGACATGTCGGGTAAGGAAGAGTTTTTGACAATGATTCCTCTGAAAGGAAAGACCCGTGGCGAAGATATACCAAATATGACGTTTTCTTCAATTTTGTAACAAACTACAAGCTACCAATATATAAACTAGTGTGCATTACAACCGATGGAGCACCAGCAATGACTGGAAACAAAAACGATTTTGTGGCATTGTGTCGAGCTATTGACGATTTCCCTTCATTTTTCTCCTTCCAGTGCATTATACATCAACAAGTTTTGTGTTCAAAAGTTCTAAACATGGAGGAGATTATGGGCATTGCAATAAAAATTGTGAATTCCATCTGTGCACGTAGCTTGCAACGACGGCTCTTTAAGTTGCAGTTGGAAGATAGTGAGTCAGCTGAACACACTGATTTAGTTCTTCACACGGACGTCAGGTGGTTGACTCGCGGAAAATTCCTAGAAAGGTTTCAAGAATTATTGCCCGAAATAACAGCTTTTCTGGACGAAAGAGGTGATGACACCAGATGCTGAAAAACGGAAAATGGCTGACTGATTTGGCATTTTTGACAGACATCACAATGCATTTAAACACCATTAACTTGGAGCTTCAAGGTAAAGGAAAAACTATTATTGAGATGATTAGCGCAATAAACGCATTCAAAAGTAAATTGTAACTTATGATAGATCAACTGAAAAGAAAGGATCTGAAACATTTTCCGTCTTTGAAAGCAAGGATTCCTCAATTGAATTATGATATGTATTTATGAGGCAGAATTATCAAATATTTTGGGCCAATTCGAAATACGTTTTTATGATTTCAGTAAATTGGCAAATATTGCATCATTTATGAGTTATCCTTTTTTGTGTAAAAACATTGAGGAATTAGCTACTGAAATAGCAAGTCAGTTTAACATGGACTCATGTTCTGTTGAAAATGAGTTAGTGCAGATTATATCAGATATACATCTCAAAGCCACAACTTCTGATACAAAATTCTGGTGTTTTATATCTGAAGATAAATATCCGAATCTAAGGCAAATCGCCCTTCAGCTGACGGCAATGTTTGGGTCAACTTACTTGTGCGAGTCTGCATTTTCTGAAACTGCACTCGTTTGTTTTGTAAGAACCAATAACCTCGCAATTTTGAATAATTATGGGTTTTTTCATTGACATTTTAGAGCAGACCTACACTTACCTTGACTAAAAAAATGCATATTGTGCGGAAAACTAATATCTATGCCACGATACACCCTACCTAGACGACAATCCTGCATCACACATACTTGCAGCCTCTCAGAGTCGATCGATCGTAGTCTAACAATATTGAGGTAGATCGCCAGCAGTTCAAGTTTGAGCACCCCTGTTATAGGCTGATACAAGTACAAGTACCCCATAATCCAATGATCTACACTCTGGGATGTCCTAGTATTAAGCAATTACGCTTACCACAAGCATGCCTTCCTGCCAATTATTCCGTAAAAAAATAATTAAAGTATGATGTTTACTTCATTATTTAAATGGTCAATGAAGTCCATCCTCGTCATAATTACCTGGTCCACAACAAAGGCGGAATCCTCCTCACAGGCGGTAAATGGTACTGATACACATCATCCAAGACCCTGTCGTCTAATGATATGAGGTCTTCTAACTCAGTTTCCGAAAGACCGCTGCGAGCTGCTGTGATGTAGGCTAGAGCATGGAAGACCAGGAGACGGCCGTGCTGGAAGAAGAAATGAATAAGCGAATTGCTATAGTTCTTTCATGCATAAATACACTTCAAAGTATAAATACACTTAATACTCAGTGTTCATGCAATCAAATAAAATTGTAACTAGCCCTAAGGTCACTAAGTTTACGAACTCAAGTTACGCTCTCAAGTTTACGCACATTAAAACAATGTACATGTACGAGCACATCTACTAATAAGCGTAACCCGCCTTCGTGAGATGAAAGAACTATAGAATTGACAGCGTTTATTTAAATCGGTTATATGGAACTTTTACTTGAAATTATCCGTCTCTATCCACTTCTGTTGCAAGCACTTGTAGTGATACAAAACGCTTTAGTAGGTAACAATAATTTAAGATTGACGTTAATCTATTTTTTTATAGAATAAAATTCGCCGATGAGCAAACAATTCATCTGGTGTTAACAGATATTGTAGCCCATGGCCACAAACATACCATGGAAGTCAATACATGACCACATCAGTTAAGAGTAACAAACGTTGGCACGCTACGAATACATTCACATATTTAATGGGAAATAGGAAAAAGGACTAGGAAAGATAGAACATAGTTTTTTTTTCTTTTTATAAAAAAGGCAGCAGTCGAGCGTACAGTCTACCTGATGTAAGTGGATACTGTCGTTCATAGACATCCACGATACATGACAACATCAGTCCAGAATGACAAACGTTGGCACGCCTACGAATGCGCGCCTACCTTTGCAGATTAAGAAATAGATTGGGAAAATGGGGAGGGATGGGAATGGGCTCTGGCATATCTCACTCACTACCGAAACACTTACGTACATTGGGAAAATACAATAAAGTAAGAAACGTGGCCAGTCGAGTGCGCCCAGCGGCTGTGGTAATGCAGCATGCACCCCCCCCCCCCCCCAAAGGGGTCATATGGGATGAAGAATTTTCCTCAACCCATTCCATAAAAACTACCTGTTTTTCAATCCTTTCAAAGAGCATCATGATGGAGTCCATGACGGTAGACGCTAGGTGCGTGTCCTGGGGCTTGGTGTAGCTTCTCCATCTGCACACCTGTTAATTATGATGCCTTTTAATATTAATTTATTGTAGCAAAGTTTTAGATATCGTGCAATGCTGAGTGATACATTAGCTCGAAACTATGATTTACGAAATAAACGGTGTTTTACGTTGTTAGCAATTTGCGGTATATCGTCACTGTGCGCTCTGTTCTAGTCAGTCGTCTCACGCACGCCAACGACATGTGTTAATTCACTTTTAGTTAATTCTTGTGATCCGTTAATGTGACAGTATGGAGTACAGTTTATTTCAGACAACCTTCCGATACATGGCACATGGGGAGACTATGGCACAAGAAAAAACAGAAAAAAGCAAAAGAAACAAGTTCAGGCTAGCTATAGAAGAGGATACGCAGTTTGGGATAGATAGATAAAACTCTTTATTGTCTACCGCCTTTTTCTATAAAAAAAAATATATATTAAACTAGCTGTACCCGGCCACGCGTTGCTGTGGCTGCCCAACAGATGGCGCTTACCCTGTTTTACCTGTTTTTGCGTAAAAAGCATCTTTTTACCCTGTGATAACACGCGCGTATTCGAATGCAACGTTTTGTCAAAATTTCAAAGAAATCTGTGGAGAACTTTTAATTATATATAGATAGATAGATATATGCATGACATGGATTGTAATGTGACGATCGAATGTACTAATAACACATCTTATACTCACATAGCGCAAATAAAGAATTTAAATTTGAATATAATTCATTAGATAAATGTAAAGATCCAAAATGCCGAGCCATGTGTAGTGGCTGGCGATTTAACATTACTGCGAAACGGTACGTGTCAGATTTAATATGTAATTTTGTACACCATTATTGGCAAATGTGTCGATTCGACTCTGTAAGTACTTACCATCAAACATTGTAACGCGCATTGAAAATAAATAAATTGAATTGAACATTATCGTGTAGGTACGAATATAGTAAGTACGCTTTGTCGTCACTAGATGACTGGCGTTGAAAAGCTTAAATCTCATTGAATATATATTTGTTTGGCGTCTAATTTAATCGATATGGTTGTATAATCTAAAGAGATATTAACACACCTTATATTTCATATCCTCATGACATCGCTTGAATTAACTTTATAATATTTTTACTTTAACCGACCGATTGGCGCAGTTGCTAGTTAGTATACTACAAAAAACTGGTTCGAAGGTCACGTATTCTCAAAGACAACCATTCTGCTCTATAAGGTAAGAAATGCACTCACCTCGGCGAAAACCAATTTCACAAATATTGGCAATGAACATTGGCCAATGGCGTTGGAGACCAACCGCCACTGGTAGTTAGAGAGGTCCCGAGCAGCTGATGCCATCCACAACCTGAACCACGGATTAAATTATGTTATGATCTTTTTTATTAGGTGACAAACTCCCATCCTTTTATTAGTTTATAGTTATGTGTTTCTATACGAGGTAAGACGATCCTCTGACCATTCTACTCCACAATCAATGAACAATAGGATTCTCTGTTTCCTGGATTCAAAAATATACACGAAGACGAACACAAACTATCTAGATCAAGAACAAATGTTTAACTGCCCGGAGATAGGACCCGGATAGGAGCAGGCAGAGAACCAATCGGTCATAAAATGCATAAATGACCTTTCTACTTGTATCAATTCAAATCAAAGCCGTAAATAAGGCATGCAATATTATATACACAATTTACATATAGATTTCATGATCTTGGCAATAAATAAATGTTATGAACTTACTTTAAGACCTGCATAGCCAAATCTTCACCCAAAGCCTTCACTTCGAGAAAGTTCTCTTCAGAATCGATCATCCGCCGCAGTACGTCGTATTCTTTTGACACTTCTGGATTTGCTTCTTCACAGGCACATGTTACAATTATCTTTAAAAAAAAGTAACTCAATTCAAATAAAATTTGATAGGTACGCTATCACTTTTATTTGACTATCATTGACCATTATCAGTTCTTCCAAATGATATATTAGGGGTTAAAGTATGAAATTGCCGATTTGTATGAAAAATTAAAACTCGTTTTTTTCTAAAATGTAACGTATTTATTTAATCAAAATATTTACCCTCATTATCTATACATTGTTGCCATCTAATCGGAAGTTCATTTATGCCTTTGCGATAGAACTCTGGGGATGTAGATTCGACAAACTGTGTGAAAGCATTTTGTACTGCCTCTTGGGAAGAAAATTTTTTACCACATAGAAAATTGTCCAAATCACGAAACAAATGGTAGCCCCTTGGAGCAAGGTCTGGCGAGTACGGAGGATGACGTATGGTTTCTAACTGCAGCTCGTGTAGAGTTACAACGGTTTCTAGTGCAGTGTGAGGTCTTGCGTTATCATGGAGCAATAATGGTGAAGATCGATTCACGAGTCGGGGCTGTTTCACTGCTAGTTTCGCCATCATTGTTCAAAGTTCGGCACAGTAAACATCTGCTGTTATTGCTTGATCAGATCTGAGAAAGCTATAGTGAATAACACCATGAATAGACCACCAAACAGTTACCATTACCTTTTTATTGGTAAGCTTTGCCTTAGGGCACTGTTGCGGCGTTTGACCTGGGATCAGCCATTGCATTTTTCGCTTTCGGTTATCGTAAAGAATCCACTTTTCGTCACATGTCACAATTCGATCCAATATTCCTTCATTTCTGTACCGATTCAACAAGGCAACGCAAGTTTCAACACGCATTTCTTTCTGCAGATCAGTCAAATCATGAGGCACCCATTTTTCATATTTTTTTATTTTATTGATTTGATGCAAGTGAGTCAATATTGTAGGTAAGGTAACGTTAAACCATGCCGCTAATTCCTGGGTAGTTTGTACCATGGTGGAAGCCGATCCGAAGATCGGCTTCCACCATCTCCTTCAATTCAGCGTTATTCACCTGTGTGGGCGCGGTCTTCCACGTGGTTCGTTCTTCAAGTCGAAGTTTCCATTACGAAAGCGTTTAAACCAAAAACGCACGGTTCGTTCATTAGCAGTCTCCTCTCCAAACGCAGCATTGATATTGCGAGCCGTTTCTGCCCCGTTAGTTCCGCGTCGGAACTCGTATTCAAAGATTACTCCGATTTTCGAAGTATCCATCTTTCCCGTCTAAGCTGAATAAAAAAAACAATTGAAAGTCGAAAATCGAATGTTGCACATTTCTTAAAACAAGAACCTCATAGGTATCATGTGAAAAAAGTTTCACTCGAAAATCTCACACCATGAAGGTTTTATGTCAATTCAAAGTATCTATTACTATAAAACGGCAATTTCATACTTTAACCCAAATATTATTATATACAAATGGCAAAGATACGAATAGCTCCAACTATCCGATTTATTTACTTGTAGCTCTTTCGAACTACAGATATTTTTCATTGACAGATAAGCTTATAAATAGGTCACACGGAAAATTTCCGGAACTGGTCACTTAAATAAACAATATTTAATAAGTAATTACAATATTTGAAAATGGAACTCTTTGGCTGTAGAATAAATATTGTTTAACCTAACAGTCGTTCGTTTTTTCATTGTGGTGTTTTTTTTAAAATTGCGTGTCTGCATTACGATGGATTTAATGCCAGCTCTTACACGACCAAACAGATAAACGACTTTTTAAAGGCGAAAAACGTAGAACTCATGAGCCATCCTCCATACGACTTGGCATCTTGTGACTTCTTCTTGTTTCCAAAAATCAAGAACCAATTACGCGGTCAACAATTTTCATAGCCAGAAGAGGCTGTCAAAGAGTATGAAAAACATGTTTCCGAGGTCACCACGGAGGAGTGGAATAAATGTTATGGAAATTGGTTTATTCGTATGAAAAAGTGTATTGACGCTCACGGAGAATCATTCCGGCAACTTTGAATGTGGCACTCGTGTGACAGGACGACCCAAAAATAATAAATAATCTTTCCTTTGATATAATGTTACTCTTCGCGAAATTTTTACAAGTGGCGAAAGTTTAATACAATTGAAAAAGCTACAGAGCAGAGCTACCATCGCTGCGGGATAGGATGGCATAATGTATTCTGTGTCACATCATCCCGTTTCCCTGACCCCCAAGAGGTATGAGATTGAATAACGATAGTTCTAATTCCCATTCTTCACAACCCTTTTTTAATAGACGTGATTGGTAAATCCCCAAAGTATTTGCTTACGTGACAACGTTCTTAGTTTTTTGCTAATGTTGGCATATATCATTCTGTTAGGAAACCGACTATGTTCCTTTTTTTCCCGCCTCATCCTATTCTGCCAAATTTGGCAACACTGACAGTTCGATATCCCTCCGCGAGTGTAGTTGTTACGCTTACACTCAAAAATCAACTAATATCAAAAATAGTGGTGTCTGTGTGGAGATAATATTACTGAACCAGCTCATAACCCACAACGAGGTGCCCCGAGGCTGGAGACAAGCATCCGTCATCCTGTGAGTACATACCTCTTCCCTTTAACATAGTCGGGAATTTGTTGGGGTAGTTTCAAAACCTAGTTTACGCAACACATTCTATTATATAAGTAATACCTTACAATGTGGAGGCAGTCTGGTCGGCAACCACGACACCTTGTTGTTCTCAGTTCCTATCCCGGTAAGCTGGTCCACAGAATCCAGAAAAAGCAGTAGTGGCTGCTGCTGAGTGGCCATAGTTAGCAGCTGCTTGAAGTGTGCCGTGAGAGGTACCAGGTCATCTGGAATACTCTCGAAGGGAAGTGCGAAGTTGTACGAAATCTGGAAAGAGAAGAAAATTCTCTCGTCACCGAAGGGCGATTCATCTGCACTTCTTCACTTGTCTACAGCAACAGTTATCGTAGCCATTACTCAAGAGTCCCAAAAACAAACATATATTCATCCTCTACATCTTAGTATGTTTTCGTTTACTGCTGTATGCCTCTCCACGATTTCGTCACCTGGAACAATCTGTGGCTTCTCTGGTCCAGGTTAAACCTGTTTCTAAGCGATCGGACCACATTAATTTCCATGAAAACTACAAACTATTATCTTACCTGCTGACAAATAGAAATAAGTGTAGGTGTGAGAGCACTGGAATCAGGAGTGGTCCCGAGGAACCTGATGATGTTAGTGGGGTGGACCTCAGAGAACCATGTGTTCAGTGAAATTGCTGAACTCTTGGCTAAGAGACTTGTCTTGCCGCAGCCACCTGGAGTGACGATCAAGTTAATGACTCAATATATGAGATAAAAAGAATAATTCTAGAAAAAGGTGGCAAATAAATATTTTTTGGTTAATTGTAAATTTTAAACGTCTCTGTGACTGAATAAAAGAATGAAAAAAAAAGTTATCTACCTTCAAAATCTAACTAAAAAGGAAGTTAGATGTCTAACCGAAGTTTAAAAAACTAAATGGCACATTTAACACAATATATGGAGTTCGGCCTTGTACACTTTATAAAGATACTGTCTTTAAGAACGTAGAAACGTACCTGTCCTTACGTAGAAAGATCTCTAATAATCTATAATTTCATGTAAGATGAACACGCAACAACACAAAATATTGTCAATATACAGGGCATTGTCAATCGAGCAGATTACTATTTTCCATAGGATCGTCTGTTTTTTATTCATTATGTTGTTTTTTAAATTATTTCTAATTTCTTACAATCTATCTTCCAAAAAGAGTATCATTTGTCTTAGTGTCAACAACAGTTGTTTCTAACGGCGTTAAGAATTATAGCTCTTCGCCTTTCAAGTATATTGGCAAAAGCAAGCAATCATCAAGTAATCGCTTAGTGTGCTTTGATTTTTATTATTTTTATTTACTTTATATTATTATAGTACTAAATATTTATTAAGAAAATCAAGTCCATTCATAACAGTCTCACCTTCTCCATACAACACCAACGGCTTATCGGAACTGTTCTTCATGTAATTCTCAATATATTCAAGGTCGTCTTCTCTCCCGTGGAACACTTTTACCGAATTGTTACAGGCATGAAGATGCTGCAGTATCTCTGTCACGATTTGACCTTGAGCGCTGCTGTCTTCTTTACGCATTGCTCTAAAATAATTAATTGCTGGTTTATTACGGGTATTAACTAATTAGTATATCTTTACAGATATAAAGTAACTATACTAATTCATCATCATCATCATCATCATCTCAGCCCTTGGACGTCCACTGCTGGACATAGGCCTCCCCCATTGTCCGCCATTTAGACCTATCGGCAGCGACCTGCATCCAGCGGGTGCCCGCAACCTTTATGAGGTCGTCTGTCCATCTAGCAGATGGACGTCCTCGGCTTCGTCCGCCGGTACGTGGTCTCCATTCTAGAACCCTTCTGCCCCATCGGCCATCGGTTCTTCGAGCTATGTGCCCTGCCCACTGCCACTTCAACTTGCTAACCCGAGAGGCTATGTCGGTGACTTTAGTTCGTCTACGGATCTCCTCATTCCTGATTCGATCACGTAGGGAAACCCCGAGCATAGCCCTCTCCATAGCTCGCTGTGCGACAGTGAGCTTATTTATGAGGCCCATAGTCAGAGACCACGTCTCGGTGCCGTAGGTCATCACTGGCAACACACACTGGTCGAAGACCTTCGTCTTCAAGCACTGAGGTATTTTGGACGAGAAGACGCTGCGTAGCTTCCCGAACGCTGCCCAGCCGAGTTGGATTCGTCGATTGACCTCTTTCTCGAAGTTGGACCTACCCAGTTGGACCGTTTGGCCTAGGTAGACGTACTCGTCAACAACTTCGAGAATCGAGCTCCCAACTGAAACTGGGGTGGGCACGACATGGACATTCGACATGATTTTCGTCTTGTCCATGTTCATTTTAAGGCCCACCTGTTGGGAAACTCGATTGAGGTCTCCGAGCATTGTGCTAAGATCCTCCAGCGATTCTGCCATGACCACGATATCGTCGGCAAAACGAAGGTGAGTGATGCATTCGCCATCAACGTTGATGCCGAGTCCTTTCCATTCCAGGAGCTTGAAAGCGTCTTCCATCGCATTGGTGAAGAGCTTCGGAGAGATGACATCTCCTTGTCTCACACCCCTCTGCAATGGAGTCGGCTCCGTGCTCCCTTCCTGTACTCGGACTGACATGGTGGCGTTGTTATACAAACACTTCAACACTTCGATATACCGGTAGTCAATGGCACCGCTGGAGGGACTGTAGCACTGCCCAAGTCTCGATCGAATCAAAGGCTTTCTCATAGTCCACAAACGCTAAGCATAATAGCAAGTTATACTCCTCGGTCTTCTGTATAACTTGCCGCAGCGTATGGATGTGGTCTATGGTACTATAGCCTTTTCGGAAACCGGCTTGTTCGGGAGGCTGGAAGTCATCAAACCTGCGCTCGAGACGATTCGTGATAACCCTCGAAAACAGCTTATAAACATGGCTCAGAAGCGAGATGGGCCTATAGTTCTTCAACAAGGTCTTGTCACCTTTCTTGAAGAAGAGCACCACCACGCTTCCATTCCATGCCTCCGGCGTAATACCTTCGAGCAAGACGGAATTAAAGAGCTTCTGAAGGACTTTCAGTACCGGTGTTCCACCCGCTTTCAGAAACTCTGAAGTGATTCCGTCCTCACCCGGCGCCTTGTTGTTTCTAAGCTGTTTGAGGGCCATCCTAATCTCGTACAGGCTGATGTCCGGGATGTCTTCGGTATAGTATCGGGTCTACTATTATAATTAATTAGTATATTTGTTTCCTATTCAATTTCATTTTTTATGATTAATTATTTTTGTTTCATTTTAGTAAATCCTATCTCATCTATTTCGTTGAAATAGGATAAGCACGCCTTTGTATGTGTTTTCTTTTGTAACTATTTTTATTATTTGTGTTTACAATAAAGTATATAAATACAATAAATAAAAACTAATTGACTTAAATTAGTTGTAATAGTAGTGTCACAGAAGGCTACCGTGAAATGTACTGCATTTCCTAATTTTTCCCCATTTCCAAAATGTACCTACGTATTACATGTTTCAGTAGTGAATGAGATACACCAGAATCTATTCCCATCGCATCCTATCCTAACTACATTAGTTCCGTTAAATCTTCAAAGTTGGGGCAGCGGATCTGGGAGCCAACGTTTGTCATTCTGAACTGATGTCGTCATGGAAGTATTCACTTATCACGGGGTTGAATGTCTGCAGCCTTTTTACCATAAAAATATGCATATTACCTGTCGACCAATTTGATGATGTTCTTATAAAAGTGAGCAATAAAGTGGTTCAGATACTCGCTGTGTGTTTCGGTATCCAAACCTTCGCGTCCTATCCATTCCACTGTGTATCTGAAATAACAGCATAGGCATTTGTATGGATTGTAACCTAACAAGAAGTTGGCTTGAGACATGTTACAATGTACAGATGTATGTTTTAAAGTTTCTACTTATCCCATTGCTACTGAAGTATGAGCATATAGATTTCATTAAAAACAGAAAGTAAAAGATAGGATAAAAGATAAAGATCGAAAATAAAGATTTGGGTCAAGGGAACCACAGAGAACAAATAAAAACAAAATGATTGAGATTTCAGAAGTTAAGATAAAGTAAGATTTCTTTTAATTTATAAATCTTATCATAAAATTTCTTTATTAGTTTTTTTTTTCTTTTATTCATTAATTTTATATCTTTTAGTTTTATAAACTAAAATAAATAAAGACATTTTCGAATTACCCAATGTTAGACCCGTATATAGAAACAAATATATCATACAGTTTTGAGGGAGCTCAATTAGGTATATTTATGTTATTATATTATAATAGGTCGCCTGAAAATATTAAAAAAAAAACTGTTTATCTATGAGTAGTTTCAAAAATAAGATAAAAGAAACAATATTGTATCTCCCATGGTCCAACCTACTTTATGTTCCGAAATGTTCTGTTTTCTATATATATTATTATATATATATAAAAATGGATGTTGGTATATCTGTCTGAGATTAATAGACTTCGACACCATATGACCGACCACCATGAAAGTTGGCACATATATGTATTTTTTCATGGAGAAGGTTTCTATGCTATCCACTTTGTTGTAACTCACTACTAGATGGCGCTGCAGCACATCAACCTCTATACCATTCAGCCGATCGCCATGAAAATTGGTATACATTGGTATTTGAGCACGGAGAATATTTTCGAACTATCTACTTTGTTGTAACTCGCCGCTAGATGGCGCTGCAACACATCAACTTCTATGGCAGGACAACGTCTACCGGGTTTTGCTAGTCTTTTATAAATTTCTTTAAATCGAAATTGCAAATTACTTATAAAGGTAATTTGAATTACTGTATTTGATCATTTTTATTTGGACCTAGTGACTAAGATGAGTCGCTTGTAAAACGCCTCTATCTCCTTTCTCGTTTGTCTAAAACATTTATATGTACATACTTCTGTATATTAGTAGTTTCAATCTTCTCCGGTAATCTGACATCCCTTAAATCAGCCAGTAACTTCGAAGACTCGGCGTCCAAGCTCCTATTGATAATATCTACAAAATTGCTGGCCTTCTTCAAGTTCTGGAGGTTGATGTTGTTGATGTACCGGACGTACGCCAAGCAGTGGTTCTTGGTGTTCTTCACGTTCAAGATGCCGTTGATTACTTCGCGTTCGGTTACTGAAAAAAAAGTATAAGTTATCGAAACATCAAAGTATACCATTTAAATTTATGCTTGGAGTGTCTTTGATGAAATTCGACATCAAAGAAATTCAAAGAATAACTAATATGACTCAAATAATCTTTTTTATACCATTAATAAACTTTTTAAGGAGAATTATAGTGGATGCAATTTTTAAATTACCTACAATTGCCTGTACAATGGGGAATACTCTGAAGAATTGTTTAATATAATTCCCACCTCGGGTTTCTACAACCGCACCTCCCGTCACAGAAGTGTGATCCATCCGCATTTCCTCGATACGGAGGTGTCGCGCAGTGTTCAGTCCAAAAAATATTTTATACCTCGAACCCGTAGGCTGTGGAACGAACTACTTCAAGAGGTCTTTCAATTAAGCTACGATTGAAGAACTTCAAAACTTCTCGAAGAACCTTCAAGAAAGCTGTGAATAGGATTTTACAAGGTCGGCGGTACGCCCGCATACCCCCTGATGTTGCAGGTGTCCATGGGCGGTGGTAACACTTACCATCACGTGAGACCGCTTGCTCGGCCGCCCATTGTCTATAAAAAAAAAATGGGAGTTGTAGTTAAGCCATTTTTACTCTATGAGCTGAATGTAAATAATCATATTTTACTTCATTTAATAATTAAAACACACACAGCATTAAATTAATTAAAAGGGAGTAAAGATGTAGACAAGGCAAGCTTATCTCCTGAAGAGATTTTTTCCAGCAGACCTGGGAAAGTGAAATATAGGTCAAGACAGAAAGGTAGTAGTAGTGCGTACGGAAAATTTGTTTGTATAATAGTTTAATAATACTAAAAATAATGCGTAAATAAATAATAAATAACGCCACACTCAATGGCCCACACTAGGATTCCCTGTGTCGTGGGTCCAGAGACACATACAAAGACAAACACAAATACACACCCAGGCCCGAACAGACATTTGTCTTTTTTTTTATTAAACATATATCCACCGAACCGGGGACCTCTTGCACAGCAAGTAGAGTCACTACCAATTGCGCCAATCGGTCGGTCAATATATGTATGCATATATATATATTTATGTACCTAAATAATAAATATTATAATATATATAATATACTGTTCGGACTATTTAAGAAATTAACAAATAGTGATCTAATATGTTTTTAAAAAAACTAGTAACAGAAGAACTATCTTTCGTCTTATGAGGGAGAACAATAGATAGGCGTACGTACGGCTTGGATTGAAAATCAATTTCCACAGCTACGAATGTTGTGAGAAGGGGTCTTTAACTAACAGGGAGAAGGTAAGTAAACAAGTACTGAAAGAGAGATAGGGTATGCAGAAATTACTGAGTCAGATAATGCTTCTTGACTTGGCTCTTAATACTATTTATTGTTTGAGCGTATCTGATAGTTACAGATAGCGCATTCATTCCATAACCGGACCGCTTTCAATTATTTACAGCTCTCCGGCAACCTTTCACCAACTTACCAGACATATAATAGTTATGCATGGTATCCTTATCAAACTTTCCGGCGTTGTACAGCTGAGAAGATGCTTTTCTGAACAGCTTCTGCATCTTGCCAAGGGTGTCCCACCATATGGCTTGATCTTCGGCTTGGAGTTTTGGAACTCTCTGAAAATTAAGATGAAGAAACGGGTTTTTTTTTCAGAGAGATATTCTGAAATCTACGAAATAAACCTGAGATACATTAAGACATTAGGATAGTTCAAGATATTAAATATGGCATTATAATGACAAAAACGAAATTCTACTACGTAGTACTATTATTTTTTCTGTGCTTCTACTCAGTTTTGTATCTGGTATTATCAATTGATCATTAGGTATCCCACAAGCAGTCTTGAAGCCCATTGCACAAAATTTCAAGTCTTATTTTGTAACTACAATATTTTTTTTCTTCTTCGTACTCAATATTCTGATTGATTTTGTTACTTACCTTGTTATTAAAGTTAATCAAAATAGAAGATATAGGCTGCAGCACAGACACGGGAGGCACAGCGTTCGAATCCTTCTTGTACCAAGTGTCCAGCAGGATGACATCTACACCACCCGCTGCCAATTCATCACGAAGCATTTGGAGCTCTGATGATAGTACATAGGTTGGAATTGGTCTAGAAGAAACGAAATCTTAAGAAGTATATATACTTCAGAATTCATACACCAAACCAACCCATAAATGGAGAAGTTCACCATTTTTTAATATCTTATATAAAAAAAGTTTGAAAAACTATAAATAAATCTGGAAAACTACAATATATCTAATAATAATGAAAATTTGTAGTCTATAAAATCTGCACCTGCCTTCAAACCTGTCTGTCACTTGTTTTGTAATTGATAAATAATACAGCATTCAATGACCGGCACTAGGGTTCCCTTAATCCAAAAAAATGTATTTTGGATTAAGAAATCATAAATTGTGATTGTCTTCGTGATGATTCCGTCACAAGTTGTGTTTGACCAGGATCTGGATAACACAACTTCCCTAGGGTTCCGAAGTACCAAGATCTTGTCTACACAGATGTTTGTCAAAAGTTAGCTTATAGAGAATGCCTCCAGGCATTAAGCTCGCCTTTTGTATAACTAAGTGCAATAAGTTTTTTAATAAAATAAATAATAATGTAAATAATAAATAATCCGAGACCTTTGGCACAGCAGGCCAAGGCCAGTAGCATTAACATGACTACTGATTTCGTTAAAGGAAAGAAGTCTTCAAGTTTTCCAACCAACCTGTAACCATACTTCTGCCCCAAGAACACAACGAAGTTGGGCCCCATGGAGAGTCGTTGGCAGTTCTTGATTTCTCGCATACAGAGCTCGGTGGTCATGTGATCGTCTGTAGCTTCATCTCTTACACCCCAGCGCATGTCTACCACCTAGAAATTAGATTTATTTTTATTAATTTTTGCAACTCATCAACATTATCTTGCTTTAAAGATAAATTGACAGGATCACTTATAGT
The DNA here is from genome assembly GCA_914767545.1 of Sesia apiformis. Classification (NCBI taxonomy): domain Eukaryota; kingdom Metazoa; phylum Arthropoda; class Insecta; order Lepidoptera; family Sesiidae; genus Sesia; species Sesia apiformis. The sequence continues at coordinate 2,075,286 of OU611972.1, read as the reverse complement.
ATACAGTTGTATCAATAGAGTCTAGGCTAACATCAGGTTCGGTATGGCATACTCAATGGACCACACTAGAACTCCCTGTTCAAGTTCAGAGACGCATACAAAAACAAACACACTACCCAGAACCGTTGATCAGTTGGTCAACGGGAAATAATAATTTCCCTTAGTGCTGCTGGTTGAACAACGCGGTAGGACCACGGACAACAAACCGAACCGAACGAATATTTGTCTTTAAACAAACGAATACCCGGCCAGAAATCGACCCGGGGATCGTTTGGTAGAGCAGATAGAAGCACAATGAATTGGGCTAATCATTTGTCATACCAATTAGTGTCATACCCAGTCCAGTTGGATTTTATATTTTTTTATTAAATACTAGCTGTGCCCGGCATGCGTTGCATGCCAGTCAATTTTTTTGCACATAATATGTAGCCTATGTCCATCTGAAATAATGTATCTACCTTTATGTATATGTATCTTTCAGACGGTAGTTCAAAAAATTTCAGACGGTAGTAATAATTTCTTAATAACTCAAGTGACAAATAAAATCAATTAGTCACCCCGTGACCACGTCCACTGCAAAGTGTTCGAAACGTCGGGATATAAATAATGTCAAATATACGCGATTTAAACCGTTAAAAGTTGTTTAATTGCAATGTTACCTTTCAAATGGTGAAAGAATTTTTGAAATCGGATTATTAGTTTCGGAGATTACCTCCTACATCCAAACTTACAAACTTTACCTCTAATATTAGTATAGAAGACGAGAGGAAGAAACTAAAATTTGCCCACTAGATCGTACGTCGCGTCTACGTCAATATAGTCCTAGATTATAATCTATGGCGACCATTACTCAAAGTTCACGAATAGCTCAACTAGCAAACACCGGGGCTTTCTGTAAACATTTACAAAAACGAACCCCCCCACTCCCCCCACCCCCCCAACTTTGAGCTATGTTCCCGAGTTATTTTCATCGGCGGAAACAGACGCACGTGCGGTAACCAAAGCACTATTTAAAACTCAGTACCGTTTACATTGAGTTTTGTAAATAAACTTCAAGTTATATAACAATTTGGAATTTATAAACCATTTGAGAATTAGTAGGAGTAAACTGTGGTTTGAAGTGTTTGAAGTATGTATCCAGCCGGGTGTTGATTTATAATTGTAGTAACAAATAATAACATGGTTGGTGTTTGCTGGCATTACAATAGCAACACCTCATCTCTTCCCGTGTGGGTCGTAACAGGGATAACAAAGCTACCACAAGCCCTGAGGAACTACACCACCCCTAAAATATTGGACTCGCCAACCCGCTTGGCCAGCGTGGCGTTTTAAGGCCACACGTCCCTCGGGTACCCGGCGACTCTTAAAAGGCCACTAAGGCCACACAAGAATTTAGACATACACGATGTTAAGACAAATCAAGGTTTTTAGCCGGTAGGAGTCCGGCACTACCTGGGCCTCCATTCCCAGGTGTCCATGAGGATTTTCCTTGGTTGTCTTTCCTAACAAAAAAAAAAAAAAAATTACTTCCCTGTATATGGGTATGGGTGACGATGTGTATGGGGAGGTCCGTTTCCGGCAGTGAACAATACAAGGGTTGTATACTGTTACAAGTACGGTTAAATAATAATAATAATATGGTATTTCCATCACTTTTCATATTGACTTTTTATGGGTTCAACGGCCTTCATTAAGTTGCTATTATTATTAGCCTTAGAATAGGAAAGTCGGTTTTCGATAATTTTATCGAAAATAAATACATGAATTCTGGCGTGTTCAAGTGAAATGCATTAACGATTTTGACAAAAACTCTAGTTACTGCACTTTCAGTTCGCATAGCAGAATTATAATTGAACTGTTTTTATTTTTTATACAAAATCAATATATACATAGATGTCATATATAGATATCCTTCTGGTTGCTCCAATTTTACAAGACGTGGTATTACTCCAATAGAATATTGTACCACAAGTCGCCTGCCAGCGGCCTCGCTCCCTTCCGGCACAATATATAAAGAAAACAGTAGTGGATCGTCACAAAAATACTAAATGCTTTTCGAGATCCTTTCAATAAGTTAAGCTGAGAGACTTCTCTTATACGATTGCAATATACACTTGATAGTATTGGGTGTAATGGGATGAGCACGGGGCAAAAGAGGGAGAAAGCACGCTGCAATCCCACAGCCGCTGTGCGCTGGACAAATCACCCCTCTCTCACATAAGACTACTGTAAAATTACTGCATTACCCACTTTTTCTGTGTAAGTGCGTGTTTCAGTAGTAAATTAGACATGCCAGAACCTATTCCCATCTCATCTTATCCCAACCCTTTCCCCAAACCAATCACTAAATCTCCAAAGGTCGGCAGTGAATCCGGGGCGCGCCAACGTTTGTTATTCTGAACTAATGTTGACATATATGGTGAATGTCCATAGACGACAGTACCTATTCACTTACCACCAGCTGGACTGTCTGAACTTGTATCACCTTCTTCATAACAAAACATTACTGTTTCCTATATGTACTGTGCTTCCGGCCCGGCTCCATTATTCAACGACCCAGTAAAGACAAAGAAATCCATTTTGCGATTCTGTATAATATTCATAAAATGAAAGCTAATTATTCAGATGAACTGACCGTGTGATGGTGTAGTGGAAGGCTACTGAGGGATGACAAAGCGGCTACCACAAGCCCTAAGGAACTACACCACCTCTAAGCGAGTGGACTCGCCCACAAGATTTTAAACAGATTTTACTACCCGTAACTGGCTCCTAATAGCCGGTAACGGCTAATGAAAAATATATTGAAAATATATCTTGAATTTCTCGAAAAATGACATTTATTTTCGTGGTGCCGATTATACACTTCATCTAAAGAATTAAAATGAGATCAATGGTAAGCTGATTTCTCGGAAAGCGATTTGAAAACGTCTTTTGATTTTCAACTACAGCTTTACTGTGGCTCTTTCTAGAAAGTTCTCCGTCGAGAGATTTTGAGAAAAATCTAACACAAGGCCGTTAAGGCGCAGTTCTTGTATTTGTTGAATATGTCAATAGCTGTTTTGTTTAGATTCTTCTGCGTTTCTTGACTGAGTATTGAAGATTTTTAACTTTTGTCATGGTGTTTTTTTTTTATAACGTTTAACCTAATACAAAATTATTCACAAATTAATTTTAATGTCCTTAGTATTTTTATGTCATTAATATTTTATGTCATTGCAAGCACTCTGTTATAAAATTATTAGTACTATGCTCACTTGCCGTGAGGTGTCAGCCGGCCTTAGACTACCACTACTCCATCCAGTGGATGTCGTAAAAGGCAACTAAGGGATAACAATTAAAATAATGGACTCGCCAACCCGTTGGGCCAGCAGCGTGCCGTTTTAAGGTCATAGGTACATCCCTCGTGTACAAAACAATGTGCGTGAGGTGGTCATGCCCAGCAGTGGATACTGTAAGGGCTGATTGCATTATAAAATTATTAGTATAATGCCTACTTGCAAGGTAACGCTTTTTACCGTCCCACTGCAAGGCGCAGGCGTCCCCTTGTAGATCGCTAGAGCTGCTTCAGACGTGGGCACAATACGAATCGGTGGATACACATACTCTAGATTTTCATTTCGTTGTCACGTTTTATTTCTAAATTATTCATATCTCCTTATTTCACTACTTTAGTACTTTGTTTTGAGCAGAATCTGGTATTGACATTTCACGTGCAAAACTTCAAGAAGTCGGTTTTTCTAAGGAAGTGCTACCCCTTAACGAAATGCATATTATTAAAGTCAGATCAACGGAAGACATAATTTTTATAACATCTAACATAATAATCTTATTTTAAATGCCTTCTAGGAAGAGCAATATTTATTGTATTGAAACGAACTAAATTTTGTATTCGACGCCGTACGTGTAAATGTTATTTTGTAGAGCAGAGACTGAAAATATTTTGTCTAATGCGCAATGAGAAATACCCTCTTCTCTTATTGATTGTGCAAAAAGAAGAATTAAAAGAATTAGAAAAAGAATTAAAAGAAGCTGAAGACCTGACAGTAGACACTCTTCCTAGCTGAAAAAGCAACGAAAGTAGTTTCCGATGAACAGTTGAACTCTGTTCCGAGCAGCTCTCTCTAAAGTGAAGGTTACCACAATGATCTAACCTTCGATAGGAGATGAAACCAAAAAAGATGAAATTGTCCGCGGCATGACTATAGATAGCTATTATTTAACAATAAATATCAACACAGTGTGCGAGTAAGATTTTAAAGTATAGTGAGTTCATCATACGTGAGAAAGAGTCAAAGCCAACTGTCAAATGGCACACTTCAACTATGTAGTTGGAGAGGGCTGGAGAGGCCTAGTTGGAGATACAAACACCTTCTAGACAAAATGTAGATATACATCTCGCTAATCACATTCGCCAAGTAGGTGAATCACAGTCATAAGAAACTTACCATTATCATGGGCCATTCTACTAATCTGTTATAGAAAAAGAGAGCAAAATCTCTTTTACCTGAAACTCCAAGCCATGCTTCTCTCTGCAGTAGTCCTTGATTCTGGGATAACACTTCGCCATTAAAGTGTTCCTTTCCATTGTAGTGTCTGGAAGCAGAAAAGTATCTTTTAGCATTCAACCGAGGGGGGAGAGTGCACAGAGAGGGGAGAGACTGTGGGTTTATTGAGGGGGAGAGTGCACGCTGCAATCCAACAGCCGCTGGGCGCACTCGACTGGCCACGTTACCCCTCTCTCACAGAAGACTACCTTGAAATGTACTGCATTTCCCACTTTATCTTATTTCCCTAATGTACGTGCGTGTTTCGGTAGTGAGTGAGATGTGCCAGAGCCCATTCCCATCCTATCCCTCCCCATTTCCCCAACCCTTTCTCCAAATCCATTCCTATATCCAAAGGTAGGCAGCGCATCCGGGGGCGTGCCAACGTTTGTCATTTTGGACTGACGTTGGCATGTATGGTGGATGTCTATGGGCTACAGTATCCACTTACCATCAAGTGGACTTGTATGCTCGTCTGCCACCTTCGTCCATAAAAAAAAAACAAGATAATACCATACCATCTCCACTGTTGGACGTAAGTGTTTCCAGCAGCTCGTCACCACACACGATCTTTGAGCTATACTAACTATTATACCTGCCTAATTATACATGAGTATCGTCGTCAATCTATATCTTTTATACATATAATAAAATCGAAAGAAACCCTTGTCTGTACATAAAATATTGCTTTATAGTGATTACAATATAAAGTACACTTGGTATAGAGCCCAAAGCAACAGCGTTTGGAATTTTTGTCTGTATATCTGGGCGGAATTCAATTAAACTTGGCATAGCTGTAGCTTATATGCCGGGGAATCATTACAAAGACCAAATATACAATATCAGCTTACATGAAATCCACTGGATAGATTTATATGAATTTTACTATAATGATACCCTGGATCAACATACGGATTACCTACTTTTAATCTCGAACAACGGTCTTTAACAGTACGCGTTTAAGTTCCCGCGGGAATCATTGGAAAGTAACTACACGTACAATTAAAGACCAGACGTAACGGGCAGTGTTACTATCGTGTAATTTTTATAAACAAGTAGGTAATCAGGTAGATAAACAAACAATTTTGAAAAACTCTCTTCCCACCAACAAATCCCGATGACACCGAGTTGAACTCGCGCCTGAAACACGGCCGGCTGTCACGCGAATTGCAAATGGCGGCTTTCCTGTTACAGGAGGAGTAGGTGAACGTGAAGTAGGTTTATTTATTTAAAGAATCGGCGTTCTTGATATATATTCACTGTTTGGTTTTCGCTGTCTTCTTAATTAAATATTTCTGCTCAGTTACGTATGGTATATCATAATAATGTGTATATATATCTACATATGAAATATATACTTATGTAAATATGTGCATGTACTAGTTTATATATATTGTATATTTAATTAGGTTTATAATTAATGTGTATTTAAACTAAATAATGAATAATGGTTTATAATGAATGTGTATGTATTTAAACTAAAACTGCACTCGCTAGGCATTAAGTCCGCTTTTTGTACAAGTCCAATACTTGTACAATGAAGTTTATATAAATAAAATAAATATAGGTTTTTTTTATTTATGTAATATTTTTTTATTTATGTAGATGAACACATTGTCTTGTACATGAGTGATGTATGGCCTTAAAACATATGCGCGCATGTGAGCCGCATGACGATCATAGAGTTACCTAAATGTATCATGTGATTAGTAGTTCTGTTTTCAATTTTATCGCTATAAATATTGTACTCAGATTCAGCTGAAACAATGAAAACAGCTCAGTGATTCCGATCGAAGTAACTTCGAAACCAGAATTTAGTTCTATAATACATGCCCCACTTTGAAAATGTTGTACCTAATTATAAATAGCAACTGGCGACCCCCTGATTTAATGATATCCTGATTTAGGAGTCGCCGTGTACCAGGCACGACACCAATAATTTCACACGACAGTATAAATCCGTCGTTCAAGTCACGCGTGTCTGAAGACGACCTGATTCCTTGTAATATACTGCGTCAGTCTCACCTGCAGGTACTGTAATGCGGTTTTAAAACTAATTCAACAAAACATTGTTTTTTTAATTTTAACACTATAAGCTCTAGAATTTGTTGCCCCCTGGAGCACCGTTGGGTCAAAATTATCCTGGTTTAGTCGAAAAATGAACAATTTTGAAATCGCTACTTATTATATTAAACAGTAATTCATTAAAAGTCGAAAAACAGCTAACAACATGCCGTTTATATCCACACTAGCTGTGCCCGCGACTATCTACGCGTGGAATTTCAGTTTTTAAACTCTTTTTATCTTTTTTTCGCGTCAGCAAATTTCGATGAAACAAAGCTTATTCCAAGTGCCAAGCTAAGCTTAATTAACCTATTGAAACCCCAAGACAATCCATTAAGTAGTTTTCGAGATTATCGTGTTCGAATAGACAAACAGACAGAGGCAAAAAAAATCAAAACCCTCTTTTTGTATTCTGATACTGTTCCTTCATCGCCCCCAATTAGTTTTTGATAAATATGTTCAATGTACAGACACGCTGCTTCTACAGTTTTATTGTATGTAGATATAGATAATGCGGGTTCTGGGGATTTTTTGAATAGTTCATTTGTCATAATTTTGCAACTACTACTTCGTCCAACTAAATCTTGATATAGACTGATTTCGGTTTTGGATTCAACTGGTTACTCTCTGAGTGGAGATGTAGTGATATTTTTTTCGAAAGTGGTAAATCGTATTCATTCTCCCCTATTGAAAATTCTTCCCGTGGCTGCCGTTAAAGGCAACTGGGAGATAACAAAGCCGCTACCACAAACGTTGAGGAACTAGGTACACCACTTCTAAAAGCGTGCACTAGCGTGACTTGGCTAGCGTGGCGTTTTAAGGTCGTACATCTCTCATCCACAAAACTAAGTATATAAGGAGGCCCTTATATAACAGTGAATACTGAAAAGGCTAATTGCAATATTAGTAAGGCCTTTCAAAAACCATTTTACCATTAGTTCATACATTAGGTCTTTCCATTAAGCTACGACATGGGGTTCTTCAAGAGAGCTGTGAATAGGATTTCGCAAGGTCGGCGGCGCGCCCGCATACCCCCTGGTGTTGCAGGTGCCCATGGGCGGCGGTAACACTTACCATCACGTGGGACCGCTTGCCCGTCCGCCCACTAGTCTATAAAAAAACAAAATTACCTGTATCAACAACAGCTATTGGAACAACTTCCATATTTTCCTTTTTGTGTCTGTGCCCAGATTACACGACAATTGTAGGTGGCATAAGAGCAAATTTAGTAGATTCAAAATGAGTATATTCAAATGACTGAGTATATTCCGTTCCAATCTAATTTGATAAAATATAAACAAACATGGCGGTCGGAGGTAACTACCATGGCCTTAATAAAATTGACAAATATCTCAATATTTAGCTTTAAATCTAGGGCAAACTTGCAGTTTCAATGATTAAAATTACGGATATGTAAAAAATTATCACCTCGTTATTAATTTTAAGGACGTGTCAGTTAACCCAGGCTCCCATATTTAATTACATTTTGGACAAATTGTTTTTTTTTTATTGACAGAAGCGGTAGACGAACATACAGTCTACCTGATGGTAAATAGATACTGTCGCCCATAGACATCCGCGATACATGCCAACATTAGTACAAAATGAAAAACGTTGGCACGACCCCGGATGCGTTGCCTAACTTTGGAGATATAGGAATGGATTTGTAGAAAGGGTTGGGAAAATGGGGAGGGATAGGATGGGAATGGGCTCTGGCACATCTCACTCACTACCGAAACACGTACGTACATTAGGGAAATAAGATAAAATGGGAAATGCAGTACATTTCAAAATAGTCTTCTGAGAGAGGGGTAATGTAACCAGTCGAGCACGCCCAGCGGCTGTTAGATTGCAGCGTGCACTCTCGCTCTACCAAAATTTTAACAGAATATACACAGAAATAACTAAAGCTATCTTGAAACAAAGTCCCACCACCAAATTGATTTCTAAATTCGCTTTACCATACAAGTCATGAATAGCCCTTGGATAATTCATCATACAGCTAAAACGATGCGTCAATCGATTTCCCGTCAACAGTACAAAAGTCCCAAAATTAAAATCGAGGGTAGCCAAATTAAATTTCGTGGGGTAAAGCGACTACTATCTGATGACGGTGTTAATTAAAAGTTGTTCATATTCACCCCTCTCCCCTCAACTGACACCCCGATGGGAAACCTCCGAATTGTTCTTTGGCACGATACAGTTTTAGTTAATCAATACTTATGCTGTTTGTATTTGGGTCGAGTTACATAATTATTTTAGGGCCGTGTAGTGTCAGTCGGCTTTCGATGAGCAGCACCACCCCATTTCTTCCCGCGGGTATCCGGAAAGGCGACTAAGGGATAACAAATCCGTTACCACAAATCCTGAGAATCTACACCAAATCTAACACGCCAACCCACTCAGCTAGCGTGCCGTTTTAATGCCACATATCTCTCTCATGGAGAAGAGAGGCCCATATCCAACAGTGGACGATGAAAGACTGGTAACTGGTTATGATTACGGTAAACAGTAATTTTAAAAGCGACGATAGCCTCAAGTATGAGTCAAGAATAAATACCCCTACATTTATTGTACTTCTATTTCATGTCACCCTCTTAAACATCCCACTACAGAGCACAGGCCTTCCCGAGTATCTTTAGAAATTTACTGTAGTTTTCGGGTCCATAATCCACCACGAGCACATGTTACAGATTTCTTTTACTCGTATACTCTGGTAAGTTCCGTTTTTTTTTAATTTGTCTTTTCAAATTCTAATTTCCGATCTTTAAGTCTTTTTAATTGTACCACTTAGCCTCATAAACCTTTTTGCTTTTTTTACCGACACCGGAAGTTTTTTTAACTACACCTACCCGGGTACTGGTAACAAAAAAAGCTTCACCGCCAAAATTAAAAATAAATTAAAATGTAGGTACCTACAAACTTAAAATGTACCTATTTACAATGTACCAAATGTACGAAATTAAAAATGTACCTACTTAGTTGAAACACAGTACAGCTGAGAACTTAAACTCACAACTTCACGAATGGATTTTGAGAGCAGACCTAGGCTATCACCACTCTTCGTCGATTTTCTACTTAGGTACGGATTTTCCAGCTCGTCGGTGAAGTTTATGAAAGGAATCCTGAGGTTTGAAAATGCCTTTTTTTAAGGTCCTTAAAAGGTCAAAACCCAAAGAGTATATAACTCTTTAGTATTGGCTGTCACAGACTAAGCGCCGGATTTAAATTTCGCGCCATATTTTTGTTTGGCGGTTTGCAACTCTGCTTTGTTTATAGATGTCACATATGACAATTGCAATTAGTCAACATGGAACGCTACACGAAAAACTAACGCAGTATGAATTTTAGAGCAGTATGAAGTGGACCATCATTTTGGCGAAAAAATCATCTTTAGTAACGAGGCCCATTTCCGCCTTGACGGATACGTCAATAAGCAAAATTGTCGTATCTGGGGTTTGGAGAATCTTCATGAGATTCATGAAAGACGGATGCATTCTCAAAGAGTTACAGTTTGGTGCGACTTTTGGTTCGGCGGGATCATAGGGCCATTTTAAAGGTATTAGTATTTAGGTAGGCATAGAGAGGTATCGGAACATGCTACAGTAGTTTGTTTGGCACCAATTGGAAGATATGGACCTCGAACAATAGGAGTTCTAACTGTGATTCCAACAGGACGGTGCCACATGTCATACAGCCGGAGAAACAATGACTTTATTTTTTTTCTAAATGAAATCCGGCGCTGAAACTGGTACACCTTCATATATTAAAATATTACTCTATATTTATTTCCTCTCCATCCAAAGCTTGTCTGGCACAGATCGCTAATGGCGATAAGACCGCCTTTTGTGCATTTCATGTGTTTACAATGTCTGTAATTGTCGTTATTTTGTTTTAGTGTGCAATATAGTTTTTTTTTATGGACGAAGGCGGCAGAAGAGCACACAGTCCACCCGATGGTAAATGGATACTGTCGCCCATAGACATCCGCGATACATGCCAATATTAGTCCAAAATGACAAACGTTGGCACGCCCCCGGATGCGCCGCCTACCTTTGGAGATATAAGAATGGATTTGGAGAAAGGGTTGGGAAAACCGGGAGGGATAGGATGGGAATGGGCTCTGGCACATCTCAATCACTACCGAAACACGTACGTACATTAGGGAAATAAGTTAAGTGGGAAATGTATTACATTTCAGGGTAGTCTTCTGTGAGAGAGGGGTAACGTGGCCAATCAAGCGCGCCCAGCAGCTGTTGGATTGCAGCGTGCACTCTCCCCCTCAAAAGTGTTTTATCTGTCTATTTATGTACGTACCAATACATTTTGTCACATAACTAAAACGAGCCAATGACTTTACTTAACATTACCAAGAACTAAACATAAAATACGCCACTAAACTGTTTTAGTATCCGAACTACAGTTTTAGTGTATGTACCTAAGTGTACCTAAATGGTGTCTAAAATAGCTCAAAATACTAGTACTTGTTGTTCGATGTCACGTACCTAAGTACCTGTTTTCTCTTAAACACGACTAATGTAGGATAATGTAGTAGGTATTCGTACACAGTATGTGTACATATATGCCTTTTATATACATATTTGTATTATGGAATGATATTTAAATATACTAAAACGTTTAAGATTATGGCCACATATATTCTCACACAAATTACCCCGGGATTTTTTTAAATTTAAACATACGCGTTTTGATACGTTTAAATAGTTAAATGTAAATATATTATGTTTGCATTACTTAGAATTATTATTTTTCTTTATTTTCACTGTTATTGCAGCTAGCGCACCATCTCTGCATAGCCCAAAGGTTGACTGGGAGATGATTGCTTGAAAGCATTAAGTTCGCCTTTTGTCACTTTGTGCAATCTATACTAATACTAATCTATACTAATATTATAAAGAGGTAAAGTTTGTAAGTTTGCATGTAGGAGGTAATCTCCGAAACTACTAATCCGACTTCAAAAATTCTTTCACCATTTGAAAGGTACATTATTCCAGGTGGATATATAATATGTCCAAAAAAATTGACGGGCATGCAACGCATGCCGGGCACAGCTAGTAATATATTTATAAAGAGATATAATTGTGTGTTTGTATGTTGGTGGCAATCTCTGGAACTACTGAACCGATTTCAAAAATTCTTTCACAAATAGGAAGCTACATTATCCGTGTCTAATATAGGCTATATTTATTTAGAAAAAAACGAAATGAAATAAAAAACTTATAAACCGAAGCGAAGCGAGTGCGGGTCGCTAGTAATAAATAAAATAGACAATGTGCTTCACAAAATCAACAGAAAATTAACAAAATCAACAGAAAATTAACAGAAAAGTGAATGTTGAAAATTCTATGTTGCTGAATGTATTGAATTGTATGAACCACGGATTATATTCATGATTCTGAGTTCATGGTGAAATTCACGGATCTTTTATCAAAAAAGAACAATTTTTGAACATGCAGCAATGCAACGGATAATAATAAGTAATGATGATTAGAACCCATAAAGTACATACAGATTAAATGCACAATAGTTACTTATTCTAAACCAGTACTTAACAGTTTCTCTTAATCATTTATTAAGTTATTTAATTATGTAATTATAATTTGAAGTTACTACATAATTAACTCCGCTTACTAACAATTATGTATTGACGACCGATGCATAATTCCGTTTCATGAATTTATAAACTCATCTTTTCTTTTACTGTATTATATTATTATTGTTAAACAATTTATAATTTTTTAAACATATTTATTTTATCTTTAAAATAGTATTGCGCTAACAATTTGCGATATTGATTTGATTTTTTTTTTATTGACGAGCATACAGTCCACCTGATGGTAAGTGGATACTGTCGCCCATAGACATCCGTAATACATGCGAACATTAGTACAAAATGAAAAACGTTGGCACGACCCCTCGGATGCGCTGCATACCTTTGGCGATATAGGAATGTATTTGGAGAAAGGGTAATGGGGAGGGATAGGATGGGATGGAAATGGGCTCTGGCACATCTCATTGTACTTCCCATTGAATTTGATTTTGGGACGATTTATTGAATTTTTATTATTAATAATTATTTTAAACTTCACTGTTCACTTCAAGCGTGTACATACTGGTTTCTATTTGTTGTAGCTTACGAATAACTTTTAGGTCTTCTTGTGGATTAAGCTTCACACGAATAAATGAAATTAATATAACTTCTAGTAATACTGACCAGTGAAAGTAGAACTGGTGAAGATCCTCACGATCTTGGAGCTGACTGGCGGCAGTAACTTCAGGGAACCGCCAAAGATAAGGTCTACGGTTCGGTCATCCATGGCAACGAGCTGGAACTGTCTGAAACATAGGCCTTTATTTAGGTGACATGATGCGAGGTGGGTAACGAGCAGACTTTTCGTTTGATTGTAACCACGTTAACTATGAACATTTGACATTTCCGATTCAGTCAAATATGATGGACGTTTGCAATTATTCGCAGATTGCATGACTACCTTTAGTGATTTGAAAAAAGATTATGAAAGATTATTAGAGAGTGAGAGTAAGAGTGAGATCTAATAATTTAGAGAATAATAATGAAAGTAAGTCAGGGGTCAGGATTCGCTCAGTAAAGTGATCCATATATCGGTACATGGCAGCTTAAACGAATTGTATGCATAGTATGCTTACACAAACATAGAGAAAACTCTTTTATATATATATGTATTTTTTATATATGGTGGAATTAGCACATTGTGCCAGTGTCAAGTTTTCTTCACAATAAACTATTTTAAAGTCTAAAACGTATCCTGTCAATGTCCAGTCCCGTCGTAGTAAGTCAGGAGTCGCTCAGTAAAGCGATAGTAGGTTTACTGAAGACAGAAGAGGACTCCTTGGAGGCACACGAAAAACGCAGACCCACGCTTTTATTTGATTATCACAAACATTACGCAAAAAAAAAACACTTTGAAGGTTAATAAACTATCACTATTAAGTCACAAAACGCACAATATACAATTCTTACGATAATTATACAGATGAAACTTCATTTATCGAGTTCTCGCCAAAAAGTTAAATGTAAATCTTGTAATGGTGTATTTCTGTAGATATCTCAAATAAAATTTCCATTTATTCATTCATTCGAAAGATAAAAATTATAATGTAAATATTTATTTGAACTAATAATATTTAAATAATATAGGATAATTTGTATTTTGAATAAAGAAAAGAAAAGGAAAATGTAATAACAAAAAGTGAAAATACGTTGGCCTATTTCTTAAGCAATCGGATGAAAAATAAATAACCAAAATTCCCGGAAAGTAAGTTATATAACGAAATCCCTAAACCAATCTCATTACCTTATCAACCCACTCTGCGGATTTACTAAAAGCTTGCTTATCACATGATAAGAACCTTATCACGGCTTTTCAATTCCGAAATGCAAGGGTCTGAGCAGTGATAACATTTTTGTCATTGCATTAGCGATAAAATTTGCAAGGAGTGTAGGTATAGGTAGAACTGTTGTGAGAAATAGTTGGATAACAGACAACTCCCTACGGGGCACGTGTGTTATCACCTACCTTCGGCCGAGTATTAAAGGATATAAGTTACAAAACTAAGGATCCCGTGGGATAGTAAGTGCACGGGTAAAGCCGCAGACAGAAGCTAGTTTTGCGCGCCTCAGCACATCCAGTATAACACTAACCAGTCTCATTGCGTTGACATTATAATTATAGACTGAATCGTAAGATATTCTCATTGTTATTAACATTGAGAGGTTTGCTGTCTTCCACGTCAGGGTCCAGGTTTCTGCTGCGTATGTCATAGTGGGTATTACACATTGGTCAAATACGCTGCATTTCGAGCATACTGGAATCTTTACCCTGAGCACGTTGGACAGTTTTTGGAAGGCGACCTAACCTAGCTGTATTCGCCGGCCAATCTCCCTTTCTTGTCCATCTTTATTTAACGTTAGGGTTTGACCCAGGTACACGCACTCTCACAAGCCTACTAGTAGCACAAAAGGCGATGAAGAGAGCGAAGGTATTACTCTGAGAAATCGTGTGCTTAACAGTAAGATCAGAAGGCGACCACGATTGACTGACATTGCTCGCGACGATCGCTATGCTTAAATGGAAATGGGCAGGTCACGTATGTGGTCAGCCGCTGGGCGCGCTCGACTGGCCACGTTACCCCTCTCTCACAAAAGACTACCTTGAAATGTACTGCATTTCCCACTTTATCTTATTTCCCTAATGTACGTACGTGTTTCGGTAGTGAGTGAGATGTGCCAGAGCCCATTCCCATCCTATCCCTCCCCATTTCCCCAACCCTTTCTCCGAATCCATTCCTATATCCAAAGGTAGGCAGCGCATCCGGGGGCGTGCCAACGTTTGTCATTTTGGACTAATGTTGGCATGTATCACGGATGTCTATGGGCTACAGTATCCACTTACCATCAGGTGGACTGTATGCTCGTCTGCCATCTTCGTCCATAAAAAAAAAAAGAAAAAAGCACGGCCGTTGGAGGAGTAAGCTTCTGGAATGGCGACAATGGATTGGCAGGAGAACCCTTCTCAGACCAATGGATCAATGGCACGACGATGTCATCAAAACAGTGGTATCAAAACGGGCTGATTATGATGATTGGAGGTAATACTCAGAGTTTATGCCTAAGTCCCACACTGTCTAAGCGCAGTGTGAGACGCCCTCCGGCTAAGGGGATCGACAACTTGAAGAAATTTACAAGTGGTAGGATGAGAAGAGCCGAAAATGGTAAGTGGTGCTAGCCTTGGAACAAGCCTAAATCCATCAGTAGAGAGACAGACTGATGGTATCTTATTAACAAAATTGGCTTTATTGATATAAAAATATTATCACTTGATCCATCCAATACGATTTTCTCTGTAGATACGTCTATAATAGATTCTTACCTGCCCTAGTTTCCACCTCAAACTTCAATCAATACTGCACCATTCGCAGTGTTAAGGTCGCGGACACTATCGATTAATTCTCACTTTCAATCGTAATACAACACTAATTAAATTACTTCGATATAAACTCCAAATCGAACGCCTTTGCGTTTAGAATTAAAAATATAACGCAATCCCTCATTGAACAATACAAAATACCGCCAATGAATAAAAGAATGATGTTTGAATTTCAAATTTAGATTCTGGAATCCGTGGCGTTCGATTCCGGTGTGGGATGCGACTGCAAAGAACGGAGTTATGAGCGAAAGTCAAAACTGATATTTCGTTGCTAGGTAACCGCTTTAGTGCCAATTTTCTATTGGTTTAAAAATTTTGGATACCAAATCGGTAGCTGATACCTATTGTACTGTGACCTTTAGATATTTCGCTTGTCTAAGTAATTTCAACGTTGAAATATGCAAACATTAAATTAGCAATTAAAACAATTAGCAATTAAATTGCAATTGTAATTAAAATTTAACAATTAAAATTGAAACATTAAATGCTATTAAAAGTTTTAAACTAATTTTAGCAGACCGCGCGTCAAGAAACAATTGGTAGTGTGAAAATCATTGTAACTTATTACCCTGAATTTAAGAACATTTCGATAAACAATCCTCATGATCATGAATTTCTAAACAACTTTTAACGGTTTAAATCGCGTATATTTGACATGATTTATATCCCGACGTTTCGAACACTTTGCAGTGGACGTGGTCACGGGGTGACTAATTGATTTTATTTGTCACTTGAGTTATTAAGAAATTATTACTACCGTCTGAAATTTTTTGAACTACCGTCTGAAATTTTTTAATCATAACATTCCCTATGCACGCAGTATTCGCTCACGGTGTCCAGAGGTCTTGCAGTATGGCGTTGGCCTTGTGATTTAATTAATTTAATGACTGGATCCCAAGCTGGTGGTACTTGCCAACCATCTTCTCTATTGAAATTTGGGTGTTTCTTAATTTCAATAGCCTCGCGTAACATTCTTGGCATGTACCGGGTCTCTCTAGCGAGGATTTGTGGATTATCAAATCGAATGTAATGGTTGGGTTTGTCCAGAGCATGTTCACAAACTGCAGACTTGGTCGAGCGTCTGTTCTTCATGTCAGCTATGTGTTCTTTTATCCGGATACCGATGCTCCTCTTTGTTTGCCCAATGTATGATAACCCGCATTCACAATCAAGCTTGTAAACACCTGCATCTTGTAGGGGGATATTGCTCTTGACCGGTCTTAAAAATTGGCTAATCTTCTTGTGCGGCTTGAAGTAAGTTTTAATTGAAGCTCGTCTTAAGATATTGCCAATTTTGTCAGTGATGCCCTTGATGTATGGTAAGATGGCAGGTTGTCGCTCAACTGTAGGAGGCTTGGGGCGGCTTCTGTGACGCATTCGTGGGAGTTTGTGATTGTTGCTTCGCAGTACTTGTTTCACATGCAGAAGCTCTTCCTCGAGGTGGTCAGTGTCACAGATGCCGTGTGCTCTCTGTAACAAAGATTTGCCTACGGTAGTCAACTGACATGGATGGTGATGGGAGTTACCATTGAGATATTTATCTGTATGGGTGGGTATGCCATGTGGCCGCCAGCGCCGCGCCATTTTAATATGTTTTAAATCGCGTCGCTTCCATATATTTTGTATGAAATGAGAATGAAATGGCAAGACGCCCGAGCCTCGCCAGCGCCAGAAACCATTTCTGTGTTTTTTCAGACACATCCACTAAAAAACTGCCCTAAAGTCACAACAAATACTGTAATACACATTTTCCAAAATTATATTTATTTTTCTGTAATCTAAAAATACATCTTATTTTGCATTTTTACAAAAATATTATACCTAGATTTGGGAGTATATATTATAATATAATTTATGTCAGGTTTTATAGTAGATTGGTCTTACGAGTATATATGTCCAATAATGTATATTTCTTATGGGATCATATCTATGTCGGTTATATATCATATGAGTATGTGAAATATAACTAAATTTGTGAACAAACTACATATATAAAAAGTATTTCTTAGCCGATAGAGATAATAATTTGTCAGATAGATAGTCAATATCTCATTTAAGTTGGAGGTGATTCAAATCGGTTCAGTAATTGCAAAATTAAGACAATGGAATTTTTAAAAAGTTGTCAAACAAAATAAAATAAATATTCAACATATTCGCATAAGGACAGATTATGTTATGTAGGTATGCGTAGGTAATTTAATTACCTGTGTCCAGAGACGTACACAAAGACAACACACTGACACCGAGACCCGAATAAACTTTTTTTTTTATATTTATCCGGACGCTGGAATTGAACCCGGAACCAGTTAACACAGCGAGCGGGTATTTCACCAACTGTGCTAATCGGTCGATTCTTCGTCGTTAAGGCTCATTTACACAAGGACACTCTGTTTCGAACGGTTCGGGCGAGAATATTGTACACGATTCTCGCATGCGACCAAACTACACATAATTCTCGCCTACAACTGTTCACATGATGATAAAAACTGGATGATAATGATCAGATGATGATAACAATTGTTTATATTAGCTTTTGACCGATGTTCGAGAAACTCGCGTTCGAGAAACTTTCCTTGTGTAAATGAGCCATTAGTCGAGATGTAGATTACCTCAAACATCCCCACAAAATGAGTCCTTTCTAAATAAAGAACATGATCAAAATTACAGGAAAAAGGAAAAATTTACCAGTCAATATTCATTTATCTTACTTTAAACCCTGTCCGCCAAAACATAAACAATGTTTAAGTAAACCAAAAGCTCTGGGGAGCTTTATGTTGTTCGTTTAATGTGCAGACTTTTTACGAGGCTTTTTTGAAGTATAAGATTTTATGAATTCAGGGTAGCAATCTACAATTTGTTTTGTTTATATAAATATTCAATTAATATTCAACTAGACATTATCGAGATTACTGCCGATGATAGCACGGAACCACAGATGATACAATCTCACACACACGACACCTTTACACAACTGTAGGGTTTCTGTGGTGTTGTGGGGATGTTTGAGTAGCCTCTACGATAGATGTGCGTGTCCCGACTATTTGTAATAAGATAATAATAATGAGATAATGTAATAATAACCCATAGGCTGTGGAGCGAACTGCCTCAAGAGATCTTTCCATTATGCTACGATATGGGGTTCTTCAAGAGAGCTGTGAATAGGATTTTGCAAGGTCGGCGGGCGCGCCCGCATACCCCCTGGTGTTGCAGGTGTCCATGGGCGGCGGTAACACTTACCATCACGTGGGACCACTTGCTCGTCCGCCCACTAGATTTATCGGACATAAAAAAGGAGGGTAGTTTCGAGGGGATGATTTACCCCTTCCTCTATGATTTTCCTCTGAATAAATTTTGAAAACATTTTTTTCACTCTTCCTCAGGTACCTATTTCACAGCCTCTTCGAACGTTGCCAGCGCGTCTTCCGACGATGAAAACTACATCCCTTTTAGATGGGATTTAATATTGGAAAATAAAAAAAGTCACAAGGTGCCAAATGATTAAAAAATATGATTCAATCAAAAATATGACCATCTATAATTCAAAAACTATCATTTGCATAGAAAAACAATTTGCTACATCGTCGTTTTCATGTAGTCGTCTTTTGACGGCTTTTTGAGGGCTGATTAATAATAATATGATTAATACCTGGCATTTAATGTATACAAAATTATTATTTAAGCTTACAGAAGACTACCATAAAATGTACTGTATGTCCCACTTTATCCTATTCCCCCAATGAATATACTATTCAATAGTGAGTGAAAGATGCCTGAGTTCATTTTCATCTTATCCCAATTCATTTTCCTAATCCTTTCTCCAAATCCATTCGTAAACCTCCAAAAAGTAGGTGACTCATCCGGGTCATGCCCAGGTTTGTAATTTTTAACTGGGGCTCTTTTCAGCACGCACATCTCAGTAGGCTGGAAAGGCTGGTAATGGAAGGCTCAAAAGTTTAACAAACTGCGCCATGGACATCCTGTGTGTACAAATTTTACAAAATATCTTTTACAGAACTTCGATAAATAACCATAGCTACACCATAAAAATAGTCTGAAGAAAACCTTACAGCATAAAAAATGATATCCATTATAGAGTCGCGCCGCACCTACTGCGGTCGCTTGCGTCAATGGTTTGTTATAGAAACATATACCATAGTAACACCATAGGATAGAGAATTTATAGTCGTAGAATGGGCAAGATACAAATCGAGATCGAACATGCCAATATTTTCCACTATATCGGACCGTTACAAGTATAAAATCGTAATAAAGCCGTGTAAATTAAATATTTTTTGAATACATTTTCGTTGCAGTGTTACTCTACGTACGATACAGAACCCAAAACAGCCACTGTTAGAACTTTTATCTGTCTGTCTGTCTGTATGTTATTAATAGGATTTAATCAGACTTTTTCTCTTAATATCTCCGATTCATTGTTACTTCGTGGTAGCAGAAAACTAATTTTACTAATTGTAAGAGTTTAAAAAGCTGAATATTTTGATATAATGGAGTCATTTTTTTTTTGGAAAATTGTCGGATAATCGGTTTTGCCATCTAATGGGAAGATAATAACCCTCCAAAGCCTTGTTTTTTTTATAAAAACAAGGCAGTAGACGAACAGACAGCCCCCATAGTGGTGAATGGATACTGTCGCACATGGACATCCGCAATACATCCCAACATCAGTCCAGAATAACAAACGCTAGCGCGCTGGATACGCTGAGTACCTTTGGAGGTTTATAAATGGATTTGGAGAAAGAGTGGGGAAAATAAAAAGGAATAGAGTAGGATGAGATGGAATCGCGCTCTGGCCCTACTTATATTTCTATATTTTCCTTAACGTATATGTATTCTATTCACACATAAGTTCACGCAAACATATTTGTGTATACCTACATGCCTATACTGATTCTTTTGAGCTATTAAGAAAGTGCCTCTTTGCCCCTCTACCAATATCTATTCTCTGTGGTAACACAATATCGTACATTAATAAAAGTTTATTATGAAACAATAATATGTTATTGCCACTTCTACGTGGTGGGCTGTAAAACTTAGCCAGGCTATCCAGCCAAGTTATATACTATAATTTTAGTACAAGTAGTGATGACACCAAAATTCCTAAGTTCCAGCAGGTTGATGATACTACCGTATCCGTGTGAGATCAGCCCCAATGAACTTGAAAGAGACAACTGCTTAAAGAATAGCAATTAAACAACTTTAACGGTTTAAATCGCGTATATTTGACATTTAAATGTCATTCAATGTCAAATATACGCGATTTAAACCGTTAAAGTTGTTTAATTGCTATGTACAGTAATCGCGAAAACCTAAGAAAATATTATGCTTAAAGAATTATAAGGCCGATCCACATTCACGCGGGGAAACCTCGCAAATGGATGGACGGCTTTCGCGTATTTCGTATAGAGAGGCGTTCTCTGGGAGCGCAGTTGAATTCTCGTGAATTTTATAATTATTAAACCGATTTGACTCATCTTAAAACTATACCAACATATAGACCCATTTTTTTATGTCAAATTTCATTTCAATCTGTTAATAAATACACCCTGAACTCATGTAAAAACTACTGTAGATTCTCTACGAGTAAATACGTGGAGCTCATCTCACGCCCTCCCATATAGGGGAGCGGAGGATCTGTTCCTGGGCTATTGCCCACTGTAGAGGTTTCATCTCTGCCCGCTGCTACGGGCAGGTCTGTGGCTGGACCTCGTTAAGCCCCGGTGTCCATCCTTTATTCACGCCGCCCGTGCGATCAAGCCCATCAGGTGGATTCCGCTTGTGGAGAGCCCTGTGAGCGACTCACGCGGCGGCGATTTTTGTGTCTCGTCCGTGTGTCGAAACCCCATATGTGGTAGTATCCGGAGGCACTATCACAAGTAAACGAAACGAGTAAA
Source organism: Sesia apiformis (assembly GCA_914767545.1). NCBI lineage: Eukaryota > Metazoa > Arthropoda > Insecta > Lepidoptera > Sesiidae > Sesia > Sesia apiformis. The sequence continues at coordinate 2,053,779 of OU611972.1, read as the reverse complement.
TACAACAGGAATGCCATAATCAAATGTCGGCGCATCCGGAGGCCTTCCTACCTACCGATTTTATTGACAGACGTTGACATAAATCACAAATGTCCATAGGCGACAACGACCGCTCACCATCAGGTGAACTGTCTATCCGTCTGCCACTTTCTTTCAATAAAAACGTGTTCACGAATTCTCGATGGAGAATATGGTTAGCCACATTACCATATCATGAACGTCCATGAAAAGTCGAAGTGATGAAATCACGACAATAAGAATTTATCACTGCGTATCTGATCTTACAATTAAAATCCGAATGGTCATCATACCATCAATAACGATCACTTGCAAAGATCCCTACCAAATACCACCAGCTAATGTAATATAATGACGAAGAATACAAAAAGGCAATCCATTACGAACATTGTATGCAGGCCGCACCTTGTACTGCGACTCTACTGGGCGTAGTCTTTATGATGTGGTTTATGTTATAAGCTGATACGTGAGCGGAAATTGTATTTTTTTTATTTTATTACAAAATAGATTTACTACAACAACAAGTACTGAATAAATAAATGAATTATTACCAAATATATTTTGTAACGTGGCCAGCACCACGTTACCTTCCTCTCACAGAACACAATTCCCAGTTTATGTACTGCATTTCCCAGTTTATCCGATTCTCCCAATGTACGTACGTGTTTTGGTAATGAGTGAGATTTGCCAAAGCCCATTTCCATTCCATCCAATCCTACCCCTCCTTATTTTCCCAGATCTTCTTCCAAATTCATACCTGAATCATCAAAATTAAGCAACGCAACCAGAGGCGTGTCAACGTTTGTCTCTCTGGACGTATGTTGGCATGTATCGCGGATGTTGTAGTGAGGCAGTATCCACTAACCACCAGGTGACTGTATGCTCGTTTGCCGTCTCCTTTCTATAACAAAATAAGAAAGGTTATAATCGATTTATCGATTATCCATCGATTTGAGAATACGTACTAAATATGTTACATGAGCGCTCTAGGGCAGGCACTTTAGAGTCTTATACTGTTCTACTCGTATGTCAGTAGCTCTCGAATTATTTAATTCATGTGCATTGAATATGTAACATTTTTATTACGTAGTACTTAAGTTTCAGACTTTTTTAATGAAGTCCTCTTCATCTGCTTCAGTACCAAGACGTTGCCAACCAGTTTTTTTAATAAGAACGTATGACGTGTCATCTAGTTTATTTCCATATTGGAGGACGTTAAGGATTTTTTGCAAACTGTTTCTGTCAACATAACCACGTATATTCTACAAATAAATTAATTTGAATTTGAATCATTGTTAGTTATTTCTAATAGAAAAAATATAAAATGGATATTCTTACCCCTGCCGAACCGTATTCATATTCAAAGGGATTTGTAGATTTTCCTCACTCCGCTACCGCTTACAGCTTGCACCGCACCCGAGCGGAAACGCGTCTATTTTTGTATTGGATTCGTACCTGAGCGCTTTTCCACGATTAGACTATGAGCCATAAACTCGCTTCCGGTGTGGGCCGGTACTAAAACATATTTTAACTGCAGTTACGACGTTAAGTACTTACTGCATCTAGTAATGACTTGTCGCATATTGGAAACCATATGGTGTAACATTGTCTGATTTCTTCTTTTTTTTTCAATATAAAGTAGTGAAATGCAAAATCTATGACGAAAAAATTCGACGACGGACTAAAGTTGCCGACATAGCAAGCTGAAGTAGCAGTGGGCTAGGCTTGTCAATTTTTCAGGACCAGACACATAGATGCTGGGGAGCGAGGGTTGTTGTTTTTATGTCATAAAGTTTAATAATAAAGTAAAGTGTAAAGAGAAATCTGCCCGTGTCTTTGTCGAAACGAGTTTAAGGCTTGCGTTTAGTCCACTTTCATGTACGTATGAATGCGTGGGTCACTAATGTTTGTATGGATAGAGAAGAAAACTATTCCCGAGTAATGTTTGTGAATCAACCGGACAGTTTGTGTCCGGTCACATATAGGGAACCGGACACAGACAAATCGATTCAAAACCTGACTCTCCGGTCGAAAACCGGACGACTGGCAAACCTGCAGTGGGCACTGGGTAGGCTATATATGCCGCAGGATCTATAACCAATGGGACCACGAATGGACGAGTCCTTGAATGGAGACCAAGTACCGGGAAACGTATCGTAGGAGGCATTCTGGCCATCTGGCCAGATACAAATTTGTATATTGTGTATGTATGTGTATGTGTGTATTGTGTATGAACTGACGACTTGAAGAAAGTCGCTGGTAGTGGCTGGATCATCCCTCTCTCACAGAACACTACCTACCTACCTACACTACCTAAGTGAGATATGCCAGAGCCCATTCTCATCCCATCCCATCCTACCCCTCCTTATTTTCGCAGATCTTTTTCCAAATTCATTCCTGAATCGTCAAAATTAAGCAGCGCAACCAGAGGTGTGTCAACGTCTGTCTCTCTGGACGTATGTTGGCATGTATCGCGGATGTTGTAGTGCGGCAGTGTCCACTTACCGTCAGATGGACTGTATGATCGTCTGCCGCCCTTTTTATAAAAATAAAAACTTGCCTACTGCCACTTCAGCGTGCTGATTCTGCGAGCTATGTCGGTGCCGTTAGTTCTTGGGCGAATCTCTTCCTTTCGGATCTTATCCCGCAAAAGAAACTCCGAGCATAGTCTATGTATGTCTATGAGAATTTACCATCATCCCTATTATTATCACTCTCGTTGAAATTATCCATCATCAACAAAGGTTCATGTTTATCGTTTACAAAAAAGCTAGCCCAACTTTGGAAGGGGATGCGACCCCAAATTTATTTTAAAAAATCCATCCACGATGTCTGTTTCGCGTGCCGCGTGTCAGAAAGCACCTTTGTTAACAAGCAACGCATTATTTTTAACGGTTACCACCTCCCTGGAGTGTAGCAATTAACGATCAAAGGGATTTCCAGACTGGAGACGGGTATGGTACGTTTTTCTATAGAAAAAAAGGTGACAGACCATATGGTAAATGGATACTGTGGATGGTATGGGGGAGTGCCAACGTTTGTCATTCTGGACTCAAGTTGGCATGTATCGCGGATATCCATGGGCGACCGTGTCCATTTACAACCAGGTGGACTATATGCTCATCTGCCACCTTTTTCTTATTGTATATAAAAAAAACTCGCCAACTTCCAATAATCATAATCTCGGTGTTTTGGCAGTGAGAATCTCCGTGAATGTCTTGTCCGTGCGGTAACCGCCGCTCGTATGACGGCTCCTTAAAAATCACGCTCCCTTCCTTAATGTTGTAATTAGTTAATGCAATACACCTCAATTATATGACGCAAATGTACGACTCTGTTAATTCTATGTCTGTTTTAAAAAGATTTTACGACGTTCTACTTTTTTTTAAGCTTTTGTGTGTCTCTTGACGATTGTGGAGACTTTGATGAATCGGTCTAGTTCTTTTTATATTTATTTATTGTATATAGGGCGCCAATTCATACACGCCTAACGCGTTGGCAACATGGCGTCGGCCATCGCCTGGTTGCGAGGACTATATGCTATAACTAGTTCCACAGGCTAGTGACTCGGGTAGTCGCGTTATCGCGCTGCTATAGACAAGATAAGTGAGTTCTCGCCTGCACGGTTGCAGGGGTGGGGGGCGGGGCAACACGAGCATTGCATGGAGATCTTAATCTATTTGACAGTTCATTTCGGAGATAAAATAGTCTTGATTGTTCATAAAGCATCTATATCTACAATCACAATGCATGCTTGCATCCTTTGATCGGCATTCTCTAAACTGGCAGAAAGGCCACTGCTCAAGCAGTTTATTTCTGGAATGCGCTTCCCACTGACATTAAGGAAGCCTATAAAAATAAATTTAAAATATTGCTTCGGCTACATTACTTCCAATTATCTGAGCCATTTTGGTGTATGTATCATATTGTGTACGTATTTATGCGTATATATATACGCATATACGCAGATGTATTTATTTATATATTATGTTACATTTTGTATGTGCTTTCTACTCTCTAATTTAAAACTGCATCTGCGATCCATTTTTTTTTATAATCTATTGGTTGAGTGGTAGAGAATTGGAGAGAAGTAGAGAATGCCATAGCATTAAGTTCACCTTTTGTACATATCATTGTGCATTTAAGGTAAGTAAGTAAGGGCATACCAAAAACTGACGTGCGCTATTTACAATTGTCGCCCATCAAATTGACATTAAAAATTAAAATGTTAGTAAATTTGACGCATACGGGTGGACTGCGATTAGATCTCTGTGATGGACATTCACACGATGATGACATCACAATATTTTTGTCATAGTCGTTATTTGTCGCGTTTTTAATTCAATCACATCCTGATTCCTGGCTATAAAATGATACGGATATATGAAGTACAGTCGGCATGAAAATACACAAATGCCTTATTAATGACTTTTTTTAAGTTTTGATCACATATTTTCATATAATATATAGAGATACATATAATAAAATCGTAACAGAGCGGTGTCTGTAAATGAAACATTAAAAATAGTCATTGCAGTGTAAAATACGAGTACATGTGATACAGAACCCAAAACAATATTTATTTGTAATTTTTGTCTGTCTGTCTTTCCGTTTGTCTAAATGCGCGCATCGCGCAAAAACCGCTAGACGGAGTTTAATAAAACCCGACACAGTTATAACTTATATATTGCTAGGTTAACATTTAGGGCGGTTTTTATCCAGATTTATTAATCTATTGGTTCATGCGCACACGGGAACATTATTATGTTCCCGGGGGAATCACAAGTTCATGCGCACGAAGTAGCTGACACCGCTAGTAAAACAATCTATTGACTGAAATCAAAATGGTTGTAGTATGTAGAGTCAGCATTGACGAAGAGCCAATACCTCTTATGTAACCATAATCCTCACCCTAACCAGTTCTTTTCTTTCTCCAGTGCTGGACACTGGAGATATGTATGGGATGTATGGCCTTAAAACACCACACTAGCTGGATTGGCGAGTTTACTCTTTTAGAGGTGGTGTAAGCGCCTCAGGGCTTATGGTAGCTGATTTCTTACCTTTATGACACCCTCGGGAAAAGATGGAGTGGTGTTATTCGAAAGCCGGCCTACAACACACGACCTACACCGAATGCACGACAACGCCTAAATTTTCAAAGGTGAGTACCTTTGAATACGTTTATCATACTTGAGACTGATGCGCATTTGCGACAGTAGTTGCTTATCATAAAGTGGACTATCTGTTACATTATTTTTATCCAAAAATAAACTTCTGCCCAAAAGGCACGCTTCCGGCCAACACGCCATCTTATCCTTCAATATTTAATCTAATAACATTTTTTTGATGTCAACTGTATTTATACGTAGTCAAGGTAAATAATAACATTCACCGGCGGTCGCCAGTTACTTCGTGCATTGAATTACAAATGTTATGTCATACTGCGTGTTACTAGCGAAATACTATCGACACAGGGGAATGAATGATCACGACTACTCCCTGTTTAAATTTAGTCTGTGACTTATTACGATATAATAATTAAGAATGGAGACCACGTACCGAGAAACGTAGCGTGGAAAGCCCTTCGTCCAGGTGGACTGACGACTTGAAAAAAGTCGTCGGTGGTGGCTGGATGAGAAGAGCTAAAGTTCGTGTGTGGTGGCGGCCCTTGGGAGAGGATTGTATCCAGCGGTGGAGAGACACAGACCGATGCTATGGTATTTTTTTTTATTATTTATTTTATTTTTATAGAGAAGAGGGCGGACGAGCAAGCGGTCTCACGTGATGGTAAGTGTTACCGCCGCCCATGGACACCTGCAACACCAGGGGGTATGCGAGCGCGCCGCCGACCTTGCAAAATCCTATTCACAGCTCTATGGTATAATAATAATAATAATCGTTTATTTACCAGAATGCGAGTACAGATATAAGTGGCATTATTATTACGCATTCTTTGCAGATCACAATTTTAATTCTCTGAATTTTCGTCGTATTCGTTCGCCCAATTTACGCCCTTGAAAATTCATTTTGTGTTTTTGTGTTTGTGGGGCAGTGCCAACACGCTGCTGAGGATCTTTGCAGAGAGGGTGGATGACCCCATGTTGAGACATTGAGTGGAGTCACACGTTGCATCCTACAAGAGGTGACAAGCGGCGACAGCCAATGTCTGATGTAAAATATGTGTGTATATGTGATTGGTGTGTATGCGCATGTGTATATATATACTCGTATATATAAATCTTAATAATAAGTACTAACATAGTCTATAAGTTAAAATTGTTTTTTAACACTAAAAAATGAAAAATGAAATATGGACCTTGTCTGAAATAAATGAATTATATATATATATATATATTCGTGACGTCAAGAAAACTGCATTAAAGCAGATGTTATTACATCAGCCCAAGTTGCCACGAGTTATATGTATAATTACTATATAATCCCACTGCCATAAGCCATATACCACCACGTGGGCCCGGTGCGGATTGGTTACAATGTTGCTTTTGTTACAAATATAGTAGATTTTGTTACACAAATTCATGAAAATTAACTGTTCAGCTGGAATCTTTGAGATAATTACCTACTCATTTACATCTGCTGCTTCTCACCTGCCTACCATTAAAATATACAATGATTTGCGATATTTTTAGGCTCAAAGATTAAAGTCTAAAGTGTAATTGCTATAAGGCTAATTTGACAGCCAAATACCATGCAAAATTACGGCAGATTAATAATTTCTCGGTAAAATCAAATTATCTGTAAAATGATATGGGGATAGCATAGATATTACAGTTTTCGTAGAAGTGCTTACGAGCAATTAATTGGTTACGAATAAATAATAAAGGGTACAGAATTTCTAACTTCACGCTATTCCCCCGTGTTCCGGTAGTGAGTGAAATGTGGCAGAGCCCATTCCCATCCTATCCTATCCCCATTTCAATATACTAAATTAAAGAAAGTAATATAAATGTAAAGAAAATATATTTCTTTCATCTGAATTTTGCCGCGCTCCGCGCTGTCGGTAAAACTTTCATAGTGTCGGTAAAACAGTGTAGGCGTCAAGTGAAGAGAAGAGAAGTGAAGTCAAATTGAAGGTAAACATAAATAAGAGTATTGTAAAGATTGTATTGTAAGGATAAATAATAGATGTTAAAAAGGATTGAAGAATAAACTTTTTATGTCGTAAGTTTGTTTCATTTGACAATCCTTTTAAAGAGAAAATAATCGACCTTATATAAATACAAATGAAATTTCATCCCATTAACAAAAAAGAACCTTAACTATAGAAAAAATTTTTAGAGATACAAAATAACAGTCATACATACGGTACGGACGTGAGGCCTGTGTGTCTCCACTGTTAGATATAGGTCTCTCTTGGTTTACTTCACGTTGTATGTAAACGCAGGAGGTCCATTAAGACACTCATCAGGTGGCAGACCAAAGTTCGGATCACGGATGTAAGTGTACCGGAGCAAGGCGACCGCCGAATGCGCCGTGACGTAGCGTGGATCCATTCTCCTACGAGATTTTAGATTAAAATATCGTATGTAAAAGGGGTTGGTACATTTTTGTATGGAGCCTGGCATACTTACTTTCCGCCATTTTGAAAAATTCTCTATTTTGCGGCCGCCAACTAAACATTAATAAATCGATAGAAGACGTTAAAACAAACAAACATTTCCTTAAATAAAATCTCCTAAAACGTCTCGCAACTAAGATAATCAAGGTCAAACTTATAACTTTCAATACCTATTGTCGATTATTTTTAATATGTTGTTATTGTTGTTGAGTTTATAACTGAGAAGGAGGACAGTTAATTGATCATTGACGTAATTCAGGACGATGGCAGATACTAAATACAGCGCAAGTTACTCCTATGAATCGTCAATTTGAGGAGAACGGCTAATCATTTTGCTGCTTAGTATGATGTTCAAGATTACGCACCTATCCACAAGGTCCGTGCTACTATGCAGTGATTTAATCGCCATCATGAGGTTTAATCACCATGCCATGGCGTGTCCTGCTGCTGACTTGAACCCAATAGAAAACCTATGGGGTTTAATAGTACAGCGCTGGAACTGTCAAAATGAAAGGAACCACCAAGCCTTCTTTTCCACTACATTCGCTTGTGCTCACGACATCAGTGGAACTAATCTATGCGCTCGCCTTGTCTCCTCTATGTCAAATGACTACATGCCGTCATAGCCGCTGACGGAGGATACATCAAATGCTAAAAAAGATAATATTGTTATTAAAAACGATTTTGGAATTATATTCTTTTTTTTGTCATTCTACCTAGTATTTTATAATAAATTATAAGTATAATACGTAATTTAATACATAATTATAATATATACTCGTAAACTAACTTTATTACAAAATTACGATTTTACATATTTAAATCTTGGAAACCATAAACAAATGTTTCTGATTCTATTGGAATTGTTTACACCAAGAAACGTCAGTATTCCATGGAATTAAAAATCAGAGTCTAGTATATCGTCTCTTTGAACAAACAAATGTGTAATGTGTTTGACATTGCCATGTGGTTAATGGGCAATATTCATATTTTGTCACAATTTTAGACAGCGATTTGCGAGCAATTTTAAAAATTAAACAGACGTGTTCACGCAATTATAGGCGTTAAGGTGGTAAACATTTATAATGATAATTGATTTCCCAACATTACATCACTGTTGATGATATATCGACTAGAAATCACTAGATGTCGTGACGTCCAGATAATGGAAATAAACCATAACACGGCCGATCAGATGACTCAAAAGCAATGAGGTTCACTGCCCTCCACGGCTATTTTTTTACAAATTTATTTACAGACATCACGTTGACTCAACGAATTACAATTCCGAGAACATTTTAGCCTGCTGTTAGGTAAAAAGTGGTAACTGACATTCAAGGTTAGGATAACGGGGTATCCGATTTTGAGCTGGAAATCTACGCGTGTATTATTGGGTCAGAACTGGGTCCATAGTGTTCAACTTCACTCGTGACCGTGACCGTTTCGCGTGCCGTTTCTTACCAGGGTAACCGATTTCATTAGAAAAAATTTAGTTGACAATTTTAATCTTTCTCTCTGTGTGTAAAAGGACTACGTAGTCGATTGATTTTGTTGCGATTTTCACTGCTGTGTATTTTTTTTCATTTTATGTGAGTATTTGGAGAAAAGGTTTCTGTGATGCCTATATAGATAAATAAACTGTATTTAATAATGTACTGGTCCATAAATAAAAAAAATATCTTTATTAAATTTGTTGATGAATGAAATCGGTTGACTAATTTGCATTATGCAACATTAAATTTATACCGCGAATCCAAAAGTTGCAGAATGAACTGCCAGCCGAGGTATTTCCATTACGCTACGATATGGGGCTCTTCAAGAGAGGTGTGAACAGTATTCTGCAAGGTCGACAGCGCACCGGCAAGCCCCCTGGTGTTGCAGGTGTACATGGGCGGTGATGACAACTTATCATCATGTGGCCCGCTCGCTCGTCTGTCATCTATTCAATAAAAAAAACACATTAGAAAGGTGTGCACTTTTTAAATATTCTCTAATTCAAGGTTCTTTATGAGCGAAGCCGTGAGCATTTGATAGTATGACATTAAAATGGAACAGATCACTAACTGTTGAAGTTAATCAATGAAGGTGCACGTGTTTGGTTCGCAGTGTTTTTTGATTCAATAATCCGTTAATTCTTTATAAAGTACGAGTAAGGCTAAGCTGCGGTTTGCTAACGGCAATTTCTTCAACAAATTTCTTTTTTACTAAGCCACTAGGGGGTTCTCATGCCTTTCGAGTTCAGCTGCCTGAACTCGAAAGGCTTCGCTTCACTCCAACTTATGGTAAATGGCATCTGTTCTCTCGCTTCTAGAATATTGTAGCCATTCTAAAAGTGAATGGTATGAAGATGATGATGGCAAGTGACCGGGTGGAATGTCACTGATTCGGTATAGTATAGAATGATCCCTAGTATGGGAAGTGACTTGTTTAGACAGAGGCACGCTGGTTCCTTCTCAACTCAGCGTTCCCTCCGGCTCGCATAAAATCGCCTATAGCTGAAAATACGTGTGGGTACAAGTGGCTCCTGAAGCCACCTGTACCAAGGAGTGTGCTGAAGCTATAAAAATATTATATTTTGTGTATTGTGGAATAATTGCTAGACGTTTTGCTGGACAAAATCCGAAATCAATATATCCGGCAAAGAAGTAAAGTTGACGTCTTAGCTCAAAGAATCATTAAACTGAAGTGGCTGTGGGTAGGCCATATCCAGTGAGACAGGGATCTCGAATGGAGGTAAGAGGCACTGGAAAACAGAGTAGTCCTCCTGTCAGGTGAATTAACAGCTTGAAGAAAGTCGCCGGTATTAGCTGGCTAGGAAGAACGGAATTCCCTGTGTCGTGGCGGAAGTTTGGAAAAGGCCTACATCACAGAGAGACAGACCGGTGGTGTGTTATTAGCAATTAGCAATAAACTAAAGAAACCACCAAGAATATTTACATTTCTATAAACGTCATGTTTGTTTTTAGACCGAGGCTTAGTATAAAACAATTTTTGTTACACTTATTTATGCAAATATTTCTTATAAGTTGTTGGGAATGCAAATCCGGTGTTGTCTGAAAATCCGGATTCTTTACGGATTTTCGTGTCGTATTCGGATTATCCGGATTTAATATTTTTCTTCAAAAAAATATAGCAATACAGATTATCCAGTTGGCAAGGTTGCCCGTGTCCGTAGGAGTTACCTCACAGCACTCTATACGTGTTCCCCGGATGGTGCTAAATGGACAACACTATACTAAAAAACTCCAGAAAAGAGTGGATTGGCCAACTCGTAATGGTCAGCACGGCGTTTTAAGGGCCTACAAATCATCCATGACGAAGCAAACCGCACGACGGTCTACAGTCCCCGACGGCTCTACTATTCCTAGCCATGGCAACGGTTCATAGTAGAGTAGGGCTAAGGATCCCCGGATTTGGTTAGGCCGCCAAAACCAACGCTGGTCTTGGCTGCGTATAACACATGGACTTTTTGCTTCATATGTGAAAATGGTGCAATAAACACATTCTGCCAGTGTCAAGTTTTCCTTGTAATAAACAATTTCAAAGTCTAAGACGTATCCCGGCAATGTCCAGTCTCGTCGAAGTAAGTCGGGAGTCGCTCAGTAAAGCTAAAGTAGGTTTACTGAGGACAGAAGAGGACTTCTTGGAGGCACGCGAAAAACGCAGTCCCACGCTTTTATTTGATTATCACAAACACTACGCACGAAAAACACTGAAGTTTAATAAACTATCACTATTAAACTACAAAACGCCTAATGCACAATTTTTACAATGATCAAACAGTTACTCCACTTCTCGAGTTCCCGTCAAAAAGGCCACATGGACTTCGAGGCATGACTGATTTTGATTTGGAATTGGTTGGAAGCTGGAAGCTGATTTGGAAGCAGAGCTACGTAGAATATAATATAAGGTGAGACATTATTGGGTTATGGAAAGTCCGAAGAGATGGAGAGACACGATGTCCCCTGGAATTTGAAAACACACTCTACTATCGGCAAGGTGACCAACCTTCTCATGGCGGGGTCGATTTTATCGTTAACAAGGTCTTCGTTAACAACGTTGTGGAAGTATCCCGTGTTGGCCGCGAAGTGGTGTTCGATAGCACAATGACAACATTTTAAATTCTGCATACATGAGATCGCATTATTCCTACTTTTTTGGTTTTCTTTAGCTCACATCTCAATTTGGCATCTTTGAAAAGAACACAATACGATGATAGCATTATACCTACTTTCGTACAGTTTTGTTCACATGTATTTTATTTTTATATGTCTATTGGTAAGTGCATGGAAGGATTATTACCTAAAATAAAGCCCTAATTAACTAAGCCTAACTTTAAGTTAGGACCAAGAGATACAAGAGACGAACATTATTAAAAGCCCTGGAAATAACTCATTGTTATGAGTACAAAGTTAGATGATATAATTGTTTATATATCCAAAATTTGCCTCATCGAGAGTGCAAGTTTACTCTAGATTTAAAGCTAAATTTGCCCTAGATTTAAATGTTCAGATATTTCTTTAATTCAAAGCCGTGACAGTTACCTTAGATCGCCATGTTTGTTTACATTTTGGACTAAATGGATTGGAACGGACAATGAATTCATAAATGATGACATAAATAGAGCCCTGAATCAGACACTCAGGACTCAGTTCAGCGTTATTAGTGCATAATTTCAACGCCAAAGTGGGAGTACAAGAAACAAGTAGAATCGAAAATGAGGCTGCGCGGTTTTAGATAAAGGAACCACCGAGAGCAAACGCTTCTCAACTTCTCTTTTTGAAGAATTATTTCTTCAAAAAGAAGCTCCACGGGAAATGGGGCGAATGTTTATAAAATTATTATATACAAGAGGGTGTATATTTAAAGATGTTATAGTGATTAACAGGTGTAAGACCGGATGTAATCGATGTTCACCGACTTGTACGTGGAAAGGCTTGTTCTTATGAAGGTCAATCTTTGTCTCACTTTACCTTAAACCGTGTTAGGCTCCAATGAGTTTCAACCGGAACTCCAGATTCGATGCACTGGAAACAGCGGCTAATGTTGACGAGATAACAAATAACATGGTGAGAGTTAGTAGGTCTTCGTGAAGTGGGATGTAAATACTTCAGACCACAGCGCAAAGGCACAGAGTCCAAGTCATCAAACGATACTCTGGATCCCATAGAACTGCAGCGGAAGACAGCGTCACTTACGTCATCGCCAGATCGACACCTCTAAAAAAGTCCAGAGGCTGATATGCTGTGATCTTCGTCGCTTCAATACAAACCAAAATGAGGCAATGAAAAAGAGCACTCACGCAACATTTCATTTCATTGAGAGCTCGTAGTATCCCTACTTTTAGTTGTTTCAATAATATTAAAAAAATCCGACTCCGGATAATCAGGATTGCATTTCCTAGTGGGTTGTAATAACATACTGGCCGTGTGGTGTCGGCCGGCTTTACCACCACCCCATTTTTTCCCATGGGTGTCCTCATTGAAGGAGAAACAGCGGGGAGACTGGTGGTATAAAATACTTTACTGTTCAAGCGCAAAGACAACAGAAAAAGGCAGCTGTACAATAATGGTAAACAATACTAAAACAAAAGCGAGACAAAAGCGATTATCTGTGTTTCCTCTCTTTATATACAAGTACTAGTAGTTGTTGAACAATACGGAGAGGAATCAGTAGTTAAACTTTTCTTTATAGAAATGACACTATCGCCCATAGACAACTGCGATACATGCCACATCAGAAACCTTGGAGATTTATTTAATTTACAAAAGTATTGTAAATATATATAAATATATAGAGGTACAAAACATATTAATAATAAATGGGATATAATTTATATGGCAGTAGATAAATGATCGATCAACAAAATACTGCACTTAATTAAAATGATTAAGTCAGCAAGAAATTTTAATAACAGCAATAATTTAATTTAATTTATAATTTATAACCAATAATCCCGTTAGATGCAGAATAATCCGAAAAAAAAAGCAAAAATGTGTACCAAATACAATACGTATCATTATACACTGGCTTTCAAAAATGCGACTTGTCAGCAAAAAATATGACTTGGCAGCAAATTTAATACGAACCTAATTGCCATTTTATATGGAAATTGATTAATAGCTGTGCTATAAACCTCCTGTGGACAGGAATCCATGATGTCTCTGAAGGCGTTTTTCACTGCCTCATCGGAAAATATTTTTTTCCCCCTAAAAAGTTATCGAAAGTCCGAAAAAAATGGAAATCAGTAGTAGGGCCAAGGTCTGATGAGTACGGTGGCTGACGGAGAGTTTCGAGTCGAAGCTCCTGTAACTTTGAGACTGACTGTCGTGCGTGTGTGGGCGAGCATTATCATGGAGAAGCTGTGGACTAGAGCGGTTCACCAGACTCGGTTGTTTGATACCGAGCTTGTCCATCATCGTTTGCAGTTCGTCACGTCCACAACTGCATTAATTGTTTTGCCAGATCTCAAGAAGCTGTAGTGGATAATACCGGCAGAGGATCACCACAATCACTATGAGCTTTTTGACACACTTACAGTTTTGGGACATTATGTGGCTGTCTCCTGGGTTCAACCATTGTGACGGACGTTTACGATTATCGGAGGCCGCCGCTATATGCACACTTTCGTACCTAAAGTGCGGAGTGGGCCCGGCCTGGTATTACGCGGTGCCATTGATACCAACAGACATTTTCTTCAAAAAAAAGATCTCGAATTTTAATTTTATTACAGAACCCTTACTTTCTTTACTTCAAATGCTTTAGTTTTCTTAATTTTTATAGAATTCGACCTTGTTTTTTTTATTTAAAAAAAAATTGAAATGTTTAGAACGTTAATGTCCAGGTTTTAAGCCCAAAAGTTCAGGGATGGTTGAGGTCTATGTTTTGGTGATGATGTCACATAATACGACCGATTCACTACTTTACATTCTCTGCCTGTGATTATAGTCAATACATGTAATTGTGTAGGCCGACGACAATGTGCAGTGACATCACCTACCAAACGGTTAGTTATTTGTACGGTCAGCAGCAGAAGCTAGTTTAAACATTGCACAAGTAGATACAAAGATAGAAGTTTTAACACGAACACGTAATACAATACATGATGGGCTTTATGTTTTAATAATTAAGACACTAATGACAGTGTAATTGCACCGTATGTTTTTTAGCGAGTATAGTATCTAGCAATATATATGATACCTACATTACGATTCCATTTCTATTTTCCTTAAGAAGACGGCAGACGAGCAGTCCACATGGTGGTAAGTGACATCAGCTTAGAATGACGAAGGTTGTCATTCTAGGCTTACCTTTGGTGATGAAGGAATGGATAAATGCTATTTTTATTTACAAGAATTGCGGTATTACACATGTGAGGCTTGTGGTGTTGGCCGGCTTTAGAGTGGCACTACTTCATCCCTTCGCATAGGCGTCGTAAAAAGCGACTGAGGGTAACAACGCCGCTACCACAAGCCCTGCGGAACCACACCGCCTTACATCCCGCATGCACAGGACCAGTGCACATGGCCCGTGTCCAGCAGGTTATGGTTACAGTATTACTCACGGTTTTTACATTATAGCAGGGCCGTCTTAAGTCTATTCTGCGCCGGGGTGCGGGAGTGTATCCTAAGACAGTCAAACATCCTATTGTGTATCCTATGACAGTCAAATATCCTATTGTGTATCCTATGACAGTCAAATATCCTATTGTGTATCCTATGACAGTCAAATATCCTATTGTGTAATTGTTTACTATAGCGTTATATTTTTTCATTACCTTTAAAAGGTGAGCGCCCGGGGTGCACCGCACCCCTTGCACCCCCTGGTAAAGACGGCCCTGCATTATAGAGTATAGTTTGAAGAGGGCAACAAATTTTGTGTATTGAAATTGATTGTATGATTATAATTCAAATTCAAATATTAATTTGCCGACTAAGTAGGAATGATTCAGTCATCTTTTACAGGTATGGCAAATTGAGAGCAGCTTTACAATTTTACAACATATATATATATATATATATTGTTGTATTATTTTATAAATATTACTAATTATGTTGATGTTACAAAATATTCGTCGACCGAGTAGAAACATTTTTGAATTATGTTTTTAATTTTATAAGAAAGAGTTGATGGATTTCTTATTTACGACGTGTCATTTATATCGCCTAGTAACTGTAGGTACTTAGTAATGATGATCTTATGTATGAATGTGCTGAATATTCTAATCTCAAGAAAGAGTGAATTGGATAGTGTTACTTTCATAATAATATGTTTTTATAACGCCTTAGATGATTTTGATTTGAACTGAGAAAACGGTTTTTTCAAATCGGTTTCCGTCAAAGTACATATAAAAAAGGAATGTTGAAAGGAGTCATAAATTTTGGGAAGGGGAGGAAGCACACTGAAATCCCACAGCCACTAGGCGCACTCGTTTGGCCAAGTTAAACTTCTTTCACAGAAAACTACCGAAGTACCACTTAATCTTAAACCTCCAATGTAAGTATATTTTTCGGTAGTGAGTGAGAAATACTAGAGCCCATTCCCATCCCATTCTATCCTACCCTCCCTATTTTCCCAACATTCCTCTGAAAATATGTACTACATTTTCAAACAACTTACTGTATTTGTAGTAAATTACTATATTTGAATTAAAATGCCAGCAGTGGATACCATTGTAAGGTATCCACTGCTGGACGCGGGCCTCCGCAAGTAGATTATCTTGTGCATGAGGGACGTATGGCCATATAACGGCACGCTGGCCATCTGGCTACCACAATACTCAGGGGAGTACCACAATACTACACTACCTCAAAAAGGGTGGACTCATCAACTATAGGTACACTTGTTGAAAATATTGCAGTATAAAATTCAATATCACATTGTTTCTAATTTCTATAATAAATGATGATAATAAATTTAAATCCCAAGTTGCCAATCCTTTCCAATTTCAGAAAGCAAATTCCCAGTTGGCCTATTCTCGTACAATTCCTAGGAATTGAAATGAATCACTGCAGAAAACATGGGAACGCAGCCGATCCGAAGCGGTAATAATAAATTGAGTGCAAATTGTATTCTATTGGTGTAATCATGTGTTTGTGGCGTGGATGCTTCTCACGACAATGTATGATATGACGTTTGATGTGATTCGCTGTCATGTTACAATCATGACCGATAGATGCAATATTTTATTTAATTATTACACATTATGTGGTTGGTGGCGTCGCTAGGCTTTAAAATAACACCACCCCATCTCTTTCCGTGTGGTGACAGGCGACTAAGGGGATAACAAAGCTACCCCAAGCGTTGAGAAACTACGCCACCTCAAAAGACTGGCCTCGCGCTTGGCCGCTCAGTGTGTCGCTCAGCAATAGACGATACAGGGGCTGTAACTGTTATTATGCGTAGTTGACTATATAAGTTTTGAGATAAGTACTCGAAATTTGAAAATGGAACGCATTTGCATTATACCTATTTTAATAGTAAATATATTTGAAAATTGAACACAAATGGCCATTTAATCTGAATTTATAAAATAAACATGTTTTTTCGCATTTTTAAACGTAAACATTTGCGTGTTTTTAAATTAGCTTTTATGTTTATAAATTTGGTTTAACTGAAGAGTTAAGCTAGGAACGCTTAAAACCAGCGTTAGGGGACTTAGTATTGTCACGGGAAACCGTTTTTAAATGGTTTGCTCAATTTAAAAGAAGCAGAACCCACCTTGAAGATGAAGACGGAAGTGGACGACCGCCAACAACGGTGGCTGCAGAAAATGTGCGGAATTTAGAAATACCGGTGCAAGGAGATCCGAGAATCACTCACAAGGACATTGAGAGGATCGTCAACATCAGTTCGGTGAGCAGCCACGCCATTTTGCATCAATATCTTGGTCTGAAAAAAAACTTTGTTGTCGTTGGATACTGGTTGCTCATTTGAAACGGAAAAACGGGCTCGTGTGGACTGGTGCCGAGAAATGCGGCAACGTTTTGAAAATTGGACATCGAGACGGATTTCCGAAAGTGTAATTGGCGACGATCCATAGATCTATCAATATGATCCGGAAAGTAAGAAGCATTCGTCGGTATGGGTGTTTGAGCTTGGACAGTTACCGACAAAATTGCAAAGACCTCGGAACGTTGACAATAAAATGGTGGGTAGTTGTTTTTACTCGGAGCAGGCACCTCGGAACATCTATGCTGGAAAATTCAATCAATTCAGAATGGTATACAACGGTCGCATTTGAAAAAGTCGAGCTGTTCAGCAGAAAAGACCAAAGGCAAGGCTAAGAGGGTTCTTACTGTACTACCATAACGCGTTTTCGCACACTGTTCTTAAGAACAAGGTCGTTTAAAGAAAAGAATCTGGTGTGTAAACCTCGGCTCATCCACCTCACAGTCCTAACTTGGCTCCCCGTGATTTCTTGTTGTTCCCTGTAGTCAAGCAAAAAATAAAAGGAAAATCTTTCGACCCTGGAAGAAGCGGCAGGAGCCCACGAAGCAACGATTTTTGACCTGTCGGAGGAAGACTAGCATAAATGTTTTCAGGGTTGGTTTAAGCGAATAGAGCATGATGAAGAGTATTTTGAAAAAAATAAGTTAAAGAATTCTATATGTTTTATATGTTACATTTCATATGTTTATCTCAAAGCTTATATAGTCACGTACGTATTTTATTGCACAATGTCGTACAAAAAGACCTTAAAAGCATTTTCATTGGGTTTGGGCCTTTCGGTTGATCAGAGAGGTTCATTGGATGGTGCGTGACAGACTTAAATGAAATGATAATTACTACCATGGTAGTAATGATAATTCTACACCAAATCTTTGGAAATATTAAGGGAAATGATATGGGGAATGATATACATTTTCATTGGGTTTGGGCCTTTCGGTTGATCAGAGAGGTTCATTGGATGGTGGGTGACAGACTTAACTGAAATGATAATTACTACCATGGTAGTAATGATAATTCTACACCAAATCTTTTGAAATATTAAGGGAAATGATATGATAAGAACAAAACATAAACCTCAATAGAACATGGCATAAAACCGTCCGCATCTACTGTCCCGACTACCCTAACTGGCCATATTATTAAAGAAATTCCTCTAGGTATTTTATATCGTCA
Organism: Sesia apiformis; assembly: GCA_914767545.1. Lineage (NCBI taxonomy): Eukaryota > Metazoa > Arthropoda > Insecta > Lepidoptera > Sesiidae > Sesia > Sesia apiformis. The sequence continues at coordinate 2,035,058 of OU611972.1, read as the reverse complement.
TTTTCCACCCCTTATGAGAAATCCAGAGAGGGTAGGAAAAAACCCGGCTATAAGCATCGTAAAGTGTCCCCTAGATCATAAAACACCTACTCCGAAGACGCGGCACAGAGCATTTTCGTATACTGCCTATTAGCGAACGCGCTCAGAGTGGACGCTATCTTTAGGGTCGTTGATTTTTATACCCTATCAGGTAAGGTAATGAGGTATTTTTTCCGGGAAAAGTACAACAATTTAGGAAAACAATTTTATGCAGATTGACACATTTTACCGTTATGTAAAATCCTAAGGTAAAACTTTTACGAAAAACGTAATTGGCTTATTGTAATACGCGAAGAGGGTGTTTCTCCTAGTTAAGACATTTGCAAAATGAAAAATTTCAAAAATTACCTACGAATAGTAACAATATAATCAAAAGATTAAAATGACAAAAGTTCAAAAGCCTAGGGGTTCACATTCAGGAAATCGTAGGTTCAAACACATGTCTAAGTCTAACAACGGTTTGAAGACCAGGTCAGGTCTTCAAACCCATGACATTTTTTCTCACTTTCAGTTTCATCTCTCTAATATAGGGTCTTTTGCCTTTCTCATGTCTCGTCTATGCCTTCTTGTTCTTTCGCTCTTCTCATCTATTCATTACTAGACGAGTTTCTTTAAGTCATTCGTTCACGTGGCCGGTCCCATACTGTCCTTCCTTGTGTGTGGTCTCCATTTGAGGATCTATCGGTTGTCGGACTAGCGGCATCTATGGTCTATCATGGAGCCAAAATAACCCCCAAAAGACTCATCAACTCTCGATCAACGGTTATATTTCTATAGAAATCCAAAATCTCGGCTTACCGAAAGCGAAGGAAGTAAGAAAAGGAATATTATTGGATAGTGTTTTATACTACATTTGTACATATTGGCTTCAACGAGTTTCAATCACCTGTTTCATCTGTCTACGCTGTCGTAATAATGTCACTTGTTTCGTTTGTTCTTCGCGGACCAGTATATTGTGTAACGTATATTTGTTTGTGCAGAAATATATTCACTCTGGACAAACCTCCGTGGTTTTTCCAGTGTCTATTATTGTACTGTGTATTACTTTTGATAACTAATTTGTAAAATAAAAAGATAATAATAATAACAGCTGTGCCCCCAACAGCTGTGTCCACGGGAAGCCATGTGGTTTCGATCTTTCCGTGGGTATCGTAAAAAGCAACTAAAGGATAACACCACAAGCCCTGAGGAACTACACCACCTCCAATAAAGATCTATTGGTATATAGTTTATACCAATAGAATTAATTTGAGATATATGAGATAAACAGAGTGTTTAGGCTTCTATGGACATGCGGCTAAGACCATCGCGGTGTCTAAAGGCATTTAAAACTTTCATTTCACTTATCGGAGTATATAAATAAAAAAAAAATGTAAACGTTCGTTTGTACAATTAAATCTTAAATCTCCGAAAGTTCTTCACAGATTGCTTTGAAATTTTAACATAACGTTGCATTCGAATACGCACGTGTTTTTATATACTTATCACAGGGTAAAAACATGCTTTTCACACAAAAACAGGTAAAAACAGGGTAAGCGCCATCTGTTGGGCAGCCACAGAAACGCATGGCCGGGCACAGATAGTCTATACTAATATTATAAAGAGGTAAAGTTTGTAAGTTTGGATGTAGGAGGTAATCTCTGAAACTACTAACCCGATTTCAAAAATTCGTTCACCATTCGAAAGGCACATTATTCCAGATGGACATAGGCTATATATTATGTATATATATTATATGCAAAAAAATTGACGGGCATGCAACGCATGCCGGGCACAGCTAGTAATACAATAAAATGACAAGTCTGTTTTAAATTCTATTCTCTGATGCACAGTCATAAAATAATACGCAACGGGCAGTCATAATGTTTAGTACTCGCGCACAACTCACAAGGAACCATTCCAACACATTATGAATGGAAATATGAAATTATGGCACATTTTGAGCATTTTATCGCCTCTTTGACCCGATTTAAAGATTATTATATTTGAAAGTGTCTGGTTATAAGGGAGCATATGATTTTTTAATGTTTTAAATTAGTTCTTTGAATGTTTTTTTTAGCCGTAGGTTGTGGAACGAACTGCCTTAAGAGGTCTTCCCATTAGGCTACGACATGGGGTTCTTCAAGAAAGCTGTGAATAAGATTTTGCAAGGTCGGCGGCGCGCCCGCATACCCCCTGGTGTTGCAGGTGTCCATGGGCGGCGGTAACACTTACCATCACGTGGGACCGCTTGCTCGCCCGCCCTCTATTCTATAAAAAAAAAAACAATATCACTGTTTTATTATAGCCATATTATTATCTCAATGACTATAAATATAACTTAGGTATTATTAAAAAAATGTTGCCATGTACAGAATGTGGAATACACCATTGTGCCATGTTTCGTTTGTGATACCCTTACACAATGGCCAAATGTATGAATATAAAAACATGTATCTATATATATAAAAATGAATGTTTCTTTGTTTGTCCCGTATGCGTTCCTATACCATTCATCCGATTGCGATGAAACTTTGGTGTTTCTGAATTATTACTTGAAGACCACACGAACGAAGTCGCGAGCAACAGCTAGTAGGATATAATAAATAAGTATCTCTTATATGCGTACGTTATCTGGTGTGCTGACAATCAGCATTTTGCCAGAAACTGCCAGAACTGGAGACCCTTTCGACAAGGCACTACTGCGTAAGGGTTGTTTATTTATAAAATATTTTTTCCATTACTATTATCTTAAACTGTCTAGTATAAAATAATAAGGTGGGTATAAATAAGCTGAGTATAATTAAAATTTTGGGGGGGGGGAGTGAACGCTGCATTCCCGCAGCCGCTGGGCGCGCTCGACTGGCAAAGGTACCCCTCTCTCACAGAAGACTACCTTGAACTGTACCGCATTTCCTACCTTTTTTCTATTTTCCCAATGTACGTACGCGTTTCGGTAGGGAGTAAGATATGCTAGAGCCCATTCTCATTCCATCCTATCTCTCCCCATTTTTCCAACCCTTTCTCCAAATCCATTCCTACCATATATCTCCGGCGGTAGGCAGCGCATCCGGGGGCCAACGTTTGTAATTCTGGACTGATGTTGACATGTATCGCGGATATCTATGGCCGACAGTATCCACTTAGGACGGAACGTATGTCCGACTGCCGCCTTATTTCTATAAAAAGGGGGTATTTTAGATACACAGAATTATAAGTAACATACCAAATACTATGAAAATTAGGTAAATAATGTGAATTTCTAAAATAGACACATCAAAAGTTAAGCAAACTATTAAATAAACTATGTATAGTTAATAAATAATTGTCTCTTTATAATATCTTTATTTTAATATTTACTAATACAATAAGCAGTACGCATCATATAACAAAAGAAACTTACTAACTTTCCTTTTTCTTTCGTTAACTTATAGTTAAATATCTTTATTTTAATATTTACTAATACAATAAGCAATACGCATCATATAACAAAAGAAACTTACTAACTTTACTTTTTCTTTCGTTAACTTATCGTTAAATATCTTTATTTTAATATTTACTAATACAATAAGCAGTACGCATCATATAACAAAAGAAACTTACTAACTTTACTTTTTCTTTCGTTAACTTATAGTTAAATATCTTTATTTTAATATTTACTAATACAATAAGCAGTACGCATCATATAACAAAAGAAACTTACTAACTTTACTTTTTCTTTCGTTAACTTATCGTTAAATATCTTTATTTTAATATTTACTAATACAATAAGCAGTACGCATCATATAACAAAAGAAACTTACTAACTTTACTTTTTCTTTCGTTAACTTATAGTTAAATATCTTTATTTTAATATTTACTAATACAATAAGCAGTACGCATCATATAACAAAAGAAACTTACTAACTTTACTTTTTCTTTCGTTAACTTATAGTTAAATATCTTTATTTTAATATTTACTAATATAATAAGCAGTACGCATCATATAACAAAAGAAACTTACTAACGTTACTTTTTCTTTCGATAACTTATAGTTAAATATCTTTATTTTAATATTTACTAATACAATAAGCAGTACGCATCATATAACAAAAGAAACTTACTAACTTTATTTTTTTCTTTCGTTAACTTATAGTTAAATATTTTTATTTTAATATTTACTAATACAATAAGCAGTACGCATCATATAACAAAAGAAACTTACTAACTTTATTTTTTTCTTTCGTTAACTTATAGTTAAATATCTTTATTTTAATATTTACTAATACAATAAGCAGTACGCATCATATAACAAAAGAAACTTACTACCTTTATTTTTTCTTTCGTTAACTTATCGTTAAATATCTTTATTTTCTCCTTGTTAATCTTTTCTGTGGAAATGTCGGCACTGACACACCTGAAAGTTTGCTCACCTAGTTCAAAATACAGGTTCGAGCAAGAATTCAGGCCCACCAGTTTACCAGACTGCTGTTCTCTCTTCTGCTTCTTTAGCTTCTTCTTTCTCCTTTATTTCTTCTAATAACTATAATTTCTTCTGAAAGAATGTAATAATACAATTAAAGTATTAAATTTCATGTTAGTACATGAATTTATTTAATTTTAACAAAATAAAGTGTTTTATTTATTTTTATTTAATAAACTTTATTGCATGTTATGGTACAAAAGGAGAGTTTAATGCCATATACAAAGCTGGGCAGAAAACCATTAATCGTTAATTAACGAAGTTAACATATTGCTTAACGATTTAAGTAACTGTTAAATTAAATTAAAAAAAATATTAACGGTCTTCTTAACTTCCGTTAAATCAAACTTCCGTTATTTTTAGTCCGTTACATTGGTTATTTATTGTCTATGTTTGTTTGAATTGCGCGCCACGTCTGCTACCACGGCTGTATGGGCTCAGTTCCCTGTTCCTTACCATTAATGGCAGAATTAAAACAAAAAAAATAATTTTATATTTTTATAACCTAACTTCTTACTACGAGCAAAAAAGTGAAGTGCCACTTTTTAGTTTGTGTTGTTGAAATAAATGAAATTGATATTAGTATGCTACATATTATTGCTTGCTATTGTATTAATTTATTGTGCATAGGTTTCTGTTTTTTTTTTCTTCTAAAAACATCAATTACTTAATCAATTACCTACTTGTTTTATTTACCCGTGTATGATGTAATGTGTATCCCAGCCAGCCCAGCCTATTCTATTCATATAATACTTACATCAGTACAAATTTTGGGTGATTTTGTTTAACGCCTATGTTTTACGCCTTTATTTTGTTTTGTTTAACGTTAAACAAAACACCTATTTGTTTAATAGGTGTTTAACGGATAACTTTAACTTGCGTTAAATTTCAAAAAGTTAACGTTTTAACGATTATCGAAATTAACTTTTTGAGTAAGGAATTAACAATTAACAAAGTTAACTTTTGGATTAACTTTGCACACTTTGGCCATATATAACTCCTACGACAAACAAGATAAATAACATACCTATAAGTAAATATAGATCATGAATACATATAATCGTAATAAATATATACACATACACACATATCATATAATATACCTATATATATATACATATAGCTTAGTGTACAATATAATACAGCGAGTTAAAGCAAATTGAGCAACTTCACAATCAACTCTATGAAAACATTTACAGCATTTTACTATTCAGATGTTTCCATTGTATTTCAATGTATAGCCACTAAAATGCAATGTATTTTGTGTAAAGCATTGCCATAATACACTTGCATCGATCAACCAAAATACATAGATGGATAATTCCTTGTGACAAAACTGTGCGTGTACACGAGTGGTGCCAGTGGTAAAAATAAAATGTTACTACCACGATACACGATTATTTTTTTAAGTCTCTGCTTTATTAAATTTACATAGAACAAATTACGCAAACACATTTACCGTTAAACTTCATTAATATTATTTTGGTTTATATATAAAAAGGCTTGTTTTCAGTTATATTTCTTATATTTTTTTTTACATTGACAACACCGTTACGTCAAACATATTGCAGTTATTGTATAAAAAGAGCCGGAAATAAAGAAACGGGACACTGAAAATTAGGACTCACAAAATTTTTGACCAAAACAACTTCATATTATCATACTATCGAGACCGCTGGGATGTGTGAATATTTAGGGTGGCGAATTACTGCGAGTGACACAGGGTCATTGACCTGAGCGCTTAGTCATTGACCTTGACCTGTAGGGTTTGGTGTCTGGTGAGTCATTGACTTAGACCGCGGAGTCGTTGACCTTGACCCGGAGGTCATTAGCCTCTGAAGCAAAATAAATAGCATATGAATTATTCGTAACAAATTGTTTCTGGGTAGGAAGGATTTTGGGGTTGTTTAAAAAAAAATAACCACAATGTGTGAGGCATTCGTTCCGCTACGCTTCGCGATCGCTTCTAACCTAAACAGCCAAATCGTGTCTGTGTAGGAAAAACTTTCGCGCAATAGTCAAACTAAATAGAACAAATGATCACGGTAAATCAGAATTAGGTATCTATATCCGTATTCACCCCCTAACTCGGCGGGGGTTGACTGCAGACAAAAATGACCTTGACAAAAGTTACTTGCCTGTGACACCCTACACTCGATAGCGTGATAAAAAGTTGACGATATTTATGATGAAAATTTCTAAAAAAAGAAATCGAAGTCCTTGTTCCCTTTACAATGGGTATCGATTTTCACCCCTAACTCGGCGGGGGTTGACTGCAGACAAAAATGACTTTGACAAAAGTGGTTCCCCTCGGTAGCCCCCACCCAATGGTACCATAAAAACTGGGGTCATATTGGATCAAAATATTTGAGTCTCTATTTTCCTGTCCCACTTCCTATATACTCCAACCTAAAAAAGCGTAACCTATCTATAAAATATTTTTTGTAGTTTTTTGCCACCAAATGACATACTGAAGTGACAATCGATAAAAATTTGAGCGACTTGCAAATGTCACCTTTTTAGGCCCGTAATGCTACCTAATTTTTTGTATTTTGCATGATCTATGTACACACGCAAGTGTGCTAACATAGACTTTGTATGTTTGTGTTATATAGCGCCTTCCCACCGCAAAATACCTTTAAGAGAAAATTTAAACCACACCTCACTCACGCCACTAATAAAAATGTCAACCAAAATATCAAATCAACAATCGAAATCAAAACATAAAACAATATCTAAAATCTCCACATCATTATGTCGCCGATAACAAACATGGCGTCGCATAAAAGGCGCGAAAACGTTCACGATTTGACAGCTGTCAATTAGAATTGGCGGGAACGAGCGCCATGATAAATGACGTTCGGAAACGCGACACGGGTGTGTTTAAAACATGAGGCCTAAGTTTTATTACGTCTGTGATCAAATGGGAGTGTTTATTGGATTAAAAGTAGAAGGAATACAAAAATTGCTTTAGCGATGTCTAGAATTGGGACTTCTTGTGTAATTTTAGGAAACGAGAATATTGGAACTACTGATCGATAAATATGTATTTATTTTGTGTAGCGAACGTTTATTACGTTCATTTATTTAATAATTTATTTTACATACATAACATGAAATAAATAAAAAAGGGAAAAAAATAAAAAATGTACAATAGGGTCCTTATTATATTGTTATTTACTATAAGTTAGTGTTTAATTATATTTTTATAACGTTGGGCATAAAAATTAATTTAAAAACTAATAATCTGTAACAAAATACTTAAACCACTCGATACATGATTACAATCATGTCGCTCACCCGCTCATTTGCACTCTATTCTGTAAAAAAACGTACACTCGACTGAAATATTGAATTGTATTGTCCAGCAACTGATGATACCTATCCAAAGTAACATGCCCCCCCCCCCCCCCCCCCCCCACTACGAAACAGGAAAGCAATCCAAAAACTTAATTAAGAAAATTCCCTTATCCAACATAGTAATAAAAGGTAATAAAGTAATACGAACCCCGGCCGCACGCAACCATCGATCCATTTATAAGGCCGTCCACATACATTACGAATCCGGAATTATCTCCGGAATTCCTGATTAGGAATTTCAGCAGAGCGGCTCCGGAATTTTTACACTCTAGAGCCCCCGAGTAACCGATATTTTATTCCATTAGTCCATTATTTGCCGCAAACGCATTGATTTGTTGGTCTTTAATAAAAAAGAAGAATCGAGCTCATCTGAGCTCATGCATTTGGGTGATGAAACATATTTATTTACACGAACATTTATTTACACATTTATATACCAATATCAAATAAATTGTATAATAATAACACAACACACAATGGTCCACATTAGAATTCCCCGTGTTCCCCAGAGATTCCCCAGAATTTCCCAGAGACAAACAAACGACCACATTCCATTCAGACATGAACAGACCTTTGTATTCGTATTTAATGTTCCTGTTCACGAACGAACAGGAATCGAACGCGGTTCCTTTTGCACACGAGATAGAGACACTACTAACTGGGTTAATCGAGGTACATATATTCAAGGCACACAACATATATAATATATAACATAAAATGAAGTAAAACAGAAAAGAATGTAAAAAGGTTAAATTAAAACTATCTAAGTAACTTTTTATTAAAGAAAAGGGGACAGACGAGCACCTTTAATAGAAGTCAATTTTATTAAAGTGTGCGACAAATGTACATGTAAATATTGACAAATTCTTATTATCTTATTAGATATGCTATCTAAAAAAATAATTGCGTTAACCCCTTAAAAATAACAAACAAAATAAATAAAAGATACATATACACGTGATCGATAACTGAAGAAAATAAGTTCTCCGGGAATCCGGATCGGTTGTAAAATGGATTCATCTCCTTGGGCGTACAATACATAGGTGCGCAAGGAACGTTAGGAAGGGATATCGTATCGAATCGTATATTCAGGCCATTGAATTCATGAAACCTAATGTTTAGGAAGAAGGTGACATGTGAGAATACAGTTCACTTGATGGTAAGGGGATACTGTAACTTATGAATATCAGAGCGACGTCATTAAAAGCATGCCCATAAATATCCGGGATACATCCAGACGTCATTTCAGACATGTTCGTGGATGTGCCGCTTAATTTGGGATATTTATTTATACACTCTCTATTCTAAATGGAGAGATGGGATGGAATGGTATAGATTAGGGAACATAATGGATAGAAAGACTTCCATTTGTATTTATCTTGAGTGCAATGAAATATTTTAAGATTAAGGAGATTTAGTCAGAAATTCGGATTTCATTCCTGATGTATGCGGCCAGCCTAATACGTTAGTAATAGAACTGTATAGTAAATAATTGAGTAAACAATGATAAAATTAATATCTATTTATTTATTAAAATAACCAGTGTTACGGGTACATCCACAGATAAATCATTAACGAAACATCATACAGACCTGTTCCATGTGATAAACCTATATAGGTATAGACAATTTAAAAAAAAAGTCTATGGGCCCCACAGCAATAATAATAAACAAAAAAAAGTTAAATTGAAAATTAAAGTTAATTAAGTTGAATGTTACATTAGTGCCGATACAAGACGTTTGAACACCGGCAAAGAGTAGCCAAACATGTATTGACATGTTTGGCGACTCTTTGCTTTATTGTGGATGATATTCTACATGGGCAAATATTGCTGCCGAAACAACAGGCAACAAAAAAAAGTAGTATTTTTAATTAAACAATTTACACAGTTTCACACTTTCTCGAAAAGGTATGACATGGAAAAGTGGATTTTACATAATAACTTACCATTACGCGTAGGCTCGTATTTATTATTGTAACGAATGTTTATTTGAAAATGTTTTTCTTGTTCGTGATATCACTGTATATTTTCCTTAAATAGATACCGAGAAATGGTAATTTACATAAATATACATACAATAACATATGCGATAACAATATAAATAGCGGTGTAATGTCGACCGGCGACTAAGGGATCACAAAGCGGACCTATAATAGAATGGACTCGCCAACCCGCTTTGCCTGACACTTAAGTCGCCGCTCGCGTCGGGTCGGCCCACTGGGCTTTCAACAAGCGGAATCCACCTGGTGGGCTTGATCGCGCGGGCGACGTGAAGAAACAGGACTCACCCACGGCAACCTAATCGACCGGGAAGCCGACCCAAGGTACTGCCCGCTAAGGCAGCGAAGAAACCTCCGACAGTGGGCAAATAGGCCAGGACCGGAACTCCGCCCCTCGTGAAGAGGGTGAGAGACGGCTACAACGGCCGCTTTGCCAAGCATACTCTAACGTCTTCGTCTAACGTCACAAAGTTGCGGGCACTGCTAGTTTTATTATATGTATATGTTAACGGAGATGTCTAGGAAATGTATATAATACCTAAACTTACTAGACACATTTTCTAGGAGTTGTACATATATGTTTCCTAAGTAGAAATCGGAAATGTGCAAGTCTTTTTTACCCAGAAACAATTTGCCTGGTTTAGGTTAGTTTTAAACAACGCGAAAATCCTTCCTACGCGGAATCAATTTTGTACATTTCCTAGTACCAATTAGTAAGTTGTATAAAAATTCCTAGACTATTCATAAATTTCCTAGGTATCGTACGTAATAAGTATTAACGCATCTTCAATAAAATATTTTAGACATTTCCTAAATCAGCTTGGCATTTGCTAAATTTGCTAGGAATTGTATAAAATCCCTGAATTCCGATAACATATACATAGATATTGAACTTTTTGGAGACAATATCTACGTACAGATTTTTCTGATAAATCCATCTACCGCATCGATTTAAGAAAGCCGAGTTTTATCTCTCTATCAGTTTAATGGATTCGATTTGGCTGTTGTTGGTTTTGGCGCGAGCATTAGCTCATAAATCTTTCTCCTGTGTCATCCATGTCAGTTTGGGGTCAGGCCACCAAATGTTTTTATAGCGGAATATTTATGTTTTGAATATATTTTTTTTCTTAAGTGGCAATAGCGCAATTAACACATTGTGCCAGTGTCAATTTTTCTTCGTAATTAACAATTTTAAAGACAAAACAATTCAAAACATGTCTCGTTAATGTCCACTCCAGTCTAAGTAAATAGCGAGCCACTCAATAAAGTGAGGTTGCACTGTATTGTTTTTAGTAGGTTGCACTCAGTAGTAGATTTACCGAGGACAGAATAGTTTGACTGCTTGAAAGCACACAAAAAACGCTGCCGTATGCTTTTATTTAATTATCACAAACATCACGCACAAAAACACTTTAAAATTTAAATTATCACTATTAGACTACAAATCCCACAATGCACAATTCTTAGTATAATCAAACAGAAACTCAACCCTTACTTCAAGGAATATCGCCAAAAAAATTTTTTTTAAATGTCATTGGTGCAATTAGCACATTCTGCCAGTGTCATGTTTTCTTCGCAATAAACAATTTTAAAGTTCTGTCAATGTTCAGTCCCGTCGAAGTAAGTCAGGAGTCGCTCAGTAAAGCGATAGTAGGTTTACTGAGGACAGAAGAGGCCTCCTTGGAAGCACACGACGAACGCAGTTTCACGGTTTGATTATCACAAAGTAATTTACCTACAGAGATCTATTTTCTAATTACAGAAAAATGCATTAACGTCGCAATGGCGTTAAATGGCTCAATCCAAAACACCAATCAGCTTCGAAGTTTCATTATGTGGCTATACACATACCTATATCTATTACATATAAAAAATCGTGACGGAGCCGTGCCGTACATGAAATACTTTTTGAAAAAAAAAGTCATGCAATGTCGTGTAAAAAGTACATGTGAGACATGGCCCAAAACAATATTTTTGGACTTTTTGTCTGTCTGTTTAAACGTACGTGCATCACGCAAAATCTACTGGACCGATTTTAATGAAACTTGGGATAGTTTTAGCTTATGTGCCGGGTTACGGGTGTAGTCGCTGGCACCGCTAATCTATAATAAAATTGTAACCGAGCCGTGTCTACAGATACGAATATTGAGACAATTTCAAATATTTTTTGAAAAAAAGTGATTGCTATATAATATACAATACAAATGACACGGAGCTCAAAACAACATTTTTGGAATGGTTGTCTGTCTGTCTGTCTAAACGCGCATCGCGCAGGAACTATTACTGGACGGATTTTAATGAAACTTTGCGTAACTACTCAAGAGTCGGGTTAACACCTCTCACTAAACACTACTCTAAAATGTACTTAATTTCCCATTTTATCCTATTACCCAAAGTACGTAACCGAAACACGTACATGTTACGATAGTGGATGAGATATGTCAGAGCCCGTTTCCATCTTTATCCTATCCCTTCCTATTTTCCGAAACCTTTCTCCAAATCCATTCCTAAATCTCCAATTTCTTCAAGTCGCCAGGTCCACCTGGCAGCAGCGCGTCCCGATACGTGGTATGCATTCAAGGACTCTCGTTTACGCTATTCTGTACCATTAATCTAAAAATGTTTCCATATTCTGTTCTCATGCAAAATTTATTTTGCATCGTTTTTACATTTCTGGTTTTTTATTGAAAATTTAAATTGGAACACGACAGCTTGTCGTACAAGCTAGGATGGAATATTTTTTAAAAGAATTATTTGAAGCAAAAAAAATTTAAAAAAAATTTGTAAACGTGTGGGGTCGGCCGGCTACAGAATAGCACCAACACATTTCTTTTTTTTATATATGTATAAAAGGCGGCAGAAGAGCACACAGTCCACCTGATGGTAAGTGGATACTGTCATCTTCCCGTGGGTGTCGTAAAAAGGCGACCACAAGCCCGAGTCCTGCCTACACCACCTCTCAAAGAGTGGACTCGCCAACCCGATTGACCAGCGTATCGTTTTAATGCCTTACATCCCACATGCACAAGACAAAGGACCATGTCCGCCAGTGGATACTGAGGACCGATTGCAAATTTTTTAATGAGCTTCTTCAAATTGAAAGCATTTTGCAATTATTATTACAACAATGCAGCATTTCTCAATTTAAAAGGCGTTCATATTAGTTAAGAAAAACTCAGGTAAATATTGTAGTAAGATGACAGAGTAAACCAGAAAGTAGGTTAAAGTATGAGGGGGAGAGTGCACGGTGCAATTCAACAGCCGCTGGGCGCACTCGACTGACCACGTTACCCCTCTCTCACAGAAGACTACCTTGAAATGTACTGCATTTCCCACTTTATCTTATTTCCCTAATGTACGTACGTGTTTCGGTAGTGAGTGAGATGTGCCAGAGCCCATTCCCATCCTATCCCTCCCCATTTTCCCAACCCTTTCTCCAAATCCATTCCTATAGCTCCAAAGGTAGGCAGCGCATCCGGGGGCGTGCCAACGTTTGTCATTTTGAACTAATGTTGGCATGAATCACGGATGTCTATGGGCTACAGTATCCACTTACCATCAGGTGGACTGTATACTCGTCTGCCACCTTCGTCCATTAAAATAAAGTAAACCAGAAAAGAGAATTGACGATGCCCCAGACAAATAAGAAAAAAATAATTAAAATTACATGAAGTATTAAATTCTCCATGGATTGAAGTGGCCAGTATAGAAGACTGATTAATTAATTCATTATCTGTTTCACTCCAATAAACATAATAATATCATATTATGTTATATGACGGTATGGTTACGTTATGGTCGACGGCTCGCCCGAAACCCCCAGGTGTTGCAGGTGTCCATGGCCGGCGGTAACACTTACCATCACGTGGGACCGCTTGCTCGTCCGCCCACTAATCTATAAAAAAAAAATATGGTATTATTTGGACTGTTGGCTTTCATCCACTTTATATGTTTTTACTCGTATATAACTTCAAAACTGCAACTTTACTTAGTGTGATTGTAAACATTATCCGTGTAAAGTTATTTTCCTTTACTTTTGTTTGATGCTATGTACTTTAAGTTTTTATTTAATTACAATTTAGTTAGAAATTCCAATTATACATATTTAGAATTTACATTTTTTTCAATTATATTTATTATTACTTTTACGGTCATCTAAACAATACATTTTCCTCACTTGGTTTTTACATTAATTATTAAAGAAAAACTGGAACTACACAGAAAAATATTGGGTATTTAAAATTACACTGACGTACAATAATTACAAAATAGTTATTTTAAATTACAATAACTTTTTAATTTACAAAATGAGAACAACAAAATCAATATATTATTCTTACCTGTTCCTATGAACTCCAAACGCAAATGCATGTATTAAGAACAAAACTTCCATAATGTATATTCACAAATTCACAACCACCAAAAAGAATTTGTCCCCAAGCATCAAATCCACAATTAGTGAAACATCACACATGTCTTATTCCCACGTAAATATGAGGCTAATTCTATAAGAAAGAACGTTAGGAAAATTATGTTTTGCCGCGCGCTAACATAATGACAAATGTATCTATCTGTCATACACAGTGTAACAAATAGCAGTGTACATTAAAACTCATGTTTTTCTTTAACTTACTACGTTGTATTTTGTACAACAAATATGTTATTAGAAAGTATTTATAACAGAGATTTTCAAAAACAAGTGTAACAAAAATTATTTTATTACCGACTATTTTCTTACTATCACAACGAAATCCATGCGTGAAACGAAACGCAACAATCGTAATTCGCAACACAATATATTATTGTGTCTGCAATAATTGTACGGCGACGAGATTATCCCATAGTGTTCTGTAAGTGCAGGATAGTGCGCCTAGAGGCTAAATGAGTGTACACTCTTTAACCTAGTGTCTAAAATAAGTGTCTATTTTTATGCGACCGGCCCAAATTGAACTTACTATTTACTAGAAAATTCAGAAAACCGTTTCGTAGACTTTTATAAACTACATAAGACTCAACAAAGGCTATCACTCTTGGGAATAAAATGTTTTCCGATAAAAAGTCGATGGTCTCCTGTCCTACGCCGCGCCCCGTCGCGTGACCAATATCATATAATTGAATTAGCCAATACCCATTCCCATTTCATCCACTTACCACTATCTGCCGTTGTTACGTAAAAAAACGCTTCAATTAATGTTAGTTAAACTTTTATTAGCCCAATGTGTTTCGCCATAGTTTGGATTAATTGATTAGATTGAAGATAACGTTTTGCAGTTTCTGCCTTTTAGGTTAAGTGTTTTTGGCGGTTATTTTGTAATGGGTAGTCACCTTATTTAAAAAAAAAAAACACTGTTCCGTGCATGATGGATGTATTGACTTAAAACATCATGCTGGCCAAGTGGATTGACGAGTCCATTCTTTTAGAGGTGGTGTAGTTAGTTCCACGGGGCTTGAGGTAGCCGCTTTGTCTTTTAATTATACCCGAGTCGCCTTTACCGCCAACCAGGGGAACGGATGGGGTGGTGTTATTTAGCCGACCGACACTACACGATCAATTAAACACTTGCAGCATGCAAGTGCAGCGTAAACCCAAAAGGTCTCATTCTCAAAAAAAAATTATCAAACGTTTGAAATATTTGACAGTAACCAGCCAACCAGACACCAGTGCATGCAGTGTTGGTGATATCTAAATTGTAATCACAAACCACAACCATTAATCAAGTCTCTGTTGTTATAGCACTCGAATTAATATCGAAATATTAAAATACGATCTGTCATCAAATAATAATCTATATATAACTAGTAAACTTTGGTTGTCTGTCCGTCTATTCATTTACTCTAATCTCGGGCTCTAGTAGTCCGATTTACGTACGGTTCTTACCATGATTTGCGGAGTAAAATCCGACGTCATGGTGATAACTCTTTGTTTCAATAATTTGTTCACGATAATTTAGATAGATAGACATACTTTTCTGTACACCAAAACATACAGAAGAAGAACTACAAAAATACAAGTAACTGGAATTCAATTATCGCTAAAGCAATTTCTTCCAGGTAATCTTTTGTGTGGTAAGGAGAAGGCTTTAGATGAGTAGAGGTAGATAATATTTTCTTTTCATATATGGCAATGGTGCAATTGACACATTCTGCCAGTATTGAGTTTTCTTCGCAATAAACAATTTTCAAATTTTAAAACGTATCCTGTCAATGTCCAAACCCGTCGAAGTAAGTCAGGAGTCGATTAGTAAAGCGATAGTAGGTTTACTGAGGACAGAATAGGAATTGGAATAGACATTGGAATAGAATAGACACGTACGAATTGGAAGCACACAAAAAACGCAGTTCTATGCTTTTATTTAATTATCACAAACATTACGCACAAAACACTTCGGAAGTTTAATAAACCGCAAAACGCACAAATACACAATTTTTATAATAACAAAACAAAAACTTAACAGTTCCCGCTGAAAAGTCCGATAATAAATTTATAAATTTAATTATTTATAAAGCACACACACATTTGCGTGATGTTATTTTGAACTACTTCTTCATGACTACTATGTGTGTTATATGTACATGATAGCACAAATCTAGCTGTAATCCAATTTTAACATCTATACGTATACCGATACCGTAACAAAGCGGTGTCTGTACAATAAATATTTTTTTAAAGTGTAATAGTTATTTGTTATACAAGAGTGCAAAGTTGCTTTTTAACCGCGTGCTCAATTTTGATGACCGAGCAAGCGAAGGATTCTAAAATTGAATCACGAGCGCAGCGAGTGATTCAAAAATTAGAATCCTGAGCGTTAGCGAGAGAATCAAAAGAGCACGAGGTGAAAAATCTTTGCACTCGAGTGCAACACGTAACTTTTCATCGAGGAAGCGAGGAAATGACTAAATGCAAAAAAAAAAAACATTTACACGTGTTAAACATATCGTACTGTTTCAAATACTTCTCGCGTGTTTGTTGAGGGAGAAAGCTCATTTGCGCATTATTAACAGTTTCAGTCAATTCTGTTGGCGTCAAATAAACTTCCTCGTCGCTAGAATCACTCATTTTAGGTTTTTCACTTGTTTTCAAGTTTCTTGTTTTTAACCTAAGGTTTTAACAATATGACGTGAAAAGAAAATGGCGCGCGCAAAGCAAATTAAAAAAAAAGTACACCAAGAAGGTTCCGAGTCTGAGTTTTTAACAAATTAAAAAAGGTTGTATGATAAATTCGGCACCATGGAGGTAGAAGTAAATAGGTTTAATGATGTTTTGAATTCACAAACTTAGTGCACACGATGTTCTAAATTCAATTTACTTTATCCTCTAGCGGATAAAAACGGCTTTTGCACTCAGATATCGAAGAGCAAAAATACTCTTTCCGAGATAGGGGGATGAAAAAAATATAATCTATAGTACAATGTAAATGTAATGTACCAATGATACAGAGCCCCAATATAACATTTTTTGATCTTTAACATGTCCGTCTGTCTATCTGAACGTGCATCACGCAACCACTAGACGAATTTTAATGAAATTCAGCACAGTTATAGTTTATTACATTAAAGGTATATTATATACAAACAATTATACATTTCCCACGGGAATCAAGCTAGCCACACATAGTGAAGTGTAGGCTTTCACGGCCGGAGTCCATATTAATTGAATCTTCCGGGCTACTTGGCCGAGGTCTTCTGGAATCTCTTCCCTTTCTTCCAAACGTTTCGTCAACAACTGCGGTTGACATCTTCAGTGGCGACTGCGTTCACTTTCGGAGAGATGTTATCTCTTCGGCTTCTCGACCGCAACTGACTCGACGACTGTGGCACACCGGTATTTATAGTGGGCGAGGGTAGTTGTGATTGTGTGTGTACCGACGCATCGATACACACACATATTTATAAATATCGATGCGATAACATAACATCTCTCCGAAAGTGAACGCAGTCGCCACTGAAGATGTCAACCGCAGTTGTTGACGAAACGTTTGGAAGAAAGAGAAGAGATTCCAGAAGACCTCAGCCAAGTAGCCCGGAAGATTCAATTAATAATAACCACACATACTCCAAACGTCTACGGGCATGAAGTCGCAGGGCTCTGCCAGTTTAGAATGAGATTCAAATAAACCAGTTCAATTCCTATAGGTATCTCACTACATTTCATCAATCCATTTTTCAATATACATATCGTTGTCCGCTTTATTGCTGGGTTATCCGAGACACATAAGTATGTTTTATTACATGATTAACAGTAGCAAAAATATAGGGGGCGAGAAAAACCAGACGTTGAAAGTAATACAAAAAGCAAAGTGAAATGTGTGGTGTTACAATTTCTTATATCACAAAACGGTTGAATGAAGCGCCCAGTCCAGAGGGAAAGTTCGCTATTATCCGAATGTTATACTTTAAGTCGGACTGCTTTTACTTAATTATAAAAATGACAAAAATAAGTATTCATTTAGCTTTTAGATCTATAATGATGATTTGTTTATGTTGACATTTCCTGTAATTGAGGTGACACTGTATAGGTGTTTATGTTATAGCTGTGCAGCCCTAGAATTATAACTTGTACATTTTTTTTTATATGAGTGTTTTCTTCGTTAAATAAATGGTTTTTTTTTAAATGTGTTTAGACAAGATTTGTAGAGCTTTACGAGGCCTATCCAACGACATACACGTTGTATGGAGAAATAATTAAATGAAGCATATGACATTCTGAATGGGCAGTCAATTTAAAGGGTTAGGTTTGGGTTATCTTGTAACAAGAAAGATATAGGACACCGTCGACTTGGGGATGAAAATATTTATTTCGGTTATTCGAAAATAAGTGTTTTTTTTAATTTTAACTTCGTACTCGTGGAAAGCTTTTTTTTTTTCGTGAATTTTTCAGATATTTTAATAGTTATTCTGCTATTCTGGGCGGAGACGAATCCAACAAATCAGAGATCATTAAAATCGGTCCAGCCGTTCTTGAGTTATAAATGGTGTAACTAACCCGACTTTGTTTTATAATATATATATTAGATAGATTAGACATAGTTCCGCTAAACTGTGAGCTTAGCGGAACAATTACTATTACGAGCACGGTACCGGTCAGATATTAAAACTCAGATATTTAAACAAAATATTATTAATCAAAATGTTAAATATTTCAATAATTTTAAAATATTTTAAAACTATTAAACCCGAAAATGTTAAAATGTTTGGTTCGTTGTTTTGGTGTCCATTATACTTTTCTTTTTCTAAATGGCAATGGTGCAATTAGCACATTCTGCCAGTGTCAAGTAATTAACAATTTCAAAGTCCTGTCAGGTCCCGTGGAATTAGGTTACGAGTCGCTCAGTAAATTGATAGGTTTACTCAGGACAGAAGAGGAGTCCTTGGAAGCACACGAAAAACGCAGTCCTACGCCTTTATTTGATTATCACAAACATTACGCACAAAAACACTTTGAAATTTAATAATTTGAATTAATTTACACAATTTTTACAATTAATCAAACAAAAACTCCATTTCTCGAGTTCCCGCCAAAATGTGCCGGTGTCCATTTAATATCTTTTACGCGTAAATTTTTTGGGATTTTCTGAATGTTTAATGCATGCCTGTTGAAATAGAAAAAAAAAATAAGTGGTAAACAAACACAATAGACAATACACAATAGAAACTCGTAGGTAAACTTATCGATGGCGTTCGGGATGTCGTATTTTTTTAAGTGAATGTAGTCAAGTATAGTCCAATTTAGTTAAGTGAGCAGCAGTGGAGAGACATAGGCTGATGGTATGGTATGGAATAATGTAGAACTATTTCTGCGGTTGACCATTAGAGCACCCAAGGTCTATCGGTATAACATATAGGTGATGGGAAGCCAGTTACCATCAGTGTTCCATAGAAAAATATAGAGAGACTACCATTTGAAACTCCATAGGCGAGGTCATAACTTCACAATCTCGCAAATTAAACAAGAGTATGTAGGTCATGACAATTATAGTGAAAAGTGGGTCACTTTTATTTGCCAGACGCTGTAATGATGCTAGCAATTATACCGGTTTATTTGCACTCCAGTTTAACTCGGACACTCTTCAGATCATCACGTCTCGATTAACAGAAGTTACGACCTTTTATTCATTCTTATTTATTAATTATTTTTATTTTATTTAGTGGAGAGACATGGTGTGGCGCGTTGTGCTGGCCATGGGATATGTCATGCCAGCCTATGTCTCCGTAATGAATAATTTATCGTCCTTATTATTATACGTATTTCTGTGCCATGTGGTGTGTTGGCCGGCTGTAGTATAGCAGCAGCACCCGATGGGTATCCCAAAAGGCGACTAAGGGATAATTCTAAAGGACTATCACAAGCCTTAAGGAACTACACCACCTCTGAAAGAGTGGACTCGCCAGCCCGTTTGGGCAGTGTGGCGTTTTAAAGTCATACATCCCTCATGCTCATGCTTGAGGAGGAACAGTGGATACTGAAATGTCCGGTTGCATTAGTAAAAAGAGCGGTTGATTATTGCACGTTTTGGAATTCCCCTTTGTCAATCAATTGATGTGTCAATCTTTTTGGCGGGAACGCGGGAAGCACAGTTGGGTTTTTGTTTCATTATTATAATAATTGTGTATTGTAGAATTTGTAGTTTAATAGTGATTGAACTTCAAAGTGTCTAGTGCTAGTGCATGATGTTTGTGATAATTAAATAAAGGCGTGAGGGTGCGTCCAACTCCCAACTCTGTACTGACCAACCTTTACCGAGCGACTTCTTAGTAGCACCCTCCTAAGGGCTCTATTTCACTGGGAGGCCACGGTTGCGCCACTCATTACGCAACCGTGGTGTCTATCCAGCTACTAAACGAGACACCAGAGCAGACTCCAGAATTGTCAACAGTTTCAAAATTACAAGAGTTAGCACTTATGCTGTACGTACGACGTAAAAGAAAGTTAAATAAAAAGAAGAATAAAACAATGGTGGGTTCATCCTTTCGTAGCGGATCGCGCTACGCGTGGACAATTCTTAAATGACCAATGGCTACGCCAGTGACCAAAAAAATATTTTAAAAAAATGATGTGCCAAAATATATAACCATTAATGTCATTTTGTATACAGTTTTTCTACTGAATCAAAACTGGGGGTCTACTCTGATTTTACGATTCAGATGTTTCGGGCCCGACCGAAGTTCCAACGAACGAAGTGCTATAACCCTACTCTCACTTTCCTTCGTTCGTAGCTCTATATATCGTGTAAAAAAAAAAAAAAAAAAAAATACCAATTATTTAAAAGGTGAGATATTGTTATCGTCAAATTTGACGTTTGACCTCCAAGTATCTCCTGCCAAAATCTAAATTTCGATTGTTGTCTCATGCGATGGGAGTAGTTTCAAATGTCAAATTAAGTTCGTTCGGGCCGATATATCGTAGTGAATATTTTCGTGGTAGGAATCTACTGAAATATTGGACGAAACTCCGTTTTTCGTGTTTTCAGAGTAGACCCCCTGAGCCGTTGTAATTACTGCAATACGAAAGATGAAATTTAGTGCAGTTTCCGTTGCGGATCAGCTAACGTTAAGTTTTATATCAGTAGAATCGGCCCCCAGTTGACTTTGATCGAAACTTTGAGCTTTCTGGAACTTCCTATCTTTTGTGTTCTTTGTTTGAAAGTCAATATATTCACGAAGAAGTTAAAATCTAGTAAACCTAACTGCTTTACATTGATCTAACAAAACTTTATATCGACGGTTGAAAGACAACGGTTGAAGGTTAACAGACATATATTTATTTTACTTTCAAAACTTAAACTTTAATTTCGACGTATTATTTATTTGTTTAAATATTTAAACTTTACTGTTTTATCAAATGACTGACTTATCTAAAAGCTATAAATTAAGATATATTCTCCCAGCCAACTTTGGAGCTATATAGTGATGGTATGGTAGGTAAGTATAGTAGAAAACGAAAATTGGAATATATAAAATATATAAATATTAATAAATGCTTAAAATATATATACATACATTCATACATACATAGACACACATACATATACATACATACATATTATGGTCTGACATTTTAAAATAAGTTGTATGTCGGTTAAGCCATTTGCCTTTCAACCTCCAATATCTGTTGTAAAGATATCGTAACAAAGCCGCGTCTGTATTAAAAGTATTCTTAAAAAGAAGTGATTGCAATATAAAGCATGAATGGGAACGCAAAACATGAAATTTCAGAATTTTTGTTTGTCTGTATGTTTGTCAGAAAGCCCATCACGCAAAAACCACTGGACAAATTTTAACAAAACTTGGCAAATTTTAACGAACACGCAGGATGCTTTAAGATTTAATTTATTATTATTGTTAAAATTAAATTTTCTGGAAGGAAAATTTGGCTGATATGTATATTACTATCTATTATTGTGGTTATATATATTTTTATTGTTATTTTTTTTTTATGGACGAAGGTGGCAGACGAGCATACAGTCCACCTGATGGTAAGTGGATACTGTAGCCCATAGACATCCGTGATACATGCCAACATTAGTCCAAAATGACAACGTTGGCACGCCCCCGGATGCGCTGCCTACCTTTGGATATAGGAATGGATTTGGAGAAAGGGTTGGGGAAATGGGGAGGGATAGGATGGGAATGGGCTCTGGCACATCTCACTCACTACCGAAACACGTACGTACATTAGGGAATAAACTAAACTAATCTTGTTGTTATATGATTCTAAATTGATAAATTACCGCGAAATTGTGCGTAACAACTAATCTATGTTCTATATGTTTAACTCTTTCTATAATATAAACTGAATCCGGGCGCTCGCGATGCAGGCGATGCGCCAATAGCAACCTCGTGTACCTAGCTGATAAGTCTTATTATCCAGATGAGTAATTATAGACTTCCCACGGGAATCAAGCTAACAAAAATACTGCAACGTGTTCGCGCACGACGTCATCGGCACCGCTAGTGCAGTATTAAAAATCGTATTCTTTGCAAAATGGATATTACTTGTAAAATGCTTTTGTCCGTTCGTAGATAAAAGAGATTCTTTTTAAAGTGAAACTACGAGCCAGTGAAGTTGAATTTTAAAATGGTCCTGAAATTCTTAAGAAAAAGATTGTTATTGAAAAATCTTTGAACGAACTTTTCGTCCATGTCAAAAGAGAGATTGACTACACTTTATTGTACACCAAAAACATAAAGAGAAATATAAAGTACAAGTAATTAGAGAGAAATATAAAGTACAAGGTAATTAGAGAGAAATATAAAGTACAAGGTAATTAGAGAGAAATATAAAGTACAAATAATAAGAGAGAAATATAAAGTACAAGTAATTAGAAGTACAGCTGTTCTTATTTGTTTTCGGGAGTGATGAACAAGAAGAATAGAATCTTGAACCAAAACTAGTTTTAACCTAGAAGTTAACATTCAAGAATTATTAAGACTAGCGACCCGCCCTCGCTTCGCTTAGGTTAGTAAGGTTTTTTTTCATTTTTTTTTGAAATGTCAATTTGAAATATAGCCTATATTAGACACGGATAATGTAGCTTCCTATTTGTGAAAGAATTACATAGAGATTACATACCTACAAATAAGTTATACAACATACCTTACAAACACACAATTTTACCACTTTATAGATATTACAGTATAGATTATTCATATAGATAATTGTCTTAGTTACTAAACAATCAGAATGTCTCTCCATTACTGGATATGGGGCTCCATGTGTCATGTTAACACTGTTAATCAACTTCCTTGATTAATTAATAAAACTGGTAGAATACATTTTACTCTCAATACTGAAGAACATATTTCCAGCTTTTGGGTTATATCAAAAACAGGTTGAATTGTTATTCAACCTGTCACTGAATTGTTATTCACTGTTGTGAAGTATCTGAATTAAGTTAGCAAACTGTAAGTAGCCATTTGCAAATTATTCCGCGCCATGGGGCTTTGTGGCTGACCCACCACATAAATTAGCCATTAACCCAATTTTTATCAAGCTATCAGTAGCCCGCTGTTCTACTAACCCAATTCCATCACACACATATAATAATTACACTCTGTCTCTCACTCAGAGTTGTATATACGGATTTAATTATTATGATATATTAAAGATGCTATTCTTGACTGATACTCGCGAACACGTGGGGTCCATTTTATCGCCCCCTGGTGCACACAGGCCTTTTCATGCACACCTATCTTGTGCACGAGAGATGTATAGCTTTAAAACCGCATGCTGGCCAAATGTGTTGGCGAGTTTACTGGGCTCTGACATATATCACTCACTACCCGGAACACTTATGTACATTGGGGAAATACGATAATGTGGGAAATGCAGCACATTTGAAGGTAGTCTTCTTAAGTTTGAGTGGTTAGTTTGTTTGTTACTTATTGTTACTTGTTGTTTGTTTGTTGCTGTTTGTTTCTGCAGAAAAAGCCTAAGATTTTTTGCATTTGCAACTGCTTCCTTATGTCATGTTTCTGATTTTTTTCAAAATCAGTCTTTACATAGAAATGGCCTAAGCCAAAAAACAGTGCTAGTGTAAATCATAATTCCACCACCCCGCGTCCATCTCTCACACATGCTCCGAAACAGATATCCAATATGTGTATTCTTGGACAAGAGAGCACTCTAACTTAACTCTAAATTGCACACAACTTTAGCCTTTATGACACGTTTAATAAGGTTGATATTAGCGTGGATAGAGGAAACTGTTGGTGAATGTAAAATGCGTCCGACTGTACGCAATTTTGCAGTAAATCTGCGCTGAAGATGTACTGACGGACACGCGCCAGACATGTACGGAGCTTTGGCATATTTCATGTGTGGCCCAAGTATATAGCGAAAAGCGTTTTGAATCATTCCTTTATTTATCTTTTTTAAGATTTTGAAGGCAACTAAGAACAGAAGGGATAGAAATGTTTGAATAAAAACAAACGTATTTTTGTTTTACAAACCGCGATTTATTTTAAAAATTTCTACATGATATAATATTGTACCTGTCAAAGTTCCCAAAAGGTAGCCGACGGCACTATACATCGGCCACAGTGTAAGCTCATTTTATCCTCCCTTTAAATTCATTTCAAACAATAATTGTAAGCTGACTATTTACCTATAATATTCGATAGTCCCTATTTGCCCGTATAATAGTTACTATAATGAATCGAACGCAAATAGTTTTACAAGTCCTAATTTTCTAAATAACAAAATACTGTGTCTTCATCTGCGTAAGTGATAATATTCGTTATTTTTGACTGATGTATCTCAGATGTTCTTGGGCAACAGTATTCGTTTAATACCAGGCGAGCTGTCTGTTCGTCTCTAGCGTACAATTTGTGAAATTGTAAAAACAAGCATGTAACACCACGACTAAGGAAATCACTCACAAAAGAAAACATCTCTCCTGACTCGGTTCACAGCTTTTGAGGATTTTTTACATTTTTATATAGCGTATAGGTAACGAGCAGCACGAGAAGTAGAAGCTTAGTACCAGTTTCGCGCACGCACCGACGGACAGTTCTCATTATCCATTCCTCTATATCTGTAGTACCATCTTGCTATAAAATTCTCATCTGTTTGATGTTGGATATTTAATAGTTTAATTTTTGTACAGTGCACTGAACGAAATAGAAATACAAAAAATCCGCCGATTCAGTTTCGAGCTTTCGCTATTTAGCGTACAGTAAATCCGGCCGCTTATCTCTTGGACCACACTATAGAGCCGATGTAAACGGTACGGATCGATCTCGCATTAAATGTATTTTGGGAACGAAAGATTAATATTTTTTGGCAGAAACTCAAAGTTGCTATGTGCCGAGTGACGTCGAACAGACTGTACGCAAATTCTTGTAAGTATATACCTTTAATCTTTTCAAAAAATTTGTGAAATTTTATAAATTTAACATCTATTGTAGGTCACACACTTGATTAGGACATTATTCATAATAATACAGTCCTTATTAATAACAAAAAGAGACGTAATCTTAGAAAAATCACTTTAAACTACAGACAATTCCCATCCCATCCCATCCAATTGTCTCAAACCTTTCAGGTGGATTGTATATGCTAGTCTGCGGCTTTCATGCTGTTGAAAAAAGTTTCTATATAAACAGGGTGTTCATCAACGAAATTTTAAGTTACAAAATCACAACCAAAGTCAACAAACCAAGTCCACAAAATGATTATCAGGAAAAATGAATAGTTTTATTAAGGTCGGATTATGAACCGAAACTTCTTCGTGGCTTCAAGGAGTGGCCTGTGTCCCGCAGAGGTATTATAATAAGCTATGGTTTTGTACATAAAGTGTACTTACAATTAATATTGAAACGGAGAATTCTTCAATCCAACATAAACAAATGTTACCTGTAAAGAAAACAAAAATTAAAGATCAAGAAAATTCTTCCTCAACTTCACTGTAGATTTTTTTTTGACTCATTGATGTAACTGAATCAGGTATATATCTGATTCCGATATATACCTGATTAAATAAATAACTGATTTAAAAAAAAATGGTTTTTTTGTGTGAATTATAAAATGCAGTGTAAAATACAGAGCCCTAAACGACAATTTTCGATATTTTTTTTCTGTCTTGTTGTCTGTTGTTGTTGTCTATCACGCAAAAACAACTAGACGGTGTTTAAAGAAAATTGGCATATTATAACTTATTTACCGGGTCAACAATTAAGGTACTTTGTTGGATACAAAGTACCTTAATTATTATCAATTATTATAGAGTTCCCACGGGAATCAAGCTACACGCTCGTGCGTGTAGCTATAGCTCGTGTACATTTTTTTTTTTAATAAAATAGTCATATGACTATTTTGCTCATTTTTCAATATCTGTAAAAATCGGGAATGTTCTGAAGAGCTGTTCGATTTGATGCCAACTTCGGGTTTTTACCATCGCACCGCTCGTCATCGTCGTGCGGTTCATCCGCACTTCCTTAACACAGTCGCTGCGTACTGTGCGGTTGAAAAGACACTTTATACCGCAAACCCCGGAAGTTGTGGAATGAACTGCCAGCTGAGGTATTTCTGTTACGCTACGAAATGGGGCTTTTCAAGAGAGTTAGGTATGAACAGGATTCTGCAAGGTCGGCAGCGCATCCGCAAGCCCCCTGGTGTTGCAGGTGTCCATGGGTGGGGCTGACCATTTACCATCATGTGGCCCGCCCGCTAGTCTGCCTCCTATTCCATAAAAGAAATCGGGAAAAGTTTTTAATTAGAAAATGTCAAAAAATTTAATGCTGTTCATAGCTTATGTAACTGCCTCTATAATTAAAAGGCACGCAAAAACATCAGGTGTCGTAAACATTTTCTAAAAAACGCTTTTTAATTGACAAGTAAACGTTGCCAGCTCTCCTTTGATACCGGCTTGATTAAAAACAGACGTATGTTAAAATAGCACGGGTTACGATGGATTCCAGAACATTCTGAGCCGAAAATTAAGACTGATTTTTGTATAGATATTTAGAAATTTTGCGAAAATTTAACAATGTTTGGCGTTTTTGTGTGATTTTTTATAAAATTATAAAAACCATATTTAGAGCGTCATAGAGCTATTTTTTATGAATATAGAAAAAATGAATCATATTTAAATTGCCAAAAAAGATTGTCACATGTATTTAAATAAATATAGGTCCTTTTTTTCTATTTTCGTTATAACAGTTCTTTAACATTCTAAACGAGTTGTATAGTTTTAACAGTCGTTTGTATATAATAGCGGATTGAACAGGTTCTAACGTTTTTTCCCGTGTGTTTTTATTGTAAAACTACATGTAAAATATTATATAATATATAATAAAACAAAGATGTTAATAAAATTATTAAATTTTAATAAATAGGAATTAATTTAATTCGTTCGTCGTTTTGGCTTTAAACAAAAGAAAACAACAAATATTCAAAGTTCTGATTTTCATTTTAATTTTAATTAAAACTTTCATTTTAATAAATAAGGATTATTTAACCAATTACCTTTTACTACACTTTACCACTTTGTACTTTTACACTTTTCCTTTTAAATTTACAATTTAGATATAACTGTCTTAGTCAACACAAAGAGACCTTCATAAACCTTTCAAATCACATTCGACCTTCATGTTTAATCCCTATTCCCGCCTGACATTCGATCCCAAGGGCCATAGAACTAAGATCACTTGAATCAAAGACAATATAGACCAATAAAAGGCAATGGAACGCTATTCAGATTGCATTCCTCTTCACATCACGAGAGGGATTTCCCTCTGGGCTCTGACGTCACTCAAGCCCGAAAAGAACTGTACAGAACAAACGATTCAGGACCCCTGCCTTTGTATAACATTCCTTAAACTCCTTTCTATATAAAGAGGTCTTGATAAAATGGTATAAACAAACCGCAACAATAGAGATGGCATTATTATGAGAATATGTAGGGTAGAAAGAGACAGATACCTTGTGTGGTAAGAGATTCGAAATTCGAATTTGTTCAAAGGTTTGTATTCCATCGTTTCTTTTCCGCTACATTTTATCATAGAACCCAAGGAAATGGTTTTAGGTTTTTTGGCATTTCAACGATTTTGGTAATTTTTGCGAAATAAATTCTGGATCTAATCTGGTTATTTTCTGTTTTATAATTTAAACTAGGGGTACCTATACTAGACTTACATTCGTGTGATCATAAGTTCAAATCCTCAGCCCGTACCATTGGGTTTATACTTAAGTACGGATTAAAAAAATAATTGTCACTACCTTGGCACTGGGGGTCGTGAGGAAACCCGCATGCTTCAGAAATTAAAAACAAAAATCTGGAGTATGTGATCCACCAATTGGCATTGGGAACGCGTGGTGGATTATGGCCTAAAACTCCCAGTAACTTACTAGGGTAGGCCTGTGCCCTGCAATGGGACGTTATAGGCTGATAAAAGTACAAGTCAATTAATAATAGCAACACTGTAAAGTCTAATCAGGTAATAAATCATGTTGAAACTCGTCAGTCAACGGATCAGTTAATTTATAGAAATAGGCTTCTGTCTATATTCTGTCTTTAATTACTGTTGATATGGCTATTGATTTTTTAAATGAAATAAAATATAAAACACCTTGAAAATAAATTATAAAAAACATCCTTGACAAAGAGTCACTGCGCACAGTGCAGTCATCAAGGCACTTATCGCGGACCCGAAAGTTGTGGAATAGGGTTCTTCAATAAAGCTGTGAATAGGATTTTGCAAAACAGGCAGCTTACAGATGTCCACGGGCGGCAGTGACCACTTACCATCAAGCTTCCTGTGTTCCTACAGTAGTGAAAATCGGTATTGTGGTTTTCAAAATTTAGAAGAACTAAAGAAATTCCTAAGTGAAACCAATGCACCCTAATTACAAAGAAGGTCCCAAAAAGGAACTCTTTTAATGCTACCCACATCAAAAACTGAAGGGTTGCACACGCTTTCTTTTAAGTGACCCTTTAGCGAAGGGTGAGTGAAGGCCCTCCAAATTAATTTAGGCACTCAATTGAGCGAAACGACGAACGAAAATAGTTTAAAGAAGAAACTGTATTAGAGTATTATTGGAATTGTTTAAGAGTTTCACCGTTCGGAGTTTTTCGATTTCATTCTTTGATACTTTTGCGATACATCATTATTATGAAACGTCATAACTTTCCGGGGTATCCGGGGGTGTGCCAACGTTTGTCATTCTGGATTAATGTCATGTATCGTGCATGCTGACAGTTCATATGCCGCCATCTTTATATATATTTATATATCATCTTTGTATAAAGAAATAGTAATTAATTACTGAATAATAATTTTGGAACTACTAACCAATTTAGCTCACCGACAGGGATATTAGACCCAAACATTTTAATCTATTTAGAAATGTATCTTAGTTTGTCAATTTTTGTCATATATGTGTGTGTGTGTGTATACAGATATATAAATTTGGAAAGATTGTGTTTTTTTTCTTAAATTCGAAAATCACGATTCCTGCAAAATTCTAATAGGTACTTGAAGAAAATTGCTAGTGTGATAACAATTCCAAATTGCAGTTGCTTTCAATCATATTCTGATTCGTCATCGTGACTACAAAAAAGCGTAGAGCCGCTACCATCCGTGACATCTTTATGGTCAAAAATCATAAAAGGCAAATCAAGGTGACGCGCCCCTGTAAATTCTGTTCAAACATTTGAATGAGTTATACTAATAATGTTACTTTTGTGTATGTTCGTTGCCCATTTGTAGATGTGTGTCCATTGTGATGACATTAACAGTTTTTTCTTGATCAGCCAATCGCGGGTTAGCCCAACTGGGCCACCAATACAAAGGAGACTAATTGAACATTGTACGTGTCACTAAATAACGGAAACGTTGAAAATAGCGTTGATTCAGTATCGAAAATTAAAATCGATTGAATCAGTTTTTAAAAAAGTTTTTTTTCTAACTTATTGTTAATTTATAGTATATCATTCATTTTATCCGGCCCAGGGCCCGGTCATACTGAAGAATGAGCGATACGAACATTTCAGATAGAACAACAAAACTTTACATGTGTATAATAACCATTGATATATTCCCGAAATAATTTTATTTTTCGCTAAAACAGTTTCACATATTTCAATTAGTGTTTCATATTTTCCGTTATTAGCATGACATATTAGGTCATTAGTATCATAAAGTCTCTTTCTCGAAATGACTAGGCAGCCATTGTGGCTAAATCTCTATATGACTAGACCTCAAATAGTCTAAATTTGGCTACATCTCCATATGACGTCAGTAAACTATATAAATTGATATATTGTATTTATTGATGTCATCCAACCTTCATATTAAAGTCAATACAGCTCAACTTTAAATATCAGTCAGTAATTTGAAGTCAATTTGGTCTAATAAATAGACTTTAAAGTAAATTGTTTGAAGTCAAAGCTATCCGATAAAGAACAAACTGAAAATTATTTCATACGACAGTGTTAATACGATATTAAAAAGAATGTTCAGTTCCATTCATATTTTTGAATAGTAATTATAACAGTAAACGTTTGGATTTGATTGAATCTTTCAGGTTTAGTGGTGGTAGGCTAAACCATATTTACTTAACACAAAATGGTCCCTTTGATCGTGGATTATTGTGGAAATGAGCCCTAAGGCTAAACCACATTATGGACTTGTGTCAGTGAAGTCATACGCAACGCAATACGCGATTAAGAGGACAGCTTCATATGTTTAATACGCCTAGCTCGCGAATTTTTTTCTCTCTTTTATAGTAAGAAGGTTGCAGATGAGCATACAGTCCACCTGATGGTAACTGGATACTGTCGTCAGTCCAGAATGCTAACGCGGCACGCCCCCGAATGCGATGACTACATTTTGAGATGGATTAATTGCTTTGGAGAAAGGATGGGAAAAATAGGATAGGATAGGGCGGAATGGGAATAGGCTCTGGCACGTCTCACTCACTACCGAAACACGTACGTACATTGGGGAATTAAATATAGTGTACATCCCAGCGTATAGTAGTAGTCCCAGCGGGAAATACTGTACATTTCATGGTAGTCTTCTGTGAGAGAGTGGTAACGTGGCCAGTCGAGTGCGCCCAGCGCGGCGGCTGTTGGATTTCACCCTCCATTGTTATTGAAATACGATCTCTTCTCTTCGCTGAATTCTCTTCTGTGGATACAGAAGCTATGCTAAGATGGAAGATATAAAAATGTATTATTTTTATAGGAAGAAGTTTTCAGACGAGCTTACAGTTCACGCGGTGGTAAATGGTCATTGTTGTCCTGCGATATCCACGATACATGACAACATCAGTCCAGAATGACAATAATTAGCACGCCCGCGGATGCACTGCCTACCTTTGGGGACTTGGGATTGAATTTAGAGGAAGGGTTGGGAAAAGACGAATAGGAAATATAACGAAATTATAAGAAAAATAATGCACATTGTTTATGTATTAGGCATTAGCACAATTATCGCTAAGCTCGATTAGGTGCGGAGTTCCTACTTGGAAGGAGATGAAGATGTTGTATATTATACATCTCCTCCTTTAGCAAACAATGATGGCAGTATGGAAGTATCCATGTTTCTTTTTTATAGAAAAAGGCGACAGACGAACATACAATCCACCTGATGGTAAGTGGATACTGTGGTCCATAGACATCCGCGATACATGCCAACATCATTCCAAAATGACAAACGTTGACACGCCCCGGATGCGCTGCCTACCTTTGCAGATTAAGGAATGTATTGGGAAAATGGGGAGGGAGAGGATGGGATGGGAATGAGCTCTGACACATCTCACTCATTACTGAAACACGTACGTACATTGGGGAAATACGATCAAATAGGAAATGCAGTACATTTCAAGGTAGTCTTCTGTGGGAGAGGAGTAACGTGGCCAGTCGAGTGCACCCAGCGGCTGTGAGAATGCAGCATGCACTCCCCCCCCTATCAAATAAATGTCAGGTGTAATACTAGCTGTTGCCTGCGGTTCGCTCATGTTAGCACGCATTTATCGTAGCCAAGTATATGTTAAACGGTAAGCTCTGCTCATCTGTTTACTCGTATTAGGGATCGCAAACCAGGATCCCGAATATCGATAATACCGGAATACCGGGCCAAAAAGAGCCTTATAAAATACCGAGATTGGACTTTTAAAAGCCGGTATTTTTGATATTTTCGGTATTTACGTCATCATAACCTAATGCAGGGCCGTCTTTACCAGGGGGTGCAAGGGGTGCGGTGCACCCCGGGCGCTCACCTTTTAAAGGTAATGAAAAAATATAACGCTATAGTAAACAATTA
The DNA here is from genome assembly GCA_914767545.1 of Sesia apiformis. Lineage (NCBI taxonomy): Eukaryota > Metazoa > Arthropoda > Insecta > Lepidoptera > Sesiidae > Sesia > Sesia apiformis. The sequence goes on along the minus strand of OU611972.1, from coordinate 2,002,450 downwards.
CACAATAGGATATTTGACTGTCATAGGATACACAATAGGATATTTGACTGACATAGGATACACAATAGGATGTTTGACTGTCTTAGGATACACTCCCGCACCCCGGCGCAGAATAGACTTAAGACGGCCCTGACCTAATGTTTATAAATTTTACAATAATTAAAAAACTGTTTTCATTACAAAGTTACTTTGGTAATTATTTGCGCTCCGAATTGAGCGATAAAACTTTAGATACAATGTAAAACATTAAATTGTTCATGTTTGAAGACGTGATTATTAAAAGACTTATTATTAGTCATTACCTGCATTACTTTTATGTTGTAATCTACTTCATTAAAATCCAGATTATAATAATTAATAATAAGTAAGTGGAGGAGGCTGACACGCCGTGACCTTCGTCGCTTCAATTTAAAACGGATTGTGGCACGATGATAGAGAACAATAAAGGCTCTAGAGTTTTTGCTTAGCCTCTTGGATGCAATCATCTGGCGATGTTTAAAAGCGATAGTGGCCAAATTCTCTCTTCGAGACCGGAGATCTTCGCAGAAGTTGAGAAGTTTTATACAAAACTTTACGCCGCACACGCAGTTTGTGGACAACTAGAAAGTCTTCGACTCTTTCTAAACCTGTGCTGTTCCGGAATCTTTACAGGGGTGCCAAGTCGATTGGCGATATATCGAGTTGCTGAAATATCTATAACACTGCGAGCATGACGGTCCGAATCCAAGACCAGCGCCGATCCAGCTGCGTCGAGGGGGATGTTAAATCTCCGAAATTGTTCACAAACGCGCTGGAATATGCATTTAGAATGCTGCACTGGAAAGTAGGTGGAATCAATTTCAATGGTGAATACATCTCGCATCTTCGTTTCGCCGACGACATAGTCATCATGGCGGAATCGCTCGATGATTTGAACTGGATGCTAAACCACTTTAATGCAACGTCACGACGCGTCGTAATCGGTATGGACTTAGACAAAACAAAAATCATGTTCTTCCGGGACGTCGAAGGCTTGGCACTCGAAGTTTTGACCATTATGTCTTCCTTGGGCAAATCACCCAACTAGACAAGTCCAACTTCAGCGAGGAGGTCCATAGACACATTCAACTTGGTTGGGCACTATTTAGGAAAATGCGTCGCCTATACCACAATGCTTAAAGGCGAAAGTCTTAGAAGTTATGACGTACGAGTATAGTGCACAAACTTAGCCCTCTGATGGTAGGTCAGATTCATAAATTCAATGTCACTCAGCGACCTATGGAGAGAGCTATGCTCGGAGTTTCTTTTCGGGATAGGATCTGACACGTAGAGATTCACCAGAGAACTAAAGTCACGGACATAGCTCGTAGAATCGGCATGTTGAAGTGGCAATGCGCAGGTCTGATGGCCGATGAGGTCGACGAGCTCTTGAATGGAGGCCACGTACCGAAAAGCCAGTACAGGACGCACTTCAGCCAGGTGGACTTTTGTTTCTATTTCAATCAAAGTAAAACATTACTTTAAAACTCAAAACCACTGATGTCAATCGCTTTAAACCTACAATATCCTTCTTTTTTATAAAAATACCGAAAATCTCGAAATTCCGATACTCGTAATATTTTAATACCGGTAATACCGGTTTTTCACTCAGGTGGATCGTATGCAGTTTCGTTTGCCAATTGCTAAATAAAAACATTTAGAGAAATGTATTTGTTGGCAGACTTCTTTCATTTCCCTAAAATATGTATTACGTAACTGTTATAAACTATACATAGCGAGCGCATAAAATGAAATGGAGCTGTTCGTTGAATTAATTTGAATATTTTTATGTCCATTTTAAAAATGTCTCTCACATTATTTATTTATTGAAACTTCATTGCATATATATACTAAATATATACAAAAGGCGAACTTAATGCCATAACATATTCTCTATAAGGTCAAAACCACCTGATTCTGCAGAAAAAGGCCATTAATGATTAAAGAGATCGTATGTATTGCGATAAAGTTGGGAAGAAGTACATTACAATTTTAAAATATTCCTATGTCAATGATATAATGACTTTGTACGGCGAAGAAATATAATAATATGTTTTTTTAATATATAATAAATATAATAAATATAAAATATCTATAAATATAAGTAATAAACAAAAATAATGAAAATAAAAAGTTGAGTCAATTATTTTATTATACAAGGTAAGAGATTATTATTATTGGTAACTATAATTACTGGCCATTATAATTGGTAAGAGACCTAACTCCTGCAGTAGGTACACCTGTATCACTAGTGTCTTCCCCAATAATATGTGCTTATCCAATAATTACAGCTTATTTATTAAAAATACAAAGAAAACAAGCTTATAAACAAAAAGAAAAAATATATTTGCTGTTCATGTGTATGTATATATTATGAATGTATATATTTGAATGTGTCCAATTCTCCAAAAATATAGAAAGCTCTGGAGTATATGACCCACCAATCCCAAAATCCGGCCCAAAACCCTCTCAGTAATTTACCAGGGGAGGTCGGTGACCTGCAGTGGGGCGTTATAGGCTGATATATAATTAAGCAATGACTAACGAAAGATAAGTTCTTGGGAGACCGAATTGACACCTCAGTACCTATTGATAATCAGTACATACTCAGGACTGGATTTTCGTTAAACAATTCACATCCGCCAGAATGGCACGCTCCCGCATGCGCAGCCTACCTTTGCCTATGAATATATTTCGAGAAAGGGTTGGGAAAATGTTACAGTAAATGGGAAGGGTAGGATCACTCACTACCAAAACAAAAACACGTAAATACATTGAGGGAATAGGATAAAGTGGGAAATGCAATACATTTTACGGTGATCTTTTATTAGGTACACAGTAGGAAGTTTACTGCAAATAATATGTATGTATTATATTTATATCCTTAAGCTTTATCTTAATAATAATTGTATCTTTCTGAACTCCATTGCTTCTTAACACCATTGCTTCTGAACACCATTGCTTCTGAACACCATTCGAACACAAAACGAAACAAATACCTATGATTGTCATTTTTCAATAACATTAAGTGTTTATTTAAAATTTATTTTAATATAAATCTATGCCAGCAATGGCAGAATGTGTGACAATGTATGTGTGAAACGGAAGACCTTGTAAATACCACACTATTATGAAAATAAACGAATAGAATTGATTGTATCGTGATCTTTAGACTCCTCGTACTATAACTAGAGATAAGGGCTAACCAAAATGAGCCACGAAATGGTCGTATAACGTTAAGGGTTTGAGATAGATTAGACCCCTTTTTAACCCAAATAGCACATAATTTGGCAATTTTGCGGATTTAAAATCTCTCAAATCAGGGCAGTGCCAGAGGAGTTATATTTATGCAAGAGTTTATTGATAGGTTATGTGCGTTCAATTGATAAAATGTACGATGATCCGAGTGAAAATATCACAGTTTAGTTTACATGACAAATGGACAGTTTCAGACAAATAGATAGTTTCAAACAAATAAACAGTTTCAGACAAATAGATAGTTTAAGACAAATAGATAGATTCAGACAAATAGATAGATTCAGACAAATAGATAGTTTCAGATAAATAGATAGTTTCAGACAAATAGATAGTTTCAGACAAATAGATAGTTTCAGACAAATAGATAGATTCAGACAAATAGATAGATTCAGACAAATGGATAGTTTCAGACAAATAGATAGATTCAGACAAATTCAGACAAGACAAGATTCAGACAAATAGATAGTTTCAGACAAATAGATAGTTTCAGATAAATAGATAGTTTCAGACAAATAGATAGATTCAGACAAATAGATAGATTCAGACAAATAGATAGATTTATGAGCCTCGGGAAAGAAGAAGGGTACCAAACATGAAATGACGAATTCTTTGTAATTATAGTTGGTTGTATAATATGTTTAGAAGGTAACCATTAATGTGATGGCGAATAACTTAATGTCAATACAAACCCGAAAGGATTTAATGTCATCATAATGTATAACTATGTAACATTTTATATCTATGCATGTGGTAAAGAAGAATGTATAATTAAAATTTTCACAAAATGCTTATCTTGATTGTTGTAAGTCTACTTAATATATTGATTGACTGTTATTCTAAAAGCCTTAACTAAAGGTATCCTAACAATTTAAAAATATGTGTATAGTTATTAGCGTATAAGGTAAAAATTAAAGAAGTCCTAATTGACACAAAAAGTGGAACAAATTACTGAAAGAAAGGAGTGAGAAATGAAGTGTAAGGTCATTAAAAAGAGCAAGAAAAAACAAGGCGTTTGTGTACTAATTGAAATCAAACACGAAGAAATTCGATGAGCTAAGCGCAAATTGCAGAGTAAACCTTGTTACGGCCCAAAATGCATAGGAGCCCACGCGGTAATTCTAACAATTTCTATCTAATTAGTAGCGTAGGCGAGCGCAACTCATGGCTGACTCACTAATTTATCGTAACACGGTCAAAACGTACAAATTATCACGTATTAACGCGTCCGTACCGAAAAAAACATGGTAAACTCCATTATAATACGGAGGTACGCGCGCGGCGACATCGCGTGTACGACTGACCGTTGTTAGCATATGTCACTCTTTTTAAACTTTTCTAGGGTTGCGCGCGCACAGACAATAAAATCTAAATGCTAGCGCGCCCCATAAACTGTCCTCATTAGAGAAAGGGCGCGTCGGCACACACCTTTATGGCAAGTGTATGGTGTCCCTCATTTGGCCGATCATCTGTTTATTTTTGTTTAAGGCCGTTACTTTCCTTTATCGTTGTTTTGTGACTTATTTGGGACAGCGACGTAATGGCTCTTCGTTCGGTGGATTGCTCGATTATGGGGTGGATGTAATAGAGTTATATGGGACCGCGCCCCGTTCTAAGCAAATGTCGAAGAAAGTAGGTGGGTGTAAGGTATTGTTTATCGCAGGGAGCGGCCGGGCGGGGTTGTGGGTAGATACGAGTATATGCGATTGCCGCGATAGGCAACCCTGATTTAGGTACCGAGAGGTAGAAAAATCAGACTCGCAAATTGGCTCCTACCCGCGCTATTTCTGACTTTTTTGTTTCATTTGAAAAGCGATCCCTTTTTAAATATTAAAGTTGTGACGTTCCGTGGTCGACAGCATCGGGAAATGGGGTGAAATTTCTCCTGCAAAGAGTTTCATAATGATAATAATGTTCGCTCGACTCTTATAAAAATAATGGTCAATATCAGGCTATGACGTCCCGCTGGAAAGCGAAGGCTCTCTATTTCAATCCCGAGGGGATCTTAGATCATCACGTAACCAGAACTGATTGTTGAATATTACACAGCTCCTGAACTTTTAACTCACGAGTATATTATTTTTTTATTTAAAATTTTATTCCATAAAATACAATGGGCGGGTTTAATGCGTCATGGCATTGTCTCCCAGCCAACCTTCAAGAGGGGAGAAATATAATGACGGCGGTGCAATCAAGGAAGGAGAAAAGAATGAGCAGCACGAAAAAAGAATAAGTTTCTCCACGATGTTTTCCTTCAATGTTGGTTAAATGATAATTAACCAATCAAGCAATGACCTTTGACCTTTTATTGTTTGTCTATTGTTTGCTGGAATGCAGGAACTCCACCGTAAAAGTTAAAGAATATCCATACGTAAGTAGAAAATTTGATAGATTTGGAAAACCGAAGTAGCAGTGGGCAGACCTTATTTGTCGCAGGACTGATAAGTGATACCCGATGGGAGAAATGAGTCCTCGAATGAAGATCACGGGAGACGTAAGGGGAGGCGTAGACGGCGAGCATCCAGGGGACATGCAAACGTTTGTCATTCTGGACATGGCATGTCTCGCGGATGTCCACGGGAGACAGTATCCACTTACCACCGGATGGACTGTCCACTCGTTTGCTACCTGCTTTCTACAAAAAAACAAAATACTATACTGTTAAAATACAATAAGCATACACTTATGACACTTAACCAATAAATTATATTATTAATAACCACAGCCTATTATTATTTCGAGCACAAAAAAGCACCAAACAATTACTCCATTCTCACCCGAGAATCGAACTGGTATCCCATTACCGAACAAAAACAAACGCCAGTTATTAAAATAACTATGTATGGTCTAGATTATAAGCGGTAAGAGGGTGACGTCAAGTGGAGCGGATTATCAATTTCACAAGCAAATTGTCGATAGCTTTTGTCGAAGTAATTGGAGAGCAGTTCTTCGTTTATTCTTGGTTTGAGGAAGTCCATTTATTATTCAGTACAAAATGCGTGTAAAATAATAATATGCAATATATCTGTGTCGCAATTTTGTACTGCCAATAATACATTTATATCTTCCCTTTAAATAGAAAGAAAGAATATTTATTTCATTACGGCACAGTGCACATAAGAATTAATAAACAGAGCAAGAACAGATAGTAACAAAATTAATTTGACAAAGGAATTCCGCGTGTCGCAGCGCCCGCGCCGCACCGAAAGGGTATTCAGCTCAGCACTATGTCGGAAACGACTTAATAATTTCCGACGCTGATTTTCAACTGAACCCCAGAGTGACGTTTGGATGAAAGTGACAGATAGAACACGTGTAATACAAATAAAATAAAGTAATAAAGAAACATTAAAATGTTACGCAAATAGATATAACTAAAAATCAATCAAACAAGTATTAACTTAAGTGTAATTTATAAATTTACACTCCATACAAAAATCTATATAAATATCTAATAATAATAATCTGTGATTCATAAATAGCTATCTATACCTATATTCACTAAGATAACAGCATCAGAAATTATACTATTTTCACTAATTAACTAACCAATCAAGCTTTGATCAATGGACCTTTTATGCTAAGCATATGATCATGTTAGTCGTATATGCAATAGTCTGATTATTGTTATTACAATTTATTACCCTTTACCTCTCAGCTACAGGTGAGCTCAGCTACAGGTCATCATTGGACCCGATTTTCTTTTCCGCTCCGCTCATCGCTCCCCGCTTGTGCCATAAACCTCTTTATGTATATGTTTTATTAAGTCCGATATAGCCTGATGAGTCACGCGTAACTCAAGTAGCTAAGGCCGGGCATCCACTGCACCGTAACGTGCAAAGGTTACACTGACCTTTAAAGTGTAGTGTGCGTTGGTCTTTATTTGACTTTTAGAATGCTTCCATTGTAAAGGTAGATTAATAAACATTCATTGTTGCGTAGTAGACCAAACCGTATAACGTTATATAAAACATTTTAATGTACAAATACAGTTATTTATTTCTGTACGAAATCAGTATGTTTGTAAAAAGAATCAATATTTGTTTGTAACATATAATATAACATAGACATGTAACATTAATGTGAGGTATTCTAAGAGAATACCTGCAGTTCTCACGATGTGTTCTTCTCACAGCCGAGCTAGTGTATTTTTTTAAAAATCCATAAAATACATAGTTGTACACATCCCGACCGAAGTCGTCTTTGTCGTGTGCCTATACATCGCTGACTGACTGACGACATAGACGACGCTCTACAAAACCGAAGCCAACCGATCATAGTCGATGTGTATTACTTTCGGCCGGGATATGTAAGTAGTTGTAAAATTGTTGTGTACGTATATGAATGCAATAAATAAATATTTTATAAATTATATATGTATATATGAATGCAATAAATAAATATTTTATAAATTATATATTCACGTTACGTTTATCGTATCGGGAAACGTAGTGTGAAACGCCCTCCGGCCAGTTAGATTGATGACTTGAAGAAAGTCGTCGGTAGTGGGTGGATGAGAAGAGCAAAAGACCGTGTGTGTTGAGCGTTCTTGGGAGAAGCCTACAGGCCTGTTGGACATGTCCAACAGTGGAGAAATACCGGCTGATGTTATGGTATTTTAAGAGAAATTCTGTCTAAAATAAAAACTAAAATGTGCAGTAGAAACAGTTATCCTATGTAAGAATTAACAATAATTGGAATATACCAACTATAAATATCAGAAATTACCAATAAATAAATTTAAACGTAGCCTTACACTTAGTTTAAGGATAAATGTTAAAACTCGATTGAGGATTATTTAAATGAGAAATATGATTAGATTACATTAAAAATATAAAAGTAATGACTTTATATTAATTTGTTTAAGCTTTACAGCACATAGGTCGTTAAATGTCATACAGAAGCTGGACTCAATGCTTAGTGGCATTTTCTTCCAGCCAACCTTCGGTTCAACAGAAATGCACGAGGGTAAGCGCATAGTCCTCGTTTGAACATCATCTAAATAATAATATAAATATAGTCTTGTTTGTAAACGAGTTGTAAATGGGATTCCGTGGCGGCTGGCTCTCGGCGAAGATGCAGAAGGCGGTGCCACTTGATACCGCGCGTATCGTCCGCCGATTTCTATTGCTGGAGTCCTGTACCCCGGCCGACTGTGCTTCCACCGCGGGGGTTATACTGTCTCTCGCTCATTTTGGCTCATCGAAGGAGAGACGAGATGGTTTAGAACCATGTCTTAAATGTTAAATTAATATCCTAATGAATTGAACGGTAACTTTCTTGACAATTTAATTTACTCTTTCCATGACATGTGTACAAATGAATAATTCAACATTTAATTTAATTGTATTACTTTGAATTATACAGGAATATATTTGTATTATATTGCTGTACCCTTACAGGGCATTGTGTCCCGTATTTATAAATAGTTATGTGTATATATCAATCAGCCTTTCATGTACCACTGCAGGCCACCGGCCTCCCATAGTAAGTCACTGGGGGGTTCGGGCCGTAATCCACCACGGAGGATAGGTACATACGAGGAGAAATCAAAAAGTAGTGAGAATGAGATAGAATATAATGACTATTGATAACTTAATAATTTATTTTTCTACATAGTCTCCGAGTCTCTCTACACACCGAGTCCAGCGCTTTTCCAAGGCTTCAATCCCTTTCAAAAAAAAAGTTTTGTCTTGGTCCTGCAAAAAGCTCTCCACGGCATCTATCACCTCGTTATCGTCTTCGTACCTGTTTCCCCTTAAGTATTCTTTCAATTTGGGGAACAGATAAAAATCGCTAGGCGCCAGATCTGGTGAATAAGGGGGATGGTCAACCAATTCGAAGCCAGCTTGTTGAATGGCAGCCATCGCAACTGCCGAGCTGTGCGCGGGTGCGTTGTCGTGATGAAACAGCACGCCCCTTCGAAGTTTCCCTCTCCTTTTCTCTTTTATGGTATTCCTCAACTTGGGAATTAATGCTGCATAATATTGGCCTGTAATGGTGGTTCCACGCTCCAGGTAATCAATCAACAATATCCCTTCTGAGTCCCAAAATATTGAGGCCATAATCTTGCCAGCCGATGCCACGGCACGAAACTTCTTCGGAGTCGGTGATGATGGCCGTTTCCATTGTGAAGATTGCTGTTTTGTCTCGGGATCAAAATGATGGACCCATGTTTCGTCCATTGTTACGAAACGAGACAAAAAGTTTTCAGAATCTTCTTGAAACTTGTCCAACAATGTCTTCGAAATGTCAAGTCGATTTTGTTTCTGACTGTCTATTAACATTCTCAGACTTTTCTCATATTCAAAGATTGTTTCAATATGGACTGAATACTTCCATATGAAATGCCCGTTTCTTGAACTAAGTAACGGATGGTAACTCTTCGATCGCTCAATACAATTTTCTCGACTTTAACAACATTTTCTTGGGTGACTGACGTCGATGGGCGGCCGCAACGATGTTCGTCTTCCGTGCTCGTTCTCCCTACTCGAAATTGAGAAGCCCACCTTGCGACAGTGGAATACGGCGGAGCAGACTCTCCTAATGTTGCCTCCAAATCGCAGTGAATCTCTTGCGTCGTTAACTTTTTTAAACAGAGGTATTTAATAACGGCTCGCACTTCGTTTTTCTTCATTTTCGAGAACACGTTCCGACACGAAGCACACAAATGACTACATTCAGAAAAAAAACAAAAGAGAATCGAAGACTTCATCTTTATTAATATTACAAATATCTGAGCTATGCCTGCCAGTATTTATTTTTTTTCTTACCAAAGAGTATATATGTCGTTCTCACTAATTTTTGATTGCCCCTCGTATACTACAGATATTTTTTAATATTTCTGAAGCGTGCGGTTCTCACGATGTTTACCTCTCACAGCCGAGCTAGTGTTATTTTTTTAAAAATCCGAAGAATAGTTGTACACATCCCGGCCGAAAGTGATGCACATCGACTATGATCGGCTGGCTTCGGTTTGTAGAGCGTCGTCTCTGTCGTCGAGTCATCAGTCAGCGACTTATCGGCACACGACAGAGACGACGCTCTACAAAACCGAAGCTAGCCGATCATAGTCGATGTGTATTACTTTCGGCCGAGATATGTAAGTAGTTGTAAAATAGTTGTGTACGTACATGAATGCAATAAATAAATATTTTATAAATTATATCTTAACCAGCCCCTGTATTGTCTACTGCTGGAGGAATCGCCGCGCTGGCCGAGCGGGTTGGCGAGTCCATTCTGTTAGAGGTGGCGTAGTATCTCAGGGCTTGAGGTAGCGGTTTTGTTATCCACTAATCGCTTTCAACGATGTCCACGGGAAGATATGGGTGATGCTTCTGAAACTCGCTAAACCACACAGCCAATTTATGTACCTACGTTTCTAATAAAACTCGGTTTCTTTGTTACGAATCCCTCCCTACCTTCAATTTATCAATGACCTCATTAGCAAAAATATTTGAACCGATCTAAACTTTACCGAAGTCGATATTTGAACCTGTGACCTTTCCTTCCATAGCTTATCTCAGCCGCTGGGGCAAGGCGATAACACTATATTATTCCGAAAGAGACAGGAAGTTTTGGTCTAGAATTATAATAACATGTTTTTTTTGTATTTAAGTTTCCTTCTATTTCGGCAGGGCACGTGATATCGGTCAGGTTTAGGACAGCACCACCCCATCTCTCCCCGTGGACATCGTAAAAGGCGACTAGTGGATAACAATGAATGGACTCGCCAACCCGCTCGACCAGCGCGTCGTTTTAAGGCCATACATTTCTCGTGCACAAGGTTCGTACAATGCGGGAGCTTTTAAGTTACGATTTTAAGATTTATATTTTAGTTTACTTTTATTGGCATTTGCATAGCGTTCAGGAAGGCCTTTAGGCCAATGACTGTCTGTAAGTCTGTTGGCTTGTTCGCTCGCGCTAATCTTGTGATCTAATTAAATGCAAACTGCAATCTGTTGTCTTAATCTATGATAAAATCTGAAACACGAAAGGATATGTCTAAAAACCAAAATCAGCGACAAGGCTCATAGAATAAGCAAACCGAAGTAAATATAAGGAGATATTTAAAACAGTAAAGATATATGCTGCAGGACTTAAAATAGAAGAGTCTTACTTAGAATAAGGACTACGGGCCCGGAAAGGTAGTGTGGAACGTTCTCCAAACAGGTGGATCGATAACTTGAAGAAGTTCATTGATGGCTAGATGAGAAAACCGGAGGAATATGTAGTGACAAACCTTGAGAGGAGTCTAAATCAGTATTTAAATTATATCAAAATATTCCATATTAGTTTGTAAGGTTCCATTGCAAGGTTCATCGGGCCTCTCTTAGGGGTACATCGCTAGGGGTTTTTCGTCAGATTTGTTTATAATTCTTAAACTTGCTGGTTTCCTTGCAATTTTCCTTCAAGTTAACATTTTAAATTACATTATAGATGTTCCTCCAATTACAGATTGTCAGAGCATGCAATATTAATGACATAAGAGAATATAAGTAAGAAGCAGCTAAGCATGGCAGAGGTGCATCAACCTGATGCACCAGCCTGACGGCTGAGCTGACGTGGTCTTTTGTTTAAAACTCTTGAATATATGAAGATCTGCAGGTTCCATGGAAAATTTATTGAAAATGTGTGAGAGTTGAGACACAGGAGAATGTTTACCCAAGTCGGTCCTATAATGGTAGGCAGCGCAACCGCGGGCTTTGCGAACTTTGGACTAACGTTGGCATGTCGGATATCCGTGGGGTGCAGTATCCACTTACAATCAGATGGACTGTATGGTCGTCTGCCGCCGTCGTCCATAAAAAAAAGTTTGTAGAACAAATTAAGGCCATTTTCATTTACCATTGTGAAGCTTGTGAACATTATAGATGAAGTCATCGCCAAAAACTAATTTGATAAAAATACCGTTCATCCTAAATCGCGTAATCATGTTGATAGCTAATCAACATAGCATGGCTCCGGGCGCTGACAGTTCTGATGAAACTCATCATCATTCATAGCCAAGGGGTACGTGTGCGAGAAAGTTAATTTGATCGTTAATTTGGCAGTCTCCATCAGTCAACCAGCAGTTGAAACAGAAAACAGAACGCGGGCGCAATTTTAGTTTAAATACATACATATACAATACAATATGTATAAAAAAAAGACAAATGTATGTTCGGGTCTGGGCCTGTGTTTGTGTTTGTCTCTGTATGTGTCTCTGGACCCACGACACAGGGTATCCTAATGTGGGCCATTGAGTGTGGCGTTATTTATTTATTATATATACATAATCAAATAAACTTAAATAGAAATATGTAACATAGTAAATACAGACATACACAAGAATACATTGGATATGTAGATATATATTATAATAAATAATACATATTAAGACCCACTTGACTCCATCCAACGACGTGCTGTTCGTATTGTCGACGATCCCACTCTCGCGGGCGGTTTAGAATCCCTCAGCATTCGGAGAGACGTTGCGTCTCTCTGTGTGTTCTACCGCCTTTACAGTGGGGAATTCTCTGAAGAACTGTTTAATATAATTCCCACCTCGGGTTTCTACAACCGCACCTCCCGTCACAGAAGTGTGATCCATCCGCATTTCCTCGATACGGAGGTGTCGCGCACTGTTCGGTACAAAAAATATTTTATACCGCGAACCCGTAGGCTGTAGAACGAATTGCCTGAAGAGGTCTTTCCATTAAGCTACTATATGGGGTTCTTCAAGAGAGCTGTGAATAGGATTTTGCAAGGTCGGCGGCGCGCCCGCATATCCCCTGGTGTTGCAGGTGTCCATGGGCGGCGGTAACACTTACCATCATGTGGGACCGCTTGCTCGTCCGCCCACTAATCTATAAAAAAAAAAAAAAGTAAGTTAACAGAAATATTATATTAAGAAGGCAGCGAGAACCAAACAGAGAATATAAGTAGAACAAGAACTCTTATTCTTTAAATAATGATCCCGAAGCACTCTTTTAAAAGTGTTTTTATTTGAGGCTTTTCTAATGTTAGTGGGAAGCGCATTTCAGAGATTCACTGCTTGAACAGCGAAGGAATTGGAAAGTGTCAAGTCACCTTAAGTGTGTTAGTATGTTAAGTGTCCTTAAGTGTGTACTTTACACTTAAGGAAACCACTTACCAAGTCTTAAGGAAATTGCTTGCAGGCGTATTTGTAGGCCCTATCAAATATATTTGGTGGTGCTATTAGCTAAACCAATAATTAAAGCAGTAAGTTACAGATTTTAAAAATTGTGTCAGGAAGTTAAAATACGGGATGTCAAATTGTGTCAGGGAGCTAAAATACGGGATGTCAAATTGTGTCAGGGAGCTAAAATACGGGCTGTCAAATTGTGTCAGGGAGTTAAAATACGGGATGTCAAATTGTGTCAGGGAGCTAAAATACGGGATATCAAATTGTATCAGGGAGCTAAAATACGGGATGTCAAATTGTGTCAGGGAGCTAAAATACGGGATGTCAAATTGTGTCAGGGAGCTAAAATACGGGATGTCAAATTGTGTCAGGGAGCTAAAATACGGGATGTCAAATTGTGTCAGGGAGCTAAAATACGGGATGTCAAATTGTGTCAGGGAGCTAAAATACGGGATGTCAAATTGTGTCAGGGAGCTAAAATACGGGATGTCAAATTGTGTCAGGGAGCTAAAATAAGGGATGTCAAATTGTGTCAGGGAGCTAAAATACGGGATGTCAAATTGTGTCAGGGAGCTAAAATACGGGATGTCAAATTGTGTCGGGGAGCTAAAATACGGGATGTCAAATTGTGTCGGGGAGCTAAAATAAGGGATGTCAAATTGTGTCAGGGAGCTAAAATACGGGATGTCAAATTGTGTCAGGGAGCTAAAATACGGGATGTCAAATTGTGTCAGGGAGCTAAAATACGGGATGTCAAATTGTGTCAGGGAGCTAAAATACGGGATGTCAAATTGTGTCAGGGAGCTAAAATACGGGGAGCTAAGGCAAACTAAGGCGGTGCGGCGCGTTTATTTTTGACTTAATAAATAATTGAAATTCCGTAAATATGCTGTGCTATAATACCATTCTAATCCAATTTGTTCAAAATGTAAACAAAGATGTCGGCCTGGGGTAACATTAAAGAAATATCCTCAACATTTAACTTTAAATCTAGGGCAAAATTGCACTCTCGGTGAAATAAATGATGGCTATGTAAACAATTATCACCTCACTATTTGATTTATGGCCGTGCCAATTACCTTAGGCCGTCATTTTAGACAAATTTGATTGGAACAAAATATACATGAATAAATTGATATGTCTTTCACGGTCGTGTGAAGATAATTAAATCAAACTTTAAAGAAATAATATCCTGAGGCCTGGTAGCATATCTACAGCTATTCACTAATATATTATTTTATTTCAATCCTATGTAAATGGATTAACAATAAGGTATTGTGAGGGAGGGCGGTTGGTACAGGGCGGCTTTAATCTTTGTTATTGCAATTTTCTAAAAGTATTGTTATGGAAATCCATTCCCGTCCATAGTATCCGAACATACTAATTTGGAAAATTGATGTAGAAAAATACTGACACAGTATTAAATATTACAGTTGACCTAGCAGTGGGATTTTGTGGTGGGAACTCGAGAAGTGAAGTCGAGTTTTTGTAGGATTATTATAAAAAAATCTGTGTTTTGTAGTTGAATAGTAATAGTGAGTTTTTAGTACTTCTAATAATAATCAAAGAAAAGCGATTGCGTTTTTCGTGTGTTTCCAAAGAGTCCAACTCTTCTTCCTCAGTAAACCTACTATCACATTACTGAGTGAAATGGAAATTTAAAGTCAAATTATTCGAATATAGATACCTAATTAAAACATCCACCGGAGTTGTGACTTTATTAAAACATCCACCGAAGTTGTGACTTTATTAAAACATCCACCGGAGTTGTGACTTTATTAAAACATCCACCGAAGTTGTGACTTTATTAAAACATCCACCGAAGTTGTGACTTTATTGACAACAATTGGTACTTACCTAATACTCGTAGTTCTAGCTCGTGAAATAAATCTTCTCCATCTATATCAGCTCCCCTTTCGGAAGTCAATTTCTGTCTCAAATCTAAACACAAATCTTCTCTGGTCTCTCTCTAATTTTCTCAAATTGTCTATATTTTGTACAAATTAAAAGTTGTTATTGTTTTCTCCTAATACTTGGAATTTTTTATTTAAATTTGTGATTGCCGCGTGCCGAACAAATAAAAATAATACAAAAACCTTTTAAAGTTTTTCTATGGATCTGTAATTGGCTCATCGGTAGACTTATAATAACTGAAAAATCGTTTACTGGCCACGTGGGCAAAATAATAATAAATAATACGATTCTAAAACGGAATCTCTTTGCGCGTGTCCCAAAAGCCGCGGTTATTATTTTTGTTATATAGAAAGAATGTGGCAAACAAGCATACAGTCTACCGGGTGGTAAGTGGATACTCTCATCCATGGACACCCGCGGTGCATGCCAACATTAGTTAAGAAAGACTAACTTTAGCTGCCTTCCTTTATTGATGTAAGAAGAAGGGATAGAATATGGTAGAATAGGATGGGAATAGGCTTTGGCATAACTTTTTTTTATATAGATAAGTAAGCGAACGAGCAAACACGAACGCAGTCTCGAAACACGTACGTACGAGTACATGAGGGAATTCGTGTAAATTTATAAACACCTACTTCCTCCCTCTGTCGCCCAGGAATGCCGTGAGGTTACTTATTTAAATAATTTATTATATCCGTATACCTATTAGGCTAGTTAAATTGTATAGTTATTAAAAAAAATATTTAGTTGTAAAAAACAGGAAATCGTATTTTTATCGATAGTTTCGTAAAAAAGCAATGTGGTAATTTAATCATCCAGCACCATAAGAAACCATTTTATATAAGGCTTCTACAGTCATGCTTTCTCGCTCGCACAAGTGTAGACACACTTCAGGAGTGAATGCGAGTAAATGCGAGAGTGGGCCCCATTTTTGGAAATAGTGCAAGACATTTTTTTTGAGATACCTGACATTAATCCTATCCTTTAGATTGAAACAGAATTACCCACAAATCATTAGGTTATCTGACGCAATTCACTCATTGTAACTTGGAACAAATGTGTTCCATTATATCAACCTCATTTATTCAAGACCAGCGCATTCAAAGATAGCATTCAAAGAGCCCATTCATTCTTAAGATCATCTTCATGGCCAACTTAACTTATGAGTTCTACAAACAAAAATAAGACCATAACCCCCAGTGCGTTTTAGTTTAGACAGTTGCAAATGTACCTTTGTAAAATGACAACGTTACAATGCTTTCAAGGTCGAGGCTTTGAACCCTTTTACAATGAAATATAATCGATTTTCCAATGGCTTTTCAGTTTTGATATGCAAATGAGGTTTCGCCGCAGGGACATGCATCTGAAAACATAACTTTGTATCACGACAGAATCGCAATATATTTGAAATTTAGTCTTTGAATCCTTATCTCGGTGGATTACGGTCGATAATGAAATGGTTTTTGATTTTCGAAACGCAAATGTAGTTTTGTCGATGGAACACGTGCGCTGTGTCCCAGTTGTGTTCGGAAACGTATGCAAATCCCTTTGTTGTCTGTTGCGTCATGTAACGGGACGTTTCTGAACTGATTTCACGCTTTGAACGATGATTAAAGGGTAGATAGAATTTTTTACCGACATACTCGTAAATACTTTTAATGAATGGCCTCTCGTAGACAACCACATCCAACCTCAAGACGCCATTGGCATCGTAGGGTTGTGAAGAGATAGCACATATACCATGCGATTTCCTTATAACAGTACAGGATTATAGTAATTATGATAAGTACTCGTAAATTCGACGCTAGCAATAAGACAAAAAGGAAGACGGACAACGTGAACTTAGTATAGGTACGTATAATCTAAACTTAAAGCTACCAAATTTTATATATCTAGTTATATAAGCTATATTCAATTATATGTATAAGCTATGCCGAATGTTAAACTGTGTTAGTACTAATATTTTTGTCAATTAATTTAATATTATTAACATAATATTTAAAAAAATTAAATTAATTTTTTTATCAAGTATAAAAAATAAACCAATGTAAATTTAAAAAAAAAATATTTTTTGTGTGTACCTTTCAAATTTTTCGTACATACAGACCAAATAATCAATATGTTTTTTACAAAAAAAAAAATCATGAATCGTGAGCAAAATCCATAGTTTTCATAGTTGGTACCTTTTAAATTGGTAGGTACCGACATAGCTGTGTGGGCTATGTCGGTGTCTTTTGTTATCCCGAAATCTTATCTCGCAGAGACACTCCGAGCTATCTCCGTGCCTAGCTTGGTGAGCGACTTTCAGGCATACCGTCAGAAGCCACTTTTTGCTACCTTACGTTCAAACCCCCACTCAGATGTTAAAACGTAGCCGGTGGGGATATGTGTAAAAGAACAGGACCCCGCCAGTGGGAACTTCTGGAATAATCCGTTATAATTAGTAGGACGTTAAGATTTCAAGCATTATTTCAAGTCCGGTGACTCTTGAAAGGCCACTAGGGCCACAAGAATTTAGACATTCCGAAAAAAAATTCAAGCATTATGGTCGAAATGATTGGTGGTCTGAGTTGGTCGAAATAAAGAGAATTTATTATTATTATGCTATGGACGAGAAGAGCCGCCGCATTTTCACAAATGCTACCAAGCCAGGCTGAATGCGCTAGACCATTGTTTCTCAACCTGTGGGTCGTGAGTCGTGACCCCCAGGGGGATCGCCGTTGGTCAGAAAAGAGTTAAGCACTTGTGTACGAAATCACCATTCATTAAATGACGCCACTCTGACCAACCAGTTTGACCAGCGTGACGTTTTAAGGCCATATACCCCTTATGCACAAGACAATATGCATGAGGAGGAACATGTCCTGGAGCGGATACTGATAAACCATAAGAAATATAATTAGAAATTAATTATTTGTAAGGGTGTCGCTAATTTATTTTTGGCCTTTACAGACACTGAAAAGTTTGAGAAACGATGCCGTAGACTATAGGTATTACGGTTAATATATAATGTCAAATAATAGACTCTATAGGAACACGCCATATCGGTGAAAGTAATGACACCCACACCCACTAACAATAATAAATGAAATAGACTCATTTCAAATACACTGATTGACTTATCTGACCTGACCGTGTGCCGTGTGATGTCAGCCTGCTATCTCTTGCCGTGAGTGTCATAAAAGGCGACCAAGGGTTAACAAAATCGCTGCCACAGGCGCTGAGGGATTACACAGCATCTCTAAAAATGTTTGCCATTTTAAGGCCCGTGTAAAGCAGTGGCTTCCTGCGTCAACGTGTAACGAACCGACTGTAAGGCTATGTCAGGCATTCAAGTGACGTCATCACAAAGATTCCTGTGTTTATAGGCCAGTGGTATATATCGACAAATGGCTTACATTTGTCGCGTTACTCTGTCACATGTCGCTTTTTCTTAACAAAAGATATAAGTCACCGTCCAGACAGAAATTACGCGTCTCCCAAATTTAAAAAGTTAACATTTGTAAGGCGTTTCCAAACAAAGAAAGAATAAATCAGAAACATCCACGTTAACTTGACCTACCTCACCCCTCGCTGCTTCGCGTCTAAATATAAGGCTTGAAGCAGCACAAAGAATATTCAGGGGTCAAGTTTGAGTAGTCCTCCATACGTCCTACATCAGTTGCTCTACAAAATTCCTATACAGCCGCCCAAACCACACCATGCGTTTAAAACTGGAACTTACAGTATTAGAAACAGAGACTCTTATGGATTATAAATTTTGATGCTACAGCTGCAAATTAATAGATGTTATTTTTACTAGGTCAGAGATATTGCATCATAGGCCTTTTTTGGCGGCAAAGCTGCTATATTTGGATGTCGTAATGAGATTTAATTAGATACAAAGACAAATTGTCTATGTTTAATGTCTATGTTCCTTTGTCTATGGTATTACGATTACGTGGTGACCAGATTTGGAACAGTCATGCCGATATTCCTAATCTCTATAAATTATAGGTATGTAGGTATACAGACAATGTTTGTATATCTGTTTATCTCGGGATCAACGAGTCCGATTTTCCTGCGGTTTTCATCTTTATGTAGAGAATTTATTATGGAAAGTTTTAAGTATGTACATTTCTATTCGATTACAGTGGTGTATGTATGTATGATTTTCGAGACATATCCATAAATCACTGATATTAATTTCTTCTTTTCTTATATGGCAATAGCGCAATTAGCGTATTGTGCCAATGTCAAGTTTTCATCCTAATTAATAACTCGGAAATGTCCAGTTCCGTCGAAGTGAGTTAGAAGTCACATAGTGAAGTGATAGTAGGTGTGCTGAGGACAGAAGAGTTGGATTAAGCACACGAAAAACGCTGTCTCTTTATTCGATTATCCTTTCTTCTCCTTTCGATTAATTCTTTCAAACATTAGGCACTTTCAAACAAAAACTTGCGATCCCGCGGTACCCTCCAAAAGCAACGCCCTAAGCCGCGGTCCGTTCCTTCCGACGATCTACCGGCGGGGGAGCGCTTAGGCTCGTTGCTGCACACACTTTTTGTTCCTGGCTGAGCGCCTTCTGCGCTCGCTCTAAACTATACATGTCCGGTGACTCTTGAAAGGTCATTGGGGCCACAAAAATTTGGGCTCGCCAAAATAGTTTACTTTTAAAATATTTTTTATTGAACCTGTGGTTAATGAATTATAATAATTATTAATATGCCTGTAAGAATATAAATACATATGTAAAAATATTAAATATGTATATATTTTATATGTAATATCAGATGTATGTATTATTAATAATGCAACCAGTCTTTTCAGTATCCACTCTTTTAGAAGTGGTGTAGTTCCTCACCACTTGTGTTAGCGACTTTACTTTCTATTAGTCGCCTTTTACGGCACCCATGGCGGTGCTATTCAATAGCCGGCCGACGCCACACGGCACGCGTTATAAATGTCAATTAATAATAATATGTCTTGCATATTTTTTAACAATACTTGGCATTATTATTTTCATTTCTTTTTGTTTATTTTTATTTTCCTTTTTATCTTCCTTGATTGCACCGTCGTCATCATATCCTTCCTCTCTTGAAGGTTGACTGGATGACAATGACTTGTAGCATTAAGCCCGCCCGTTGTACTAATAATAATAATAATATTCATAAGTCAGTGAATAGTGAACCATTTTGTTGTAGCACCTTTTAGAGAGATCCCACACTGTAATGGAAAATATATGTAACATATACAATGCATGTAACTTTTTCCAAGGCCCATTATGATATTTAAATCAACCTCAAATTATGTGAAACTGACGATAATGACCAGTCTAGCCTTATTAAAGATGAATGATAAAATAATGATGTCACTATACAAAGCATACGATGTTTGTCTTTCAACGTGTATCGCAAATGCCTGAGGATTTTGTGGGATTATCTGGATACCGCCACAGAATAATAAAACAGTGTATGGTCGATGCAGTGGTTGAATAATTCACGCACACAAATGTAGCGTTTATAACAGCGCTGTTGGATGTTTTGGGCACAATAGGAGAGTACTATACTGTAGGCCTAAGAAAAAAGGCATTAGTAACAGTTTTAACGCAAACAAGTAACATTATACTCGGAAATTGAAAATAAACGTTAAGAATAAACAATGGTAATACTTTTTGTATTATCCAAAATCCCAAGTTCCTATCTTGATTTTAAAAATAACGAAAACTTCACGAATTTAATTTTGCATGTTTCCTAAATGTCATCAAAATTTATTTATGCCGTTATTTTTTTCTAGCCAGTTATGCTGTGGCAAACAAAAAAATTGTTGCCTGCATGGTCACGTGTATTCCATTTGCCGAATACAATAATATTCACAACTAACCCAGAAGTTATTGTTCGTTCATTATTAGTATGTAGATTTTAAATGTTACTATAAAATTAACAGATTTTGTTACACAAACAAAATATACCGTTAAGCACACACAACACGGTGCATCAAGTAAGTCGTGTATTTTATATGAAACATCGTTACCAACGTACATAATACATACATGGTTTAAGTTTGTATAATCGGCGAGTATAGTCTGCGGTTGTCAAAGAAGATATGCTGTGCCGTCAGCGGCCGATGACGGGTCATACAAATTTAAACTATACGAGTATACACTGGAAATATACTTCGCTATTAAAATAAACAATCTGTGTCATTTCAAGTCTAATGAAATTCTCACAATGATATCATTGCACTTAACAAGTGATATCCCTTGCATCGGCTCAGAATAAATTTTCAATTGTCTAGTTGTCTAGTTCAAAGCTAAGACCTTTATACCATGAGAACCTGAATTTAAACTCTTGACTACATTCGCAAACATGTAGAACCGTAAAGCGAAACCAGCTCTTTTATCGGCCACTGCTGAGCATAGGCTTCCTCGAGCACGTTGTCTTGTGCACAAAGGATGTGTGACCATAAAACGCCACGCTGTCCAACCAGGTTGGCGAGTGTGGTTCCTCAGGGTATTGTTGTAAACATGAATTGACTACATTCCGTTAAGTACCGAGCCATGTGAGTTTTGTAATTTAAAAACAACCGCCTGCAGCGCGAAGGATTCCTGGTTTGACATTAGATCAGACAAATAGTTATCGAAATAACATCTATTCTCATGGCCCATTCTTATGGTTGGATGCCTTACTGCATCAACAAGGGTCGTGCGATAGGTCATTGAGTATAGCGATTATTTTAGGACTATTATTAACTTTTGCTACCGTTTTTTCGCGTGTACTGTGGCACAACGTAAAGTGGGTTGATACGAAAGTCGTGATAATATATGAACCGAAGACTTAGCGTAGGAAGAATAAGGAGGAGATCACGGAAAGAAATTATGCTCACTTTTTAAGGATTTAGAAAGGAGAGTTACGAAGAAAGGAATTGTTTGTTTAGGGTTGAACGGTATTTTTGATATTACATATCAGGACGTCAAGGGAACTTCACATATTTCATAACTTTTTGATTTTCGTGTTTGGCACGCATATACAAATATACATATTAGGGATACCGGAAAGTTTTTCTTTATTCTTGGTATTAAAAGAAAAACAAAATAAAAGAAAAGTCGTACCGTACCGTGTGGGGCCAACAGGTTTTAGAACACGAGTAGCCCCACTCAATCTCTTCCCGTGAGTGTTCTAAAGGGCGACTAAGGGATAACAGAACCACTAGCACAAGCCCTGAAGATACTACACTAAGTTACGAAATTTATTTTCTTGTGGTTTCAGAAACGTTCGCAAATACGTTTCGTTCCGGATGCAAGCTTTATTATAGTTAAATATGTATGCAACAACATATTTAACGTCGCGCTTAACGTTAACGTTAAGTGTTAATACTTACGTTTAACGTAAGTGGCATTTCACAACCGATTTATTGGCAGTTCGTTAGTATAGAAATAATATATCATATCACCCACTCCATATATCACAATTATAAATCGTTACTAATATTTGTTAATCGGTTTTCATAACCGGTTCCAACCCCATAGGCCTTGTATATAAATAATTTGAGAAAAATGTAAAAAATATTTGCACAAAATATCCTTACAGCAGCGATTTGATTCTGCTATTAATACTCAAAAAGCGGTTTAAACTCGCTGATAATTATTTTTTGGTTGTCAATTATACTACGTTCAGGGTTGTCAATTATTAAATTATAAAATATATCTATATAAATAAAAATTAATTGCTGTTCGTTGGTAAGCGCATCATTCGAGAACGGTTCGACCGATTTGACTATTTTTTTTTTAAAATGTTTGTAATAGTCCGAATAAGGTTTTTAGGGAAAGAAAAATTGCCCGGAAAGTTGGAAAATTCGGGAAAAACTGTAAGTGCTTTTTTCTATGGGATTTTTGTATGAACTCAAGACCATAACTCACGATTCGAACGATGGATATGCGTAATTCCTTTTTTGTTTTGTTCGTTATGGTCCTGGAAAAGTTTTCAGGAAAAAAGTCATTGACATTTAAAATTATGGATTTTTCTTATTGAAATTTGGACTGAACAACGTCTGTCGGGTTAGCTGGTATAAAATAAAAAAGCCCTTTATTTCTGATTCTGCATCAAAATTATTCTGTAAGCAGCTCTAGACATTGGCTTCTTCGTGCACATGGTCTCGTCCATGAGGGATGTACGGCCATAAAATACCACGTTAGCCGAACGGGTTAGCGAGTCCACTTTTTCAAAGGTGGTGTAATTCCTAAGCGCTTGTGGTAGTGGTTTTGTTATCCCTAAGTCGCCCCACGGTAAGACAAGGGTTGATTCTATTCTCGAGCCGGCCCACACCACATACACTTAGTATTGACGTAAACCACTTTTCGTTAGTTTTAACGTGGGAATGTCGTTAACATTATTTGTAAATACTGCAAATATAATGTAAATCTATAATATATGTATGCAAATGTAGAAACTTCAGTCTAGCATAATTAACATGATAACTTTGTATGTAAATAAGCTATATATTTATGTAAATTAATTAATAAATTAAATTAGCAAATGTCGTCGTGTTTGCTGTGAAACTGTGACCCAAAAAGTCCTAACGTTGTAATGACACAGGTACAGAATATTATTACAAAGAAAACCAAATGTCATGTTGTGCTGTGGGAATCGCGTATATGTAGCAGTGGAGAAACATAAGCTGATGGTATAGAAGTAGGTATAGAGCAAGTAATTGTCAAGTTATCTAGTTGTCTAAAGTATGTGTGGTTGGCTTGATTCCCGTGGAATCTTAATAAAAAGTTTGATCTTGATAGAAAGTACCCTAAATGTTAACTCGGCATTTAGTTATAACTTCACCAAGTTTCATTAAAATCCGTGCAGTGGCGTTTGCGTGATGTGCGTTGAGACCAACAGATAAACAGACGGATAGAGACATAATGCATAATGTTTGTAACATAATAAAACATTTGTCATATAGATAAATACATATTATTTAACCATTGCCTACACTACACTACAATTAATTCAATCAAGCAGAGAGCAGTTCTACCGATAAACTACTCTGCAGTTTATCAAATATTAATTACTGTGTGATTTAAAATAAAAAAAGACAAACGTTCCAAAAATTGTTGTTTTGGGCTCTGTGTTATTCGTAATTTATATTGTAACGACTTATTTCAAAACATATTAAATGTACAGATTTTATTATACGTGTTATTTTATTATTCTTATTCTTGTTATTTGATTAAAAGTAATTGGATTTAAAAAAGCTAAATAAATAATAAATGAAACTATGTATTAGTTCCTATTCACTCTACATGTATAATTCTAAAAAGTTTTTAATTCCTTCAAGAAAAGTATAGTGTAACAACCCTAGCCGCGAGTAAATGGTTTTAAAATTTGCTTCGGCGGTTTAGGTGAGTAATTAATTTCCCTTCATCTGGTTTTTAATACGTTTTACTAGTGGCAAAATTCGAATTCACTCGCCAATTTTGGATTTTTCACCGACCACGTGTTTGGTCGCTGTTCTATTGTATTACAAGCATTTGTTTCAATATTGCAATGGATTTGTTTTCTAATTCGTAAAAAACTACAGCTAATCTTTTAGTTAGCATGTCATTACATAACAAGCTCTTAAGAGCTGAGATTTACCTTTATTCGAGCTTTTACAGTATCATATACAAGTACATTCTATTAAGTTTTAATACTAAATGCGGTTAGCCACACGGCTGGTCACGTCCAAGGCGACCAGCCACATATAGCCGGAGAGCTGATGACGAATTTGGGGAAGGTATTTTAGGCACTTTGAAATTATAAAAAACAGCACTTATCAATGTTAGTGAATCTGGAATGGAGAGTCTGGAGAGTCAAGGATATTTTTTTGGATTATTTTTTGCTAATCTCGTAAGCCGCGCAGTAACGAAATAACCGCAAACGCCCTTCCATACTCTCCATTCCAGATTCACTAACATTGATAAGTGCTGTTTTTTATAATTTCAAAGTGCCTAAAATACCTTCCCCAAATTCGTCATCAGCTCTTGAACCAATATTTATGCGCATTTTCTATGCGGTTTCATAGTAAAGCGCGGTCGGCGGCGCGCCCGCATACCCCCTGGTGTTGCAGGTGTCCATGGGCGGCGGTAACACCGCCATCACGTGAGAGCACTTGCTCGTCCGCCCTCTGCTCTATATAAAAAAAAAAGGCCCCGCATGCGTCTAACCGTGCGATTAGCCTCTTAATACATACAAGATTTGGGATTAAATATATATTTCTATTATGGAGGATCTTTGAGTAAGATTAATGTTTATTAGTAACTTGACAAAAGAGACCTTATTGTCGATTCTAATTTTCCAGATATTTATAAAGAACATTCATTTATTGCCATCTTAAAAGTCAGATGTTAGTTATAACCACGGTCCGCTGATATATATCAGCGAATATACATCATGATATATATCAATTATATATACTGACATAAATAAAAAATATGATCACTGCCACTGCCAATGATCCAACACAAAAGGTTATAATTATAATTTAGTTGAATATTGATTAAAGAGACTGATTTTATTTATTAATCTCAAGACTAATTTTTTGTTACTCAATTTTACACTTATTTTTGGTTTTGTTTTATAATAAATAACTCTATTAATCAAACTCAAAGTTTCATTTAACAATTTTGACACATTGAAAGCACTTACACAATGAATGAATACCAAATATCGGATATTTTGATATTGATATTATAAATATTGGATTTTTACGAAACTTGGTTAGAACAAGTTTTCTAACCAAGTATGGAATAGCTGTATCGTCTTAATGCTGAATCTCAATCATTAAAAGTAACAACGTTTGTTATACAACTTTTTTTAAACTTGATAATCTAACCAAAAACAGCTTCATTTCCTAAATTTTTCTTTAGACCCGCTTCCTTTGTTATTGTCTTTGCATAATACATCACCCGTTTGTAATTTATGTTTCTCAACAGTTTGTCAATGTTTCGCTTCACAGAGTGGATTACATTTACAGGTAAGTAACATAAAACTATTTTTATTTTTATGTTGAAAACGTGTTGAATTTTAAAAAGTCTTAAAACAGTCTTAAACAGTCTTTTTGATTAGGAGAGTGCACGCTGCAATACAACAGCCGCTGGGCGCGCTCGACTGGCCAAGTTACCCCTCTCTCAGAGAAGGTTACCTTTAAATGTACTGCATTTCCCACTTTATTTTATTTCCCTAATGTACGTACGTGTTTCGATATTGAGTGAGATGTGTCAGAGCCCATTCCCATCCTATCCCTCCCCATTTTACCATCCCCTTCTCCAAATCCATTCCTATATCTTCAAAGGTAGGCAGCGCATCTGGCTTGTAACAAGCGTGTTAGCGTGTTGGTTGGACTAATGTTGGCATATATCGCGGATGTCTATGGGCGACAGTATCCACTTACCATCAGGTGGCGTGTATGCTCGCCTGCCGTCTTTGTCCATAAAAAAAAACAGTTGCTAGTTTTATAGTTTTCACTGTTGAAGAAATTCAATGTTGACAAGGCGCAGATCAGATATTTTTTTCTTTCACCTGTATAAACAGAATCTTGAAACAACGAAATTTAAAGTAAGAAAATCTTAACCAAAGTCGAATAAGTTTTTTGCTCAGATAACGTCGAAATTTATCTACAAAACTTTAAAATGACTTACCAGAATATATGTCCTTTGTTGTTGAAAAAAGTAATCACTGTAACAATAAAAAGTATAATTTTAATCTTTATCGGATATAAACAAGAGAATATTCATCAAGTTTCAAACAAGTTCAATAGAGAAAACAAACGAGCGGACGACCCACATGATGGTAAGTGGTCAAATCGCCCATGGACACCTGCAACACTGATAAACAAACGGCCTCTCGATGACGAGACAAAACCCGAAGTTGCCATCAGATTGAGGGATATAGATATGCCAACAAAACTAGCGAGTCCACTCTTTTAGATGTAATGTAGTTCCTCAGGGTTTGTGGTAGCTTCTTTGCTAACCCTTAAACGCCATTGACGACAACCGCGGGAAGAACCAGGGAACCAAACCAGTCTACACGCGACACCCGTACGGCCAAATAACATAACATAATTAATTTTTCAAAAAAGTATGCGCTGCCTACCTTTGGAGATATAGGAATGGATTTGGAGAAAGGGTTGGGAAAATGGGGAGTTATAGGATGGGAATGGGTTCTGGCACATCTCACTCACTACCGAAACTCGTACGCAAATTAGGGAAATGAAATAAAGTGGTAAATGAAGTACATTTCAAGGTAATCTTCTGTGAGAGAGAGGTACCGAGCGCGCCCAGCGGCTGTTGGATTGCAGCGTACACTCTCCCCCTCCCAAAATATATTTAATATCGATTACTGAGTTAGAATTACGTTAGTTATTGCATTATTACATTGATGCCACGTAGAAAATCACGTCTCAACCATAAAAATATATGTCATCGTCATTGCAACGCTGACATAAATGGAAAACCATTTTCAATGCACAACGTTGTGCAATATCCCACAGTATCTGAATACTAAATTCATTACTCATTCTTACGTCACAGAGTATTAATAAACGGTCCTTTTAAACACAGTGACTCAACCTAAAGGTAGCGGAAAAGCACGGAATGTGAAAAATTTGGAAAATGTTATTATTTTTGGACGAAAAATAAACGTTATGGAATTTTCGTGAGACGTGTTCAATTGAAATACTTTTAAATTTGTTATCATTTTAACTTGATTTATATCCGTTCTGTTTTTTCTTCATTCCACAGTATAGTTTTTAGGCAGATTCTGAAATCTGTCTATTGCAGATATCATGACTTCATTTTTCTCTCCATGTATGTACTAGTATGAGCCTTCAATGTCCCACTGCGGGTCACAGGCCTCCCTTAGTAAATCACTAGCGGGTTTCGGGCGATAAACAACACGCGGGCTCAGTGCGGATTGATGGATACACATACTCCAGATTTACTAAAAAAAATAGATACATTACGAAAACATTGACTATAAGCTAATCCGGAAATACCCGAACGCGTCATCCACGTTCTATGAGTTACCGTACCTCTAATTGCATACTTTATTACTTTTTTTGCATAGACGCGGACGAAGCGTTCAGGTGTTTCCGGATTAGCCGATGGCCAATGTTTTCATAATGTATCTGTACGTAGAAACTCCGTGTTACGGGCCAACGATTTGATATTACGATCACACGAATGCGAGTCGAGTATGAATACCCCTAGGGTATCATCGCTCTCAATAAACAATGGCTCTGCGAAAATTTGACTATTATTAACCCAGTAAGGTGTACAAATTTAGAAAAGAATGATTTTAATAACATTTTATATACATATACAACTATTCATATTTATGAAGATATGAATACTTCAGAAATTAGTGAGTGCATCACGTGTTTTGCTCAAAACAAAATAAAATACCTATTAAACATATATAATATATGGGACAACTATAATATTTTATGTATAATAATAATAATATCTATCATCTTGTATAGTGTAATGATTAAATTTGATTATAAATTCCTATTTTTGAACTGCTACTTTAGCATATTGATTGTGCGAGGTATGTCGGTGACTTTAATGCGTAGCTCCCTACATAGGCCGCTGAGCGACTTTAAACTTTGTTGGCAAGTCATATTTGCCGCAGGATCAATATCCGATGGAGTAGACGAGTGTTCGAGTGGAGGCCACGTACGAGAAGCGCATTTGTTGGACAGGTGGACGAACGACTTGATGGACGAACAGGTGTGGGGGCGAGCTCTGAGAGGTCTATATAGCAGTGGAGAGACATAGGCTGGTAATATGGTCTTATAAAGTTGTAACCGTAAAGAGACATATAAAGGGTGGTCTCAACAAGAACTCGAAATTCGAATGGCGCGTCTTTTTCGATTGTCAATTGTTCTGTCAGCAATATTTGCTATTTTGTTAGTCGAAACATGAGCATTTTTGAAAATGCCGCGTTTCAGTTTAGAAGAACGTTTATTAATAGTGAAAACCCGTTACAAAGGAGAAAATTTTACAGTAACAGTTCTCAAGTTACGTGATCATTTTGGTGTGCATACTTATTTTATCAATAAAATTATCGATTATAACAATTTTAGTTTTTATAGTTTATATATAAATTTTGCATGCTATTTGAACAGTGGAATGTGTAGCATCTGCTTTTAATATTAATGTCGCCCATATCTGTACTCACATTCTGGTAAATTATGTTTTAACTTAGTTTAATTAGTATGTTTAAACTTGACGTTTTGAATGTTTTTGGTCTCACCTGTGAAATTTGTTAAAAAAATACTTACTTACAGGTTTTGATATGGTGCAGCCGAATTATTAAACCCCTTTTTATCATATTTTATGTGATGTAACATTAAATATTTATAGTGGATTGTACACAACTACGATAAGCTTACTGACGTCATAATAGATAAGTGGCTTAATTAACAATGTTTGTATGGAGTCACCCAGTTTTATCCTTAACTTATGGTAGTTCATGCCGCGTCGCTACTTCGTTCATTAATCGACATCATCGTATATGGGAATAGACTAGATGACATATCATACGTTCTTATCAAAGAAATTTGGTTGGCAACTTCTAGCAGATGAGGCGGGGTTCATTAATAAGTCACATTTGAAACTTAAGTACTACGTAATAATATTCAGTTTACAAAACACATATGAATGTATGTATCACGGATGTCTATGGGCTACAGTATCCACTTACCATCAGGTGGACTGTATGCTCGTCTACCACCATCGTCCATAAAAAAAAAAAAAAAAAAAAAAAAAAAAAAAATTGGAGGGCTAGTGAACATAGCAACACTATTAGACTCTAACATGCGTGCCCTACACAGTGCTTGTATAACATATCGAGTATGTATTCTTAAATCGATTATCCAAAGGCATCTCCTCTACGAGCTGAGAAGAGACGAAAGATAAACTGCAGATTTTATGAGCTATGTCGGTGGCTTTAATTCTTAAACCAGGGTTTCTCAAACTTATAGCCTCACGTACCCCTATTAAATTTCCCTGAAGGCTACGTACGCCTTTATAAAAAGAAAATAAAAAAACTAGCTATATATTTTTTTTTAATAATAATAGTACAGTGCAGACAAAAAAGAAATGTTTTTAATTAATGTGATGGATGGGCTTGTCTTTTCTGGCAAATTATGTCAATCTGAGGAACAACTTTGGTCAGTTTTAATCGTAATTCTGACTCAGCATCGAGTCGATTTCCATGTTTCGTTTTTATCATGACCAGGTGTGAAATCCCACTCTCACATAAATATGTTGTCGAGAAGGGTAAAAGTCTTGCTGTGTCGCACGCACTTGCCACCCAGACAGCCGCCATAACGTAAATCTTGCCGCGTACCCCCTACGACCAATTGACGTACCCCTAGGGGTACGCGTACCCCACTTTGAGAAACCCTGTCTTAAACGAATCTATTCGTTTCTAACTTATCCGGCAAAGAAACACCAAGACAGTTCTCTCCATAGCTCGTTGAGTGACTTTCAACTTATGGATCAGGCCTACCGTCAGATGGCCAAGCTGGTTGACGTGTACACTCTTTTAGAGGCGGTGTAGGTCCTCAGCGCTTGTGCTAGTGACTTTATTGTTCCTTAGTCGCCTTTAACGAGACCGTTCTAGCGGAAAATATTTTTTTTTTTTTAAAGAATAAGTTGTATAAATGTATATGTCAGAAAAAAAGTAACAAATAATATACACAATCAAATTAAATTTATAAAAAATATGCAAATACCGTACGAGGAATAAAGACATCTTCGAATTATTCAATGTTAAAACCCTATATGGAAAGAAAAATATACAGTTTGAAGGAGCTGAGTAATACCTAGTTACCTGAAAATATGAAAAAACTGTTTATCTATAAATAGTTTCAAAAAAGAATTATAAACCATACTGTATCTCCGATGAGCCGAATGCCGAATGTATTAGTACATACTTATAAGTTTGTTCTGCTAATTTCTCATAATTTAAGTGAACAGTGTAATGTTCTTTTTGAAAAAATATTTTCTTTTAAACCGACTTCAAAAGTTACAAACATGTAAGATTTTGTTGTCCTGTCTAAAACGTTCGTAGTGCTAATTACCCACACCGGGCGCTTAGACGACGCGCGTAGCATAATATTAGACTTGTAAATAAATTTTTAATATATAAATCATAAAAATGAACCTATTGTAGAAACTGTAAGAATCAATTCTACTCAATTTGTTTGTCTATTGTTTGCTGAATGAATAAATCCTAACGGCGATGTATTGGTTAAAATAATTATAATAATATTCACCATTTGATGTAAATATTAATTATACTATAGTTTTCGACCCGGGGGCGTGGCTTAATATTTATTTTAAATATCTCTTTAAAAATTGTAGCTTATTGTAATTGTAGAGTTTATGCATGCTGTGTTACAAAGAATGTGTAGCATCTAAATAAAATTATCACCTGTTTCGTATTCACATTTTCGCAAATAAACTATTATTATTACCTACTCTCGAAATAGAACAATCTATTTTCAGTTTTTTCGTTTATCTAATTTATCAGTTTTTATCAACGGGATATTATCAAAACTAAAAATTAAAAAAAAACCTTATTCGACAATAAAATATTGTAAATAAGCCTTTTCCGCTGGTTATTTCTGGGAAAACATTCTTGTGAATAAATTGCTAAACATATTTTTATAAACATATACCCCCGATAAGCGAACAAGATCGTATTGTGTTTGGTTGCGTGAATGCTAAAACGTTTCCTTTCCTATCCAAACAATGAGCGAAGTAAGAAGAAAGACAATGATTTTATTGACACCAAACAATATTGGACTTTTTGGTGGGAACTTGAGGAGTGAAGTTAAGTTTTTGTTTGATTATTGTGGTTAGTACGTTTTGTGGTTTAAGTGAGATAGATTATTTATTAAGCATCAGTGTTTTTGTGCGTAATGTTTGTGACAATGAAATGTATACATAGGACTGCGTTTTTCGTGTGCTTCCAGGGGAGTCCCCTTCTATGCTCAGTAAACGCACTATGGTTTTATTTATTGACTCGTGACTTATTCGGCGGGACTGGACATTGACATGTTGCGTTGAAAATATTATGAAGAAAACTTGACACTGGCAGAATGTGTTAAATACCTATTATGTGTCAAATTATTGACAATTGTATATCTGCTATGTGCACAAATCACTGTATTTTGGAAATATTAAATAAATTATCACATTTTAATACTAAAAAAAAATTATTACATTACGTATAACATCTATGACTTAAATTTCTAAATACTTTTTTAAATTAACCTTCATATAAAATTTTTCAGGAAAACTTTTTCTTTCAATATCTCAAATGTATAGTTTTTGCACATAGCAGATATTGGTTTGACAATGACGATATGTCGCAGCGTAAACTGCGACAATGATTTTCATTTGGAGCCGCACCGGACTGCCCAGAGCAGAGACCGTGTCAGTATAACAATCACAGCAGAGGATTAAATAACCCGAACTGTCCCTCATCACGTGCCCGATGTTTGTGCTAAGCTCCTACTTCTCGTGTTTCTACTTTGCGTTCAGTCTGTTAGGACCCGCGTCTCTAGCAACTCGTCACAAAACACAATTGTGCTATAATCAATCGTAAAAATTCGGCAAATATAGTAAACCAAGTCAAGGGAGATGTTTTGTTTCATCGATAAATGTTCTCCCATCACTAAAATTTACTCACTTAGGTGATACACTTAATTTTCATATCAATTTCACGAACTTGATCGGTCTATTAACAATGCTATTTCAAGTATTGTTCTTTGCCGAACATCTCGCTACTAAATCCTTAAGAACCTATACAAACCTAAATTCAAAATCGCTCCAGCCTTTTTGACTCTTTCTGCTACCTAATAAAAATAATAAAAGTTTGTGTGTATATGGAGGGTAATCTCCGGAACCACTGCACCCCTATTTGAAAAATTCTTTCACCATTTGAAAGGTACATTATTCCAGATGGACATAGGTTATATATTATGTATATATATGTAAATAAACTATATTTCTTTGATTTGAATATATTATGTGTAAAAATATATTATGTGTATATATATTTATATATATTATGTGTAAAAAAATTGCCGGGCATGCAATACCCTATAGAAATGAAACTCGCGCGCCGAACGTGGTCAAGGTCGCAATAATAGCGTACAGTTTCGCATCGTATCGTATCGTATAAGACGTCAGGGCCCCAGGGCCGCTGGGCCAGCGTAGCGTTTTAAGGCCATACATCCCTCGTGCATAAGACAATGTGCGTGAGGAGGTCCATGTCCAGTAGTGGATACTAAAAGGACTGGTTTCATTGAATTGCAGGTAAATATTGTATATCTCACAGCTTATGTGCGCATGGAAATCAACTAGTTCATGACTTAGCGAATGAAAATCGTGAATAGGTATTCATTCGTGAATCGCGACCCTCGGGGTCGAGTTCACATTTACAGTACACACACACCACACTGTTTACATCACAGTTGGTCAGAAAACTTAAGCATTTATTAATTAACATAACATTTTTTTTTATTAATTAACGATTTATAAGCAAATTTTAAACAGTAAAAACATAATTTGGGCCTGTTTAGGGGTCTTGAGGTTACTTACTTTATTTTTGACCTTTTTAGTAGGGTTGTGACTTCAAAAATGTTGAAAAACGTTGCCCTAGGCTATCATCATTCATTCATTTACACCATTCTTAATACACTTAATTACATCTTCTTAATTACACTTTATTCTTAATACACATAATTATATTATTCTTAATTACATCATTCTTAATACAAAAAACTTCCGTAACAGAAACACCCAAAATTTTACCAAACGTCATTTTCGCTCAAGCACAATATTGTACGAAATAAATCAATATACCACTCCATATCAGTGCTCCGATATAAAATATCATACATCCAATAACTCACATACTCATACAAAGTCATATATACTCGTATACACTCATATAGCAATCAGGTTGGGCCTGCTATATAAAATTACAGCTTTCAAGGGCGTCCATAATGTTAAAAATTCACGGACAGTTGTAAAATGTTAATGCGTGTTTAATGGTTATTTTATCGTGACAGGGGATGAAATTAAAGGTATTGACGGACGCCACTGTCATAGTATTATGTAATATATTGTGTAATTATTTTTGTTATGATTGAAAAAGTAGCGGTTCGATTAACAGCTGTTTACGAATGGAGCGTAAGGCGTTGCCGATCGTAGTATAATCACAGAGAAATAAAGTCAAAGGTTTTATTTAAAAAAATAACCCATAAGGAAAATAAGGAAGCAAGTTCAGAAAAGAGGATCGTGATACAAAATTAGTGTTAAGACGGTATTTTTATTTAACCAGTATAGATAGATAGATAAAACTCGTTGTTGCACACTAAAACAAAACAAGACACAGTAACAAACATTGAAACATGAAATGCACAAAAAGCGGTCTTATAGTTAATAGCGATCTCTGCCAGAATACCTTTGGGTAGAGAGGAAATAAATATTTTTATCACGGATAGATGGTGTACAGTATACATAATTACATATAATACATACACACTACACAAATATATATATATATAAATACAATACAATATAAAGTAGTAACATTGAGTATAAGTAACAAAATAATTAGAATAGGACTTATATATACTGGTATACTATAGGTACTGTATAGTATACTGACAGGACGCACTGATTGAATATCTCATAATCAAAACGCATATGTACCCTACGAATTACGTCAACGCGTTTATAAAGTGTCTGCTCCCCCCGCCACGTGTTGATTATCAGTTGAGTGATAAGCCCCCCCCCCCGTTCTCCCTCCATTCCCCGGGTATTGAACGAACCCGCATAATAAGTGTATGATTAAGAATGCTTCTGGGGATTAACTTTTAATTAAGAGGTATTTAGTAACTTATAGTCAGCTGTTGTTTTAATTGTTATAAAGCGTGGTAATTTGATATTCTGGTCAGATCCAAAATAATAATGCCCGATCTGCACATATATTAGGGGTTAAAGTATGAAATTGCCGATTTGTACTGAAAAATTAAAACTCGTTTTTTTCTAAAATGTAACATATTTATTTAATCAAAATATTTACCCTCATTATCTATACATTGTTGCCATCTAATCGGAAGTTTATTTATGCCTTTGCGATAGAACTCTGGGGATGTAGATTCGACAAACTGTGTGAAAGCATTTTGTACTGCCTCTTGGGAAGAAATTTTTTTACCACGTAGAAAATTGTCCAAATCACGAAAAAATGGTAGTCCGTTGGAGCAAGGTCTGGCGAATACGGAGGATGACGTATGGTTTCTAACTGCAGCTCCTGTAGAGTCACAACGGTTTCTCGTGCAGTGTGAGGTCTTGCGTTATCATGGAGCAATAATGGTGAAGATCGATTCACGAGTCGGGGCTGTTTCTTCAAGTTCGGCACAGTAAACATCTGCTGTTATTGCTTGACCAGACCTGAGAAAGCTATAGTGAATAACACCATGAATAGACCACCAAACAGTTACCATTACCTTTTTATTGGTAAGCTTTGCCTTAGGGCACTGTTACGGCGTTTGACCTGGGGTCAGCCATTGCATTTTTCGCTTTCGGTTATCGTAAAGAATCCACTTTTCGTCACATGTCAACAAGGCAACGCAAGTTTCAACACGCGTTTCTTTCTGCAGATCAGTCAAATCATGAGGCACCCATTTTTCATATTTTTTTATCTTATTGATTTGATGCAAATGAGTCAATATTGTAGGTAAGGTAATGTTAAACCATGCCGCTAATTCCTGGGTAGTTTGACTCGGATCGGCTTCCACCATCTCCTTCAATTCAGCGTTTTTCACCTGTGTGGGCGGTCTTCCACGTGGGTCGTTCTTCAAGTCGAAGTTTCCATTACGAAAGCGTTCAAACCAAAAACGCACGGTTCGTTCATTAGCAGCCTCCTCTCCAAACGCAGCATTGATATTGCGAGCCGTTTCTGCCGCGTTAGTTCCGCGTCGGAACTCGTATTCAAAGATTACTCGGATTTTCGAAGTATCCATCTTTCCCGTCTAAGCTGAATAAAAAAAAACAATTCAAGGTCGAAAATCGAATGTTGCACATTTTTTAAAACAAGAACCTCATAAGTATCATGTGAAAAAAAATTCACTCGAAAATCTCACACCATGAAGGTTTTATGTCAATTCAAAGTATCTATTACTATAAAACGGCAATTTCATACTTTAACCCCTATTATATCTAGCTGATGCCCGCCTGGATCTCAAAAATTTTATAGGACATTAAAATTTGTAATTAAACTTTGTATGAATTATGTGTCGGGTACGGGGATGCACGATCCGATACGATACTGTCCATGATCGATACATTATCATACGGATATTTCTGCGTTATTTCGATCGATACAAACAAATACGCTACAACCTTTGATCGATACAAACGAATACGCTACAAGCTTTGATCGATACAAACGAATACGCTACAAGCTTTTATCGGTACAAACGAATACGCTACAAGCTTTGATCGATACAAACGAATACGCTACAAGCTTTGATCGATACAAACGAATACGCTACAAGC
The DNA here is from genome assembly GCA_914767545.1 of Sesia apiformis. Classification (NCBI taxonomy): domain Eukaryota; kingdom Metazoa; phylum Arthropoda; class Insecta; order Lepidoptera; family Sesiidae; genus Sesia; species Sesia apiformis. Next base: position 1,965,518 of record OU611972.1, on the reverse strand, counting down.
TTTAATCGATACAAACGAATACGCTACAAGCTTTGATCGGTACAATCGAATACGCTACAAGCTTTGATCGATACAAACGTCCGGTACGTATCTAATACCATTTTATATTCTCATCGATTTGCTGTTGACGGGACAAAGAGTTTGTCGTGCGCGTTTTTCTCGAATATCGATCAAAACTCTCCTTGTGGGCATAAGTGAGGCTTGTGAGCGTTGGTCAAGACTGTTATTTTTAAAGAGTCTAAAATTTGAAGTTTGAAATTTGTAGGTTATTTGTATTTGACCACAGAGGGGTTAGCTAACAAATCCGAATAATTGTTATATCATTTTATATTTTACTTTCTCTAAATATTAATATGTACACGAGCTCATAAACGCTGGAAACAAATACAGGAAGAAAATGTAATCCATCTCATTGGGAGTCTACTAGATAGAGTGCGTTCGTAATAGAGGAGGGGTTACACATCTGGTAGGGGCAGAGTGCATGCTGCATTCCCACAGCCGCTGTGCGCACACGACTGGCCACGTTACCCGTCTCTCACAGAAGACTAACTTGAAACGTACTGCATTTCCTACTTTATCGTATTTCCCCAATGTCCATACGTGTTTCGGTAGTGAGTGAGATATGCCAGAGCCCATTCCCATCCCATCCTCTCCCTTCCCATTTTCCCAATCCATTCCTTAATCTGCAAAGGTAGACAGCGCATCCGGGGGTGTGCCAACGTTTGTCATTCTGGACTGATGTTGGCAAGTATTGCGGATGTCTATGGACGACAGTATCCAGTTACCATCAGGTGGACTGTATGCTCGTCTGCCGCCTTTTATTATAAAAAAAAAAAAACTACACCACCATATCAGCACATTAAACCATGTTAAAGGGCTATTAATTTTCCTTCAACAATTAGCCATTTTTTATAGGTATTCTTAATATTGTAAAATGTTTATTCTTGTTTGAACAAGAATATTTGAATTTGAACAAGGCCCTATTTTGTTTTGAGTAGTTTATATTATACGTCATTAACTATACTTCGAAGAAGTTATTTTCTCTTAGGTTTTCGCGATTACTATACATAGCAATTAAACAACTTTAAATCTCACCCCGTGACCACGTACACTGCAAAGTGTTCGAAACGTCAGGATATAAATAATGTCAAATATACGCGATTTAAACCGTTCAAAGTTGTTTAATTGCTAAGTTATTTTCTTTTAAAAATTTAGTGGCTATAAAGAGACACACTGAAAATAGTATATTTATCCGATTAGTCGTATGTCGCGGCGACCCGATATATCAGTGTTCCTATACGACTTCGCAAATAATTCAATACAGTATAATATACTTATTCGTTGCTTCTCCTACCAAATCCCTAATAACAAGTCCCAAAGCGGTTGTCTATTTGTCTATTCAAAACTCGGAAACTAACTAATACTTGTTAATTAATGTCACCGGGGACCGTAGCTAAGAGGCTTTCACGCTGCGCCTAATAGTTCATTGTATTACGGTGTCACGTCAGGGAGCTGATAATATAATGCCCATAGATATGAAAAAAACTAGATACATAAATTAGATCCTTTAGAATAACGGGATTAAATTTCAAAAAGCAGTGCGAAAGTCCGATTTTATTTTCTTTATCACAAACGTTCGAACATGAGGCACTCTGAAATTTACTGAACTATCATTATTAAACGTCAAAACCCACCTAAACAATTTTTATAATAATCAATCAAACAAAAACTCGACTTCACTTCTCGAGTTCCCGCCAAAAAGTCCATAAATTTCCTTGTGGTATGTTGAATTTGAGAAGTGTATGTATTTTTGGACGTGGAAGTGGTCTAATTTAACCTACGGAACCCGGGTTAATTTCCGATTCAACGGACAGATGTGCAGGATAAACAGACACGCGCGGTCTGACTCATTGAATGCGCGGGCGCGTACAGTCGATTACACAATTGTCTTTGTTTTTTTTTGTGCGAGTTGTGCAGCGGCAAATGTATTTTATTGATGAATAAGATCGTGTTTAAATGGTCGTAAAAGCAATTTGTTTGTTTGTTTTATTTTTATGTAAAGAAGTTTAAAATATCACGTTCTTATTGAATTTTTTTTTGGTTTATATTTAAACGAGCAAAAAGAAAACTAAAATGATGATCAACAAAACAAAACATTCTTGAATAACTGAAATAAATAATTACTTACTGAGAAATAAATATTTTATCGAGGAGGAGAATGTACCCTACAATCCAATAGCCGCTGAGCGTGCTCGAGTGGCCACGTTAACCCTCTCTCACACAAGACAACCTTGAAATGTACTGCATTTACCACTTTATCCTATTTCCCCAATGTACGTACGCGTTTTGGTAGATATGCTAGAGCCCATTCCCAGCTCATCCTATCCTCCCATTTTCTCAACCCTTTCTCCGAATACATTCCTATATCTCCAAAGGTAGGCAGCACATCCGTGAGCGTGTCGACGTTTGTCATTTTGGACTAAAGTTGGCATGTCTATGGACTACGGTATCGACTTACCATCGGGTGGATTGTATGCTCGTCTGCCACCTTCTTCCATAAAGAAAAAAGTCAATACAAAGTCGACGGAATTGTCACTGCTTAATTGGCAATTTCTTACGGAATTTCTTAATTATCCATAGAATTATGTAATTTATAGAAATGTTACAAAGTGTGACGTTGTTTGCAAAAGGATCATAATGAACTTTTCTTGGTAAAAAATGTCTAACTTAATTTTTTTAACCTTTGACTAGTCTCACATACCTACTTGGGAAACTAAGCCTCAAAAAATGGCATCTGTTTTTAAATATTATTTCATAGGAAGTACGTATATATATACAATAGGTTATACTATATCTATTCAAAAGTAAACGTACTATGTATATTTAAGTAACTACACGTAATAAAGATAATCTTTATCGACATCAAAAACAAACAGAACCTCAAGGTTTTAAACACAGCTATGAAAACGAGGTGACTTCAAGAATTATCGATTGTCTTAATTAATATTCCAAAGCCATTCGAAGGAAAAATGTACTTGGAATGGCTTCTTAGACCGGATGTCGATAATGATTTGGCATTTATGGTATTGGCTAAAATTATATATTACATATTTATGTATATGGTGAAGGATGTAGATAGGTTCACCTAATTTTTGTTGTTAAATATAGTCAATTATAACATCATTAATTCAAACTTAAAGGCCACTGAAGCCTCGAATAATTATTAATATACGAATAATTATTAAATATTCACCACAGTAAAAATTTGCCAAACTTACGTATAATCGTCACAACCTCATTTCTAGCATGTAAACTCGCCATGGGCATTTTTTATATCGATAAGCCAAATAATACTGTTGGCAAGTTAATCGATATTTCAAATAATAATTATTATTTTTAACAATAATAATAACAATATGGATGTTGAATTTTGTTCTCGTTTTTGCTTCTAACTGTACAAAAAGGGTTGTATTTAATTACCTATGGCGAATATCGACATACATTTTAAACTTATAACGAACATTCATATAATGTATGAATTGTAACAGTATGTGGCGAATTTTTATTGTGACCAATATGCAATAACCCGACTCGAACTGTATGACACGATTTCTTATTAGAAATTACCATGGAAAAAGATAAATAAAAGGGAAAATCGAAAAATTCAGCAGTAGAATCATGACTACAAAGCGGCTAACCACTAGATGCACGCCCCGAAGCACTACAGCACCAATAGATGAGTGAACTCGCTCACCCGCTTGGCCAGTATGGCGTTTTAAGGCACAAGACCAGACAAAGGCCCATGACAAGCAGTGGATACTGAAAGGGCTGGTTGCATTGCACTGCACCATGGCTTTCGGAATGCTGCAAACCAAAACGGTACATTTAAGTTTAGAATTATTAGTAACATATAAATTACTAGTGACCCGCCCTCGCTTCGCTTCAGTTTACAAGTTTTTTTTTTTCAAAATTTCAAAATAAAATATAGGCTACATTAGACACGGATAATGTAGCTTCCTATTTGTGAAAGAATTTTTGAAATCGGTTCAGTAGTTCCAGAGATTACCCCAACCATACCCACAAACACACAACTTTACCTCTTTATATATTAATAGTAAATAGTATAGACATAATTAAAAAACTAGTAGCATTTATATAAAAGATGAACTTTTTAAGATTCCATGGGTGTAGTATCTAGCTAAGGAGAGAAATAAAAAAAAGATTTGTGGTTACCTTAATGACAAACGACCACTGTCGATCGAGAGTAGTCATTAAATAATAAGAGAGTCGTAGAGAGACTTAATAAATAATATCAAAAGCGTACTATAAAATTTTCAAGACCCTTACAGACCATAGCTTTAGAGTAAATGGCCACTATAGTTTGTGGAATTGAACAATATTAATTTGGACAGTATACCACGAATTTTGCAATGAAAGCATGGAAACTGGAAAGGAACTAATTAAAACAGCTATGTATATTCCATAAGAGAAAGCCAGGTGTTTTTCAAGTTTCTTGAAATATTCAAGGGCTTTTTCTCTCTTAGCAACGCCGAAAACTTAGCAACATGAAATGCTAACGTGATTTTTAGGTAGCATCTTTTTAAATCACATTTAAGAAAATTACTTTGTCTTGAGTAATAGCTTCGTTAAGTGTCTCTAAAATGATGTTATTCAATTTAGCTTCACTAACATTGTCAGTTCGAGTTTTCGTTTATTATATATTAATATATACTTTATAGACCAAGATCTTATGTGTTAAAAGCATTTAAAACTGATAAAATGTATTATGCAAGATAATTACTCCATAATTATTTGTATTATTCCTACTAACATGTCAAGTAGTTAAATTATGTGAGTAGAGTAAGTTTTTAAGTTTCCTTCAATATGTAGAAAGAATTATTCTCATTAGTACCCTACAATAGAGGCTATGCCTAGTGTAACAACAAAATTTTCCAAATATACCTACTGGAATATCTAATTTTCCTTACTAAGACTCTCTATATTAGATCCAAGCTCGTCAATATTGGCTCCAATTTAAACACGACAAAGATTTTTCGCCGCAAATGTACTTCCTCGCCCACTATGAGGCCTCCACGACGGCGCCTGCTAGTCGCATCCCAGCAATAATTAAACTATGTAGGTCGCTTGGACGCCTACAATGACAGACGTTGTACCAAGCACCAGTGTTACTTGACCCACCCCTCCCCCCACTTAATTAAATACACAGGCGCTCGAAAAGAGGAGCAACGCACGAAAGGGGTCAGGCTTAAGCGGACGCTGCGCATGACCCCGTCGACCGCACATAACGCTATTCTGTTATTCTTTATTCTAGAACATGTACCGATGATAAATGGCGTAGCATTTAGACTGTGAGAAGAATTGGACGTTTCTTTCGTTCCGTTTTGAGCGGGGATACACTAACTTAGACTACCTAATTAATCTTCTTTTTTACAGAAACTTGACGTTGAAATGTGTGATATGAAGCAGAATTTTAGTTATTTCGAAAATAATGTAATTATTGAACACAAATGAAGAGTAAATGAAAGGATAGGTACCTAATTTTAAATTAGAAATTTAAATCCTATTACTTGGTTTCTTGCGCTCACACTGTTATTTTAGTTTATAATAAACACTGTGTAGTTCACACTGATTAAAACAGTATAAACCACTGTCACACCCACACCATGTAGGTACGAGTGTTTAATTATACTCCCAATTAATAGTTAATTGAACATTAAATAGTTTAAATTAAATATTCACTACTTAATCGATTGTCGTAATATTAGTTCGTAACTTGCTTAAAATTTAGTAAAATTGTTAACATACTCTATATATAAATTGTAACCGTGGACGAATAAAAGCAAATGACTAAAAAACAAACTAATAAATATTTAAATTATTATTTGATTATTATTAAGTGAAAAGTTTTAAATAAAAATAGTTATTATAATACAAAATATCTAATTAAAACAATATAATATCGTATCGTATCATACAATATAATATCGTACAATTGTACGATTTTACTACATATTGATATGAATTGAAAAATAATTTTAAAACTTTTTGTCCGTATTTGTAAGAAACGGAACAATGGGATGAATCCCAACATCTGTCAAAATGATATTGCGACAAATAGTCCGTAACCTCCCTAAGAAATGACAAATGCTTCTCAACGACAGTCATTTGTCATATTTTTGTGTTAACGCTGTTAAATGTTAATTCTTTCAAAATAATTAATCTTCCCTTTAAAATTTGGTAGTACGCTCTTTTGGTCTTATATGAATTTCTTTCGCGATTGTACCTACGCATTTTGAATTTTGATACTACGCATTAGAAAATGGAATACGATGAAATATTGTTACTGTCAAACGGAGAATGAAATTGTATTTTCAAACCACAACTGTCTTCTTTTTTTTATTCAACCAGCAACAACAATGCGTCATAAAATTTTATTCTACTTTAACAACAAAGGCGACTTCAAAACCTGTCAAAGTCAGACTACATTATTATATTGATACAATAATTCATTCTACGCGTATGACCATTATGACATCATTGCATCTAAGAACTGGCAAGATCGATTATATCAAACATTTGACATTCGCAACCCGATATCGTCGATATTAACTACCAAGCAAAAAGCTTAAGTGAAAAGTTCCCGCGTCTTAACCGCTACAAAAAGCTGGAAAGCTTTTAATCGATCATTGACAGAAAAAAACTTACGTCTCACGGCGGATGCACGTCCTCGTGAAAAAAGAAACTAAAATGAAAAAGGCGCACAAAACTGACGAACACTGACATTACACCCGTGCGTTCAAAAACCGATCCGAACAAAAAAATATACCAAAGAGCGAGACGCTAGCACACCACCCCGCATGCAAGAAGACTGATCTAATTTCCAAACGTACGAACGGCTGTGAAAGTGACGTAATACCGACGCCATGTTGCCTCCCGCGCCTTTCCTCACCCCCTCACGCGCCCACCGACCGCGCCTAGCTTCCGTACTGTAAAAATGCAGTATTTAATCAATTTTCAGAGGCTAAGTGGCGAACGGAATGTTTTCGAGCTTTTTTATGGCTTTATAGCGCTGTATCACGACATAACACACCTAAACTATTCCACCAATGGATGGACTGCGTTCTTTTGCGTAGTTGTGCAAGTAAATACATTTTCTTAGCAGTCGCCTTCAGTCGTAAGCAAGGAGTGTTAGATAAAAGCTTTTATTGAAGCGCAATAAAAGAAACTTACGGACGTTTCTGTATTGATTAAAGAACAATTGTACTTACATGTGCGAAACCTTGGACAGATAGGCAGTTTTTGTATGTCGTTCAGTAGTAGGTTCTTACTCAAGAAAAGTCGTAAATCCTTTAAGAAAAGTCAAGGAAAAGTACCTGCGCCGACATTAGCAACCTCACAAAGGTATTTTTTTATCCTGCACGTTGCACATGTTGTCAATTTTTTTTTTCGGAAAAAGTTAATAATAAAATTACTTTTGATCCTACGAATATTTACTCGGATAAAGAAATATTTCACATTCATATTATTCAAGAAAATTTTCACCGTAACTTCTTTTGTCGAGGGTTCGAAAAACTATATGGAAGTGTTGATTACTTGTTTAAACGGAACAAGCCCTTTTTTTCGTCCACTGCTAGAGCCAGCGCCCCTCATGCACATTGTCTCGCGCATGAGGGACTTATGGCCTAAACCGCTGGCCAAACAGGTTACGAGTCCATCCTTTCAGAGGTGGTACAGTTCCTCGGGGCTTGTGGTAGCGGCTTTGTTATCCCTTTCGTCTCCTTTTACGTGACCCACGGGAAGAAATGGGGTGAAAGCCGGCCGACAGCACATGGTCAATACTCACTTATGTGTTATGGGAAAATTCACAGATGAAAAGAGATATATGGGAATTTTCCTGAAACTAAGAATTTAATTTTTTCTATGATCATTATTATAAAATGCTCTCTCTATAGAATGTTCTTTCAGCATTTTTAGGTACTAAAAAAACTCAACCGCCTTTTGACCGAATTGCATTGCATTCATTACTTCACATTTAGTTTGTTACACGATTTAAAAAAAAAAACATAATATAAAGGAAAATTATTTCAAAGATTTTGTATTTTAAAGTTTCAGTTACGAGAGTGATAGGTTAAATTAACTGACTTAAAATATTTTCCCGATCAATTTCCTCATTGGCAAAATTCGTCGTAATTTATTTGATAATTTTCCCTCTGTTGAGAAAATTCCCCGCAACTGATTTCTAAACTAATTATCAATTGGATTCAGCTCGATTTGGCGCAAAGGTACGGGGAATCCATTATCTAAAAAAAATTTCATCGTCGTCTTACTGACTCTAATACGTGTTCTTAATATCTCGCAACACATATGAAAAGCGTAAACAAGTTACAATCATTATTATTTTCGTATCATAATATATTGTAGAATCCATAGAATGTTATAGAATAATCGATATGGGCATAGACCAGCATACGTTCTTATCCAGGAAACCTGGATTGACTCTAACGTGTCTGCTCTACAGTGCTTGTATCTATACTAATATAATAAAGAGATAAAATTGTGTATTTGTGGGTATGTTGGGGGTAATCTCTGGAACTACTGAACCGATTTCAAAAATTCTTTCACAAATAGGAAGCTACATTATCCGTGTCTATTATAGGCTATATTTTATATTGAAATTTTGAAAAAAAAACTTATAAACCGAAGCGAAGCGAGGGCGGATCGCTAGTAACATATCTAGTATGTATTCTCAAATGCATCAATTATTGGTATGTTCAACCGTTGCTGATAGCGATAGTTACATGTGCAACTAACTTAAATTGACTGTTTAACTTCATAATGATGTCGCTTAACTCAATGTTAGATGCAATAGATTCTTTAGCATTGAATATATTTATTTGCAGCTATTGCCTCATATAGTTCAGACAGTGGGAAAACCATTGCTTTCCGCCGCCTAGAGGTTTGAATTGTTCTCGCTACAGTGATATATTTATTTGTTGCACCAGCTAATCTTTGAGTTAAACAGAGACATTGAGAGGTACGAGAACAAGTATAATAATAGAACTTAAACGACAAACAGTATACATAATTTTGCATATAAATAAATATACATGATGAATAATATTACTTTCAAGGAATTATATTAACAATCACAGTTACTGCTATCATAGAAAGAAAATTATTTGTAATATCATCCGAAAGTTTTATTTCGGATTTGATTTCGGAGAATAAGATAAAGATAAGAATTTATTTAAACATTACATAAGATACAGTTTTACAATATGATATCAATACATTGCCGTACAATATATACAATATCACACAATACATATAATATCATACAATACACATACATATTATATATCGTATGTGCATTCGCGGTTAGTCTTGCATGCAATAGGTCCAGGGTATGTGGAACGGATCCGGTCAGGAAGGAACATGTGGATCAAGTGGACTGCGGGCCTTTAATGAGGATGTATCGTGAACTTGAGGTCAGTCTACTATACGTAGAATACATACTCGTAATAAGCATTACCCAGTGCAAGAGCGGGCATAATAATTTACTTATTACTTCTTAAATTTGTAATAAAACTAATTGAAATGTCAAATTGAATTCATTAGTCATTTCAATGCTGTCAAGTTAAACGTGATATTTCATTAGTTTAATTACAATTACAATTCAGCCTATAACGTTCCACATGTCATAAATAGTAAATTATTTCATTTTAGGTCATAAACCACGACGCGAGCCCAGCGCGAATTGATACACCAGATTTTTTAAATTTTAAATACGTTGTTCTTTTGCCATTGAGCTAGTGATCATTTTACCAAAAAACACAGTTTAGGACGCCCTCTGATCAGATGGATTGAACACTTAAAGAAATTTGCCGTTAGTGGCTGCATGAGAAAAATAGAATATCGTATGTGGTTGACGTAAATTGTATATTGTTGTATGTCTCAATCGTCGTTCATCTGCCACTTTCATTCTAAATTTGACAAAATTTCATATAGTTAAACCAACAGACGAAACAACAATGAGAAACTGTAACCGCTGTAGATCTAATTTTGCTCTTCCGAGAAAGATCAGAAAAACTTTTTAACTACCCTCCGAGCGGTGGCCTCGTAAAACTGAGTTTTGGATTTCTACCAAGTTGTATATTATGGACAGTTAACAATAGATTCACTCTTTATTGTTAGTTCTCTGTAATTGAAAATTCAAAATGCCTAATTTAATTTTCAGTGCGTGTTGAAAATGATTTCAGTAAGTGTCCCAAAAAAGTTTCTCTCACACATTTTCTAAAATTGGCCACTAAACCAGTAACTTTTTTCAGATTTTCTTTAATAAATCCATTTATGTAATGGTAACTGATTGATTTTTTGTTTTTTTTTTATCTAAGAGCTCTGTATTATTTAATAACAATAATAATATAATAGTTAACATACTGAAGGATGGCACCGGAGACGTTTGTAGAACGTGCGGCAATCCCGACGAATCACTCAGACATGTCATTTTCGGTTGTTTGGCTCTTTCCAACACTGAGTACTTGCACAGACAAAACCAAACGGCCAGAATTCTCCACCAATACGGTCTCTTAGAACACAGATTGTCTTACTATAGATACACACCGGAGCCGCTGCTCGAGAACGACCGCGCAAAGCTCTACTGGGACCGGTTCATCATCACAGACAGGACTATTCTAGCGAATAAGCCTGACATCGCGTTGATGGACCGGGCGCAGTCTACGGTGTTTCTAGTGGACATTACCATCTCGCATGACGGAGACCTCGTGAAAACCGAAACCGAGAAGAGAAGGAAGTATCTCGACCTGGCGCCCGAGGTCATAGACATGTGGAACATGACGTCCACTGAAATCATCTCAGTCGTTTTATCCGTAAACGGTTTAATCCCGACCAGCCTCGAGACCAACCTGAGGCGGTTGGGTTTCCGTGGCGACACGCTTCCGGCGATATATACTGAACCTTATATAAATTACATACAAACATACTCGTACATATAAAAATATATATTTCTTAGGAATAATTCGTGTTGGTATATACTTATGTGTAAATAAATATACCTGATAAACGGTGTCTGTTCCAATAGGGTATTCTTTAAGTCGTCTTTTGAAAATACCTCGGGGATATGCTTTTTTAAATATTGACAGGCTTATTAAATATTTCTTAAGAGTCGAGTATAGTGAAATCAACGAGACATGAGCTTTGTGTTTGTGTGAGTGCACACCGATAGGGTACAGTGCGAACCATTTCGACAATCGGATTGAACAATTCGGCACCCACTCACACAGATGCAAAGCTCATGTCTCGTTGCGACAATCAAAAAAAAATCTCGGTGTGCTGAACAGAGCGAAGCGGTACTTCAAACCTGGGCAACTCCTTATGCTTTACAAAGCTCAGGTGAGGCCCCATATGGAGTACTGCTCTCATCTCTGGGCCGGCGCACCGAAATACCAATTGGACCCATTTAACTCCATCCAACGACGTGCTGTTCGTATTGTCGACGATCCCACTCTCACGGGCGGTTTAGAATCCCTCAGCATTCGGAGAGACGTTGCGTCTCTCTGTGTGTTCTACCGCCTGTACAATGGGGAATGCTCTGAAGAATTGTTTAATATAATTCCCACCTCGGGTTTCTACAACCGCACCTCCCGTCACAGAAGTGCGGTCCATCCGCATTTCCTCGATACGGAGGTGTCGCGCACTGTTCGGTCCAAAAATTATTTTATACCGCGAACCCGTAGGTTGTGGAACGAACTGCCTCAAGAGGTCTTTCCATTGAGCTACGATATGGGGTTCTTCAAGAGAGCTGTGAATAGGATTTTGCAAGGTCGGCGGCGCACCCGCATACCCCCTGGTGTTCCAGGTGCCCATGGGCGGCGGTAACACTTATCACCACGTGGGACCGCTTGCTCGTCCGCCCTCTAATCTATAAAAAAAAAAAAAAAAATCGGATTGAACCCACTCACACAGATGCAAAACTGATGCTTGTTGATTTCGCTGTTGCCCTATTTGCTTCTGTTAACGACTTCATTTATCCAAAGTTCTTCACACGTTGTTTTTTCTACGTAGATATTAAAAGAAAATATCTCTCTGTATTTCTTATTCTAGATTTATTTAAAATACACGTCAAAAGATATATAAATTTGCAATTAAAATATTTAAATTAGTCATATTTCATCAGTCATAAGAATGATTGACAGTTTTAAAGTATGGTCAAACTATCAGCGACAAGCATACACATAATATCCCTATCTATGTATAATATCGCACCGCTGGGCACAGTCGATAGATATCACGAGTACCGACATCATTAATTATCTATTTGAAGTATTGTTCCGAAACTACTTGGCAGATTTTGTACATAGATAGATTTTATTGTAGGTACACCGAAACGTATATAAGAGAAACACAAAAATACAAGTAGCGAAGTCTATAGACGAATAGAGGTACGAAATACATACAATAATATACATTCGTACATAATGTCCGCATAGATACACAAGGAACTTGGGTAAAAAACTTTGAGTAAAAGATAGCATACGTATGATACGTAAAAGCTTAGATGATTTGACGTAAGGTCACCTGTGGGTGACCTTAAAAACTGAATGCGAATTAAACCAATTCATCAATCAGCAAACTGTGTTTCTTTACCTGTTTTAAGAAAGAGATGTTGGGTAGTGACATATGTAGGTATTCGTTTTGAATTTCGATTTATCAGTGTGCAAGTTCTCGTACCTTAGATCTCTTTTACGACGGCCATGGGAAGAGAGAAGAACTTTTAGAGGTCGTGTAGAAAAGAGTGGATTCAATCATTCTTCATTCTCAAGACAATGTACACGAGGAGGCCTGTATCCAGCAGTGGACGGTAAAATGGTCTGGTTGCCGTTTTTAACTTTGTTGTTTCGACAATACCATTGGATTTATAAAGTAAATTTCGATTTAAACTAAATTTCGTGATTGTACATATGATTTCAATAAATATTTAGGTATTTAGGTGCTCGCTCGCACTTGCACCATACACTAAATTACACGTAAAAAGCAGATGTGGTTTTCATTTTTAACTCCCCTCATTCCGCCGCATCTTAGACATATATCATTTGAAACGGCGATGATGCCTATTAAAAGCCGTAAGTTCTATTGCGTGATTCATACAGAGTGTTCTGTAAATTGCAATTAAACATTTTATATAACTTTTTTTGCGCAGATGTTTAACCGTAGACAACGCAAGTGCGTCAAATTGTACGGAAACCACACGTGTCACGTCACTAGTAAATTTAAGTTATGGGATACCACTGACTGATGAAAAGAAACTTCTCCCTTGACACGGTTCACCACCTTTAACGAATTTTTACAATTGATTATAGCGCAATTGTGGATAGTGGATAGTAAGTGGATAGTAGACATACGAGTAAATTAATCGCCAATTATTTATTTTCAATGTAATAAAATAATCGTGAAATACGTGTTTATTTTTAGTTTTATGTAATAGTTTTAGTGTATTTACAGATGCGTGTATGTATTATATGTATAGATATAAATATATAGCACCCCTATTCTCTTCTTCCACGATAAAGATCATGAAATAAAATCTATCTATCTGCTCCAATTTCGATTGAACTCTTTAATAGTAATAATTCAAACTATTCGCGTCAAAGACAGTAGTATAACCAACAAAGTGCCGCAAAAACTTCAAACGACATTCTATAAATGGATGAAAAAGGAAAACAACTTGTGGTGTAGGTACACCGAGCGCAACGGAAAAAATAGACGGCAACACCAATTGGAATTTTAATATTTTCCGTATGATTTAGAAAAAAGGTGGAAAATATATTTAAAATTCATAATCCAACAATATAATAAGTTTGGTTCAGTAGCTCATTGCGGTTCTTTACAGCGTTATAAACTTTTGATATTTCCCAAAAAAAAAAACATTTAAACTGTTTGAAATTGGCGCGAGCGTCTTTGCATACCCGCATACATTGATTATTTCGAAGCAACATTTTTTTGTCCCCGCCATATTGAAGGCGGTTTGATATTTTAGTAGTAACACGCGCTCGGCGGCGAGCAGAGTTAAATTGAGTTAAGTTCACATCGCGGCCTCGGGCAGTTGATTTTGGGATTCGCGCCTATTAACTGGACTTGCACGCGGATCTCCTGGAGCCACGCGAGAGTGTTGGTTGGACTTGGTGATTGTGATTGTGCTTGTGGTATTTGGAGTGATATCTCGAGGTGATTTTGCTGCCGTGTGTGAGTTGCGGAGCTATAGTGGCCACCGGCTCACCACGGAACGAGACTTGGATTACTACACAAGTATCTATTGTGAATGTATGTATTTATTCAATCACACTAAGATAGGTCACGTCTAGTAGGGACTAGCCTAGGTACACTTTCCAGATTTGTGCGTGGGCAAAACCACCTGGGGTAAGTGAGACCTTTAAATTGTGTAAATTGTTGATTATTTGCTTACCCACCATTTTGGTGGATATATTGAGTAAGTTTATATTTGGGCCCGAGTGCACATTCCTCGGGCTGCTTTCGCGTAACGCGAGGCAGGTGCGCGCCTAGTGTACGCATCGTAAACATAAACTTTATAAATATATAATGGGCCTAATAAATAAATACATACACATTGGTGTAAATTGTACAACAAATAAAACATTTGTATAAATTACTCTTTAAGTATTTGCAGTATAATTATTTTGTTTCAAAATAAATAAAATAAAAGCTAAGCTCTAAACACCGTTTTCTAAAACTTACGCAAAACTTATCTCGCGGATGTAATTAATAAATAAAAAATAATGTCAAAGGAATAACTAAATAGTCTTGTAATTAATAAGAAAACAATTCATAACTCAATCAGAAATGTATCCGTATAATTTAATAATGTAATATTATAATTTAATGAATAAAAATTTAATTTAATGTAATTTATACTTTAATTTATAATTAAAAATATATATTTGAATTGCTGTGCCCTTGCAGGGTGTTGTATGCCATTAGATGTAAATTTAATGTTACCTGCAATAAATGAAGAAAGAATAAATAAATAAACTCGCTACTGTCTGGCGCTGCCATCGATCTTTGTTATTATTATATAATTTTTTTATCGAGGATATTACCGATTTTGAAAAATATATATATACGATTAGATAATAGTCGAATATAATAATATATGTGTAGTACTAGGTAATCTCTTACTACATTTTTTCTACCATTAGAGTTCACAACGTGATTAAGTATAATTTACAATTACTACACTCGGTGTACCAAGACATAAAACACAAAATTGTAACTCTTTTTTTCTCAACTCAAGGCATTAGAGCCGGGCCTCGAACAATCGAAATCCAAGATGGCGGATTTCCCAGGCTTTCTTCTGTCAAAATGATACTTATGGTATCGGTTAAGTGGTAAAATAAGTAGATAATTGAATAACACATATACGAGTATATCTATATGTCCCACTACAACACCTGGAATAACACCATAACCGTAAGCAGGATTTTCATCATCCATTGCTGGACATGGCCCTCTCAGGTACATTGAGTCTTGTGCACGGGGAATGTATTACCTTAAATGTATTACCTTTTGCGACACCCACGGGAAGAGAAGGTGTGATGCTATTCTAGTTTGGCTGACACCACACGGCACAACTAATGTTAATGGCTCATTTACCCAAGGAGAGTTTTTGGAACGCAAGTTTCTCGAACATCGTTCAAAAGCTATAGTATGCACAACTGTAATCACTGGATCACTGGAATCCCTGTTATCATAGAGTAATCATTGTATGCTCACCCTAACCGTTCGAAAAACTCTTCTTGTGTAAAGGAACCTTAAATTTAAAACCAGTCATTGACTACTTAGAGATCCTTGACGTCTAGCCTGCGGTTAACAAAAAATAAAGCGTCTTCCATTGACGATCGCAGATATTGCGCACAGACGTCTAAATATTTACTGTTACTTGTGTCAGTATGATACACCACCTTTACCTATAAATTATTTACATAAGTTTCCGAAAAGAAAGTAACAGTAACAAATACAATACAATCACAGGTAACGTAAGTCTCAACTAGTTGAAACTAGCACAAATAACAATGAACTGGATAGAAAGGGCGGGAGGTTTTCCAGAGTTACAATACTGTTTACACTTGAGGCGCAATAGTTCAGTATCGTTACAGCCATGATGTATAAATCGTTATACCATGAAAATCTCTTTATTAAATTTATACTGAGTTAATTAATTATAGACTGGGTAAATTAAATTTATACTAGGTTAATTAAATATATACTGGGTTAATTAAATTTATATCGGGTTAATTAAATATATACTAGGTTTATTAAAAAAAATCTCTTAACACTATTTTTCTATCATAAAATCTAACAACTTTTGTGCTATTACATTTCTGATTTCGATAACTTCCATTAAAAAAAAATTAGAGGGAGAATGCACGCTGCAATCCAACAGCCCCTGGGCGCACTCTACTGGTCTCGTTACCTTTCTCCCACAGAAAACCACCTTGAAATGTACTGCATTTCCTACTTTATCGCATTTTCCCAATGTACGTAGTTCCCCACGTGTTTCGGTAGTGAGTGAGATATACCCGAGCGCATTCCCATCCCACCCTATCCTATCCCTCCCCATTTTCCCAAACCTTAATCTACGTTTGTCATTTTGGACTGATGTTGGCATGTATCGCGGATGTCTATGGACAACAGTATCCACTTACAATCAGGTGGACTCTATGCTCGTCTGCTGTCTTATTCTATAAAAAAAAGGATTGCTAAGAATAGGAAAAAATGGAAAAACTTGGTCGCCGGTGGTGGTTCAATGAGAACTGAAGATCGTGACGAGCCTTAGGAGAGGCAGTAGAAGACTTAGGCCGATGGTATGTTATGGTATGGTATTCATTCCTGTGGCGAATCTGTAGGTTCGATAGCAGATAAGCATTTCCTTTACTTCTTTTCCTTTTTTAAATAAAAAAAATAAGAGTCAGGAATTTTTGGCAACGAATTTTTGCGAGTATCAGGCATTTATCTGCAAATTGAATATACCCCTATTTCGCTACCCGCCAGTGTACTGAAACTCACAAAAGGTAGAACTTCCTATTATTGGCCCGCGTCAGGATATTCCATTCCTTTGTGAATACACTCCAGTCCCTTTGTAGATGGTAAGGTAAGGTAAGATGCGCAAAATCGAATTGTGACCTCTGAGATGTTTAATATTTATAATGCAAAAGTTATAAGTGAATTATGGTCTATTCTAGTTTTTGTGCCACACCACTGTCTAGTAACCTTTTGTAAATAAAATCATCTTATATATAGGTAGGTCTTTTGGACGTTTGTTAGTTTGAACTGCGGATACAACTATGCTGCGGATGTACATGGGCGACAGTATCCACAACTTACCACCGAGTAGACTGTATACTCCTCCGCCGCTTACTTCCTATAAAAAAAATCAAAGCAAAAAAAATACTCTTTTCTCAAAAAGCAAAGCAAAAAAATTTGAGGGGGAGAGTGCACGCTGCAATCCAACAGCCGCTGGGCGTACTCGACTGGCCACGTTACCCCTCTCTCACAGAAGACTACCTTGAAATGTACTGCATTTCCCACTTTATCTTATTTCCCTAATATACGTACGTGTTTCGGTAATGAGTGAGATGTGCCAGAGCCCATTCCCATCCTATCCCTCCCCATTTCCCCAACCCTTTCTCCAAATCCATTCCTATATCCAAAGGTAGGCAGCGCATCCGGGGGCGTGCCAACGTTTGTCATTTTGGACTAATGTTGCCATGTATTACGGATGTCTATGGGCTACAGTATCCACTTACCATCAGGTGGACTGTATGCTCGTCTGCCACCTTCGTCCATAAAAAAAAATACTCTTTTTTTCTTTACATTACAAATACGTAATTTCCCCGTAAAGTGCTCAGTGTTACTTATAAAAGTTACAACGTGCAAAATTACCTTGTGCGCTAAAATAATAATCGTTACACAACTAGCTCCTATTTCCAACTGACGCGTAACAGCCAGACAAATGAAAAACTTATAAAGTAGGTCAGAACAACAAATGAGGCTGTCCCATCTGTGCTTCTGATACTAATAACGCCTTAGTATTGAATACAAGTGCGTTATATCGGTGTGGTGTCCGGCTTTAGAATTAGCACAACCTCATTCTTTTCTGTATCTCGTGAAGCGCTGAGGAACTAGAGACTATTTCTAGAAGAGTAGTTGAGGACTACTGCCAGTTTGGCGGTCTAAGGCCATACATCCCTCATGCACAGAACAAGGTGCATGAGGAGGTCCCGTGTCCAACAGTGGACTATAAAAGGGCTGATTACTGTTAGCGCATCTTCAACGTCACTATTGACTAATATGTCCATTCACTACAACTGCTATATTTTTCCATAACTAAAAAAATATATTAAATAACTATTTCAGCCAGAAAAATGTACTTTAAATTCACGATTTAAAGATTATATGCCTTACTGTACTACAGTTAGGGTATAAACTGGATAGTTTAGCGTATAAATCGTTATGTGGTCAGACGCGTCAGTCTAGTAAGACGGCGGGAGTGCATGTGACAGCTGACGGCAGCCATATTGGAATTGTTATGAAGGCAATGGCCGGTTCGTAATACGCGAATGTTTGATACTTGTTTCACGATTGTACATATGAATAAATAATGTACATTAGCAATGCCCGCGACTTCGTTTTCATAGACTTAGATATAATAATTCTCGTGATAACTTAAAAGTTTACATTTTTATAAAAGATGTGGATAATTGTGTGGGTACTTTAACTGTAGCCTGGCACATGAGCTACAATTATTATAGACAGAAACTCTCCTTGTATAAATAAGTCATTACATCGAGTTATTCCTTGGTATTGCAAATGTTAACCCGGCATATAAATTATAACTTTTCCAAGTTTCACTACAATCCGTCTAATAGTTTTTGCGTGACGGGCGTTCAGACAGACAGATAAACATTTCTTTACGTCTTTTTTTTCAAAAAATATAAAACGTACCGGCACGGCTTTGTTGCGATTTCATTATATATATTTTTTATATGTAGGTATAGGTTCTTATCTGTAGTGAACATAAATAATATTTACTTACAGTCGTCACGATGTGACTTATAAAATGTACCTTAACACCTGCGTAATAAGTAATAGTTTCCTTTGTTTAAGAATAAATAGACTATATCACAGTAACTTTTAATCTATATCAGAACACAAAAGTACGACAAAACTTTTAGAACTAAAAAATAAAACACGTACAAGTTCGCCCCTGCCTATCGTTTCAAAAGTGTGGCAAAGTAAAGTTCAGCTTTGCCCTTGAGGCGTCATCTCTATCTTTGATCTACTGGGAAAGTTTATGTATAAAGGCCACGTGCGCATTATCTCGCAGCAAAGACACAATTTTTGACGACAAATGACAATTGCATTGCCATTTAAACAACCACACCTGACCGTGTGTGTAGTAAGTGGCTACTAAGGGATACCACGAGCCCTGACGAACTACACCACTTCTGAAAGAGCGGACTTGCCAACCTACTTAGCCAGTGTGGGGTTTTAAGGCAATGCATTCCTCGTGCCCAAGACAATGTCTAATAGTGGACGAAGAAAGGGCTGGTGACGAAGGAACGAACTGCCTCAAGAGGTCTTCCCATTAAATTACGACATGGGGTTCTTCAAAAGAGCTGTGAATAGGATTTTGCAAGGTCGGCGGCGCGCCCGCATACCCCCTGGTGTTACAGGTGTCCATGGGCGGCGGTAACACTTACCATCACGTGAGACCGCTTGCTCGTCCGCCCTCTTCTCTATAAAAAAAAAAAAAAAAAAAAGAAAATGGAGCAGTGATTAGTAAATGAGATCTCCTCGTGGCGAGAAATGATTGTATCATTAGAATCATTAGTCTGATATTGATATCTATTAACCTTTCCTGTTTTTCCCATCCAACGAACCGAATGTTTGTTTTTTTGTTGCGCAACAAATAATAAACAAATGCTTTTGTAAACAATAGCCAATTAGTCTAGCCGGTAGTGATAACAAAGTTACCTCAGTAACTGACACGGCCTTATTAAACAGTGAGGTGATAATTGTTTACATATTCACAATTGAAATTAATCGAGATTGCAATTTTACCTTAAATTTGAAGCTAAACGTTGAAATATTTCTGATTGTATTTGTTTTTAGAAAATAGCGGATTATGGGTTTACCTTAACTGTAGTCAAAAAATCTATTGGCTATCTGCCCTAGTTAACCTTAAAAAGCATCCAATAACTGCACCAATGTCAAACAGCCCTTACTCACACCCCAATAAGGGGTGATCATTTATCACAATCAGGGGGACAGTCCGAAGCCCCTGCGAAACCTAATCGAGCCGCAATCATGGAGCAGACATAGTATAATTGACATTATATTGTTTGGTCGGTTGTCCCAATCTATTAGATCGCCTTAGTGGTTTTTATAATATCTGCGACAGATGTCGGCAGCTTTTGAGCTGATGTTTTAGGCTGGATTGACTATAATTATAACCTAGATAAAATTCGATTGACTACGCTGGCTTGGAAATGTAGGAGTTGAAGCCTAGGGGAGTCACTGGACGGTCGTAAATAAAAAAACAGATAGATAGATAAATTTTTTATTGCCAAAATGTGTGTACAAAGGCAAACTTAATGCTATATAGCATTTTCTTCCAGCTAACTTTTGGTGGTTGAGAGCAGGCTAAGGGTAGTGGCGCTAAATATAATAGCGTTTTGATACTATTATACTAAGTACATATATACAACATAAATATAAATTTACATACACATGCATGCATATATACATTTATACATACATAATAAAAAATAAACAACAATATATACATACATATAATAATTTATACATTACATCCAGAGACACACACAGAGACAAACAAGAATCCAGACCCGAATAAACATTTTTCTTTAAACAAAAGAATTTTACGACCGGGAATCGAATCCGGGACGCAGCAGGCAGAGTCACGACCACCAACGCCAATCGGTCGGTTAACCCGCCTTCTTATTGAATAAGGTTTTGAACCTAAATAACCTGCAAAGTGAATTTTCCAACTCACTGCCAACGCAGCATTTGAAACCCTTGAAAAACCTTTAGCTCGCTAGAATTTGAAGTACGGGCCATAATACCGAAGGGTAAATCCGAAGTTACAATCCCTTCGATTACTTATTTTACAGAACCTTCCATCTTCCAGACCTCTATTGTTCTCGAGAACCTAAACAATGTACTTTGAGATAAAGTAACTACTAACAGATATGACTTCAACTTTTTCAAGTTTCCTCTTGTTGTCATGTCCAAGTTTAAACAAGATTTCCACGGGCTTTTCTGCAGCGAACAAATTCCAATTTACTGCTTTGTTCTCTTTTTCCTCAGTGTCTCTAGAAAAGTTTTTACTCTGTGGGGTCAAGTGAATGCGGTTATAATAACGAACATAACACAAATGTACAATATTTTTTTTTTTTATATATATATGGCAATAGTGCAATTAGCACATTCTGCCAATGTCAAGTTTTCTTCGTAATAAACAATTTCAAAGGCTAAAACGTATCCTGTGAATGTCCAATCCCTTCACTTCACTTCTCGAGTTCCGCCAAAAAGTCCCCACAATATAATTTGTGAGGTCGTACTGTCACGCGGTACTTTTTTATAGAAAGAAGGCCAGCAGACAGACGGAGCAGACCTGGTGGTAAGTGAATACTGTTGCCCATGCACAACCGAGATACATGCCAACATCGGTCAAGAATAACAAACGTTATCGCGCCCCCAGATCCGCTCTCTTTGGAGATTTAGGAATGGATTCGGAGAAAGATTGAGAAAATGCGGAGGGATAGGATGTGAGAATGGACTCTGGCATATCTCACTCATTACCAAAACGTACGTACATTGGGGAAATAGGATAAAGTGGGAAATACATTTCAATGGACAGAATGGGACGGAAATGGGCTTTGGAATATCTCACTCACTATCGAAACACGTGGGTACTTTACAGAAATAGGATTTACTATAGTATTCTGTGAGAGAAGGCCACAGTCGAGTGTGCTCTCCGTATTTCTCGAGTATCCCTCTCAATTTTCCCAATCCTCTCTGGAAATCCATTCCTAAATCTCCGGCGATAGGCAGCGCATCCAACGTTTGTCATTTTGGACTGACGTTGCCATGAATTGCGGATGTCCATGGACGACAGTATCTACTTACCATCAGGTGAACTATATGCTCGTCTACTGTCTTCTTCCTACATAAAATTCGATTCTAATTCGTACTTTAAATTAATCATTTTAATCAGTAGAAAGTTAATGGTTCGAACCGGGATTTGAATTCTCGACCCTCACGGTTTACAATCAAGAATAGATACCCCTAGACTATCACCGCTCTTATAAACTTCTCAAGTATTTGTTCGTGAACAATATGAATTTAATAAAAAAAACTAATTAAAAAGCCAGACAGTCGATTGTCGCGGTGGGTTGGTCTGGGTGCGGCCTAATGCGTTTAGGGCGCGTCCACATCTATCCGGATGTTAGCGTCGGAAGCACTCTGCTTTGTAGTTTTGTTATACAAAGTAGAAATGGCGGGAAAATGGCTCGGAATGAATCGAGGTTTTCTTTGAAAAGCTGTTTTCGTTATATGTTTGTTTGTATGAAAGGGTTGTTCTCTAAAACTATGTATGTATATGTACGAGTAACATAAGAGATAGCGAGCAGGTCACATTTGTAGCAGGATTAAACCGAATGATGTAGATTAGTCCTCGAATGGAGACCATGTACCGTACGGTGGCACTCCGTGAACGTGGACCAAAGACGATTAAAATAGCCGGTAGTAGATGAATGAGAAAAGCGAACAAAGCTGAGCACTGGAGAAACATAGGCTGATATTGTGGTAATTAGCACATGCAGCTTTGATACAAACAGCTGTTTGTTAGTGAGACAGGTATATTTTGTTTATGTATTTTAAATCGGGTCTAAATGAGTAAAATTCTTGAATTTTACCATTTTGTTTACCTTTCACTTCTTCAATTTCAATCAGGAAGATGGTCTTAAACTGTCGTTGACATAGTGATTAACAATTTAAACCTTGCGATTTATGATCGTGAAATATTATGAATTGTTTAATTCCTTTTATATTCTAAATCGGGTGTGAACGGGTATAATAAAGGTATTTGTTTACCTTTTATTCCTACTCGATGTTTCGGCACCGGGTTACACCAGCCGTGGCCACGAATTGACTGAATACGAATAAAAGGTAGACAAATACCTTTATTATACTCGTTCAGACCCGATTTAGAATATAAAATGTATACAAAACGCAAAAGTTTAAAAAGTTATGTTTAATTCCTCTTTGCCGATGCATATTTGCTGCCCCGGAATTCTTCGGATTGTACGTACACTGAATATCTTCCTTGACCTCAATAATTTAAGTTTAATATTTCCCGGAAATCCCTTTTCCTGCACAGCGTTAACTAAAAATAACCGGAGAATTCTATAATCCCATAAAGAAAAAATGTTGAAGAAATAATCTACGAGAATATTCTACTTAATAAAAAATTAATTAAGTTCATGTTAATACAATTTCCACTATGAACGTCGCTTAATAGCGCGGGGCTGAGGCGAGGCCGGAACTGGGTGCGTTCGATACACTGGCTCAACCCATATTTCTAGACATCAGATGAACTGAATTATACGTTAGATTTTGTGGAACATCTAATAGTAACTGAATTACAGTGAATGCAATCGTTTTATTTATAGAAGTGGCAGACGGCCGGAGGAGGCCCACGGGTTGGCAAGTGGTTACCGCCGCCCGTGAATACCTGTAACGCCAGGAGGGATGACAGATGCGCTGCCGACCTTGCGGAATCCTATACACAGCCCTTTTGAACAGCCCCATATCGTTTTTTTTTATAGAAACAAAGCGGCAGGCGAGCATACAGTCCACCTGAGTCCATAGACATCCGCTATACATGCCAACATCAGGAATGAATTGAAGGGGTTGTATACATGGAGAGGGATAGGATGGGATGGGAATGGGCGCTGGCATATCTCACTCACTACCGAAATATGTACGTACATTGGGGAAATACGATAAAGTAAGAAATACACTACATTTAAAGGTAGTCTTCTGTGGGAGAGGGGTAACGTGGCCAGTTGAGTGCGCTCAGCGGCTGTGGGAATACAGCGCGCACTCTCCCCCTACAAAAAACCTCAGCTGGCAGTTTGTCCCACAACTTTCGGGTTCGCGGCATAAAGTGCCTTGATGATCGCACTCTTGTCAATGACTCTTTTCGGTGATGGATGATAAAAAACCGAAGTACCCACGTAGCACGTTAATTATTGAGCGAGAAAAAGTCAGAACCATTTTCAGCTGGAGCCCTGATGACATGCGTACGGAAATATACATATTTTTACAAAATATTTTATGTATTTCCGGAGTGTCCCAAATTCAAAGCGATTTGTAATCATTCGAACACCCTATTGGTCCTTATTTTACGAGGCACCAAGGGACACCAAACAAAGCCACGAACGTTAACGAACACCTAAATATTGCCACCATAAATAACGTTGTACAACGTAGGCGCGGCGTGGGATGGGCCGACCTCGGGGTCCTAGATTCGGTGCCCGACTCATTAATTTCACTCTTGTCCACTGTGTTACAGGCCGTGACTTTTGTCAAATCATCCAATGTTAATATTTTAATGTGATTAATTTGGTTTGACATTGTTTCAAAAGTATGCAGGGTTGGTTTTATGCAGATTTCCTGTATCTTATTAATAATATATTTAAAATTCTGTGGTTAATAATTTGGCTCGAACGATCATGAAAACTTCATAGATATTTACGAGTATGATGTAAATTCTTAATTTAACTTTTAACTCAAGGGGAAACGTTTCTTCTTGCTGTACAAAGGTTTCCGAATGATTACCTCATTACCTCTCCCCTAAACATTTGTTTATACTCAAACTAGGTGTTGGCTTCAGCTTCGACCGCGTGGAATTACTAAAAATGCGTCAAATTAAATAGCTCTTCAAAACATTCAAACAACCGCTTGCAAGAATGGTATGGGAAGACATTAGGCAAAGAACTAAGGTCACCTCATAGATCATATAATTAGTACGCTGTAGTGGCGCAATAGGCAGGTCATATTTGCTCCGGGACCTACAACCGATGGAGTAGACGAGTCCTCGAATGAAGGCCACGTGGACCGATGACATGCTGATGGTGACCGGATGAGAAGAACAGAGGATCGTGTGTGGTGGTGAGGCTTTAAGCCTATATCCAGAAATAGAGAAACGTTGGCTGATAATAATATTATATCAGTTCAGTAGTACGATTTAAAAATATGAAAAACGTATAATTTATGTTACGACAGATGTCTAAGTAAATACGCAATGAAGTTAACAAGACAAAAACTGAGCATTCAACACTCTGCGACAAATACTGTCATTTTTAAGAGAAAAAAAAAAACAATTAACTTGACTAAACGACACGAAAAACATCACGCCGCGACATCAATTAGCTGAACAATGGAAATAAATCAGGGGTTCGGGAGGGGGAGAGTAAAATAAACAACGTTAAATGTCACTAAATAGAATACATGACAATACCACTGTCTGTCTTTTATACGTCGGTTACATGGAATCCTAGGGCGTAGTCAAGATATCCAGGGCGGGTAAAGCAAACAAATTTTCTTAAAATTTAAGTTGAATTAGTGTAATGCAGAAAGACTGTTACTTATTCTTCCCTATGGCCGGTGGGGGGGGGGGGGGGTGAGCAAGAGCCCCGACCTGCCCCACCGTGGCTCCGACGATGCATGGATGGATCCAATAAGTCGAAAGGAGTGTGTATGGGTTGCTTTAAAGTGTCCATACAACACAGGCCTCCCTTAGCAAAGCATTAGGAGATTAATAATCAACGGTGATTCGACTCATAGTGAATTCGTGATTTCAAATCCTCAACCCGCACCACTAACTTTCAACTTCCATGTTCCAGAAATAAAAAAGACCTGGACGTGGGTATCTACCAATCCGCGATGGGCCCGCGTGGTTGATTATGGCATGAAATCCTTGAAATAGGTACAAATTCATTTTGATGACAATTGAGAAAATTGTCATTTTTTTTTTTATTTAAAATCAAACTGGAAACTTGTAGTTTTGGTGAACACAAAAAGATTGTTACTAAATAAAATCATTGTTTTTTTTTTTCTTTGTAATTTCCGCATATAATATTAATTATACTTTGTTTAAAGGTTACACCAAATAATGCATTTTTTTCTTATGACAAACCTCTAGGTAAAACATGTGTTTTTTTTTTTTCAATTATCTAATTGTAAGTTCCTTCTTAAAAGCCCTATAAACAGATTAAATAACTAAACACCGCTTTTAAAAGAGTGGACTTACCAACCCGCTTGGTTAGCGTAGCGTATTAAAGCCATACATCCGTCATGTACAAGATCATGTGCATGAGGAGGCCCATGTGCAGCAGTGGATACTGAAAGGGCTGGTTGCATTGCATCGCGATACAAATCGAATTCCATTATTTATTTTTCTCCAAATACCAAAATAATCAAGCAAATCCATGTCGAACCTTTAGTTAAAAACTGTAAAAGGTGTTAACCGCCCAACCCCTTGTAAAACAATTTAATTAATATTGGCCACCCCTAACGAATGTACACATAGGGGCGAGGTGGGAGGGTTATATAAATCATCCCTGACACCGTTCAGTTTGCACTTCGCCAACAACTCAGGATGTGAAGGTATGAACGTTGTATTAAGCTGGCCTAAGTAAAGATTTGGCTAAATTTAACCCATGAGGTGATAGGCAGACGGCCTGGTGGTAATTGATAAGTTACCATCACAGGAATACCAAAAGGCACCGGTCGGAAGAAATAATTGTTGAGCCACCATCCTTTATTCTCAACTTTGCCGTGTTATACCTAATACCCTCATGTTTAATACCACGATATACATATATTAAATAAGGAAACAGAACTAAGAAAATCTTATTTCCGTGTTTGATGCGTAGGTACGACTGTGGCGTGTATTGAATTATAATTATTATATTCTGTTGTCGATGTATGTTTTTTTTCTTCATATATGACAATAGTGCATTTAGCACATTCTACCAGTGTCAGTCAAGTTTTCTTCGTAATGAACAATTACAAAGTCTAAAACGTATCCTGTCAATGTCCAGTCCCGCCGAAGTAAGTTAGGAGTCGTTCAGTAAACCGATAGTAGGTTTACTGAGAACAGAAGAAGCACACGAAAAATGCAGACCCACGTTTTTATTTGATTGTCACAAACACCACGCACGAAAAACACTTTGAAATTTAATAAACTATCACTGTTAAACAAACCACGAAACGTCTAATACACATTTTTTACAATAATCAAACAATAATGTACACTGACGGACATAAACTTTTTTTTTTATAGACGAGTGGGCGGACGAGCAAGCGGTCCCACGTGATGGTAAGTGTTACCGCCGCGCATGGACACCTGCAACACCAGGGTGTATTCGGGCGCGCCGCCGACCTTGCAAAATCCTATTCACAGCTTTCTTGAAGAACCCCATGTCATAGCTTAATGGGAAGACCTCTTGAGGCAGTAAAGAGATAAATTAGCTGAAGTTAAGTTAGTAGGCGGTTATAAACTGCATCAAAGTACTGAAAGTCTCTCGAACTAAAAGTCCTACCTGATATGCAGCCTTTTTTACTGATTTAAATGAAATATTATATGCTGGTTTAAGACCTTTTAGAGAAATATAATTTAAAAAATAGAACTGTAGCACAAAAAAACTTGACTATAGCTTTATAATCAAATCCAAGCACATTCTCAGACTAACGCGTTCTTTTAATTAATGTTTTAAATCAAGTTTTAAGGGATGGAAATTTCTATAAAACCAAATTATACCGAAGTACTATATAAATTAAGAAAAAAGTGCTCGTCTAAATATAAAGAATATTTTGATGAGAGAAGTAAGGAAAAGGGCATTTGGTACAAAATAATCCAGTGTCAGCCTCCTCCAATACCATGGTTCGGTATGTCCAAGATGGGAAGACGAATGGTTGTCCTAGCGCATAGGTTAAGATCTGGGCACTTTCCATCAAAAAGTTTTAGCTTCCGAATGAAAATAGATGAATCACCAGATTGTGAAATTTGTGGAGCCGTAGAAGATACGTACCACTTGTTGATGGAATGTGCCCGAAACCAAAGGCAAAGGGCTTCATTGATGCAGCGCTGGAATTTGAGCCCCTATGATATGGGTGTGTTCACTCATATCCTAGCGGTTCCTGCATCTGAGGCTGCTATTCAGGTGTATGAGATGTTTAGATTTGGATCAGCTCCATCTTAGGTCTATCCTGGAGTGGGGCTGTCTTGAATTTGAGTCGTAAACCGGCCGCACGGCGGAGCCGCTTTTGGGCGGTGGCACTGGTGGATATGTCCAAGCCGTCGTTGTGTTTTTTAAGTGTTTAGTTCAGTAAGTGAAATTTTGTTTAGGTTACGATGGGACTGACATGCCAGTGTTGGCCAAAGTCCCAAATTAAGTATATAGAATTAAAAAAAAAAAAAAACAAGTTTTATCTAGATTTATGTGAGCCGTATACACAGTTTAAACAAACAACAAGTATAAAGATGTTTATGGTACATTATAAATTCAATTTACTATTAAAAATATTGACATGAAAATAATTTCAATTCTTCCGTTTGTGTCATGTTTCATTTGCCAAACTAGAAGTATTTATAATGAAATTTACTTTCTTTGAACATTCCAAGAAAATCATCAATTAAGTAAATACAATTCCGCTAACATCCACATTTAGGCTTAAACATCTGCACAAAAAGACGACACGGGACACGAGCCACCAACTTGCACCATTCATCATTCTCCAGCGACGACAGGGAGAAAAAGCAACTCCCAACATGATAGTCATTAGTGATAATTAAACTACAAACATACAAAAGTATCTTTACTAACGAGCTACACGATAAAAAACCTTATTCCTTTGCCACAAATATCAGTAACATTTTTAAAATAACCGAATTTATTTTCAGTACAACTAGACGGTGTATCCGAACGCACGGCCCGTTGACAGATCATTCGTCGCTCCCGATTGGCTGCAGCGGTGTTACCGCCAAAAAGAGCGTTTGAAAGACGAACGACAGTTGTCGAGTTTAAATTGCGCTACAATTTGCTAGGTGACATGTTTTAAAACAAACCGCTAAACGATGTGCTTTGTTTGTTTACATTTAATTTTATTTGATGACTGACAAAAATATAAACTAGTTAATGAGTCTGTCATAGACTGTTTAGGGACACTTAAGATAAATAATAAACATTGCTACTTCTTAAAAATGCTACCAAATATAATACATAATGCTAGTACAATGTAGTTAGTAACACGTAAATATATAAGTAAACTTTATTGCACACCACAGAATACAGTGAACGTAACACAAAGGTTTAAATAATTAGTTATAGAAAAAGTAGGTCTTATCGCAAAATAGATCTTCTCCAGGCTACCTTTGGGCGGGAGATAATTATGCGGACACAATTAAATAATAATAGAAACACTTGTACTCTAATACGCTGTTCGATGGGGAGAGCATGCTGTGTATCCTACAGCCGGCTACACGGGCTTGACTGGTCGAATTAACCTTATCCCACATAAAAAAAGACCACCATAAAGTGTACTAACATGTATCGGGAGTAAATTAAATATGCCAGAGTCTTTTACTCATCACTTTCTATTCCATCGAGTGGAGAGTATTTAATGAAATTAGGTAAATTTTCATCCCATTAAATTCCCTTTCCCTCACTCCACCTCAAACCCATCTCGCCCATTGTGGTAGAGTGTATTATAGGATAAAGAAAAGTCCCCATATCATTACACTCGTACTCTACGTTCCATCTTTGATCCTTCTATCAAATAAAAATGAGAAGATAAAGTATGGAGACAATCCATCCCATTATATTATTCTACTTCCCATCCTTCCCAATCTTCTTTCCTAATCGACACCAATATCTTCAAACTTGGGTAGCGCATCCAAAGTCCTGCCAACGTTTATCAATCTTAAGTGATGTTGGCATGTATCACGTATGTCCATGGACGACCACATGTACAGTCACCACCCGAGGAACTGTGTTCGCGGGGCTTTATATTCAAGCCACGTTTTCTAATGCTACTTCCTTTAGTATATGAACGATGGCATCTGATAGAAAAGTCACCGGGAGAAACAACGCATTAAAAAAAAGTCAAAAAGCGTTCGATTGCCGGCTCCACAAAAACCCCCAGTGCTAATAGTTTATCAAAAACAATAACAATCGGGTCTCTACCATATCGAAGCTGCAGCGGGCGCATGTTGGCCGGCTGTCCTGGAGACTCTCGAGCAAGTTTAGACATTTATATAATCATTTTCATTTCGTTTATTTTCCTACAATTATTTCGCACCCCGCATCCCGCAGGTCTTTCGTTCCGGGTCCTACCGGATCCACCTTTCCCGGGTATCTTATCCGGGGATACACCCATTAAGTCATTTTCACCCCGCACCGTGCCTACACCTCTAGTATGCCACCTTCTTTCTATAAAAAAATAGTTAAATATAAAATTCAATAAAATCAAAGCCAGATTTTTTTAAAAATACTTCTCTTTTAAAGGATTCAAATAACTTATCTAGTCCTGTCAAAACTTTTGGAGACTTAATTACAGCCTTGGGTCTTGTAGTCAAGGTTCCTTTATAAATCGCTTGCCTTGTATAGCTATGAAATATGATAGAAGATGGTCAAAGGAATTTTATTAATCCAGTATGTATAGATATATGCACACAATTATAGACGGCAAAATTAAAGATCCAACTAAAATATGAAAGGCTTATTCGTGATAAATTGGAACTAGTTCTTTGTTCTAAATTTGGCAAACAAAAACCTTAAGAAAGTCAGCAGCTGTCCGTGGTTCTACAGAAGGGTGGTCGCCCTACTCCCGTTGTCGTAGTTCGTTGTCTCGTCACGCGTGCGCTGGTAATTACTCGACGCTAAGCGATCTCGGCACGAACTGTGCGTTTGGGGTGTAGGGTGACCATACAATGAAAAATAATGGTAATGATGCTAGTATTGCAAA
Organism: Sesia apiformis; assembly: GCA_914767545.1. Taxonomy (NCBI): domain Eukaryota; kingdom Metazoa; phylum Arthropoda; class Insecta; order Lepidoptera; family Sesiidae; genus Sesia; species Sesia apiformis. Next base: position 1,934,342 of record OU611972.1, on the reverse strand, counting down.
AATGCAAAATAAGAATAATGCTGGGTATATAAAAATGGAAAAAATGCTGGTTCGCTTGGAACGTCACATTAAGATTATACTGCCTTAGAGTTCAATTAATAGACAAGAAATACGTCCGCCTACGTATTTGCCTTATTTCTTTATGTTTTTTTTTTCAGTGTCTCAAGATAGACTTTGTGTTATTTTTTCTACTTAACCAAAGATGTATTTTGTCAAATTTAATAACATCATTCCAATTACAAAATTCAAAAGGTACCTTGATAAAGATATCATAAAATTATATTAGCTTATTTTATTCAAACCAAAATAAATAATGATAATCTTTGTATACAATATTAATTTAGAATTCTATATTAACAGAATTATGTGGCAGTTCATGTCTCATGCTAAATGAATGAACAATTCTACGACAATAATGAACGATTGTGATCCTGTTATTAATGATGCGTCAAATAAACAATAATTTCTATTTGTAAATGAACCCTTGGAATTTAGAACCCCGTTAGATAGATGTCATAGTTACATACGGGTAAATTAATAATTCCATTAACATAAATTTAACATAAATAAACTAGTTTTTTTTTTACTTGTTTTCGGTCCCTGTATTTGATAATAGCTTTTTGTTTCACAAATATAAAAAATATAAAAAGAGCATAGAAAGTATTCAAAAAGAAGTAATTTAATATTATAAAAGGGCATAATTAATTTTAGGAGAGACTTATCTGTTACTAAAAACAGAATCCAATTACATATCTCCACAAAAGCACTACGGTATCTAAAAGGAATCACATCACAGTCTCAATTTTTTGTTACTATGATATTTCAAACGAATTAAATAGAAAACGGTCGCGAGCCCATGTGACCAATTATCCAGTTGCAAATCAGTGATGAGTGTTTGTCTCAGACACCCAGCAACCTGTTTGACACAGGCGTAACAATTTTTAAAATATGCTTTTCTGTTACTGTTTTCTTTGTATAAAGAATATTTGTGAAAAAAATAAGAAGAAGAATGTGTAAGTATGTAAGAAGAATATTATATAAAATATGTTTGAGTAAGCGATATCTTCTTTTTTTTGTAATAAAAACAAACTAAATTAAAAAAATTTGTTTGAAGTCTTTATTACACAAGAAAGTGTTTTTAATACCAAAGGTAAAAAGGGGTAACCATGGCAGGCGGTGACCACTTACCATCATGTAGGCCATCTGCTATAGAAACGAATAATAGATTTCTCGTTTAAATCTTTCAAAACATTGCCACCCTACACCGGCCGGTACTAATCAAGAAACCGACCAATTTGACGAATATTAATTCAACAAAGTTTCTGAGTTGTGATTGCGTGAAAGAACAGATACACACCTTGTCTTTGTTAACACCTTTGATAAAGGATTAACTGCTTTATTACCAAGTTAATAAAGCCGAAGTAACATGGCGGTTGTCAAAATGGCGAAAATTGTTAATTTTGTAGAAGCAATTACATTGCTATTGTTTGGTGGAAATTGGATTAAATTATTAATGGTTGAAGCTATGGATCGTCGAATGAATGATTTATTTGGAAGTTAAGACCGCTTCAAAATAAAGTTATTTTATTATAGGAAAGCGCTAACAATTTATATAAGAATCGATTATTACCTGGCCAAGAATCGATTCGACTATAATTTGACTTTCGAGACGGGTTTAGAATTTTTTATTTTCATATATGGGGCAATGGTGCAATTAGCATATTCTGCCAGTGTCAAGTTCTCTTCGTAATTATTATTGAAGTCAAAACAATTTAAAACACATCTTGTCAATGTCCGGCCACGTGTAGACAAGTCCTCGAATGGAGACCAAGTACCGTGAAGCGCGGTGTGGGGACACTGTTCTGACAAATGGACTAATAACTTAAATTAATTTGCCGGTAGTGGCGTCTTGGGATAGGTCTATATCCAGCAATGGAGAGACATGGTGTAATATTTTACACTGCACATTGCATAGGCATTCAACTATTTATTCTCGGGTGGACCTTTATTCTCGATCCCACAAAGCATATCGAAAACAACACTTATAAACCATTTTTTAAACCCTTTATGTTACAGAGCAAACAGAATTACTGTCAGTTACCAAAGTTCCCAACAAACATGCAAAAACCGAAAAAAAAACTAAATTGCGTTCATTCAACGTCGAGTGTGTTCTGACTGACATGGGAGTGAAAGAGACGGGTGCGTGGAGGTCAGTATGTGTGGGAGGGAGAGAGGTAGATCGTTATGGAGCATCGGGGTCATCACTCGTGAGACAGAGACGGGCACACTTGACCTGACTCGCAAGGCGGATTAGGGAACGCCGTTGGAAAATTGTTTTTGGTATTAAACTTTATCCAGGTGTATCTGTGGTATATTGATATAGGCCTCCAAAATTTAAAAAAATATACGTCTCCAAAAAAACTTATCTATATGGATTGATTTAAATTTAATTTTTGTTCCAACAATTTCAACAAACGCGCCTTTAAAGCTCACAATGATGCGTATTTTTGTAAAAAAAGGATATTTTTGTAGTGGGGAATATTTTTGCAGAATTTGTATGTACATATAGAAAGCAAGTTAAAAATGACCATAAAAGTAACAATAAATGATACCTGTTTCGTTGTGTACCTATATAATTGTTTTAATTCATATGTTTCTATTACAAAAGTTGTAAAAATGTGAAATTAGCCACATCTAAAATTGTTTTGAAGTGTTTTTATGGATTAACACTTGCCAAACTAAACTGTAAAATACGCTTAAATGTTGGAGACTTCTTTGTTTTTTTAAATTAATATTTACGTTAACCTATTTTGTTCTGACAACAATGTCTTCCTTAAATAAATAAATAAATTTGGGACAATATCTCAGATTATTAATTTTATCTTAATATCTTAATTTCTTAATATTTAATTTAAAATATCTCAATTAAAAAATAGGACAATATCTTAATTTAAAAAAAAAAAACAATCTTAAAAACCAACGGATTATTGTATTTTCACCACATTGTCAATTTGACATGTCTTTATCAATTTATGTATTGATTGTATATACGAAACAAGTTTAATTACTTATTAATATTTTTGTGTATACTCACCACGCATAATTAGATACCTACAAATTCCTACATTTCTTTCCGACTATACTTTTTAAAAGCTTAATGACCAGAAGTCGGCATTAGGTAGTGTGATTTATGTACTTGCAACGAAATGTTGATATGAACATGGACATTTCTGAGATTTTCTGAATAATAATACCGGGAGCCGTAATTTATTACCAATGGTATATTTATTTACTATCTTAAGGTACCGCGATGGTTGTATCGATATCTCAGAGATAAGATAAATATAACAAAATTATTCAATAGTATTTAATATATTAATGATTTACACACATATATAATGTTAACACATTCAGTTTCAGTTTTTATATTTACAAACATTAACCTACAATTCTATCTAATCTAAATATAGGTAGCATGAAACGCTTTAAACTGAAATCCCGGGATTTGAGGAATATCCATATTGCTCTTTGATATCATTGCAAGTACATAAACCACACTACCTAATTCCGACATCTGTTAATGACATAAAAATCCCTGTGACGAATTAACACATAAAAATCTGGGGTGCGGTGAATTTACTTATCTTTTTTTTCTGGGGCAAATTTACAACTGAGATACAGGAAACCGTTCTGATTTAAACATAATCTGGAAACAGTGAAATTTTAAGTTAGAGAATCTTAACCAAAGCGACCAAACCAATAAAGCCGATAGCGACAATATCGTCAAGGATAATTCTTAGTTACTGACGTAGGCGGCGTAGCACCGTAGCAGTCTACGAATACTCTACGCTCTTAGAATTTCCTACTGCGTCTTGAACTCGCCACTGTGTGTGTGGCCACTGTTCAAGGCCATACATTCCCCATGCACAAGACTGTGTGCATGAGAAGGGCCGTGACCCACAATGGATGGAAAAAGGAGATGGTTACAGTAACATTTACATTGATAATTTTATTGATTTTTGTATAACTAGCTTTTCGCCCGCGACTTTCATTTATCATTTATAATGGATTTTCATTTATAAGTACTGGATTTATGGGCATAAATCAATGTCAAATATGTCAAATATCAAAACGGCGATACACGTATCTAATTATTTTAAATATGAAGTCTAATATATATAGTTATTGGGATACAGGCATTGCATAAAAAATCTTCTACCCCTTTTCCCCTCTCTTCCCAATAAGATTTCTAAAAATCCTTCCTCAGTGGATACATATACCATAAAACCTATCCACTGTGCAAATTTCATGTTTCTAGCTTCAGCGGTTTCGGCTCGGCGATGATGAATCAGTCAGTCAGAACATCTCTTTTTATGTGTATAGATATTGATAATTGTTATTATTTTGTTCAGTCAACATTTTAATATGCACCAACCTCATGCCTGCCAGAAAATGACACTAGGCATTAAATCCGTATATCGGATAAAAGTATTCCTGTGTATCGTACAATAAACAATTTAGATAATTAATTAGAGTTCTTTTATCTGTCTCTTCCTAAATTTAAATCAGAGTATCTTAAACTTATATATTTTTAGTTACCATATTATTCATTACGTTTAGTAAATGTAAGTTTTTAAAAAATCAGTTTTACATTTTAGTGGAAACTGGTGGTGTAATTAAATTTTTATAATTATTTTTCTTTGGGAGTGTTATTGTACTGTACGTATTCCCAAATAAAAAAAAAATAACTCTTTTACAATTGCCAAGGAATAATTCTGATAATCTCGGAAAGCTGAGAGCTTTTTAATGTTTTTCACTGTCCTTTATAACTTTCTTACGCTTGAGTACAAAGTCGAGTGGCCCTGAGGCGTATTGCCATGTCTTTGTTACACACTACTTGCTTTTGGATTTGTGTGTGTGTATACACACACACAAATCTAAACGTTGACACTACTTACACTGTTACGAATTATTTTGTAGACCTTTTGTAATAACCATCGATCAACCTAAATACATAGATGGATAATTCCTTGTGACAAAACTGTGTACATGAGTGATACCAGTGGTAAAAATAAAATGTTACTATCACTCTAAACGAGTACCTACTAATTACGTTTTAAGTCTTTGGTGTATTTATTTACTTCAAATCAAGCAAACACTTTTTATCTTTTTATTGTCTATATATTTTTTACTGGGATTCACCGTAAAAGTTAATATTATTTCATTTTATATATAAGAAGATTTGTTTTTCAATTATAATTGAACACAGAAGATGACAATTATGAAGATAACAGATCACAATTATGAGCACAGAAGATGACTCCTTGGAACCACACGAAAAACCACACGTTTAATAAACTTTCACTATTAAACCATAACACGCCTTATATACATTTTTTACAATAATCAAACGCAAACTCATCTTCACTTCTCGAGTCAATTGCAAATGACAGACTGAATTGATAGTAGAAAAATTTGACCGCCTTGCAAATGCCACACTTTTATAGTCGTAATACTACATATTCTCGTTGTTGTATGTAGTTGATCAATGGTAATAACTTTTTGGAGCATAGTCTCTTTTTATTCTCCTCTATTACTGAGTAGAAAAAAAAGAGAAATAAAGAACGAAATTATTACTACTAGATAACACTGTACACTATTATTAAAAACACATTTAGATAATAAATAACCATAACCTCTTATAGTTCATAACTCTTCCAACATCCACTGCTGGACATAGGCCTCCTCAAGCACATTCAACGGCTCAGAAGAGTCAGTATTGTACTGGCTACAACTGATATCCAGCACTGCAGTTTTTGCTAAAAGAATGGTCTCAGGAATCAGGCTCTCTGCTAAAGGAATTGGACAGCGTGGCGTTTCAAGGTTTACTTACCATCAGGATAGAAGAATACGCAATAAAATCATCGCTTTCAAGTTACCAGCCTGTGAACCTGTGAAGTTATCAACAATAAAAAACATAAAATCTCTAAGTACCTACATCTTGGAAAATATTATCAATTGAATCGTGATTCACATGGAGCTCCACTGAAACCCAGCGTCGTAACCTTGTGCTGCGGCATAAACGTTGAGTGGAGCTACCTTCTGACGTCACATTGCAGCGCGGATACTTTCATTTTACTGCAATGTATATTTATGGATATTTCAATGCTTGTGTGTATGTCAAATAAAGTTTTATTCATTCATTCATAAAAGGTATCGTCCATTGTATTATGATTTAAAGAAAACAAACGCTTCATAAACCGGTTCTCGTTTCAGTTCTCATCCGGGACACTCGGGAAAATTGAGCACCTGGCAACGCTGCACCAATTCTCACCTCTCTCAAGCAAAGTCGCGGGAAAAAACTAGTGGAGCAATAAATTATAACTACCCTCACGCGATGTTACATAACCAACTTATTTGCCACAGCTCATCCATCAAATGTCGAGGGGAAATGTATCGCTAAATGCCTTCCTTCCTGCGGAACTATGGTGGCAGTATAAAAATTAACAGTATGGATTCTTCACTATATATTCCCCGTTACTTCTCTTTACTACCCTATGTCGTGAACAGCCCACAACCATAACTGCGTATACGACATCGCAGATTTTTCATATAAAAAGAAGATACCAAACGGGTAGACAGTTCACTTGATGGCGTATGGATAAACCATAACCACATTTCCAGACGTGCTCTGGATAGGAATCCCCAGAGAAACTGCAAGTTTGGAACTAGATCGGAATCGTCAGAGAAACCGTAAACATATTTTAAATGCCAGAAATACACAAGAAGTCGACGATAGAGCGAAATGGAGAAACATTGTACCTGCCCTCTGCCAAGACAAGGAATAACAAGAGAAATATTTCTCCGTATTGATTCAGATCAGGAGCTGCCCACTGGGGCATAAGGACTAGACCGTCAAAAGAAAGACTAACTAGTAAACTAGTAGACTAACTATACATGACTAACTAGTGTTTTTGCGTTAATCAAGAGGGTAATATTGCCAAAAACTGGTCAGTCAAAAAACGATTTAATAATATACATGGCGAAGTATATATTTATTTATATATACTTTATTGCAACACAAACATTATACAAAAGGCGAATTTATGCCTTATGGCATTCTTTGCCAGTCAGTATATAGTGGCTTAATAGCAACTGAGAAATTTGCTAAGTCAAACTAATCATGAACCCATTATAGGAAGAACCGAAAATAATTGAATACTTTAAATATTGTTAAATTTACAACTGAAGTCGCGCACGTCGTTATCCATTGTCACTTGTTGCTAATTTTAAATCAAATCTGTAAGAGTTTATTCGTAAAATATGTATGATATTTGATATCATAGAACCAAATGACAATCAAATACAACCTCACATCACTCGCTACGTAGTGTGCAGTGGCGACGTGTAAACGACGCGTCTGTGTGCGTGCATACTTTTTACTGTTCAAAATACCATACCGTTTATTTTGGTGCTGCGACAACGGTGAATCCGCTATAATATCAAAAGGTTGTTAATACTCTATTTAGATTATACACCTTGCAAGAATTGCTGAATCCGGCCTGGATATCATTCGTTTAGGGGTCAGTTGTTTAGTAATGGAACCCTTGAATGTTCCATAACAAAGGGATGAACAATGGGAATTTCTTTACATTTAGGTAAGTGTTGATGAACTACTCACCTATTGTGAAATTGATGGTGTGCGATGTTTGGAGAATAAGGCTTATCATGCTGTGCAGAAATCAATGTATTTCCATTTGTTTACAATTTTGACAATTATTACAAAATTTTGACCCTTTAAAGTGAAGTAGGGTAGTTATAATAACAAAGAAAATATGGCAAATTTTGTCTTATTACATGTTGACGTGACGTAACATAACACTGTTCTTAAAAAAGTCCTTGTTCTTATTTAAATCAATCAAATAATTTTTAATTGTACTTGTATGTCTCCTTATGTCTAGTGTAAATTATATCTTATGTATTTTTCGTATGCAATTGTGCACATTCAGCATTCTAGATGAACCTGAGTGGTTTATTGAATGCTTTGTAACCGTTATTATCCTTTTATTATCAACTACTGGATACCGGCCTCTTCGTGCAGATTGTCTTGTGCATGAGGGATGTGTGGCCTTACAACGGCACTTTGGCCAAGCACTACCACCCGGTCGAGTAAACTCCTTTAGAGGTGGTGTAGTTCCTTGGAGCTTGCAGTAGCGGTTTTATCCCTTAGTAGCCTTTCGCGACACCCACAGGGAGAGATGGGCTGGAGTTATTCTAAAGCCGGTCGACACCACACTGCACTTAAACATAGTTCCAAAGAATAATTGATTTTGTTCCAGAGAATCATTCAATGACAAATAAACGACCTAAATGGTATCCAGTATGAGGCAGTGCATCACCTGTTCACAGTGTACAATTGACCGGGTTGACCTCGTAATCAGATCACTTATGTACTACTAAAGTAGTGTTGCCAAGTGTAATGGAATGGAAAAAAAGCGGGACTAGCAATGAAAAAGGTCGCCGTCTTAAAATTTCTTACCCAAAAAAGGGATTGAAAAGGTATGAAATCTCCCGTGTTTTTTTTAAGACGTCTTTAAAATGAAGTTATTATAGCTTTTCGAAGTTGGATGTTGGTCGGGAAGCGTGTGACGTCACGATATAAACGATATACAGTTGAAAAGTATTTATGAAACTCATCGTTTGTCTAAACATTTATTTTTTCTAAAACAAGAATAATAGCTTAATCTCCCATACGATCAATACTGAATCTCCCATGCGATCAATACTGAATCTCCCATGCAATCAATACTGAATCTCCCATACGATCAATACTGAATCTCCCATACGATCAATACTGAATCTCCCATGCAATCAATACTGAATCTCCCATACGATCAATACTGAATCTCCCATACGATAAATACTGAATCTCCCATACGATCAATACTGAATCTCCCATGCAATCAACGCTGAATCTCCCATACGATCAAAAGTGAATTTCCCATACGATTAATACTGAAACACTCGAACGAATTGCATAGACGTGGATAACGCGTTCGAGTGTTAGCCGGATTAACCGATGGCCAATGTTTTGAGTAATGTAACTGTACCTACTACGTAATAAAAATGTTCCATTTTCAAAGTGCATTTGAATTAAATAATTCGAGAGCTACTGAATATAGAACACAATTAGACTGTAACGTGGCTGCCCTACAGTGCTTAAATATCTAGTAAATTAATAACCAATAAATAATAATAATAATAAATTAATAACCATATCTAGTATGTATTCTGAAATCGATGGGTACTGGTAGTTATAGGAATATCTGATAGATTATAAATGTTAAAAACACGTGTTAACGTATTTATGAACAAAAATCCACAGCAAAACAGGAATATGTAAATCAAGCTTATTGTCAAAAACGGATTTTACAGTGCAAAATTATTGTAGGCGATGGGCTTACTTATATAATGAACTATCGCGTAAGACTCAGATGAGTATAGAATGTACATTTGTAACATTAGAAATGTAAATAGTAAATATTTACTTAAATACAATAAATAAAACCTAGTTCTATTTGTATTTTACGAATGAAACCGCAAGAAAATAGCTAGTATTCTAAACACAGATAATTCCTTATGACACCGAAGTTATAACAAAAACGATGAACCTTCCAAACTCATCAGAATTTGTTACACGACGGCTTAATCCAGCTGCAGATATAACTATCATACTATGTATGAGGTCACGCACACTAGCGAAAATACGTAGAGGTAAGAATTCACTGGAAGTGTCCTCTTCTATGAAATTTGTGAAGCGGCCTAATTACATTTATCTATTTATTTAGGTAGGTTTACTTTCTATAAAAAAGCATTCTTGATCTGTGACATGCGAGAAAAGACAAGTAAAGATTAACCCAGTCGGTAGTATCCTTACCTTCCTGCCTATTGTGATAAATGTCCTAAGTTCAAATCCCCGTTGGACAAACGTTTGTGAACGAATTCATTAATGTGTTATTTGGTGATGTTTGTTAAACGAGCAAACATATATTAAAAAATTGAATAATTGAAATTTTTGTCTGTCTGACGGATTTTACAGGTTGACATTTAGGGTACTTTTATCCCGATCGATTATAGAGTTCCCACGGGAATCACTCTAAAGTTCACGAGAACGAAGTCGCTGGCACCGCTAATCTATACATATAATAAAATCCTAACAGAATCGTCTCAAAAAGTCAATGCAGTGTAAGGTATGTGTGATACAGAGCCCAAAACAATATTTTTTGGAATGTCTGTCTATCTGTCCGTTCGTCCGTCTGTCTGTCTGTCCGTCTGTGTGTCCGTCTCTCTGAAAGCACATCACGCAAAAACTACTGGATTAATTTTAATGACACTTGACATGGTTATACCGGGTCAATATTTAGGGTACTTTTTATCCAGATAAATCCCACGGGAATAGAGTTAACCAAACATATTCACCAAACATATTCAAACGTCTACGCTTACGAAGTCGCGGGCATCATCAGCTCGTGCAATTTAAAGTCAAAGAATGCTAGTACTTACATTTTCAATTTCGTAAAGTAAATTATATCTATCTACTTTATATCCAAGCCCAACGTCTACACTGCTATAATACGATAAGGTACAGTCACACACACAAGCGCAACCCGCTCGATAGCACCTGTTGAACGCGACAGTACACCCACACAGATGACGCTGGGAAAATTGACACTCGCATAGGAAATGGGCTTAGCTGAATAGGGTGGGTATTATAATTTTTTACTGGCGTGTTTTGAACGTTTATTTTTGTATTAAACGTTTGTAGGAAAAAATTCTGGATTAAAACTTTATTAATTATAAATTTGTATAAGGATGGAGATGGTTTCGTGGAATCAAACTTATACATTCTTAAGGCGAATGATCACCACAAGGAGAGTTCCTCGAACTCTCATTAGTGATGGTGTGGGCCAGCTTTAGAACAGCACCACTCCATCTTTTCCCGTGAGTGTCGTAAAAAACGACTAAGGGATTACAATATGCCCACCATGAGCCCTGAGGAACTACACCACCATTAAAAAATTTGACTCACCAATCCGTTTTGGCAGTGTGGCGTTTTAAGGCCATCCCTCACGCACCGTGCATGAGGAGATCCAGATCCAACAATGGATAATAAAAGGTCTGATGATGGAATAATATAACGGAGCAATCACACCAATGAATAGAAAAGGCAGTGTGTTAATTAACTCCTCCATTCACTATGTGACAACAATTTTCTTTATGGAAAAAAGGCGGTAGACGAGTATACAGTCCACTTGATGGTAAGTGGATACTGTCGTCCATGGACATCGGCAATCATGCCAACATCATAGATTTGGAGAATGGGTTGGGTAAATGGGGAGAGATAGGACAGGATGGCATAGGACTGGGCTCTGGCATATCTCACTCACTACCGAAACACGTACCTACGTACATTTTGAAAATATGATAAAGGGAAATTCTAGGTAGTCTTCTATGAGAGAGGGGTAACGTGGCCAGTCTGGTGCGCGCAACGACCGTGGGAATGCAGCGTGAACTCTCTCTCCCCAAAAAATGAAGTGTAAGTGGATAAAGGTAAAGTGAGAGAGAGCAAAGATAGCCATTTTTATTATATCGGTCTGAGACGCACCTTAAATAAGTTTGATTTAGTCTGGCAAACAGAAATTTATACATATAAGAAAATCGTAACAAAGATGTTTCCATTACATTTTTTTGAGAAAAGTTGTAGTTACCTTTCGTCATTGCAGACTTAGCACTATAGTATATGTATATGTATGTTATAATATGATATGTGTGTATTTACTACGATATATATGTTGGTATGGAATGTATGTATATGTTAGCATATTGTATGATATTGATATTGAAGGTATTCATCATGTATATTTATTTATTCTGTTTTATACATGTGATGTGATCGGGAGGCGTCGCGTGGGAATTAAAGGTTTCTTTATATAGAAGCGTGGGGACATCGACGAAATCATTAATTATTATTTTACTCAGAAACACTCACTCCAAGTATTCCTGGCGAGATTGAAGAGAAACAATGCGACACCTTTTGCTAGAGGTTATGTAGTCAGTAATATATGGGAAGCTTTCAAAGATCTGCCGAAGTATCTCTTTATTTTTAGCACCGCAAAAATTTTCATCACAGCCGAATCAAGACGTCTGGCCCGAGCAGAGGCCCGGATAAGCCACGATGATTTTTTACGCTATTTTTATAACATTTGCAGCCGTTTTCCATAACGTAAAGTGGATACCCTCCTTGCGGTACGCGCCCAATTAAGGCTAAGATCATTTAATAATAATAATATAATCTTTATTTCAAGTAACTCATATGCCAAAATTTAAAATTAAATTTAATATATATATATATATATATATATATATATATATATGTATCATTATATCATGACATATATATCACGATATTTATCATCAAAACTAGAATTTCGGCAGATCCCACGATTTTAAATTTTTATACTGACATAAATAAAAATTTTATAATCACTGCCACTGCCAGTGATCCAACACTAAAGATTATAATTATAATTTAGTTGAATGTTGATTAAGTAGACTGATTTGATTATTAATCTCAAAGATTCAATTTTTTTGTTACTCTAATTTTACTCTTATTTTTTGTTTTGTTTTATAATAAATAAATCTATTAATTGGGACGCTTACTCGTCCGCCCACTTGTCTATAAAAAAAAAATTAAACTCAAAGTTTCATTTGACAATTTTGACACTTTAAAACCGGTTACAGAATGATAAATCGCGTCTTTTTATATATTGTACAAATGTCGGATATTTTGAAGTCACTTCACTTCACTTCTCTTCACTTCGGTTTATAAGAGTTTTTTTTTCAAAATTTCAAAATAAAATATAGCCTATATTAGCCTTCGGCTGTATAAAATATAGCCAATAATGTAGCTTCCTATTTGTGAAAGAATTTCTGAAATCGGTTCAGTAGTTCCAGAGATTACCCCCAACATACCTACAAACACACAATTTTACCTCTTTATTATATTAGTATATATATCAGATTTTCACGAACCCTGATTATTACACACACATAATTAATCTAGGATTTTTTTCCAATGCTGCAGGATGGGAGCTCAACCAACATAGATCGCAACATGACTTCTTGGCCGCCCATTCTCTTCGCAAAACCAATTGATCAATGTAACCAATGTACATGTTTCGGAAGGGCCCATTCCCATTCCGTCCTATTCTAACCCTTCCAATTTTAAGACCCCTTTCTCTAAATCCCTTCCTACTTCTTGAAAGACAGGCAGCGTATCCGGAGGCGTGCTTGTCATTCTAGACAGGAGTTGGAAAGTACTGCGGAAGTCCATGGACAACAATCTCCACTTACCACCAGTTGGAATGCAAGGTCGTGTGCCGCTTTTTTCCTATAAAAAAATCAATACTTATTGTTTGTTTCGTTTAACTATAAATCGTGTCTGAATCGCAGGGAGTAGAAGTTCGCAGTGTGTTGTCGACCGTCAATATCAATGATCCGTGGATGACATAAAAGGCGACTACGGGATACCGAAGCGGCTGTCACAAACCTTTTAGGTCATGCACAAGGCAATGTACATGACCCCATATCAAGCAGTGCAATATAAAAGGGCTGGTTACTGTTTCAATTAAAAATATAACCTCAAATTTATAAATCCAATGTACGACAGATCTCGGGGCCACCGACTTGACGTTCCTTCAGACATCAGCTGAACCCTCGCCCCAGAGTTCTCTTTACATAGAAATATAAAGTGTCACAGCCATAATCCTCTTTACATTCCCCGCATTCGGGCAAGAAGTCAAACTAATTTCGGTAACGGTTTGCAAATAGGCCCGAACAAACAGACAAATACATGCGACCCCAAAACAGGTGAGCTTGTTTCGGTCAGAAAATATGAAATTCGTCATTGGCCGGACTGAAAACTTTGTTTTGTAAATAAAATTATGAGTCAGAAAAGTTTTTAATTAATTTATTCTTTGTTACACAAAGTGAACAAAAGGCGGTATTAATGTTTAGAAGCATTATCTCCCAGTCTTTGGTCATCTACAGAGATGGCGTGATAGGTGACAGTTGAGATTAGTAAATCTGTAGTGAATAGTGACGAATTTTAATTAAATACCATAATATAAAGTGCCTAAGGGGTATCTAGACTCGACTCGCATTCGCGTGGTCGTCAGTTCAAATCCCCGGCCCGTACCACTGAGTTTTTCTACTGAAGTTGGGACTTTTTCAAATTGTCACTAGCTCGCCGGTGAGAGGAAAACATCGTGAATGTGTACCCACCAGTCCGCACTGGGCCCGAGTAGTGGATTATAGCCCGAAACCCCTAGTGATTTACTAGGGAAGGCCTGTGCCCTACAGTGGGACAAGTACCATAATATTTTTGTAGGGGGGAGTGCACGCTGCATTCCCACAGCCACTGGGCGCACTCGACTGACCTCGTTACCCCTCTCACACAGAAGACTACCTTGAAATGTACTGCATTTCCCACTTTATCTTATTTCCCCAATGTACGAACGTGTTTCGGTAGTGAGCGAGATATACCAGAGCCCATTCCCATCCCATTCTATCCTATCCCTCCCCATTTTCCCAACCCTTTCTCCCAATCCATTCCTTAATCTGCAAAGGTAGGCAGCGCATCCGGAAGCGTGCCAACGTTTGTCATTCTGGACTGATGTTGGCATGTATCGCAGATGTCTATGGACGACAATATCCACTTACCATCAGGTGGATATACGAGTATTATGCTTATATGCCGCCTTTTTCTATAAAAAAACAAACATACATATATATCTATCTATGTATATATATTATATTCAATTATTTACGTTTATATTTATGTGTCTATGTACAAATCTATCTCCTATTTCTTGTTATATATTGTAGCCTGCTTTTTAATGACATAACACATCGTGATTATTCAAAGCTTGACTGGGAGAGGTTTCTTCTAGGAATAAGTCCGTCTCTCTATTTATGGTAATATTGTAATGTCTTATTGTAATAATTAATTATCAGTTACAATAAAGACCAATAACATCAACATATATACATTTATGATGCACAGACAGACTACACGAAGACTACCGTTTGTCTAAGTCTTGTATCATCAACGGACTCAAATTTGAGGCGGGCGTCTTAAATTCTAGCTCAATTAGAAATTCAGTAACTCTCGGTAACGGGATCTCGCTTGTCTAATTATGTTGATGCTAGCCATCTCATCCCAGCGCCTCAACCTTAACATTTAAATTAATGCTGTGTCGGAACTCAGCAAGGTAGATATAGGTTAGGCAAAGATAGATGCAATGTAGTGCAATGCAACCAGCCTTTTCAGTATCAAGTGCTGGAAATGAGACTTCATATGCACATTGTTTTGTGCATAAAGAAAGACATATAAAAAAAAGACAGATAAAGAAAGACCTTTATATAGCAATCCCTTCCAGACAAGCTCGAAGAAGGGAGTTGTGACTGAGGTAGTAATGCATACATACTTGTGTTAATTGAAGTAAGTAATTAGGTAAGTTAACATTAATAGTTAAGAGTCGCAAAGCTATCAGTGGTATTATGATCTGTTCAAGCAATAAAAAAATATAAAACCTCGTCACATAATTTTGAAATCCAATCAATATAATTAATTAATCACAGATATAGAGTGATAGGTAACGCAAGCTGTCCGGCACCACGTATCCCGAAGTTGGCGCTAAGCTCCTACTTCTCGCGTTGCTCATGGTTGTTACAAAACATAAAAATGCTGCATTGTGCTATAATCAATTGTAAAAAATCATCAAAAGTAGTGAATCGAGTTAAGGATGATGTGTCGTTTTATCGGTAAGTGGTTTCACATCACTAAAATTTACTCGTGACTGAGTCGTAGGTACAAAGTAAGTGACACGCTTGGTTCCAATTTACTCGTGACTGAGTCGTAGGTACAAAGTAAGTGACACGCTTGGTTCCAATTTACTCGTGACTGAGTCGTAGGTACAAAGTAAATGACACACTTGGTTCCAATTTACTCGTGACTGAGTCGTGGGTACAAAGTAAGTGACACGCTTGGTTCCAATTTACTCGTGACTGAGTCGTAGGTACAAAGTAAGTGACACGCTTGGTTCCAATTTACTCGTGACTGAGTCGTAGGTACAAAGTAAGTGACACTCTTGGTTACAATTTACTCGTGACTAAGTCGTAGGTACAAAGTAAGTGACACGCTTGGTTCCTATTTACTCGTGACTGAGTCGTAGGTACAAAGTAAGTGGCACGCTTGGTTCCAATTTACTCGTGACTGAGTCGTAGGTACAAAGTAAGTGACACGCTTGGTTCCAATTTACTCGTGACTGAGTCGTAGGTACAAAGTAAGTGGCACGCTTGGTTCCAATTTACTCGTGACTGAGTCGTAGGTACAAAGTAAGTGACACGCTTGGTTCCAATTTACTCGTGACTGAGTCGTAGGTACAAAGTAAGTGGCACGCTTGGTTCCAATTTACTCGTGACTGAGTCGTAGGTACAAAGTAAGTGACACGCTTGGTTCCAATTTACTCGTGACTGAGTCGTAGGTACAAAGTAAGTGACACGCTTGGTTCCAATTTACTCGTGACTGAGTCGTGGGTACAAAGTAAGTGACACGCTTGATTCCATACAATTTGACCAATTGGTTTCAAGAACTTGCGTTGTTTATGTCGACGGCTTTAATTTCGAAGTTTTCTTCTTGGATCTGAAAATAATATTCATCTAATTTTCACAATTTCCATAAATAAAGATACATACTTGTAAACAAAAGCATATGAACATTGATTGACAGGGCATTGGCATAACTAACGTTTCCAATATATTTTTACAGTTCTGAAAAAAATACCGACCTCGCCTTAACGCGTCTCCCAAAATATCGGCGTTTGATCGCCAGCAGGCGTTGCGCACGCGTCGATGCTGGCATATCGATCGATTGATTTATACCTACGTACAAACACTTCTCCGACACTCCCCACCTAAAGCCACCACCAGCGCCAATCAATTTTTAACTTTATTTTCGTCGCGGTTGAATAGGATTCATTTTGTAAAGACTCGACGATGTGTCGTTGGAAAATATGAAGATTTTCAATATAGTGGCACAGTCTTCACGCCATAGCTTTATGGTTGAAGTGTTATTTAGGTGTTGAGAAATCGGGGACGGGGCACGTGCCAGACTCCTGGTCTCCAGGCTTGCGTAAGGTGATGGAAATAGAGCAAAATTTTGGAGTATGGAAGAGATCAATAAATAATCTATATACTAACGGAATTACAAAACATTACAATTACTGCTGGATATAGAACTCTCCCAAGGCCACTTCAAATCGTCAATCAAATACAAATACCTATCTATAATGTTGTGTAGTAGATACAAATAAAGTTGTTTAATAGTATAGTTCATTTCTGCGCGGTTCCTAATCCTTTCTGCGTCGCCTACGTAAGTCACTTACGTATGACAAGTTTTATCATTATTATTATTTGGGTAGGTATATTAGGTACCGTATATATGGTAGGTAGGGTAGGCTATAGGAGTAGGTATATTATTTTTTGATCGGTTCCGCATTAGTAGCGTTTGTGTTTCGGTAGCTTTTCAGTTCTTGTCAACGTTCGACTTTCATATAGAACCGTATTTTACTAGCATTCTATAACGCAACAGAACTATACCAGTGCCCGGTTCAGTTGCAAAACGTGCAATAACCGATCTTTGACAATCCGATTCCATTATGTATATCCCTTTTTTTGTTATTATACAAATTGAAAATGATTAATAATGTTAATTAATATTTTATTTTAAATTTTATTATTTATCTATTTTTATGCTTCTAATAAATAATTTACTGTCGTTATTGTGTTATATTTAAGTAGTCAACGAGCGAATTCGGTACATTTTTTAATTCCGTTTTAATGTCAATGTTATCAATTCACAGGTGAGCCGCTTGCTTTTCTTTTCTTTTTATATATGGCAATGGTGCAATTAGCACATTCTGCCAGTGTCAAGTTTTCTTGCCAATAAACAATTTTAAAGTTGAAATAAAACGTACTGTCAATGTACAGTCCCGTCGAAGTAAGTAAGTTGTATGAGTCGCTCAGTAAAGTGATAGTAAGTAGGTTTACACGAGACAGAAAAGGAGTCCTTGGAAGCACACAAAAAACTCAGTCCTATGCTTTTATTTGAGTCACAAACATTATGAACAAAAAACACTTTGAAGTTTAATAAACTATTAAATCACAAAATGCACAATACACAATTTTTATAATAATCAAAAAAAACTCAACTTCACTTCTCGAGTTGCCGCCAAAAAGTCCCGAGTCAACCTGCTTGTACATTAGACGAAGAACAATAAACGAACCGCTTATTAACCAATACGGCGGCATTGGGATTTCTGCATCCCGCAAACAATGCACATACAATAAAAAGTCAATGGTCATTCATCGCTCGACTGATTAAAAAATGATAGACTAGCAGAAAGAGTTAATAAAACTTGTAGGAACACTGAAAGACTTGACTCATTTAAATTGCTACCCTATTATCAGCTGGGGAAAAACAATGCTATCCTGCGGTAACTGGATGCGACCGAAGGGCAGAATTATCACATTCTCACAGAAGACTGCTGTGAAACTGCCAGTGTATTTTAGCGTTGAATGAGAGTTATGAGAGTTCGTTATTTATTAAATCTCCCGATCTGTTCTTTCCTTTCTCTTACCCCGTTATCCTGAAGAGAAGACCAACAGGTATCCTTTATTGAGAACTCCTACCTACGCTTACAAATAACGTGATCTCCGCTCGATTTCTAATTTGCTCCAGCATTTATCAGTTCTACAAGATAGTGGCCGTCCCACTGCCATTTCCATTTGTAATTTAATTTACTTTCATACATTTTAGTGTACATTTTAGCTCACTTAGGGTAGACCAATTCCACAGTTAGCATCCACGTCTCGGCACCAGCAAGACGCATTGTTGTATGCCACCTTCTGAGGATAAGAATTTGACAATTTCTTAAAGCAATTGCAAAAGAGATGGTTAGTCACGTAGCGAATATGAGTAATACGAGTCTTATTCCGTATATTTATAGGGTGGACGTGAGGGGAACGCCGGGGGGGGCGCCTCAAGAAATGTGTACCGAGCGAAATGAGGCCGTAATGGGGTAGTGTTCGCATAAATACAAACATACAGACACATACCACGTACTAAAATTCTAATTATCTTACTGCTTCTACTAAATATATAGTTTATGATTTGTATATATTATGTAAGTAAGTAAGTACAGCAACAATTAGTAGCATCGTTCGTCGAGACAATGAAGCTTAAAATTGGTCAAGACATCTTAATCACACAAGAACAGATGCGATTTTAATGATTTTTTTTTAAATGTTTGTCATTATTATGTATCATTTGAAATCGGAAACATTATCGGAATCATGAACATTAGAGAACAAAATTTAAAATATTTTTTTTAACTTTGCAGGTTTTCTATGTTAATTGTAATTTTCGAGGAGAAAATATTACTCGGTAGTTTTTGGGGTCGCTGATTATAAATACTATATGTAGTCAGAATAAAGATTTTTGAAAGTTGTACCCTGACAGTAAATTGACAGTTAATGACAGTAACAGTAAATGGAAACTCTCTCTATAATGGAACCTCTCTCACGGAAGACTACCTTGAAATATACTGCATTTCTCAAATTTTCTTATTTCCCTAATGTACGTACGTGTTTCGGTAGTGAGTGAACTGAGTGATTCGGTTCTGAACTGATGTTGGCATGTATCGCGGATGTCAAAGGACGACAGTATCCACTTACCATCAGGTGGGCAGTATGCTCCTCTGCCGCCTTCGTCCATTAAAATAAAACGACAATATTTCTGATTTTGAATCATAACAAAATATTTAAAAAATAGCATAGAAATCGGTTCTGTTCTTGAGGATTAAGAAGTAAAAACCTTCATTTACTCGACTGTGTAGTTAGCCTAGTATTTACTTTTCTTTCGTTGTATGTCTTGTCTACAAAATGAATAAATACTATACACTATCTATCTATTTATCTATTTAAATGGGTTTCAACGCCACTATTTTCCTGGGATAGAAATTTTTATTTCTTCTCTGCCCAAAGCGATCTCTGAGACCCAAAGAGACCGCTTTCAGCGTTAAGACCGCCCTTTGGGCATTTTGTGTCTACGATGTTTATTTTGGTGTGCAATAAAGAGTTTCATTCACCTAGTCTGCCTCAATGTGCATTAATGTGCAATGAACTGCTTGAATGGTCACTACAAATCAGTTTGAAAAATACCGTTTATTGAAGATTAATATCGGTTCAGAACTAAAGATCACACAAAGTCGTGTGAACACTTTCAAGTTGAATTGGTTAACAGACGACGTCTAAACAAACCTTACCTTAATTTTAAACAGAAAGTAGATTTACTTCACTGGATACAGATTTCCTATCCTTCCACTCTTAACCGTAGGGCGAGAAAGTGGAATGACCTAGTAAACTTGAATTGAGTCGTGATTCCCCAACCTAGGTCTAACTTGTATATCTGCAATCAATAACTACGTAACATTTGAAAATATACCTTACAGCAACACTCTAAAGATTCTATTTCATCAAAAAGCTTGATTACTTTGATATAGATCACCCACAGTTAAAACTGCACTCTATTTCATAGTAGTTAAAGTTAGATTTAGAATGAATAATGATTTTGGATTCAATAGATTACTAAAATGTGAAAGTGTTATGTGAAACTGTACATAGTTGCTATTGAAATAAGATTTCAACTTGAATGTCCAGTAGACACATCAGTTTCAATAGCTCCTATCCCACAGTTCTAAGTATTTTTGCTGTTGCTCAATACAAATAAATGATGTATTTTGTTTAAGGTAAGCTTTACCAATTTACTTTACCAAAAAAATTTACTTAACTAATGTCATTGGTAAAGCTTCATCATTTCAGCCCTTGGACGTCCACTGCTTGGACGTCCAAGGGCTGAAATGATGAAGCTTTACCAATGACATTAGTTAAGTAAATTTAAAAGAACAAAAAATATTTGGCTTTGCCTGTATGGGACCCGATTTCCAAGTCAACGTGTCACTGTGCATGATTTAATGACTCGATTTTCTTTGATCATTTCTTGACATTGATACAACCAATTCCATTATTATTGACACTGTTTATTCATAATTAATTACTATACTTAGATTTATTAATTATTCCAACATAGAGAACTGACTGCATACTTGCCTTGTAACATCATTATACAACCTATGTTTTTGCAAATATCCGCCCTGACTGCATCCATGGAGTAGTTAATGGAGACTTTGTCTAAATAGTAATGCAAGGCAACCGGCTCTTTTAGTATCCACTGTTGGACCTTATCCATTGTCTTTTAGATGAGGAATGTATGACCTTTAAACACCACGCTGGCACCTTTAAACATTTAAAACACCGTTTACTCTTTTAGAAGCGGTGTAGCTCCTCAGGGTTTGTGGAGGCCACTTTGTTGTCCCTTAGTCACTTTTTACGGCACCCACGAGAAGAGATGGGCTGGTGCTATGCTTGACACACGGCTAAAACAATCCAATACTTAATTTTTGCTATGCTAAAAATATCCCAAGTCGCTTAAATTTCCATTAATTTTGACTCGAGACTCAATTTTAGATCGCTGTCCGATCGTCCTACGAGGTAGTTAGTACGGCTGCTAAGGTCGCTACAATACATTGCTATACCGAAACATAACTTAAGACTAAGAACATAAAGTTGCTTTTCAAATGATACGTAAATTTCTAAGTTACAAGCGCATTAAGATAAGCCATGTCGTGACAGTCCTTTGCCCTTTGGCCCTTTCGCTCAACTTTTTCATTATTTGATTTGAATTGTATCATTGAGAGTAAATTTTGGACTTTCAATAACAGTAACTTGGGATCATTATACAGTGATATAATAATAATGGCTTTAAAGCAGATATAAATGAAATGCTACCTTTTTATAGAAAGAAGATGACAGATGAACATACAGACCTCCTGGTGGTAAGTACATGCCAACATTAGTCCAGAATGGCAAACATTGGCACGCCCCCGAATGCGCTGCCTACCTTTGGAGAATAAATGGATTTCGAAATACGATTGAGAATAAAAAGTATAAGGGGAAGAGAAGTTTTCTTCATCCCATTACATTTTGCATTCCATCTACCCATTACGGATAGATATTATGTTTGTCTTCTTAAATCAAATAATTTATTATAGTAACTTTAAATATAGGTACTTATATATTGGGTTGGCAACTAAGTTCCTGCCGTTTTTTAAATTATTAAAAGTTTATTTTTCAATAAAAATTAACAACCAATTAATCAATAATGCATTCTCCCTTATTGTTTATAAATTCTTCCTAACGTTCAACAGGATTTGCAATACCTCGTTGGTAGAAATCACCCGGTTTCGACTCGAAACATTCATCCAGCCAAGCTCTCAATTCTGCATCATGAACGAAACTCCTCGCATAGCATTTGAAAGAGTTGAAAGAGGTGGAAATCCGTTGGTGCCAAATCGGAAGAGTACCGCGGGTGTGACAGCACTTGCGTCATGCGTTTGAAAACTTCCTCGGTCATATTCCTTGGTCCTTGTGTCGTTTGACGCGAATTGTCGTGTAAAAAGTGGTTTAATCGCTCTTCATCGAACTTAACTGGACGGCCAGAACTCTTTGTATACAGCATCTTACCGTCAGCCGATTTCGATGAAACAAAGCCAAGCTAAGCTAAATTAACCTGTGGAAACCACATGAAAATCGGTAGTTTTGGAGATTAGCGTGTTCGAACAGACAAACAGACAGACAGATAGACAACAATTTTCAAAATCGTCTTTTGGTATTCTGATACTCTTTCTTCATCGCCCCCAATCAGTTTTTGGTAAATATATTCAATGTACGGACACGCTGGCTCTACAGTTTTATTTTATGTATATAGATGTATTGCAAGTAGGTACAATCAAAGCCATGAAGCCGGAAGACATGAATTCAATGACTTTTCGAATTTTGTATATTCGTCTTTTGTATAAATATATATATTTCTTAACATTGTATATAGCAAAAACTCGAAAATATTTTGTTTTGAAAATATTAATATACAATGCAAAATTGGTAATTTATTGTAGGCTGGTATGGCGTAAGAATCAGGTGAGTGTATGTTGTATGTGTGTATATACATACATACACATATACTCACTTGAGTATGTGTATGTATGTAATATTGACTTTTTCGAAGAAAAAGATTCATATAATTTTAGGAACAATCATATATTTAGTCCACAAACGCATGACACAGTGAGTGATTATTTATAATCGAGGCGAAACGATTCGTAATTACCTTCGAGAACAGCCTGTATACGTAGCTCAGAAGAGAGACAGGTCTATAGAGATCACTATAGAGGTATAGGTATAGAGTCTATAGAGATCTATAGAGAGAATGGAGACCACGTACCAGGACGCAAAATCAGATGGACCGACGATTTGAAGAAGTTCACCGGTGGTGGCTGGTTGAAGCGGAAGTCCGTCTGTGGTCTAGCTTTGGGGAAGATCCAAATACAGCAGTGGAGAAGCACAGTAGAGAAACTGGTGGTATATTAAATGTTTCTTTCTTTCTTGTATATTTCTCGTGTATATGTCCCAATATCCACGATCACACGCGATTATCCGCTCACACGCTTCCGATTTTAACTCGCAAAAACTTAGTAAACCCAATTTGACCCCAAAGTACGTTACTTTAAAAAGCCATAAAACAATGCGGTTCAGCCACCCATGCCACGCGATGACCCCGTGACCGGGTCGTTGACCGACCCATTGTTATAGGTCAAACTGACCCAGACACCTGATACAAGCCATTACGATTCTTATTCATATAGCAATAAAATGCACGATGGCCGCACTGTTTATGTTAGATATTTAGTACAGGGGATTATAGCTTCTATTACATTGCTTATAAGTCATATAACGATGCAATTGTACGACATGTGCGGATAGATCGCTCTATTAATCTATACTTATTTGTTAATAGCACCGATTTTTTAAAACAATAGTGAAAAGTACGCCTACTTTCTGTTGTATTTTGGTGGTTTAAAATTTTAAATTTCTTTTACACTTGTTAGTATCTATCTAGTTACGTCACCCAGGCCCTTACTGTTGATAGCTGGGTCAGCAGAACCGGGTGGCCTGCCGAACCCATAGTTCTAGGAACATAGCGCTAAGTTAGCATTTAGGATGTAGCGATAAGAAATTACTTTTGTATTAAAATTTAATTAAGCATACAGTTGAATACTGACATCAAACTCTGCCATTTGTCTTCAATATATTAGATTTAGTTTTTAAATAGCATTTTTCTTGCTCCCGAAACTTGACTATCTTGCTGTTAATAGTGGGGATAGCCTGGGTATCTATCTATACCGACTATATACTCGACTCACATTCGCAGGGTCGGACTGGGCCGGAAGGGTCCGGGTGGCTCCCCACAAGCCCGGGGCCCGAGACTGGATAATGGATGGCGGGCCTCCTATCCTACCTACCGCCTGGCTTGCGGCAAGCCCCGCAAGCCAGTCCCGTGGGCCGTGGGCGGCCCCGCGCAGGCTGGGGCCCGGCTGGCAAACGCCACCTCGACTATATGGCCACTCCGACGCTGTACATTCGTATTGTCGTGAGTTCATATCCTCGGCCCGCACCACTGAAGTTCCGTTCTTTAAAGAAAGTTGTCACTAGGCGAGCGCTGAGGGAAAACACCGTGAGGAAAAGCGCATGGTCGAGATATAAAATATATATAAATACGAGTATCCATTAAAAAATAAAAAATACGAGTTTGTGTATCCATTAATCTGCACTGGACCCGCATGATTGATTATGGTTAGAAATCCCCCCCCCCCCCCCCCCGCGATTTACTAGAGAAGCACTGCAGTGGGACGTTATACGCTGATATCTATAACAGATGTACCTTTCTTATTATATAGACAAGTAGTAAAGTAGTTTTAAGTAGTACTAACATTTACTATCAATTTAATATTCAGCCATAAGTCGCTTTTAACTTCAAACTTCAAAGCTGACCATAAAACCTCTAAGTTAACCATTGTGGTCAGTTTGAAGTTCAATTCGTTAATCCAATCACTGACAGTTCAATGCGCCCTCGTTCTGACCAGACCTCGATCCAAAATTAATTCTCGAGTCTAGCTTCAAGTAATCAAGACTTAAGTTAACAAGACAAGTCAAGACTCGAGTCTTGACTAGAGTTGTGACAATGAGCGTTCGACCGCTAAGTCAACGCTAATGAACCCTAAGAACCTTAACCGTTTTAGGCTTGAGGGATTAAGACGATCAAACGCAAACAGTTTGGACTATAACGCTCACGAGCGTTTAAAGCTCAAGTCTTAAAAGTTTCTAGGCGCTTACTCAGAGCTCGAGCGTCGGGCGGTCAACGCTCATATTTTTTTTACAATTCAAATCAATGCGTTTATTCGTGGATAAAGGTACATTGGTGGAAATGTTACAGAAGCGTTTCGCTATGTCCAGACTCGTGGGCACGCAGATATATATACACAAGCATTACATAAACAATACATACATCCAACTTAAAGAACGCAAATGTTAACAGAACATAAGTAAATTACTCAAGTAAGACTGTGTCTAATGCATCTACAAATCGGGCCTCACAAATACAAACTAAAGTCATAACTATATTATTAAATACATTTGTCACTAAAAAAAATGTGTAGCGTATAAAAGCATTTTTTGATGAGAAAGTCATGTAACAACACTAGACTACACTGGGATGTTAAGTAATATTCAATCAATTTCTAGTCAAATTTATGAAGACGGGACGCCCTACGATCGAGTGGTCGACGACACAGGGAATCCTAGTGTGAGCGATTGAGTATGGTGTAAAAAGTACTGTCATTAACCTTTAATGACTAATCTTAATTAAAAAGTCTTTAATGACTGATTCTAAAATTACGACACAGGAAATCAACCTGTATCTCTCCGTTCCAGGAATTTGAGCTGTTGTCCTTCATAATATACTTTTAAATATATTGACCCTAAAGTATATACCGTATATAAGTATCGTATATACGTATATGTACGCTGAATTCCACAGCTGCTGAGCACACTCGAGCAGCCACAACATCGAGAGGTGATGTAGCAAAAAAGACTTATTTCCTCAATGTATGTACTCGGTGGTGAGTGAGATAATATGTCGGAGCCCATTAACATCCCATCGTATCCTATCTTTCCCAATTTTCCCAACCCTTTCCTCCAAAATCATTCCTTTGAATCTCCAAAGCTAGACAGCCCATCTGGGAGCGTATCAACGTTTGTTATTCTGGACTGATGTCGCCATTTATCGCGGATTTACATGGAAGACAGTGACCACTTACCATCAGGTGGACTGCCTGCTCGTCTGCCACCTTCATTCCATAAAAATACGAACATTTATTCACATGTTAGACGACTACTCGTCAGTTGCAACTCAAGAATTATACCAACAGTTTTAGCAACGGAAATCTGCAATCACATAGCCTATTTATAACACGCTTCGTTCAATAACATTCTCCGATACCGGCTCTCGTCATAATTTTATATTTAAAACCCGTCAGCTGCCAACCTTTTGTTAATTTTGGCGGGCTTTACGATCGCCTATAATTCTGCCATTTTGTCGCGAGTAGGGATGCGTAAGTATATCGATGTTATTTCAACGAATATCTAGAAATCACTCTCCTATTGACAGACTCCCGTTGGTGTTATAATTGTTGATTAAAAAGGATATAAAACACATAAGACAAATAAAAATAACATACGAACGAAAATCTTTTTTGACATAGGTATAGGTGAGATGAGATGACTTCATCTCGGTCCTAATTAGGGTTGTCACCTTTGGAATACCCTAAACCCGGAGATTAAACAAAATGATACAAAAAAACTAAACTTTAAGTTATAGCCTATCTATAACATATTAATATACTCGATTAGATAATATTAAACTACGATTAATAATGAATACTGTCTTTGATACACACAGAGACGCTTTTAATAATACCTTTGTATTTAATTATACCTCAACAATAATCCTTAAAATAAATCTATATTATTAGTATTAGGTAATGTTCACGAGAGCTAGTTTAAAATTTAAACTTCTCTTTTTTTCTGAGATTTTTGAATTCTTGACGTCCATCGTATTCGCGTCGCCCGGAGATTTACTATGTTAACCCGTAGCCCGGACAAGCATCCTTCAAACCCGGAGGTGTGGCAGCCCTACTTCTAATGCGCTGTCTTTGCATAAAGATCTCTCTTAGCACTTTAGTCGCTTAGTCGATAGCACTGGCGATCCTAGTATTAGTCATTATCTTGCAAAACGCGTCATCCTCGCAATCCAGACTATTAATAAGCTCTATTATTAGAATTATATGTAATAAATATAATTTTCATCCCCCTATCTCGGAAAGAGTATTTTTGCTCTTCGATATCTGAGTGCAAAAGCCGTTTCTATCCGCTAGAGGATAAAGTAAATTGAATTTAGAACATCGTGTGCACTAAGTTTGTGAATTCAAAACATCATTAAACCTATTTACTTCTACCTCCATGGTGCCGAATTTATCATACAACCTTTTTTAATTTGTTAAAAACTCAGACTCGGAACCTTCTTGGTGTACTAAGTATCTTGTGATTGTAAATGTTCTTTTTTTGCATTTAGTCATTTCCTCGCTGAGGTGGGATGAAAAGTTACGTGTTGCACTCGACTGCAAAGATTTTTGATCTCGTGCTCTTTTGATTCCCTTGCTAACGCTCAGGATTCTAATTTTTGAATCACTCGCTGCGCTCGTGAATCAATTTTAGAATCCTTCGCTTGCTCGGTCATCAAAATTGAGCACGCGGTTAAAAAGCAACTCTGCACTCTTGTATAACAAATAACTATTATTAAATTGATTTATTTATTTTTAATGTTATTATAGTGTGGGACGCCCTCCGGCCAGGTGGAGAAAAGAAGAAGATGGTGTGTGGTGGCGAGCCTATATCCAGCAGTAGAAAGACATAGGCTGACGGTATGGTATGGAATAGTATAATAATACTATTACGAGAATCATACGAATGAGATGCCATTACGACAAACATTTACCTGTATCGACTGCCAATTAGCCATTAGCCTGGTTGGTAGTGATCCTACTTGCTGTACAAAAGGCCCTGGTTCGATTCCCGATCGTACATTCATTATCAAGGTAAGTAATCTAGAAGTATAACTTTATTGTAATTTTTGCCGATAAAAGCTTTAATTAAAACAGTGTCTGTAACAGTAATATCGATAAATCAGTTACCGATGTTCCAACAACACTCAAAAAGTCAAGTCAAAACGTCAAGTCCGTAATGGCTGTTTTAGATTGTTCCGTTAATATAAAGTGAGTTTGTTATTACATAATTATATCTTTGTATTATGTTTTGTATCAAAAATAGCATATAAAAACTTTTAAGGTCGAAAATTCTTGTTTGCTACAGTTCTTTCTTCGTCCGTTCTGCTAGATAAATATATAAGGATTCACTTCGGTTTAAAGACGAACTCATGGCGTATTCTGGGGGAGGGGGGCACGCTGCAATCCAACAGCCGCTGGGCGCACTCGACTGGCCACGTTACCCCTCTCTCACAGAAGACTACCTTGAAATGTACTGCATTTCCCACTTTATCGTAGTTCCCCAATGTACGTACGTGTTTCGATAGTAAGTGAGATGTGCCAGAGCCCATTCCCATCCTATCCCTTCCCACGTCCCCAACCCTTTCTATGAATCCATTCTTTCATCAACAAAGGTAGGCATAGCGCAGCCGGGGGAGTGCCAAAGTTTGTCAATTTGAACTAATGTTGGGATGTATCGCGGATGTCTATGAGCGATCCACTTACCACCAGGTAGACTGTATGCTCGTTTGCCACCTTCATTCTATAAAAAATAACAAGGTTAGGTTCGCTAAACATATTATTCAAAAAAAGGGGTCAAGTGCTCGCTGAATACGCACTTGACTCTTAGCTATGTTTAAAATACTTATTTTTAATATACCAACGACATGTCCTGTCTTCCCACAGGTGGCATAACGATTTCCTATGCAACTCAAACATAGCCTATGTCCACATGCATTAGCTTAACTTTCATAAAGTGAAACAATTTTCAAAATTTGTCAAGTTTTTATTCAGTTTACCTCTGACGTAAAAACAAACAAAATAAAACTCACAGTCTCTCTTTTTATTACAAAATAGTATGAATTTTAGAAGACTGCGACAAAATTATGTCGTGATTTTCATACTACCAAAGCAAGGTGGTCGGTCAGTTCAGTCTCCTAAAAAATTTCTCGCGTGACTGGACCACATTTGTATGATTATCTTGACGCGACACAGTTTGGCAAAATTAATGTTAACATCAATACCGAACAAAGGGAATTACAAAAAAAGTCGTTGTTTTATTCATGGCCTTTGGAAATGTGTACTGTATACATAATATGTAAATCTTTTATATGTAATATATGGAAATTAGGGGTTCCCGAAAAGTTCTGATCCTTTTTAGTGGTGACGACATTTTGTCGTGTCGCTTACGTGGAGTTGGAAATGAAAATCAACCTTCCACCGCCGCGCTGATGTCCGTCTGTGACAGGGATCTGACATAATATCAACGCTGCAATGCAGCCAACACCTTGCTGTGTCAGGTACCCATTTCCTCTTGCAGTGACGCAAATATGTATATATATGTCATATATGTATTTTCTCATTTTGTTCTCGTATGCTGTCTCTTGTATTTATTTCTCACTGTAAAAAATCTTGCAATTAGATTTTTCAGTGTATACAGGTATTAAAAAAAGAGACAGTATCTGAGATAAAGTACCATATTTTCGAATTTAATTTCCTAAATATTGAAGGTTCAGAGAAATCTTTAAAATGACATTTTTTATTGATTTGTCTCAAACATCAAATGTTATAAACTTAGAATATATTTCTATTTGTTACAAACGAAATTTTAAGTTACAAAACCTTAAGTCAATAATTCCATATTGACAATACACAATTAATGCACTCATAAGGACACAATTATTTTTTTTATTTCTATATAGAACTTGAAATAATAC
The DNA here is from genome assembly GCA_914767545.1 of Sesia apiformis. Classification (NCBI taxonomy): domain Eukaryota; kingdom Metazoa; phylum Arthropoda; class Insecta; order Lepidoptera; family Sesiidae; genus Sesia; species Sesia apiformis. The sequence goes on along the minus strand of OU611972.1, from coordinate 1,904,170 downwards.
ATATGTATATTGAAAGTCCGGGCCTCTTCAACTAGTTGAAAACGTATGTCATTTTCGTTTGTAGTGAACGTAGTATAGTTTGAAATCGCTTTTTATATACGCAGTGAACCACTCTTGAGACTTATATTCAGTACAGACTTAACTATTTGTTTGACATGTGTTTACTGTGGTGACTGCGAGTTGACTGCCTCGTGCCGGGATCGGCCCTTATGCCTCGCCATTTGCCTATTTGCCGCTATTTGCCTCGCCCGGGCGGGTGCCCGGTGCTAACTCTTTTATAAAACTGATAAAAAGATCTAAATATATATTTAGATCTTTTTATTTAGGATTCTTTTTATTCTTTTAGATAGGAAAGTGGCCACCACCGCCCATGGACACCTGCAACACCAGGGGGGTTGCGGGTGCGCGCCGACCTTGCAGAATCCTATTTACAGCTTGATGAACCCCATGTAACTCAGTGGAAATCCTCAGTTGGCAGGTTATTTCATAACTTTCAGGTTCGTAGTATAAACTGTCTTGAAGTCAGCACTGTTGCACCGCTTTTCGCTTTTCGTATTCGCAATGTAATGTTCTTGGCGAAAAGTAAATGTCCTATATCTACATATTATGATTTATCCTTAGTTGGATATACATCCACACCGCAGTTACTTTTTGTGGAGCAACGTTTCCAAGTGTTAATGGGTAACATCCGATAACAACAAGTTATTGATTCATAAAAGATGTTGCCATGTTAAGTAACGTCGCCTAACTTTTAATAACAGTCAACATGTGACAACAATCGATAAACTGTAGCAACATGTAACTGAATGTTACCCAACGTTAAATCTATCTATATATATATATAATAAAAATGGATGTTCGTATATATAATGTTAATATACTTCGACACCGTTTGACCGATCACCATGAAAGTTGGCACATATATGTATTTTTTCATGGAGAAGGTTCTTATGCTATCGAGTACCGACTTTGTTGTAACTCGCCACTAGTTGGCGCTGCAGTACATCAACTTCTATATCGTTCAATCGATCGCCATGAGAATTGGTATACATAGGTATTTGAGCACGGAGAATATTTTCTAGCTATCGACTTTGATATAACTCGCCATTAGATGGCGCTGCAGCACATCAACTTCTATGGCAGGACAACGTCATCCGGGTTTTGCTAATCAAATATAATAACATTCAGTTATACTTGTTCCCAAATGTTTGTTTTGTTACTTTGTGTTACTGACGGTGTAAGTGCGATCGACACATTTAAACTAACAGAAACAAGTGACCGCAAAAGTTTCGGAAGTTTATTTATTTTTATTTCATTTCCATTTGGATATCATCATAAAACTGAATGTTGATATGTCTGCGATGAAGTTACAAATAATACTGAATGTTATCATGTTTCAAAGCGCTGCTCCACAAAAGGTAACTCCGGTGTGGCTGCACCATAACAAGTTAACTCCAACCATAAACAATGATGTAATAATGTTTTGACAGATATACAATACAATAAAGGTATTTGTCGTAAAGTGAGATCGGAAGGTCGTATCGTAACGTATAAATGAGACCCTAGCCGCAAATCGAATGTGTTTCTGTTAACATAAATATTGCATCTGCAGTCGTTATTAGAACACTTGTTTTGATAACGTTCCTCTTGACGTGTTTCATTGTTTTTTTTATTTGTCCATTATAGAGGAATATACCTTTGAATCTTAAATAATATATAGAAACGATATCGATTAAAGTTCACCTGAATATATGCCATCCGCGATACACGCATTGAGTGTTCGAGCGCTCATTTTTACTTTACCAATACAATATATTTTTTTCTAGAAAAAAGGCGGCAGACGAGCATACAATGGTAGCATGGTAAGTGGATACTGTTGTCCATAGACATCCACGATACAATCCAACATCAGTCCAGAATGACAAACGTTGGCAAGCCTCCGGATGCGCGGCCTATCGTTGTTGATTAAGGAATGGTTTGGAAGAAAGGGTTGGGAAAATGGAAAGGAAAATGACAGGAATAGGCTATGGCATATGTCAATTAATACCGAAACACGTACGTATATCGGGGAAATACGATAAAGTAGGAAATGCAGTACATTTCAAGGAAGTCTTCTGTGAGAGAGGGGTAACGACTGTGGGAATGCAGCGTGCACTCTCCCCTTACAATATGCTTCTAGCAATATACATAGCTGTAATTAATATAACAATGAACACAACTAGCATTTAGTCGTAATGCTTTACAAAATGGAAAAATGTATAATTCTGTGCAATAAATAATATCCATGGGATGTCAAGTCTTTTATCCATTTAAAGTGATTTCATCTCATTCAAGTAACCAGCGTGCATTGCTAGACAAGGGCCTTCTCAACCAAAACGCCACACTATAGCAAATGCAATCTGTCAGAGGTGATGTAATTTCTCAGGGCTTGCAGAAGCTTTGTTATACATTAGTCGCCGTTTACGACACCCATAGGCAGGTACTGGAGAGCGTCCCACACTGCGCTTCCCGGTACTTGGGCTCCCATCGAGGACTCATCTACCCCATCGGTCCTGCGGCAAATATGGCCTGCTTGTACGAGCTATGTCGGTGACCCCGCAAAGAAACTATGAGTGACTTGAACTTATGGATAAGGCCTACCGTTAGAGGCCACGTTTCAACACCATACGTCAGAACTGGCAGGACGCACTGATTGAAGACTTTCGTCTTAAAAGCATTATGGTATAGGTGAGGAGAGACTACTTAAAGAAATTCGGCGGTGGTGATGGATGAGAAGAGCCGAGGATCGTGTGTGGTGGCGAGCTGCGGGAGAGACCTACATCCAACAGTGGAGAGACATAGGCTGATGGTATGGTTTGGTAATTAACAATGCAACATCGTTACCTATCCGTAATATACAATACGTACCTATTTCTTTTGTTTACCAACCTTTCAAATATCGTCTATACAATAGTTACATTCGAACGTCATAAAATCGCGCGCAAAATCTTTCAAAATGGCGGCTGCAAATGTCAAAAATAAGGTCGTGACGAAATGCCAGTTAGAGAACAAACTAAACTGTGCGTGTCATAGAATGTAGAACTATACAAAATTATTGATGATTTTAGGTTTATTTCAAGGTTTCTTAAATTTATTAGTTTGTGCTTACTTCGTAGGTCTTATAATGCTAACACAAACTCCATTTTGTGGATCTATTCTGGAATGTATGAACCGCTATATCTGAACTCCATACCGGCCTTTCTTATGAGATAAAACGCTGCCAAATATTTTCCAAAAACATTTTTCGGTTATTAAGTAGGTACCTACCAAATTTTTCATACAAGTTTGTTAAATACATAACCTCAAAAAAATATTATTTTTACGATAAAAGTTTAATTATTAAAGATAAACTCGTTTTTATTTTTTAACAAAAAAAATATTGCGTGTCATCCGCCCGCAAGTGTAAGTTTGCAGTGCGATAAATGCTAACTCGCGATATTTAGTGAGCCCGTCTCAGTCCACTGGCCACCCCTCCATTGTCTCGAATGGATTCCCTGGCATTGTTTTGTGAATTTATTATTAAAATTTTAGCATAATAGAGACCTTTATTAAGTCTGTCGGGAATAATCCCTTGGTAGTCATTAAAATTTGACTCTTACTCACATCATTGAACTGGCTATTCTTTGTTGTCAATATTACATATGCGTACATTCATATTATATCTATTAATTTTGATAATAAGATGTAGCCATTTACTGTAATTATTTCATAAAGAGTTAAGACTCTATACTCTCACAGCTTATTCTAATTGTAGGGTTTAGGCCCTTACACCGTGTGTAGGAGAGTGTAGGAATTCATTTCTAAACCGTAATCAGCACTTTTATCGTCCACTGCTGGAGATGAGCCTTTTCATGCGCATTGTCTTGTGCATGAAAGATGTATGGCATCAAGACGCCGTTGGCCAAGAGGATGGGCGAGTCCACTGTTTTAGAGGCTTGTGGTAGCGGCTTTGTTATCCCTTAGTCGCATTTTGCGACACCCCCGGAAAGAGATGAAGTGGTATTCTAAAGCTGGTCCCACACCACACGGCCAATTATTATACTACAGGTAATTAATTACCTTACCTGTAGTGATTACCTACAGTGTACCTTTTTTAACTGTCTTATTTTTACTGTTCATGTCCATCTAAAAAAAATTTTGAGCACATCTATAGTAATATTATACAGGAAGGCTGCGAGTTTGCTTTTTTTTCTTCATTGAACAGAGTGACAAATTCTCCCACTTTTGGGGCTAACTTTTGGGCACTTTTAAACTTTTGGGCTACTTTTGACGACTTTGGGCTTGGGAGATTGGGTAGGTGTAATACTAAATACATTCCAATACTAAATGTCATTACGCGAACATAATATTTAAATTTAATTCCATAATATATATTAATAAATACGTTCTTCCTTAGATACCTACATACCCACTTTAGTAAAATTACGCCAAATCAATATTTTCCGTTTTAAGTAAGTGTTTTTAAGCCTTTTCTTAAAACTAGCACGCGATGGGGCCCTTCTTATATTGACGGGCGCGGTTTTTTGTTTGTTTTCACCTAAAAGCTAACTTAAAAAACTACTAGACTGATTTTGATATTTTTTTTTACTTTTAGAAAGCTAAACTAATGTAGATAGACATAGGCTATGTTTAGGTTCAACAATACATACAAACTATATGTCATCGGATAGGGTTCGTAAAGCTCTCCAACTTCTGTCTAAACACTTTTCTTCCTTCCAACTGACGGAGTTCTACTTTAGTGCAGCAAGGGCTGTTCGCCAGTATGATATAATTCTGCATCATCAGGATATCTATCTATTTCATGCAAACATGTCAGCAAACATCATCGCATCATGTCACAGCGAACATAAACACGTGATTCATACTGGCTTATTCAGAATATTTGCTTGTCCGTCAATATGTCACTTATCTCACGGTGTCAAGTTTAAATGTTTTATGTATAGAGTTACATTTTATTAGTTAGATATTTTAAAATAGCTTGTATTTGAACAGCAAAAAATGCTGGGCAGCAAATCATATCTAACAAAACAAACTGTTTTGGAATTTAGGAGTCCCCTCCTAAATTCAATCCTGCAATTTTGCTGCAATCCAATAGCCGCTGGGCGCGCTCGACTGGCCACGTTACCCCTCTCTCACAGAAGACTACCTTGAAATGTACTGCATTTATCACTTTATTATTTTCCCCAAATGTACGTGTTTTGGTGGTGAGTGAGATATGCCAGAGCTCATTCCCATCCCATTTCATCCTAACCTACACCTTCCCATTTTCCCAACCCAAACTCAATAAAGGTCAATAAAGGTCACCCAAACTCAATTCTCCAAATCCATTCCTACATCAATAAAGGTAGGCGGCATATCCGAGAGCGTGCCAAAGTTTGTCACTCTGGACTAATGTTGACATGTACCGCGGATGTCCATGTGTGACAGTATCTAATTACCACCAGGTGGACTGTATGCCCGTAAGCCGCCTTCGTTCTATATAAAGAAAGTAACGGAAATAACTACTGTCTTTATTGTCCCCAGAGAACTTAAACCTAAATCATCTTTAAATTTGCTACCACTTCCAGTATTTCCGCAGCTCATTTAGTTACTTCCCTTTTAAACGGTTAAAATTTTAAACTGTTAAAATTTGTGATAGCCGTAGGTACCTATTTGTAACACTATCTGAAGTTTTTTTTATAGAAAGATGGCAACAGACGAACATACAGTCCACCCGGTGGAAAGTGGATACTGTCGCCCTACGACATGCCAAGATCGGTCCAGAATGAGAAATGTTGCCACGCCCTCGGATGCGTTGCCTAACTTTAGAGATTTGCGATTTGCATTTGGATCTTCTCCTGCAAGCGGCGCCCCTTGCTAAACAACAGACGGAGCTCTGACTACCGATCAATGGTGGTTTGACCATTCCATTTGCTAAATCTCAAGTACCAGAGACCGGTGACGAACAAAAGCATCACCAACACCACCGAACACCAACCCGCCTATCCAGCGTGGCATAAACCTCTCAATGAAAACGCGAAACACTGAATAATACCTAATAATATGTTGTTATCAAAAAGTAACAAAAACAGTCTCCAAAATAAAATGGAATCATCGACAACGCTAAATCATTCGATCAGTCTACTGGATAGGTCGATGAGTAACACGGCGCGTGCGCAGAACGCACACATGTCGGGTTCGACGCCCCGTTTAGGCACTACGCCTCTTTATTGGGGCCCCATCTTGCGTCTGGAGGTACAGTATGATCGCAATTTAAAGTTTATATAGGTATATATTTAGTTACTGTAGAAAAAGGAAAAGGCTTTGGGAAAGGTTCAAACACAGCCTGTATACTACCTACCATAATTAACTTATAACAAGTAGTTTATTTACCACGAAAGTCCTATGCAAATAGTTTCAGTCAGCTTTAGAATGGGGCCACTTCATCTCTTCCCTTGGATATCGTAAAAGGCGACTAAGGGATAACAACGCCCTTACCAAGAGCCCTGAGGAACTACACCACCTCTAAAAGAGTAGACTCGAAAATCCGCTTAGCCAGCATAACGTTTTAAGGGCATACATAAGGATGAAGGCACGCACAAGACAATAAGGAAATCCATTACCAGCGGTTGACGATAAAATATATAATATATGATAACGGGAGGTCCGTAGCTACTTTGTGGGAGGTCCGTAGCTACTCTGTGGGAGGTCCGTAGCTACTCTGTGAACCGGTGTTGGCAGGGAGCCGGCCTAAGTTCCTGCCTATGATATGTTAAGTTTAAGCAAGGCAATCATATAAAAAAAAATGAAATGAAAATGGCCGGGGACGATAAATTAATTGCATACTTGAGTCCTCAAATGAAGACCACTAGCGCTGGCGGCGAGCCTTGGGAGAGGTCTATATGCAGGCGTGGAGAGACAGAACTTTATAAACTTTTGCCTGCTGTTGTCGGAGTTCCAAAAATTCTGGCGAAAATCATCACACTGTACATGCCTGTTTTATTTTTACTTTCATCATAAAGTCGATTCTTTTGTTCTTTGATGTGAGAACGCACGCCACATGGCCTGTACTCGATCTAAAAATACATCATAGGTGTAAAATACTCGTACCGCGTTGCATGCTCCGGTGTCTATGAAACATTTTACCAAAAAAAGGACCAGCATTCGCCCATCATAGTTTAGAAGACATACAATATAAAGTTTTAGCCTAGAGTTTCTTACAAGCGAACAACTGACTTAACGCTGCAGGTTTTTCTGCAGCACATGCTGAGTTGTGTCGCAGCCCGTTGGGCGGGTGGCAATACACCTTTGTGATAAATAAGTTGTATAATTTAAGTTTTATTATTTTTGTATAATATAAATGGCTGTTGCCCGCGACTTAGTTGGCATGGTCTTCAAGTAGTAATCCAGAAACCTTCGCGGGCGCGCGCACAACAACTCACCAAAGTTTCATCGCAATCGGATGAATGGTATAGGAACGCTTACGGGACAAACAAAGAAACATTCATTTATAATCCAATGAATTAATCAAATACATGTTACATAAAGACTTGGCCACAGCAGAGTACGTCTTCCTACGGCAAGACGCTGCCCGGCGCTACAAAGTACTAGAAAGAGGAAGCAAGACCTTCAGGTTAGCCATAAGTGATCGAGAGTCTACAATTTCCATAGACCGCCTCAAGGCAGCCTACATGACCCGAGACTACACCAAGACTGGTACGACTGACTCCATTCTACCTGCAACTGATCCTGCCCCGATGAGGAAAACCAAATACAAATTGTTTAACATAATTCCCACCTCGGGTTTCTACAACCGCACCTCCCGTCACAGAGGTGCGGTCCAACCGCATTTCCTCGACACGGAGGTGTCGCGCACTGTTCGGTCCAAAAATTATTTTATACCGCGAACCCGTAGGCTGTGGAACGAACTGCCTCAAGAGGTCTTTCCGTTATACTACGATATGAGGTTCTTCGAGAGAACTGTGAATAGGATTTTGCAAGGTCGGCGGCGCACCCGCATACCCTCTGGTGTTGCTCCGGTCGAACCGTCCGCTTCCCGGAGTACTATCGCCCTCAGTAAGCTTCAGTCTGAGGGGGGAGTGGTGTAGGAACCCGCCGGCCGGATCCAACTAGATCGACATCTAGGTGGTCATGACGTCTTATGTCGTCTTATTCTTTACGTCTGCCATTATTATTGTTTCTCTTGTTTTTTGTTTTACCATCCGTATTTTCAAGTGTTTAGTTTTTAATGCTCTTTCTTTATATATCTTTATCTGTTTTATGTAAATCTTGCCTTCCACATAAAATATAAAGTGTTATACTTGAGTGTGGACTTTTACTGAGAGGAGGCCCGAGTGACCACAGCACTTAAGATGAATGCTGATCGAACACAATTTCAACCTATTGATTACACCTTATTTGGCTATGAAAAAAGAATGGTAACTTGTACCCACGACAAATACCGAAGTGACCTTTGCCAGAGTCAGCCCTGTAAATGTACATCGGATTGTCGAAGAATGGCTTCTAGATCCAAAAAATCTAAATTAATTTGTATTTTGTTATGCAAGTGCGTTAACAATGACTGATTATTTGAATTTTTTTTCGTATGTATGTTAGAATTTGCTTTTTCTTATATTTTTTTTTATCTACAATTTGTGATCTTTTTACTGTAAATTTTTTTTATTTACATTGACAAGATACTATTACCTTTAATTATAAGAAAAAACGACCTATTTTCACTAAAATAATCATTAAAATGACTCCATAGCATGTGCTCAATCGATTTATTTGATACGTAAGGGGAGAGAGTATAAAAAAATATGCACTAATAAAGTTTCTGGCAACATGGAAAATATTAATCTGTAAGCTTTTCTGAGATTATATCAATTAATAAAATGGGGTCCTCACATTTTGCACACTCAACTCCATGTAGCTCACAGTCTAATTACTCTTTTTGTTTCAGCCAAAACTCCAAGTTGAGTGATTATTAAATTGTTGACAATTTTACAAATTCTTTTCCATTTTTCTCGAATGTCATCAAAATGCACTTGGGCCTTTTTTTCTAAATGTATGTACATTTCTGGGTTATCACTGTTATCAGACACAGACACAAAAAAATCTGGTACATGATAAACAAATAATCCTTCCTATATTATGCTGTCCGGCTAACGGTCACAAACACATAAAACAGGAACAGCTTCATTATAACGCAGCAAACAATTAATATTTAAAACAGCTGACAGAATGCAAATGGCGGGACTTCGACGGCGCCATCTTGTTCTGCTGCACTATAATGTTGCCCTTTGACTTACGTGCTGTATTTATTCATACACAAACAGTGTACCGTGGGTGCCGCAACATACGACTAAGGAATAAGGCTAAGAACGAGATAGTACGTATCTCGGTAGTAAGTGAGATATGCCAAAGCCCATTCCCATCCCATCCTATCCCTCCCACGGTTCCAACCCTTCCTCCAAATTGATTGCTTGGCATGCATCGCGAATATTTATGGGCAGCAGTATCCACTTTCCATCAGGTGTATGTATGCCGGTCTGTCGACTAAGGTGGCTACCACCAGCCTCGAGGAACTACACCACCTCTAAAAGAGTGAATTCACCAACTCGCCTGAGCAATTTTAAGGCTATAAATTCCTCATTCACAATTAAAAACCATGTCCAACAGTGAAAATAGAAGTGCCGGTCACGGAGACTAATTTTAAAACAGAAAAATATCAATCACTGGATAAAACTCTGCACTCCCGAAATCATTCAAGTTCAGTGGATTGAAGTGATTGAAATTAAGAAATATAAAAATTTCAATCGGGAAGGTGGATATAAACTGTCGTCGAGGTGGAATCCAGTGATTAACAAATTTAAACATTGCGATTTACCATCGAATACATCCGCGGACATTGTTAGTGTAAGTAGTGTGTTACAGCCTTTCAGAATATGAAAAACAAATATGAGTAATTGATAAAACTGCTCGCTACTCCCATCCCGGACTACCCGCCACTTCAGTCAACTCGTGACCACGGCTGGTGTGACACGCGCCGAAATGTCGAGTAGGAAGGAGTGGAAGGTAAACAAATACCTTTATTATACGCGTTTAGAGCCGATTTAGAATATAAAAAGTATACAAAACGCGAAAGTTTAAAAAGTTATAGAAAAATATCAAGTTTGTTTCTTCCGATTAAAAACAACCTTAAAACAGCCAATATATTTTTTTATTTGTGACTCTTTTGTTGCGCTACATTTGATTTGTTAGACTCTACTTTCCTCATCAGCTACAGGCAAATATGGCAACCCTAACTCTCTTATTAACGGTAACCATAAACATTATTTTGGGCCCCTTTATAGACCCTGGAGGATGTCCGTTAATTTAAAAGCAGATTAATAAATGTTACAGCTCAAATTCGCTTGCGGTCGTCAACCTAAACGGCCATGAATGTACCTATTTATATTAACCAATTACAATCCAGTAGAAGAGTACCAGCGGTAAAATTGACTACGAAATCTACTCGAGTTTTTATTGGATAGATTTCGACCGCTAAGGGCTGGCGCAGACCAGGCGAAACGCAGTCCAGCTCAGTTTACATTAACAAACAACAATCGGCATTGTAGACATTAAAATAAGATCAAAAATTCACCAACGTCTGCTTTACGTCTGCTTTAACGCGCTCGATAACTGGTAGGTGCGAAAATGTCGACAAAATTGATTGTTGATTGTTAATGAAAACACATATTTTGAAAACTTGGGACCGCGCAGTTTTAACGCCTTGTTTAATTTTTATTTTTTGTCGTTTGTGTATATTTAAGACATTTTAGAATAGAAAATTGTTATGTATGCGATCACTTGTGTGTACGAAATAAAATTTCTATCTATCTAAAACTGCGCTTCTCCTGGTCTGCGCCATGCCCTAACATCACACAACATACACACACAACAAAGAATTTCGGAAAAATTAAGAAGCCTAGATATAGCACGCGCCTATCGAAACATTCTTGATTATTTTCCGTAAGCTTTAGAAAAAAAAATTCTGTTATACAAACATGGCAGAGCTTTTTTTTTGGTTAAGTTTTCTTGTACTTTATTTTTGCAAATTTGTATGAAAACAATAAACAAAAATGTTTTCATGTCTGTTATGCATGCCTAACGTAGGAAGGTCGCTGCGTATGCACCGACCTCATTTGGTCACACAATTGCAACACGAGCCACGAGGCGCTGACACTGCACCAACGTGCCGTTTGACGTCATAGCCGAGGCGATGTCGCCGCCACCATTTCAACTGGAATTCCTTTTTATGCCTAACATCGGCGGAAGCAATACGTTCCTTAGATATAGTTATTAGATTATAATTCATTGTAATAATTAGTGAATTAAAGTAAATTTTATATTAAATAAATATATTTTTTTTTGCATCCTACGTTGTGACCACGCTTAACTTGTCAAGGAACCCAGAATTATAAAAATAATCCATGGCTTCAGGCTTCTGGAAAGGTTCCGCTAACATATCCTATACCTATTTACATTTGTAGTGATTTTTCTTTTATCTTTTAACCTTAACAATTCAAATGTAAAGTTCGTGTTGTTGACTGTACCAAAAAAAACATGGTTTGGTTATTTCATTTTTAATATAATTATTAACTATGAATAAGATTATTATAAAAATAATAAGTCAAGACAACATTTCAGTGAACAACACTCACTGTTCTTTTTGTAATTTTCAAATAACAACCCAAAACAAACAGACAAACAAACCAACTCCCATCCGATTACAATACCTAGAGGCAGGATTTGCAAAAGAATTAATATTCAGTTATCATTCCGAATTTAACAGTTCGGAGACGCACAAAAGTTACATTTTCACGAGGGAGAGAGAGATAAAATAATTATTTTTGAACGAATTCATCTCTATAAAGCTTGACACAGACAGACCACAACACAGAGGCCACTTTTAAGATTTACCTCTTTTTTCATTCATATTTCCATCTATTGATCAGAAATTGTATGAGAGAAGATAATAGTTTTAATTATAAAATACTGCGTCCATTTCGTCCTGACGAAACATAGAGAGTTAGCACATTTTTTTATATTTTTTGTTTCTTTTGTATCTCAACTTCTTTTTATCAGACTATCACTCGTTTTCATACTAATTCGTGCTCGTCCACAAGCAACCACTTTTGTGAAGTTGTGATTCTAAAACAGAGATGCTTAAACGATCAATCACGATTGGGGATTTGACTTAGGAAATAATTCTACATAAAAAAAACGAACGCCATCGTTAATTTTACGTAGCTATTATTACTATTTCACACTATAGAACTTACTTCCCTATTTGAAATAGTAATTTCATCTGACCAGCGATTTTGAACCTACTTACAGAGTAGTGGCGGTTGTATAACTTTATTGTATAACTCATCCAAGAGACTATTTGTATAACTTGTATGTGCCCTTTAATAAAAGTTGTTTTATTTCCTGCCCAGTCAATTGCCACCCAATTTTTTTGATGCAGATCGCCGATAGTACAAAATTGACCATATGTTACGTCTGAGTCAAGCTTTATAGTGTAATAAGAGAGCTCAATTTAGGATTAAAATCATCTTGAGAAGCCATTGTGTGTAGAGTAAAAGGATATTATATCTATTGTTATTTTAAAATTGAAATCTATGGAAATGGAAATCGTTAGACTTAAGATTTTTTTTAGAAAAAGGGAGTTGACGAGCAGACAGTCCACCTGGTGATAAGCGGATGTAGTCGCTTATAAATAGTTGAGATACATGGTAACATAGTGAAGTTGGCAGAAAATACAAATTGTACAATACAAAAATACAAGTTACGATAAAATTGTCACAGGCGCAGTGCGCTACCAAGGAGCACTACCGGTAGTGTCGTGGGGAATTTCTTTTCTCTTCTGCACTTACTAACCTATATAGTCTCGTGGGTAAATTTCAAAATGGTGTAATTATTTTATATCGCGAACCCGTAGGCTGTGGAACGAACTGCCTCAAGAGGCCTTCCCATTTAGCTACGACATGGGGTTCTTCAAGAGAGCTGTGAATAGGATTTTGCAAGGTGTTGCAGGTGTCCATGGGCGGCGGTAACACTTACCATCACGTGGAACCGCTTGCTCGTCCGCCCTCTTCTCTATAAAAAAAAGACTTGTAAGGGCACAGTTTCCACTAAGATTGGTCAGTAGTGCGTGCAGAAGGGATAAAAATCCCCACGACACTGGCGGGAAGTGAATCGGGAAGGGCTAAAAATAGAGTAAAACTAACTAAAAATTAACATGTGTTTGCACATTGTTCTGTCCATGAGGGATCTATGGCCTTAAAACGCCGCGTTCAACAAGCGAGTAAGGGTGTCCATTCTTTTAGAAGTGGTGTAATTTGTCAGGGCTTGTGGTAGCGACTGTGTTATCCCTTAGTCGCCTTAAGGGAAGAAATAGGGTGATGCTACTCTAAAGGCGGGCGACACCACGCGACCTTGTAGTCTTAAGTTATTGCGAATCCCTAAACAAATCAAAACGCAGGCGATATCGCAAGCAAAGGCTAGTTGTATGAATGTATTAACACTTTGTAACAGTATATATTTAAGCGTATGCAAGTAGGTAGTCCATAGAGGGCCGGCAGAATGAGTAATCGACCTTCTGCCAACAGGTGGTTAGCAGATGCATTGTCTTTTGTAGCGTTAGCAAAGAAGTTGTTAGGAAATAAAAAAAATCGTTTAATATAAATAGAAGTGGACTAAATTCTTTAAGATTAACATCGAAAAGATTATTTTTGTAATTAATTGTACGTACCTACCTGTCTGTATCTCATGACAACCCGATAAATAACTAATTACTGATAACTAATTTGTAACAATAAGAAGTAACAACAACTATGGACGACGTAAAAGAGAATATATATTACCAATTGTTATTGCTGCACCCTTCACTGGTTTGCAGTAACGCGATTATACGCGGGATACGATAGGGGTCTAAACAAAACACATACTATGTATCTCTTCTAAGGCTACAATATATTTTTCGTTCATAAAATGTCCATTCTGCGAATGAAATGCTTGCGCGATGCAGAGACTGGTCAACGCCATCTAGTTCAGTTTGGTGAACTAAATCAATAACATCGTCTTGAACACCAATATTATTGAATAACCTCCCTATAACAACTAAAGATGAACTTAATATAATAAAAATTTAAAAAATATTTCATTGCTGAACTTTGAATAATTCTGTACAGTAGAAGCGAGTCACACAGTTGTAACCAGTTTGGGGCATAGGTTCAATTGTCACTTTTGTTTGTTGTTTTGCGGGTATATCGTAAAACAATCTCATATCAATTGTATAATACCCTCAAAACTGTTCCTTTACACAAACAATTTATTTTACAAACACAAACAACACAAACTAGGGAATTGGAAAGGCGGCAAATAAACCTAAGCGTAAGTGGAAGGTGAAAGAAATCACATAGTGAGTAATGTATATAAAATTATATGATAAATAAAAACAAAAATCTGCCGCCTACTTACTCTACAACAAAAACCCATCCAACATCCCTCTACAGGTATACGTAAAACAGCTCGGATAGCTCAATTGTTTGTGACCAAACATTCAAGAACAAGTTCAGTCTCTTAGTCATATCCGAGCACACGCCAGGAAGTGTAGAGATCATCATCGACAGAATTGACATGGAGAACATCTTAATAATCTCCGGGAATTTTAGTGTGGGTCGTTGAGTATACCACTTATTGGCAAAAGAGAATATTATTCAATAGGGCCACGTGGTGTCGGCCGACATTAGAATAACACGATCCCATCTCATCCGGTTTGTGTGGTGAAAGACGACTATGGTATAACAAAGCCGGTACCGCAAGCGCTGAGGAACTAAATTACCTATAAAAGACCCTGCATTCACCAACCCATTTGGCAAACGTGACGTTTTAAGGTCATTCATCCCTCGTGTAGAAGACAATTCGCGCGACGAGGCCCATGTCCAGCGGAGGACAAATAACAAGGCTGGTTACAGTTTAATTCAAAAGTATTTTTTCTGCAATCGGTACAGAAATCTGCTAATTGCATAATGTGCATACAAAACAGCTATGCAACTGGTACGTTGTAATCGTATAGTATAGTTGTGTAAGATGCGATGTGGGCGATAATTCGAATCTAATAGATTTAACCAGTTTGTAATAATAATAATAATTATTATTATTTTTCCTTTTTATCCGTGTGACATCGGCCGGTTATGGAATAATACAATCCTATCTCTTCTCGTGTGTGTGGTAAAAGGCGACAAAGGAATAAGCGACTAACAAAGCCCTGAGGATCTATACCAACGCTAAAAGAGTGGATACACAAGACGATGTGCATGAGAATGCCCTTGCCCAACCGTGGATATCCTTCTACAGGGCTGCATTGCAATACATTTCCTTTTATTTCAGACAACTTGATTCATTTTAGTATCATTTCGCTCTAGTATTCCGTATTAGTATCCATTCTCCTCATACACGTGCACACGAGGGATGTATGTCTTTAAAACGCCACGCTCGCCAGGCGAATTGGCGAGTCCACACCTTTAGGATTGATGTAGTTTCTCAGGGGTGAATGAAGCGACATTGTCATCCTTTAGTCGTCTTTTATGACACCCACGGGATAAGATGAGGTGGATGGTGGTATTCTAAAGCCGTCCGACACCACACGGCCATTTGTACACATGCACATAACAAATACATACAGTGCAAGAGACAACACAATGAATACACAGTAATCTCTGAAGTTCTGATTAAAATGACCTTGCAGCGCAGTAGCGGCGGAGTTATTCTACAACTACACTATTGATTAATTAATTTTCTTTGTTGTTTCTGATAAGGGAACATAAATATTTTTTTTAAATCAGTAAATCCATTCAAATTCCTATTTATTTATTTAAACTTAATTGCATGACTAGTATTTGACCTGCCAGATCAAACAGAAAACATAACGCCGGTGCAATTTTATTGTTCAAATTGTTCTCCTTCGTATTAGTGGTTCAGTTGAAAGAAACTGATCCGTTTCGTTAATTCGTTCTTCATTCACTTCATTCGTGCATATTTTAACTTAATGATCATGTCCTCAAAATAAAAGAAAGATCGTAATTGTTAAATGGAAAAAATAAAAATAAACAAAAACTAATAAAATAGCTCCAGTAGTTGCTGAGATATTTAAATTAAATATTTCAATGTTGCGCGCATATATACGCCTCTATTTAGATCCCGTTCTACCCTCCACTACTCGATTTTGGGGTAAATGAATCAGTTTTTAGTCATCTTTACCTGCATTTCCAACCTATTTGGCAGCATTTTAGGGGAAAATGAAAATATACATATTGTTACACTACACTTCTACTTTTCAAATCCGTTTACAAAATTAAAATCGGACGATCTATAACGCATCCAGACCTGCTGAAAAATAGCGCATTGAAAAATTAAAACTACGATTGTGTCAAAACTAATAGTCGGATATCGTCGGGATTTTGCACGCACAAAGTACCTGTAAATTACTACATTTTCACGAAGTTTCAGCCCTGTAAGTGTAAAAATGGCCGATTAGTGATTTTTTTAACAAACGCTGAATTTTTCGCTTTACCCGGTTTTTCTCCGTTTATCCGATAGAGTTGTTCGACCTCTCATTTTGTTCATATTTTTATTCTCTATAAATCGCATATTTACATCATTAAGATTGCTTCATTAGTTTCCATTTTATAAGCAAAACACTAAAAAAAAAACGACTTTTTGTTTAAAAATGTTTATAACAAATTAATAGACAACATTTCCAAATGGAAAATATAACGGAATTCATCTACGAACTGTTCTACATATGATGGCACAGTCGGTTTCCTACTAGGATTTATGTCACAATGAATTGCTCTATTGCTTGGCCTATTAATGAAAGTCAGCTGAAAACGCGCGTCGAAGCTTGCCTTACTTTGCTGAACCGGCACAAAAATGAAGGTATTGTCATAAGTGACAATACGATTCTGAATCGTATTGTCGGGCTCTAGCACATCTCTCTCACTACCGAAACACGTACATACATTGGGGAAATAGGATAAAGTGGGAAATGCAGTACGTTTCATGGGGTGAGAGAGGGATAACGTGGCCGGTCGAACGCGCCCTGCGGCTGTTGGATTGCAGCGTGCACTCCCCCCCTCAAAAAGGTATGCGAGTTTCGTCATAAAGTCACAAGCAAAAAACACTTCTTCATACACTTATGTTTGTTGGGACTTCGGGTCTCACCAGCTAGTTGAAAACGTGTACCATTTGTCAGTTGATTCTGCCTCACTCTCGCTTAGGCTGAAAGATTGGTTTGAATCGTCTGCTGTATTAATTTTGGCAAAAAATCCTACATACTGATGAAATTATTTTTATTGGAAATAAACCTGACTGCAATAAACTTTTGCTTTTTTTAAATACTTATTATTTATATGATTAATGTGAACCCAAAAGCCGGCAGCGATCAGAAAAAATAGGCGCGATTCACAATCAAGGCATTCACGGCCCTGTTTATTTTATATATTTCTCAGGGGTTACAAACATTTTATAACAACTGTACATGATATAAAAGAACGAATTTATCTTGAATTGTATTTGTAATACATACCAACATCAGAATGATAATGACAGATTGAGAATGAGAATGGCAAATGTTGGCACGTCCACGAATGCGTATCCGTGGACCGTATCCGTGCGTAAAAGTCCTTAAATAATCGATGCGTATGTCATAAAAATGATTTGTTTCTAGCTACAGCGGTTTTGGATAGGACAGTCAGTCATTCAGGATCTCTTTTTATATATTGTATATAGATAATTAAGGTTCATTATAAAATGTTATCAATCCCCGCTTGAATGTTTACACTACGCAGATGCAGTGCACGTGTGCCGGCGCGTGCGCAATATGTTTTAAATAGGGCCACGAAATAAGCGAATAACCATTTTTATTCTTGTAGATTTATCTTGTAGCGAGCATCCTCAGACTTCAAACTTTTTCAAACTAAACTAAATGTTTAAATACTGAGTTATTTTATTATTATTAATAATATTGCACTACTGTAAACTTTATCCCATTAACTTTATCTACTGTTCTGCATTTCCAACTTTATCCCATCCGTACTTTCGTCGGCAACTCTTCGAAAGGAAAAACCCACTGTACAGATTGCCTCTCAGTTTCAGGCTCATAGCAGTAGATCCAGCTTTCAACACCTGTTACTATAACAAAAACAGCATTTGACTATTGTCGAATATTTCAAGCATTTGGAGACACCATTTCACGCGGTAGTGTTTTTGAGCTTCCCTCAAATTGTGAGGAATACATCTAGCATAAAGCTTTATTACCGTCCTTACCCGTAAGTGATCGTGTAAATAGTTTGAACTTGACTCATACCAATACCTAATGGTGCCCGTATCTGTTTATATGTCGACCATTGTCTATAGGTCACTTATAGGTCTATTGAAGTCTGCTTCAATCATGAGCCGCAGATTTTGATGTTTTCCTCCGCTACCGCCGTCTCAGGACGCCCTTCTCTAACATCGTCACTGATGTGGGTACCACATTTAAATTCACTGAACCAGTTATAAACAGTGGCACTGGATTGAGCTTCATCACTAAATGCTAACTTAAGTGTATCTGGTCTAGGTGTAACTTTGTTTCTGGTTTAGACCGCAACGAAAATCATACAAAATCATTGAACGAAAATGTTCTCTTGTTAAATTCACATTTCGACAAACACTTCAGTTTCAAATTGCCGCTAGAAATAAAAAACAAATGACAGCTTTGAAAATTTAATGGTGTTTAACAAGCAAAGAGTTCCATTTTCAAAATTCGAATTTGTCTTCTTTCTAACAAATTCTATTGTACCCGGTTCTAAGAAATTTTAGTTTGACCTATCGTAAGCCGTTTTTACCCATTAGTACCCGGAGAGATATTACGTCTCTCCGCGCATTCTATCTATTTCTATTAGATATACAATGCGATTCTTATGCAAAACTATTCTTTGCCCACTTCGGGTTACAATAACCATAGGTATCGAAGTGCAATGTACTCACACGTCGTGAATATCTTGAAGAATTACGTGTTTCTGAAATCAGTAACAAGCATGTACACTTTTGGTAGATATCCGATACTGCTATAAAAGTATGCGTGGATTACACCGATTATAGGTAATATTTATGAAAACAGTGCCTGGGTCCTCCTATTAGACATATAAATACCCCAGGAGGTTATGAATAATACGAGAATTTTTTATATCTAGGCTGAGAGCGTAGACCTGGCAGAAGACGAACATCTTGGCGCAGAAGCCTTAGAGAATGGTTCGGGATGAGCACCAGGTCTTTGTTCCGAGCAGTAGTCTCTCGCATGAGAATAGCCACGCTGATCACCAACCTCCGTTACTGCATGGTATCAACAGAAGAAGCAGACGGCTGAGAGCGAGCGCATTCCTGATATCCATCATCTCGGTGCTTTTACAGATGTTGAAATTCTTTACAGATACTTAGTCCACGCGAGCGAAACCGCGGATAGAAGCTAGTACAAAATAAAAATAACAACCCGCCTACTTCATGGCTCCACAAATAATTCAGAAAAAATATTTGTAACTTAGAATAATTAGCTGTTAAAGAATGAAACGTTTTTTTTCTTTTTGTAAGTTGGTTTACCGACATTCCTTCGAATTTAAAGTCATTTGTAAATATGAGGCTAGAGTCGACGTTCATTAGCGCTCGAAGCTCCTACGCTCAACGTTTTCTTTTACAACACTAGTAGAGATAGGAATACCACCACTCCCTTACAGTGGCGTGCATTGGTTTTGAAACTTGTTAAACGGTAGACGCCGTAAGCAGGCATCTACATAAAAAAAATTGTTTTTAATCGATTGGAAAATGGTAAGAATACAAGAACTTTTAATGATAATACATATATGAGTATTAATTATTAAAAACAATCATAAATAATAATTAAACCTCAATCTGAATCCAAATTATCATCTGTTTTTATACTGATGAAAATAGATTTCCATTCCTCCAATCAACTTTCTCCAATACATGTATTTCTCCAATCAACATTTATTTTTATGAAAATAAGTTTTCATTTGAAAATCGATATAGAGTTCGTGATATTTAGGATTTAAAAAAACACAATTTATCAAAAAATATGACGCCTATTGTCATGTACGACGAGTCACAGCGTTCTTAACGTGAATACACTATAGGTTCTAAGATGAAAATCTGTTAAACCAGTGTTGAACCTTGCTTAAATCCGTGTTTATTTATTTTAAGTGGTCCTGTGGTTACCATCGCATTTTCCCTGACGTTCAGATGTCCATGGACGACAGTACAAATCTGGGCTATATTTGCATTTGCTCCCTTTTTTGTAAAACAATTAAAAAAACTTTGTATATTAAAACTATATTGAGTTTAGATGAAATCAAAAGAAGGAAGATACGTTACTCACTTACCGCGTGTGGTCCTACAAAACCGAGTCCAATGGACCTGCTTCGTTTAGTCACCGGTAGAACAGCGACTTGCTTGTACGTGATACACTTACATGGTGAACACAGTTTTGTATAGGTATCGTCACGTAAAAAGAGCGCTGGACGTTTGTGGAAGGGATGATCCCGCGCATCCAGTACGGTTGCGCACGAAATTACGTATTGTTTTATGTTTTATATATTTTATTTCAGTACTTATTCTTATATGATTTATTAACCTTTTAATTTAAAAATAATAGTTATTTATATTAGTTTAATTAGGGGATTATAGGATATATAATTAGAAATATGGGAATTTATTCAATAAATAAGTGTTTAATATTTTATAATTTTAGAAATTGAAAGATAATATATAAAACGATAAGTAATTACGTGCGCAACTGTACCAATGCGCGAATTCATCCCTTCCACAGACGTCCAGCGCTCCTTTTACGTGGCGATACCTATAGTGGAAAATACATATAGAAATGCCTCCCTGTAGATTTATTCAGTGCACAAATCACTCAAGGAGCAAAAACAAGACATGGAATCATTTTTCACGCGTAAGTACACCAAAAAGTAATAATTTGTAGAAGTTTTTTTAAAATTATTAGTTTACATTAAGCCATTAGTGAGTGAGCGAGATAAAACTATACGCAACATGTGCGAACGACACGTTTAGCTTGTCTCACTCTTGCTATTGTCCAAGCTCGTCGCTCTATCTCTGTCTTTCGGCGTCGTACAATGTGTTTTCAATTATAGCTGTCGAATTTGTGTGCATGTATGTAGTTGTGCATTCGATTCTATTTTCAGTTGACGCAACGTAAGAACGTACCGTATCTCCCCCGTTTGTTTTGATCTAAGATATTGAACCACACAAGTACATTTAATGAACAAATAGCTATCGAACCAAAGTTTTTAATAAGCTAAACGCCAAGCACCACTAAAAGTTTAACTATGTATTTATTTAATTTCACTGTATACATTACCGATATGAAATTATAATTCCATAATTCCACTTTTAAGCCATTATAAGCTTATTGGTTTCAGTCAGTGGCTTACTGTAAGCTCATTAGTTTCGGCCAGTGGGTTACTGTAAGCTATTTCACACGCTCATTGATCTCCGTCGGCGGCTTACGGTAAGTTTTTTTCACAAAATACACTATATGGTAAGTCACAAAATAAGAAGTAATCTGTTTTTAATAAAACTAAATACTTATAAAATTTTCGGAAATAAATAATACACTATAAGTTCCGAGATAAGCACTAACATATATATATTGTCATTTATCTAAAAAGTATATAAGTCTATATCAGTCCTTTATCTCTACAGTACAGATAGAGAATAAAATAAATTTAATATAAACACTTAGCTCGAAGTAAGGAAAATTAAAGAAAAAAAACAATTTCAAATGAGATCGCGTCACCCCGTAGACAAAATGAGTTTTAGAAATGCCCATACATGAGAGTGGCGCATTCCTTAAGGGGGTGGAAATCAATTATAGGAGGCCGGGGCGAAGGGGCGGGGGTAAAACATATATAGGTTACTTACTGGGTTAGGTGACTTGTTTATTTTGGATTTTTCTGTTTCGAAATTTTAAAGGTTTGCTTTGAAGGTTTCTTACATTTGATGCGGTTTGCGGTTTAGAGAAAATTATTTTATTGATGTATTGTCGTGCCGTGTGGTGTCGCCGGACTATAGATTAGCGCCATCCCCTCTCTTCCCGAGGGTGTCGTGTCGTGGCGACTAAGGGATAACAAAGCTGCTGCCACAAGCGCCCCTGAACTACACTACCTCTGAGAGAGTGGACTCGCCAACCCGTTTAGCCAGCCTGACATATTAAAGCCATATATCCCTTTACACAAAACAATGTGCATGCAGTGGATACCAAAAGGGCTGATTGCATTGCATTGATGTCTTATCGTTATTTCAATGAGTATGTGCGGCAACAATGGATTTCCATACAAAGATAGCAACATGCGACATCCATCTACACTCGTAATATATTCCGTGGTTAAACTCTTAACCTCCCGCCCTCCAACAGCTTCATGTCGCTCGCTCACCAGCATCACTCAATAAAGACAAAGGAACTGAAAGATTGTGATACATATTTAATTTTGTTAATACAAGGTCATCGTTAATACAAGGTCATCGTTAATACAAGGTCATCGTTAATACAAGGTCATCGTTAATACAAGGTCATCGTTAATACAAGGTCATCGTTAATACAAGGTCATCGTTAATACAAGGTCATCATTAATACAAGGTCATCGTTATTACAAGGTCATCGTTAATACAAGGTCATTGTTAATACAAGGTCATCGTTAATACAAGGTCATTGTTAATACGATATATGTTAATAATATAAGGTTAGTTAAGGTGTTTGAGGTTTCTAGTAATTTATTTTGACCAAATAGTAAAAAAACAATGTTAGGTACTTCAACTAGGTTTTGGCGCAAATTCGAATTGGGGCTAGTAATAGAAATGTCCCGGAAAAGGTCATTTTATATCTGGCAACCCTGACACAGGCCTCCCCTTGTAATCATGAGAGGTAATCCCTTGAAATTCCCCTGTAATCCACTAAGCGACCAAAGGCAGATTGGTGGCTACTACACGCGTTCTAAATTAATTTTATTCTCGCATTCCCTCAGTCTCACTCCTTCCCTTCGCCCTTTATCGGAGAAGGAGAAAAATGGGGAATGTATTGTAATGGGAGAAACTGTTGCCAAATGGATACCCGACCTAAAGTGCGAGTGATACTGAGGTCGGAGTACAAAACGAGATTTTATGAAATTTTTATCTGCTTGTTGTCTGTGTGTCTGTCTGAATGCAAATCACGCAAATACGACGGACTGGATTTTAATGAAACTTGGCATAGTTGCTGTTGACATGTGCTGGGTTAAAATAGTTCAATTATGAAGTTCTCACTGGAATCGAGCAAACCATACATGCTTTTACGTTTACGCGCACGTAGTCGCGGGCTATGCTAGTAATAATTACAATAAAACGTAACTAATCATGTAATCGGACTCATTTTAATTACAGAATCACTGTCTTTATCTTGACTAAAAAGTATTTGGATAGCACAGAACGAAGGAACGCTCTGCATTAGTTTAGCGCCCTGCCTTAGATATGCACTGCAAATCAGCTCCATCCGTGATCCGAGCGTTAGCTACGAATGCAGTCCGAACATTACGACGATAGCCGATAGTTGAATTAATGTTTTCAAGCAATTCAGTTATGAACGATGTTACTTTCATTATTGTATTGTATTGCAATAATGAAAGATGCGTTACTTTCATTATTGTATTGCACACACGAACAACAAACAAGCAAACAGATAGGTATACAATATAGATAATTCGACGCGATTTGCAATTAGCACTATCCGTCATTAAAACAATCGTCGACCAACTAGCAAGACATAGCAAACGATAACCACGGAGATGGAGGGTGTGGGTGGACGTTTCAACCCCACAACCACTTGGTGCACTCTACTGGCGACGTTACCCAGTTACCCAACACTCACAGAAGACTACCGCAAAAATATACTGCATTTCCCATTTTACCCTATTCCCCTAGTGTACGTACGTGTTTCGGTATTGAGTGCGATATGCTAGAGCCCATTCCAATCCCACCCTATCCTTTTCCAACCCTTATTCCAAATCCGTTCCTAAATTTCCAAAAGTAGGTAGCGCATCCGGGGGCGTGCCAAGTTTGTCATTCTGTACTGATATTGTCATATATCGCGGATGTCCAGGTAGACTTTCAGCTCGTCTGCAACTAACTTTTTATAAAAAAAATATATATGCATTAGCCTTTATGGTCTCATACCACGGATCGTCGTATGTGGCGCACGACACTCACGACACATGCGGCTATAGCAATGAACCTTCAGTCCTCTTATGTCTTGGACCACACCACAGCCTAGTTTCCAGTACAGACAAAGGACTATCTATTTAGCAACTCTGCAACCGAGCGTTAAGTAGGCCCTAACTGCATTGTTAAGTGGCGTTTTGTTGTTTTAAATTATATTGTACCATCAACTCTCTACTACTGGACATAAGCCTCGTCTATAGCCCTGCACAGCCGTCAGCGTCACCAGCCCGTTTTAACGTCCACAGCTGGACATGGGCCTCCTTATGAACATTGTCTCATCCCACTGCAGTCCAACTGCAGGGCGCAAGTCTCGCTTTATAGTTATGAGGGAATTAAAAGCCCTAAAATGCCGAACCATAGCGAGTGGACGAGTCCACTCTTTTTAGGAATATTTTAGGTCCAGCTAGTGAACTAGGACTAGGACCTAGTGAACTAGATTTTGACCTTAAAATGCTCAAGCGAGTTGACGAATCCAGGCTTTTAGAGGTGGTGTTTCTCAGGACTTTTGGTATCAGATTTGTTATCCCTGAGTCGCCTTTGACGACATCCGCGGAAAGAAATTGTGCGCCGCACAATCTGCGGTGCTATTCTAATGATGGGGCAAGTGATTCTGCATTCCACAACTGACTGCGTATATCCTTTGCGACTGAATTCGATCGATATCAACGTATAAAGTCCCACTGCACGGCCCAAGTCTCCCTTTATAGATACGAGGAATTTAAAATCCCTAAAATACCACGCTAACTAACCACAGCGAGCGGACGAATCCACCCTTTTTGGGAATATTTAGGTTCGACAGCTTATGGTAGACCTAGTGTACTAGATTATTTTCACCCGATGATCAGCGTTTTGTTGTTGCATATCTATTTTTTTTTTTTAATCATTGTAAAGAGCTTTGTCGCACATGCGATTATGCCGCCCTGGTTAGGTAAACAATCAACTCAGGATGATCTTAGCATAGCTAGTTTGTAAAGAGTTCTAGCTGTGCTTGATAGAGGCTCAGCTAGAACACTGTTACAGTGACCTACATCCATAGACCTACTTACTGATCTACTTCTGAAACCATCGTTGCGGACACACTCCATCAATATTGCATATCTAGCACATGCAAGATTCGTGTAGAGAGCTTAGAGGTTACTCCTATGGACACGACGTTGCCATCCTGACTGGCTGAGTGAAGTAACTTTTACTTTAGAAGACTATCGTGAAACATGTTTCCTAAGCGAGGTAGAGATTTCAAAGCCCATTTGCCTTCCTATACAATCCCATCTCGCCCTCTTTCCAGCATTGAATGGAAACGGAATGGAATGTCATGTTAAAAAGTCCGAATTTGTCAAAGGCAGTTGAAATCGGGTCAGTCCTCTGGTATGTACAATAAACAGCGATTCTGAAACACTTGGCCAGATAAATTATTCAGTTCCATTCCTTATCGATTGAAGATATACACAAGGACGTTGAACTCCTGTATTGGAATTCGGAAGTTATTGTACGATATGGTAATACCTAATATTCAATCTACCCTCTTATAATTGAAAATAAACTTTAAATGAAGGTTATGGATAGGATTTTTACAAGGTCAGCAACGCCCCCGGTGTTGCAGATGTAAATCGGCGGCGGTAGCAACTTACCATTACATGAGGCTCTAGCCCGTCTGTGTCCTACATTGAAATGTCTCAACATTCAATGTTGAAATGTGTCCACAGCTGGTCTAACACATTATCGACCAATCAGATTACTTAGACACTCCTTGGAACAGTTTTAAAACTTAATTTTGTGGTAAGGAAGTTTGTGTAGTAGTTCTTTTTTAATCCATTAAAATAATGTTTTTGTATACATACGAAACAAAGAATCCAAGACAAAATTAAACGTTCTACCTAAAATGAATTTAGGGGACCTACGAGTACTTCGAAGGATCAAATACGTTTAACCTAAATATAGCGTTACTGAACAAACATGACGTCATACTGGCAATTGAGGGTACGGGCGGTGACGTCATCGAGAGGATTTTATGGTGCAGGCTTATAATATATTACCCAACGGTTTGTTTACTATATGATGAGAACCTGTAAATGGTTTATAATGATTGAAATTATGATGCATCGGGAAATAACGAATAGACGATGATTTTTCTTATATCTGCGCAAGTATAAAATATATTTTTCACGATTAATTAACCAAAATAAACCCATAATTTATCTCTCATGACACACCTTAGCTCTAAAGGCTCTAAAGGCTCGACAGCACACACGGTCTTCATTTATATAGGTATTTACAAATACTTTACAGCTTATAGTATAAATTTTGTAAGAGCATAATATATATTTTTTTATTTTTTCAGTCACGAAGGCTGCAGACGAGCATACAGTCCACCTAATGGTAAGTGGATACTGTCGCTTATAGACATCCGCGATAAGTCGAAAATGACAAACGTTGGACACGCCCCCGGCTGCGCGCCTGCCTTTGGAGATATAGGAATGGATTTTGAGAAAGGGTTGGGTTGGGAAGGGATAGTATGGGAATGGGCTCTAGCACATCTCACTCACTACCGAAACACGTACGTTCATTAGGGAAATAACATAAAGTAGGAAATGCAGTACATTTTAAGGTAGTCTTCTGTGAGAGGGGTAACGTGGCCAGTCGAGCGCGCCCAGAGACTGTTGGTTGCACCCAGCGTGCACTCCCCCCCCCCCCCCCCCCCCTTATAAGCCTCCCTTAATAAGCCAATTACGAATTACTACTATATAATCCAATAATACGTGTAAGTGCTAAGTTTAAATAGAAAAATAGAAATAAAATTTTAAATAGAAATTAATTTGAATTCGAAATTCCAAATCCAAACACTAGATAACTAAGGTCAAAGTGGCCACTATGAAAAAACAGCAATTTCATAGGTAAGGCTAGGGCCTTATGCTATTAAGATAGCATTAAAAAGATTTGTAAGAGTTCCTGTTGAATGAGCTGGTTGACATAAATGTAGGAAATCGTTAGAGAACTAAAGAGAAAGTGAAGAAGAGAAGGTTAGAGAAGGTGCATGTATGATACAAAAATATGTTCATGAAATATAAAAGAATGATTAGAATATTATAACTCAACAAGTCCATAAGGGGAATTGTACAGTAAGTCACGCAAATTATGTTCTGAAAATGATTTGACACAAGTAAACTGTTTTGATTATACTCGTATTTTCATTGTTTTGTACTGGCTGACCTACAAGAAAACTTTTATAACACACCAAAAAAATAAGACAGTAACATATATTGTAAACAGATGAAATACACGCTTATAGCTATTACTTATAGCTTATAGGTCTTATAGCTAACAGTGACCTTTGCCAGGCAGCTGTTGAAAAATAAAATACAGATAGATGGTGTACTAAACCATACTTATTCCGCCTTTTTATAATTATCTAAGTTTTATTATCAACAGTTTTTTGTTGTTGTTTTGTTTTGCTTCACTGTCAAGATTAAAAACCGCTTTTCCAGGACCTATCGGCGCATTTGTTACCAGTCCGCTCCTTTACATTTGGTCCTTCGAGCCGGATAGACGAAGGAGCTTGTCATCTTTCATTACGGGAGACAACTTAATTAAAGAGCTTCGAAGCGGTAAAGACTTGTCATTTTTAATATCGTACATGAAATCTTATCTTTGAAAGAGTCTATTTGACTCTTTCGCAAGACATGTTGCAGATTTACCATTTTGGATGCGGCCAGAAAGTCAAGCCATACATAGTAACAATAAGAGATTAAAGGTCAGTTGCTATATTGGTTAATGAAGGTTTTAATCACATTGTTATTTAATGAAGGATTCTCCTTCATTAAGCTGTACAGAGTAACTGTAAGTAACTGCAGCGGTCCTACATATCTCTGCGTGTGCAATATAAACGTAATAATGCGTTTAGAATGCTGTTGGGGCAGCCCCGTTTCTGCATCGCATCTAATATGTTCACAGAAACGCGAACAGATGGATTTCATGTAATTATTATTTGTAAGAAAATCGGTTCTTTATTAAACAGAACGAGGAGTAACATCAACAGCACTCTGAGCGGACTGATACGATGGTCCTATAATCATGTACTGGATGGGAGTGTTGATCAAGGTAGGCATCATCTCGCATGCGAGCGTGCCTGATGAATACGCTTGGCTCACGTCTTATTAATTACATCTACCAACACTTAGTTAATAAGATAAGTTTTACTAACGAATTTAATGGATCTTGTAATCTGAAATATTAAATTAAATAAAAATAAATATTAAGCAATAACTCTAACGTTGGTTGCTTACCGATAGTGGTACCGGTAGGAACGTTTTGTAGGTATTTAAGTCCACATATTTCGTTCTTTTCCTTCTTTAAGTAAATGTTTTTGACTAGCCTTACACTGGCACAATATATCGCCACTTGTATCGTTTCATGTGAATTTCTTTCCAGGGATAAATGGAATTTTGTCAGTTTATGTGAAACAGCTTCAATATATATTGCAATTTATTCCATCTCATCTGCTTTTTATTATAATAAATATTTTTAAAGAAGTATACATCCAATTGTCGCAGTTGATGGTGCCTGCTGTGTAAAGGTCCAGGTTTGGATTGTTAGTCGATCATTCAGTATGGTTTTTTTTTTTTTTTATGGACGAAGGCGGCAGACGAGCATACAGTCCACCTGATGGTAAGTGGATACTGTAGCCCATAGATATCCGTGATACATGCCAACATTAGTCCAAAATGACAAACGTTGGCACGCCCCCGGATGCGCTGCCTACCTTTAGATATAGGACTGGATTTGGAGAAAGGGTTGGGGAAATGGGGAGGGATATAATGGGAATGGGCTCTGGCACATCTCACTCACTACCGAAACACATACGTACATTAGGGAAATAAGATTAAGTGGGAAATGCAGTACATTTCAAGGTAGTCTTCTGTGAGAGAGGGGTAACGTGGCCAGTCGAGTGCGCCCAGCGGCTGTTGGATTGCAGCGTGCACTCTCCCCCTCGTGTTTGTCTTTGTCTGTATCTCTGGATCCACGACATCCCAGTGTGCCATTAGATGTGCCTAATCTTATTTATTTATTATTTATACATATATAAACATGAGTAGCTACATATGTACATGTACACATTTATATATTTATATTCTACATACATTTAGTTACATTATATTCATAACACATTTATAGTTTCATCATACTGTACATTAGTACATTACTGTACGATTTGGCCGACTTTATATATTTCAACGTAAACTCGGCTTTATATGTAAGACACAGAAGTACCGCCACTTGTTGCATTATAATCCAGAGCGCGACCTACTTCGAAATGGGGTCGCATGAAACCCCGACGGTACTCGACTCATCACGTGGATTGCGTTTTTTTTACAGACAACCCGCAAATAGGTACTTATTGAATGTTCCTTTAGAGTTAACACACCACCACCGCTACGTCACGTGTATGGGTTTAAATAATGAATGGTCTAATTTCAAATCAGTTCTATCAATTTCTTATGCTATTGAGTGGGGGGAGTGCACGCTGAAATCTAACAGACGCTGGGCGTTACCCCTGGCCACGTTACCCGTCTCTCACAGAAGACTACCTTGAAATGTACTGCATTTCCCACTTTAATCTTATTTCCCTATTGACCTAATGAATGTACGTGTATCGGTAGTGAGTGAGATGTGCCACAGAGCAGCCGGGGGCGTGCCAACGTTTGTCATTTTGGACTAATGTTGGTATGTGTCGCGGATGTCTATGGGCGACAGTATCCACTTACCATCAGGTGGACTGTATGTTCGTCTGCCGCGTTCGTTGTAAAAAAAAAGATTTGCGCTGTCATTCGGACGTTATGACACATGGTGCCGAAACGTGGTCTCTGACGGTAGACACGTTCATAAGTTCAAAGTCCTTTAATGCGCGATGGAAAGTGCTCGGAGTCTCTTTGCTAAACAAAATCCAAAACGAAAAAAGTCGAGTAACAATTAAAATTGCCGACAGAGAGAATCAGCGAGTTGAAAGGGACAGTGGACCGATATATGGTGCAGGAGCGATAACCGATGGTGGTGACCACGCACCGTGAAAAGTAACATGGGACGCGCTTCGGCCATGTGGACTGACAGCTAGAAGAAAATCGCCTGTTGCAGCTGGATGAGAAGAGCAGAAACCGTTTGTAGAAATGGTCTTTGGGAGAGAACTATATCCAATAGTGGAGAAAGGCAAGCTGAAGGTATAATATTAATAGCAGATTTATGCAACCGACGAGTCCTTGAATGGAGACCATGTACCTACCGAGAAACATAGTGTGGGACGCCCTCCGCCCATCAACTGATGACTTAAAGAACTTTGTCGGTAGTGGGTGGTCCTTTTTATAGAAAAAAAACCAAATCCTGTTACGTAATAATGTCCTACTAACAATTGTGGGCTTCGGATACGATTGTTCTTTCTATAAAAAAAAACTATATCTTGCTAAGTAATATTCTCCTGTATATGTGAATTATATGTGAATTGTGGATTCAATTATCTTCTTTGTATAAAAACTAGATCTTGTTGGAATATATTCCCCTATTTTCATTTGTTGTTTCTGGATTCAATTTTCCGCTTAAAATGCAGTGTCCAAATGTAAATCCTGTATCCAGGCGTCTTGTAAGACTCATTAATGTGTAACTGTGGCGTCACGGCTCGCAATGGGTCCGTGAAATGGAACGAACATTTTATTGGTAGCTGTGTCAGGATGTTGGCTCCGTTGTGACGGTCAGTGACACAAATTACTTAAACGATAATTAAACTGCGTTTAAACTTTGTTCGTAAATACCTAAAAATATCACGTGAATAGAGGTATTTTAGAAATACTGCAACAGCTATTTTGTCTTTGTCCTCATTGTATCTGAAATGACACTACTAACTTTTGTTGATATCAGCCTTTCTAAATGTTTCACTACAGGACACAGGCCTCCCCTAATAAATTACCCTAATAATTACTCGGGGCATAATTCACCACTTGGACCTAGTTTTTTTTATAGAAAGAAGGTGGCAAACGAGCACACAGTCCCTCTGGTGGTAAGTGGATACTGTCGCCCATAGACATCCGCGATTCATGCCAACATTAGTCCAAAATGACAAACTATGGCACGCCCCCGTATGCGCTGCCTAACTTTGTTGATGAGAGAATGGATTTGGAGAAAGGGTTGGGGACGTGGGAAGGGATAGGATGGGAATGGGCTCTGGCATATCTCACTCACTACCGAAACACGTACATACATTGAGAAATATGATAAAGTGGGAAATGCAGTACATTTCAAGCTAGTATTCTGTGAGAGAGGGGTAACGAGGCCAGTCGAGTGCACCCAGCGGCTGTTGGATTGCAGCATGCAGTCTCCCCCTCCCTAATGCCTAACGCAAATGC
Source organism: Sesia apiformis (assembly GCA_914767545.1). NCBI lineage: Eukaryota > Metazoa > Arthropoda > Insecta > Lepidoptera > Sesiidae > Sesia > Sesia apiformis. The sequence goes on along the minus strand of OU611972.1, from coordinate 1,872,392 downwards.
CGAAAAACCAAACCTAATGCGAATTGGTGAACCCCATTGACTTCGTTTCGCGTTTTTCACCCACATTTATCTATCACTTTTAATATTCATTTAGTGATTTTTCAAAACATAGCTCATTATTCTTATTGCTATATACATATTAAAAAAATCCTATGTTAGAACAAAACTATTACAATAACAATTCTGTTAACACAGATTAATAAAGTTAACTTGGAGATATAAGGATAGATAGGATTTTGCAAGGTTGGCGGCGCGCCCGCATACCCCCTGGTGTTGCAGGTGTCCATGGGCGGCGGTAACACTTACCATCACGTGAGACCGCTTGCTCGTCCGCCCTCTTCTCTATAAAAAAAAAAAAAGATTAATAAAGTTCAAGTTGAATTGGAAATAATGCTTCTAAGCATTAAAATCGCCCTTTGTATCAGTCTTGTATCAACTTGACTTGTAATCAGTCTATAACGTCTCACTAGTAAATCATCTAATAAATCACCGTCATCTAGTAGTTCCGGGCCGTAATTCAACACGCGGACCCAATGCGGCTTATATCTCAGAAATTGAGTGGTACGGAGGATTTGAACTCCCGACTACGAATGTGACTCGAGTATAGATAGATACCTCTAAGAATGCTGGCTCTACTGACAAGTTACTAACGAGTGTAAAAGAAATTTTAAATCAGCATCCTCGACAGTATCCACTTACCATCGGGTGGACTGTATGCTCGTCTGCCGCCTTTATTCTATAAAAGAAAAAATAACGAACAGGTACAGAATAGTAAAGCGATCTGTCCGTACGTGCCACTTTAATACACCAAATAATAAATAAATAAATCGCTAGTTAGACAGAGTTTAACAGAATGGTATCCCGGCCAATGAATTCATCCTACTAGATGGAACACGGAACTTGGGAACTGACGCTGGTGTGCGTAATCCATAATACGTGCACTGTTTTGCTATGTGTGAGTGGCTCGATTAGACAGTTGTATATGTGAGTGAGGACTGTGTACGGATATTGTGTAACTTGCGATCGCCTGTGACTTTCCGTGGTAACAACTGTAGTAACTACAGGCTTATTTTGTCCTCTCTTTTCTGACAAGGAAGATAGGGGTGTGGTAAACCGTTCATCTCCGAGGATTTGAATTCACGGCCCCGTGAATGAGAGTAAACTTTTGACATGTAATCGGTGTTACTCTCGGTTTTTATTGTTATTTTTATAGCCGACAAGCGATCCGCCCTCACTTCGCTTCGGTATATAAGTTTATTTTTCAAATGTTTTTTTTTTCAAAATTTCAATATATAATATAGCCTATATTAGACACGGATAATGTAACTTCCTATTTGTGAAATATTTTTTGAAATCGGTTCAGTAGTGCCAGAGATTACCCCCAACATACATACAAACACACAATTTTACCTCTTTATTATATTAGTATAGATATAAAAGTAGGATATGTATAGGGATAGGTAGAAGAGCGTATATATAGGTAGAAGAGATATTATATGTATATACCTACATACATTGAGGAAATACGATAAAGTGAGAAATAAGAGAGAGAGAGGGATAACGTGGCCAGAAGAGCGCGCCCAGCAGCTGTTGGATGGCACCGTGCACTCTCCCCTTCAAAAATACTGATTGATACACGACCATTTGCTTGCTGGAAGTTATTGACGAACTCCGTAAAAACAACCGTAAACGCCGCATAATCTTGCATCATGACAATGGCAGCTCTCACACGGCCAAACAGACAAACGACTTCTTGAAGGCGAAAAACGTAGAGCTCATGAGCCATCCTCCATACAGACTTGGCACCTTGTGACTTCTTCTTGTATCCAATAATTAAGAACCAACTACGCGGTCAACGGTTTTCATCGCCAGAAGAGGTTGTCGAAGAGTATGAAAAACATGTTTCCGAGGTCACCACGGAGGAGTGGAATAAATGTTATGGAAATTGGTTTATTCATATGAAAAAGTGTATTGACGCTCACGGAGAATATTTTGAGAAACAATGAATTGATTTTTGGCCGTTCATTGTATTTTTTTCTTATTAATTCTGGAAACTTTCAGTGTGGCCCTCGTAGGTATATTAAATCTATACAATATAATATCTAGAAAATTATTTTTTTAATTTTATTATCCTATTATTATATTTGATATATACTCGTAAAATCCATTTACGTCCGTGCGTCACCGGGGCTCCAGCTGAAAATCAGCGCTGAGTGTTGTCTCAGGCACTCAGCATTACGCTGAGCTGGAGACCCTTTCGACGAGGCACTATTTTAGGATGTATGGATGGAGGATGGTGGTGTGCGTCGAGGGACGAGTAATAAACAACTTGTTATAACGAGTAGATACGTATATTAGGAACGTATAATAATTGTGAATAATGGCCGCGAGTTGCGTGCGCTCCGCGTCGCGAGTGAGTTTTGACTGGCGCTGACTTTCACCTGACCAAGGTTGTCGGTGCGCTTGCGCCGCGGCGATTAGTGCTGCGGTACAGGTCGATAAGAGATATCGATTCAGGACATCGACCAGCTGGCGATTATTATGTGATGTGCTGTGTAGGAAAGTAGCCTACACCACCCCCCTCCAGAGACCGTCACGCGCGATAATAATCGGGAAATCTTACTTGACGACCAGAACGAGTCGTATAATCCTTAGGGACTTCCGGTGAGGGGTTTTCGTTTCGGACAGACAATATGAAGGCCGGCTTAACTCGGTCAATGGATACTGTTGTCTCCTTATTTTTGAGTAAAATTTTAAATACCTTGTCTCCTCTGGCGAGCACTTTATGGGGCCCGGAATATGCAGGTTGGAGAGAACCCCGTGAAGCGTCTTCTCGGAGGAATACGTGTTCACAGGTTTCAAGTTCCTTGTAAATAAACACTTTGGGCTTACAATGGCGGGAGGCTGGCACGGGTCGCAACTTCTCGGCGAAGTTTCTGAGCCTTGCGGTATATTCAGACACGTCAGTGGTACTGCTGATAGTAGGCTCAAAGAACTCACCGGTTAGTCTTAACGACTCCCCGTAAACCAACTCTGCAGAGGAGGCTTGTAATTCTTCCTTAAAGGAAGTTCTTATGCCTAACAATACCCATGGCAATGACTCCGTCCACCGATCATTCGCATGGCATACTATCGCAGCTTTAAGCTGCCGGTGAAATCTTTCAACCAGCCCATTGCACGCTGGATGGTAAGCTGTCGTGCGTTTATGATCGAAACCGGCTAATTTAGACAGACATTGAAATAATGCTGATTGGAACTGAGCCCCACGGTCAGTTGTTGTTAAGTCACCAAGAATTAATTTGCTTATACCTCAATAGAGGGCGCTGTGCACTCTAGACTAGATCACGGTGTTAAGATGCGCCGCCAAAACATGACCTGTCGTGAATGTATATTATTAAAAGTCTATATCCTGAGCAAGGTGTTTTCTTTGGAACTTCCATAAATACCTTGCGACTCCTCGGGGCTTTTTGGGAAATCTGTACATGGTCCTTCGAGCCGGATGACTGGCGCGCTTGGATTGCACTGTGGTCACTGAGACCATTGAACCCGTACTCGTGAGAAGATCGCTGCAGCGGCGTGAGTACGTGGTAGGATTGGCGTGTTTACCAAGTGTAGTGTTGTGACATGTGTTAGTGTTGTGATGTGTTAGTGTTGGACCAGGAAGTATACCAAGTGATAAAACTGTGAGTACTCTTTATTTATTGACTTAGTTAAAATTCAAGAAATTTAGGACTTAGAATAATTTCTTTAAAAGTGAACAGACGGGGAATCCATGCCGGTTTTCCTACAGAATTAATGCGCAAACACTTAGAAAAATTTGAGAAAAAAGTCCATCAACTTAGAATATTTTGCAATATTAAGAAACTTATATTTTTTCTGTTATTGGGCACAATCATTACTTATGAAAATTACAACTATTACTGCAACTAAGGAGATTTAAATTACACATAAAGTTATTAGACTCCAAGATGGAAACATACATTAAGGTTCAAGAAGATACAAAATTAAAAATTCAAAAAGCCAGAGTTAATTTTAAAAAATCTCCCAAGGAAAGAATAACGCAATCGTACGTGGAGACTCGGCTGGAAACACTAGAAAACTATTGGACTTCTTACCGTGACACACATAAAATGATTGTTTCCGAATTTGATAGCAGGGAATTGATGAAGTCTAGTTATTACTCGTCTGATGCATATGAAGAAGCGGAAGAACTATATACAGATTATAAGACGGAATTGAAAGGATGCATGCTTAAGTTTAAGACCGATTCTATTGCTGTAGCATTGTCTGATTCTAAAGTTAATGTATCAAACGTTGGCCAATCCTATGGTGTTAAGTTACCTCAAATTTCGATCCCTGGTTTTAGTGGAAATTATACCGAATGGACTAGTTTTCGGGATTTATTTATATCGTTGATTCACAACAACAAAGGATTGGACGACGTTCAACGGCTACACTACCTTAAAGGTTATTTGTCAGGTGAAGCCGAGCAACTTTTGCGACATATTCCTCTTACGGCCGCTAATTATATGTTAAGTTGGGAACAATTAGAACAACGTTATAATAACAAAAGGCATTTAGCTAATTGTACTTTTAAACGATTCATGAATCAAAGGAACATACAGTCCGAATCTTCTAGTGCAATAAAAGAATTATTAGATACAAGTAATGAATGTTTAAACGCCATTAAAAATTTAAATATAGATATCTCTTCTTGGGATATAATTATAATTTATATTCTAAGTTTAAAGCTTGATACAGAGTCTAGAAAACTATGGGAAATTCAAGTTTGTAAAGTTAAGGAAGAATTACCTAAGTTAAGCGAATTTTTAGAGTTCTTAGATCAGCGCTTCAGGTCACTTGAATTTTTAGATAATAAAATTAATAAGCCAATTAATAGTACTCGCATTTCAAGGGTAATGCATGTTACCTCAGTTGCCACTTGCAATTATTGTTCTGAAAATCATAAATTAATCAATTGCAAGAGATTTGCTAAAGAAGACGTTGACGCACGTCGTGACTTTGTCCGAACTAATAGGTTATGCTTCAATTGTCTTGGTCCAAATCACTTGGTATTATCATGTCGTCAGTCAGCCACTTGTCGTATTTGTAGAAAGAGACACCACTCTCTTATCCACCCAAAATCAGTCCCTAGAAGTGGCAACACTTATAGTGTTCAGAAGGTAGATGGTGCGGATCATTCTTCAACTCCACCATCAACATCACAGGACAAAACGTCAAATATTGTATCCTGTTTCTCCAATGTGAACAGCCAAGTATTATTGGCCACTGCTTTAATAAAGGTAGAAGCGAGAACGGGTACTTTCCTATTGAGATCTCTATTAGACCAGGGATCTCAAGCATCTTTTATAACCGAATCAGCGGTTCAGATGCTTGGTCTGAAAAAGATACCGAACAAGAGCTCTATTTCAGGACTTGGCAGTGACCAGAGTGCAACATTGCAGTCAAAATGGTTTGTAACCATCAAGGTTCAGTCACGCCACGATCCCAACTTTATAGTTGATGTCAAGGCTCATGTTCTTAACAAGATAACGTCACTTCTTCCTGAAAGGAAGACAGTTATCAAGGCTTGGTCAGCACAAATTGCGGATTTGAAATTGGCCGATCCTTTGTTTGGGGTACCAAACAAAATTGATATTCTTCTAGGTGCAGAAGTATATTGTCAGATTTTAGCGGAAGGAGTTATCAACGGTCCACCTGGATGTCCTATAGCACAAAATACCAAACTAGGTTGGATCCTCTCTGGCAGTATACATTCACCACGGAACCATAGTACACTGCAACAAGAAAACATGGTTAGCATGCACACGCTAATATCTACTGACGATCTCTTGAAGAAGTTCTGGGAGATAGAGGAGCCTCCTTCTGAGGGCAAGAAGCTTTTATCAGAGGAAGAGCAGTCCTGCGAAGATTTATTTACAAAAACTTTCAAAAGAGATTCGTCAGGGCGCTATGAAGTAAGGTTACCTTTTAAGACAAGTAATCCAGAGTGTCAGTATGGAAATTCCTTCGACATTGCTCGGAAACGGTTTTATTTATTAGAAAAAAGGTTGCATAACAATCCTAAACTTAGGATTCAATATTCGGATGTTATTGAAGAATATTTATCACTGGGACACATGGAGGTAGTTCCAGAAACAGAGATAGCCAAATCTACTGCCGTCTATCTACCACACCATGCGGTAGTTAGAAACGATAAAACCACAACCAAGGTTAGGGTTGTATTCGACGCATCATGTTCCCTAAATAATGGAACATCATTAAATAAGGACATGATGGTTGGCCCAACTCTTCAACCTGATTTGAGGCATATTATCATACGTTGGAGATGTTATCCTATATGCCTTGTTGCCGACATCGTGAAGATGTATAGGCAAGTAAAGGTTTCTGAGGCAGATGTTGATTTTCAACGTCTTTTGTGGCGTAGTGACTCAAATTCAGAACTTCAACATCTAAGGTTGTTACGTGTTACATTTGGTACATCCTCAGCACCTTACTTGGCAGTACGAGCTCTGCAACAGCTAGCGTATGATGAAGGTGATAAATATCCCTTAGCAGCTGACAGAGTTTTAAGGGAGTTCTATATGGATGACCTCATGTCAGGCTGCGAAAGTGTTGAAGAAGGGATGCATGTATATCAGCAGATGAACGAACTTCTTAGTCACGGTGGTTTTGAGCTGCAGAAGTGGTCGTGCAGTAACACTGATTTACGGCAAAAAATAGAGGAAGGCAAACAAGAAAAAAGGGAAAGCTTAGAAATTAAATTAGATACGGTTATAAAAATTCTAGGATTAACGTGGAACCGATCTACTGACGAATTTCAATACACTGTCCAACTTCCTCCGTTTGAACCGCCTGTGACTAAACGTAAGGTGATTTCGGATATTGGAAGATTGTTTGATCCACTCGGTTGGATTGGGCCGGTTATAACAACTGCCAAAACCTTTATTCAGAGAATATGGCTCGCTGGTGTAGGGTGGGATGATGAGATACCATCTGACATACTTAAGGATTGGATTTCATATCGCAAGGATCTTGTTCATCTCACTAGTTATCGCCTACCAAGGTGGATGGGGACAAGCAAAGACGATATTCACATGGAACTACAAGGGTTTTCTGATGCGTCTAACGCAGCGTACGCAGCCGTTGTCTACGTTAGGACAGTAAGCGGTAACGGTGAAGTTCATGTGAATTTGGTCGCCTCTAGATCGAGGATTGCTCCTGTAAAGCAGGTGTCAATACCTCGTTTGGAGCTATGTGGAGCTGTTTTATTAGCGAAACTACTCAAAGAAACATCCGAAGTATTGGCTGTTCCAAAGGGAGACATTCACGCTTGGACTGACTCTAGCGTCGTTCTTGCTTGGTTGAGTAGTCATCCAAGCAAGTGGAAGACCTTCGTGGCAAACAGGGTCTCCGAGATACTGACTATAACAGACAACAGCCAATGGTCGCATGTCAAGTCTGAAGATAATCCAGCAGATTGTGCATCGCGGGGTACAAGCCCCGGTGACATTTCTGAAATTGAAATATGGAGAAAGGGCCCTAAGTGGCTACAAGAAAATACAGTCCATTACAGCAAAGGAAATTTTAAGAAGACAGATTTAGAAGAGAATAAAAGTAAAGTTTTATGTCACATTGCTACTGAGGGTATAGATACAATTTCAAGGTTTTTCAAATTTAAAAAAAAAACGTAAGAGTTATTTCATATTGTAGAAGGTTTCTGAATATAACTGACAAGCATATTGGTACGGACAATCTCACGCGCGTTGTTTCGTTAAATTGTAAGGGTTCAATAATCAAGAGACCTGTATCTAGGCTTATTACTTTACCGGTAACAACTTAAGATTTAAGATATTAATGTGTATTCAATTTGAAAATCATACCTACGAGCTCTGTACCAATTAATGTTAAATATGGTTAAGTTTATTTTAATTTACAATTTTTGTATTTTCTCTTGGGTAGCAGCTTCACTGTTGTCATGGTGGGCGGATTGATTCATGTATAGTGTATAATTTGATTGTATAGTTTTGTATGGACGCTCTGTCCATGGTGGGCGGAATGTTAAGTCACCAAGAATTAATTTGCTTACACCTCAATAGAGGGCGCTGTGCACTCTAGACTAGATCACGGTGTTAAGATGCGCCGCCAAAACATGACCTGTCGTGAATGTATATTATTAAAAGTCTATGTCCTGAGCAAGGTGTTTTCTTTGGAACTTCCATAAATACCTTGCGACTCCTCGGGGCTTTTTGGGAAATCTGTACAGTTGTTATGTCTGTAGGACAGCCAAACCGAGATATCCAGGTCGACAGAAAAGCCTTTGCAACGGTTTCTGCCGTGATATTTTCTATTGGCACTGCTTCCGGCCATCGTGTGAATCGATCTATGGCCGTTAAGCAGTACCGATAGCCATGCGATAATGGGAGTGGTCCAACTAGATCGATGTGGATCTGTTTGAAACGTGCGCGGGGTAAATTGAAGGTACCAAGGGGCGCAGTCACGTGACGATTGACTTTCGCCCGCTGGCACGATATGCAAGCGCGCGTCCATTCCCTACAGTCCTTTCTCACGCCTGGCCAAACAAAGCGCTCGGCTACTAACTTGGCTGAGGCGTTGGCGCCAGGATGACTTAGGGAGTGCAGGGTGTCAAAAACCGGTTTTCGAAAGAACTTCGGAACATACGGCCTGGAAATGTTTGTACTGACGTCGCAATACAGGGGAACTTGACTTCCAGGGACAAGAAGTTTGCTAAAGTGCAAAGATGAGCCTTCACTTAACAGTTTCTCGAGTTCGGGATCGGAGGCTTGACCATGTGCTAGTGCTTCAAGGCTTACTGGCGCTCCCAGTTCTTCAATCCGCGACAAAGAATCCGCGACCACGTTATCCTTGCCGGAAATATGGCGGATGTCTGTGGTGAATTGGGAGATAAAGTCAAGATGCCTAAACTGCCTTGGCGAGCAGCTGTTCTTCCTTTCGTGGAATGCGAAGCTGATCGGTTTGTGGTCAGTATAGACTATAAAATGACGTGCCTCGAGCATGTGCCTGAAATATTTTACAGCCTCGTAAATAGCCAGTAACTCCCTGTCATAAGGAGAGTACTTTGTTTGTGAAGGACTCAACTTTCGGGAGAAAAAACCTAAAGGCTGCCATGCCCCTTCCGTATGCTGCTGCAGGACTGCGCCCATGGCCGTATCAGACGCATCGGTTACTACAGCGAGTTTTGCGGAGCAATCGGGATGGGCTAACAAGGCGGCATTTGCTAGGCTCTCCTTACAAGCCTGGAATGCGACTAAGGTGTCTCCTGTGAGGTTGATTGACTGCGATCCTTTAACCGAACCTGTCAACAGGACATGCAACGGAGCCTGAATCTGAGCTGCTTGAGGCAGAAATCTTCTATAGAAGTTGAGCATGCCCAGGAAGCCTCTCAGCTGGCGTACGTTCGTGGGGGGAGGGAAATCATTTATAGCTTGCACCTTCGAATCTAGTGGTCTGCATCCGGTTTCTGAAATGAGATATCCTAGGAACGTTACCTCTTTCACCCCAAAAGTGCATTTGGACGTGTTGAGCGACATGCCATAGTTTTTCAGCCTCTGGAAAATCTCTCGCAGATGCTCCTCGTGCTCGGATTCGGATCGGGAATATACTAAAAAATCGTCGAGATAACAATAAACGAAATCGAGCCCTCTAGTGATTTCGTCCACAAACCGTTGGAATGTTTGACCCGCATTTCGAAGACCAAACGTCATGAACGGGAATTCAAACATCCCGAACGGTGTTGTGATGGCGGTTTTAGCAATGTCCTCTGGGCTGACCGGTATCTGGTTATACGCTTTTTCGAGATCTAGCGTACTAAATACTTTACAGCCTGAAATATTATGCGTAAAATCGTGAATGTGTTTAATCGGGTACCGGTCAGGCACAGTACGGGCATTAAGTTTGCGGTAGTCTCCGCATGGCCGCCACCCGTTGTTCTTCTTAGGCGCTAAGTGTAATGGGGATGACCATGGACTCTCCGATGGTCTAGCTGTACCAATGGCCAACATAGACCGAAACTCGTTTTGGGCAATTTTAAGTTTATCCGGAGCTAAGCGACGAGGTGGAGAGGAAACTGGTGGGCCTGGTGTCGTGCGGATATGATGGACAGTGTTATGTAGTGTGGTGTGGTGTCTACCAGCTGGTTTTGTAATCTCGGGAAACTCGTCAAGAATTTTGTGATACCGAGTCTCACCAGTCACAACTTTTACAGATGATACATTTTTACATGAAGCCAAAGTACCTATAGCTGTCACAGAAGTTAAATTATCAATTAAGCGCTTACTGCGACTGTGGCGCGACCGACACGAGAATATTTGACGGAGTTCGGATACGGGCGCGCACAATGCAACCGCGCAACATAACGGGACTTGAAGCATTGCGCCTGCGCGATCGCGCCTGCGCACTGAACAGTCGTCGCCTCGCCGCGCGCCGCATTCCGCCGCCGATAACAAGACGTAAACACTGTGTCGCTTTATAACATTCCTAGTTACCCACTTGTGTAAAAATAAAACTAAGTAAATATAGTCTAACAAAATTAGTAAGACATTTTTATTCAAACCAATCTACAACTGGTGACCTAACGACGAAAGAAGATAATGGAGTCGAACAAAGCAGCCCCTGCAGAAACCTGCCGTGTGGGAGTGAGAGTACCACCTTTTAGCCCGGATGACCCAATACTATGGTTTGCCCAGATGGAAGGTCAGTTTATACTTTCAAATATTACCAAAGATGAAACGAAGTTTTATTACGTGTTGAGCCAGCTAGAACACCAATACGCGGCCGAAATACGAGACATAATTGTTTCGCCGCCAGAGACGGGTAGATATGAAAAACTTAAAATGGAACTAATTAAACGGTTGTCTGCATCACAAGAACGAAAAATTAAGCAGTTATTAATGCATGAAGAATTAGGAGATAGAAAACCATCCCAATTTTTACGACACTTACAATCTTTGGCTGGTCCCACTGTCCCAGAAGATATTGTACGAACGATTTGGTCTAGTAGATTGCCTACTAATTTGCAAACCATAGTTGCTTCCCAGGTCAACAACCCCCTGGAATCTGTGGCAGAACTAGCGGACCGAATAAACGACATAGTTCCGCATACTACTCAAGTAGCCAGTACTTCATCGTCATCATCATCACACGACAATCCAGGTACCGCTATTGATTTATTATCTAAGCAAGTGGCAGAGCTGACACGGAAGTTAGATCAAATATGTATGGAAGTACGGCGACCGCACCCAAATCGATCAAGATCAAAAATGCGTGGGTCCATTACACACTTCCGTCAGAAGTCAAGATCACGTTCTAGACAAAACGAGCACCCATACTGCTGGTATCATTTTAAGTTTGGAGCGAAAGCAAAGCAATGCACACAGCCTTGTACCTACACGTCGGGAAACGCCAAAAGCAGTCATTAGCGGTGGCGAATGTCTGCACAATTTCTTCAGGCCGCCTGTACATCACTGACCGCACGACTAAAATACAATATTTAATCGACACAGGTTCGGACTTGTGCGTATATCCACGGTCATTTGTTCGCGAGCCTCGGATTAAGGCAAAATACGAATTATTAGCCGCAAACGGGTCAGTAATACATACATATGGATGTCTACAATTAAATGTCAACCTAGGACTACGGCGAGATTTCACGTGGCGTTTTACAGTCGCTGACGTCACAAAGCCTATTATTGGCATAGATTTTTTAAAATTTTATAATTTATTAGTCGACTGCCGCCACCAACGCCTTGTTGACGGTGTCACAACCTTATGCGTGACCGCACCTACACACAAATCTGAGAAAGGAATATCATCAGTACGTACGAGCTCGGGATATTCCCGCTTCCACCGTGTTCTCAGAGACTTTCCAGAGATAACTCGTCCTGCCGGTAAGCCTCAAGTGCCTAAGCACACAACAGTCCATCACATCAGAACTACTCAAGGCCCACCAGTTACCGCACGTCCTCGACGTTTAGATCCTGCGCGCCTAAAAATAGCGAAACAGGAATTTGAAGACATGCTGCGTGACGGAACTGCACGCAGATCAGAAAGCCCTTGGTCCTCACCACTGCATTTAGCTCGCAAGAAGAACGATGGCTGGCGACCATGTGGGGACTACAGAGCTTTGAACGCACGTACTATTCCTGATAGGTACCCTATCCGCAACATTCAAGACTTCGCCTGCCAGCTGACGGGTAAGAAGATTTTCTCCACCGTGGACTTGGTTAAAGCCTATAATCAATTGCCTGTGTTTAGTGAGGATATACCTAAAACAGCAATCACCACACCGTTCGGACTCTACGAGTTCCCATATATGACGTTCGGACTCCGTAATGCTGCACAAACATTCCAACGGTTTATGGACGAAATACTAAGAGACCTCGATTTCTGTTTCGGTTATTTGGACGACATTCTGATATCTAGCACGGACGAGCAAGAACACGAGGAACACCTGAGATGTGTATTTCAGCGCCTGAAAGAGTATGGTGTTCTGATCAATACTCCAAAATGCATTTTCGGACATACAGAAATCACTTTCCTAGGCTATCGAGTTACTTCGAAAGGAATACAACCACTGGACACGAAGGTAAAAGCAATCCAAGATTTTCCACCACCAAAAACCATGAAGGAGCTCAGAAGGTTTCTTGGAATGCTTAACTTTTACCGTCGGTTCGTACCTTCAGCCGCACAATTTCAAGTACCACTCAACTCATTATTAACTGGAGCTAAAAAAGGTACACAGCCAGTAAATATGACTCCACAGCTGATGGAAGCGTTCGAGAAATGTAAGTCCAGTTTGGCCCAAGCAACACTTCTCGTTCACCCGGATCCGCATGCTGAACTATCGATCCAGACTGATGCATCCAACACGGCTATAGGCGCCGTATTGCAACAGCGAAAAGAAGACATGTGGCAACCTCTCGCATTCTTTTCTAGGAAGCTAAACAACTCGCAAAAGAAGTACAGTCCTTATGATCGGGAGTTGCTAGCAATTTATGAAGCCGTGCGTCATTTCCGTTATATGGTTGAAGCGAGGACGTTCGTCATATTCACGGACCATAAGCCACTAACGCATGCCTTCACTACACAGAGAGACAACTGTTCACCACGCCAGTTCCGGTATCTCGATTTCATATCGCAATTTAGCACCGATATTCGCTATGTGGCCGGAAAAGATAACACAGTTGCTGATAGTTTATCTCGCATAGAAGAAATTGCATCGCCCTTTGATTACCAATCTCTTGCCATAGATCAAGAAACCGACCCAGAACTTCAAATGTGTCTTAATAAAGGGTCTAGTCTGAAACTAAAAAAAATCAGACCTAACAACTCAAACCCAGATATATATTGTGATATATCTATGCAAACTACAAGGCCTTTTATAACTCCAAAATTTCGCCGACAAATATTCAACACACTTCACAATCTCAGCCACCCAGGAGCAAAAGCTACTGTAAAATTGATTACGCAACGATTCGTATGGCCAGGCATAAAAAGAGATTGTAGAAAATGGGCTCGAGAGTGCATCCAATGCCAGCGTTGTAAGATCACGCGGCATACTTCCTCTCCCCTCAAATCATTTCCTCTTCCTACTTCCCGATTCCGACATGTCCACATGGATATTGTCGGGCCGCTAACACTTTCTCTTGGTTACAGGTATTGCCTCACAATTGTCGACAGATACACTCGTTGGCCTGAGGCATACCCTCTTCAAGACATTACTGCAGAAACATGTGCATCCAGCTTCGTATCTGGATGGGTGGCAAGGTTTGGTTGTCCTGAACATATAACAACCGATAGGGGACGACAATTTGAATCCAAACTTTTCAAAGGCATAGCTACCTTGCTGGGCGCATCACACCACACGACCACTGCATATCATCCTGCAGCAAACGGGTTAGTAGAAAGACTCCACCGGCAACTCAAAGCAGCAATCAGCGCACACGACACGCCACAATGGGTTGAAACCTTACCCCTGGTATTATTGGGTATACGCAGCGCATGGAGAGAAGACCTGCAAGCATCTACAGCAGAGCTGGTCTACGGTGAGCCTCTTCGCTTACCTGGGCAATTCTTCACGTCGGAGACAGACACTGTTGTGGACGTGACAGACTTCACCAGCAGACTTCGAAGCCATATGAGTAAGCTTTCACCACAACCTACCTCATGGCACACAAGTTCCAGAAGAATATTTTATATTCCCAAAGACCTTAGCACCTGCACACACGTCTTCGTAAGACAAGGTCCCATGCGGAAACCACTTCAAGCACCATATATAGGTCCTTATAAGGTTCTCCGTCGCAATTCAAAGACGTTCGAGATCCAGGTCCAAGAGAAGACGATGATAGTCACCATCGACCGCCTGAAACCTGCCTACATTGCCAGAAGGGAGCAATCTATTGAAGAACAGAGGCCCAAAGAAGACGTCGATAATACAACAAGGACGAAGAGTGGACGGGTCGTAAGATTTCCAGATTACTATCGCCCGTAGTTACGGTCTCGGGAAGGGGCTACTGTGGCGCGACCGACACGAGAATATTTGACGGAGTTCGGATACGGGCGCGCACAATGCAACCGCGCAACATAACGGGACTTGAAGCATTGCGCCTGCGCGATCGCGCCTGCGCACTGAACAGTCGTCGCCTCGCCGCGCGCCGCATTCCGCCGCCGATAACAAGACGTAAACACTGTGTCGCTTTATAACATTCCTAGTTACCCACTTGTGTAAAAATAAAACTAAGTAAATATAGTCTAACAAAATTAGTAAGACATTTTTATTCAAACCAATCTACACGACAATCAACTACAAGGTTGTAAAAATTTAAAAAATCGACACCTATTATTGGTTTAGTTACGTCTGCTACTACAAAACGCCACACAAAATTTCTACGCAAGCCAAAATCTAAATCTAAGTTCACATAGCCGTAAGTAGCGATATTCGTTCCGTTCGCTGCGCACAAATTGTATTCAGTCCGGGTACGACGGTCATGTATCGCCGACCGTGGGAAGACGCAGAGGTCGCTGCCGGTGTCGACCAGGAACTGGGTCTTCGAAGATCGGTCGGTGATGAACAGGCGACCAGTGGAAGATGAAGGGCAATCGTCAGCCGCCATTACCGACCGCCCTTGTGGTTTTCCGACGTCTTGAAATCACAGGGGGGGATGCACGTGTTGGCGCTTTTTCCAAATTTGTGATGATACCAACAAAGTGGAAATTTTCGGTAACTGGATTGAGATCGCTGCCTCGAAGTATTGCGTTTGCCTTGAGTGGTGAAGCGTGAGCGGGATCTGCTGTTTCTATTTGACGACGCCAGCTGCTGGAACTGCTTCCGGAGTTCGGCTACTTCCTTTGTGAGCTCGCTAAGGAGTGAACTGGGCACTGTATTACTTACTGCGACGACGTTTGGTGTTGATGAAGCGAGATCATTCACTCTATCGGCTAAATCCGCTAAGTCTTCGGGGGAAGCTGCAGCTGGTTGACTTGCGAGTACCGTCTGGATACCATGCGGGAGGCGACTTGTCCAAATGGTCTTCAAAAAGTCGTCTGGAACTTCCGCACCTGCGAGACTCTTGAGGTGGCGGAGAAATTGAGACGGTTTTCGGTCCGCTAGTTCTTCGTGCATCAATAGTTGTTTAATTTTCTTCTCATTGGACGCACTCAGCCTCTTAATTAATTCCGTCTTAAGTTTTTCGTACTTGTTGGTTGCGGGCGGACTGACAATAATGTCTTTAACTTCCCTGGAGTGCTGATTGTCGAGGTGGCCGATCACATAATTAAATTTTGTGAAATCGCTGGTGATTCCAGATATAGCAAATTGGCCCTCGACTTGAGCAAACCAAATCTCTGGCTCCTCTGGCCAAAATGGTGGCACTCGTACGCCTACCTTTAAAACGTCGATCTTGCTTATCGACATGTTCCCATCGCTAGTGCTGGGTGTGGCCGGCGGGCCTTGAGCGTCTCGAAATAATTCCTTTTCCATGTTCGATCACGTCGGGGGTCACCAGTTTAGGATGTATGGATGGAGGATGGTGGTGTGCGTCGAGGGACGAGTAATAAACAACTTGTTATAACGAGTAAATACGTATATTAGGAACGTATAATAATTGTGAATAATGGCCGCGAGTTGCGTGCGCTCCGCGTCGCGAGTGAGTTTTGACTGGCGCTGACTTTCACCTGACCAAGGTTGTCGGTGCGCTTGCGCCGCGGCGATTAGTGCTGCGGTACAGGTCGATAAGAGATATCGATTCAGGACATCGACCAGCTGGCGATTATTATGTGATGTGCTGTGTAGGAAAGTAGCCTACACTATCGCTCACGGAATCACAGTATTAAATTTCGTTAAGTTGTCTTTGTGGTTATTTATTTTCTGTCATTCTTTCTGTCCGTTATCTTTATCTGAATAAATGTTTCTTTCTTCCTTTCAATATACATCTGTAATCCGATATTTTGAGCATTTTGTACAATAAACAGACATCAATTATATTTTGAATATTTATCTTGAGTTAATTAAGTTATTTTGTAAATGATAGTTATTAGTAATCGTTTTCCTGGTACAAATAAAGAAAAGTACATTCCGTGATATTAGCCCATACAAACAAACTGACAGACAAACAAACAGGCGTTGTTATTCAAATAGATACTTATTTCCCAATCACAGACAGACATTCAAATTCTATTTATCTGTGTGTATATAGAATTATTGTGTGTGTGTGAGTTTAAAAGGATTTGTGTGTCAGTACTGTCTAATGTGTATAGATTAGCGCCGAGAGGTTTCGCTGGTTCCAATGTAAAGTAGTTAGGTACCTACATTTACTTTGCACATTTTCGCAACTGTTTATATGAAAAAAAATAATAATTAAATCATTTTAGTAAAAGGTTAGGCTTTAGAATAACACCATTCAATTTATTCCCGTGGGTGGGATGGGTATTAATGGAAACAAAGTCACATCCACAAGCCTTGAGGACCTCTGACCACCACCTCTGAAAGAGTGGACTCGCCCGCTTGGCCAGTGTACCGTTTTAAGGGCATACATCATGCTTGAAACTTTGACTTTTGAATATAAAAAAGATCAATTGTTACACTTTTTAGTTTTACTTTCAATCGTTCTTGGTTACTCCTTTGAAATTACTTCATTCTGCATTTCAAAGACTACTTTGAAATGTACTGCACTTCTCAAATTACACTGGACAACAGCCAAAATGTATCTAAAATAAAATCTACTAAATCTTACTATTTTTGGTGTGCTAAAACCGAAAATAAACTTATTTTTTTAATATTAGTTCAAGTTTTAGAGATACGTCATGTCATGTGTCCCTATATATTAACACTGTAACCCCAAGAACGCATGTGGTATATTTGTATTGTCATAACAATAGAGGGGTGCGGCGTTGCTAAATCTACGTTTTCCCCAATCAATACAAACAATACCCAACAACAATAATAACAACAATAATATACAAACCCTGTATACAAACAAATGACAAACGCCACTATCGCGAATATTATGGAATTGAAAAGAAGATTCTCTAATCTTCTCGTATCTACTCGTATCTTCTCTAATGTTCTCTAAAAATCTAGAAGTCGTATTTGGGTATATAAGCAGCTACAAAGCGGGGAGGTTAATCGGTCGAAGTTAGTGAGTTGAATCGAATAGTTGAGATTGTAAGATGTCTCGAAAGTGTGTAAACCATCAAGATCACTTCTGTTATGTTTGTGGTGAGGTGACTTTTGCGTCTCAGAAGCGGTCTATTACTCCATTGATAAAAAAGGCATATCAGCTTTATTTCGGTTGCAAAATAGGGGATCAAGACAAACATTGGGCGCCACATATCTGCTGTAATGCATACGCTTCAAGTCTGAGAAACTGGTTAAATCGTAAAAAACGATCTATGCGATTTGCTGTCTCAATCGTCCGGAGAGAGCCTACAAATGATGTTAGCGATTGCTATTTCTGCATGATACCTCGTGTTGGGCAAGGCACAGGTATATCTAATAAGAAAAAGTCGGTTATCAACTATCCAAATATACCATCTGCCATAAGACCTGTGCCCCATATTGACGAACCATATTTTTAGGGCACTGAATAGAGATGGGCCAGCTTTTCACTATCTGCGTCAGAAATTCCCAAGGCTAAGTGAAGCAAAAATTAAAGAAATATTTTTGTTGGGCCACAGATTCAAAATTTGCTGAAAGACGAACATTTAGACAGCACTCTTAACAGATATTGAAAAAAATGCTTGGAATGACTTTCGCCTCGTGGTCACTAATTTCTTGGGAAATAAAAAAGCTGACAATTACGTTACTCTTGTTGAAAATATGCTGTCATCGTATCAAAAAATGGGTTGCCATATGTCTCTAAAGATCCATTTCCTACACTCACACCTGGACTTTTTTACTGACAATTGCGGAGCACGGCGAACGATATATCGATATATCAACAATGGAGAAAAGGTTCCAGGGAAACTGGAATGCTTCCATGCTTGCCGACTACTGTTGGACTCTTGATAGAGATGCTCCAGAAACATTTCAGAAAAGAATAGCAAAAAGACAGCGCATTTGTGACTCTAAAAGTGTAAAAGTATCTATTTTTTATTATTTTGTTAAAAATAAAATAAAAAAACTTATTCTCAAAAACTGCAACTAAGTTTTTAATTTCATTGTCATTTTTGTATTCACCGCCCCAAAATTAACAAAAAAATGCACTTTCATACAAGATACAACAAATAAACTAAAATTTGTTGTCCAGTGTTATTATATTCCACAATGTACGTACATATTTTGATAGAGTGAAATATGTTAGAGCCCATTCCCATTCCATGATATCCCATTTTCCCAACCCTTTCTCCAAATCCATTCCCTACGTCAATAAAGGTAGGTAGCGCATCCGGGGGCGTGTCAAAGTTTGTCATTCTGGACTGATGTTGGCATGTATCGCGGATGTCCATGGACGACAGTATCCACTCACCACAGCCGGACTGTGCTGTCTGTGCTTGTCTATCGGCTATTATTATAATGTTACTATTGGCTTTCCTTGTTAAGAGGACATAATATAGGTACATAAGGAGGCCGAATCCGCCAGTGAACAATAAAAAAGTCTGATTGCGGTTTACAAGATTACATGAAGTGACATATTTATTACAACATTATTTATAAATCTAATAACTTAGATATTAGATTATGATCCAAAACGCTCCTCATAATAACCATACAAGGAGAAGACTATGCAATGGGACGTTATATGGTAAGTTGATATTGATTGAAAACGCTAAATTTTTATAGCTGAAAATTCCAATATCTTCAGACAGCCGAGCCATATAATTCGTGTCGTTCTAAGAGCTCTTGACCTGGAGACCTTACCTTTTGTTTCGGGATATAACACCCATTCTTGTTGAACGAAAAAAATTCTAGAATGAAAAATTTATTGCGCGATTTTATTAAGGTAAATATCTTCGCATACAGCCCTCACCCGATTAAATGTTGAATCTATAGTAGAATGATATCAACGGTTACGTACTGAGACCTCCTAACTATAAGGTTGATAAATTTTACAGGAGATGAATAAAACGTTCAAAAATCTGTTACAAAAATAAACTTTAAATGTTGCCAAGAAATGCTCACTATAGGTACTAAATTTTTAAGCAGAAAATAGGCAAAAGGTAAGATCAGGTAAGATAGGCCTCAGTATGTAGCCATCGATACGGAAACATCTTTGCAGGCCCTTTAAGAAACATCAGTGGTGGAGGGTTTTTCGACACAGTTAAAAAAGCTGTCAAATCCGCCGCGTTACCATCCAGGATTCATAGCCTTCTGTTGACTCTCTTGGAGATACTGGTAAAACAAGGATAAGCGATGAATAACACTGGGTGTAGTCGATATACTTGGAGGTGAGATAGCGTATTATCATAAGAGTTATGATAATCCATATCATAGGCCAACATTTAGATGGAGTATATAGACCAGATTCGTGAATGTGTTCTCAGCCATTAGTTCCAGTGTAAAGTTTAACAGTGTATCTACCTATGTATTATATAGGTAGGTATAATGTTCGAACCTTTGATAGCAAGCGAAGTGAAAGAAAATAATGATGCCTTTCTCATGTTTTGCCACAGCGGAGAAATGGTTTTAAAGATATTTCCAGTAGGCTGATTAGTTCCAGTCGCTATTCCAGTGCTCCCGTCTGTTATGCCAAAGGTCCCAAGTTCGATTGCAAGTAAGATAAACACTTGTTTAAAGACAAATACTCATTATGAAGATATTTCTTTGAATAGAGTTTTTTTTTTTTTATGTACGAAGGTGGCAGACGAGCATACAGTCCACCTGATGGTAAGTGGATACTGTAGCCCATAGACATCCGTGATATATGCCAACATTGGTCCAAAATGACAAATGTTGGCACGCCCCCGGATGCGCTGCCTACCTTTGGATATAGGAATGGATTTGGAGAAAGGGTTGGGGAAATGGGGAGGGATAGGATGGGAATGGGCTCTGGCACATCTCACTCACTACCGAAACACGTATGTACATTAGGGAAATAGAGTTTAGTTTCATCTTTGTGTATGTTTCTTAAGTATTTAGGTATTCATAATTTAGGTATATTTAAAAAAAAAATCATTCCGTGAGATAAGAACAAAACATCTTGGAATTACAGTTAAAGGTCTTCGTAATCAAAAATTAGAAAAATAGATAGTGTCACTTGTAAGTACTTTGACCCCTCAAAGTGTCACTTTGAGGGGGAGAGTGCACGCTGCAATCCAACAGCCGCTGGGCACGCTTGACTGGTCACGTTACCCCTCTCTCACAGAAGACTACCTTGAAATGTACTGCATTTCCCACTTTATGTTATTTCCCTAATGAACGTATGTGTTTCGGTAGTGAGTGAGTTGTGCCAGAGCCCATTCCCATTCTATCCCTCCCCATTTTCCCAACCCTTTCTCCAAATCCATTCCTATAGCTCCAAGGAAGGAGGCAGCGAATCCGAGAGGGTGCCAGCGTTTGGCATTTTGGACTGATGTTGGCATGTATCGTGGATCTCCAGTGGCGTTTCTGTTCCTCAGTAAGTGGAGTGACATAATTGAATTACAAGTAACTGTGATTTAAAGAAATCACCATACAAGCCAGCGTCGGAATGGAGTCCACTGATTGGTCACACTGGACAGTGGCTATTTTGAAATTAACGGTGATGGGACAATGTCATTTTTTAATCTAAATCTGATTTTCAAAACGCTGTTTTCTATGCGACAGTGCCTTCTTTGAAAGTCATCTCAAACAACAGCAATATTAGTTTCAAAAATATCTACAATATGGCGTTCATATTTTTTTAGTTTTACCTTCGCTTTTAGACCCTTCAATCATACAGCAAATATACAGCATTCATTGTGTACTACCAGTGTGACGTATGTATGCGTCATTGGCGGTCAATAGATTAGATCAATCAATCGTTGGCGATAAAGGATTTTTTCAATAAAACACAGTTTAAAAAGGTATAATAAAATATTTATTGTCAGTATCACAATTAAGAGAATACTTAAAAAATCTTTAATAATAATAACATAATCTCCTAAAACATACCTTCCTATTAAAATAGGTCATTGGTCTAAAACATATTAACAGAAAGATAGCTGTATGTGACGTCATCGTCGCAATGGAGTTATTGACTTTGGTTAAGATTTTCTAACTTAAAGTTTCGTTGTTTCAAGATTCTGTTTAAATCATCGATTGATATGTTAGACAAGCACTGTAGGGCAACCACGATATAGTCTAATAGTGTTCATGTTCAGTAGCTCTCCAATAATTTTAATTCATATGTTTTTTGAAAATGAAACATTCTTATTACGAAGTACCCACTTCAATTTCAAATTTGACTTTTTAATGGACCCCTCCTCATCTGACAATCGCCAATTTCCCTAAAATTTTCCAATCGGGTTTCATTGATAAGAACATGTGATGTGTCATCTAGTTTATTCCCACATCGATGCTTTCAATAGAAACACGATCTAACATTTGATTATTAAGATAAAGAAAAATGCTATTTTTTTTAAGATTTCACTTAAGTCTCAACATCTGAAAAACTAGAACCGACAATATGGTATCTTTCCTCAGATAACACATTAAGATTTAAAACTAATTTCGCCCGCGACGTCGCTCGTTTAAATGTAATACTAATTTGACTAAAGTCCTTTCATAAAATATTCATAAGCATTAATCTTGGAGAAATCCCTTAAGTAATAGTAAGAGCCGTATCAAAATCAGTTCAGTTTTCAAGTCATAAGTAGACGAACAAACGTACAGACAAATATATCTGTATATATTGCACTTTTTTGGATCAATTTATATTTACGGTGTTCGGTATTGTTCGGGGGCTGCGAGGTGACCTTGTAACGACGACCTTGCAAGGGCGCTATTAAGCGCATACCTGTTCAGCAGTCCCGGGGGCCCCCAGAAATATCGAGAGTGGGTGAGCAGGAGGTTACGGAAGGTCAGAACTGTTGGTTTCATCTTTAAATTTGACTCCGCGTATCGCGGATAAAACATACGGAATGGCAGTCACGGCGATCAATTGGATGACAATTTATTCCATATATCCCCACTCACAAGTCCCAACATTTGGTTTTTCTCATATAAACATACAAGTTCTATATAGACGTGTAATCGATTATCTACCTTACACTAATAGTCATAAGATTCATTTGCCAACTGACAGTCGTACACTTATTATCCTAATATGTTACAATCTAAAAACCTGTTACACTGTATAAGTATTAAGCGTAAAACCATGAATTCCATTCATTACTTTGACATAGAAAAAGATTTTTATTTTGTGACTCAAATTTGCTTTGATTTACGAGTATGTATAAATAAACTGATAAATACATAATTTAAATAAAATATCCACATAAGTTAGATCAAGATAAGTACATAACAAACATCCATGTTGCCAGGACACACAGTTGCGCGAAGGCTGTTTGATCGACACGACAGTTGAACGACATTATGTTGAACCGAAATACGATTGTTTATAATAATAATAATAAACATTATAGTTACAAATAGATTATATATATTAATTGAATCTTCCGGGCTACTTGGCCGAGGTCTTCTGGAATCTCTTCTCTTTCTTCCGCTTTTTCTTCAGCTGCGCTCGAGAAGCCGAAGAGATAACATCTCTCCGAAAGTGAACGCAGTCGCCACTGAAGATGTCAACCGCAGTTGTTGACGAAACGTTTGAAAAAAAGAGAAGAGATTCCTGCCTCAAGAGGTCTTCCCATTAAACTACGACTTCAAGAAAGCTGTGAATAGGATTTTACAAGGTCGGCGGCGCGCCCGCATACCCCCTGGTGTTGCAGGTGTCCATGGGCGGCGGTGACACTTACCATCATGTGAGACCGCTTGCTCGTCCGCCCTCTTCTCTATAAAAAAAAAAGTAGACCTCGGCCAAGTATCCCGGAAGATTCAATTAATATGGACACCGGCCGAGAAAGCCTACACTATAGATTATATATAGTTACAAATAGTATAAATATATACAAATAGTTATTACATGTGCACAAATAATAAATGACAGAATACAATAGGCGACCTTGGGATAGTGAAATTATAGGTAGTGTAAAATAACCGAAATCCACAGAATAAATCATGTTTAATATATACCTTTATTTTTTTATGGACGAAAGCGGCAGACAAGCATAGAGTCCACCTGATGGTAAGTGATACACTGTCGCCCATAGATACATGCCAACATTAGTCCAAAATGACAAACGTTGGCACGCCCCCGGACCTTTGAAGATATAGGAATGGATTTGAAGGGTTGGGAATATGGGGAGGGATGGAATGGGAATGGGCTCTGGCTCATCTCACTCAGTACCGAAACACGTACATACATTAGGGAAATAAGATAAAAGTGGGAAATGCAGTACATTTCAAGGTAATCTTCTGTGAGAGAGGGGTAACGTAGCCAGTCGAGCGCGCCCAGTGGCTGTTGGATTGCAACGTGCACTCTCCCCTCAAAACCTACCGACTATATCGATAATAATTATAATATAATTCATACTTATAGTAATAAATAACTTAATAATATACATACATACATATCTACATCTGCACTGCAGCCAATATTGATTCGCAAATAAGAATCAAAGTTGACAAGGCTAGGAAAATAAGTGGGAATTGTAGTCTCCAAGGGACGAAATAGAACAGGTTAGAAACAAAACAGTAGGGAGAGGAAATCATTTGATAAAGAAAGAAAATAGAAAACCAAAGCGACTGACCACGTCTAATGACAACTGGCAAGGAATTCCAAAGCCTAGCAGCCTGCACAGTGAAAGAGGTTAGTAAAGAAATTTGAAGAATGGATAGGAAATTTAAGTAGTAAATTTTCAGAACTGCTAATGGTAGAAATAGAAATGGTGCTTGGATTGTGAAGTAAAGAACAGAGTAGAGAAGTGAAAGTACATTCGTATTTCTGCGAAGTCGGACTGGAAGCCACTTGAACTTATTACGAAACTCGTCAACATGATCATATTTACGCAGTTCAAATATGAACCGGATGCAAAGATTCTGGAGGCGCTCAAGTTTGGTCTAGATTGTTCGACAGTAAGTTACACAGGCGACCTTCGTATAAAATCAAGCAAGACCATACTAAACACCATATAACACACCGTACAAATCCCTTACAAAAGACCAATCGCTATCGACTACTGAGATCATATTCAAACACACACCTAAGCGTAAGTATATATGAAATGAAAAGATTTCTTTCATTCATAGAAATGGTGTTTTGTATGGCGTTATTTTATTTTGCATGAAGGTTGTCTTTCACGAGTAAATGAAAGTCCAGAAGCCGGGTTTAAACATATAATGTTAAGAAAATAAAACTAACATAGGAAATGAGCCATAAAAAAGGGCGGTATAAATGGTAATTACGACACATGATGGAAACAGTGTTAATGCGTCGAAAGCCGCGAGTCTTTCGTCTCTGCGGGAGTGGCGAGAGGGGGTCGGGACGCTGTGAAGGGCGAGAACTTAATTGCGCGGCCGTCGCTAGCCAATCAGTGATCCCGATTTTTTACTTATTATTATTATTTTTACTTATTATACCCGATTATTTTTTAGAACTACCGTCTGGATTAAAATTTAACTAAAAATTTCAGACGGTAGTCCAAATAATTTCTTAATAACTCAAGTGACAAATAAAATCAAATAGTCACCCCGTGACCACGTCCACTGCAAAGTGTTCGAAACGTCGGGATATAAATAATGTCAAATATACGCGATTTAAACCGTTCAAAGTTGTTTAATTGCTATGTATAGTAATCGCGAAAACCTAAGAAAATATTAACCCTACTTTACTCATTTAATACATCTAATTTATAGTACGTGTACCTACGGTACTTAACAGTATCTGCATAACGTATTGTCGAACACTGGTACTGGTACTCAACAGCCGTGTCGGTCAAATGATTCATTCGCATAAACATTGTTCGTACCAACGTTATGTCGTCCTACTGTAGTGTCAGTCAAACGTTTTCTCGATCTAACATTCTTCTGCTCAAAGTGATTTAGAATAATCTTCGCGTCGGTCAAACGTTTATTTATTTTTGCACTGCATTGTACTGAGGCGGACTTGATGTCGAATTAAGGCGGACTTGAACAGTTATGTCGATCAAAAGACCTTCGCGCAACTGTATATTGGACATCCGTTGTACCGTCGTAAAAATCTAAGGTAACATAAAAAGCAAGAGACAAGTATTTAAAAATAAACAAAAAGTAAGAAAATTGACTTTTCTACAACAAAAATATATGTATAATAATTATGTCAATGGATTCAGAATCCGTGGTTTTAGATGTTGGGAAAGATTCGGACACATCCTGTATACTTGTAGGTTTATTTTATCATTTCTTTGTCAAAACAATTATGTAACAGATGCTTAACAGTTAAAATGTAAGATTAAAAAGTTTCATTTCGAGACTAATAATTATTTTGCTAATGCCTACGACTTATTTTCTGATTTATTATAAATTACATAAAATAGAGCTTGTTTCAGACTAGTTCAAATGATTGTACTAATTTAATGACCTGAAATAATTACTGATTGAACTGATTGAACCAATTGATAATTCAAACATAATTTAGCAAGTTGTTAACTAAACCAATAAGCCGGCGGCCGCTGACTAATAAAATTGCGAAATGGTTTACATTAAGCCATTATTTACATTATTGAGAGGGGGAGTGCATGCTGCAATCCAACAGTCGCTGGGCGCGCTCGACTGGCCACGTTACCTCTCTCTCACAGAAGACTACCATGAAATATACTGCATTTCCCCCTTTATCTTATTCTTATTTCCCTAATGTACACGTACATTACATTAGGCAGCGCATCCGGGGGCGTGCCAACGTTTGTCATTTTGGACTAATGTTGGCATGTATCGCGGATGTCTATGGGCGACAGTATCCACTCACCATCAGATGGACTGTATGCTCATCTGCCGCCTTCGTCCATAAAAAAAAATTAAGTCACTTATTATTATCGATAAATAAGGCTTATATTAGAGCTTTTTAAACATAAATTATAAATAATTGGTCCACGAGAAACTTGGCTAAAACAAAACAATCAGAAATTAAACGTTGAATCAGAGTGCTGTAGATGTGACGGATTTTAAGCCCCGGACTAGAATTGTCGGCGGCAGATCCTTTGTTACTTCGTCTAATACCTGCAATTTATTTAAATGTTATTGTATGAAGGCCGGTGAATCTGTGAACCCGAGGAGTAAGCAATAAACTAGGCAACTAGGGATAGATATTAAAAATGGAATCGGGAAGCGAAAAAGATTTCTCATTGTGAAATATCTCTCTAATGTCCACCCGCAGCTGAAATGCTACCGGGCTTTTCACAAATCTGAAGGTAGGCATGACATTTTTATTTCTCTTCATACACGTCAATGGTGTATTTAGCACATTCTAAAGTTTTCTTCGCCATAAGCAATTTTAAAGCGTATCCTATGAATGTCCAGTGAGTTGATAGTAGGTTTACTAACGACAGAAGCGGACTCCTTGGAGGCACACGAGAAAGACTGCAGGTTAGTCCTAGATTTAAAGATGGATGTTGAGGTATTTCTTTAATCTGAAACCGCGTCAATTAGGCCACCATGTTTGTTTATATTTTGAATTAGAACGGAATATACATATATTTTTTAATAACACTTACCTTCAAATACTGTTCACAGACGACTTCATCGTCGTCCGGTGTGAATGGTGGTGGAGCTGGTAATTGTACAAACGTCACTGCTGTATCAGCTCCACTGTGTTCTTTTATAATACTGCTCACCCTGAAATTGTTTTTATTTTTATTTTTTTTATAAGGTCACTTAACGAGAGGCACACACGACATGCTAATCACTTAAACTCATGCGGGAGACGAGCATACAGTCCACTTGATAGTAAGTGGATACTGTCGGCAATAGACATCCGCGATACATGCCAACGATAAGTCCAAAATGACAAACGTCGGCACGACCCCGGATACGCTGCCTACCTTTGGAGATATAGGAATGGATTTGGAGAAAGAGTTGGGTAAATGGAGAGGGACAGGATGGGAATGGGCTCTGGCACATCTCACTCGCTACCGAAACACGTACGTACATTAGGGAAATAAGATTAATGTGGGAAATGCAGTACATTTTAAGGTAGTCTTCTGTGAGAGAGAGGTAACGTAGTCGAGGAAAACAATTTGAAGCTATTATAATATATAGTTTTATATAATTTCTTTGAGCCGTTCTAATAGGTAGGATTTGACATATGACGAACCATATAATCCACCGATGTGAAATATTAATTGTCATAGACGCAACGCTTCCAAGAAAACGACGCTTAAAATTGATCGAGTTATATTAGTATCGTGTGTTTAAAATACACAGGTATACCGATAAAGATAATAATAACAGTCTTATAGTAAAATGTAACAAAATATATTGTTATAAAAATTCCAATAATACTGGCTCCTTCATATTAAAAGAATATAATAAAAGCTTACCGTTGCAAATAAGTAATTGGTACTCGTTGATATATGCTGCTGCCATCAGAAGCTTCCTCGCTAGACCACCGCTGAGGTTCTTCTAAAGATGGCCAGTCAGTTATCTAAAAGTTAATCTATATAAATAAAAATGTAAATGTTCGTCTGTTCAAAATCTTAAGTCTCCGAAAGTTCTTCACCGATTGCTTTGAAATTTTGACACAACGTTGCATTGGAATACGCGCGTGTTTTCATATACCTATCACAGGGTAAAAACATGCTTTTTACCCAAAAATAGGTAAAAACAGGGTAAGCGCCATCTTAGGCCGGGTACAGCTAGTTAATAAGAGATTGATTTTATCATTCATTCATTCATGAACGCGTCATTCATGTCTATGAATTAAAGTGCCTACCTACAATTGCATACTTTATTATATAGACGATAATTTTCGGAACATTTTTACCTATCGCCCTTTGTTTTGCTCAAAGTAAAGTGATTCTTTAGTTATCATTACTCACCACATGAGTGGTGGCATTAATCCTCAACAATTTGAGCAGTTCGTCCAACCTCTCCTGAAGGGGACGTCCGGGAGCCAATATGGGTATATTTGGATCTGATTCGTTCACTGATACTATTCGACCGGCTTCTGAAAACAATAATAGTGAGGATAAAGTGAATTATTATTATTATTATTTATTATTTAAGATTTTATTCGAAAGAATTAAACATGTAAATTTTTTTTTTTATATGAAGACTAGGAAACTACTCCACCCTAACAGGACCTGTGTATAATAGTTATAAGTTTGTTCTAATCTACAACTCTGTACATGGTGCAATAATAAATCTATCTATATATATATATATATATATATATACCGTTGTCCCGTAAGCGTTCCTATACCATTCATCCGATTGCGATGAAACATTGGTGAGTTGTTGTGCACGCGAGGGTTTCTGAATTAGTACAACCATTTTACAATAGGTGGCGCGCGAGTAGTTTCAACAAATGAATGTATTTCATATAGTTTAGCGGCAGTTCGTGTGTTTTCGATGTATGAATACGCTTAACAGAATTGTACTAAATATATTGTCGTATTAAATTGAAGACCACGCGAACGAAGTCGCGGGCAACAGCTAGTAAATAAATAAATTATAGCGAAAAATGTGAAACATAGGCGATGACGTCACGGTTGTGAATTGCTGCATTTGTCATAAATGTCCTAATGTATAAAAAAAAAGTAAAGTGGCCACATACACTGGACAACAAATTTTGATAAAAGTCATGCCTCTGAGATTAAAGTAGCCATTTCTTAAAGATTTCAAGGTGCTGAACACGAATATGACAATGAAAACGCAAAATTGGCTACGATTTCTGAGAAATCCGCAATAGTTTCTTATATAATAGAGGAATGCGTACATTTGACATGTACCAGTAAAGGTCCGCTTCTACTTCCGGCGTCGTTTTGCCTGTCGCTTGTATAACTGCTCAGAATCATCTCTGGCGAGCGCCCAACAGTAGTCAGCCAACATGGAAGTGGACCAGTTTCCCTGATATCGTTTCTCCATCGTTGCAATGTCCTGGTGAAAACGTTCACCGTGCTCATCACTAACCATGCCGCAGTTGTCGGGGAAGAAATCCAAGTGGGAATGCAGAAAGTGGATCTTTAAGGACATATTGCAGCCAAGTTTGTGATACAGAGACAACATGTCCTCAACGAGTTCCTTGTAGTTTTCTGCCCTGACATTCCCGAGGAAGTTAGTTGACACCAGACGAAACGCGTCCGAAGCTTTTTTCTCGTCACTCTGAAGCAGGTTGTCGAACATCTCGTCTCTGAAGAGCTGGCGGATCTGAGGACCCACAAACATTCCCTCTTTAATTTTCGCATCGCTGAGTCGAGGGAATTTGACAGCCAAGTACTTGAAAGCTGATCCAGTCCGGTCCATGGATTTTACGAAGTTTTTCATCACACCGAGTTTGATGTGTAGAGACGGTAGCAGGATTTTGTGCGTTTCTGCCAGTGCTGGGTGTTGCACATTCTTCTCTCCGACCTTCAGAGATTTCCTCTGAGGCCAGTCTCTCTTCACGTAGTGGAAAGTCTTTGCTCGACTGTCCCATTCACATAAAAAACAGCAGTAGGTACTTCGTATATCCCAGCTGCAGACCCATCAACAAAGCCACTACCTTCAAGTCACAACAGAGATGCCAGCCATACTTGCTGTATTGAAGACAGTTCAACAGCTGTTTTAGGTTGTCGTAGGTTTCTTTCATGTAGACAGCATGTCCGATCGGAATGGATGGAAGTCGGTTTCCATTATGCAGCAACACCGCTTTGAGACTCAATTTCGAGGAGTCTATGAATAGTCGCCATTCTTGCGGGTCATGTTTGATTCCGAGGGCATTCATCAGGCCATCTACATCGGAGCAGAACACAAGGTCATCTTCCTTTCTGAAGTAAGGCTCCAACTGCTCATGACGAGTGCGAAACGAAGTCACTCGGACATTTTCCTTGAGAAGATACCATTCTTTAAGCCTTGATCCAAGTAACTCCGATTTGGCCCTGGACAGCTCCAGATCGCGAACAAGATCGTTCAGTTCTTCTTGGGTGAGAATGTGTGGCGCAGATGACACACCCTGGCAGACGTATGGATCATCATTAGACGCCGAAGGCTGCGGAGAACCCGACGTCGGTTCGCTTCCCTCCTCATCGTCTGAATTAATGGAAAATTCTTTCGGAGGTTCGGGAACGGGAAGTCCTTCGCCGTGCGGAACTGGTCGGAAAGCAGATTTTATATTCAGGTACGCTATTGTCCACTTCTTTTTCCTTGTGATGCCTCCAGAAATAGATTGAACCATGCAGAAGTAGCAGTCATTTGCATGATTGCTTGGCTCTCTCCAAACCATAGGAACAGCAAATGGCATCGCCACTTTTTCGCCTTTCAGCCACTTCGGAAGATTTCTTGCACACGTACTGCAGCATATGTGTGGGGCCCAGGCCTTGTCCTGGTCCCCGAGCTCCATCCGAAATAAAGCTCATACGCCTTTTTCACTATTGGAGCAATGGCCCTTTTCTGGCTTGCAAACGTCACTTCCCCGCAAATGTAACAAAAATTATCTGCACTATTAACACAGTTACGAGGCATCACTACTGATGGATTTAAACTGCAGGGATCACTTGCGTTGTACTTATGACGCAGGGGTAAATAGGAGTCGCTCAAATGACTTGCTACCCTACGAGACTTCGCTTTATACAACTACGATTGCATCATCTTTCGTCAGCGATCGTAAAGCCGGGATGTCATTCCTCAACTGCATTGCATCAGACAATGATGCAATACCTCCGGGGATGGAGTGTATGGTGGGCTGATGCAATACGACGCAATATGGTTACCTTTCTACACAATGCGGACTGAGTCGTTTATACACGACCATCTCTATCTCTCCTAAACAAGAGCCAATCGACAAATTGTATTGTCATTTTCGTGTTCAGCACCTCTGAATTAGTAAAGATTTGCTATTTTCATTTCAAAGGCATTTTGTGTGTTGTCCAGTGATATCAAAATAAACTTCACTGTCGCCTGTCATCGAGATAGACAAACAAAAACATAACCTCTATTTGTGGCAATGATCTCTTTGTTGTGAACTGACTGCGGCTTGTTTTCTTTCTTTGTGAGCTTGAATTTCTAGGTTACTTACGACAATATTACATTCGAAACTGCACAACGCATGTTGCAGCTCCATTTATACAGGCAAATTGCACTATTCTCCATCCACTAAGTTATCTTTTCGATGATAGATCGATTCAGTGATGTCCGAATTGCTTCATACCGATTCGATTATCGATACAATTCTAGTGAAATTTGCACTCGTTTTTATAGACTTTTTTTTTAAATATTTGTTTAAATAATTGATTTATTAATCGCAAAGATGTATTTAATACAAAATCAATTTAATAAATCGTTTGTATTATATTATATGTAAACAACAAAATAATAAGTAATAAAATCGTATTAAAACGCAATTTTTTTTTATATTCTAGCAACACTGGCTATGGCACATAATAAATAACTATAACTTAATACTTTATTTGCATTATTTGCAATACCTAACTAATATTTTTTCGTCTAAATATACTTTTATTTCAAAACTATTATTTTCTATTTATTTTACGTGTGATAGCTAATAGTCTGTTATACCTACGACTCAGAGAATGTCATTCATCGCCCTCAACAATAAAGTATGACATTATTTCGCGTACACTTGACTGTCAAGAAATACGGAACTTTTTAGGCGTGCAAACGTCAAATAGAAAATAACATAGTGGACGGAGTAAAATTTTCCTAAAATTGATACATGTATGATGATGATAGAGTACATGAAGACCAGTGACAAATCCATCCATGCTGCCGTTGCTGTGACGTCACGCTGCTTTTAATAAATGAAGATTAAAAATTCTGCGATTATCATCTTTCCGTCACTTTGTAGTTCAATATATATTGGTCTACTCTATATAAAATACACACAAATCAGGATGTTGTAAAAATTGCACCATTCCCATGATTATAGTTGTTTCATCTCACGAGGGCGGGTTACGATTAGTAGTGGTTGTGCTCGTACATGTAACCACTACTAAGCGTAACCCGCCTTCGTGACATGAAAGAACTATATCAAAATCTGTTTCACCCTGACATTACAAATTACATTTAATACACCACAGGGCGCTACGAAAGTCTATAAAAGTGCGTCCTGCCAGTTATTTATGACGTATGGTGGCGACATCTGAACTATGACAGTGGACCTGATCAAGTTCAGAGTCGCTCTTAATTAAGAGACACTAGAAGTTTCATGAAAAAAAATCGTAAAAGAGCCAGTCTATTTTTGATTTGTACCCTTTATTAAATGTCAATACTTAATAGTATAGCGATAAGGCAACATGTATTCGTATTAATGCTTTCTGCCGATTAATACACAGTCTATCGACGCGCTCTTTGTCGGTCGACGCAACATCTATTGTTCAACACGTCATCCATCGATCAACGCGCCATCTATCGATGAACGCACCATCTAGCGATCAACGCGCCATCTATC
This sequence comes from Sesia apiformis, assembly GCA_914767545.1. Lineage (NCBI taxonomy): Eukaryota > Metazoa > Arthropoda > Insecta > Lepidoptera > Sesiidae > Sesia > Sesia apiformis. The sequence continues at coordinate 1,839,240 of OU611972.1, read as the reverse complement.
GATCAACACCACTTCTATAAGCTTGGCATCTACCGCTCAATGACCCATTTATATGTTACTTCGCCATCTATCAAATAATTTGTCATCTATCTTTTAATTGGCTTACCATGTATAGTAATAGCAGGCGGTGTAGAAGCCACAAAAACACGTAGATTCAAGTGTTGCCAGCCTCGAGCGGAACGCACTACAGCGGCTAGTTGTAACGCGAATAGAGCTCGCACTGTGAACGGTTCCGAGGACGAGGGAGAGAGAATGTCCACTAGCCATACGTCTATGTGCTTCAAGGATGGTGATTTCCTGGAATTATTATTATTTTTGACACAATACATAACGATTATCTCAAAAGCTGTTTTGCAGGGAAAAAGAAAGAAAATCATATATTTTCAAGGTATAAAGAACAGTCCATGTAATTAATTAGTTAAATTTTATTTATGTCACAGCATATAAATACTTATTTCATGTTAATGTAAAGCACATTTTTCTTTTCTTTTAGTTTTTTAGTATTAATTTTATTTTATGTGTACATTTATACTCCAAAATATGGGGTTCGCTATTATCCGCGGTTTCAGCTATCCGCGCAAGTCGGCGGAACCAAACCCCCGCGGACACGGAGGCCCTACTGTATATTTAATTCAGTAGATTCAAAATATAAAATGCATCCTGTCTGACAGGCTTAAGAATTTACAAAAAATATATATACAACAATCACAATAATTAAACAAAAATACTAAATATGTAGGTACTTCTCAGACGATGGTCTAAGGGGGTTAAGAAGATATAAATATTAGGTCCCCTTTATGAAATTGCCGTTCTATATAGAAAAAATCAAAGATTATTTCATCGATGAAAATTATATGTATATTTAATTAATGGAAGTACCATCGACCATCATTCTCATTCTCAATGCACTTTTGCCATTTTAATAGAAAGTGATTGATGCCTCTGCTATAGAACTCCTGGGGACGGAAATTGATAAATTCTCTTAAACCGTTTTCACTGCCTCATCGGAGTTGAATTTTTTTCCCCTTGAATTTATTGTTCTCCTTGTTGAATTTATGCAAATTCCGAAAAAAAAAATAGAAACCTGTAGTGGCACGGTCTGATGAGTACGGTGCACGGTGAGTGACGGAGTTTCCAGTCGAAGCTCCTATAACTTTGAGACTGTCTGTCGTGTATTGTATGTATGGGCGAGCGTTATCATGGAGAATCATTGGACTAGAGCGATTGACCAGACTCGGTTGTTTGATAGGGAGCTTGTCCATCATCGTTTGTAGTTTTTGACAGCACACATCTGCATTAAATTGTTGTGCCAGATCTCAAGAAGCTGTGGTGCACAATACCGGCACAGGACCACTATACAGTCGCCATGAGCTTCTTTTGACTCAGTTTTACGATTTAGTCTTTCAGGATCCACTTCTTATCACAAGTGACAATACTATTCAGAATCCCTTCATTTTTTTTGCCCGTTCAGCAAAGTAAGGCAAGCTTCGATGTGTGTTTGCAGCTGATTTTCATTAAGTTCATATGGCACCCACTTCTCGAGCTTCTTCACTTCTCTATTTGACGCAAAAGAATCAATATCGTTTTGTCACTTACAGCGAAGGCTGCTGCTAACTGACGTGGTTTGAGATAAATCCGCTTCCACTGCTGCCTTCAATTCATCATTATTGTCTTTAGTCTACGGTCGTCCACGGGCTTGTTTTTGAGATCGATATTTCCATCAAACCAAAAACGCACCGTGTCTTCGTTTGCGGTGGTTTGGTCTGTACACATCGTTGTTGCGTGCCGTCTGTGGTGCCACGATGGAAGTCATATTCGAAAATAACGCAAATTTTTAACTTTTCCATGATATCTAAGCAAAGTCGTAATTGAAGAACAACGGAAAAAGCAAACGGAAAAACAAATTGAACGATAGCTTTAAATTGAAAATAATTATAATTTGGAATTCCAAGCCAAATGCAAGATAACTACTTATGTTGAAAATGGCTACTATGAACAAACGGCAATTTCATAGGTGAGGCCCTAATATAATATAAATAACTCACCGTTCAACAGCAGCCATGTCCAGGTTATGGAAGTGTCTGCAAAGGCAGACGTTTTTGTTGACGGTGAGCACGTCGGCGATGATGCGCACGTATTGCGCCGTGGGCATGCGGGGGGTGTGACCACGGCGCGTCGGGAACATGGGTGCGCCCTCGCATTCGAACTGCGATGTGCAGTAGGGAGAGGATGGGCTGGGAAGGTTTGTTAAATTTGTATATATTGCAAAACTATAGTTTAATTATAAAGTAAGGGCCTTTCTCACTACCTACTGATAAAAAGTGTCAGATAGGCCATGTAACATTTATCCGAAGGATAGATGTTATATTTTTATTTCACAAGTGTCAGATAACTATATCTGGCAGATAAAGTGTTTACTAACCTACCAGTATCAGCTAGATTTAATGGGCAGATAACTTATCTATCAGATTGTTAACAGTTACTTTATCAGGAGGTGGTGAGAAAGGCCCAAATCTTCTAAAGAAAAATCTCCCGAATAACTGATTCATCAACGCTGAGGCGAAACCGCTAAAGCTAGCTTCAAATTGCGCAGAGTATATAAGTTTAAATGTATTTTTATTTAGCCTGGATTTGTGTCCCACCGTTGGGCAAAGGCCCTCTTATACCAGACAGGTTTGATATTATGCTCAATAGATTGGTTTGAAATTGTACACATAAAATTGTGCGCAGTAGATAGATTTTATGACACTGAGGATGGATTTTTAAAATTATACTTGAAAGTTTATCATGCAAGACTGTATGTGAAAAACTCTTCAATTTAAAGACATGAAATTTAGTATACACACTTTTAGTATAAAATAATCAAATATGCCGAATACGCGTAACGGCGTTTTCTTTTATTTGACATAGAAGGGGGTGAAAGGGGAGGAACTGTATTACCCATGTATCTACAACTGTATCCACACTGTATCTGTATCAACTTTCAGCTTAAAATAATTAAATATGTTTATCGTTTTTAAGGTCAGTCTTGATAAAACTCACTCTATAAAAAACTTCTTTGGCAGTGCATCGTCCCGGAAGCCCAGTAGTACTGTAGCCGACTTCATAGCTTTATAGCCCATCACTTGTCGTGAGTGTCGTTAAAGGCAACCGAGGGATAACAAAACCGCTACCACAAGCGCTGGAGAACTCCACCATGTCTAAAAGGAGTGGACTCGCCAACCCACTTGGCTAGCGTGGCGTTTTAAGGCCATACATACCTCATACACGAGACAATGTGCATGAGGAGGCCCGTGTCCAGCAGTGGACGCTGAAAGCTGTATTGCAATTTGCATTGTTAAAACTCATTCTCTAAATAGGTCCTTTGGTAGTGCATCGTCCCGAGAGCCCAGTAATACTGCACTTTAGCCTGATCAATCATGTACTCCAATTGATAACAAACTCACTCTCTAAAGAAGTCCTTAGAAGTCCGAGAGCCCAGTAATACTGCACTTTAGCCTGATCAATCATGTACTCCAATTGATAACAAACTCACTCTCTAAAGAAGTCCTTAGAAGTCCGAGAGCCCAGTAATACTGCACTTTAGCCTGATCAATCATGTACTCCAATTGATAACAAACTCACTCTCTAAAGAAGTCCTTAGGCGGTGCATCGTCCCGGAAGCCCAGTAGTACTGTATCGGGCTTCATAGCTCCAAGCCCAGAAAGCCGGGTGAGATGAGCCGCACCACTCCTCACTGATTCAGCGAGGCAAAGCTCTACGAAAGCTTTGACCTGACCGATAAGTGTTCAGGTTTAAGATTATTTCCATAAGAATTACATACACTTACATGAAGAAATAGTGTGGTAACAGCCTAGCTAGGGGTACCTATACTCGACTCAGATTCATGTGCTCGTGAGTTCAAATCCTTGACTCGTACCACTGAGTTTGCCACAGAGTTTCTACTTAACCACGGATTTATAAAAAAAAATGTCACTATCTCGGCGGTGAGAGGGTAAACATCGTGTGAAAACCCGCATGGTCCAGAAATAAAAAATATCTGGAGCATGTGTATCCACCGATCGGCACTGGACCCGCGTGGTGGATTATGGCGGGATATCCCCCCGTAATTCACTAGGCCTGTGTGCCCTGCAGTGGGACATTAAAGGCGTACCGTGTACGTGAGAAAATGATAAAAAGATTACAGAACATTTTTTGGAAGAAAGAAAGAAAATATATTTATTTATTACAACACGACACACAAGTTCGCCTTTTATACACGTGTGTGCTTTTTATGTGTGGTACAGTAAAGTTTAAATAAATAATAATTAATGATGACAATGTAACGAGGAACATAACATTTACTATATAAATGTAAAGTCCATTTTTGCAGGCCTATTAAAGGCAGAACATAATGAGATATATGTACAGGAAACACCATATTTTGTTACCTGTGTTCTTACAAAATAAATTATTATGATGCAGCATCATTCTGTCGAGTCCACTTACCTTGAGATGGTCAATCAACTTGAGCCAGTACTTGTGTTCAGCTGCCAGTGGGTCCCCACTGCCGTTCAGTTGCCCCACCCTCACGTGTCCTACCACGAAAAGGCCACCCTGGAGGCAAAGTTGGATATTTTAACGACCTTGGACTTACATTTGAGCAGACTTTGAATTTGGGACTTTTTGTTATGCAAATAATTTTTGCCTTTTTAGAGGGATCGGTTTTACAAATAATATGTAATATTATTAAATGAATCAGAATTCGCGGTTGAAGGCTTCGGGGAATGTATATATTAGTATATTTATTTATTTAACTTTGTATCACATAACAAGATAACAATATATCAAAAAACAATAGCGTGTACAGAACTGTTAAATTAATTGACATCTCAAAAAGGTGACGACAGCATGATTCACATTTTAGGAAGATATTTAATTGTAAATAAGCTGGTGGTTAAAAGTAAAAAAAAAAAGAAAAGAATGTATAATGAGTGAGAACCAAAGAAAACCAAGGGAGACACCTAATTATGACGCTCTGTAGTCAGAGCGCGTTTGACTTTGTTCTTGGAAGTCAGCAAACCGTCTGCGAATAAGTCCAGTTCGGGATGTTCGTAAGCTAATCGGTTATATTTTCTACACATTCTAGAATTAACGTGCATTATTACAAGGTTTAAATCATGATGGCATTTTAATAATGTAGTTAATAAAAACCTAATATTAATAATGTTTATTTATTCGCTGAACATAAAATAGAGATTTTCAATAAACTGCAAACGCATTGTAACACTAATGTTTGACCTATAGCTATGCTATGCTATGAAATAAAAATAAACTTGGCATATACTTCTGATATAATGAAATGAGTTATAGCAAAAAACAACTTTGAACGGTTTAAATCGCGTATATTTGACATTATTTATATCCCGACGTTTCGAACACTTTGCAGTGGACGTGGTCACGTGGTCACGGGGTGACTAATTGATTTTATTTGTCACTTGAGTTATTAAGAAATTATTTGAACTACCGTCTTAATAACTCAAGTGACAAATAAAATCAATTAGTCACCCCGTGACCACGTCCACTGCGAAGTGTTCGAAACGTCGGGATATAAATAATGTCAAATATACGCGATTTAAACCGTTCAAAGTTGTTTAATTGCTATGTATAGTAATCGCGAAAATCTAAGGAAATGAGTTGTGTTTTTTATGAAATCTAAATTTAGCGTGCTTCTGGCCGTCGTACCGTGTAGCAGACTGTCGCGGGTCGAGCTGCCTGGAGTCGCGTGTGCTTTAGTGATGGTTTAAGGTACGTTTATATCTGCAGACATTGAACGTGCCAGACACGTGCCGTCAAAGATAACGACAGACTCCGTTCGTTCATATCTAACGTGCCAGACACGTTCCGATACAGACGCCGGTCGTACCAGACGCGTATTTAGCCACAGCGTCTATTGCAAGCGAAAACAAAAGAAATATCCGTACGGTTCCGATGCCGCTTACACACTGACCGACAAATGTCGTCAGACAGCTACAGACATGCACCGCGTAGACAAAATATTCTTTCCGTGAATGCCGGCCGGGCACGACACGTGTCCGTCGGCGTCTGCGCGGCTACGTTACGATAGATATGAATACTTTATAGACAAGTGTCATCTTAACCATGACATGCAAACAATAGAAAACCTTATTAGGACTTATAAGTAAACTTATTTTTTCATTGAAGTGCAAGACAGTAAGTGTAAGGATTCTTACCTTCTTCTGATCATTGACGAAGTCTATCAAAGGCGCTGATTGTCTGGGCGAGGCTATGAGGAGCAACATCTGCGGCCGCCAGAACTTGACGTGCTCCCTTCTTGGGTCCAGGAGTAGAAGGTATTTGCGGACCTGGAAGAATATAAACATAAGAAAGATATAAATACTAACTAATGCTCGCGGTTAAGCACGATTGGGTTTAGGGGATTAAAAAAACGACCCGTGTTTTAGCCCCCCTGACCCCCCTGAATTAAAAAAAAGGTAAAACACGTGTTTAAATATTTGTGTTGTAGAAGATTTATATTAAGTTTTAAGTTAATAGGACCATAAAAAAAAATTGATTCTATATAAACTTTGATATCCCGTTTCACCCTTTTGGGGCTCGAATTCCTAGAAATTCCTCCCAATGAGTCCTTGCGTCACAAAAGAAAGCTACTGTCCAAATTTCCTGTTTCTAACTTCATCGGTTCCGAGTCGGCGTTGACGAATCGATCGGTCAGTCAGTTATGCCATTTCTCTTTATATGTATCGCACCCTCATTTATGTCGTCGTTGTTGCTCTTTATTGTACGTATAATGAATTGTTACAATAACACCTTAGGTACAAAGGTGGACTTATTCCTAGAAGAAATTTAATAGTTCAGTTTTCGTTTGATAACTATAAAAATTGTGTATTGTGCGTTTTGCGGTTTAAACTTCAATGTGTATTTTGTGCGTAATTTTTTTTATTATCAAATAAAAGCATAGGAATGTGCTTTTCGTGTGCCTCCAAGGAGTCCTCTTCTGTCCTCAGTAAACCTACTATCGCTTTACTGAGCGACTCCTCACTTACTTCGACGGGACTGGGCATTAACAGGGATACGTTTCAGACTAATTGCTTATCACGAAAAAAAATTGACATTAACAGATGTATTAATTGCACCATTGGACATATGAAAAGAAAAATCTTACTGTTATATCCGTGTCACTTACCTGATGAAAGATGAGTGCTTGACTAAGACTGCCCCACTTCGGGTCTGCAGCAGCTGGAGAAAACAGATGTAATGCTACCACTAAGGAAGTGCAAGCTAACGCTGCACCACCTGCATAAGCTGGACGGAGAACGAACATTAAAGTTGCACAACCGAAAAGGCCGAGGAAGGAAGTCAGCCAGGAGAAGTGCTTGAATGTTGGCCTGGAATAATTTTATTTACTTTGTTTATCACAAAAATTACAAACTTAAACACTTAAACTATAGTTACACCTCAAAAATCAATGGCTTGAACATGCGTCTACAGCCTTTATAGACCGGGGCCTGTGCAAGGCTTGTGCTGTTAATTTGAAGACTAACAGCGTGATACAGGGTCTTTTATTGAGACGGGTTTGTATGGAGAAGTTTGAAACCATTGGAAATAAATTTGTTCTAAGCTGATATTTTCTTAGGTTTTCGCGATTACTATACATTGCAATTAAACAACTTTTAACGGTTTAAATCGCGTATATTTGACATGATTTATATCTCAACATAATATCTAAATGGTAGATAAATATCTCAATGGTAACTCCCATCACCATCCATGTCAGTTGACTACCGTAGGCAAATCTTTGTTACAGAGAGCACACGGCATCTGTGACACTGACCACCTCGAGGAAGAGCTTCTGCATGTGAAACAAGTACTGCGAAGCAACAATCACAAACTCCCACGAATGCGTCACAGAAGCCGCCCCAAGCCTCCTACAGTTGAGCGACAACCTGCCATCTTACCATACATCAAGGGCATCACTGACAAAATTGGCAATATCTTAAGACGAGCTTCAATTAAAACTTACTTCAAGCCGCACAAGAAGATTAGCCAATTTTTAAGACCGGTCAAGAGCAATATCCCCCTACAAGATGCAGGTGTTTACAAGCTTGATTGTGAATGCGGGTTATCATACATTGGGCAAACAAAGAGGAGCATCGGTATCCGGATAAAAGAACACATAGCTGACATGAAGAACAGACGCTCGACCAAGTCTGCAGTTTGTGAACATGCTCTGGACAAACCCAACCATTACATTCGATTTAATAATCCACAAATCCTCGCTAGAGAGACCCGGTACATGCCAAGAATGTTACGCGAGGCTATTGAAATTAAGAAACACCCAAATTTCAATAGAGAAGATGGTTGGCAAGTACCACCGGCTTGGGATCCAGTCATTAAATTAATTAAATCACAAGGCCAACGCCATACTGCAAGACCTCTGGACACCGTGAGCGAATACTGCGTGCATAGGGAATGTTATGATTAAAAAATTCAGACGGTAGTTCAAAAAATTTCAGACGGTAGTAATAATTTCTTAATAACTCAAGTGACAAATAAAATCAATTAGTCACCCCGTGACCACGTCCACTGCAAAGTGTTCGAAACGTCGGGATATAAATCATGTCAAATATACGCGATTTAAACCGTTAAAAGTTGTTTAATTGCAATTGTTCTAAGCTGATTTTAGAGTAACGAAAAACTTTTTTATGGAAAAAAGGCGACAGACGAACATACAGTCCATCCGATGGTAAGTGGATATTGTCGTCCATAGACAACCGCAGTGCATGTCAACATTAGTCCAGAATGACAAACGTCGGCACGCCCCCGGATGCGCTGTCTACCTTTGGAGATATAGGAGTAGATTTGGAGAAAAGGTTGGGAAATTGGTGAGGGGTAGGATGGGAATGGGCTCATTTACCGCATTGTCCACTTTATTATATTTCCCCATTGCACATATGAGTTCGAGTGAGAATTCAAAGATTTTCAATATACCCATACACAACCCGATCGTTTTCCTTGAAAAATTCTTAAGTTATTTAAATTATTGCACTCATTGATAGTGTGGGTTTTCTTACCACTCACTCACGATTTACATAGATATCTATGTAAATAGTGAATTACATGGATATAGATATTTAATAGTAGCCGTTCGATTAGCGGTGTCTGTGAACGCAGAGAGTCGCGTGTAGTGTGCCGCCAACAACAACCTTTGTTGTACAGAACAACAAAGTCAGAGACATCCATTTTAAGAAAAAATCTTTTGTTGGGGAAATATCAAGTTCAGAAAAAGTCGTACAACAAAATTAGTTAGTTTTAATTATAAAAATTCAGTGTGTAGTAGGTGAGGGATGTATCTTCAATTTAACCCTGTATTTGCATTTGTTATCGCGTGTACGTTTGTAATATTTTCTATTTCCAATTAAGACAAACTTGAGTCATGAAGGTCAACAGCCGATTGGGTCAATAGGAAAATAATTATTTATATCGATAAAAGGTTTTCTTTCTTCATTTCTTTCTTAAAGGAATGATACAATCATAACAAAAATATTCAACATACCTAAAATTTGGTGCCGAAGCTAAATCCAGTCCCAAACAAGCCAGATTAATCGCGAAATAGCTGGTCATGAAAAGAACCGAGTTGACCTGCGCTATGGCATTGAGGGAACCCGCCAGTATGCCCACTTGTACTAGCAGCCATGATGTAATTACGGCCAGAACTGGATTGCCAGACCGAGATACCATGGGGCTTAAGAGAAACCCTGCAAAAATTCCCTATGGTTAAAATTGCCTGCGATTTCTTCGATGCACTTGTACAGTTGGGGACTACATTCGTGGCGGGCGCAAGGAATGTGGCTAGTGCAGCACGCTCGTCCGGGTTAACATATCGATAATAATCGATAGTAGATCAAAACAAAGTTATAAATTATACATTGTAATATAACAGATATAAGATGTCTTAAAAACTTTCCCAGCCATTTGTATTTACTTGAGAAATTGCATCTAAAGTCAAATTTAGTAAAAATTTGAACGATATATCTGCATGCACGTTATGTTCTCGGACAATCCTCTTGGTGTTACTGCATGCTAGTTCAATAACCGACATGAACGATAGTGCAAGAACTGCGCGGCCTGCACTAGCGCGCGAGCCACAAGTGGAGGAGCGATGGAGTGAGGTGTGGTACTCATTCACCGACCGCCACAAACGTAGTCCCCATCTGTACTAGCAGCCATGATGTAATTAGGGCCAGAACCGGATTGCCAGACCGAGATACCATGGGACTTAGGATGGACCCTGCGAAATTTGCTTGCGGTTAAAATTACCTAAAAAGTTTCCCTGACATGATTTGACACAACTGACATGCTATCGTATACGTCTACTGCCATGTACCGGAGCAACATAATAACTCCGAAAGTTGGAGTCTGTGCGCGCGCGCGACTATACTGTATTGTACGATCTATACGATACTGTATCTCGGACGACTGGGCATTTCCGACTGGTTAAGTTACCCCATTCTCATAAAATACTGTTGTAATATGTAGCAATTTCAAGAGGGAGTCCGCCTACTATCTATCTATTCCCCCTTTCGCATTTCTCATTCCATTAAAATCCATTCTTTTCTTCTTAATATCAGACTATAGATAATTAATCAATCATACACATTATCGTGAAGTAAAGATACAATGATAGTTACCAAATATATTATCTTTGGCTAAAGCTTCTAATACTCTGGAGGCACCAATCAAATTTGACAAGCCAGCTGAAAATGTCGCCGTTAGCATACCTGTAAATAAAAAGTACAAATTTTCAATAGCTCATTTATAAGTTTATTTTATATTTCAGATCTTACTCCTAAAGAGCTTAAAAATCAAAGTTAAGCTGTAAGTATAGAAGCTATCGTAATATTTAAAATACCCAGAAACGCATTGATACACATAGCGGCTACCGCAACCCCTGAGGAACTACACCACGTCTACTAGAGTGGACTCGCCAATACGCCTCCCGTCAATACATGAAAAAAAACCCAAAACACGTGGAAATTCGACAAACACGCCAAAATACCCGGACAAATTAGAATACGAGTATATGCTTGTGTATTTGAAATATTGGGGTATCAAACACACATTATCTTTAAATACCCTATTTAAATTAATACACATTTAAACAAAACAAACCGAAATACTCAAAACACATCGAAGTTACCCAAATACACAAAAATACACCCAAAACACATTGAAGTTTCCCAAATACACAAAAATACACTCAAAACACATCGAAGTTTCCCAAATACACAAAAATACATGCAAAACACACCGAAAGGTATTTCGATGTGTTTGATATATTAGGGTTCCAAACACACCGAAATACCCCAAAACACATCGATATTTCCCAAAATACATCTAAATACTCCAAACACATGGAAAGGTATTTTTGTATGTTTGGAATATTGGGGTATTAAACACATCGAAATACCCCAAAATACTTCAAACACTTACCAACGGCAATAAAAGGCGGCCACACGTTAATGGGCAGGAGATAAGCGTAGTTATTTTGCAGTAAATCTCTTGAACAAGTAGCAGCAGATAATACGCTCAACGCTGCGTAGGTGATAGCTGTAAACAGCAATGCTGTCAGTGTGCCTATTGGTATACTGCGACCCGGGTTTTTTAGTTCACCTGTAAAAATAATTAAGTGAATTTTTAAAAGAACAATTCTTACAGTTCAAAGCGCTCGGGAAAGTTACAAAATGCTATTTGTGATTCGTAAAAATGAAAAAGTAAATTAAACAACTTTAACGGTTTAAATCGCGTATATTTGACATTATTTATATCCCGACGTTTCGAACACTTTGCAGTGGACGTGGTCACGGGGTGACAGCGTGACCACGTCCACTGCAAAGTGTTCGAAACGTCGGGATATAAATAATGTCAAATATACGCGATTTAAACCGTTAAAGTTGTTTAATTGCTATGTATAGTAATCGCGAAAACCTAAGAAAATATTATGAAAAAGTAAACTTTAAAATGCATTGAAAAGAACATAATCGTAAAATCGTATCTATACCACATAATAAAATTGTAACAAAATCGTGACAGTAAATGAAATAATTTTTTGAAAAAAAAAATATTGCTATATAAAATACGAATTACATAGAGCTCAAAACAACATTTTAGGATTTTTTTGTCTGTCTGTCTGAACACGCCATCACGCATAAACCGCTGGACGGATTTTAATGAAACTTGGCACAGTTATAACTTATATTACTGGGTTAACATTAAGGGTACATTTTATGCAGGTTATTAAGTTCCCACGGGAATCACAAGTTCACACGAACGAATTCGTTGGCATCGCTAGTTATTATTTAAAAAAAATGATAATAGTGCCTTTTTAAATATGTGTGTGTATATCTGTATGTGCGTGTGTGTGTGTGTGTGTGTGTGTGTTTATGGCAAATACTTACCGCTCATATTAGCCCCCGCCATAACCCCCGTAACTCCAGTAAATAACACTCCAAAAATAGAGGCAAAATCAGTCTGCTGACCGCTACCCGTATTATAATCACGTCCGTAAGACGGGTATAGGTTCTCGAAAAGTGAAGTCGAATTTAAACCCGTATATGTGAAACTTGTGTCGTTTACGAGCGTGTTTGTGTCTGGTCGCGGTATCTGGAAGGGGATGCGTGAAACATTAATTAAATTTTGAAGATAATTTCTGTATTAATGGACTCCATAGTGTTCTCAACGTGTCACGACATATTTATATGTCGCGAGAGTTCGTTAGGTGTCGGCAAAGTATAAACATTTATACCAAAAAAATAATACAAGCTTACTGAAATTTAAAATACATAGACTATAATCTAGTACATATTATTATAATAAAATCGTAACAAGGCTTTTTTTATAGAAAAAAGGCGGCAGACGAGCATACAGTCCACCTGATGGTAAGTGGATACTGCCGTCCAGACATGCCAACGTCCGCCATACATGCCAACGTCAGTCCAGAATGATGAACGTTAGCACGGCCCGGGATGCGCTGCCAACCTTTGCAGATTAAGGAATGAATTGAGAAATGGGGAGAGTTAGGATGGGATGGGCATGGGCTCTAGCATATCTCACTCACTACCGAAACACGTACGTGCATTGGGCAAATACGATAAAGTAGGAAATGCGGTACATTTCAAAGTAGTCTTCTGTAGGGAAGGGGGTAACGTGGCCAGTCGAGTGCGCCCAGCGGCTAATTAACAGCCGTATCTGTTTAAATGTTTTTGGAATAAAAATCATTACCGTGTACAACTATGATACAAAGCCCAAAAGAACATTTTTTTGGAATTTTTGCCTGTATGTCTGTCTGTCTGTCTGAACGCATATCAAAACCACTGGACATTTTTAATGAAACTTAGCATAGTTGTAGCTTATGCGTCTGGTTAACATTTAGGGTACTTTTTATCCAGATCAATAATAAAGTTCCCACGGGAATCAAACTTACAACATACACTCTAACGTCTACTCGCACGAAGTCGCAGGCATCACTAGTATAAAATAAGTGTAAAATATATTATTTTTTGACTTGAAATTACGGTGTCGCAAAAATATAATTAACTTTGAAGTGCAGCGCTGGTAAAAAAAAAAAAGGGGAAACACTGACCTAGTCAATAAATAAATACACTTTTCATCCAATCTTGGAGTAACAAAGAACCTAATAAAAGCGAAAGAGAAACAAGTGACACAACTTCTGATGTGTCACAAAAAAATTAATTATCTCTGAAGGGTATCGCAAGTAAAAAAAAAATGGAAAACACTGACCCAGTCAATAAACAAAGTTCAACTTAAGTCTAATTTTGGAGTTACAAAGAGGCTGATAAATGCTGAAGAGAGACAGATGACAGATTTTTGCGCCACGATTTCTGATGTGATGCAAAAATCTAATTAACTCTTGAAGTATAATGCAGGTGAAAAAATTGAGAAACAGAGATCTAGTCAATAAAAATTAACTTACATCCAATTTTGGAGTGACAAAGAAGCTGATAAATGCTGAAGAGAGACAGATGAGCATAGTCAGCCAAATAGCAAGGCTTGTTCTAGCGAATAGTGATGCTCCAGCTAAAGACACTCCCAGACCGGCCGCGTTCAGAACGGACCGGTAGAGGAAGCGATACCACCACCCGTTTGGTATGCCCACTTCACCACCGAGGTAACCTGGAAGTGAAATTAATCACTGGATAGAACTCTGCACTCCAAAAATTCTATCCACTTAACGTCACTATTACGCCAGGATTGTACGCGAACCGATTGAAATTGACAAGTATAAAAATTAATCCATAGACAGAGACTGTAGTTAAATTAATAAAACGTTTCAAAAAATGTTATACGTATTTGATAAAGGGGCAAAAGTTAAATAATTATTGTTATAGCCTGGTATTAATAAACAGTTGAACTACACTTCTGGACACCTGAATCAAGCCACCCTGCATTTTTATGTATAAAGGCCTGAAATATAAAAATAATGTCGAAGAATGCAGTTTTGCAGTTTCTTATGTAGTTGTACCGTCATTTTGATGTGCTATTGTTCCAAATTTGAACCACAGAAGAAAAGTGGAGTCAGTTCATTGTTTTGAAAAAAATAAGGAAGCAATAAGATTGAATTGGAGCAGTATTTTTTATTAAAAGGTGTTGTTTTTCAACAAGTTTCGTTTAATTGTTTTTCCTCAAAATTGAACCGATTTTGACCTTAAAATTACATAATTTTAAGGTCAAAATACATATACTACTATACATGCTATACTGCGCCTGAAGTAGCGGCGCAAGCTGTGACACTTTTTCAGACTGGGCTTAGTCAGCGAAATGTGATTGCATAACTTCATTTAAGCCGTTCTGCAGTTCAAAGAGCGTATCATTGATAACAAGAGACTGGCGGCTTCGTTCACCGTCCAGGAGGACCACGATTCTGAGTGACGATATAAAGACAAGATCGATTTATCTTCACGAAATCGTCACCTGACCTCAGTACAGATCCAAGAACAGCTTCGAGACGTTCATGGAGTGGCTATTAGCGCTCGGACTGTTAGAAAGAGACTCGAAGAACGTGATATAAAACCACGTAAGCAATGGGCCTGAACTGACACGAGGTCACCGAATAGCGCGCCTTCAGTTTGTGCGCGAACATTTGCATTAGGCTCAACGTCAATGGAGCCAGGTACTCTTCACTGGTGAATCCAAGATTATGCTGTATGCTAATGATGGAAGGAGGAAGGTGTACCGAAGACAGAGAGAGCATTTTGTGCAATGCTGTATTGAAGAGAAAGTGAGTTATGGCGGGGAGTCATAGACAGTCTGGGGAGGAATTTTCACAGAAGACATAACTGGACTTTAGGTTGTGACGGTACCACGGCTGCCACCACTAAATGGCGAGCGTTACATTTGTCAATGGCTAGACTCATGTAATGCCATATGATGGGTTTGTTGGCCAACATTTCATTTTTATGCATGATAATACAAGGGCGCTGCATACTGCAGGAATCCTCAGGGAATACCTTCATAGCGTCAGTATCACAGTCATGGAATGGCCAACAAGAAGACCAGATATAAATCCCATAGAGCATTTATGGGATCAGCTAAAGAAGCGTCTTCGAGCTCATCACCCAGCTCTGCAGACCTTGCGGGAGCTGAAAACTACAATCGAGGAAAAATGGGAGAACATTCCACGAGCCGTCATAGTGACGTTGATTGATTCCATGACAAACTGCATGACGGCCGTCGTAAACGCTCTTGGAGGCAATACAAGTTACTGATAAACTTTATTTTTAGGTAAACCATTGTTTTCTTTAAAAATCCAATACAAAGACCTTGAGAAGGCCATACCCCATAAGAAAGGCGGACACACGACTTGTTACATTTAAATTCGTTTTTTTTCAGTATTCTGAATTCAAATTTGGAACAATGGCATACTGAAATGATGGTTAGTAAATTATTTTTAATCTTCAAGCCATCACAACTGTAAATACAGGGTGGCTCGATTCAGATGTCCGGGAGTGTATTATTATAATACAGTGAGAAACGTGCTTAACTGTTGCCGCTTTGTGAAATATTACATTATATTTTAAACGTTTTATTAACCGAACTACAGCCTGTATATGGATCAATTTATAACAATTTAAAATTTAACTTCTTATATTTAAATAAATTAAATTTTAAATTAAATTAAATTTAAATTAAAAGTTCCATTACGTATGTTTAAAAAGTTATTTTATTATAAAAAAAATATCTATACTAATATAATAAAGAGGTAAAATTGTGTCTTTGTATGTTGGGGGTAATCTCTGGAACAACTGAACTGATTTCAAAAATTCTTTCACAAATAGGAAGCTACATTATCCATGTTTGATATAGGCTATATTTTAATTTGAAATTTTGAAAAAAAATAAAGCAAACCGGTGCGAAGCGAGGGCGGGTTGCTAAGTATTATATAAATTCCCACAGATTTGTCGATACACGCTTCATTTTCGGGGTTTATTATAGATTACACTAAACAGTTCAAATAATTATAACGGGTAGTAACGAACGTCCCGCATAATGTAATTTGGTCAAACGATCAGTTTTTACAAATACTTACTTTTCAAAATTGAATTAATATCGTGCTCTTGTATGGTATTACGTTGTCCCAATGTGCGTCGGGAAAATCAAACGTGCATAAATACCGACCGAAACGACGAATACAACAGATAAACTTTCGCATTTAATATAATGTGTGAAAATTTTGAAAATCTAACAAGTTATAAAAATCACTATCTTTTCAATGGTATGACATTCAAAACTTACTGTGAGGACCAAAATTCTCAACCAGCGCTTCAGTACAAGCACATATGCAGAGGGCACTTGACACCACATTCGCAAAAAAGAATAATGTCCCAATTGCGCCACCGAACTCCGGACCTAAGGTTCTGCTTATCATAACTGAAGTTTAGTTAGGAATACTATTAAAATAGCCGAATTTCATCGATTGTAATAATTATAGGTACACCAAAAATAGAATCACAATAATATTATAATAATATACGAGGGGTGATCCAAAAGTAATGATAATGAAAATAAAACACGGTAATTAAAGTTAAAATAATAATTTATTTTTCTACATAGTCTCCTAACAAATCAATACATTTAGTCCATCTTTTTTCTAAACCCAGGATTCCCTTTGAAAAAAATTCTTTTTCTTGACCCTCCCAAAACGCTTCAACAGCGGCCATTACTTTGCTATTGTCTTCGAATTTCTTGCCTCGGAGGCGTTCCTTGAGCCGAGGAAAGAGGTAGAAATCACTAGGAGCTAGATCTGGCGAATAGGGAGGGTGTTCGAGCAGTTCGAATCCCGTTTCTTGAATGGCAGCCATCGCAACTGCGGCTTTGTGAGCCGGTGCGTTGTCTTGGTGAAACAGCACTCCAGCTCGCAGTTTGCCGTGTCTTTTTTCCTTAATGGCCTCCCGTAATCTTCTTATTTGGTCTGCGTAGTAAGAGCCCGTAATAGTGGCTCCCTTTTCCAAATATTCCACCATAATTATGCCTTGAGCGTCCCAAAAAACAGATGCCATAACCTTTCCCGCCGAACTTGAAACTTTGAATTTCTTTGGCGTCGGTGAGGAGGCTCGCTTCCAAGTCATCGATTGTTGTTTCGTTTCAGGATCAAAATGGTGGATCCAGGTCTCGTCCATAGTCACAAAACGGAACAAAAAATTTTCTTGATCTGCTTGGAACTTTTCGAGATTGACCCTCGAAATGTCAACTCGATTTTTCTTTTGCTCGTCGGTTAACATTCTGGGTACCCAACGCGCAGAGACCTTTTTCATATGCAACTCGTTCGCAAGGATTCTTTGAACGCTGCCATATGAGATCCCTGTGACCTCAGCTACATGCCTGATGGTCACTCTTCGATCTGCCAACACAACATCTTCGACTTTTTTCACGTTGTCTTCAGTGAGGGACGTGGATGGGCGTCCTTCGCGATGTTCATCTTCAGTGGATGTTCTGCCCAGTTTAAACTCCTTGGCCCAGCGTGCAACTGTAGAATATGGAGGAGCAGAGTCCCCCAATGTTTCCACTAAGTCACTGTGTATGTCTTTTGAAGACATTTTTTTCAAACAGAGGTACTTGATGACAGCTCTAATTTCGTTTTTCTCCATGTTGATGTTATCTCTTTGACAGTTCGTATTCAAATGAATGTATCTCCCGGAAATCGTGATCTATTTATATGATTTTTTTAGGCTGACGTAGTGAGTATATAAGCAAGCAAAACATATTTTTTTTGGATTTTTATGCGGACCTGAAGTAACCGATTATCATTACTTTTGGATCACCCCTCGTATAGTCTTTCGCAATGAAGTACACAAAGGTTTGCCTAATGAGGTAAGAAGACCTTGTAAATAAAGTAATACATTCGCATGAACTGCTTCTACAAAAATACATTATTCGGGGAACTCCCTATAAGAGGAACCGCACTGGCAACATGACGTAACTCTATCTACTCGTATCATAATTATTTTCTATGCATTAGAAAAAGGGTGAGGAATAATGAAGTAGACCTCCTATAATGAATAATGAAGTATATCGATATATAATCTTGTTACTTTTTTTAGTTTTACGGCTCTGCAACACAAAATCGTGACACGTGACATGTGACCAGGGATGTCACAAAAATCTGATATAACTTTAACTTTATGTTATGAAGACTGCTGAATTCATCAATAATGATAAATAAACTGCCGCATGTCATCTGTAGCTGCTCGTAATCCTGCTAGATTTGCAGTTTCCTGCTAATCTGGCAACGCTGTAGGACGGTGACTATAGTACTATATTGTCGTCAAAAGGATACAGTAAACTCCTCCACCTTCTACCGCACCGTTTGTCGATATAGCACATATCGATGTCACAGTGAACAGCACTATGAGATACGCCATTCCGAACTGCATTAACGTCACTAGGAGACCTGCATTACCTACTAGGTAACCTAAAAGAAAGTAATTACAAATTAGAAAGCAGATAAGTGCTGCAGGATGGTGAATAGGTAGTGCTAACAATCGGAATAGGTGGTGCCATAGATCAACGCAATCAAATGTATTAGCGATGGGTAACTCTTGATTCAATGAATCAAAAGATCCGAAACCGCGTGCGGAGCCGAAACTCTTGATTCCTCTTAATGATACTTCGACTGTTATCGACTCCGAGAAGTTATTTATTCCTCTCAATTTTGGATTGGTGAGTTACAAGAACGAACATGATGCAAAGCGAATGAGTCGCTCTCAGGCTCTTATAAAATATAAGTAGGTGAATCAAAGGAATCAAGGAATCGTTAAGAGGAGTCGGAGCGAGCGGAGCCGGATTAAGTAAGCCGGAACACTCCGAGGAATCCCGAATACGCACGACTAAAATGTATATGGTAATGCCTTCGAAATACATTTCTTTCTCAATGAAATATATAATAAATACACTTCAATTTTGTTGTTGACCGGCTTTAGTATAACACCATCTCATTTCTTTCCATGGGTTTCGAAAAAGGCGACATATGGTTCTCCATTAAAGATTAAATGCACCTGGTTCACGCACAAAACAATATGCTTGGGGAGACCTGTGTCCAGCAGGGTATGATAAAAGGGCTGGTTACGTTTTTATTACGGTATGTTATAATGATTTTAATGAAATAGCAAATCATTTTAATGAAAGTTATTTCAATTTATATTAAAATCCGGGATTTTTGGCTATATTCATATCAAGATATGTAGCTATCAAAAGTACCGTAAAATGGCATCACCTATTTTGATCTCTGATGATAATTTATTTCTATAGATAGGAGAAACAGATATGGAAGTGTCACGTCTGTACAGATTAGAAATGATAAAGATAAAGAGATACATAGAGATACATAACTATAACGATGATGTCACTAAAATAATCATTAAATTTCGAAGAAATTACAGAAAAATGGCAAGCCATTTCAAGGGATCTGTATTTTGTTTGTAGATACCCAAATCGATTCTGTAGTTCCAAAATTTTGGTCTCCGTTCACATGGAACCACAATCAGGGCCCACCGGTGGATATGGATTCATTTTTCTTCCTCTTGGATCCACAGGCGGATTTATAGATAATTCTCTTTCCTCTTCAATCCACAGCTGAATAGAAGTTGTTAGTAATGAATTACATTTTTCTTGTTTTACATAAAATGCGTAGTTATTGTATCATTACTTTCGCCGCCTCGACAAATGTGTGGATTGAAGTGGCCTAGAAATACATAATTACATTCGGATTCAGAAATTGGTGCATCGAAGTGGCATAAAAACCTATTATTATATTTGAATTCCTAATTTGATGGATCGAAGAGGAGGAAATTTATCCACCGGTGGAGCCTGATTGCGGATCCATATGAACGGAGGCACATGATGTTGTAATGTTTAGATGCTTGAATATATGGATGTTTGTTACACCATCGCGCCCCGAAACGGTTGAACCGATTTCGTTAAAATTTGACAAAATCTACCTAGATAGTAATCCGGACCACATGGACGATACATGTAAACCATTTGAATGAAGTCGCTGGTAAAAGTTAGTATAATTAAATCGCAATTTAATTCAAATGAAAATGACTCACGAAAAGTGGGTGGGTATTGGCAAAGTATTACAGATATCACATAGAATAATGTATCATGTTTTGACTGACTATTGACCCATTTAACACAGTTCATCGCAAAATTGTGTTAACATACTATTTTTGCACACTTTTCATTTATTTATTATTTAGGAAGCTCTATATAATTACCTATTATACCTATTATACATAATATAGTATATTCTATATGAATTCAATGACTATCAGTTATAATAAAGTCAATATTGTCGCCCATAGACATCCGCGGTACATTCCAACATAAGTCCAGAATGACAAACGTTAGCATGCACCCGGATGCGCTGCCTACCTTTGGAGATTTAGGAACGTATTTCAAGATAGGGCTGGGAAAATGGGGAGGGATAGAATAGGATGGGGTTGAGAATGGGCTCTGGCATATCTCACTCACTCCCGAAACACGTACGTACATTGGGGAAATAAGATAAAGTGGGAAATATTGATGGCTTCGAAATGTGGGTGTAGAGGAGAATGCTTAGGATCTCGTGGTCTGATCCGACTTCTTAGAACGACAGTGTCGCAGAGAATGGGCAAAGACGCAGAAATCTTGAAGAACATTAAGATGAGGAAACTTCAGTATTTCGGTCAGATAATGAGAAATAACAAATACAAACTCCTCCAACTCATTATCATCCTCCACTCAACATAAGCACGATCAAGGGCAGGGGGGGGGCGGGGCGGGGGCGGAAGACGAAGAACATCCTGGCTAAAGAACTTACGCCATGGCATGGTATGGCAAGAACACTCGTTCACTATTCCGTGCTGCAGCTTCAAAATGACAAATAGCCATGATGATTGCAACCTTCGTTAGAAGACTGCACTGCAAGAAGAGGGGAAATACGGTTAGATTTCGTCATTTTCCGTACATTTAAAAAAAAAGAGGCGTTTACACAAGTGGCCATCATATTTTTACGTTTTTTTGAATCAGTGTTATTATTTTTTATACATTTTGTTTTAACATGAATTCATTGCCGTCTGTCATTGTCATTGTTCTAGGCTATTATACCGCCCTAGCAAAAGCTGCATTTTCTTTAAGCCGGCTCTATACTCTCGTGATGCCCCGCGAAAAGCCGTAAACACTACTGTAGATGATTTTCGCGAGATTCACCCGCGTTCACGGCTTGTTTCCCGGTCGGAGTTGGAAAGCTGTGTTCGCGATAAAAGGTTCATGGGCGCAAACCGTGAAAATTCTCCACATTCACGCGTTGTCCACAGTGCGGCGCGAAAAGCAGATGCGAGCGAATGTACGTTTTACATGATTTTTTTTTTTCAAAATGATTAATAATTCTAAAATCAAACTGCGTGAGTTTGAATAAATCGTTTTTTAAAGATTTCAGAGCCAGAATTGGTATGAAAATCGTATTGGGTTATAGGAACCGCATGAAATGGGTAAAGGATTTCATACATTCAAGAGTGTATGAAGAAATAAAGTTAACAGCAGCTACTGTTAACTTTATTTCAAACGAATGCGTGAATACGACTGTGAACAATTGTGCGTGCTCCGAGAACAGGTGATTTCTCGCCGCAACTTCAAGGCACGAGTCTAGAGCCGGCTTTAAAAAACCCTACACTAACATACCAATACCACCAATACGCTATACACACACAGTCAATGTTGTCCTTTATAATGTAGAAATTGACAAAGTATTCTCGTATCTTTCAAATTCATTGAATTCCAGTGGAACAAATCAAATTTAATTTCCTTTACCATCAAGGTCGCAGATTAAGCAAGCCGAATTATTTTCAATTGTTACCCCACAATCGATGTGACAATGTACCAACCTTGAGTGCATTTGAATAGACGTACGAATGTTGACTTCAGTTGAAAATGCGTTAGTTGGTAAAAAATAAATCAAAATTACTACAAACTACGTTGGGGTCAAATCAAAACTACGTTGGGGTCAAATAACACACAAGTTTTTTTTTTGTAGTAAGATGTCAGACGAGCAGACAAGAAAGTTCCATTTATCATGGCACCTCGATTTCAGAACATTCCTCTCAAGATCTCGTGAGAGTTTTGGGATCCTTAGCGTCGATATTTCAAGCAAAGTCGAGTTTCGGAGTCATCTGGAGAGCAAAACAAAACTTGCTAGTAAGTAAGCTGTAGTGACAGAGCTCGGTGTACTAAATAGAGTGAAGCAGTACTTAACTTCGGGGCAACGCTTGTCACTTTATAAAGCTCAAGGTAGACCATACAGAGTACTGCTCACACCACTGGGCCGGTGCACCGAAGTACTAGGTGGGCCCTTTCGACTCCGTCCAACGACGCGCTATCCGAATTAGCGACGATCCCACTCTCACAGGTGGTTTAGAATCGCTCAACATCCGGAGAGATGTTGCGTCTCTCTATGGTTTCAGGCCTGTATAATGGAGAATGCTATGAAGAGCTGTTCAATTTCATGCCTACTTAGGGGTTGTTACCATCGTACCGCTCGTGCGGTTCAAACGCACTTCGTTGACATAGAGTCGCTACGTATAGTGCGGTCAAAAAGACACTTTATACCGCGAACCCGAAAGTTGTGGAATGAAATGCTCGCTGAAGTTTACGCTATGAGGCTCTTCAAGAGAGTTGAAAACAAGATTCTGCAAGATCGGCAGCGCACCTGCATGCCCCACGGTGTCCATGGGCGGTGGTGACCACTTACCATTCTATAAAAAGACAGTCCAGCTGGTAGTAAGTGAATACTATCGTCCTGCAACATCCGCGGGGGCACGCGTCCTATCATCGAATGCAGCTCCAATCTTTGAAAATTTAGAAGTGGGTTTGAAAAAAGGATTGAGATAAAATGGGGACCATGAAGTACAACGGGGCAAAGAGTTTACCTCATCTTATTACACCTCCAAATCTTCCTTGGCGGTATGCAGTGGAATGGACTATCAAAGTTTCTTTATTCGACTAAGAAGTTTCTTTTATTTCACTGAGAAGCTTCTTCATTCCACTATACTCTACATTTGATGGGATAAAGGGGATAGGATGGAAAATGGGCTCTGGCATATCTCACTCACTATCAAAACACGTGCGTACATTGGAGGAGTAGAGATGGGATAGACGTGCGCCCAGCGACTGTGGGAGCGCAGCGTGCACTCTGGGCCTCTCAAACTCTTAAATTATGCTGTTTAAACCAGAAAGTATTCTTAAAAATACATTTAAAACTAAAATAATTTAGATCTTAAAATACAATAACTTACCCATTCGTATAAATACAAGCGCGCTGAACATTGACAGCACAACTGGACAGAATACACCAGCGAATGTGCCCACCTTCTTGATCCCGGGTCGTTCCGTACGGAACTCCCCGAATTCCACGTACCCTGGAAAAGATTATTATGCATGACATCGTCATCGATCAATCTATCTGGAAAGGTTCATCGATGATAACAGATAAACCGTATCTATTTCCCTATCTATTCCCGTGGGATTATTTTTTATAGAAAAAGGCGGCAGGCGAGCATACAGTCCACCCGATGGTAAATGGATACTGTCGCGCATAGACATCCGCGATACATGCCAACATCAGTCCAGAATGACAAACGTTGGCACGCTCCCGGATGCGCTGGCTACCTTTACAGATTAAGGAATGGATTGGGAAAATTGAGAGGGATGGGATGGTAATAGGCATAACTCACTCACTATCGAAACACGTACATTGGGGAAATATGATAAAGTAGGAAATGCAGTACATTTCAAGGTAGTCTTCTGTGAGAGAAGAGTAACGTGGCCAGTCGAGTGCACCCAGCGGCTGTGAGAATGCAGCATACACTCTCCCCTACCGTCCCCCTGGGATGGGTGTGTGTCGTAATAGACGACTAAGGAATAACAAATCTGTTACCACAAGCCCTGGGGAACTACATTACCTTTAAAAAAGTGGGCTCACCAATCCTTTAAAAAGCTGGACAGCATGACGTTTTAAGGTCATACATCCCTCATGCACAAGACAATGTGGATGAGAAGATCCGTGCCCTACGGTGAATGACAAAAGGACTGGTTACAGTTTATGAAGGGATGCGTGGTGGTGATAACAGAATGAATAATAACTGTGATATGAAAATGAGAAGTAAATGGGTGAGAAGTGAAATTATTTTATGGATAATAAAATAATAGAATCAATTTTATCAATTCAAAGTGGAATTACAGCTTGTTAATTTGTATGTACCTAGGACGCACTGAAAGTTTTGCGTACCTGGTCAACCACAAATATCTGAATATGGAATTTTGTAAAATAAAACAATACAGGTTTTCAAAAATAGAACACAATTTAAATTTGTGGGAAATTGTTATTCAGTTGTTTTCAATATCAATTTGAAATTGAGAAGTCTCATTCAAAATGGAATTGGAGCGAAAAGATTTTCGAGCCATGATTTTTCACGATTTTAAATGTTCATTAAATGCGAATGAGTGTTGTTCTCGACTTCAAAGTGCTTTTGGTCTTGAAGCACCACATGTGAGCACCGTGACACGTTGGTACGACGAGTTCAAACGAGGGCGTGTTTTACTCAGGGACGAGATTCGGGAAGGCCGTCCATCAACGGCAGTCACCGAAGAGAACATGGCTACCATCAAGCATCTGATTGAAGAGAACCGACGTATCACTTACGAGGAAATTAGGCGTCAACTGGGGATCGGTATGAGTCAAATTGAAAAAATCCTGCATGAACATCTAAGGATCAGGAAGGTTTGTTGTCGATGGATCCCTCGTGAACTCACTACACAGCAAAAGCGGGCGCGTGTGGTCTGGTGCCAGGATATGCTCCGAAAATTCAACCACGGATGTTCAAATTTTGTCTATAATATCGTGACCGGTGACGAATCTTGGATCTATTGCTATGAGCCAAAAAGAAAGCAACAATCTTGCGAATGGGTCTTCGAAGGAGAGAACATTCCAACCAAATCTCGACAGACGAAAAGTGTTGGAAAACAAATGATCGCCTGTTTTTTTTCCAAGTCTGGTCACGTGGACACTGTTCCACTTCAAGAACAAAATACTGTTAATTCGGAATGGTATACAAGCGTTTGTCTGCCAAGTGTTCTGGAAAAAATTCGCGTGAGACGCCCGAAAAGCCATATCATTCTTCATCACGGCAACCCGGCTCCTTACACCGCGAAGAAAACAAACGCCTTTTTGTGTACGAAGAGTGTCGAGCTTATGACTCATCCGCTATACAGTCCAGACCTGGCACCATGCGACTTCTTCCTATTCCCGAAAATCAAGGGTTTGATGCGCGGTTTAAATTTTACGGACGCAAAAGAGGCGGTGGTGGCGTTCAACAAGCACGTAAATGACATGCCCTCCGATGAGTGGGCCTCCTGCTTCCAGAAGTGGTTCGAGCGTATGAAAAAGTCTGTCAAATTCAAGGGTGAATACTTCGAGAAACAATAAACATCTTACTTGTAATATAAACCATTTTTTATTCTAGTTACGCAAAACTTTCAGTGTGCCCCACGTAATTCACATAAAAATAAAATAAGATCTTTTTACAGTTAGCTATTTTTGCAACTGAACAAACATTTAACACTTTACTGGGGAGACCCAGCTTTTTTTTCTTTTCTCATTCGGCAATAGCGTAATGTGTTAACATTGTGGCAGTGTACGAGGGCCACACTGAAAGTTTCCGGAATAAATAAGAAAAAAATACAATGAATGGTCAAAAATCAATTTATTGTTTCTCAAAATATTCTCAGTGAGCATATACACTATTTCATATGAATAAACCAAATTCCATAACATTTATTCCACTCCTCTGTGGTGACCTCGGAAAATGTTTTTCATACTTTTCTGGCATACGACAGCCTCTTCTGGCGATGAAAATCATTGACCGCGTAATTGGTTCTTCATTTTTAGAAACAAAGTCACAAGGTGCCAAGTCGGGACTGTATGGAGGATGGCTCATGAGCTCTACGTTTCTCGCCTTCAAAAAGTAATTTCTCTGTTTGGCCCTGTGAGAGCTGGCATTGTCATGGTGCAAGATTATGCTGCGTTTACGGTTGTTTTTACGGAGTTCGTTAATAACTTTCTACAAGCAAATGGTTGTGTACCAATCAGCATTCACGGTACGAGGATTCTCCAAAGCAACGGTAGCCACGTGTCTAGTTTTTCTAAAAAAAGGAGCTGTCATCTGTTTCGCGGCAATTTGCACATGCGCCACTTTTCACATCTTTGCACATTTATGTTTCGTCACTTGTTACTATGTTCCACACCAAATTTGACGCCCCTTCGTTGAATCTGGTAAGCATGGCATTGCACCAAGCCATAGATCAAATTGAGCCTCAGTCAAATTGTATGGGATCTACCACGAGCACTGCTTTCGCACAGCCAAATGTTTGTGTAAGACTGATTGTATCTGACTCATGCCTATGCCTAAGGATGCCCGAATCTCATGGTAGGTCACATGCCTGTCTGTTTCGATCATATGGCGCACAGCATCGATGTTTTTGTTGTTGACAGCGGTGGATGGGCGACCTTCACGAAATTCGTCACTGAGATTGACACGACCGCGCTTGAATTTTGCAAACCAGCTATAAATTGTCGTCTTGCTTGGTGCTTCATCGCCAAAAGCAGTTTGAAGCCGAGCGAGGCTCTGCTGAGCTGTCAAATTACACTTAAAATCATACAGCGAACATTTTCACGAGTTAAATCCATCGTAATGCAGACACGCAATTTTTAAAATGACGCCACAATGAAAAAAAATTACTGTTAGATGAAACAAACTTTATTCTACAGCCAAAGAGTTCCATTTTCAAATATTGTAATTACTTTTTAAATATTGTTTATGTAAGTGGCCAGTTCCGGAAATTTTCAGTGTAACCTATATAGACTCGTTTTTGTAAAATATTTAAATTTTAAAGTGAAAATAATTCAAAATACGTCTCGTCAACGTCCAGTCTAAGTAACTCAGCGAGTCACTCAGTTTGATAGTAGGTTTATCGAGGACGGATGAGTTGGACTCCTTAGAAGCACACGAAAAACGCTTTTATTAGAACACTAGCGACCCGCTCTCGCTTCGCTTCGGTTTATAAGTTTTTTTTTTCTGACATTTTTCTTTATCAAAATTTTTAAAATAAAATATAGCCTATATTAGACACGGATAATGTAGCTTATTATTTATGAAAGAATTTTTGAAATCGGTTCAGTAGTTTCAGAGATTACCCGCAACATCCACTAACACACAATTTTACATCTTTATATATTAAGTATACATTACGTAACAAAAAAACTTTGAAATATAATAAACTATAACTATTAAACCACAAAACTCAAAATTTTTATAATAAACAAAATCTCGACTTCACTTCTCGAGTTACCGCCAAAAAACACGGGGCTTAAATTTTAAATGTACCTTCCGAAGACTTTGCGCCCATTTGTAATTTCACAAACGTGTTTACTACACCAGAAAAAAACTTGACTGATGCAGGTGCAAGATAATCTATAGCACTCCGGTCAGTCAATTAAATACTGTTGGTTCTTATTGATTACACAATAAGTCATAGTCCCTTGTACAGATATATCTGGGAGTAACCGAGTACCTACTGACCTTTTGGTAATTAATTTATCAGTATACTATTGTAGTATTGTTTAATTCAACTAAACACTTGTTTGAAAACAATGGTTCAGGATGTCACGCTGATTTGTAAGTGTGAATATAACTGCTAATTAATTAATTATTATTGTACTTGCATGAAAATAAGGTTTATGGACCTTACGGTCATGGAAATAAGGTTTTTAAATTATTGTATATCCTTGCACCTTTTTGAATTGCAACTGAATAAACCTTCATGGGGAGATTTTAACATTTGATTTTTTTTTATTTATTTCAATATACCAAAACAATACATTTATGTTGCCTACTTTGTGCCCGTAAACCTAGGTTTGTGCAGACACTGCATATTGGTATACAAACTAATTATTATATTGCACAGGCCTCCCCTAGTGAATTACTGTGGGTTTTCGGAGGTTTCAGGCCATAATCCGCCACATGGGCTGAGTGCAGATTGGTGGGATATACAGGATGTCCCGAAACTAAACGTCAAGCGGGTACAGGGCGAGAGGCCAGTCTATACCAGTTCTGGCAAAAATAAGAAAAAAAATCCATATCACTTAGTTAAGTGATAATAGTCATATTTTTGAAAATGTCGAAAATCGACACCCTTTGCCACGTCTTTGGGTACTATGATCACAAATTTTCCTAATTTGATAGTGATTTTTTTTTTAATGTAATCCTAAATAACCATGCTATTATTGCAGTCACCAATCAAATAACGAAATGTGTTAGTTTAGTTAAAAAAAAAAATAGATTGATTGAGGTTGGTTTAAAAAAATTAAGTCAACTAACTTTGACACTTCACCTTTAAAAAAAAAAGTACTACACTACCCTAGGCAAGTAATTTCAAAAGATGGCCTATTTAGTCAAGATTTCAAAATGGTACAACACTTGCCACTTTTCTTTTCATAAAAAATATTATTGCTTATTTTTTGCAAGAGGACGTTATTTTAAAAGCTACTAAGATAAATACTACTCGTATTCCGGCTTCATCATAGTGTGAGCGAGATGGACTAATGTGATAGTGAGATAGATAATGACGCTGTGCGACATGAATTAGAGTGAGACAGATTGACATTCAACTTTTAGAGTGAGCGAGATGGATAGTGACGCCAAAAGTTTATTGTTGCTAAACACAAGCCAAAATCGTCATAAATATCATTTAGTTCGCTACGTTCCGTCCTATCTTCTCGTAATCTTGTAACTTTCAGACTGACGACTTTCGCTTGTGTTTACCTGGACTTGATATTACTTGTGCTGACGATTTTGGCTTGTGTTAACCTGGACTTGATATTTCATTTGTACTGACGACTTCGGCTTTTTCCCTGGACTTGATTTGTGCTGTGCAAACAGCGTTGGTATTTAGCCAAACAAACACGTGACACGACATGCGGGATTTGTATACAGCGCAAGAATATGCGAACATGCATCTTATCTACGGCGAATGCCGTTGCAATGCCTCTGCCGCGGCTAGATTGTATCGCGAGCGGTATCCAAATGCGGCGCATCACCCAGATCACCGTGTGTTCATCAATGTTCACATGACATACTCGCAAGGACTATTGCCCAGTGCTTGTACTGCCGGTGGAAGACCTCGGAGAAACGACGACGACGACGTTTTAAATGAAATCGAGAATGATCCCGGCATTTCAGTACGTGCGATTGAAAGATCCACAGGAGTACCAAAGAGTATTACTCATCGAATTCTAAAGCGATTCGAATATCACTCCTACCACGTGCAACGTGTACAAAGTTTGTTACCACGCGATTACTCTCCCAGTATAAATTTTTGCAGAACAATGTTGGCGAAAAATAGTCAAAATCCACATTTTTTAGATAAAATTTTGTGGACGGATGAAACCACTTTCAAAAAAGACGGATATTTAAACTTGCACAATTTACACGCCTGGCACACAGAAAACCCACATTTGATGCGCGAAGACCGCTCGCAATATCAATTTAAAATCAACATGTGGACCGGAATTTTGAACGGACAAGTGATTGGACCATTTGAGTTGCCTGAAACATTAAATGGCGACAACTATTTAGACTTCCTCCGAAACGATCTACGAAATTTGTTAGAAGACGTACCACTAAACACTTACAGACAAATGTGGTTTCAACAAGATGGCTGCCCAGCGCACTATGCTCGCCCTGTGCGTGACTACTTAAACACTGAGTTTCCCCAAAGGTGAATTGGGCGACTTGGTACGATTACGTGGCCTCCTCGCTCTCCGGACCTAAACCCTCTTGATTTCTTTTACTGGGGCTGCACAAAAGAAAAGGTGTATTCAAAACCGATAGAAAATCTAGCCGAGCTGCGCCACAAAATTATTGAAGCAGCAGAAGAAATAAATTCAAGGAGATTTGCACGACTAGTGAAGAGATCTTTTTTGAGGCGATGCAGAGCCTGTATTAGGGCCCAAGGCAAACAATTTGAGTATTTACTCTAGTTTTAAGATAAAATAATGAAATAAAATTATTACAATAATTTAATCATATTTTACCATAATACAACAATAGATTCATTATTAATTTCACTCACACACATTTGTCTTTAGGTTGAATTTTTTTGAAACATAGTTC
This sequence comes from Sesia apiformis, assembly GCA_914767545.1. Classification (NCBI taxonomy): domain Eukaryota; kingdom Metazoa; phylum Arthropoda; class Insecta; order Lepidoptera; family Sesiidae; genus Sesia; species Sesia apiformis. The sequence continues at coordinate 1,808,443 of OU611972.1, read as the reverse complement.
TATTGCTAAAAATAAGCAATAATATTTTTTTATGAAAAGAAAAGTGGCAAGTGTTGTACCATTTTGAAATCTTGACTAAATAGGCCATCTTTTGAAATTACTTGCCTAGGGTAGTGTAGTACTTTTTTTTTTAAAGGTGAAGTGTCAAAGTTAGTTGACTTAATTTTTTTAAACCATACCTCAATCAATCTATTTTTTTTTTTAACTAAACTAACACATTTCGTTGTTTGATTGGTGACTGCCATAATAGCATGGTTATTTAGGATTACATTAAAAAAAAAATCACTATCAAATTAGGAAAATTTGTGATCATAGTACCCAAAGACGTGGCAAAGGATGTCGATTTTCGACATTTTCAAAAATATGACTATTATCACTTAACTAAGTGATATGGATTTTTTTTCTTATTTTTGCCAGAACTGGTATAGACTGGCCTCTCGCCCGGTACCCGCTTGACGTTTAGTTTCGGGACACCCTGTATATACATATATATGTATATGCTTCAGATTTATTTTTCAATTCTCAAGTATATGATTACCTCTCAATGCTTTCCTTCACCGACGTAATAGTAATAATTTTTGAAAATCCATACTTAACCGGTGAAGCAATGACCCTAAGGTCCTTTTAACGCGACCAAATTGGTTAAGTAGAAACTGTGGTATAGGCAGAGGATTTGAACACACAACCTCACAAATAAGTGTAGATACCCCTAGACCCTAGGGTATTCACTGCTCCTTGTCAAAATTGCATGCCATAAATAACAACTTTATTTATTAACATGGAAAACTTCACACATAAAAAATAATATACAAGGAACAAGGAATACAAGGAATCTTTTTAAGTCATTTACGAAAATATAACAATAATATATAACATAATAATATAATGGTAATTAAACATAACTTTTAATATTAAACTTTGCTTGCTTTGATTAAGCAAATATACTCAAATATACCTTCGCCAGGAGCTCTTGTCATTGGCACAGTTCTGCCAAACCTCATCCTCAACTTATGCATCAGTCCAGGTTGCTGAGAGCTGTTTACACTCGGAGACAGAGGGTCCAATGGGTCCGTCATTTCTGATGGCTTTGTAGCTACAATAAAATTTAATATTAAAGTGGAAGACCATGTGGTGGGTGTCAGCCAGCCTTAGAATAGCATCATCCTATATCCTCCCATGGGTGTATTTTAATACATCACACCTTTTAAGGTGACTAAGGGATAACAAAACTGCTAATACAAGTCCTGAGGAACTACACTACCTCGAAAAGATGCCATTTTAAGGCCATACATCCATCATGAAAATGGCAATGTGTATGAGGAGGCTGAATCCATCAGAGGATGTTAAAAGGGCTGGTGATGGTTATTATAGTGTAATTGTTAATAGTAACTCTCTGAAAGTATTCCCTACAACCCACCACCAACTATGTGAGTATAACCTCCCATGCCGACAACCACACCTTTATTCATAAACAGCCTTGTAAGTCTACTAGAGTTCTTTTCAACTTCAACTTTCACCTAACTAGTCTCTATTGTGACCTGTATTTTTATGTTAAGTTGTTAAATAAATAAAAACTAAAATCTATCTATATGCTCTTGCCATGAAAGTGGATTTTAAATATTAAGGGTATGTCTACAACAATTGTGGAATAATTGGTTTTTCCGTTTTAAATACATCTCATTTTATCAGTTCTATTACACTTGAACCTTGTGTTCGGCATGGGCAGATAAAAAGGATTAAAGTTGGTTGTTCCGGGAATTGCAGATGCAGTTGGTTGGTGGTTTTTTCTTTTGAGACAAAAGGCGGCAGACGAGCATACATTCCACCTGATGGTAAGTGGATACTGTAGCCCATGAACATCCATGACACACACCAATTTCAATCCAAAATGACAAAAGTTGCCAGATGTGCTGCCTACTTTTCAGATTAAGAAATGGATTGGGAGAAAGGGTTGGGAAAATGAGGAGGGATGGGATGGGAATGAGCGCTGGCACATCTCACTCACTAGCGAAACACATATGTATATTAGGGAAATAGTACATTTCAAGGTAGTCTTCTGTGAGAGAGAGGCAACGTGGCCAGTCAAGTATGCCAAGGGGCTGTAGGAATGCACAGTGCACACTCCATCTAAATGAAGTTATCATCGGCAATCCAACAAACAATAGGTAAGTTACTTGCCTACCTTAAGTGGAATGTTTCCAATTCCTATATTCCTATATAGTGGACTTAATAAACCTACAGATAATTTGAAAGTAAAAAGGTTTTTTTTTACTTTGTCTAGCAACAATATTGTGAAATAGGGAGCAACTTATTTAATATTTTAAATGTTTGTTATAGAATTAATTATAAATAAAAAAATAACTGTAAATTATATACATTTCAATCAATTTTGTATCAAAAAATAGGTATATATTTTTTTAATCTTTTCAAATCTAGGCAAAGAAACATCTATTTATTCAGTCAGCAATTAATTAGTCACAAATTTGAAATATATGGTTTTCTAAAGTAAATTTATAACTATGTACATATTATAGACTAGAATCCATTTTTTACAATTTTACCATAGATTATCTTATTGGTGACATTGTATAATGGCGATAAGTTTTGTTTTAAATCAGTTGTTGATGAACTAACCATCACTAGTCTTGTAAGGACGCTTAATATTTCTGCATTAATTTTGATGAAATAAATAATAAACATACCAATTGCATTACCAATAATTTCCAAAACTACTTAGAATTACAAACAGAGAGACAGACAGAAATGTATAATTACTTACTCAAATGTATGTCTCCCATTTTACATTCACAATTTGTAATCACAGATTAAATAGCACAAATAAATCTGTAATTTATTATTTATATATGAGTAATAACACTAATAACACAGATAACAGTTCCACAAAAACCTATAATAGTTAACTACTCTGACCTATTAGGAATATGACCAATGAATGACCTCATAACTTGATTATTAGGACATATTTTTTTTAAAAAACAAAGTGAAACGAAATAATTGTAATTGAACACTGGTTTATTATAAGACTTTCAGTCGTTGAGTGTGATAGCTCGTAACTCGCAAATCGAATTACATCGGAACGCAAGCGGTAGAGAATAAAAAAAGCTGAGTACTTACCCGTTAGTAAAACGTTGGTCAACTTGGGAAGTAAACCAAGTAATTAGTTCACTATTTCATAAATATTTACGTTAAATTCATTCACTGCATTCTTATGTACATTATGCGTTGGATGTTTTCATGATTTACGTCCGAATCCCAATGTTGCGTGTAAACACCCTTCATGTATTAAAAATTATAAAAATTATCTACATTCGATTCGTTTCAGAAACAATGAAATAAGAAAATTCAAGAAATAAAATTTACTTTGACAGTTGTTGACAACGGTAATTGTCATATTGTCAAACTAAGGTTAAGTTCCAAAACGAGCGATAATCATACATTGTCAATCTAAAGCCGCGTTCTCTGCGCCAATGTTTTTGTGAAATTGAGTCGTGTAAGCGTTCTGTGGTTTAATACTGATATTTTGATACGCTACTAAATTAAATAGTGCCTCAGCTTTTTGGCGGGAACTCAAGAAGTGAAGTTGAGTATTTGTTTGATTTATTATAAAAATTGTGTATTTGTGCGTTTTGTGGCTTTAAAGTGATAGCCTAATAAACTTCAGTGTTCTTTGCGCGTATTGTTTGTGGTAATCAAAAAAACTAGGACTCCGTTTTTCATGCGTTTCCAAGGAGTCCTGTCCTCAGTAATCCTATCACTTTACTGGATAACTCCCGACTTACTTCGACGAGACGACATTAGCAGGATAAGTTTTAGATTTTAAAATTGTTCATTACACTTCAGTGTTTTTCGTGCGTGGTGTTTCTGATATGATAATTCTAATCAAATAAAAGCGTGGGACTGAATTTTTCGTGCGCTTCCAAGGAGGAATCCTCAGTAAACCAACTATCGCTTACATAGTTAGACGGGACTGGACTCTTTGAGGGGCAGAGTGCACGCTGCAATCCAGCAGCTGCTGGGCGCGCTCGACTGGCCACTTTACCCCTCTCTCACAGAAGACTACCTTGAAATGTAGGTACGTACGTGTTTCGGTAGTGAGTGAGATGTGCCAGAGCCCATTCCCATCCTATCCTATCCCTCCCCATTTTCCCAAGCCTTTCTTCCAAATTCATTCCTATATTTCCAAAGGTAGGTAGCGCATCAACGTTTGTCATTTTGGACTAATAGCATGAATCGCGAATGTCTATGGGTGACAGTATCCACTTACTATAAGATGGACTGTATGCTCGTCTGCCGCTTTCGTCGATAAAAACAAACGATGTGTTTTAGACTGAAGTTTTTTATTACGAAGAAAACTTGACGCTGGCAGAATGTGCTAATTGCACCATTGTTATATCCGGCGACCGCCTTCTCCACACTTAACCGACTACGTGAATGGTAATGCCTTTTGTGTTAGATTCTTACCTTTAGTTTTAAATTTTCTTACCGCGTCGTAAGAATTGAAAACAGGCCGTGTGTGGCCACGCTTAACTAGGCCTATGATTTATTGCCTGACTATTACTAACCATCGCAAAATATTAGACATATTTGAGACTGTTTATGCCATCGTCCTACTTCATTGGTTGTTTCGTTGGAGAACCGTAACCAGTAGCCCTTTTATCGTCCACTGCTGGACAATGGACATGGGCCTCCTCATGAATGTCTTGTGCATAATAAAACTATGACCGTAACACGCCACGCTGTCGAAGCGGATTGGCGAATACACTTACAAGTCGTGTAGTTTCTCAGACTATGTGGCTGTTACCCATTAGTCGCCTTTTTTTCCCGACAACCAGTGAAATGAATATCATTATGATAGATTTGAAGCCCATATCAGGGAATCTATAATAGTTTATTAAGAGAATCATGACACATTTATCGATAACCACATAGTCTTCAATCGATATATCATTGAGCCCACATTTTTGCAAGATACCTGTGCCTTAGTTATGATTGATATGAGAATTAAAACAACATGTAATTTAGAAAAATTTATTCAATTCTCTTATATAGGTATTCCAGTTTAGTCCAATGTGTACTATACAAATAAAGGTCAGTATTTTAATAAAGTTGCAATTGTCATTGTGCGTCACTGGTTACCCAACAGCTAGTACACCGTACAAACAGCCCAATTCTATATAAGTATATATAGACGGCGAGTCTATGTAATACACATTGCAAACAGCGAAATAATAGCAATCCGCCCATATAGTAGTGATGGCAATTAATGCTATTTTTCATTAATTTAATTAGCATGCTAAATATATTCGTAAAGCATGTGAAGTGCTATCGCTATGCTAAAAAGAAAATATATCATTAAATTAATTTTAATTGTGTATGAAAATTTAAGAATAGAACGATTTAATTTGATCTCTATTTTTTAATTTGCACATTCCAGCTGCTGAGTACCTACGTTAAAAATGGCAAATAAAAAACATGTAACAAATTATTCACAACTTCACTTCACCGCCACTTCACTTTTTGGACTCCGAATCGGGTCAGTAGTTATTACGTGATGCGTGTGCACAAACAGACAAAAATTCCAAAAATGAACGCATTCTATTATTTATCGTTCATCCCCCAATTATTATTTTGCAGATATTGTCAATGTACACTCACGAAAAGTTTAGTATTTTTTATATGTATAGATTTATAAATGAACTCTCCTTCAACAAGAGTTCCACTCATGAAACGCATCAGACTAAAACTAGTAATTCATTATTTCGTTATCTGCTTGTTTGCTATTCGCTAATAATTTGCAGCCTAATTAGTTTGTTTACTGGTAATAAATTAGTTCCACAATGAAAGAGACAGTATAAAATGCCCGGGCCCTATTTCAATTTTGTGTTTGTTTGTCTCGCTCACAGACTACGCATAAATCTGTGGTCTCGCTCTAGTCGCACTGCGTTCATCGGACCACGCGGTCTAGGCGAGCAAGTTTAGACCGGCGACAAGTCCGCACGATCAGATTAGCATTAATTAAATTTAGCAAGAAATTTTCACGACGCTAATGTTAATAGAAATTTCATAATGAATTTATGATGTAATTAATCCATGACCACTGCATAGACTTGAGCTACCAGATGATTTACGCGTAGCAGGTATCACCACCGCCGCAATGACGAGAGTGAACTAGCTGTTAGATACATAAAAACTATGCGCGACATACTTTTCAAAGACAAATACAAAAACCAACAGAACATGTCTTAGCTTCGTAAGTATTTATGAATGCATTTCGCAACTATTAAATTGAAAATTAAACTTTTAATATGGACTTAGTTTTATTAAACCTTATAATTATAACTTATAATATAATAAGGAATAGTATAATTAAGGGTTATATTCTATCTAATGACTCTAGCATTATGATACTGTTGCCTCTTATTACCTGAAAAGAGAAAGAATTTATTAGGATATAATAATGATAAAAATAATGACAAGCGGGATCCCCCTACACAAGATACTACGAGACAGGTCGTGAAGGAGATGGATCGGGTGGTTAAAGGAAAATCTGAGAACCATAAGAAGAGTAGCATGCTGGAAAAGGAAAAGATCAAAGGTAGAACCAAGTAGAAAAGTAATGTGGAGGATGTCCAGACCCACATTACGCTAAAAGTAAAGTATTGAAATAAAATGAAATCAATTAGTATTTATTTCACATTAAAGCAAAAATACATATACCGCCACCACACACGATCTTCTGCTCGTGTCATCCAGCCAAGACTGGTGACTTTCTGGAAGTCATCTATCCCCGTGGCCGAAGGGTATACCACGCTAGTTTCTCGGTACGAGGTCTCCATTTCTGATCTGCATCCTACCACTTCAACTACTATATATTATACCACAATAGGTAGGTATATTTCTTCTACATATCCCTAATAATAAAGTAATAGTACACCTTGCTAGCAAACTTGTATTCAACAGTTATGTTGAACGTATAATATGTAATAAATAGACAGGTTTATATGCATTTGCGTATGCAAAATGCATATTTCTCGGTTTTCACACTATTGCGCAATTTTATGATTTTTCATTTATAGTACATAACATAATTCGACATAAGAATGAGTCAATTTAAAGTAGAACGCCAAAAATGTTTGCCGGACGTATGTATAATTCCATGGCAATTTTAGAAAACCTGATGGTCCAGGTGTGGCACCAAATGCTAAAATTTTGCCCTGTCTCGTCGTTCAACGTGGAGCGGCAATACTTACTACTAAAGAAGTAGGTGTTGAGAGCAATCATGTTCGGCCTACAAATTAATTCTAACTGACAAAGGTCACAAGTTGGAAATTGATAATTTAGAGAAGCGTATTGTCATAAAAACTGTAATGCGCGATACACACGTAACGCTATATCATAGCGATTTATCTGTGCAAACCAATCTGTGCAGATTTATCAATCATGTGTATGACAAATCGTTGCAGATTATCTCGTTTGCACAGTCGATCTATTCTATTTGATGCATCGTTGTCGATTGCGCTTGCGCAGTTTTATCGTAGCGTGTGGATGGCGGCGTCTGGCGATCGCTCAGTTCACGGAGGGGCTTGTTGTTGGCAGACGCGTCCGAGCGCATGTCTTAGAGTAGTCTTTTTCTTTATTAGCGGTGTGACTAAAGCCAGGAGGCTTAAGTACGTCTCCTCATCCATCCTTAGATAGTTATGCCAATCTTTTGGTGTGAATTTCAACTCATTTAATAAATTTATATAAGAATATGATTTCCTTTTTAGAAGCCAGAAGTGACTTCTTTTTCTTTAAACACATAATAAACGCCAAAAATGCAAGTACGTCATCGTCGTCACACATGTTTCTGATGCGAACGTTTGCAGAAAACTGAAAATCGGTACAGATATCGGTTGCGTCTGGAGAATACTGGAGAACATAAGGCCGCACGATTTAACTGTGCAGTTTGTAATTGCTACGATATAACGTTACATGTGTAGCGCGCTTAATTGATTGTGTAAATTTATATCAGAGCTTATTGTGGAATAAAAAATTATCTCAAACAAAGTAGTTTCTTTTCTGATAGTGTTAATGGCATGTTAATGTTAATGGCTGTTAATGGCATTCATCTGATGCCAAGTGCTTAAAAAGGTTTGTAGGACTTACAGAAACATTTATTTGTGCTCTTATATCTCTAACCTTATTTACCACTGCAGTTAGAAAATGTTATAGCATCTAAATAATCTATTACTATGAAAGTGTTATGTTCTTCCTCTTCTTAGTGCTTTGAAGACTGTCTGTCTTCAATAATTACCTTGCTAATTAAAATTTACTTGTTAGTATTTTTTGTAATAATTGAAAAGCTTTGAAAATTATGAGAATGTGTATTTAAGGTCGGCCCGATAGTTGTTCTATTGTTCACGTCTTAGTGAGTGAGAAATTTTCCTTGAATCAGGTTGAGTTGATAGTTTTGTAGTCTAGAACTTAATTAACTGAAATTTTGCGTGTACTCTTTTCATTCTCCAGAATATAAAAAATACTTACCACCATACCAATGTTGTTGCGCTGTCCATCCTTGCATTCTTCGACTGATTCATCAAGCACAAGATTCATGAACGGATCGAAACCTCGCAGCACACCGGTCACAGAGCGCCCGGCATTCAGTTTTATGGACAATTTCTTATCCATGTATCTGAAAAACAGATATTTCCACGTTATTATAATTGTAATTATGCCTAATTTAGCAGTAAAATTGGTACAAAATAACTTTTTTAAAGTTAAAAATTTATAAATGAAAAATTTGGTAGGTTATGGGGAGAGACGCTAATGTATTTTAATGTCTAAACAAATTAAAGAAATGATCTACTTACTTTTTTAATTCCGGGGGATGTGCCTTCGACATTTTTAATGTATTATTTTATAAATTTTTAGGATTTCTTAGATTTCTCTTGAGAAAGGAGTGAGAAAAGATTAAAATGTAAGCGAGAGTGAGGGGTAAGTATATAGTGTTGCCAGAAAATCACCGATGTATATTACTATTTTTATGTATGGCCTGGATAATGAATATTTTTTCCGAATGGCTAAATTCTTGTGATCCTAATGACTTTTCAAATCACCGTATATGTATAATTTAGAGCGAACGCAGAAGACACTCAACCAGGAGCAAAAAGCAACGAGCTTAAGGGGACCCCGCCGGTAGACCGGCGGAAGGAACAGACCTCGGCTTAGGTAGTTGCTTTGGGGGGATACAGTGGGATCGCGATTCGCAAGTCGATAAAGTAAAATTGTTGGCTAAAGGCCGGTGTGTATTCACAGTGTAGTCAGGGAGTCGTCCTCGTTTCCGCTCGGCGGGAACGGTGTATATGTATAAAATATGGCCTGGTCCCTGGATAATGTTCATAAGTTATTCATAAGTTCATTAGCTATATTTAGAATTTTTACTTGAACTATCTGATCTGACGATATTAGTTCGTTGATACCATCGAAAATATAATGTGTTTTCTTCTAAAACTAGATTTAGCAAGTACCTATCAAACTCGTATTTAAGTAGTTCAATTTTATTTTATTATAAAATTTACTGTACCACAATAAAAATCTACCAAATCAGTTTTTATTTTTCTGCGTTTTATACGTTCATAAACTTTATATTTTATACTATACTATTCTTAATGAAGTTCTTAACTTGTTTTAAATAAAATCACTGATGACATGACTGCATACTAATTGCATGTAATATTATCAAAATTAATCTAGCATTCATAAAAGAAAGTTACTTAAAATTTCTTATAATAACCAGTTTAGAAATGTTTTAGAAAATAGTACGCTTCTGAATGTTCGTTTATTCAGGTGCTCCGAATGTAGCCATTACAGAATATTAAAATTAAGTTCTTCTAAGTGAATCGAAAATACTTATTATGATATTTAATATAAATATAGACTAAATACAAATCAATACAATTTTTAATTTCAATGACTTCAAAACATTAGTGTACAATTTAAAATAATTTTAATTTTTGTGCCCAATATTACCATTGCAAAAAATAAATAATATTGATAATGCGACAAAATTATGTACTTAGGATCATTTGAGCGAGCTGTTTCAAAGATGTTTGTATTTGAATAAGTCGCGTTTGAAGTCATTTTGTCTTTTCTTCCCACAGAGATTTCCTTCCTTTCACACAGCAATGAAAATAACTATATACAATATACGTGTATGTAGTTGTACAAAACAGCAACAAGTCTGTCTACAGCTGGTAGGGAGCATGTATCTTGTGAAACGTCTACTTTCTATTTTCTAAATGTGACTTATTTTGTGTTTTTATGTAATATTGGAAGTGAAAAGTTTGTGTTTGTGTATTCGCTCAGAATGGATGAATCCGGGATTGACATGGGGTTTGATTTGGCCTCTCTTCTGACGAACGATATAAATGTTGATCAGAAGATATTGGAGGAGATGACGGCTGCGCAGCATCAGCAGGACTTCATGTTCTACGAGTTGAAGTCTAAAGCTGTTCCGATAACTGAAAGGTAAGTGGATTCTTATTGGAAACATGTTGAGTTGTAGCTTCGCTTGTAGCAAATTATTTTGGCACGATTACAAGGAACCATTTCACCAGAGTAATAAGACGTCCGCGACCCTGAGTGCTGGACTTGGCAAAACCCCCAGATTTGCCATCTAGTTTATCTCGCGTCTAGACGATAATTATTCGCAAACATTCCTTCATTGGGTTAGGTATGTTATCGCTCGGTGAATCTCAATTTTTGTTATTGAAAACTAAATAAACTGCCTATTGTTTTTAGCCCAAGAACATTACAGCGATAATTACTAAGCTATTAATTTGTTAAGAATAATCTGTAATAGGTACGAACTAGTACGAAGAATGTATGTAATATGGAATATATATTTATACCAACAATTTCGCGTGCTTACTATAAGTATTAGGTACTTAATTAAAAAAGTTACTAATATAACTACTTTTCTTTTAATAACAATGAAATGGACACATATTTTCATAAAAACAACATTTCATTATTTTTATTTAGGTACTGGCCGTAAACAACTTTTAAATCTCACAAGGTCGGGGATGGACTCATATTAGAATTTTCGGGGGGTCACGTGCTTCTGAGGTCCATTAATAATTGGGTCGTTATAGAATCTTATGTGGATCTATATCCCCTATATTCCTGACCCTCATGACGTTGGAACACGCCTGTTCCGGTTTTACGAGTAATAGCATCATTTTTGTGATGTTAATACTCAACAATCAAAACATCAACACAAAGTTCAGTATGGACAATTTTAGTAATTATAATCGATACCAGTCATGAAGATAAAAACGTACAAACTTGCATATCTATAAATTGGTTTTTAATTGATATTATATCGGAACTAGCGACTTCACCCGCCTTTCAATATCATAGGTTTAATAAAATCAGAGGAGTCCAATAAAAATTTTCCTTACATTTGGTTCATTGTCTCGAACAAACAAATCTGTCTGTATAATATTGCTACAGATTCCCACAGATTAGGTAATATTTGAAGGCTGTTTATTACTTAATAGTCTGAGATGAGGATGACTCTTTGCCGTAGTGTTTATTGCTGGCGATCACTGCGACTTCGGCCGTATTAGCATACATATTAAATAGGTATACATCATATTCTATTAGGAAAAAGTCCAGAGGACATATATATTTTATATAGATTTTTTTACTATAGTGGTTTTTGAAAACTGAAAACCAGAACTAAAATAGCCAGAATTTTCTGTGATATCAAAATCAACATGACGTCACTCACTGGTTAAATTTTTACTTCCCTTTTTACAGAAAAAAGGTAACAGACGAGTAACGCAGTCCACTTGATGGTAATAGGATACTGTCGCTCGTGAATATATCCGCTATAAACGTCTACATCGGTCAAGAATGGTAAACGTTGGAACGCGCCTGGATGCGCCGCTAACTAGGAATAGATTTGGAAAAGGTTGGGTTTTGTTATAGGTACTTCCTATTGCCCATCGTAAGTCCTATCTATTCTTCAGTGTACGGAACATCCGGGGTCATGTAGTTATCATGTGACAAAGCCCTCATCCAGTTGAATGAAAACTTTCCCTCACCCTAACAACTACCTTTGAGTATTGGTTAAAATTTGATCAAAATCTGTTCATTAATTTGATAGATTCAATATTAGACGACATATCGTTGTACGGCATAGCCTACCCCTAGTAATCCACAATCGTAGTACAATACACCACGTGGCCCAGTACCTACGGGCGGTTGAAAAATTACCTCTAGCAAATAAACAGACTTTCCTTACTATATTAGCGATGTTTATGAATGTTGCTAAAACAAAACGAAAACCACATACTTATATAATTTTTTGTGCAAAGACTCATGTGACGCCCAAGTGGGCGCGGCGCAAAACCATTCCAATTCATGTTTCGCATTTTTGCAGTTCCGTTTTCGTCTTGTCGTAGATCACCCACTTATTATTGTATGTTTTCGAATCTATACATATAATAAAACTGTAGAACCAGCGTGTCTGTACATTAAATATATTTACCAAAAACTGATGGGGGGCCACGAAGGAAGAGTATCAGAATACAAAAAGACGATTTTGAAAATTTTTGTCTGTCTGTTTATTGTCTGTTCGAACACGCTAATCTCCATTACTACGGAACATATCTTCATGAGGTTTCCACAGGTTAATTAAGCTTAACTTGGCGCTTCGAATAGGCTTTATTTCATCGAAATCGGCTGACGGGAAGAAACTATGCTGTATATATAAAGCTTTATAAATCAAACTAAATTTCCACGCGTACAAAGTCGCGGGCACAGATAGTAGTAGTAGGAGATTCTTTTACCCGATTATACTTTCTACTCATCGGGATGAAATTAAATAAGAAATGGGCTCTGGTAAATTCTCTTATTATCGGCAAACGTATGTAGCCTTCTTACATAAAATAACTTACCGCTTAGAAGTTTTGACAGATATGACGACGATAGGACGAGGCAGATAAAAGATAAATAGACGGAGACTTCAATAAAATTGTAATTTTTTATAACACTTTATCTTCTTGAACGTACGACGAAAAAAGACCGATCAACGTACAGTCAGCTAATGATAATGTTGAGCACAATTATACATTTCTAAAATATAGGAACGATTTTCATTTATATTTGGAACTGAATCACTGCCTGTTCTTTCAAACGAATTAAACGCGAAATTGCCCACCATATATTTTCATGGGCCCACCATACGGCCCATATACACGACAGTCTTCTGTAAGAGAAGGATAACTTAGCCATGTTGTACCAAATTCCAATTTTAGTCCACATCCCGACAGAATGGTTTCAATTACAGTACAAATATCAAAGCAGAAGTTTTCAAAAATCGTCGCTACCTCCACTTGTCCTCGTCTTCCAGTTGTTCCAGGTACCCTGGAACAACTGCAAGACGAATGGAGGACTGGAGTATGATGTACGAGTGGATATCGACAGATACTGTTACTGGGTACTGGTTCATTGGAATAATATATGTTTCATGCTTTTAGGGGGTCTTGTTCATGCAATATTTTATTTATTTGTTGCAATAAACTGTCTCCATAAAATAACTTCGATACCTACTTAAAATTAGTTTTAACAGTTATACCCATACAGGGCGTGCAACATCCATGAGTTTATCACTACTCAATTAACTACGTTGGTGGACAAAGCTACAACTTTATAAGCGGTTTTAATCTCAATAACCTCTCAGAGCCAAAGGACAATAATTAATAATAAAATTAATTTCAAAATTAACAACATAATAATTTTCGATAAGATTATGAGGTTTTCAAAAACAATAATGTTAAAATAAGGGCCCTTGCTCTGAATTCGGCCCTGTTGGAAATTAGCGTGACCCGCCCGTCTGAGCACTTGTCAACATTACCACGAAACTTGTTGAAAATTTGTCATAATTAGGAAGTGAAGTTGAAGTTAGCAAAATATTTAAAAAGGATTATGTTTGAGTGACGTTTTAGTGACGAATCCTTGAAAACGATTTGTTTTCATTACATTTCGCTATAATGGAGGAGAAAAATAATATTTTTCCTAATAAAAATTCACAAGTGACATATTTAGCATAGAACTCGTGAATTGTAGAACAAATAAAATATCAAAATCCACCCCTCATTGACAGACTTGCCACGGGCGTATTTTTATTATGGCATTAAACTATGTTTTTTATTAAGGTCAATTTGTCGCCAATAAAAGACCTAATATTCACAACACACTCGACATTTTTCTTGTAGTTCTGACAATCCTTTGTGAGTATTTTCGCACAAATACAAACTCCTTTGCAGCTTATTATCAATTCTTTCAATAAGCGGTTAAATAGCGCCAACCGCAAATATAACGTTGTAGAACAAACGCATTCATTAATTTTGAGCAACGAATATGAACATTAAAATTATCTTAATAACTCTTTTACGAACGCAAAAGAAATTTGTAGTTGTGCCAACATTCGATTGGTCAATACTTTATAGTCTATACTAATATAATAAAGAGAGAGTGCAATTTTGTGAGTTTGTGTGTATGTGGAGGGTAATCTCCGGAACCACTGCACCTATTTGAAAAATTCTTTCACCATTTGAAAGGTACATTATTCCAGATGGACATAGGCTATATATTGTGTATATACTCGTATATAATCTGCAAAAAAAATTGCCGGGCATGCAACGCATGCCGGGCACAGCTAGTAAGTAATAAGTTACTTTAATGTTTTGTTGCTTTGTAAACAAACACTCGCGAAGGTTGCCGCGTGATTTGATCACGTAGAACAGAAATGTTAGCAAAAAGTACTCTTGAAACTGTATCTCAAGGAGTTTTGCCACTAGGAACTACGGAAGAATGGTTGATACAAAACTAAATGTTGAAACGAGTTTATCTTGACATTAATTGCAATCAAAACACGATGAAATAGCGCTATGTGTCGACGATAAGGCAGTTCCGCCACTTTCGTCGAGCATCTCTGTTTTATTTTTTAGTCTACATTTAAAAAAAATCACGATTTTTAAGAATATTTCAAATGAAATCATTTATTTTGCAAAAACATCCCGACTAAAGGTAACCAACCGGAACTAAAATACAATGTTTGAGTACAATTATTATTAAAATACAACTTCATAATTCGATCCTCAACAAAATGTAGTTACAAATTAAACTAATAATCAATTAAATTGTTTATCCTTTATATTTCTAAATATTCGTAATAACAATTCATAAATCTAAAAAATACCAATGACGGCGACAGTCGCGCCATTTCACTATTTTCCGTCCATGTTGAAAAAAAAAATTTTTTTTTGTTTACTTCAGACATCAAGACATCAAAGGCCCATATAATACCTTAATCTACAAATATATACTAAAATAACTATTTATTGCTATTAGCGATTTTATTATTCGGTTTCGCTTCCCTAAAGCACCGGAACACTACCCCCTCGGCCCAGAAGTCTGGACTCAGAAAGAACTTCTGGTGCACTGCAGAAACTCGGAGCACATAGGTCTTAAAATTGCTGAACCTACATTTGAACTCCAGATGCCGCAGCTCCATCTTCAACAGCGCATCCCTGGTCTGACCCTGGAGTCTCTCCTGGATGTGCCTTGATGTCTTCCGGCGTCGTCTTCTCATCCAGGCGAGATAGATAGGCACCTATATGCCTATAGGTATATGTCTAATACTATAGGCATATGGTTAAAGATGAAAATGTTCCAACGGAAGCACATTCGTTTGTACTCGTATTGTATATAGCCGTCGATTTGTTTTGGGGATTTTTAGAAAATTTACTACCCTTCATAATTTTGGAACTATTGAACCGAGACCCTAACTAATTAATTGGTGATTGATTTGTTCTAGATTCAGCTGATAACCCTTAGTTGAGATGTAATGACTATTATCCGAAATTTGAAAGTCGTGATCTTCGCAATAGAGATTTTTTCGAAATCTCCGTAATAAGAACAAGAATGCAATATGGAAAGATTCATTACTGCGCCCTATCTTTCGCTAGGTATTGCAGACAGCACGTACGGACGGGGGCCTATTCCGAAGTTTCGATCTATTATATATATTTCTGGCTATTCCTACTGCGGAAAGGGTCACTCCGACAAATCGACCCGAAGTTCATTTGACATTTGTTGCGTCGTAACTCTACTGTGGTGCACGAGACAACTATCAGAATATAGATTTAAACAAGGATCAAACTTCGGACAAAGGATTTCGGGATCAAACGCTAAATTTTACGATAACCATTTAAATACTCGAAGATGCCCAATGACCAAAGGAAGTCAGAGTAGGGTATTAGCACCCGAAACTTCAGAGATATAAAATCAATGTAGACTCCCCGAGCGCGTGCCAGCGTTTCTCATTCTGGACTGATGTTGGCATGTGTCGCAGGACCACTTATCACCAGGTGGACTATACGCATGCCCGCCACCTTCTTTCTATAAAGAAATGAGCTGCAAAGGAGGTTGTATTTGTGCGAACACGCGGTTGGTCAATGCTTCATCTTCAGGATTGTGCCATGTCATTTGTTGATGTATCAAACGTACTTATTCTGTCTCCCGGCTAATGAGTGCTGACAGACGAGACAATCATTTTGTTTGTTTGTACCAACAAACACACTCATATCAGTTTACTCCCATTACTCTTATCACACGTGTTAACCGCGTGATGATTGCTATTCGAATTTAACTAGAGACTATGTTATTTATTTACTTTTTTTCTAGCTTGGAATCATTTGATTATAATACAAGGTAAAAAGTAAGTTGTTTATAATTTTCGTTAGTAATATATTTTTAATAGTTTCCATCCCGTTTCGTGGTTCAAGGCATACAGACAGACAGCTGTAGAGAAATCTGACATGAAGAAAGATAGAGATACAATAATTATTTATCACAACACGACATACAAATAAAAATGAGCAGTACGAGTACTTAACAACAAAATGGACTTGCCGAGCGTAGCTTAATATAAAAGACCGTGAAAATGTGTGTCGCACCGGCAAAAGGGTAACCTAGTTCAACATAATGCTGGGAAACAAAAGAAAATGAACCACAGTCCTCAACATTCTGCTAGGCCTCAACTTTATAGCTACAAACTTTGTTAAGTCGTGAGTGTAGCAAAAGGCAGCTAAGGGATAACAAAACCACAGGTACTAGAAGCCCTATGGAATTACACCACCTGTAAAAGTATGGACCAGCGTTGCGTTTTAAGGCCATACATTCCTCAACAATGTTTTTTTTTTTTTTTTTTTTTTATAGATTAGTGGGCGGACGAGCAAGCGGTCCCACGTGGTGATAAGTGTTACCGCCGCCCATGGGCACCTGCAACACCAGGGGGTATGCGGGTGCGCCGCCGACCTTGCAAAATCCTATTCACAGCTCTCTTGAAGAACCCCATATCGTAGCTCAATGGAAAGACCTCTTGAGGCAGTTCGTTCCACAACCTACGGGTTCGCGGTATAAAATAATTTTTGGACCGAACAGTGCGCGACACCTCCGTATTGAGGAAATGCGGATGGACCGCACTTCTGTGACGGGAGGTGCGGTTGTAGAAACCCGAGGTGGGAATTATATTAAACAATTCTTCAGAGCATTCCCCATTGTACAGGCGGTAGAACACACAGAGAGACGCAACGTCTCTCCGAATGCTGAGGGATTCTAAACCGCCCGTGAGAGTGGGATCGTCGACAATACGAACAGCACGTCGTTGGATGGAGTCAAATGGGTCCAATTGGTATTTCGGTGCGCCGGCCCAGAGATGACAGCAGTACTCCATATGGGGCCTCACCTGAGCTTTGTAAAGCATAAGGAGTTGCCCAGGTTTGAAGTACCGCTTCGCTCTGTTCAGCACACCGAGCTTTTTGGAGGCCATTTTGGCCTTATTTTCCAGATGACTCCTGAATTCGACTTTGCTGGAGATGTCGATACCAAGGATCCCGATACTCTCCAAGATCTTAAGAGGTATGCTCTGAAAGCGAGGTGCTACAACAAAAGGGGTTTTTTTAGCGGTGAATGCACAGACTTGCGTCTTACTGGGGTTGAAATCCACTAGGTTTAGAGAACCCCAAATCGAGACTAGATCTAAAGAGTCTTCGATTTCAGACACAAGCCTGGCGCGACTCTCTTCCACTTCGACCCGAGGGATGTTGGCGCGGCCCTTGTACAAGGCGTCTCCAGTACTGTCATCTGCATAGCAACGTATGTCACCAATTTGCAACAGGTCGTTGATATGCAGAAGGAACAGAGTTGGAGACAGCACGGAGCCTTGCGGGACGCCAGCGTTAATAGACATGGTGTCGGAGCAGCTACCATCGATAACGACTCTGATGCTCCGTCCAGTCAGGAAACTGGCAACCCATTCGCATAATCCCTCGGGTATCCCGAAAGATGGTAACTTGGAAAGCAGCGATTTGTGCCATACCCGGTCAAAAGCTTTCGCAATGTCTAGGCCTACAGCCAGAGCCTCGCCTCTACTCTCAATGGCGTCAGCCCAGCGGTGTGTTAAATACGCTAAAAGATCACCAGCCGAGCGATTATGGCGAAATCCATATTGACGGTCGCTAATCAGCTGGTGATCCTCTAGGTACCCAAGGAGCTGTGTGTTTATGACACGCTCCATCACCTTGGAGAGGAGGGAGGTGATCGCTATTGGCCTGTAGTTGGCCGGGTCTGTGCGGTCACCCTTTTTAGGTAAAGGGTGAACATGAGCTACCTTCCATGTTGACGGGAAGCTTTTTGTAGAGTATGAGAGCCTAAAGAGTCGCGTAAGCACCGGGGACAACTCGGGAGCGCAAAATTTAAGCACCACTGCAGGAATACCATCAGGCCCACTCGATTTTCGGACATCAAGAGATGCTAGAGCTCGCCGGACTTCACGCTGTGTGAAACAGATTTCCGGCATGGAGCTTGTGCACCTTGCGATAGACTGTGGTGAGGCACCTCTATCGTCCAGTGTCGAGTTTGAGGCAAAGAGATAGCCCAAGAGATCGGCTTTCTCCTTCGCCCCATGGGCCAGTGACTCATCGAGTTTCCGCAGTGGAGGGAGTGACGACTGACAGAAGTTACCTTCAGCAGCCTTAGCGAGCGACCAGAAAGCCCGGCTTCCAGAAGGATAGCTAGCTAGTCGGTCGCCAATTCTGCGGATGTGCTCATTCTTTGCTCTGACAATGATCTTCTTACTGCACCTCGAGGTAGCGTTAAATTTCTTCCTCAAGTCGGAGGTATTCGGATCTTCGGACACCTGTGCTCTGGCCCAGGCCCTGTATGCGGCCCGTTTATTACGACGGGCCTCTCTGCAGGACTGATTGAACCATGGTTGGCTCCGTCCGCCTACCGGTATCGCGGTGCAAGGAATATAACATTCCATGCCCCGCAACACCATGTCGGTAACGGAGTCTGCACAGGTATCCGGATCTCCCGACGAGAAACAAAGCTGCCTCCAGGGATAAGAGGCGTAAAATTCGCGCAACCCATCCCAATCTGCTGACTTGTAGTGCCAGACTTTGCGCGTTCCCTGTGAATGGGTCCGCACGGATTGCTTGGCTGGCACAGCAGTTCGAATGATACAATGGTCGGATGATCCTAACGGGGCATCAACAACAACATTGTAGTCATTCGGCCGCGTAGTCAGCAGGAGGTCCAGTAAGGAGGGAGTATGGCTCTCGATATCAGGTATCCTCGTAGGTGAGGACACCAACTGCGAGAAACCATAGGCCAGTGCAAAGTTATAGGCTGCTCTCCCTGCGCGGTCGGTAGTTCGGGATCCCAACCACTCTTCGTGGTGAGCGTTGAAATCACCAAGGATCACCACTTCCGCGCAAGGGAACTGCTCGAGCACTCTGTCAGTTGTTTCTTGTAGACGCTCAAAAAAACGAGTCGTCTCCGTATCACCGCTGTGGGACCTGTAAAGGCAAGCGTAGACTTTAGTGGAACCTCCGTAGTCAATACGCGCCCAGAGAATCGACAGGTCCCCGTCTTCAAAATGGCTGAGGCGGCGGCAACAAACATCCTCCCGGACGTACATGCATACCCCGGCACGTCGCACAAAACAGTGCTCCAGTTTGTAACCGGGGTAATGAAGATATGATGTATCGGCCGGGCAGGAAATCTGTGTCTCCGTCAAGAAAAGTAAGGCCGGCTTTGCCGTCTCAAGGTGGTAGTGGACGGCGTCGATGTTACTATGCATCCCTCTAATGTTGCAAAAGTCCACTTTAAATGTGGAACTTACAGGATGGGCCGCTGAGTGCACATTATACATTTTCTTGTTCCTGGCCATTGTGAGTGTGAATAGGAAAAATAAGAAGAGGGGGGACGGAGAGAGAAATGGTCGCATGTGGATCAAAGGACAAAGCACGGGGCGGAGAAAAAATCAGGTCACAAAGGTTGTGTGACTTGCTGGCGCGGGGTACGGAAGGGCCCCCGGTCCCCTCCCGGGGGCAGCAGTCGGGTTCCACTCCGGTCTCCTCCGGCACAACTGCTACCCCAAGGGATTTTTCACGAGCGGCGGGGCAGCCTCCTGGGGTGGAGATTAAAGTAAGATCCCCGGGTTCGGGCCCCCAACAACCCGCGGGCGGTCAGCGGACAACCGTTTCACCGGGTCTCCCTGATCCCCGCGCCACCATGTCACGCCCATGCGCGTCTGTAATTCCCCGCAACCGCCGGTCCTCATTTCCACACGCAACAATCCCTCTCTCGGGACGGCTTCTTCCGCTCACCGCCGGAACACGATGCGGGCCTCGCGGCTTATAAGGCATCATTATGGCGGCGGACTCCGACGGAAGGGTGGTAGCAATACCGACGGAGTAACCCTCCCACCGCAAAATGCATGGGGAGGGCCGTGTTCAGCAGTGGACGATAAAAGTGCTGGTTACGGAAGCTTAACATAGTGAACCAACAATACTATACCAACCAATAGTGTTGCAGGTGTCCATGGGCGGCGGTAACACTTACCATCACGTGAGACCGCTTGCTCGTCCGCCCTCTTCTCTATAAATAAATAAAATTATTTGACATTATCTGAGAAAACGAACCTTATTGTCGGTTGTAGTTTCCCACATATTCAGATTGTAGTGTGCTTTATCCTTAAAATCACGCGTTCAAACATGTTTCTATTTAAACAGAATCTTGAAACAAACGAAATTTTATGTTAGAAAATAAGCAATGCCGATAAATCCATACGGACAATAAGTTTAGATACTCGTAATGGCATATCTAAGCAAAGCTTGGCCCGATAGTACCTCTAATACATAAAAATACAATTTAAACGGTCATCGGTCATACATAGTTTGATAGGTATACAATATAAAATGTCAAATTTCTCTGTGGCTGTCCATAAATTCGCCTTGTATGGTGGAGTAAGTGAAACTTAAGAATAAATCTTAATATTGTCGCCTGCGTGCGCGTCTGTTGGATACGCCTGACTCATGCGCGTCTTCATTAGTTTGTGAGTTATATCTACAACCACTTATTCCTTATGATAAGTTTTACTAACACACTTAATGGATTTTGTAATCTGAGATATTAAACTAAATAAAAAAAAATGATTTTACGGTCGAATTTGTAAAAAAATATTTAAAAAAAATTCTGTATTTGTTACGTAAGTTAAGTTTGTTAGACTTTTTTCACTACTATACATGTAATCAGTTAAATCGTCGGGTACGTACAATTATTGCGAAGTTACAATCAACAATGATATCTGTTTCTGAGATGATATTACAAATTAACATCGGGGTTCTTCTGCCTGTCTGTCAAATCAATTAAGTAATTAGTACTCGTATAAAAGTGAACTCAATTTTGGAGAATCCAAAGTTAGCACAGTTTTTTTTATAGTGTTCAAGCTCACAAATAGATTGTTCGCCATTTCGCCAAATTGCCCGTAGATGATTTCTACTTGACAACTAAAACGTACTAAATAGTCACATTCATAGGGTTACCAACAGGGATGTGTGTTTTAAATCAATTTGATTAAATCATTGATTTAAATCAAAGTCAATCATCACTTGGATGAATGATACAAGTATGAAGTAAAAATAAAATAATTCTTTATTTTACCTTAATGAACATATCCTATAATCACATCCAAAATCCTCGGCCCGTATCACCGTGTTTCTACTGAATTACGATTTTTTTTTAATTGTTTAAATCGAGAGTTTAATAGAGTTAGAACTTATTCTAACTCTATTGAACCGATTTGGCCCATCAACGCTCGTAATCGAAATACGGACATACTACATATTTCTGTGACAATTTTTTGGGGACTATTTGTCCGGAGGATATGAGAATAATCGCAGGTTTGATATTATGTCATTGTTTCACAACTTTGTCTTTTTTTAATTTAATTCATGATAATTAAGTACGTATAATGTGGGTTTTAATAAAAACCCATTTTACAGTTGTCCCGATTTTACATACCATACCATAGCATCTGTATCTCTCCACTCCACATAGGCCTCTTCCAAGGTACGCCACCACACACGGTCTTTAATTATTTTCATCCGGCCACCAAATAGGCATAATTGATGCATATAGCTCTCCATTTTACATATAGTCTGGAAAAACTAATTGGCAAGTGACAACCCTACATCATACGGATGTTAATAGACATTCAACCACATCAATAGACGTCCTGCGTCACAAGCGCCTCCGATGTCCTATTGGTCAGTGACACTATTTGCAATTGGCTTTGAGGAAACCAACCAATCACGGAGTCTCATTTAAATTGGTCGCAATTTAGTACAATATAAGAGAAAAACATTAGCGAAATCTTAATTTGTTTTTTAATCTTAACACTAGCTGTTGTCCGCGGCGTTTCTCTCGTAGATTTAAGTGCGTTTATTTATGATTCCGTAGAAACAGCCTGTATTTTAGCATTCTAAAAACATTTGAAAAACGTTTAATTTTGTTTGTATTGTAGAATACTTACACCAAGTTTCTATATTACTTCATAGAACCAATATACACATGATTTGATTCGTCATATCCGGTTCGACATTAGAACCAACACACACCGAACCTCTTGGAATGGAACGCAGTTCGTTGGGTACAATTAGGGCTGCCATCTTCGGAATACCGTAAACACGGAAATAAAAAAAAAATCAGACAAAAAAAGACGAAATTTAGTTGCAATTATTTAAATGAAACCTAAAGTACATATTAATGTTCTCTACGTGATCAATGATCATATTAAATTAGTCATAATCTAAATTATTAAATTAATTAACATTAATTATTACATTATTAGTAATTTTATTTAATACGTTATTATTTAATTTAATAATTATACGTTTAATAGTTATACGTTTTATTTAATAATTAGTAATAATACGATATCGTGGTCATGGCAGAATCGCTGGAGGATCTTAGCACAATGCTCGGAGACCTCAATCGAGTTTCCCAACAGGTGGGCCTTAAAATGAACATGGACAAGACGAAAATCATGTCGAATGTCCATGTCGTGCCCACCCCAGTTTCAGTTGGGAGCTCGATTCTCGAAGTTGTTGACGAGTACGTCTACCTAGGCCAAACGGTCCAACTAGGTAGGTCCAACTTCGAGAAAGAGATCAATCGACGAATCCAACTCGGCTGGGCAGCGTTCGGGAAGCTACGCAGCGTCTTCTCGTCCAAAATACCTCAGTGCTTGAAGACGAAGGTCTTCGACCAGTGTGTGTTGCCAGTGATGACCTACGGTACCGAGACGTGGTCTCTGACTATGGGCCTCATAAATAAGCTCACTGTCGCACAGCGAGCTATGGAGAGGGCTATGCTCGGGGTTTCCCTACGTGATCGAATCAGTAATGAGGAGATCCGTAGACGAACTAAAGTCACCGACATAGCCTCTCGGGTTAGCAAGCTGAAGTGGCAGTGGGCAGGGCACATAGCTCGAAGAACCGATGGCCGATGGGGCAGAAGGGTTCTCGAGTGGAGACCACGTACCGGCAGACGAAGCCGAGGACGTCCATCTGCTAGATGACAGACGACCTCATAAAGGTTGCGGGCTCCCGCTGAATGCAGGTCGCTGCCGATAGGTCTAAATGGCGGACAATGGGGGAGGCCTATGTCCAGCAGTGGACGTCCAAGAGCTGAAATGATGATGATGAATTTTATTTTATGAGCGGGAGAGTGCACGCTGCAATCTAACAGCCGCTAGGCGCGCGCGACTGGCCACGTTACCCCTCTCTTACAGAAGACTACCTTGAAATGTACTGCATTTCCCACTTTATCTTATTTCCCCAATGTACGTTCGTGTTTCGGTAGTGAGTGAAATGTGCCAGAGCCCATTCCCATCCTATCCATCCCCATTTTCCCATCCCTTTCTCCAAATCCATTCCTATGTCCCCAAAGGTAGGCAGCGCATCCGGGGGCGTGCCAGCGTTTGTCATTTTGGACTAATGTTGGCATGTTTCGCGGATGTCTATGGGCGACAGTATCTACTTACCATCAGGTGGACTGTATGCTCGTCTGCCGCCTTCGTCCATTACAAAAAACAGAAATTATCTTAGTATTTACTAGAGACAGCTTGATATTAAAAATTATTATTTCTCATTTTTCTGAGATTTTTTAATGTTCGACGACACTGTCTCGTCGCCAGGGAGATCTACCATGTTAAGCCGTAGTCCCGGACAAGTATCCTTTAAATCCGAAAACTCCGGGTTATACCCGGAGGGGTGGTGGTAACCCTAGGTACAATAGACAAGACTTACTATATTTATTAACTAACTTATCTTCTCTCGTCAATATCATTCAGTTTAAGTGCATAGGTCATGGTTACTATATTTTTAATGTATTCAAGTCAGAGTATATTTTTTACTGAGCCCCTGTGATATTCAAAAGTTCAAAAGTCATTTGTGGACCATTTCGGAAAAAGGGCCTGATTTTACTCCTCCGAAGTTTCGGCCCCGACCGAAATTCGAACGACCGAAGTGCAACCCTACTCTGACATTCTTTCAGTCGGAGCTCTAGACATCGGGTATCTGCGAGTATCTAAAAAGTGTCTTCCTTGTTATTGTGAAATTTAACGTTTGATACCGAAGTATTCCTTCTCAAAATCTGTGTTTCAATCGTTGTCTGGTGCAATCAGAGTAGGGTTTCGACGAAACATAGGTCAAATGAAGTTCATTCGGGCCGATACATCGTAGTGAACGTTTTCGTGGTAGGAATCGAAACTTCGTTTATTGTATGATTTCGGAGCAGACTTCCTGAAATCACTAAAATTCATATCGTTCCGCATGAATCGCATGGTTCACGATTGTGACAATGTCGTAAAGGTCCACTTAATTTTTGTACACCACTTAACACCACACCATACGAAAGGGCATATTTACTTAGGCATCGGGCACACGGTGTCACTGCTCTTAAAGTCGCTTAAAGGTCGTCACATGACGTCGCGCGACGAAACAACCAATCTGGATGTCTTGTGCATGAGGAATGTATGGCCTTAAAACGCCACGATGGCCAAGCGGCTTGGCTAGTCCGTGGAACTACGCCACCTGTAAAAGTGTGGTGTAGTTCCTCAGGCTTGTGGTAGCGGCTTTGTTATCCCGAAGTCGCTTTTTATTGACACCCGCGAGAAGAGATGGGGGTGGTGCTATTGTGAAGCCAAGCCACACCACACGGCCGATATTTGAAATAATTTTTCAATTCTGTAGGCCAGAAATTGCCGTTCCACTTACTCCTATACCCTTACCACTCAGTAGACTTCCATAAAAGAAATGCATTTAAAACTGCATGAGGCAAGAACACATAGGTTTTATAAACAAACGTCTTCAGACAATGCACATACATATAATAAAAAAAATGCTTTTGTTATTGAATGTCCGTTGGTCCATATGTGCTGTGGGGGAACTTTGCACCTATTATTTTGTCCGAAGACTTATTTAATATGGACAGTTGTTAAGGAATATCGCTCGTCCGAGTGTCGTTGGTGTGTAACCCGGACTTTGTCCCCCCCCCCCCCCCCCGCTTCTTTCTTTCCCTTTCCCTGTCGCAATTTAGTATACATACATATTCGTACTTTATACAAGCACTGTGGGCCAGGCACGTTAGAATCTAATAGTGGTCTATGTTCACTACAGTAGAGTCAATGTAATAGGCCACTTTTGACATTTCATTGACTTTGTGACGATATAACTTTGCATCGGTCCCACAAATCCACTTAAGTTTATAAATTCATTGCTGAACACTAAAAATATGTAACTATTTTAATAATAAAATATAAACTTGTCTTTTTATATCAATTTTAATAAGTTCGACGGTTAATTTAGTTGCTAAACATCATTATCAATTTATATTTCAAGAAATTTGAACCCCACTACAAGGTTACGCCTGTCCACATTTTTTCATTTTTAATAATAGGGATGTGATCTTTATAATCGAAGTAACTTGTAGAGAGAAAGTAATAACGAAAAAAGTTACCGTTACGATAAATAAACAAATTAAGAGAACAATAAAATTATTAAATAATTGACATATCATAATTTAAATAAATACAATTATTAAAAAATATGTAATTAAATAAATATTTAATATATTATTTTAATTAAACTTAATTTAATATTTAATTTAATTAAACCTCATTTAATATATTAATATATTAAAACTATACCTGAAATCAAAAAAGAAAAAGTACGATCTATCTGGTCTATTTCACATACGGCGAAGAAAAGGAAAAGAAGTAAGCCAGTTGTCGATGTCGATAGTTTTAATGCTGATGCAATTCGCAATCACATTTATGGTTATTTATTACATGAGAAAAGAGTATCCATCCAGAAATAAACATATATGTTTATTAAAAGAAGCAGACTTGTTTTCTGGTGGATTATCATCTTTAATAAAAGCTGCGTGTACAAATGTTTCCATAGATGATTGGAAGAAAGAGGTAGAAAAAACAAAAAAATATAATGGAAGATTTTTAACGTGATTTAAGAATTGATAATAATAGCAACGATAGCAGTTTCAACGAATCTGATAGTTCCAACTAATAAATAATAATTTAATACGTATATAAACTGGTTTCATTATAATTCCCTTAATTACGCTTAACTTTGAGGTCATGTTGCATACGTAGAAGGTTTCCAATGCTGTGTATGCTCTAAAAATATTATTGCAGAATTATTTTTTTATGAACACTACAATCGATTCACTAATATATGACTTATATATCGATTTTTGTTTTGAATCGATAATTGTTGTTAGATTACCACACTATGACATCCACTTTGACACTTGTCAAAAGTGGCCTATTACATTGACTCTACTTTAGCTCTCGAATTATTTAGTTCATGTGTTTTGAAAATGGAACATTCTTATTACGTAGTATTTAAGTTTCAATTCTGCGTTAGCCCCAAGAAGTTACCATCCAGGTGTCTTTGGTGTCTAAGAGCGTATGATGTGTCATCTAGTCTATTCCCATATCCTACGAAAAGTAGGAACTTAGCGCCAACTTCAAGAGAGGTGCGAACAGGATTCTGCAAGATCGCCAGCGCACCCACGAGCCCCCTCGTGTTGCAGGTGTCCATGGGCGGCGGTGACCACTTACCATCATGTGGCCCGCCCGCTCGTCTGCCATCTATTCTATATAAAAAAAAAACCTTCGGTCACGCAGCGAGTTATCTGTCGCTCTATATATGTGAGGGAGACAAATTGTCGATCATTGCTGCCTACCTTTTGAGAAGTCTTGTATACAGCAGTGGATACAGGTGAGATAAAAGAAGTTCTCAAAATTAACCCAAACAGAAAACCGACGTTAATACATTATTATATTTCTGTAGAGTAGTAATGGTCGTAACGGGCGCTTATTTGAACTGTTACGGTCAAACAACACACAATACGTACGTGTGCCAGTAGTTTCGTCTGCACGATTCATTTGTTTACTTTATCACGTACAAGTACATTCTGTAACACGCCAATGTAACAAAACCGTTCTATTCTGGCTCCAATTAGTAATTATTAAGGTTTAGGTTGATATTCTGTGGACTGTACGTTTGTTTGTATGAGGCCGGTGGGCTGTTGGAATGCTATGTTCTTAACTTAATTTATCTTATGCTGATTTTAGTTTAAATATCTAGAGAGCAACGATATGTCAAATAATAACAATACTGTTGTTTATCATATGCCAAATAGTAACAATATTCTATGCATATGGTACAAAAATCGTTTTATGCCGTGAACCCGTATAGGATGTGGAACGAACACTCCAAGAGGTCTTTCCATTACACTACACGACTTGGGGTTCTTCAAGAAAGCTGTGAATAGGATTCTGCAAGTTCTGCACCGCACCTGCATACCACCTAGTGTTGCAGGTATGCATGGGGGGGGGGGGTCTGTCTGTAGCCACTTACCATCATGTAATCCGCTTGCCGTTTGCTGCCTCCTTTACTATAAAAAAAAATTATACTATAATATTATTTATCGGTAACTAAATGACTAATATAAAAATTGTTATTATGAGGAACTCCCGGGATTATTTTTTTGCAGTGTTTTGTTTTTATATATTACTCTATATATTATATATTTTTATATATTATATTACTCGATCCAAGAAACATAATAACGTTAACATGAACGTCCAATTCACATCAACACTTTGCTAAACGATAATTAGTTCGCTTTACTTCAAACTACCTCCATCTAATCATTGCTTTTCCTGCTTGTTCGGCACGAGTAGAGAATGAGACGAATTAGTGCAGAAGAAGAGTTGTGAAATTGACTACTGTTTGTTTTTTAATCCCGTTTTTTAACCATTAATGTCAAACTTGAATATAATGTTGCTAATTGATTTTAAATGGCTTTTTTTGTACATTGTTTCTATTGAGGGCATTAATTAATTAATTAATTTTTTACATTCAATATATTCGGAGATAAACTATTGTCATTACTTAACATACTTACGATATTTTCACCAAATTAATATTTAAAATTTACTTTTTTGCCAGATAATTCTTTTTGATTGTAATGTATTATTCTATCGTTTCCCACAAGTTTGATCGACCACCACGCAATTTTGCAGAAAAACCTTTTTTAAACAATATCTAATATGGTTTTACGATGAGTTTCGATTGCTGGACATCACTATTTTAAAAATGCCACTAGCACTAGCAACATGTCACTTGTTTCCGGGATTAAAAAACGAACTATAATTACGGAATACGACGTACCAATGATATTATATAAAAATAATATCATTGCGACGTACTAATTAAAATGATGTGTACGGTTTTCCTTAAACGACACAGTTAATATGATGAGTAGGTCTCGTACTCGTTAATTTTTTTTTATTCAAAAACAAAATTTTATGCGTTTGTTTATTAGTAAGAAGGTGGCAGTCGCCTAGTGGTATAGTCCAACTAGTGGTAATCGCCCATAGATATCCGCGATACATGCCACCATCAATCCACAATCACAAACGCTGGCACTCCCCCGGATGCCTTTGAGATGCAGGAATTCTTTACAATCTACAAGAACCCAAACCAGTTATTTTAAAATTGTTGTCTGTATGACTGTTTGTTTTGAGCATCACGTAAAAACTACGGAACGGATTTTGATCGGGTTTTCACTAATGTATAGCTAAAGTATCCAGAAGGAAAACTGGTATATGTGTCATCTTCATTTCGTGACACAAGGAAGTTGAGTTACAGAGGATAATAAAAAAAAATACTTTCAATAGAATTACTCAAAACCTACTGGGTGAATTTTCATCCGTGAAATCCATCTTGTTGGTGTTTTACAGGCGTTAAAAATCTTTTACAGCTGCTGCTTAATCCACGTCAGCGAAAACGCGGGAGAAGTAGTTCAAAATAAAATAATACACGGCCGTTCGAGCGTTCGGAAATCGTGAGTGAACGGCTGGCACGTCGGAAGATTAAATTGCAAACTTTGAATTATTTCATCATCCTCCTCAGATGTATTCGTATAAGAAAACGGAATTTGTTTTAAGTTTTTATGAGGCGATATCGGCCAATAACGTCCAACCGCAAGACAGCCAACTCTCACCGGTTTGGTTGTAGATTCCCATAAAGAGATAGAGTTAATTATGGTGCTCTCATTTTGAATTATCCACTTAATATTAGGCATAAGGTAACCTCGAAATTTTGTAATAGATTTTTCGCTAGCTCAGAGAGCTATGGAGAGACCTGCGTACAATCGGGAGTTTTTTTGCGGAATAAAATCCGAAGCGAGGAGATTCTCCAAATAACAAGTCATCAACATAGCTCATAGAGTCATTATGCTATTGTGGCAATGGGCAGGTCATATTAATATCTGTCTCAGAATCGATAAAATAAACGTAGGTAATGTGGAACGCCTTCCGGCCAGGGGTAGATACTGATGATTTAAAGATGTTTCTCGGTAGTGGCTGGATGGAACTAGCCAGATATCATGTGTGGTGGAGAGCCTTAGAGAAAGGTATACAGTATCCACAAGAATTAGTCGACAGGACCCCTTCTAGATTCTAGAGACACAGTGTTGATTCTAGTGCACGCAAATCGCGTACGGTGTTTTACGAATGTCAGAAATTGGCAGTCACTGTCCACACTGTTCTCTCTCCCCGGTCGTCTCCCGCACGCCTCAAGACATGTATACTATTAATTAATTATTGTGATCATTTAATAAAATAGCATGCAGGACAATGGAAGTTACTTATCGCACCTTCTGAAGCTACATCTTACACTATACACCAAAATCTAGAAACCCACAAACCCTCAGAGTTAAGCACATTGTTAGTTTATAATGATGAAAAGAAGCCTCGGTAAGAGCCTCGAACTACGAATATGTTTTCCAAACGATACCTTCACATTATTGGTCCCAATGTAGACAACCAAATAAGCAAACATTTCAATATATACTTCTTAAACAAATACATTATTAAAAATAGGTTAAATATATGGTTAAAAACCTTAAATTATAATGCGACTGCGAATTTATTAAAAATTTATAAATTAATTAATTATATTACACACATAAAATTTATAAATTAATTAATTATATTACTAATATAAAATTTATAAATTAATTAAATTACACATATCTATCCATGACTTTATAAAATTACAATGCAACCCAACACATATATATTTTCACATTATTACAACACCTATGCCTATAAACTGAGTTCAGTAAATGGACCCTGACTACAAAGGTTGTATATAGACTTAGCTGTTCTGGTTTTGGCCAGGTGACGTAATCATACGACACAGGGACCATAAGATACCTTATGTGTGATTGTGGCTTCCCAACCGGCACCCTTTGTAACCAGTTAATTAGGGTAATCTGTATTTATTGTTGTTATATAAATAAATAAAAATAAAAATTGTGCATTAAGATAACGTAACCTCAACGATTGTATTTCTGTCCTTTAGAGAACCTCCCCTGCGAATAAACCGCTCCCCTAGTAAATGGCTAGGATTCTGGGTCACTTCGCGGGCCCAGTGCGGATTGGTGGACGCTTCAGGTTTCCTTTATTCTCGAGCAATGCGGGTTTCATTACGATGTTTACCTCCACCGCCGTGCTATGATAATTATAAAAATCAGTACGTTTGAAACTCCCACTGAGTTACCCGGCCCGAGGATTAGAACTCGCGACTCACTCTTGATTTGAATAAGAGTCGAGATTACTTCTAGACTCCTAGGCTATTAATATAAATCTTTGTGACTATGAATATATTTTTCGTGCTTTGTAATATAGATTTTATAAAAAATTTAATAGTCTCACTCGAAAAAAGGTGAGCCTGAAATATAGCGCTGAATTGGCACAAACACGGTGCTGACGCACAATTCCTTTTGCCGCAGTGAAAGTGTCATCATGTCAACGTAAATTTAAATTTCTGCTTACTGTGGCAATAAATGCTTATTATTATCACCACCGTCTCAGAGTTGTTTGGAAGTGGGCACTAAAGTCGGTTTTTTTATTGGAGTCAGGGATATGAGATATAGAACTGTCAAACAAAGTGAAATTTGTAATTTGTAAAAAAAAATTTTTTCCAGTTTTTTTAATTTTGGGTTAAATACTACTTTAGCAGCTTTTTAACCACTAAATTTCACTATAATCAGCATCTGACCTCAATGAAGGTCAAAGGTCAAGGTTTTTCAAAATTTTGATTTTTTTTGAGTGATGGAGTTCGAAATTTGCAAATTTTGTAAAAAACCCGCCTAGATAATTTAATTCTATGTATTTTAAAAAAAAAATCATCCAAATCGTTCGAGTAGTTTTTGAGTAATTGGAAAAAAGCTTTTGCCCAGTTGGGAGGGTTGTCCCCATGAAGAGGGGTGGTATTTCAAAAAACTAAGAGAAATTGTTTTTCTTATTTATTCTTGCCTATTGTTTAACGAATATAAGAATCAGATCTGAAACCAACCTTTATTTTATTTACATATCTCTTAAATTCACGCTCTATACTTGTGTATAAAATAATTTAATTCAAACAACAAAACTGAAGGGATTAAACTTATACCTTAACCGCGCTGTCGCGTACTGTATATGTTTCTAATGCGCATACAATCATCAACAGATGGCACTATACCATTACGTAGAACGCGATATTGAATACAAGATGATTTATGTAAAATGTTAGGTCCAATGTAAACTAGGTAGCACTAGGTACAACTAGGTAGCACTAGGTACAACTAGGTAGCACTAGGTACAACTAGGTAGCACTAGGTACAACTAGGTAGCACTAGGTACAACTAGGTAGCACTAGGTACAACTAGGTAGCACTGGGTACAACTAGGTAGCACTGGGTACAACTAGGTAGCACTAGGTACAACTAGGTAGCACTGGGTACAACTAGGTAGCACTGGGTACAACTAGGTAGCACTGGGTACAACTAGGTAGTACGCGTCATCGTTTCGTTTTAGGAATGAAGTATAAGATTTAAAGCTTAATAAAATTAATTAATTAATTTTGTTCAGTACTGTAAAGCAGTAGTGCACGCTGCATTCCCACAGCCTCTGGACATACTCGACTGATCACATTACCCCTTTCTCACACGTTCTCTCACAGAAGAATAACTTGAAATGTACTGCATTTCCTACTTTATCGTATTTCCTCTATGTACGTACGTGTGTCGGTAGTGAGGTATGTCAGAGCCCATTCCCATCCCATCCTATCTTATCCCTTAAAATTTTCCCAACCCTTTCATTAAATCAATTCCTACGTCTTAAAAGGTAGGCAGCGCATCCGGGGGCGCGCCAACGCTTGTCATTCTTGACTGATGTTGGCATGTATCGCCGTTGTTTATGGACGACAGTATCCACTTACCATCAAGTAGACTCTATGCTCGTCTGCCGCCTCTATCTATAAAAAAAATGTAGTAGTCACCTAGTGCCTTCGATACCTACCTTCGCATACAGGCTACGTCTAATTCTTTAGGTTGGTGTGAACCATTGGTTAGGTATCTAGGGGCTATCCGTCCGGAAGTGTGCTTCGCGCTCGTGGACACCTTCCCGACTCGCCTATCAGAACATTTGTCTTGTAAACTTGAGTTATACGCATCGTACGCAAGTCTCCAACCTTTTACTCTTCTCCCGAGCACGACGTCAGTTCCCAGCCATACATTATATACATCTTTCATTTATACACAAGCCGACCGATACTAAGTTAACAACGAGAATTAGCAAGCTGCTAAACTATAAAGCAACAAGACCGCCTAGTTGTATTCTCTTCCTTAATTATGTCATAATGTAACAATTATACAATCAAGAGTTTTATCCATCTATCTTCTTGTGAGTGTAACGATGTATTACCACCATAAATGTAGGTACATTTTTTTGCTAACGGCAAAGCTCAAGGTACACGGCGCATCCGGGAACACGCGAACTTTGTCATTCTGATGTTAGCAATGGCATGTATCACGCATGTTGCAGGGCGACAGTATGCGCTTACCACCAGCTTTACTGTCTGCTCATCTACCGCCTTTTTTCCATAAACAGGTTCAATAAAACGTTCGAGCAAAAATTTAAACTGTAGCACGTTTGCAAGAAAGACTCTGAACCAGCCGTCAAATAGCAAGCCCTTTCAATTGTACGAAGAAACTGGTAATCCCGGTGAATGTGCGTCTTACAGAGTGATAGATCTAAGATCATGCATACACACAGTTATAGACTGATAGATAACGCAAGCTGTCTCAGCTCAAACTTAGCGCTAAGCTCCTATTTCTCGCCCTGCTCTTTGTTGTTACCAAGCACAAAAATGTATAACTGCACTATAATCAATTGTAAAAATTCGGTAAAAATGGTGAACCCTAATCAAGAGATATGTTTCGTTTCATCGCGCATGCGTGTGGTTTCCCATCACTACAATTTACTCGTGACGTGACACGATTGGTTCTCACACTATTTCACGAACTTGCGTTGTCTATCTGTCTATATACATAATAATAATAATAATAATAAATACTCTTTATTGCATACAAACAGTTATTACATGTGCACATATCTTTAAATGAATGACATAATACATACTCAACTAACAGATTTTTTTTTTGCTACGTCTAATTTGTTTTTTTATTGTCTAAATTATTGTATGTATTTGAGAGTTACATTGTAATAAAATTATTTAGTAGTACATTAATTGGTATACTTCAAGCCCGTCTTTGACCGGTTCCATACACTAAAAAAGGGGGAACACACATTTAACATTATTTGTAGGAAAGCGTGCACGCTGAATTCCCACAGCCGCTGTGTTCACTCAACTGGGCACGTTACCCCTCTCTCACAGAGGACTACCTTGAAATGTACTGCATTTATCACTTTATCGTATTTCCCCAATGTACGTATGTGTTTCCGTAGTGAGTGAGATGTGCATCCCATCCTAGCCCTCCCATTTTCCCAACCCATTCCTTAATCGACAAAGATAGACAGCGTATCCGGGGGCGTGCCAACGTTTGTCATTCTGGGCTGATGTTGCCATGTATCGTGGATATCTATGGATGATATTACCCACTCGCCACCAGGTAGACTGTATGATAGTCTGTTGTCTTTTTGCTGTATAAAAAAACAATTATGAGTAATTAGGTTCAATTATCGCTCAACACGGCGGTAAAGGAAAACATCCCGAGAATTATAGAAAGAAATATTGTTACATGTGTCATATTAAAAAATACGCACTGGATATGCCTTGGTGATAACGGCCTGAAATCTTGAATCTTGACTTGCTAAAGAAGGACCTCATCCTGGATATAGTAGGGTGTTGTAGACTGATGTCAGGGTACCTAAATGCACATTTTGAGAGCTTATTATTTGACATAGCTCTTAAAAATGAGATTGGACGAGAAGAGTGGACAATCGCGTGTGGTAGAGAGTCTTGGGAGGGGCCTATATTCAGTAATGTTGCTGATAGTATCATACGGTTAAATCCCTATGGTTAAAAAATCCCTACTGCAAAAATGGTAATCAAACTGAAAGGTGGACGGCACGTTTTAACATTATTGAATACAACAGTTTTAGGTGCAACTTGGTACATTGCTTTGAGCTTGTGAGTTTAGTTACTAGGATATTTGAAAGATTATAACGAATCTGACGACTAAACTGTCGAACTGTTTAGTATCTAAGAGAGGAATTCACAGAAACTCACTTTCAGGTCATACATCCCTTATGCACAAGACAATGTACAATGAGGGATGAGAGGATCACATCCAATAGTGGACGAAAAAACATTACCCTCCCTCACCAGTCGGGTAAATAACACGTTTCCTGAATAAGAAACATACGTACAAATTCCCTGAAACTACTCTCGCCAAAACGCCAAGAGACGCCAGGTGGAATGCTAATGCCAATTAAAATTGATGCGTTTACTGTCTCGCTAAACGGCTGCCGATTCTGGCTTCCTGCCCGGTCGCATGCCGTGATTGGTCACCATCCGGCTTCTCGTAGCTGTGTTTGTAAACAAGCGGTCACACCGTGGCGTCGTGTTAGAATGACACTTAAGATTTTTTTTTTTTTATTTAGTATAATACTGTATGAAAAACTGTTTTTATGTTTTCATCCGTGCGGTGTCGGCCTATAGAATAACATCACCTCATCTCTTAACGTGGGTGTCGTAAAAGGCTACTGAGGGATAACAGAGCGGCTACCACCAGCCCTGAAGCACTACACCTTCTCTAAAAAGCGGGATCGCCAGCCCGCTTGGCCAGCGTGGCGTTTTAGGGCCTTACATCCCTCATACAAGAGACAATGTTCACGTCGACTAGCGACCGTCGACGAAGATATGCGGCATCGCACGTCGCCGTCGACGGTCGCTGACTATAGTCTTTACAATGGTACCACCCCATCTCCTTCTGTGCGTGTCTTAAAAGGCGGCTAAGAGATAACATCGCTGCTACTACAAGTCCCGAGGAACTAAACCACCACCTCTAGTAGAATGAAGTCGCCAACCCGTTTGGCCAGTGTGGTATTTTATGGCCATGTATCTCTTGTGCACAAGACAATTTGCATGAGGAGGCCCATATCCAGCATTGGATGCTAAAAGTGCTGGTTGCAAGTTTTCATCATTACTTACCTCCTGTTCGGACGATATCGTTTGTCTACCGGACTGTTGGCCTACACTATTCGTCTGCCCTGAATCCACCGCTCCGTTATTGCCTTCGACCGTCTGCTGTCCTCTCGTCTAATTACGAGTCCCGCCCAGTTCCACTTTTCTCTTGTAATATGTTTGCCCTTAGGTAGGGATGTTCATGCAAAAAATACATCGATGTTTTTTTCGATGTGATGCATCGAAACGTTGCATCGATGTTTTACGATGCATCAAATAAAAACATCGATGTTTTCGATGCATCAGTTAAAAAACATCGATGATTTGTATGCTTTCTGACATCATTTAGAAATATAGGATAGGAAAATGAGACATGATCCAAGGTTTTCAATTTAATTGAGATTTATTAGAAGAATGAATGAAAATTTTGGAAATTACAGATCCCAATACTTCTTCTCTAAGCTTTGCATAAATAAGATTTTATTAACCCGTTTTCCTTGTATTCTGTTACGTTGTTAATTCAAACCTTGTGAAGCTTTTGAAAAAAGTCTTTCTGATGGTACTGAGCTGGCTACCAAAGTTAAATATTTATAGGCTATTTTGAACAATTTCGGAAACTGTTGTTTATAATCTGACCATACTTATAATTCACATCATTCGTGTCATACATTTTTATTTTGTATATATTTTTGTGTTGTTTTTCTATATATGTTTATCTCAACCAATGAAATGCCGCGTTACTGTGGCCCCATAAATTTCTCATGTACTTTTATTAGAGGATTATAATGCGTGCGTCATTCGATGCATCGAATAAAATACATCGATGCATCGTTAAATAACCAAATTAACCGATGTATCGGATTGATCCGATATATCGGATAGTAAACATCGATGTATATCGAGCATCGCTACCCTTAGTTTATCGTAAGTTATGTTATTATTATGAAGACTGCACTGCATGGTAAACTGCGTGGAATGTACTAATATTTTGGTTATCTGTAACTCCTTAGCACCCAAAGGTCGCCTGGAAGAAATTGCTTTGGCGATAAGGCCGCCTATTGTACTGTTCGTGTTACTTACTTAAATTGTCTGTTTGCAACATGTTTATCTATCTAATGTGTTCTAATGTGTAATCTAAACATGTTAATTGTGTATCTATCTAATATTTTGTCATTTTATTCTAATCATATCCTATATTTAACCCTTCAAATATTTTAACCTACATTAATATTGTATTTGGACCATGTAGAATGCATAATTCTGAAAAAATCTATATTAATTAAAAAAATGTAATAATAACAATGTTTTGGTCAATGAACTGCCAACATAGTAACGGATATGCAAACAATGTACAAAGTAATCACGTGTGTAGATAAATGTGTCGGCGTGTATTTACAATCGGAGCTACAACCTTTTCCGTAATAATAAGATTTAAGATGACTTAGCCTTTTTGGCAGTAGTTGTAACTGTTCAAGGAGGAACAGAGAAACCAAAAACGATGGTAAAATATAGTCTAACTTTGCTTCGCGCACCTAGCCATTTCAGGAACAGTGAACGTAGTTTAGGGAATCACCGCGAGTTTGTAATTTAGACAATATTTCGACACAGAGAATAATTTCAACGTAAGTTAGGTTGGGTTGCCATGATTGTATGTCTCCCTCGAGGGAGTACGCATACTACATCCCATGGCCAGAAAATACCTAGCTCATGGCCATGTTTCAGGAGCGAGTAAGATTTTTCTATACGACTGTAGCCCATTCCTATGCCGTCCTAACCCATTGATTGCGGAGTATAAAGAGATAAGGAAAGTCTCTAATCTAGTGTTGTAAAAGACTCAGAGTCCTTTAGCCCCTTTTTTTAAAGACTCGCTTCGTTATAACACGACGTCTCAAAAGCTATGAACTAAAAGTTCTTAGTCCTCGAGAGGAGTTCTTTCTAAAAGCCTTAGCTCGAAACCTGAAACCCTACTGGTGGAGTCTTTTATAAAAAAAGGCTTAATCCCTTAGCAAAAAGTTAAGATTTATAAGGTTATTTAGTCTCAAACTCACGTACTTGACTAGATTTAGGCCGAAGTACTTGATTTTGTTAATACAAGTGTGGGTTATTTTATCTAATCTTTAATTATCATTATTGGTGATAGGAAATTGGGGTGTCTACACATAATCGTATGTCTACACTCACTTTTTTCCACGAAATCCTAGTGTGGACATACACATACAGGGATTTTAATACCGGCACTTGAGCTGAAAACGAATAAATAGATTTAGGGTTTCGTACAAAAACTTGTAGTAAATGTTATTTTTAAGAAAAAATATAATTGATTAAGTTGCATTAATTAATTAATGTCATTTTCTTTATTATTACAATAATGATAAGGAAAAATATTACCCAACAATTCAAAATGTATAACTAACTTTTTCTATTATTATGTGGAGTAAAAAAAAAAACATCTACAGTTAGCTACATTAGCTGTTAGCCTATTAACTCTCCTTTGGTTTTAAAAGAGCTATTGATATTGAATAACTTAAGATTGACTGGGATTAATCCGAGTCACTTTTAGTTGTCAATCTTAAATGCTGTCCTGATGAAGACGGCGCCGCGGTTACGTTCGCGTCAAGATCGTCAGACTCAACTAATGAGACGTAACATCACCAGCACCGTCAATACCTTAACAATTCAAATAAATTATCATGTTTTTTATCATCATGTTCTCAAAACTTAATCGATTTCTCTCTGGCAAGAACGCGCGTTCATGGAGACTTATTACTTTAGTTTCGGACAAAATAATAGGCAATTTGCTATTCATTCATTGCAATGTTTTCTATATTCCGATTTTTTTTTTCGATAAAAATAAATAGACGGAGATGTCCATGCATATTTACTACATTTTTTGGGAAAAAATGAAGTTTGGATATACAGATACCCGAATTATCTATCAATGATTCATTATATAGAATCGTTTGGAGGGGATCGGTTTCTACTCGTACCTTACTTACATATATTCATTTTTATTG
Organism: Sesia apiformis; assembly: GCA_914767545.1. NCBI lineage: Eukaryota > Metazoa > Arthropoda > Insecta > Lepidoptera > Sesiidae > Sesia > Sesia apiformis. The sequence continues at coordinate 1,768,939 of OU611972.1, read as the reverse complement.
ATGTGATTTTTTTATCAATCGCCGTTGTTGCGGCGATATTAATAAAATGATAATAATTATGTATCATTAGTGATTTTTTTTGTAAATTCAATGTATACAATAATGAAAATACCACCAGATTGACTGGCTGCACTCTACGACCACCTTTTTTTCTATAAATACAATAGCCGTTTCCACGCTTTCCCGTTCTTGGCGAACCAATAAGAGCCGACAACAAAGTCGTCCGACTATAGCACACTATTTGCCAATCAGAATATGTGGAGCGGCTATCAATATAGTGTACTGAAATTGACAATATGTCATTTATATTGCATACATTCTATCTTTGTTGATATAAATTTCTAATTTATCACAAGGCCATATCTATGATTCGAAACTTATTGACTTCATATGAATGTAACCGGTTGTTTTGGCCTCTAGTTTCCATTACATACATATAACTGGTTATCGATGTAACCACAATAGTAATATTAACAGTAAGCGAACTTTTTTTTATAGAAAAGAAGCAAATGGTTATCACTGCTAAGGCTCTGTGCAGACGTAGCAACTTTTAATCATCTGTTTTGGTAATCGGCAACTAGCTTTGGATAATTATTTTCATATAGATAGATAGTTAAAACTCTTTATTGTATAATTGTTACATTATAAAAAAAATAAAGAACAATGTTATAAGAAGAGAATATAACCAGGCGGTCTTGTTGCTTTGTAGGAATCTCTTCCAGATAACCTTGACGCACTCGTGTTAAGTAACGAATTATAAATATGAATTCCAATAATTAATACTACATGTAAAATATATACCTACATACTATTCGGGACTAATTATATAAATATAATTATTCCCGCGGGATCTGATCCTGCTCAACGATTTAGTACTGCGGGACCCGAGGTTGGATTTGTTTCACTGCACCTTGCAAGCACTTCGCAGGGCGGCAGTAGGTAGTGATTAACATATTATAACGAATGATTGTTTGTCCGCTTTCAATTGTAATTTTTGCACTGCTATCCTTATTATATGACTTTTTTTTTCTAATGCTGCCTTTTTTCTGTCTTAATAGGCCAAGCTATATGCAACATCTAATATACAATAATTGTAATTTAGTTATTCGTTTCATATTTGTCGTACTTATTCCATATTAATTTGAAATATTTGCACGCCGGTAAAGACATAAGTTGTAGATCTATATTTTACCATCTATACTATACACACCTTTTGGCAAATAATTTCAATTAAGAATTAAGGGGTTCATGTGTAGACGGGCATGTATTTATGGACAACACTGTAAAGCTTATTCAGGTAACTATTTATTATTATGGAAGTTATAATGTACTGGGCAGACATAACTCTAGTTGTGTGCCCACCAACGATACTTACCTGTCACCGAACACCGTGACTTACCAAGTTTCTAGTTGCCGCTACTACCAACTTTAAACTATTTCTATTAAATTTGTTCTATGTTGACTGGACATCAATGTCTACGTCGACGTATTATAAGCGCAGCACAGTTTTATTTCTTCGAGATCCATCGTCCCACTGACTGCTCTAGCTTGTTTATAGCTTGACCTGAAAAGTTGCGGCGGTAGCCATTGGCAACTGTGGTTTAGTTGCCGCAATCAGCGATCGCAACTGGACACTGAAAGTTGCCGATAGCGCTACGTCTGTAAAACGCCTAAGTTAGTGGCAACTATTTGATAGTTGTAAGTGGTTACTGCCGTCTACCACCATGGAGATGTGACCTTGTAAAGCCTTATTATTGAAGAACCCTATGTTCCGAAACAGAAAACCCAACTGTATCTGTATCGCACAGTGGGCAACACCTAGTGTTGTCAGGAGTCTCGCTTTTGTCCGTACATTCCGATTTGTAGGGGTCTAATAACCCCTCCCGCACAAAGATTATTCCCAACCGCCACCATCAAAACCATGACCATTACTTTAAAATACTCGCGCAGTATGTACTTTTTCACGAATGAAAAATGAATTATCCGTTTCTTTATTCATTCGTCGTACAATTAATTGACCTGTCAAGCTAAATGACCTTTGACCTTACAATGGTTCTCTTTTTATATTAATGGCCATGGGTAAACGAGCTGCACTTGAGTGGTCAAATTATTTCAATCGGTCCACCAGTTGTGATGTGGTTGTATGGTATCGGCCAATCAAGCGTTCCATCCAGTGGTTTTTATGCGACGATTGATGCTGTATACGTGAACTCGATGATGATTTCCGCGGGAACTTTGAAACGGATCCGTTTAAAAAGTGACCTTTATAATCTAGGACTAGGATAGGGGTACCCAAAGTTTTTTTCAGTCGCAGACCCCTTTCCCAAAAACTATTATACTTATCGATGTCCTTCTGGAAATTTATTTTACTTACTCAAACTGACATGCAACATGTGAGCAAGTGCGAACATGCAACGGTTTTTCATGCCCGCACTTGCTACGTTCGATGAGACAATGCACATACATGTTTGTGCTACGTGTTATTTCATGCATTCTTACGTGTCACTCTTTTTACGGCGTACAAAGGGATAAAAAACATTATCTTCTTAATATATCAAATCATATATCTTTCTGGAAATATCAAATCGACTACTTTGGGAGTGACTGATCTAGGACGCAAGCCTATAACTGTGTCATGTTTTTTAAAAATCCGTCCAGTGACTTTCGCGTGATGTCCATTCAGACAGACAGAAACAAAATATTAATATTGTTGGTTTGGTTTCTGTATGATTTAAAATATACCGCAGGGTATATATTTGCATATATTTGTATGTATATATTTGCAGGGTATTGTTAAAAAATTGAAGTAAACATTAAATTTTGCATGCCTGTTGAAGCTTATTATTAATTACTTATGTTCCTGCAAAATTAATGATTCGATTTGCAATGATACTTTTTTTTTATTGGTTATCCAACAGCGATACATGGCATATATTTATAAATTGCTCACATCTCTGGGCCGGCGCACCGATATACCAATTATGTGTAGACCCATTTGACTCCATCCAACGACGTACTGTTCGTATTGTCGACGATCCCACTCTCACGGGCGGTTTAGAACCCCTCAGCGTTCGGAGAGACGTTGCATCTCTCTGTGTGTTCTATCGCCTGTACAATATGGAATGCTCTGAAGAATTGTTCAATATAATTCCCACCTCGGGTTTCTACAACCGTACCTCCCGTCACAGAAGTGTGGTCCATCCGCATTTCCTAGATACGGAGGTGTCGCATACTGTTCAGTCCAAAAATTATTTTATATCGCGAACCCGTAGGCTGTGGATCGAACTGCCTCAAGAGGTCATCCCATTAAGCTATGGGGTTCTTCAAGAAAGCTGTTAATAGGATTTTGCAAGATCGGCGGCGCGCCCGCATACCCCCTGGTGTTGCAGGTGTCCATGGGCGGCGGTAACACTTACCATCACGTGGGTCCGCTTGCTCGTCCACCCTCTTCTCTATAAAAAAAAATACGACTGCACAAAAATCACTGCGCCAATACAAGATTACACTAAATAGCTATTAAACATATCTATTACTAACATATTTAGATGACACTAAATTGCAGTCTATCATATTTTGTTTTGTTTTATATATCATAGCATTTTTTAAATAATAGGTACTATTATAATTATTCAATCATAATTTTTGTCCGTGTGGTGTCAGCTCATTTTAGAATAGCACCAGACCGTCTCTTCCCGTGGCTAAAAGGCGACTAAGGTTACAACGCCACTACCACAAGCCTTAAAGAACTGCACCACCTCTTAATGTGTGGACTCGCTAACCCACCCTGGCCGACGCGACGTTTTAAGTCCATACATCCCACATGCACATGCGTAATGGACAATAGAAGGGCTGCAATTAAACAACTTTAAACGGTTTAAATCGCGTGTATTTAACATTATTTATATCCCGACGTTTCGAACACTTTGCAGTGGACGTGGTCACGGGGTGACTAATTGACCACGTCCACTACAAAGTGTTCGAAACGTCGGGATATAAATAAAGTTAAATATACGCGATTTAAACCGTTTAAAGTTGTTTAATCGCTATGTATAGTAATCGCGAAAACCTAAGAAAATAATAGAAGGGCTGATTAAGGTTACGGTAGTCATTATCTATTTATATTTAAGTCGCCCACCTGTCGTCGCTGCCGTCGCGCCGTGCATCGCTTCGCTCCAATAAATCGATATACCTACCCGAAAATTTATATTTAAAAGAAAATAATGTTCTTTAATTGGCAGGAGTTTCCTCCGGGAAACTTCTATTTCGGTATGATACCAGTAGTTCTGACCTTTCAGAACTGGGCGACCATTTGAGTTGTTTCTTTTCTCAAATAACCGTAAATAAAACTTACTTTCTATCAGTAAAAAAATATAAGTTATATACTAAGAAGTAAGTACTCAGTTACCTACAGGCTGAATTCAGTGTTTTGTTAATTACACAAATACAGATTACAACATGCTCAAAAATATCCTTCACAAATATTACACAGATAAAGGTTACCTCACAAGCTCAAGACTATCATTTGAAAGAGATTTTTGAACTTGCATTTATCTTACTAATTGTTGGATTCCATAGTTCCATATCAAATTTCAGACATGCCATTATTAGGATCATTTATTTCAGGTTAACTGACTTAATAACTATGGACCACTCCCAAAGTCCTGACGTACCACCAGTGCACCGCGGACCATGGATTAAGAACCGCTGCTACAGTCTGTAGTGAAACGAGGACATTCAATCAAAGATCCCCGCCGCGCGCCGGTCGCGTATGTGTGCTCATCTGTGTGCGTGGTTCACATTCTCCGCGTCTGTTTTGTTACGAAGTGAACTTACCGTGTTGTTGCGTAACAAGTTATCGCAAGCGTGATTATGGTTTTAGCACTTGAAGCTAATAATAAGCAGACTTATTTGCTAATAGTAGTTTTACGGGTATTAATCGTAGCCGTGACGTTATCTGACCAAAGGGATATTATTGTCGGTATAGACTTATTGACTGATGTTTTCTTTCTTAATTTGTAATTAATCTTAAACAACAAAATACTGATATTTTGTTGTTTTAAGATACTGTTTAAATAGAAACTTGGTCTAACACCAGATATTGAAAATAAAAAATAGTTTTATTTATGCAAATACTACAGCCAATAAGGTCCCTTTCAGATAATGTCGTGCACTGTGCGCTCCAAAAACCGTTTTATACCGTCAACTCTTTGGCTGTGGAACGAACTGCCTCAAGAGGTCTTTCCATTACGCTATTATATGGAGTTCTTCAAGAAGGCTGTGAATTTTGGAAGGTTGGCGGCGCACCCGCATATTTCCAGGTGTTGCAGGTGTCCATGGGCGGCGGTAACACTTACCATCACGTGGGTCACTTGACCCTCCGCCTCCTTTCATGTAAAAAAATGGATCACACTATGATTCTCGGTGTCATGGGTCCAGAGACACATAGAACATAAACTACTCACCACTAGCTGTACAAACATTTTTTTTTATTGGACGAAAGCGGCAGACCAGCATACAATCCACCTGATGGTAAGTGGATACTGCCGCCCATAGACATCCGCGATACATGCCAACATTAGTCCAAATTGACAAACGTTGGCACGCCCCCGGACGCGTTGCCTACCTTTAAAACATTTGTATAAACATTTTTACATTTCACCTGTACAACTTTAAACAACATATCTTTCAACATAGTGTCTTTAAACAAAATATCTTAACAGAAGTGAAGATTTTTTGGTAAATAATGATACGTCTTCAAGGATGTATATTTTATCTCAATGTTGATGCACTGATAACTTTGTTACATTTTTATCTTACACATCAGTTCTGTTAAAGGTGTACGCCGATTTGGCGATCGGGTGTTGGCTCAGCAATCTGGCTCTGAGAACCAGACGTTAGAGTTACACGTCGATCGCGGTCGAAGGCCAATGTTGCAGGCCACACGCCTTAGCTTTAACGGGGGGGTGTAGGGATTCAGGCTTGCCGGTCTTGATGTTACAGGGATCTCGGCAGATCAGGTGTTGGGGTGAATACGGAAATAAAACGCCGCTTTGGTTTACATAAACACAGGGGTGCGGAGGGAGCGGCGACGGGCAGCAAGCTCACTTTTCTTTTATATGTTAATTACTACTCAAGTGCTGAGGACGAACTGGCTTGCTTGCTGTTAGGCCTTTGTCTTTTTATAGGGGTTTGCTGCCCTAGCGATCCCCCCGTTCCCTGAGGAAATTTTAATGCTATTAGCTCTCCACTTTTGTACATAATATCTAGGTTACAAGTCTTATTTATCTGGGCTGGTCCTCTTATTGCACAGAGGATAAAGACTATTTTCGGTGGCGAAGTTTAGGTATTTTCCTTTTAATTTCCCTTTTTCCTTATTGTCCCTCCCCCCTCTGTGAGTAGCAAGAGGTGTGGGAGGACCGGGGGTGTACGGCTTTTCAGTGGCGCCGATACCGGAACTACGCCACCTAGCCCGCAACTTTTTGTTCTAGAACTTATCCTAAATGAAACACACTGCGGGCGGTAGTCTTTATTTTAAACCTTATTCTAGCACCCTGACTTATAACCTAGGTATCCTAGTACATTGGAGAGCGAGAATAAGACATATAAACACAAGCAAATCGTACATAAAATATTATAAAATGTAAAGGTAAAGGAACAATAATATAACACATATTTAACCTTAACTAAACATTTTACATCTTACATATCAATGTTATTTATTTTATACATAGTATCGACATCTTATGATAACGTGTTATGTATGTGTTAACATTTTATTATTCCGGAGGAAGGGCACGTGAATTTTATTCTTGACCAAAATCGTGCCGCTTAAATTTTACTACTTGCGGAACTCTGTTTAGACGGCCCTCTTTTCCTCCGAAATGTGTGATGTTAGCACATGCATATTTCGCGCACTGATTTTATATTGTACACATAGGTATATAGGCACCGCACTTTCACTATTCACTTATTCTGTCGTGCACATTCTCCCGCCGTCGCAACGCTGCGAACCGACTGGTAGCACGACGACCTTCTTCGTAGGCCTGCGTAGCACGGTGCCGTTGCCCATGGTGATGTCGATGACTCGAACCTCGTTGTCCTTGCCCGGGTAGACACTGGTGACCCGGCCTCGTGGCCAAGTGTTGCGGGGCAAGTTTGGGTCGCACACGATGACTAGGTCGTTGACCTTTGGTTGTTCGCCGGTGCTGCGGGGCTCCCGCCGGTACTGGAGTAAGGGCATGTACTCCCGTACCCAGCGGTGCCAGAAGATGTCTGCGAGCCTCTGAGCGCGCCTCCAGTGATGGCGCGCGCTCAGGTCGTCCTCCGTGAATTCTCCGGGAACCGGCATGTGACAGTTTGGGCCGAGTAATATAAGATTCGGCGTGAGTGCTGTGGGTTCATCGGGGGTCACTGCCACGTGAGTGAGTGGGCGGGAGTTTATTGTCATCTCCGCCTCAGCTAGTAGTGTGCTGAGTGTTTCGTCACTTGGATGTTGTTCGTGTAGGGTGACTCGCAGGGCTTCTTTGACGGAGCGCACCATGCGCTCCCATGCACCGCCCATAAACGGTGCTGCCGGTGGGATGAACCGCCATCTAATCATGCGGTTCGTGGCCTCGTGCTGAGTAGCTTCAGCGATGGATTGGGCGAGCTCTTTGTCAGCCGCCTTGAAGCAAGTTGCGTTGTCACTCCACAGCTCTGTTGGGCATCCTCTTCTGGCTATGAATCTCCTTAGTGCTGATATAGCGGAGTCAGCGCTTAGGGAGGTCACGACCTCTAGGTGTATGGCCCGTGACGTCATACACGTAAATAGCGCCACGTATCTTTTCTCGCGGTGGCGCGCGACGGTGACTTCTATTGGACCGAAATAGTCCAACCCGGTGAATGTGAAGGGGCGTGCGTGATGGGCCAGGCGAGCTGGAGGTAAGTCTCCTGTGGCCGGACTCGTCGGCTTTGTCCTTCTTATTCTGCACGCCATGCAGCTCTTGATTACATTTCTCACGGCCGGTCGGATTTTCATCACCCATAGTCGTTGGCGTAATTCATTTACGACCATTTCTATGCCTCCGTGATGAAGTTTCTCGTGGACGCGTTGAATATATAATTTCGTATAAGGGTGTTTTCCATTTAATACGGCTGGACTCGCAGATTCTGTGTGGACCCCTTCGGCCGCGTTTATACGACCCTTTATTCGTATTATGTCGTCACTATCAATGATAAGGCTAAGTGACGACAATAAATCGCCGACAGGTGGCGCTTGGTTCGCTTGTATGCGTAGCTTTTCTCTATAATAGCTATCTTGCTGCGCCGCTCGAATCCATAACTTTTCGGCCTTTACAATATGACGCGTTTGTAGGTCAATGTAGCGGCGGGTCGATGAACTCGTGGGAATTAGGTCGGTCGATGTAGGTCGAGTTTGTTTATTTTTCTTCCAGTCGGGGTCACATAATTTGTTTTCACGCGTTCGTTTATGACGTGTAGCGGTGATTAGGAATTTGTTTTCCCGACTTATCTCGACGAATTGCAGCACTCTGGCTGTCGTTCTTATTAGTTTGATCCACTTGGAGAATCGCTGGACATCTGGTAGGTGCTCGTGGGTCGGCTTATTATTTATCACAAAACACTTTTTTCTCTCTTCCCCAGAGCTATTTATTTTGATTTCGACTTCTGTAGGCCATTCCTCTCTAGGTAGTTGTAAGTAGGATGGGCCACTGAACCATCGATGTTTTACATTGAAGTCGCGAGGTGTTGCTCTCGTCGCGTCGTCCGCTACGTTATCCGTTGTAGGCACCCATCGCCACTCACCCTTTTTGGTGAGTGTCTCTAATTCTGCGAGTCTGTGTGCTACGAAGGTTTTGTAGGTGCGTGGTTCGGACCTTATCCACGCTAGGGCCGTACGCGAGTCGCTCCAATATACCTTTTGTGCTACTTCAAAGTCATGTTCTCTCAGTACTGTGTCGGCTAGGCGAGCTCCTAATAAGGCGGCCTGTAGCTCTAATCTGGGGATGGAGACAGGCTTTAGTGGCGTCACGCGACTCTTTGCCGCCGCTAGTGTGACGTGTACGCTTCCGTCGCTACGTATGATTCGCCAGTAGATAGCTGTAGCGTAGGCCTCTTCGCTGGCGTCGACAAACGTGTGTAGTTCGTAGGTGTTTGCCGATTCGTAGTTGTAACATCGGGGAATGCGTAGACTTTCTATGTCTCTTAGTAATGATAGCCATGCGTCCCATCTTTGCCTTAATTGCTCTGGGATGGGCTCGTCCCATTTGGTACCATAGCTCCATGTGTCCTGCATAATTCTTTTAGCGGGCGTTGTCATAGGTGACAGTAGGCCTAGTGGATCGAACAGGGACATGATGATACTTAAAGCTTCCCTTTTAGTCGGTGGACGGGCGTTTTCAAGTACTTCAGGCGGTATTTTTATCTTGTTTAGGCGGAAACTTATACAATCATCTTTAGTGCTCCATAGGAGACCGAGCGTTTTTTCTGTCTCGCTCGCACCTATGGGTTTTGGGTTCGTTTCCGGGCCCGTACTGAAATCTTTTATGACATATGTGTCGTTGGATGTCCACGCTGTCAACTCGAAGCCGGCTTGTTTGTGTATAAAGTCGACTTCCTTTATTATTTTAATTGCCTTTTTAGGTGTAGGGAAACTTTGTAAGTAATCGTCCATGTAGTGGTTTCTTTCTATTGCGCACGCCGCCTCTGGGTAGATGTCGACGAACTCTTTTGCGTTTTTGTTTTTTATGTGTATGGCGGTGCATGGTGATGAGCATGCGCCGAATATCACAGAGGTCATTCTATATTCTTCCGGCGGACCCTCCCGCCGGTGATCTCTCCATAAAAAACGCAGGGCATCTCTATCCTCTTCTCGGATGCTTATTTGCATAAACATTTCTTTTATATCGGCGGATACGGCATACGGATGTTGTCGGAATCGCATAATGACGCCTGGGAGGGACTGTAGTAAGTCGGGCCCCGCTAACAACATGTCGTTAAGACACAGTCCGTGTGCTTGAGCCGCCGCGTCGTGTACCATCCTGATCTTTGGTTTTGCTGGATTGATAACAGCAAAGTGCGGGAGATACCATGTTCTATCGCCGGTCGGCGGGGCGGGGGCTCTCTCAGCGTATCCGCTTTTGAAGAGGTTGTTGACCCGTTCTTGATATTGTGTTTTTAATTGTTCGTCGCGATCTAGTTTCTTTTCTAAACTGTAGAGGCGCTTCAGTGCGTTTTGATAGTTATTGGGTATCTTTAGTTCCTTTTTTCGCCACAGTAACCCAGTTTTGAATCTGCCATCGGGGAGTCGGCGAGTCGTATTCTCTAGGATTTCTAGTGCTCGCTGCTCGGGATCGTTTTTAGGTTTTCTAGGTTCGATCCCTAATGACTCCAGTTCGAAATACTTTTTCATTATATCTTCCATTGCGTCACCCCGTGTAGTGGAGAGGTGACCGCAAAAGGTTACGGGCTTACTTTTTGATGTGTGGCATCCGTGGAGTACCCATCCCAGTCTAGTGAGGGATGCCACTGGTTGGTCGCGCCGACCTTCACGGAGGTTACGTGACACTATTAGGTCCCAGTTATCTTGACCGATAAGTATTTTCGGGGACGCGTAGTCGTACGTGAGTTCTTTCATTATCTTTTGTAGATGAGTGCAGCCTTTTACATTTTCTCTTTTTACTGATTGCGACGTAAAGTTCAGCCTTTCTACTGTTCTGGCATTTTGGATTCGGAATTCCTTGCCGCTGAACTCTCCTTGGATGCCCAAGTTGACACTTCGACTTTCTTCATGTCTTATCTCTGTCCCACTCACCCCTTGTACCCACATTGGTTGTTTGGGCCCGTCTATTCCCAATATATCGGCCAAAGATGCGTCGATAATGGTCACTGTACTTCCCTCGTCCAACAACGCGTACGTCTTTACCTTATTCTGAGGGCCCGATAGCGTGACAGGTGCTATTTTCAGGTAGGCCCGACGTTGCGTATCTAGGTTGGTAGCTACTGTTGAAGTCAGTACCTCTTCTTTTTTCTCTGGGATGTTTGACGGTTTATCCACCTTTTGGTGGTGGAGTAGGACGTGGTGTCTCATGGTACATCCGTCGCGGCCGCATGGTTTGGCGCGACACATGCTTCGTTGGTGCGTGTCTTTTAAACACCGGAAGCAGGTATGGCTCTTCTTTGCCATTTCCCAACGCTCGTGAACGTTAGCGTTGAGAAACTGTGGGCAGTGCAACAATTGATGAGGTTGCTTGCATTGCCAACACTTTTCTTGGTGCTTTTCTTGCGGCTTGCGCTTTTCTTTCATCGTGTAAGCGCGTTCGACCTTTTTTCGTATAGGTCGCTCTCTCCCCGTCGACTCGTCGGCGATGTATTCTGGAAGGGCGTATGCGCCAAACTTATCCGCTTCTTCATTTAAGTATGTAGACATTTTCTTAAATTCGGATTCTTCAGAAAGCTCTCTCGCCGCGTAGTCTACCCATTTGCTTTTTAGGGTGGGAGTGAGCTTTTCCATCACGTTGTATAACATTTCGGGATGATGGAGGTAATGTGGTTTCTTTAATGCTTCTATTGCAGCCACAATATTCGCTAACTTACTTGCGAATATACAAAGGTCACGTGGGTTTTCACTGACCTTAGGTAAACGCTTCACTCTTTCTAATTCTAGCCGAATGAGTGCCTCGGGCCGCCCGAATCTTCTCTCCAGTGTTTGTAGTATCACTGACGGGTTAGGCTCGCTTATTAATAGGCAACTCACGGCTTCCAAGGCGGGCCCTTTTAAACATCTTCGTAGTCGGGCCACATTCTCGGTTTTAGTGAAGCGTTCTTCTGTTTCCCTATACGCTGCTCGAAAGGCGAGCCAGCCGTGGGCGTGTCCACTGTACACGGGTAACTCCTGTACATACCGAGGTGAGTCCCTGTTCTGGCGCATAGCCTGTGAGAAAGCCGTGGCTAGTGTAGTCACGTCGATCGCCGGTGAAGATTGGTGTGAAGACGGGACCTTATTCTCATACCCGTGATTATTCAAACGGGTTCCCGCCTCACCCGGGTCTTTTGCGTACCCGGCCGATCTCTTTATACTGCCCTCTCTGTGTTCGGTTGCCTCCATGGTTTTGGGACTCTTTTCCCCCTCGGTATTTGTGATGGCTAATATCTGTTTTTGATTATGTAGCCATTGCTGGACACGCTGTGGATCTGAACCCGGTTCGTCCTCTTCACTAGACGATGATGATGGTGAATCTAGCTTTAGTCGTTCTAATTTGGCCTTTTCAAGCGCGGCTGCGGCTTGAATTTCTTTAGTTTTTAACTCGGCCTCTCTTAAGTACAACTCGGCGAGTCGCTCTTTCGCCTCTAACTCCGCGAGGAGTCTCTTGCGAGAGGGTTCGGAGCGGCGCGACCGAGTGTGGCTCGAGTGTGGGCGTATCGTGTGTCCGGAGCACTCTGGCACAGGTGATGGTTCCCTGGACCGTACGGCGAGGGCGACGCCGTCCTCGACTGGTTTGTTATCACTGGAGGACTTACTTGTGATTGTAGTTTCCGTAGGCGTCGTCCGGGTCGTTGTGGTGCGTGACTCCGTGTTTGATGTTGCGCCCGTGGTGGCCGTAGTTTCTGTTCGTGAGCTTGACGAAGCCTCTGCTCCCTCCTTGTCACTTTTGCTTCTTGTGGTCGGCATCTTCTTGATTTTCCGTATTCTAGGAGATCTTTTTGGTGATGATGACGGCTTGGAGATCGTAGTTTGAAGACTGGACGATGGTTGCGCTTATCCCGACTTGAAGGACCAATTGTTAAAGGGTCCTGACGTCGGTAGCGAAATCCGAACTCGAAGGACCAATTGTTAAAGGTGTACGCCGATTTGGCGATCGGGTGTTGGCTCAGCAATCTGGCTCTGAGAACCAGACGTTAGAGTTACACGTCGATCGCGGTCGAAGGCCAATGTTGCAGGCCACACGCCTTAGCTTTAACGGGGGGGTGTAGGGATTCAGGCTTGCCGGTCTTGATGTTACAGGGATCTCGGCAGATCAGGTGTTGGGGTGAATACGGAAATAAAACGCCGCTTTGGTTTACATAAACACAGGGGTGCGGAGGGAGCGGCGACGGGCAGCAAGCTCACTTTTCTTTTATATGTTAATTACTACTCAAGTGCTGAGGACGAACTGGCTTGCTTGCTGTTAGGCCTTTGTCTTTTTATAGGGGTTTGCTGCCCTAGCGATCCCCCCGTTCCCTGAGGAAATTTTAATGCTATTAGCTCTCCACTTTTGTACATAATATCTAGGTTACAAGTCTTATTTATCTGGGCTGGTCCTCTTATTGCACAGAGGATAAAGACTATTTTCGGTGGCGAAGTTTAGGTATTTTCCTTTTAATTTCCCTTTTTCCTTATTGTCCCTCCCCCCTCTGTGAGTAGCAAGAGGTGTGGGAGGACCGGGGGTGTACGGCTTTTCAGTGGCGCCGATACCGGAACTACGCCACCTAGCCCGCAACTTTTTGTTCTAGAACTTATCCTAAATGAAACACACTGCGGGCGGTAGTCTTTATTTTAAACCTTATTCTAGCACCCTGACTTATAACCTAGGTATCCTAGTACATTGGAGAGCGAGAATAAGACATATAAACACAAGCAAATCGTACATAAAATATTATAAAATGTAAAGGTAAAGGAACAATAATATAACACATATTTAACCTTAACTAAACATTTTACATCTTACATATCAATGTTATTTATTTTATACATAGTATCGACATCTTATGATAACGTGTTATGTATGTGTTAACATTTTATTATTCCGGAGGAAGGGCACGTGAATTTTATTCTTGACCAAAATCGTGCCGCTTAAATTTTACTACTTGCGGAACTCTGTTTAGACGGCCCTCTTTTCCTCCGAAATGTGTGATGTTAGCACATGCATATTTCGCGCACTGATTTTATATTGTACACATAGGTATATAGGCACCGCACTTTCACTATTCACTTATTCTGTCGTGCACAAGTTCTGACGCGTTTATGTCATTGTGTATAAACAAGTTTCTTAAAGAGAACACCACAGAAATACATCTTATAGAAGGGCCCAGATTTGTTTATTTTGTATTCTCGCTTGTGTACTATATCATATAAATGAGAAAGATAACTTATTTGTTTTATATCTAATGAATCATTAAATCCATTCACAGCAGGAACAAGTTGAGAAATAGAAATATATAAAATGTTGTTATATCAATTTTATCAGTTTAGATTTACAATAAAAAAAATGGCTTCAGAGAAATTGATTCCAGAGTTATAGTGATATCTCGATAAGTGGAAACGCGAACAAAAGTTTAATGTTAATAGTTTTAAGAACACTGTTCAAATTGTGTCTTCGAAAAGCAGTTCGTTTTTAACTTTCAACTTATTCCGGCCATGCGTGGAAATAATCTCTATCGATTTTGAATTAGGTGGCTCACACGCCTTTCTATCAGAATATATTATATCTCTATGGGAAATACTCTTCTTAATGCTGTTTTCTGTCGTAAAAAATGACAGAATAATAAGTCAAGCTAAGCATAGTATAATGCGGCAGCGGTTTATAAACAGTTTTGATAAGAAAATGTTTTGGGCTTATGTTAATAAAACGCGTCATACATAAGAAATAGATACTATTCTAATGTCTATGGAAAGAGATACTCTTAATGTTTCTGCCGTAGTACAATAAAAATTAAGTAATCTATATTTTTAAATAATTTACATACTTTAGTTTTTTAATTATAGATATACGAGTACATATAATAAAACAGTGAAAGGGTTGAATCTGTATACTGAGTTGATTTAAAAAAAAATAAAGATGACGGGTCTTTTTAGAAGCTACAGACCTCAAAACAGTATGTCTGTATGTCACCCCGTGACCACGTCCACTGCAAAGTGTTCGAAACGTCGGGTAATAAATAATGTTAAATATACGCGATTTAAACCGTTCAAAGTTGTTTAATTGCTATGTATGTCTGTTTGTCACGTAAAAACTACGGAACGGATTTTTATCGTGTTTTCACTGATGTATACCTAACTGTCCAGAAGGAAAACTTGTATATGTGTAATCTTCATATGACCCAAGCAAGTTCAGTTATAGAGGAAAATAAAAAAAAAATACTTTTAATAGAATTACTCAAAAATTACGGGATAGATTTTAACGAGTCTAATAACGGTGTCATATCTTGTCCTTAAATACATACATAAATCGTCCTTAATACATAAATTGTACATGTACGTTATATCAAGAAAAGTCATAAAAATATTTATTGTCTCTTAGTGTAAAAACTATTACATATGTAATGTAATTAATTAGGATTTTCGCTATCGTAAAGCTTATCTGGAAGGAAATCTGGAATATGTGGCATCTCGCTGTGACATTAGGAAAGTGAGTAATAGAAAGAAAAAAAAAATGTAAATAATATCAATATTTCAATGATTATTTGTACGACGCAATGACGCCGCTAAAGCCCCTATGCACCTAACTTGTATGAAGTCAGTTTAGTATTTAATTCTTCAAATTTATATTTATAAGTTCAATTTTTCAAATAAATACATTATTTTTCCAAAGTTTTTTAATTATTTATGCAGAATTGGCAAAAATAGATAAATCCACATGTACTATATGCTGTGAAGGCTAGCAAGCCAGACTACCATTTCAGCAAAGTACATCCAGGACAGAGGATGTGCTAGAAGTGATTCACGCAGATTTGGGAGGTCCTATGGAGAATCTATCATTTGGAGGATCTCAATACTATGTTTTGTTTGTGGATGACTACAGCAAGATGGCATTTGTGTATTTCATGAAGACAAAAAGTGAAGTTTTTAAATATTTTCGAGAGTTACAGCACATGGTAGAAAAACAGACAGATAAATAAAATTAAAATACTAAGAACAGACAATGGCGGTGAATTCTGCAGTCGAGAATTGGAAAATTACTTAAAAGAACAAGGAATAATTCATCAAAGAACTAATGTTTATACACCTGAACAGAATGGTCTATGCGAAAGGATGAACAGGTCAGTAGTAGAAAAGGTCAGATTAGGGTTTGTTCCCGGGAATTCTCGTCCCGGGAATTCCCGGGAAATCGGTTGGTCTCGTTCCCGGGAAATTCAGCTCGAGAAAAGTCGAGACATCGAGAAATTTAAATAAACATTTTTACGCTTAGCTTTCTTTGTAAATGCGAGGTGGCGGCGGCAATCGGCGGCATCCTTTGACAGCGCGGCTCGTGTCTGTCGGTATCCTTTGTTTTCGCCGACAAACGCAAGCGCCCGCGCGGCCCCAGTTGTGTTTCGTTCATTCGTGTTTCAACTCCCGCCGTGTTCGGATTACTTCGGATTGAAAATCGGATCATAAAGCCAGCATAGTGTACTTATTTAGTAACGTACGAGTAATAGAATTGCAGAACAAACAGGTAAGTTTTGTTATTATTTATTTAAAACTAGCTTTCCGTCCACGGCTTCGCCCGTCATCAGCCTAACCTAACCACATCAACCCACTGCTGGGCATAGGCCTCCCCACTGTTGCGTCAGTTATTTTGTAGGTACTAAAATACTTACTAATCCTTGAACTGTTTGTTATAGATTTTACAACTGATGGACCAAAATGGAAACTTCCAAAGTTTGGAAATATTTCAAAAAAAATAAGGACGCCTCAAATTCGCAATGTCTAAAATGTCCTAAAACCATATCCTGTAAAGGATCAAACACAAGCGGACTAGTGAGGCATTTAGCTCATGTACACAAAATTGATGTAAGATCCACCGAGGCTCAAATGAACACAGAAGACGGATCTACCAGCTCGTCCAGTTCCGGGGTGACGGCACCAAAAAAATCTAGAAGTGCTTTTGAAACTATGCACGTACAGCAGACACTGAAATTTGACGTTCAACCCAGAAAATCGTTAGGTGAAATTTTAGCTAAACTTTCTGCCCAAGACGGTTTTACTATAAGAGGCATTACTAAAAGTGAATTTATCCGTGAATCACTTGTTGCCAAGGGGTATAAACTCCCAAAGACCCAAACCGAAGTAATGAACCTAATATTGAAGTTTTATGATGAAAAGGAGAAAGAGATGATAAAAGAGCTTTCTCAGATTTGCACATCAGGAAACCGGCTAAGTGTGACAATTGACGAGTGGACAAGCATACGAAACAGACGATATTTTAGCGTCTGTGTCCATACAGCAGAGGCAAAAGTTTACAATTTGGGGCTAGTTTACATACCCGGAAAATGCGGTGCCGCAGAGGTTAGAGAAATAGTAGAGGAGCGTTTGAAATACTTTGGGGTAAACTTCGAGCATTACGTCTTGGCCGTAACCAGCGACGGGCCAAATGTTATGAAAAAATTTGGCAGAGAGAGCCCCTGTGAGATGGTCCTCTGTGTAAACCATGCCATCCATTTGGCTATTCTTGATACCTTTTGTAAAAAAAAACCAGAAACTACAGTTGCTAGAAGAAACACACCTGTTAGCGACGATGAACACAGCAGCTCTGATGAAGCCAGCACTGATATCGACGACGAATCTGATGAAGAATCTATATTGCAACCTGATGACGACATAAATAAAGTCCTGAATGAGACCCGTTCGATCATAAGATTTTTCAGAAAGAGTCCTCTCAGAAATATCACACTACAAAAACATGTGAAGACTGAATTCGGGGCAGAACTAGCCTTATTACAGGATGTCAGAACTAGGTGGAATTCAAAGCTAACAATGATTGAGCGTTTCTTGAAGTTAAAAAATTCCATTAAAAAAGCCTTGATTGATTTAGATAGCTCATTTAAATGGAAGGAGGAAAATATTTGTGTACTACAAAAATTGCTGTTGATATTGACGCCAACGAAACTTGCAGTAGAAGCATTGAGCAGACAAGGTGCCAATTTACTAACTGCAGAGGCTATAATAGACGTGTTGCTAAAACAATTACAAAATATCGACCACCCTTTGGCTCTTCAATTAGTAGAATCTCTTAAAATGAAAATATCAGATCGTCGGAATACACCTCTAATATCGCTGCTACGCTACCTAAACAGCCCCGATAATTTTATGCACAAAAAGAGTGATTATTTTATCGATAATAGCAAGACATTTTTAATTGGATATGCTGAAGACTTATTCAATCGCCTATACCCCACTGTTCCCACTACTACAGAACCTTTGACAGAAAATAATTCAGAAGTTGTTGAAGCAGGCGTAAGCGAATCAGAACCTGAACAAGACAGCTTTGCAGCTCAATTAGAGAGAGCAATAAAAGGTGTTTCGAAAAATGATGAATCAACTAATGCTGTGGTGCTTTCAAAATCAATAATAAAAAAAGAGTTTTTGCTATTTGAAAAAACAGGCAAGAGGACTCCTAATCTGGAAACACTATACAAGGCATTAATTTCAGTCAAGCCGACTTCAACAGAAAATGAAAGGGTATTTTCCATATCGGGAAATGTGGTCAGTAAGATTAGAAGCCGCCTGTCTGATAAATCTATTAATGCTTTAGTTTATCTTAAGGCATATTTTATAAGAATTAATAAGTAGGCTTAAAGACAGTTATTTTTTTCGTATTAATAGCAGATACCTATTATTTAATTACATTAAAACTGCCAAAAATTGTGATGCATACCATATCACCCACATAGTGAGATTAGTGAGTGACTTTTAGTTATGATGAGAAAATTTATGATTGTTTTTAGTTAAAAATGTTTGTTTTAAGCTGATTGTTAACAGAGATTTTGTTTTTTATTAAAAATTAGTGAGATTAGTTATGGTGAGAAGAAAAAATATGATTGTTTTTAGTTAGTATATTTGTTTTGAGCTGATTTTTTATTAAGAATTAGTTTTTTGTTTCAAATTATGTTGATTTTATCATTTAAAATAAACACAATTAAATTAAAGACTCTTTTTATTATTTAAATAAAAAATCTAGACAAAAATTTACTTTTTTCTCGACAACCCGAGAAGACCCGAGAAATCAGGCTCGAGAACTCTCGACACCCGAGAACTAAAAAACCTCGAGAAATCGGAAACCCTAGGTCAGATGTTTAATTTTTGAAGCAAGTTTAGACAAGAAGTTCTAGGCAGAAGCAGTAAATACTTCAGTATATTTAAGGAATAGATCTGTTGTTATGGCACTATATAACAAGACTCCATATGAAATCTGGACAGGCCAGAAACCAAACTTAAGCCATTTGCGTGTATTTGGAAGTACCGTTATGGTACATGTTCCTAAGGAAAAACGTTTAAAATGAGACAGTGTTTAGGTATGAGAGTTAAAATGAATAAAAATACAATAACTAGATCAGGAAAAATATGTGGATAATTTATTGAAAAGATTTGATGAACGATTATATGGACGACAGTATCCACTTACCATCAGGTGGACTGTATGTTCGTCTACCGCCTTTTTTCTATACAAAAAAAAAGTTTAACATTTGTTAAGCTTGTAGTTAAAAATTCCCAGATTAACATTCCAAGCAAAACTAACATCCCGCCGCCTGTGTAATAAATATCTCCCGCCTATTATTAAAAAACGCATCTACACGTGCGTAACCACGTTCCGAAACCGCAGAATAGCCCTTGAACTTGCGCGGGCGAGTCTAAAATAGCGCACAGTATAAACAGACGCTGCTTTTCTGCCAAGTCTACCTGCACCAAAAGTGATGTGTTTTTGTTTTTACACGAGTAACGTTTTGTTATTAAGCCCGATAGCAAATGCGCCAGATGGAAAGGATTTTGCAATTTATCGTTTAAAAAAAACAAGTCCTAACAAATATTACATCACTGTCTTATTATTATTTATCAAGTTACTTTGATATTTCTAGAAACATTTTACTCTTTGAAACTTTCTTTTTGTCATTACCCAGTTTTTGTAGCCCTTTATTATCGTTATTTATTATTTGTTTTTATGTTTTGAATTTCTGGTCCTGGTAAATTTCAACCTCCTGCAAATTTGGCGCCCTATGCGACATACCTTGCCCGCTAACACCGGCACCGCTGCCATGCACGTTACTCACGAATGAATCGCTCACAGGCTCGTATAAAATATAAGTAGGTGAATCAGAGGAGTCAAGGAATCATTAAGGTCTTCAAGAGAGCTGTGAATAGGATTTTGCAAGGACGGCGGCGCGCCCGCATACCCCCTGGTGTTGCAGGTGTCCATGGGCGGCGGTAACACTTACCATCACGTGGGACCGCTTGCTCGTCCGCCCACTAATCTATAAAAAAAAAAAAATATTACGAAGAGTCAGATTAAGTGAGCCGAAACACTCCGTGGAGTCGTGAATACCGACGACTAACGTTTGTGCTAACGACTAACCGACACTCGCGGGAAAATATGGAGTGGTGCTATTCTGTAGCTATTCGACACAGCACATACTCGTACATACATACAACATCAGTCAAAAATTGCAAAAAGGTTTTACTAAATGTTCATGTTGATGAACTCAAAAATCAGGTCAGGAAAATTGGTCCCTTACAGGGGTGTATTATATTATTAATATTCTCTTACTAGTGGTGCCCGCGACTTCGTTCCCGTAAATTTTATGCTGATTCCCATGGGAACTGTATAATGAGTATAATGACTTGACTGATTTGACTAAAAAAAGTACCCTAAATGTTAACCCGACACTTAAGCTATAACTATGCCAAGTTTTATTAAAATCCATTCAAGTAGTTATTGCGCGATGCGCGCATTCCGACAACACAGATGTGAGATGTGAGACGTGTGAAGAGTGAGATATACACCACTTTGGTCGATCCCATCCCATCTCTGGAGTCGATTTGAACTTTCTAGGGGTCGATAGTTTCTATAAAAAATATTGAGGTCGACGACAACTCAAAATAGACCCCCATACTAATTAAAATATCTGTTATAACTATAGGTACTCAATTAAGATTTTTTTTATCTCTATGTACACCATAAAAAGAGTCACACGTAAGAATCCATGTAAATTTGGGAACGTCTGGTCTCCATAAACTAAATAGATAAATATGTGTGAAAAACGCGAAAATTTCAAACAAATATTCCAAAAATTCATGTATTTGCTATGTGTATCACTTGTACTTTACACTGCAACGGCGTTTTTAAAAACATACTAAATGAACAGACACGGCTTTGTTACGAGTTTATTATATTTAATCAATGTATCGATTTAAAGTATTTTTGTTTGTGCTATTTATTTTATACGGAAGTAGGCAATAGAATTAATTATGTAATAATCATTGTTACATAATTCTAACTATACAGTTTGCAGATTACTCTGTTATCAATGTTAATTCATCGTCGCGCCCGATATTTTCAGCACTGTTTTATCGCGCCATTGTAATGGTAGACACTGATCGCGGCTAGATGAAGCACAAAAATCAGATATTTATGATTGATTTGACTTAATCATCTTGATTGCCACTTTCTCGCGTAACGATAAAATATTAGATGGGATTAGATAGACACTTGATAGACAAGTGGATGTTTCTAAAGACATCTAATGGAAACTATACAGGAGACTGCCGTAAAGTGTACTAGGTTCTTACGTGTTAGTAAGATTTTGAAGAGCCCATTTCCTATTCCTTCCTATCTCATCCTACCCTCTCCTGTGAAGTAAGCTTGTGAATAATAATAATTGATATGAGAAACTAGCGCTATCTCTTATTCGTGCGTGGTTACAATTGCACTATTGAAAATAAAAAAGTAGTACATTTTTTAAATTCTATTTAAAGATAAGCGTAATGCAGTATAGACCATAATTAACTTTTATAAAATGGCTATTATGGCTTGCATTGAATGGTTGTAATAACGTTACAGACATTGATAAACTATCTGCATCTGCATTAGTGAAAACGATAGAATTTTCAAAATCGTTCCAATAGTTGTTAAGATTACCTCTTACATATAAACAAAAAACAAACTAACGAAAGTATGATAGGTTCGTAGCTGATGCAGCAAAACTAAATAGTTAATGGATTACTTTCAAGTTTCTATTGACTTTTTTATATAGATAAGATGTGACAGACGAGCGTTCAAAAATAGGGTTCGTTTGAACCCTTCACATATGGAATTCTAATAAGAAATATGCGAAGCATGTCACGGCTACAGATAAACGTGGGTAATAAATTTTCTTGATTTCTTTGTAAGCAAAATGCTTTCTTTAGAGGTTTAGGCTGATTATACACAATCGCCTTTCAAAGCACTTGTTTATATACATGCGATAATTATTATTTCAATTATTATTTATATCGGCCGTGTGGTGTCGGCCGCCTGTAGGATAGTAGGCTGTGGAACGAACTGCCTCAAGAGGTCTTTCCATTGAGCTACGATATGGGGTTCTTCAAGAGAGCTGTGAATAGAATTTTGCAAGGTCGGCGGCGCGCCCGCATACTCCCTGGTGTTGCAGGTGTCCATGGGCGGCGGTAACACTTACCATCACGTGGGACCGCTTGCTCGTCCGCCCACTAATCTATAAAAAAAAAAAAAAGTACCACCCCATCTCGTCCCGTGGTGTCGTAATAGGCGACTGAGGGATAACAAAGCGGCTACCACAATCCCTGAGGAACTACACGCCACGTCTAAAAGAGTGGACTCGCCAACCTGCTTGGCCAGTGTATTGTTTTAAGGCCATACATCCCTCGTGTAAGTTCAATTTGCATGGGGAGGCCCATGTCTGGCAGTGGACGATAAAAAGATTGTTTTCGGTTAAATGACCCGATCGCTCGTTTGTCGGCAGCTTTAAATTAAATCGTTTGCGTCCGTGCTCTTACTCTTGTCAGGGCTGAAGTTAATGCGATACTTTAAATTTAATTTAAAATATTTGAACACGCGTCATGAACATTCTATGTATATTTTTTTTATATTTCTTTGCTCTGAATGTCGTGTTAAATGTGTGTAACTAATATATATATATATATATATATATATATGTAGATGTATTTGTGTGTAATTTATATATACAGTAAAATAAATCTATTGAGAAAAAGAGATTCGCCGCCTATTCTCTTCCGCGACTCCATGTGAAATAAACTGTTGTCTTTTAATGCCAAATCTGTTGTCTTGAGGTGACTGTAGATAGCTCGTTTCGAGGATTCGTTAGTTTTTCACTTGTAATTACCATAAAAACTTTTTTATATTTTTAATTTAATTTATTACTACATATTTATGGCTTTTCTTAAAAGATGGCGGCCTTTGAACAGTCAAACGAGAGAAATTATTTTAAATGTTCACCGATTTATGGAAAAAGAAGCACAGGAAGTCCAGAATCAAGTTTTTAATAAGGACTATTTTCAGTAAATTATTAAACGGACATCCCAAGCGACTGGTATTACTACAAAAACAGTTTCTAGAATTTTAAAAGAGCGCGAACCATCTCAAAGTGCATCAACAAGTACAGGGGCTCTACGTTCAGTACGCCCAAAAAAAATCATCGCCTACAACTAGATGATTTTGATTATTTATCAATTGATTCGACGAAAAATACATGACTTTCATTTAATTGAGAAACAAGTGGTTACTGTAAAATCGCTCCCGAGTAAATTACGGGAAGAGATCAATTTTAGTGGCGGGAGAAAAAATGTGCGGCAATTTGGTTTCGAGTTTAGAAGAGTAGAAACGAATGGGAAAATATTAGGTGAAAAAACGGTGTGAGATTACTACGAATGAAATATCACAGAGAAGTAAAGAGATACATAGAAGAAGGCAGAGAGATTATATATATACAGATGAATCGTATGTGCTCACAACGCATACAAAGGAACGTGCCTGTTCGGATAGAAGTGACAAGGGATTAAATAAGTCTTTATCAAAGGGTCAAAGACTGATAATTTGCAACCAAATTCTGTTTATTTTTGTCCTAGATAATGCATGCTACCACTTTTAAAAGCTATAATTAAATTTGCTGCCAAGTCATGATTTTTGATGACATGTCACATTTTGAAAGCCTGTATGAATTTATGGCGATATACGAGTACATATGATATAATTTGGTATACGTTTTTACTTTTCTTTTGGGATTATTCTGCAGCTAACGGGATGCATACGAGATAAATTATTTGCTGTTATTAAATTTCCTCACTCAATAATTATTTAAATTGAGTGCGTTATTTTGTTGACCGATTATGTATTTATCTGCTGCCATAAAAAATATATCCCGTTAAGTATTTTAATGAATTATTCTATTCACTGATAGACTATCTATTCAGGCGCCCTCTATAATGCAATCTATTGTGCTTGCATTGTGTTACCAGATTTTAATGGCATAACTGCTGTGTTACATATTAGTATCGATTGAATTTTAAGATAATATAATAAAATAAAAATAAAACCTTTAAACACTACGAAGTACGTACGAAAATAAATATCTTCAAATAAACAAAATAATTTTCTTGTGTGAGATAAACTTAACTGCACAAATGAAATTACGACAGCCAACGGTTAAACAAGTTTTATTTACAAAAATAAGACAAGGGAATAGATGACGTAGCCAGTGTTGCCAACACTTATTGCAATATTCTCCCATCTTTAATTGAAAATGTAATAAGTTTTGATTTTAAGATATTGTATGGATCAAATTGGTTTAATATTATACTACACTTTATGTTAGGCGAAAATATCAATAGAAGATGGGCTTTGCCGCTTTGTGCTTGTGACATATGTATTTTGTTGACCAGATTCTAATACAATTTGTATACCGTAACCGGCCCCTTAACGTCCACTTCTGGACACGGTCTTCTGGACGTTGGACAACGTACCCGTACGTTGTCTTGTACTTTAGGGACGTATAGCCTTAAAACGCCTCGCTGACCAAGCCGGTTGGCAAATCCACTCTTTTGAGGTGATGTAGTTCCTCGGGACTTTGTTGTTCATTCGTCGTCATTTACGACATCCACGGGTAGAAGCCGGCTGGTGTTCATCTAAACCCGGCCATATACTTTAGTCAAAATTGAAAGTATATACTAATTAAATAATCATCTCTATACGTATACTATATAGTCTGTACACAAGTGTACAAATAAAAGGTTACGGGATTTTTCCGTTGTTTTTATTGAAATGACCTAACGAATAGAAGCTGCAAATGGAAATATTTAATTTTAATGTTTTAATTATACTTTTGTGTATTTTCTTAAACGAAATACTTCCTTGAAATGTGTAATGCCTATGTTATTAGCCCACGAAGGTTATGCAAATAATTAACAAAAGGCAATGAAATGTTTGAGAACTGTATTTATTTGTTCAATTGTGACTGTCATAGGCGAATATTAAATAAACACTATGTATAATAGGACATTAGTAGAATTCTGAAATCTATATTCATAAGTACCATACGATACCATACCATCAGCGTATGTCTCTATACTGCTGGATATAGGCCTCTCCCGAAGCCCACCATCGCACACGATCTTCGACTCCTCTCATCTAGCCACCACCGGCGAAGTCTCAAGTACATAGTCGGTCTACCTCACCGAAGGGCGTTCCACACTACGCTTCACGGTACATGACCTCCATTCTAGGACATATCTACCCTAATCGGTCCTGCGACAAATATATCCTGCCCATTTGCCACTTTGGCATACAGATCCTATGATTAGTTCTTTGGTGAATCTCTTCTTTAAGGCCATCCAACAGCTGCTGGGCGCGCTCGACTGGCCACGTTACCTCTCTATGAATATTAAATACTTTGAATATTCATTAATACTTTTCATTCGATACGGTGTTCCTTCACATTATGGACTGGTTATGGATTTCGGCTAATGTTGGACAGTACAATACATACAATACAATACATACACATCCCGGCCGAAAATAATACTATGATCGGCTAGCTCGGTTTGTTAGCCGTTAGCCGGTTTGTTAACCAAAGCTAGCCGATAGTATCTTTCTAAAGGCCGATGTGTATTACTTTCGGTCGGGAAGTGTACATACTTTATAGTATTGTTTTTAATTCACGGAAGCGGACTACTAGGCCGTTTTTATTAGTCATTATTTCTACCAAATTTGATCTCAGTTCGTCTTATTATTATACTTTATACAAGGGATAATGACCTCTACTCAGTTATTCATAAGATACATAGATATTATTTGATTGTTTGGATGAACTGGATATCCATTCCACCAAACATGGCTAGGAAAAATGTCACCTATGACGGTTAATGAATCCATGTTTAGGTGGTTGTTGGGGTTCCGTAACCGAAGGGTCTAAACGAAACCTATTGCGCACTTTTCTCCGTCTATCTGTTACAGGTAGGGTTGCCAAATTTGAAACTGCCACCGATTTGCGGGAAATCTACAATTTAAATACGAGATAGGACTGTAAAAAGCGGCACTCAAAGAATAGATTTTCATTGAACTTATAAAGTCAGCAATAGCGATCAGTGATAGTGTTTACAAAACAGATAATTATTAAGACATCGCAATATTTTAAATCTATATCTTCGACCAAAATTTGAACAGACACGGCTTTGTTACGAATTTATTATATTTAATTAATGTATCGATTTAAAGCATTTTTGTTTGTGCTATTTATTTTATACGGAAGTAGACAATAGAATTAATTATGTAATAATAATTGTTACATAATTCTAACTATACAGTTTGCAGATTACTCTGTTATCAATGTTACTTAATCGTCGCGCCCGATATTTTCAGCACTGTTTTATCGCGCCATTGTAATGGTAAACACTGATCGCGGCTAGATGAAGCACAAAAATCAGATATTTATGATTGATTTGACTTAACCATCTTGATTGCCACTTTCTCACGTAACGATAAAATATTAGATGGGATTAGATAGACACTTGATAGACAAGTGGATGTTTCTAAAGACATCTAATGGAAACTATACAGAAGACTGCCTAGGTTGAAGTGTACTAGGTTCTTACGTGTTAGTAAGATATTGAAGAGCCCATTTCCTATTCCTTCCTATCTCATCCTATCCTCTCCTGTGAAGTAAGCTTGTGAATAATAATAATTGACATGTGAGGAACTAGCGCTATCTCTTATTCGTGCGTGGTTACAATTGCACTATTGAAAATAAAAAAGTAGTACATTTTTTAAATTCTATTTAAAGATAAGCGTAATGCAGTATAGACCATAATTAACTTTTATAAAATGGCTATTATGGCTTGCATTGAATGGTTGTAATAACGTTACAGACATTGATAAACTATCTGCATCTGCATTAGTGAAAACGAAAGAATTTTCAAAATCGCTCCAATAGTTGTTAAGATTACCTCTTACATATAAACAAAAAACATACTAACGAGAGTATGATAGGTTCGTAGCTAATGCAGTAAAACTAAATAGTTAATGGATTACTTTCAAGTCTCTATTGACTTTTTTATATAGATAAGATGTGACAGACGAGCGTTCAAAAATAGGGTTCGTTTGAATTCTTCACATATGGAATTCTAATAAGAAATATGCGAAGCATGTCACGGCTACAGATAAACGTAGGTAATATATTTTCTTGATCTCTTTGTAGGCAAAATGCTTTCTTTAGAGGTTTAGGCTGATTATACACAATCGCTTTTCAAAGCTCTTGTTTAGATACATGCGATAATTATTATTTTGTAGCGCCCCTCACTTCAACGGTTCCTACCGCTCCCCGCCCACAACGTACGCGGCGCCCTCCGCGGCGGCTTCTCCAGTAAATTATTCGAACCATCTAGTCGAAAACCGTCTGTCAACGTTAGAGCATGCGCGCCGCCCCTTGCGCGCACCGTCCACTTAGATTTCTTTTTCTGGGTTCGTTTTGTGTCCTCTATTCCTTTAACCAAGTGACATTAACCCCACATCTAGTGGAACCTGCTCGTACCGTGGGTGTCGTAATAGGCGACTGAGGAATAACAAAGCGGCTACCACAAGCCAGAGGACTTCGACCACCTCAAAAAGCGTGGACTTGCCAACCCGCTTGGCCAGCGTGGTGTCTTTAGGCCATACATTTCTCATGCACAAGACAATTTGCATGAGGCCCATGTCCAGCAGTGGACGATAAAGGGGCTGGTTACAGTTTACGATACGGTACTAGCTGACCAGCTGTTGGAACGATTATAAATTCCTTTGCACTTAGTTATCAATCAATAGGTGGCTACATGATGGCAATCGCAAAAACTAACTGGTCAGTATACTTCATCTTATTTTTCAGTTTTATGTACCGAATATAATAAACCTTAACTTTACCTTAGGTAAGTTTTTTTTAGAATTTCAAAAAGGTCTTGTTTTGCCCATTCTTTTATTTTGGAAACGATCACAAAATAATAATTTCACATTTTATTACACGATAACATGTATTGGGTATCGAAAGATAATATATTTTACTCGTGTAGTATACACAGTATACTCGTATAGATAGATAGATACACTTTATTCTACACCATAAACACACAGAGAAATACAAAGTATTAGTAATCAGAAGAACAACCGACGGTATATTGTCACATTTATTCGGCTACGAGAGTACGGGATACTTAACGCGCTAGTCTGACTCTCACTTGGCCGGTTTTTTATTGTAAAAACAAAGCCATGTCAATGACGAATGATTGACACCTTTAATTAAACGGTTTCGGCCCAATTGTGTTAAGGCCACAGCTTTAGAATAAAGAAAACATCTTGTTTTTTTTTTTGTTTCATTAATTATCGACACTTCTTTCTAGTCTTATTCCTTAATGGAACTCCGAGAATAATAATAATAATAATTTCTTTATTTCGGACAATGTTCATAGATATTGTGAGTAAGTTACACAACCTAAACTAATGTTAGTATTTAATGTTAACTTATACCGAAAGTCAGCTCCATCCACTGCGCCTGGAAGGGACTCCACTCCACCACTCCGGCTTTGGCCAGTCCTGAGGATGCTATTGCATAGCTCTCTCCAGTGACCTCGAACTTATGGATCAGGCTTACCGTCAGAGACCACCGTACGTTATCATAACTGACAGGATGCACGGATTGAAGACTTTCTTCTTCATTTACTTCGCAATTCTTCTTCCAAGAGCATCCTTGAATCTCGAAAAACAGGCAGCTCATCCAAGGACGTGCCAATGTTTTGTCAGTTTTGACTACTATCGGCATTAGGGATTGCAACCCCGTAAAGCGGGATCCCACATTGTTTGAGGGTCTGCGGGAACCCGCAAACTCGTAAAACTCGTTTGCGTCTGTTCAAAGGACCGTTTATAAAAATGTTAAAACTGAACAGAAGCTATAATACATCTGCGGCAGACGATAAACAATTAAGATTCTTTGAAAAACAATTTAACATTAAGAAAAGAAACACTACAAAATACTAAAAAAGGAAATTACGAACGAATTACGAAATTAAGCACATGAACGCGAAGAAGTGAGAGGAAAATACCTTTGATTTATGCTTTAATTACTTTGATTACCTTTGATTCTTACTTGATGCCAATTAAACCAACAAGTGTAGAGGCTTACGTATTCCTCGCATATGTGCAATTCTTTGAGAAGTAGGTTAACGGACAAAACAATTGATACTATTTGTTTCTGAAAATTATTCTTTCAAAAATAAAAGTGACTGATATATAATTTTATCTAACCAATATTTTTAAAATTATATTAAGACAATGTAATTTACAATTATTGTATGAAGATTAATGAGACTGCTCAGATATCACATACAAACTGACGTGATCTATTATGGAAACTAGTATTTTTATTAATAATTATTATGTCCTTTGATTCCTCGTATTCTCACGTTGTACACAGTTGATTGCAATCCATAAATAAATAGTACCATTACTTGATTACACTTGATTTATTTCTATATACACACTCGCTTGCACACACACACACACACACACACACACACACACACACACACACACACACACACACACACACACACACACACCACTCGCATATGACATGCACTGGGTAAACTTAGCACTTAACAAACTATTAGTCAAATTATTATTCACTTAAAGTATTTAAACTTTATTTAAACTTAACGTATTATTGAATTATATAGCAGTTGTTCGTAATTGGCTTATTAATTGTCAAATATTTCATTTAAAATCGTATAATTTTAAAAACCTATGCGTGATCCCGCGGGACTAACTCCCTAATCGGCATGTATCATCTATGACCACGGCCGATAATTACTAGGCGAACCACTGATCTACCATATTTCATACACTGGGTCATTTTAAAAGCAATTTCTCACGCATCGATACATTTATATTGCTGTTACATCGCTATTCTTTAACCAGAGTCAATGTTTTCAAATTACCAAATAGTCACGTTCAATTTCTTCATGTATTAGTCAGTATGTATGTACTGTTATCGCAATGTACACTGATTGTTAGGGTTTTATTGGTCGTTTCACTTTGCTCCAATTTGCGATCACGGCCGCCATCTCTGAGACGCAGTGTTGGGCCATTGTCGATAATAAATAAAAATTTCTTTGTCAATTTTTTTATGTGACATTGATAGAGGCAATGAGTAGCTAGTGAACAAACAGATCACATTTTCAAAAGTTAGATTTGCTAGTATGCGAAAGTTAGATAAATAAAACTCGTTATTGTATAAATGTTACATTATAACAAAATTAAAGAACAATGTTTTAAGAAGGGAATACAACCAGTGTGTCTCATTGGTTCATAGCTATCTCTTCCAGACAACCTTGAGCAAGTTTCGTAACGGAAATTCATATGTTTTAATAATAGTCCTATGTGGATAGTATTTACATTTAGTAATATATATTAAGCTTATACTTTTGTACATACATATATAATAGACATTACCATACTATACCATACCATCAGCCTGTCTCCCCGCTGCTGGATACAGGCCTCTCCGAAGGCTCGCCACCATACAAGATCTTCGGTTCTTCTATAGTAATAACAATTCATTTAGACTTGTGGGGTCAGTCGGCCTTAGAATAGCACCACTCCATCGCTTCCCGTGGCTGTTGCATTAAGGACTAAGGAATAATAAAGCCGGGCCTAAGGTACTTACACCACATCTAAGACTGTGGACGCACCAACCCGATCAGTGTGGCGTTTTACGGCCAAATATCCCCCGTGCACAAGACAATGTGCACGACGAGGCCAATTTTAATTAATTTATTCACAGATATTGTTGCAGCTATAGCAACTGTTAATTGAAAACTTAAATCTATTGTAACTTAAATATGTCTGTTCGATCATCGATTGATGTTTTTTGGTGTAACGCCAACAGATGTCACTGTTTCGAGAGCGTACATCACACCCTTTGGTTATGTTTTGTGTGACGCTCTAATATGTTTATTTTTCTACGTGAGAGCGTTCAGGGCACCCCATAGCGATTTATCTTCAATAAACGATTATGGCAAACTGTCTTTTTGAATACTACCTAACTGCATGTACAATGTCAATCTATTTTATTTAAATTAAATTAACTGTCCTATATCGTCCTATATAAATTACAGTCAAATCTAACACTGTTTTAATGTTAAATAAATAGATAATTTTTAATCCCTTTTCCACGCGAACGAAGCAATGGGCAATAACTAGTTTTTCATTTAAAAAAAATTAGTATTTTAACCTTGCAGTGAAAAAGCAATTAACTGTAGAGTTTAAATGCTTGCGTTTATGACTTTCAATGTTAGATTTCCTGTCTCGCTTAATTAGATTACTTTGATTGGTACTTCATTATTGGGAAGGTTATATGAAATACTATTTAAAAAAATTAAGGTTAGTACTAACTCGCGGTGTGATCTCGGCCGGATTTAGAATAGCACCACCGTGAGTATTGTAAAAGGCAGCTAAGGAATAGCAAAGCTACTACCACAAGCCATGAAGAACTACACGAGCTCTAAAGGAGTGAACACGCCAACCTGTGTGGCCAGCGTGGTGTTTTAACTCCATACATCCCATATTCACAAGAGTGTGTGCATGAGAAGGTCTGCGTCAACAGTGGATGTGAAAAGGTCTGGTTAAAATGAAACCTTGCACAGAAATAGCTTGCGTCTATATCACGGTTAAGTGCGTAGATGAGCCAAATGGGAGAAATATTTTCAAAATAATTTTTAATTTAAAAAAGAAAAAATTATAAACCCCGTTAATTTTAAAAAATAAATAAAATTAGTCTACGCTTATTAAATGTTGCTGGATAGAGATCATCACAAACTGTACAACTTTTGTCATTTTTTTTTTTAATATCGACGTGAATAGCGAAATATGCGTTCAGAGTGCCGTCTGTCGTCCGAGTTTTTTTTTTTCATATTACTCAAGGAAAACAATCTTAAATGTAACTAGAGGTTTTATAGGTACTAACTCAAACTAAACTTTCACTGTTGTATCATAGCCATGCATAATAATAATGCATAATTTGTTAGCTTCGAATGACGCAGTCTCTAAATATATTTTTTTCTAAAGAAGGCGGCATACGGTCAACCTGGTGATAGGAGGCAGAAGAGCCTACAGTCCACCTGGTTATAAGTGAATACTGTTGCCATGCGATATCAGCACAAGCCAACATCGGTCCAGACTGATATGCCAGGACGTGTTAGTATGTCCCCAGCTGCGTTGCCTACTTTTGGAGATTTAGAAATTCATTTAGAGCTGCTATCCTACAGCGCCAAGACTTAAGTTGAACGTACCAATCTGAAAACTCATTCTTTTGTAAGTTCAGGCTAGAGTTGTTAAGGCTCCGTGAAGTTGTTAAGTTAAGGCGCCGTGCTATCCTCAACTCTGTTCCTTTTGCATATCAACGATCTGTTGAAAATTGGTAACTTACGTTGCTATGCAGATGATATTACTTGGGATGTCATGTATAGGGGCCGCGCCAACATCCCTCAGGTCGAAGTGGAAAAGAGTCGCATTAAACTTGTATCCGAAATCGAAGACACCTTAGATTAAGTCTCGATTTGGGTTTCTCTGAATCTAGTTGATTTCAACTGCAGTAAGACACAAGGCTGCACCTTCACCACTAAAAAAGCCCCTTTTATCGTAGCGCCTTGCTTTCGGAGCATATTCCTTAAGATCTCGGAGAGTATCGAGATTATTGGTGTCGACATTTCCAACAAAGTCGAATTAGGAGTCATCTGGAAAACAAGGCCAAATAGCCTCCAGAAATCTCGGTTTTCTGAACAGAGCAAATCGGTACTTCACCTCGGGGCAACGTCTGACGTTCTACAAAACGCAGATCCGACCCTATATGAACTACTGCTCACATCTCTGGGCCGGTGCACCGAAGTACCAGTTGGATTCACTGGACTCCATCCATCGACATGCTTTTCGAATTGTCGACGATCCCACTCCCACAGGCGGTTTCCAACCACTTACCGGCCGCAGAGACGTTGCGTCCCTCTGCATGTTCTAGACAGAAGTGCGGTGCATCCGCATTTCCTTGATACGGAAGTGTCGCGCGCTGTCCAGTTTAAAAATCGTTTTTTTGCCAAGAACCCGTAGACTGTGGAACGAACTGCCTCGTGAGGTCTTCCCATTATGCTACGACATCCCCATGTCGTATCATAATGGTATTCTTATTCTTCAATAAAGCTATGAATAGGATTCTGCAAGGCCGGTAGCGCACCCGCATACCCACTGGGGTTGCAGGTGACAATCGGCGGCGGTAGCCACTTACCATCATGCGGCGCGCTTGCCCGTCTGCCTCCATTAATATAAAAAAAAGTTGTCAATTATTTCGTGAGAGCAGGGACATCCCTTATCCTAGCTAGGGCTTTGGATGAGGCGCCCCCCATAAGGTGCGTGCGGTACGCCTCATCCACCAATTCGCAATGAACCCTTGTAGTATGACCGGAACACCATCGTGATTACGAAGTCTCAGAGGCTACTTTCGTCTCCAATAAAACGTAGTTTAGATAACTTTCTCTGATGTTAAAACACTAAAATTACCATATATCTATCTACCTATCGCCTTAGCTTAAATGACTGCCTATCCGACGTCGCGCGTAGAGGCAGGCATAAGAAAATTATACACCCTTTAGTTATCTTTTATACGGTCCATTTGTTCCTGAATATTGTAAATTTAGTTTGATTTAGTTTCAGTGTGATAATTACACAATCTTTGTTTTTACGCGGTTGCGGAACGCGTAGAGGGATATGCATTTCACCGTTATGTATGTACGAGTATATCCGTTTATTTATTCCCTCACAGCGCTTAAACGGAGTGACCGATTTTAATAAACGACGTGTCGCCAGATTCGTCTTGCTGTCGCGGGTGCTACTGGCGTATTCGATTTCCTAAAAAATCAAAATGGCGGATTTCAGGCACCGTATTGTTTGCTTCAAAAAAAAAAATAAAGTTTATGAAGCTCATTGAGTAGGGTATCAAATAAAAGTTATTGAAAAGGTTATTGCCAAAGTGTATATAATACTAATATTTAGATCGATTTCTCCCGAGAAATTGTACATAACTTATATCAATGTTGTAGGCAGGTACGTTGATTGACATTAAACTTGCACTGGAAAAAGACTATTTGATTCAGATGATACTGAAAATTATTGTATAAGACTGTATTATAGACACTTCCGGTGAATACTAAAAAATCTGACATTTCGAATATCATCAGATCATGTGCAAAATTTCTAAGGCTCGCTTCTATGATTTCACTTAGCCGGGTTAACTCGAACAAATAACATAGAAAACCTCCAGCAATCTGATGAGAATGGGAAATAAATCGAAATATAAAATTTTAAGATACCTGCTGTACAAAAAAAAATTAACTCATAACTTGCTAACCCGCTTGGCCAGGCGTGACGTTTTGACGCTTATATATCTCTCACGCCCAGTCATATGTGAGATATGCCAGAGCCCACTCCTATCCCATCCCGTTTTCCCAACCCTACAAATCCACTCCTAAATCAACAAAGGTAGGCAGCGCATCCGGGGTATCGACAGTATCCACTTCACACCAGATGGATTGTATGCTCGTTTACCACCTTCTTTCTTTTAAAAAGATGTGCACGAGGCACACGTGCAGCAGTGGACACTGAAAGGGCCAGTTACTTACGGTCACTGAAACGAGAAGAGTACAGCGTCGCGTGTGACGGATGGCATTGCATAACGATCCAGCACAGAAGAAACAGGCTGATGGTGCCACATGGTATTTACGTTTCGGCATTATGGTCAAATGATTGTAAAAAATAACGTGGATGTTGCGAAGAAGTTGTATTGTTCATCAATTAGCAAAAACATGATTCTTTGCATTAATTATAAACCTAAAAATAAGTTAATTATTTAAAGTTTAAAAAACCTGCTTGCCTCCAACACCTATATTGAACACATACGAGTATATTGAAATAAACTAAAATTAATAAACAAATAAGTTCACATATTTGCTGCATACACTGGTTTGTTCGTATTGATTTATAAATTACTTAAAACAGTCGGGATCAGTACTAAATCTGGTCCCGATTGCTTTCAGTCTGATACTGAATTGTACCTGACTCAAAGCAATTGTTGCTAATTAATTTAAATCACCTATAATAAAGAACAACAACTACAACATTGAGGGATAACTGACTTAATATATATGTAGTTAACTTACAATTTCATATTTTGTACCTAAATATTTCGATAAAATAACAGCGTCTTTAAATTCGAGTAGTCAAAAATGTCAATCAGACGTTATGGACCAATGTCGATATAATTTAATGTAGCAGCGCGCCCATCACTATTATAATAATAATAATAATAATTCATTTATTTCAGACAACAAGATCCTTATTTCATTCTTTTACATAAGCATATTACATAACATATTAAATGTTTTCATTATAAACGATACCTAATGTTTGTCTGCATTCGATCCACCCAATGACGTTCATACGTCCCCTTGACGATGACCGTTATTGAATGAGATACATTAATTATGATTTATAACGTCTCAATTGCCGTGTAGTATCGTAGAATCTATATAATATACAGAATATAATCAGCGTGACTGAATGAGCAATGATTGGTAAGCGTCATATTTATCTATTACAAAAATCACAACCAACTCCATTCACACCTCGAAAATCAATGATCAGAGCATGCGTCTACTGGTAACGGTGTCTATGCTAGTATAGAGGTCTGTATAGACCGGGGTAAGGGCTTACTACTTGTAAGCTTGTAGCAGACATGACTTTGTTGAGATGTAGCGGCCCGAGACTGAACTCGACTGTAGAATCCAAACTTTTAGTCAAATTAGTCTAGTACAAGTTTTTCATAATTCAACTTATAACCTTGTAACTCTCTCTACCGATGCACGACCACAACACATCGCCGGGCGCGTTCTTTGTTCAGCACTTCACTACCTGGTTCCGCACCATTTCGGTAGATGGCACTAGTTATTATTCCGGTTTTAAAAATTATAAATGTTTTTTTTTTACCATTATCCAAAGTTTTCAAAGAAAAATTTAATATTTTTTATGGTAAATCAATTAGATTGTGTTAATTAACGTTTTATGTTTATGCCAACTTTGCTGTCAATATTGACAACTGGAATAAACCCGCTACAATGTTACTTCGTCACGCAAAAAGTTAGTGTGCCGACAAGAAATAAATGCAGGACATTCGAGTATATATACGAGGGGTGATCAAAAATTAGTGAGAACGACATATATACTCCTTGGTAAGAAAAAAAATAAATACTGGCAGGCATAGCTCAGATATTTGTAATATTAATAAAGAAAAAGTCTTCGATTCTCTTTTGTTTTTTTTCTGAATGTAGTCATTTGTTTGCTTCGTGTCGGAACGTGTTCTCGAAAATGGAGAAAAACGAAGTGCGAGCCGCTATTAAATACCTCTGTTTAAAAAGTTAACGACGCAAGAGATTCACTGCGATTTGGAGGCAACATTAGGAGAGTCTGCTCCGCCGTATTCCACTGTCGCAAGGTGGGCTTCTCAATTTCGAGTAGGGAGAACGAGCACGGAAGACGAACATCGTTGCGGCCGCCCATCGACGTCAGTCACCCAAGAAAATGTTGTTAAAGTCGAGAAAATTGTATTGAGCGATCGAACAGTTACCATCCGTTACTTAGTTCAAGAAACGGGCATTTCATATGGAAGTATTCAATCCATATTGAAACAATCTTTGAATATGAGAAAAGTCTCCGCAAGATGGGTGCCGAGAATGTTAACAGACAGTCAGAAACAAAAACGACTTGACATTTCGAAGACATTGTTGGACAAGTTTCAAGAAGATTCTGAAAACTGTTTGTCTCGTTTCGTAACAATGGACAAAACATGGGTCTATCATTTTGATCCCGAGACAAAACAGCAATCTTCACAATGGAAACGGCCATCATCACCGACCCCGAAGAAGTTTCGTGCCGTGGCATCGGCTGGCAAGATTATGGCCTCAATATTTTGGGACTCAGAAGGGATATTGTTGATTGATTACCTGGAGCGTGGAACCACTATTACAAGCCAATATTATGCAGCATTAATTCCCAAGTTGAAGAATACCATCAAAGAGAAAAGGAGAGGGAAACTTCGAAGGGACGTGCTGTTTCATCACGACAACGCACCCGCGCACAGCTCGGCAGTTGCGATGGCTGCCATTCAACAAGCTGGCTTCGAATTGGTTGACCATCCCCCTTATTCACCAGATCTGGCGCCTAGCGATTTTTATCTGTTCCCCAAATTGAAAGAATACTTAAGGGGAAACAGGTACGAAGACGATAACGAGGTGATAGATGCCGTGGAGAGCTTTTTGCAGGACCAAGACAAAACTTTTTTTTTAAAGGGATTGAAGTCTTGGAAAAGCGCTGGATTCGGTGTGTAGAGAGACTCGGAGACTATGTAGAAAAATAAATTATTAAGTTATCAATAGTCATTATATTCTATCTCATTCTCACTACTTTTTGATTTCTCCTCGTATATCCTGCATTTGTTGTGCAAGGTCCTTAAAAAATAATTTCTCTCAAAACTAGATATAAATTTTCATCCTAATTAAGATCTTCCATCCTGATTCCGAAATCGTGTTTTAATTATCCCATTCAAAATGGAACTATTCAAGCGATTCTTGGTCTAAAAATACCAAAACTAATAAGATTTAAGGTTACATTGCCAAACGACCAGCTTCCTCCGAAAAAAAATGGTATTTTAATGACATTCGAGATAAATGCAAAGAAATTGGTAAATTTTTAATTAATTTAAAATTATATCAGAAACTTGTAATTTTGGATAAAAAAGATAACCATTGTTTTATTATTTTTGTTTATTTCCAGATATAATGTCACTTCTTATGCCTTAGTTGAAAATTGTACTCAATGCCTTTTATTCGTTTTTTATGGCAGAAGGCGACAGACGAGCGTACAATCTTGATGGTACGTGGATACTGTAGCCCAAGGACATCCACGGTACATGTCAACATTAGTCCAAAATGATTTGTCATTAGGGCACGCCCCCGGATGCGCTTTGTAGATAGGGGAATGTACTTGGAGTAAGGCCTGGGAAAAGGGGGGGGGGGGGATAGGATGGGATGGGAATGGGCTCTGGGATATCTCACTCACT
The DNA here is from genome assembly GCA_914767545.1 of Sesia apiformis. Lineage (NCBI taxonomy): Eukaryota > Metazoa > Arthropoda > Insecta > Lepidoptera > Sesiidae > Sesia > Sesia apiformis. Next base: position 1,730,503 of record OU611972.1, on the reverse strand, counting down.
ACCGAAACGCGTACATACATTGGAGAAATGGGATAAAGTGGGAAATGCAGTACATTTCAAGGTGTAAGAGAGGGGTAACTTGGCCGGTGGAACGCGCCTAGCGGCTGTTGGATTGCAGAGTGCATTCTCCCCCTCAAAGTATACGTTAATATACCTAATAAGTATATTCTACACGTGAAATATCGAATGTAAGGCGCTAGTCAAAAGGGAAATTTCGCTATTTCCGTATGTTATAGAAAAAAATCGTTTAAACAAAGTTGGAGAACTTCATGAGCTTATAGAAGGACATAAGTGTTTGTATATATAGACCTGTTTTTTTTACAACAGGCGTAACCGGTCGCCATGATTAGTATGTGCGTACAACACTCTTCTTGACCTGGTTGTGTGTCCTTTGCGCGATCAATGCGCACTAGATCTACGAGTATATGTCCGACTGTCTTTTATGTATGGCGTAGTACGTGACCTTTTAGTCAGTTGTTATTATTGATTAGTGTAACATGTAGATTTGTTTGCGTGTGTAGTTTGATTCGTGTGAACGAAAAGGTGTGTCAGAATTTTATTATAAACCTTAAATGATAAGACGCACAATATCAACCTCACTTATAAGTAGGTAATTTAAGATATTTTTGTTTCTTTCAGGAAATTTTTGAGTTAGTACAACTGTCAAATGTCCAATGCAACCAGTTAAATAAACAGTCAAATAAAATTACGTCTGGTCACTGTTTAAATATGTCTGATCATCATTCGTTCGGTACAATAATTAAATTGAATGCACATAAGATTTTCGAATTGTTAATCTACACTCTATTAATCTATTTAAATCTAGTTAAAGTGCTGATCATATTGTGTTAATAGAATAATTTTAATACTGGAAAATGTTATTAATTCAGTTAAATACCCATATATAAAGCTGATTTATAACACTTATCAATACAATTAATTCACAGACCAAAAAAATTAATTTTCTACTTTAATAGGCGTGTAAAAAAGATGTCACATACATTACTTTCACACGGTATACTTACTCATATAAGTCGGAATCTGGGGAATAGTCGGGTAGAAACATCGAAATGGCTTTTTGTTCTTATAGTTTTTTAGTTTAATTCTAAAAGTAAAAATAGGTTTCAAATCACGAACATAAGGCTAGATTCCAACATTTGGTGGCAACGCAAAAGGAAACGGTATTTTGTTATGAGAGTTTTCGCTCTCGAGTGTATTGGCATAACTTGTATGTACGATTTAATACTCCATGGTCCACCCGTCATTGACCTAATTTAGCTGTGAAGGATTTCAACTAAATGATTACAATAACACATGAAGGAGGCCGCTTGACCATATCAATCGTGTTATCTAATGAGCGTTATACTACGCTAATATAGTGTACAAACAGACAAACATGGGATAGGTTTACCTAGACGACTATTTCAGGCTAGAGTAGCTACGCTTTGCAACTTATACAGTATTCTCCTGTCTGAAGAGGACAATGACATAGTAATATTTTTAATGACAGCATAAGTACCATTATATTCTAAAATAAAAAATAAACAAAGAAATTATACAATGTTAATTATGTTTGTTTTATCCAAGACTCGCAAGTATCTAGCTTGAGGGATGTATGACTTAAAACGCCACGCTTCAGAGGTGACGTTCAGTGGTTAAGATATCTCTTGGTCGTATTTTACGACTACCACTGGAAGAGCACCATCCTATTAGACAGCACCATTATTATCCCATAGCACCATTTAGATGGTGTTATTCTAATACCGACCGACACCACACGGCCAGCAACTTTTGAATATTTCCCGATAATTAGAATTGCTATTATTTATATCGCTATTGCATTTTATTTATTTTATTTAAAAGTCACTAACTTGCGGTGTGCGGCATTATTAGCTTCATTAGCCAAACTACTAACCCACCACAATCTTAATTTCCCACGAAAATTATCATGATTTAGGGCCCAGTCCAGACGCATGTTTTAATGACCTCAAACAATCGTGTCATTAAGACGCATACCGATTTGATTGAAACTGGTTCTAACCGGCTTGCAACCGGTGTAAATCGATTTCGAATGTTCCATCATAAGGCTGATGTTTAAGGTAGCTTTATAGACTTTCGCGTTTAGTACACATTTTATATTCTAAATCGGGTATGAACGCGTCTGAACAGTCAACTCGTGACCACGGCTGGTGGAACCCGCGCCGAAACATCGAGTACTAATAAAAAGTAAACAAATACCTTTATTATACGCGTTCAGACCCCTTTTGGAATATAAAATGGTGTTTAAGGTCTAAAGCGATGAGAAACTGAACGGAAAGTTATGCAGATAACAACCAATAGGATCGCTACCATAAACATCACAGTGTGTCTTAACTGTGTATCATCAACTCATCCCAGACGGCGCAGGACGCCCATTCTTATTCTTAAGATTTCTGTGTGTTTAATATAAGGAAATAAGAGGATTTGTCGTGAGCTAGTAAATTGAAGGTAATTTTTCTGGAAGAAAAAAGCGATTTTGATGAAAATTATATTGCATGGAATGTTAAAAATCGTTAAAAAAAATAAAATATTTTTTTCTTGGAAGTGGAAATCCTTTTGAAATGACACTCCTCATTTATAATTTTTTTTTATTTTTTATTATACAGACGGTCCACTTAATAAAAAGTGGTTGTTACCGCTCATAAATAACTGCAACATCAGAACGGTCACTGATGCGCTGCCGGTCCTGCAGACAGCGGTTCACTGCTTTCTTGAAAAATCTAACGCTATTGCTGTGTTGGGAAATGACATTCGTGATACTCTACTAATTAATGACAATGAGTTCGTACATGGCATAATTATATACATATATATGTAGGTACTTTTAATGCAACAATTCATGTTTCCTCTCGATTCACAATATTTTTTTTCTTCTCATTTTAGTAATAAGATTGAAACTTGTAATTGGCTTTATAAAGTATGAATAAATGTTTTTTGTAATAAACTGTTGGTTTCAGTAAAAAAAATGCATACATGCACACATAACTATTTATTTACAAATGCTTTACGTTTCTTATTTTTATTTGTTTTAGGAACATTTCGTCATTGATGGAAGTAGAATAATTGATTTCCAATATTTTTGGGGTCAATTATTGTCTATAGAAGCCCACGGAGAAAAGTTCGGCTTATTCAAAGTATCAAAACTTTTTTCCATAGTTATGCCACATAAGCTACAGAGACGGGGGCGTGAACTATCGCCAGTCGCGTTGCGTTGTAATTACCTAAACTTGCTTTAGTCATTTTTGAGAAATGGCTCTTAAGGGTTCTCCAAATACCCAGCCAGTCCTCACTTTAGCAATTTATTTAAAAGACACTTTATCCGAAAGTTGTGGAATGAACTGCCAGCTGACGTTTTTAAACTACGCTCCGACTGGGGCTCTTCAGAGAGCTGTGAACAGGATTCTGCAAGGTTCACATGCCCTTGGTGTTGCAGGTGTCCACGGGCGGCGGTGACCACTTACCATCATGTGACCCACCCGCTCGTCTGCCATTACCTATATAAAAAAAACCTACTGAAACAGTAAATAGCACTTAGGAAAGTTAACTATTAAAATGGTAAACTGTATGTATGTAAAACCTTTAAATTTTACTTTCTCTATATGAGGACGTATGAATGTATATTAATTTAAAAAACATGTAATATTATTATACAGAATCTTACACGATGTATTAATTTGGTTTTGCTCCGAAATTAGACCAAGGCAACATTTGTGATCTCACATCTAACAGTTCCATGAATTAACAACTATACCATCCATACTGTAGTTTTCCATTATCTAGTTTGGAGAATTAGTCATCTGATACAGATCAAATATCGCGCCAAAAAAACTTTCAATCTTACTGTACTATTTTCTTAGGTTTTCGCGATTACTATACATTGCAATTAAACAACTTTTAACGGTTTAAATCGCGTATATTTGACATGATTTATATCCCGACGTTTCGAACACTTTGCAGTGGACGTGGTCACGGGGTGACTAATTGATTTTATTTGTCACTTGAGTTATTAAGAAATTATTACTACCGTCTGAAATTTTTTGAACTACCGTCTGAAATTTTTTAATCATAACATTCCCTATGCACGCAGTATTCGCTCACGGTGTCCAGAGGTCTTGCAGTATGGCGTTGGCCTTGTGATTTAATTAACATTCATACATTGGGCAAACAAAGAGGAGCATCGGTATCCGGATAAAAGAACACATAGCTGACATGAAGAACAGACGCTCGACCAAGTCTGCAGTTTGTGAACATGCTCTGGACAAACCCAACCATTACATTCGATTTGATAATCCACAAATCCTCGCTAGAGAGACCCGGTACATGCCAAGAATGTTACGCGAGGCTATTGAAATTAAGAAACACCCAAATTTCAATAGAGAAGATGGTTGGCAAGTACCACCAGCTTGGGATCCAGTCATTAAATTAATTAAATCACAAGGCCAACGCCATACTGCAAGACCTCTGGACACCGTGAGCGAATACTGCGTGCATAGGGAATGTTATGATTAAAAAATTTCAGACGGTAGTTCAAAAAATTTCAGACGGTAGTAATAATTTCTTAATAACTCAAGTGACAAATAAAATCAATTAGTCACCCCGTGACCACGTCCACTGCAAAGTGTTCGAAACGTCGGGATATAAATCATGTCAAATATACGCGATTTAAACCGTTAAAAGTTGTTTAATTGCAACTTACTGTACTAGTTTTGAAGTTCATAATATTGAGAACGTTTTGAAAGCTGGAAAAAGTGATGTTTATTTATGATGCCAATAAAAGTGTCGTCAGCTTTTTGCCAAGATACGATTTGATAGTGAAACATCATTGACAGGTTGTTCCACTTTGGACGTTTGAATTGTCTCCAATAAATATACTTCCACAAGTTTTACCATTGTTGACATGCAAATAAGCTTTATATTTTATAAAAGAAAGTTTTATGTAAATTAATTGGTTATAGAAATACTTGTGGTTAGACCTATGAATATTTTGAGTGAATAAATTATATTATAAGTATGGTCGCCTGGAAGAAATCGCTTTTTGCAATAAAGCCGCCTTTAATGTTAAATGTAATTAGGAATTAAATAAAACATATTAAACATAAAGATTCATTATTTAAAAAACAAAGAAAATAGCATTATTTTGGGAAACGCGACACGTTCGAGTAAATTAAAATGGATAAACAAGCGTTTAATTTTCGTTTAATATATACCAGTAAATATTTGCAAAGCGTAACAATTATAGAAAAACAAAAAAAATATTAATAAAATAGTCCAACGCCATATTTATAGAATAAGACACCATTTTCGTATTGACAATTCTTTTTATTTACTTTTTCTTATTTTAAAAAGGCTTACTGCGGAGTTTTAAAAATAATCTTAAAAGTTAGCTTAAGTTCCTTTTTATAAAATTATTTTTTATGAAAATGTAACCGTAACCAGTTTATTTTTATGTCCACTGCTGGACACGGGCCTTCTCACGCAGATTGTCTTGTGGATGAGGACTGTATGGCCTTACAACGGCACCCTGCCCAAGCGGGATAGTGAGTTCACTCTTTTAGAGGTGGTGTAGTTCCTTATGGTTTGTGGTAGCGGCTTTGTTACCCCTTAGTCGCCTTTTGGACATTCACGGGAAAATATGGGGTGGTTCTATTCTAAGGTCGGCCGACTCCACGCGCCCCATACGAAAATGTGACGTCAAGGTATTATTTTACGCGTACATTTCTAGTAATTGAATGTAGACTCATCTGGAGTAATCTAAATAAATAAAAATCTTTTATGCAAAACAGGTGACGTATACCCCATGTGATGTTGTTACGCCATAGAACAAATGTTTGACGTAAAATCACGTCAAAGTGGCATTTAGTACACTTCTTTATCTTATGAACAAACATACAAATAGATAACGAATGTTTGTCTAATGAATAAATGTAGAATATTGTACCTTCCTTCTTAATGTATTCAGTTTTCTACATTTTACTAAATTGTATAAAATATTAAACCAGCCGTGTAGTGTCGGCCGGTTTAGTATGAAATGCGACGCCCGTGTGAACATTTTTAAGTGACCCCATACAACTCTGAGGGGGAGGGTGCACTCCTGCAATTCCACATCCGCTGGGCGCACTCGACTGGTCACGTTAACCCTCTCTTACAGAAGACTACTGTGAAATGCACTACATTTCCCTCTTTATTCCATTCCCACAATGTACGTTTCGGTAGTGAGTGAGATATATCAGAGCCTATTCTCATGTATATTCTATCCCTGCCCATTCCCCAACCCATTCTCCAAATTCATCCCTAAATCTCCAGCGATTGTCATTCTGGACTGTTTGCGGACGTCATAGGGCGACAGTATCCACTTACGAGTACCAATAAGTCTGTAACGAGTAAGACCAATAATACCAAACCAATAATACGAGTAAGACCAAGAGGACTGTCTGCTTGTCTGTCACCTTCTTTCTTTAAAAAAAGAAAACTTTATATCTGCGACATAATGTACCCTACTCCTAAGACACGGGTTTATACAACTAAGGCCACAGTGGAATGGTTCTGAACGTGATGACGTCAGCCAGGGCTGTCACACACGTCTGCTACAACGTCATTAAGAGTATCATCTAAATTTACAATCCCAACGCATCTGCCGAACGCGCAATAGCACCACAAAACATAATAGTAAGTGGTAGCACAACTCTTACAATTTCTAGAATAGTTCTACATGCAGTATCCAAAATCATATCGATTATCTCGTTTAACATTCAATAACTCTATACACACATAAAAATCCCGCTAACAGATCAATTAGTAGAATTCACTCATTTTCATATTTTTTAGTAAACATAAGTTAGTCAGTACAGTTTTACAAGCCCTATCCACATTGTTTGTATACTATTGGCTTTATAAGTTATGTTATATATTAAGTTAACATATTTTGGATTTTTTTTTGTAAAATTTATACAGTAGTAATTTTTATTAGGCCCATCTACGAACTTAACCAAAGATATAGACCCAAGCTTTAGTACCGAATTTTAATTAATTAAGAGATGCTTCTTTCAAAATAACAAAGATGAGTTTTCGCTGCCATTTCACTACGTTTATAATTTACTATCCATATTTCTTGAGCATTAGCTGTTTATTTGTTTGCATATGAGTGAATTTTGAGCGTTTATACGAAGATAACTCTCTGCAAATTCTATATATTGTGTCTATTTGCGTACTACGTCGAAGTTGTGAGCTAAACTTAGCTACAAATATAATAAACCAATGCGTTTCGAATTCTAGGCAATTTTAATGGTTTTCATCGTTTGTTTTACGGTACAACTCCGAAATGGTTCCATAAATTTTAATAAGATTCTCCTTGAATGTTAATGAATGGTCTTCGCTTATTTGAACCCGTTTATTTTCTGTTTCAGCACTACAGAAATAATATCAAAACCAAATTATTTTATGAATGCACTGTACAATGGGGAATGCTCTGAAGAATTGTTCAATATAATTCCCACCTCGGGTTTCTACAACCGCACCTCCCGTCACAGAAGTGCGGTCCATCCGCATTTCCTAGATACGGAGGTGTCGCATACTGTTCGGTCCAAAAATTATTTTATATCGCGAACCCGTAGGCTATGGAACGAACTGCCTCAAGAGGTCTTCCCATTAAACTACGACATGGGGTTCTTCAAGAAAGCTGTGAATAGGATTTTGCAAGGCCGGCGGCACGCCCGCATACCCCCTGGTGTTGCAGGTGTCCATGGGCGGCGGTAACACTTACCATCACGTGAGACCGCTTGCTCGTCCGCCCTCTTCTCATAAAAAAAAAAAATGTGAAGCAGACCTTATAATATAGAGATCATCATAAAAGATAAACGTAAAATCTATTTTATTATCGCCAACAAATTCCACAATATCCACATAATATTCTTACACGAAGAATCACGTATTGTTACTCTTTGTACAGTCGATAACACAAATTACTACTTACTATTCGTTTCCAGGTCTTAATATTAAACCTTTATTGATTCCGCTAATACTGCATGGGATTCTTTAAGGAAGCTGTGAATAGGATTTTGCAAGGTCGGCGGCGCGCCCGCATATCCCCTGGTGTTGCGGGTGTCCATGGGCCCGCCGCCCACACTTAACACTTACCATCACGTGGGACCGCTTGCTCGTCCGCCCTCTTCTCTATAAAAAAAAAAAAAATCTGCTGCGGCCATGGTATCATCCCGTGCAGTATACAATTCTAAACTAGTATCGGTTCCAGCTGGATCACAGGAGATAAGTATTGAGGGCTCAGCAGTTAAAAATAGGAGATGATGTTAGTCGCGAACGATATTTGACACCTACCGCGGAGTCATTTATGTCAGTCGATTCAGTAGCTTTGGAGGAATCTATAAAGAACTTAGTACCCAAAGAAAGATTAATGATCCGCCAAATTACGAGATACATTTTATGGTCATCTTCGAAGGCGCTGACGAACACGAAACACAATGTATGTTCCAACATCTTCGACAATGTAATTCCAAGAAAATCGTTCTTAATCAGTGGAATAGTATAAACATGCATCGTCTACGTACTTAACCGCCTCCGGTATACAAATTTATAATTTATCACAATTATTATTATATACAAAATTAATTAAAATTATCAATCATGATTATTGTTATTATTATAGATTACAAAATTAAAAAAAAATTACGAACATTTTCACAATTGACACTATAGAAGCATATTATTATAAATGTCAGATTACTTATTTATTAATTTTAAAAAAAATAGCAATGGTCAAGTAGCCATTTGTATAATTTTGTTTGAAATGATCTTAATGGAGCTTCTTTTATATAATTAGAATTTTATTGAATATTTTTACACACATAGCACAACAACAACATTTATATACAAACTATTTGTGCAATGAAGTTTAAATAAATAAAATACTAAATACTCGTGGTGGAGAGAGGTGGATGGAGAGTGGAGAGTGGTGGTAAGAGAAATAGGCTGATGTTACGGTATGGTAAATTAAGGCAGTGAGTTAGTTAATTATTTTAGTTACAGTACTGATACTGATTTATTTTTAACACATACAAATTCGAATATTTTTCTTACTGAACCTGTAGTAATTAGAAGTCTGTGATTTATGCACTCACATCAACGTTCGAAAAGATTTCATGAATTACTGTTTTTTTTTTCAGGTAAGTTCCAACACAGTACAATCAATCAGCGGTATGTAACGTTTGAATATTTCCAGATACCTAATTGTAATTAGAATGCTACTATTTCCGGCATTGGTATTTAGAAAATGTTAGTTTTGATGAATTTTTAATCATACAGGAGTAATAAATTTATTTTTCGAGCAATATTTAAGGTCCTTTGAAAAATTAGTTTATACTAACATTTTGCAGCTTTGCTACGGTAGGCAGACTATATGTCTGTTGTTTGATTTATACTATATTTTTTTTTTAAATTTCGGCGGTGAAAGAAAATCTCATGACGAAACCCGTTGCAGAATAAAAAAATCTCCTACATTTGAATACATGTGTAATCTAACAATTCACATTAGGTCTGCGTGGTGGATTATAACCTGAAATCTCTGTCCTGCAGTGGAACGTTTAAAAGAATAATATCAGGCCAAATGGACCAAGTAATGAATTAATTGTATCTTGTTCTCACTTGTATCAACCTACAGCATCCCACTGCAGGGCACAGGCCTCCCCTAGTAAATCACTGGAGGGTTTAGAGCCATAATCTACCGTGCGGGTTGGTGGACACACACACACACTCCAGACTTTTTTCTGGAAATTCTCGAGCATGCGAGTTTCCTCGCGATGTTTTTCCTCATCGCCGAACTAGTGTCAATTTTTAAAAATCCGTACTTTGATACTCAGTGTGGTACGGGCCGGGGATTTGAACTCACCATCCCACGAATGTGAGTCGAGTACAGATAACCCCTGGGTTATTTTTAAACGCCATATTGACTTGTTGCCAACTGTATTATGATGTAATTGACATTTCAGTGCAATGATGGTCGCATTGTTTTACAATCTTTTACGATTGTTTGTTCTATTACTCGTCCATTTTTATAACAAAGCATAGATTGTTAGGATTATTCGCTGTTAAACGTACATCCTCTTGAATAGATAAAGTGGCATTACTCACTTCAGTTCTGGATCCTATGGTGGGTGCGACGTAAGCTTTCTTGGAAAGTTGTGACGAGAATCCTAAGTTCCTAAAAAGTTTTTTTTTTTAACTTTTAAAATGGGATGGCAATGGACTTCCGAGACACTATCTCACTCTATAACTAAGTTAGATGGTCCAGCTCATATCTTTTAGGCTAACGCGACTGACTACTCAGGATAGCAATTTACTTAAGAATTCCTGACTGTCCAGTGACGCATTAGGTACATTCTAACCGCGTTGTTATCGGATGGATTAATCTTGAGCATTCTTCATCCTTTCTTAGGGAATGACCACTTTATTAACTATGTTAGTGCAATTTTATGGACCATAAGGACTTTGGTAAATAAAGTAGGTACTTGTATTTAGATAATTAACTACCTTAACTAAGACAGTTGTAATAAGTACTCAGTGTTTAAAGAAAGAAATTACTTAATTATAGACATGCCAGAACCCATTCCCATCCTATCCCTTCCCATTTCCCCAACCCTTTCTCCGAATCCATTCCTTCATCAACAAAGGTAGGCAGCGCATCCGGGGCGTGCCAAAGTTTGTCATTTTGTACTAATGTTGGCATGTATCGCGGATGTCTATGGGCGACAGTATCCACTTACCATCAGGTGGACTGTATGCTCGTTTGCCACCTTCTTCCTATATATAAAAGAAAATGTGAAAAATAACTATTTATTTGGTTTCAGTTTTGTTGTTTATGTTTTGTACTTGCATGTTGACGTTGCATGTGAGGTGACACTTAGCTGGACGTCCCTTTAACAATTGTAACTTTTATATTATTTTATACTAGTGTTTACTTTGTTCGATACCTATTTAAATAAATAAATGACGGATATTGGAAGTGCTCTATCTACGTATATGCATGTTAACTGTTCACTTACACAAGCAATTATTGTAGCACGGTGATCCGCAAGTACAACGTCGAGCGCCGCCGATTACGGATTGGGCTAAAGGCTCGGGCCTTTAGCCCAATCCGTAATTGGGCCAATCCCAATAAATGAATTTATTATTATTATTAAAACTCATTTTCACGCTTTTGTTTCATTATTATTTTAATAAACTCTCTGTTAAACCACAAAACCTATAATGCAAAATTTTCATAACAATAAAACAAAATCTCGACTTCACTACTCGAATTGCCTCCGGAAATCCATTGCTATTTACGCTGAAGATCGGACGGCCGATCTTCTGCCTGGCTTGCCGCTACGCTTAAGGCAGAATACCAGACTGCATATTTTGAGACTGAATCAAATCTTTATTTGGATTTTCTCAGTTTGTAATACGATACAGCAGCAAGGTGAACTAACCGGGGCACGTGTGTTTGTTGATAATAGCAGTAAACATTGATCGGAATTACGTATCGGTCGGGAGGAACACATGCGTAATTCCGAACAACATGATCTTTTTCTCATTTTTCTATTAGCAAAATTTGCAGGGTATTGTGAACTCGTTTGACTGAACGACGCCTACAAAGCTATCTCACATCCCTCATGATAGAATATCTGTACCTGGGAGATTTGTCCACTTTCAGAGGGTGCATCGTTGTCAACCTCAAGTTAGTCAGTCCCCCCTATGGCGGATAACAGGAATTCGAAAATAAAATGTTCCCCTTGACCACTCCAAGAGTTGCGGGGTGGCTAACAAGAATTATAAATAAATGTTATTCCTGTTGTCCACTTCAACTTATCCGCTTAGGGTAGTAACAAAAGAAATGTAAAAATCAAACGTGCCCGTCACCTACCAAGTTGATATTTTTTAAAATAAAAATATACATATTTCACATAAACATATTTGTAATTTTATTGTAATGGTATTTATGGCCGAACTAGGTATAGTACTCGTAAACGTACAAATACAATTATTCATAACCCCTGATGCATGCCACTGACGCTGCCCTGTGCTGTTGCAGCGTGAGCGGCGGGAAATTTTTACATACTGCCCTCTCGCTCACTTCTGCCGTCATAAGAAAAAAGTGCTCGCGCTGCCCTTCCTCTGAAGTCCGCACAAAAAACCGCCAACGAAGGGAGCGCACGGTAGCGGCAGTGGCGTGAGCAGTGCCAGCGCGAGGGACGTGTTTACATACTCGCGCTGCCCACTTCCCTGCTTGCTGACGTGGAAGTTGGCTGCACGTAAATGAGTGGTATCATCCACCATCGCATCTAGCGATGACACCTTTTTGCTATTTTATTTCCATATTTTCCAGCAAATTCTACGTCCTCCATTGCCGGAGGTTGAACATTAAAGAAGTATGGGGCGGCAAAGTAAACACTCATTCGCTCCGATACTGCCACAGAAATATTTTGAGGGCAGTAAATAGGACAGCGCGAACACGAGCGGCAGTGGCTGAACGTAAACGAGTAATGAAAATCTTGACATATTACAATATAACGTCTATCGAATAAGTTCAGAGAAATAAATAAATATTAAATTTAAAAAATCCCACTCTTGGCATACATTTTACGCTGCGTAGCAACATACATTTAAATGTTACCACGCTACAGGTACCTAAGGGAATCCCTACAACCAAAGTCTTTGAATAAACGTCCTTAAGGAAGGAAAACGAAAACGCTTTGAAAGTAAACAACTAATAAAATTGTAGTTAGAACCAACTTAATTTCCGTATACTAGAAGTTCCTAGGAATTGCCTATTACATTTCGAATTAATTGAGTTGTTAGTTTAATTAATTAATATTTATTTTATTGTTAGGCTACTTAAATCAAACACCGTAATCAGCCCTTTTTATGTACTGCTGGATATCAGACTCTTCATTCACATTGTCCAGGCCTTGTATGACCTTGAACGGCGCGCTGGTCAAGCGGGTTGGCGAGTCCACGCTTTTAGAGGTGGTGTAGTTCCTCGGGGCGTGTGGTAGCCGCTTTGTTATCCTTTAGTCGACTCTTACGACAGCCACGGGAAGAGAGAGATGGTTTGGTGCTATTCTAAAGCTGGCTGACGTCATACATCTCTCATGCACAAGACAACTCGTACATAGGGAGGCCCATGTCCAATTGAATGCTGAAAGGACTGGTCACAGTTAAAGCAATTTTAATCCAAAAACAAAAAAGATTAAAGAAAATTGACGTAAATCTCAATTCAATCATTCCTTAAATTATTCAGATAGAGAGACGTTGCCCTTTGTTTATTTATGTGGAGTTATGAGGTGATGTCATTGCCGCTAGAACCATGGAATTTCTGAAAAACTATCGCAGTGATCATCGTATTTTTAGGGCTTACGTGCATAGACCTTGAGGATGTACGTTTAGTTGTAAATCTTCACGAATCAAACCAGTAATTTTAGCTTCAACCCTAACCGTCTGGCCGACGCGCTTCCAATTAGGATTTCTATTTTTGAATGCGCGGGCAGACCGTCACGACGCGCGCGCCTAGACGACCGCCTTCGACATTTAAACCGCGTAATTTGAAATAAACAAACAAGGAGGTTGATATGGCGTCCGGGAGTTTCGGCCAATGTTATCGGCGCGGGAAACGCCAAAATTGTTTATGGTCTGTGCTGTGATTGTGTACAATTTTATAGATAAGTCTGGGAACAGACTTTTCACACGAACTCAAGAAGTGAAGTCGAGTTTATTTGATTAATATGAAAATTGTGTTGGATTTTGTAGTTTAATAGTGATAGTTTATTAAATATCAATGTGCTATTTGTGCGTACTGTTCGTGATAGTCCTAATAAAAGCGTGAGACTGCGTTTTTCGTATGCTTCCAAGGAGTCGAACTCTTCTGTCCTCAGTAAACCTACTATCACTTTACTAAGCGACTCCTGATTTCGACGAGACTTTGACTAGTTGTAACTACGAAAAACTTGACACGAGCACAACGCGCTAATGACGCTATTGCCATATAAGAAACGAAAAAGTGACATTCAACTGTCTATGGCTCGCGTCTGTTTTGACACGTGACGCAGTGTATTTGTTTTGGACGAAGGCATTTTTTCTATATTATTATATAGCTGATTTTTGTGCACTTCCGAGGAGTGAGTTTTCAATATTTTTTTTTTAATTTTGGTAACCGATAAATAAACGTAGGATGGCATCATCTCACCAGATCGTATTACAAAATAATTCTAACATTCCGAATGTCATAAAGATATGATTTTGAAAGTCATATATTATGAGTGTGATATTATGCCCCGATCAAAGTAGTTTCGACACATCTTCTATCTAAAGATAACACATATGACAGGAACATTATTCACAAACGAGATTACCACTGAAATGTTATTATATTAATTGTGCCTTCTCAGATGCTCCAATGCATTTCAATACTTTTTATAAATTTAGAATTATCGTAATTATTATTAAAAAATTAACACCTCAAATAAAATCATTAATTGGTTTTCTGAAAGTGTTTGCGTAAACCAGTAAAGCCTTCGTGGTTAAATGATTTTGTGTGTACAGCATATATTTTGGTCCCTTTAAAACGAAGAGCCTCGTCGCACACAGAAGATGTCAAATCTATATAAATAAAAATTAATTGCTGTTCGTTGGTGCTTACCAACGAACAGCATTTAAAGCAACACTTCAGAATGGCTGGACCGATTTGTCTATTTTTTTTAAATGTTCTTAATATTCCGAATAAGGTTTTGTAGGAGAAAAAAAAATGGAAAAGCTGCCCGGAAAATTGGAAAATTCGGGAAAAAACTGGAAGTGTTTTTTTCTATGGGATTTTTGTATGAATTATTTTTGTATTGTATTATTGAAATTTGGACAGGACAACGTCTGTCGGCTCAGCTAGTATTAAAATAAATTGAAAATATTAAAAACAATTACACCACTGTTTGACAAGCAACAGGCCTTTACTTTCTATTGTAAATGTGTTCCATTTGACAGTTCATTATGACTCTTTCTCGTTTATGGCGAACATCCTTGACAAAGAGTCGCTGCGCACAGTGCGGTCGTCACGACACTATACCGCGAACCTAAAAGTCGTGGAATGAATTGCCTGCTGAGGTTTTCCCACTACACTACGACATGGGGTTCCTCAATAAAGCTGTGAAAATGACATTACAAGGCTGGCAACGCACCCATAGCCCCTAGTGTTGCAGGTGTCCATGGGTGGCCATCGCGTAGACCGAATGCCCGTCTGCCACCTTCACCGTGGAACAAAAGCGTGCTTTACTTACCATCTCCTGGGCCTATTCATTTGCCACCTCTTCTATATAAAAAAAAATATACATTTGTCATTTTGTACGCGCCATTTGTACGGAAGTTACGAGTATATATCGACGGTTACGTACTGAGACCTCATAACTACAGGTTGATCAATTTTACAGGAGATGAAAAAAAACGTTTAAAAATCTGTTAGAAAGAAAAACTTTAATTGTTGTTTTAAAAATTCCTACCATAGGTAGCAGTTACTAAATTTTTATGCAAAAACGTAATTAACCGTGGCATGCGGATAAATATACACATACATTTTAAGTGTATTTATTACCTGCAAAATAAAACAAATTAAAAATTTTACAAGTTATATATATATTATAATTTGTGCTATAAGGTCTTTTTTTATGTACGAAGGTGGCAGACGAGCATACAGTCCACCTGATGGTAATGTGGATACTGTCGCCCATAGACATCCGCGATACATGACAACATTAGTCCAATATGACAAACGTTGACACGCCCCCGGATGCGCTGCCTACCTTTGGAGATATAGGAATGGATTTGTAGAAAGGGTTGGGAAAATGGGGAGGGATAGGATGGGAATGTGCTCTGGCACATCTCACTCACTACCGAAACACGTACGTACATTAGGGAAATATAGTAAAGTGGGAAATGCAGTACATTTCAAGGTGGTCTTCTGTAAGGGAGGGGTAACGTGGCCAGTCCAGCGCGCCCAGCGGCTGTTAGATTACAGCGTGCACTCTCCCCCTCCCAAATTAATTAATAAATGTAATCGTTTGAATTAAGTTTGAATTAATATATATAACCGTTGTATATATTATGTCGTTATGTATAATAGAATGTGCCTTCTTATAACGACTAAAAAAAGGATAAAAATAATCAGAAACCAGACGAATATCAGAAGTTTCCCTTATCTATTTAGAACAATATTGTATGTTATCACCAGATTATCACAAGAAAAAACTGTGATGTTATTAAATTATCAAGTTGCATTGATTATTTATCTATCTTTAGATACAATTGATATTTGCCATTCAATGATAAAACAATAGTCCCCGATATACTAAATCTTTTCACGTGACTAATTTTGATATTTTCCATTGATTGTGAATTGGTGATGATCAGTAAAAAAAAAGTAAACATGGAAGGGAGATTTTCTATTTACTGGACGTTTTAGAAAAATTTTTACGATACTTACTCGATAATATTCGTAACCAACCCTTTCAATATCCACTGTTGGACATAGGCCTTCTGAAGCACATTGACTCGTGCATGAGGGATGTATGGCCTTAAAACATCACCCTGACCAAGCGGGTTGGCGAGTCCACTCTCTTGGACGTGGTGATAGTTCCTCAGCGCTTGTGATTACGACTTTTTTTTATCCCGTAGTCGCCTATTACGACACCCAGGTCGAATGGTCGAAACCACACGACCATTCTACATTATTAACGCTAATAATGAAATAAATTATTTGAGATACTTTGAACAGTCTTAATTTTGAAACTATTGAATCGATTTGACTCATCTACGAACTTACTGGGCGCCGTGTCGTGTCGGCCGCCTATAGAATAGCACTACCTCATCTCCACCCGTGGGTGTCATTCTGGACTGATGTTGGCGAACGACAGTATCCACTTACCATCAGGTGCTCGTCTGCCGCATTTTACACCACTGTGTACCGAGCAATCGGACATTTTAGGCTGATATATAAATAGATTGGACTATCTCAAAAATTGTTTCGAAAACGAAATCGATTGACCCAGTAATCGATGGATTCATTCGTCATCTATCAGTCCAGTATCAAATACGAACCAATGGCCAGTAAAACGACTCTTGTAATAGATATTCTTAACCTGTAATAATAAAACTATTATCTCAGTAATAAAACAGATGACAGCGAATTTTGTATGAATTATCGTAAGCTATAGTCACCGAGAATGTGTTGAAATGCTTAAATTTCATTATTATATCAAGCAGAGGCACTATCAATTGGACTAATCATTTTGTTGCAACTTTGATTTTTTTAATATTTTCTACTCATTCTCCTCCTTGGTTATAGCAATTAACATCGAATTGACCCCATTTACTCAAGCTGTAAAGTCTAAAATCGCCAGGTTGGTGCGACACGAGATGGGGGTCGACACGCGAACGGTTACCATGCCACGCGCGTCGTATCAACCCAATTGTTATAATGGCGAAACGTTTATAACTAATAACTTCTGATGCATTTATACGCCGACAGATAGTGTTTCTTCTGCTATCAATCATTCTTTCTGACTTCACCTTACCATACTATCAGCACTTTGTTGAAAGGCAAATATAGACATGTTAGTCACTGTCGAGAGCTGCCTTGAGCACTCGAAGTTTCTAAAATCGTATTCCAGGAAAGGAAAAACAATTTTGAGAATTACACTAGTTGTATATGGGTACTGGGAACATACCTATTTTCTATCTTACTCAATCCCTCTTTCCAAATCTTCATTCCTAAATCTCCAAAGGCAGGCCGCATATCTGCTGACTTACCATCTTTAACTGATGTTGGCATGAATCACAGATATCCACGTGTGACAGTATCCCTAGCATCAGATGTCAACTCTAAAAGGCATTGTCGCAAGACTTCCTATCCATTTACTTCCATTTTTCGCTTTGTGAAGAGAAGCATTCACTGAAATTGCATAACATTAACAAAAGTTCTTTTGTGAATTACCTGCTGCATTGTTATCTTCATTGATCGGCTCCTTTTTGATACAATTTCAACTTGTCCGTACAGGACTGTACTTACCATTTCCACCACTGCAATAATACACATTTTTTTAAACACATGCATTTGAGCTTAAGGAAAGATACCTTGACCACCTCAAGTCATTCGTGATCACAGTACATGCTATTTGTTTAATATGTCGTGATGTTATCTCAATACGTACAACAGATTCGCATAATCGCATTTGTATTGCCTAGCATGACTGTCGATTGTTATAATACCGACAAGTATAAATAAATAAATAAATAAATAAATAAATAAAGTATTCTTTTAGATGACTCTGAAGCCTTTACCGTACAATGCCATCAGTCTGTATTTCTCCACTCCATAGGCCTCAACTATGATTTAATACCACACTTGAATGGAAGATCCTTCTTAACGCAGCTGACCCTTCTTTCTTAATCCGCTCTTACATTGTTTCGACGATCGATTTGTCCAGTTGATCACTGTTAACTATCAGAGGTACTCTGCCTCTTCCTATTACAAGCCTCTGCACGTAAAAACTTGATTCCCAGTGGAATAAAAATACATTGCTAAACAAATGGTTGTTTGAGTACTTAATGTCTCTTTTTGTATATATGTCACAGAGATATATGTACACATATACACAGAGTATATATGTATCTGGATTTAACGACAGAGAATTCTAATATGGACCCTTAACTTTATTCGGGTCGTTACTATACAGAAGAGCGTCCCTCTTCCAGAATTTTATATTAGGTATATTCAAATAAATGGAAATATTTTGAAGGGACACAGATAAAACACAGAAACCAGACACAGATTGGTATCTCTGAATTATTTGATAAGGAAAGTCACATTATACGACAAGAGAACAAAACAAAGTCAACCATCTAACCATAAACCTTTAGTCCTCACATATCGAGGAAAACATATAGAGAACCACTATTGCATCATCCATTTTCAGAAGCAATTTACCTGCTACTTTACCTGATAGCATGCGCAGGCGCCGCTTGCGTCTAGATCAACCATCTAAAACCCGTCAGTGTCATTACGATCGCCTCCGCCGACGGACGTAACGACCTCCGCTCGCGACCATTTACCGCCACGTGTTTTTGTGAGTAAATAACCGGTGACAATTTATACCAATTGGAGTCGTGTTTGTGTGTGTGTGCCAGTTACGCCTAACATTGGATTGCGCGAGACTTCATGCCTTCAAATTTTACGGTACGATTTGATATGCCGAGCCGTTTGTTTACAATGGGAATTATTGATAAAATTACACAGTTATGGCTCTGATAATACAGAATTTATTGGACAAACGTCACGAGAAACTATGTTTCTCATGACCTAAAAACTTAATTTAGGATGCTGTTTTTCAAAAATAATTGATGCCGCCTTTTCGACAATTGCTTCTGCAGCACCTAAAGCATAAACCAACCAAGGGTTAGCGCGTTTGCAAACCTTTTCGTGTTCTTAAACGTAGTATTATATTTGATATTAATTTTTTATGTAAAAAACTTTATTATACTTAACCGTACAAAAGGCAAGCTTAATGCCCGGAGGCATTCTCTACCAGCGAACCTGATATTAAAGCTCATATTCGTATTTCTAACTGAAACCACAGGATTGTTATACAACATTGTATTTACGTTTGCCGCTACCTAGCTGTCTATTGAATATAATGATGATGAGACGTAGCGTGGGACCGGTCAGGTAGACTGACTACTTGAAGAAAGTCGCCGGTAGTGTCTGGATGAGAAGAGCGCAAGATCGTGTGTGGTGGCGGTCTTTCGGAGAGGCCTATATCCAGAAGTGGAGAGACTCGGGCTGATGGTATGGTCCACTTGGCCAGAGGGCGTCCCACACTGCACTTCCCGGTGAGTGGCCTCCACTCAAGGACTCGTCTACCCCATCGGTTATCGGTCCTGCGGCAAATATGACCTGCCCATTGCCAGTTCAACATGTACAACATTGTACAAGCTATGTCAAGCTAACAGCTAAGCTAACCGAGACCTGGGCTGTTCTAGAATCTTTGCAGTGACGCCAAATTGATTGAGGTGCTGAGATGTCTGTATAACATTGCAAACGTGAAGGTCCGTATCCAGACGTAACGTATCCAAGAGTAGCAGTTCAGGCTGATCCAGCTGCGCCGAGCAGTGAGACAGGAAAGTTTAATACTATATATCAGAAACTGTTCACAAACGCGCTAGAAGATACATTTAGGATGCTGGACTGGAAAGGACGTGGAATCAATGTGTATGGTGATTACATCTCCCATCCGCGTTTCGCCGATGACATAGTCATCGTGGCAGAATCGCTGGAAGATTTAAGCTGGACGCTAAACGACCTTAACGCAAAATCACGATGCGTCGGGCTCGGAATGAACTTAGACAAAACAAGAATAATGTTCAATGAACACGTTTTTCCGGGACCGATAGACGTCGAAGGCGTGACACTCGAAGTTGTTGACCAATATGTCTACCTTGGGCTGACAATCCAGCTAGGCAAGTCCAACTTCAATAAGAAGGTCGATAAACGTTTTCAACTTTGCAGGGTAGCATTTGGGAAAATGCGTCGGTTCTTCTCGTCGCCTATACCACAATGCTTGAAAATGAAAGTCTTTAATCAGTGCGTCCTGCCAGTCCTGCAGTTGACGTAAGGTGCTGAAACGTGGCCTCTAACGGTAATCCTGACCCATTAAGCTGAAAGTCACTCAGCGAGCTATGGAGAGAGCTATACTCGGAGTTATTTTGCGGGACACGATCCAAAACGAAGACATTCACCAAAGATATTATATTATTTTGTATTACTTTATTGCTCCAAGGAATTTCACTATTCATTGGTTGCCGGCAAGAGATTGCTTTAAGCGGTAAGGTTGCTTATTACTTCTGTATATCTTAGGTTAAAAATAATTAGTAGGTTATGTTAAAACAAGAACGCAATTTAGAATTTTCATTGATTCATCCATTCAAACACGCCATTTATTCTCCTGAACGTATAGATACTACATTTATTCTCCTGAACGTACAGGTACTACATTTATTCTCCTGAACGTATAGGTACTACATTTATTCTTCTGAACGTATAGGTACTACATTTATTCTTCTGAGCGTATAGGTACTACATTTATTCTCCTGAACGTATAGGTACTACATTTCATTCGTGCTACTAAAGCCAATAATATGTCTATAGACTCATATTGTTCAAGTGCTCACGTACAATCAGTTATGGGCCAATCAAAACAATCGAAGATCATTAGCGTTCGATCCTTCCAATGGGTGCACATTGATATGGACTTGTTGATTCTTCCGCTGTGACTATTGAGACTTAATGACCATTAACATTTCCAAAACATCATTTCCATCTTTTGAATCATTCAGATCTTTGTAGGAAGCAAGAGTATATTTCAGCTTTCTTCTTAGATTTCTTTAATATATCTCTGAAAATTTATTATTTTGTAAAAGAGCTTTGTACATATAAATTACCTATATGAGTATGAATCAGCCCTGGACATCGGATGAACATCGGGCATATAGTCCGTATTTGCGAGGCCTTATAGAAGCAATGATTTGATAGTCAATTTGGTAAGAAGTGCCGGCACCTTGACAATGAAAACGTTGAGAAGTCGCATTGGCTAACCGAGCGAGCGTAAGCAAAATGGCAAACTTGCTTTGGTAAACGAATTATTACTGTGAATTTGAAGTTCATATAGGTTGTTGTCAACTGTAAGTGCAATTTTGTGCTACAATATTCTATTTGCGGTTGGCGACACTTAGCAACCTATCGAGTATCTTGATAATGAGCTGCAGTCATTTGATAGGGGGAAAGTGCATGCTGCATTCCCACAGCCGCTGGGCGCAATCGACTGACTGCTCACGTTACCCCTCTCTCACTATCTTATCTTACCAGAAAACTATCTTGAAATGTACTGCATTTCCTACTTTATCTTATTTCCCCAATGTACGTACGTGTTTCGATAGTGAGTGAGATATGCTCTGGCCCATTCCCATCCCATCCTATCCGTCCCCATTTTCCCAATCCATTCCTTAATCTGCAATGGTAGCCAGCACATCTGTCAGCGTGTCAACGTTTGTCATTCTGGACTAATGTTGGCATGTATCGCGGATGTCTATGGACGACAGTATAATCTTACGATCAGGTGGACTGTATGTTCGTCTGCCGCCTTTATTCTATTAAATAAATTAAATTATCCTTGTCGAGAATCGTCCACTTCTGGACACGAACCTCCCTCCTCGTGCACATTTAGAGGTGCAGTTCCTCGGTGGTTGTAGGTAGCGGTTTAGTTATTCCTTAATCGCCTTTCACTACATCCACAGAAAGAGATGTTATTCTAAAGCCGACCATCAACACACGGCCAAGTGCTGCATTATGGTGAAATAAATTTTCTTTTTTGTATTGTATAAAAATATATCTAAAAGCATTGACATGATAAATGAACCTTGCGCTCCGCAACGGCAAGCATTAGTGACAGTTGCAATTTCGCATTATTTTTCTCTCTTTTTTTTTATTTATTTATAGGTATTGTATTGTAATAGAGGTAGTGATTGCTTGTTCTTGTTATCGAGAAGGGGGAGTATTGAGTTTTACGTCATCATCAGTGATATGCTACTTCTGTGTGACTAGAATTTGTATTTATAAATAATGCTGTGTTGAAGTGTTGAATTGGTGTTCACCTTAACCCTTTGTTTCCATTACTTTCATGCAGTGATTACTGCATGAAAATAATGAGAGTTTTTTTGTCATCGAATATCATAATTATACTTTTTTTCAAAAACTGGTAGTACTGAAAAACGTTCAATTACTTTCACACATATAAACATTGTCGACCCGTGTGGTGTCGTGTGGTTTTAGAATAGTACCACCACATGTCTTCCTACACCACTTCTAAAAGAGTGGACTCGCCAACACCCTCTTGTCCAGAGTGTCGTTTTAAGGCCATTCCTCCCTCGTGTGCGCCTTGAAATGTGCTGCATTTACCACTTTATCCCATTCCCCCATGTACGCACGTGTTTCCGTTTCCCAATCCATTCTCCAAATCCATTTCTATATCTCTCCAAACGTTGGCATCGCATGCCAACATTTGTCATTCTGGACTGATGTTCACACTGTCATTAATAGACATCGATGAACGACAGTATCCATTTACCATCAAGTGGACTGTATGCTCGTCTGCCACCCACTTCCACGGAGAAAAAGAAATACGGTTATATAAACATTAGGCAGGGCACATTTGCTGTAGGACCGACAAAATAACAAAAATTATACACATTAATTAATCAAACGAGCTAAATTAACGCAAGCGATTAAATTAATCGTCACACGCTAACATTTTCACATGTTTCAAATACGTACAGAACCCCCTACAGCATTGGTTAAACTGGCGTTCACACATTTACAAACTTTTTATTGCGTTTCGTCCAAAGATTATTGCTCAGGTGCATGTATAAGAAAATGTACGACTATTATCCGTGTTTATATCCATCATTATTTGTCTTGGGAATGGTGGGATGTAGAATTAGAACATCGACGTAACATTTCTATTGTAATGTTTTTAATTAAACTTTTGCGAGGCAAGTTGTCTCTACCGTCGTTGTCGAGTGGTGCGTCGCTTTTTGTCACGAATCGGTATATTAGCGCGCGCATTCATCACCGACTGCAGGAGGTTCCATCTGGTACTAACCTCCAACGTAATGCACCGGTCTCACGTGCTATATGTTGTATTAATAAAGTGTTAGCGAGGCGTAATAATGACGTAGATGCAGGTATGCTGAGGAATTCTTAGAGAAATCTTTATAAAGAATGGGCGCATTGGTTTTTATAACGTAATGTACCATCTGTTATGTTTAAATAAAAAAAAAGTTATTGCAGTGACTTTAAAATTGATCGTATTCATAATAATTGTGTAAACGGGTTACTCACGACTTACTATTTATTTATTATAGCCGATATTTCAGGTCTCGCCGCGACCACGGTTGTCATACATGGTCGCGGCGAGACCACGGTGGCGGCTGAAGGTGTTGTCGCTATTGACAGACAAATCTGTCTACCCTCCGTTGTGTTCGTTTTTGATTCACCCGCCCACACTGAACTTGATTTTGTTGATCAAATTCCTTGCTACTATATACTAACAATATCATCACACATTTGAAAACACATCTACTTTTCTCAGTTTGCAAAGTTCAATCACTGGGTCCTTTGTGCGTGCCAACTCAAATCAATTCTCGCGATTGAAATTTTGACATTTTTAAATAACTATAGCCTCTCAGACCAAACACGGTACCTATGTAATACCGTTTCCATAACAATTATTATTTTCAACCACGATTACAAAAGTTAAAAGTCTTCTGATCGTAGATTCATTGATCTAACTGCATGAATAGGTTTGTTCTACAACATTATATTTACGGTTGGGCCCACCTGAGCGCTTATTATGTAAGTTCATAATGAGTAAGCTGCAAAGGATTTTGTATTTGTTTTTACTTTATTACCCAGTAAAGTACCCGTACTCACCAGATAAAAAATCCCACGTTAAAACCACACTAAAAATAACCATCCGTAACCAGCCCTTCTGCTGCACATGGACCTCCTCATGCAGATGGGGGATATATGGCCTTAAAACGGCACGCGGGCCCAGCGGGTTGGCGAGTCCACTCTTATAAAGGTGGTGTAGTGCCTGTATCGGCTTTGTTAGTGGCCGGCCTTAGTGGCCGGACACCCACTATTCTGAAGCCGGCCACCACACGGTCATTGACTAAATCAAACCAATTCAGCAATTGAACCTGGAACTTGTCAACCTGTCCATTAGTTCGTATTAAATTGTTTGATTAATTACGACAACATCTAAATGCGATAACGTAATGATACGTGACCGCCGTAGGCCTTGACCTGTAGCTACTGGTGTGTATGTATGTTTGTTTATTTGTTTTGTGATCACTTTCTCCAATGGCAGTCGATAGTGAGTTGTGAAGGTTAAAATTAATAAATCTTTGTGGCCACGTTTGGTTCAGTGTCCAATGGTTTTTTTTGCCAATTAATCACGTGTTATTTTCAAGCCCCGGGTTATTTTCCTACTGTCTTGATAATAGCAGCCACAAATAAAAACTTTGATATGAAAAAAAATATGTTAATTAAAATATAATATGTAAAAAAATGAAAAAATAAACGAAACACAATTAGGCAACAATCAGAAACTTCAATTACAATTTGTTATGTATGTTGTAGCCTGCTCTTTAATGACATAATTCTTCCCGGTTATTCTAAGGTTGACTGGAAGAGATTCCTCCTAGGAATAATTCCGCCTATGTACTTATGGCAATTGTAATGTCTTATTGTAACAATTCATTAAGAGCAAATGAAGAGCAACAACACAACAATTATACAAAATTTTAAAACACACAACTACTATTAAGTGAAAACCAGACGACACACATACGATTAAAATTAGGCCGAAACCAGAAACTTTTTTTTTTAATAGTAAAAAGGCGGCAGACGAGCATACAGTTCACCTGGTTGTGAGTGGATGCTGTCGCCCGTGGACATCCATGGTGCATGCCATTATCAGTCCAGAATAACAAACGCTAGCATGCCCCCGGATATGCTTTCTACCTTTTCAGTTCTAGGAATGGATTTGGAGAAACGGTTGGGGAAATGGGAAGGGAGGGATGGGATGGGAATGGGCTCTGACATATCCCACTCACTACCGAAACGTATAGTTATATATTTAGGCAAATACCAGACTAATATAATTAAAATTAGAAAAAATGAGTTTGCATAACAATAATAAAACTGAAGTTTGAGAACATTGTCATTTTAATATACGCGAGAATGGTGTTCTATTGTGATTTTAAATGGAAAACTTTCCATATAGAACCGCAGAGAAATATATGCAATGAAAAATGACCGATGACGGCGCCAGTCGCAAGGGAGATTTACTTCCCACTTTCCGTACGTTCTAGAAAAAAAGGGTTTATTCAAAAGGTGTAAAGCTTGATGAAACCTAGTACGTCACATGGTTTGCGCGTATAGACATGGAATATTTATCGGGATTTTTTGAAAAGTTTACACTCATAATTTTGGAACTATTGAACCGATTTCACTCATATTCCGAACTTAACCGAGATTATAACCCCAAGCTACTCGTACATATTTTTTTGTCAAACATTTCAGTTCGTTAAGTCCTGCAGTCGTTAGCTACCTACGTATAAAGGCTCGCGCACATTAAAGCCGCCTCGCGACGGAACGCGTCGCACTGCAAAACTGCGACAACCCACATTACAGACACGACGCTGGTCGCAACTCATCGCAATCATTTAAATCAGTTACCTGTTGACATTCAATCCTTCACGTCATCTCACAGCGAATAACTCTCGAATTACGTCCGTTAACTGCGTCCGTCCATCGCACACTGTATTTGCATGACATCGGCGCATAGATACGGCTGGCGAGCGGTCCGGTAGTGCGCTGCGATGCGGCCCGCCTCAACTGTGCGATGGTTTATACAAAATGCATGAAAATTATCCAGGAGAATTTTTGCAATGTTATGCGCTGCGACCCGCCGTAATATGTGCGAGACTTAAACCTCCGTAACCAGCCTTTTACAGCCCACTGCTGGACATGGGCCTCCTCATGCACATTGTCTTGTGCATGAGGAGTATATTATAGCCTTAAAATGCCACCCTGTTCAAGCGAGTTAGCGAGTCCATTTTTTAGAGGTTATTTAACAGGGCTTGTGGTGACAGCTTGTTATCCCTTATATAACAGTTATATATTATATACGTCGTTGTATATAAATGTTCTTAATTTTTTCATTACATATAAACTTCGAAATTGATTGGTGTTTTGGATTTAGTTGGTGTGACTCGAGATGTATTCAAAGAAAATTCTGAAAGTATTTTTGAAAATTCAAAAGTCATACTCCCTAAAATGGTTTTTATGTTGCAGAAAATATAATTAATAATTCCACTTAT
The DNA here is from genome assembly GCA_914767545.1 of Sesia apiformis. NCBI lineage: Eukaryota > Metazoa > Arthropoda > Insecta > Lepidoptera > Sesiidae > Sesia > Sesia apiformis. The sequence goes on along the minus strand of OU611972.1, from coordinate 1,703,440 downwards.
CGCGTCAGGCACTGCCGCGGGCAAGCTTCTGTATACAATAAATACTTGTAACCTTGATGGTACTTATGTAGGGTAATGGCGACCACAGTGGCAATATTTCATTCATTTACATATACCAGTACATATAGATACGTAGATATATAAAGCTATATATACGAGGGCGGAGTGATAAGTCTGGTAAAAATCTATTTTGGAATAAAATTATCGCAAATTGCATGAAACCTCCTTGTTCACAACTCTTTTGAAGGACTAAATTAAAATTTTCAGCCAGTACCGCCCGTTAGTTTTTTTTTGACAGCCATTAAATAAAAACAATTAAACGCATTTTCCCAAAGATGAAGAAAAGTGAATTTCGTGTGTTGATTAAACATTATTTTTTGCGCAAAAAACCTATTACGGAAACGAAACAAAGACTTGATAAATATTATGGGGACACTGCTCCGTCGATTAAATGATTCATAAATGGTTTACGGATTTTCGGTGTGGTCGTACAAGCACAAGTGATGCTGAATGCCCAGGACGCCCAGTTGAGGTCACTACTCCAGAGATGATCGCTAAAATCCATGATATAGTGTTGAACGACCGAAGAGTAAAAGTGAGCGAGATAGTCGAGATAGTAGGCATCTCAGACGAACGTGTGCGTAATATCTTACACCAACATTTAGATATGAAGAAGCTCTCCGCGGGATGGGTGCCGCGTTTACTGACTGTTGATCAAAAACGCATGCGAGTTACCACTTCGGAGGCAGATTTGGCGTTGTTTCAACGGGATAAAACTGAATTTTTGCGTCGTTTTATAACGGTAGACGAAACATAGATCCACCACCATACACCAGAAACCAAGCAACAATCGAAACAGTGGATTGCTACGGGCGAACCAGCTCCGAAGAAGGCCAAAGCAGTTTTATCGGCCAATAAAGTGATGGCTACAGTATTTTGGGATGCACGTGGGGTAACCCATATTGACTACCTAGAGAAGGGTAAAACGATTAATGGCGAATATTATGCCAATTTATTGGACCAATTTAACAAAATTTTACCTGACAAACGACCGCATTTGGCTAAGAAGAAAATCCTCTTCCACCAAGACAACGCACGAGTGCACACCTGCGCGATTGCCATGGCCAAAATCCATGAGTTGCGATATGAGTTGCTATCTCACCCACCATATTCGCCAGATTTAGCCCCTTGCGACTATTTTCTGTTTCCGAATTTTAAAAAATGGCTCGGTGGGGAAAGATTTAGCTCCAACGAGGAGATCATACACGAATCCAATGCCTATTTCAAAGGGTTGCCTAAATCTTATTTTATGGAAGGGATCAAAAAGCTAGAGAAACGCTGGATGAAGTGCATTGAGTTAGAAGGAAACTACGTTGAAAAATAAATCATAATTTTTAAATAAAGTTGATTCTTTCTTTCATTTTTACCAGACTTATCACTCCGCCCTCGTATATGGCTTTGGTGGGGTACAAAATAAAAAGTGCCAATCAATTGTACGAGGATTGATCAAAAAGTTTCTAGAATCTGTATTTCTAGTTATCTGTATAAGTTGTATTTTAATTTTAACGTCAAACTCATATGTATATATAACAACGTGAATTACAACATTGCACCTTTTATGTACAAAATTGTAATATTTTTTTTAATTTATCTGTCGATATATTGAGAGAAAAATGGATAAAACTGAACTTCGCGCCTTAGTTCAATAATTCATTGTGAAAAAAATATCTACTAAAGAAACTTCTGTAGATCTAGTGTCTACTTAAGAGTTAATGCTCCACCATGTTCCACGCTTGTATTTTGGTGTTTGGAATTTAAACGTTGAAGAACCACTTTCAAAGATAAAGACCGCTCCGGGAGTCGCTCTTCGTCTACCACTGATGAAAACGTTCAAAAGGTTAAAAGAAAATCGCACAAATTACATTTGAAAAGGATTTCCACAAGTTGGCTCTCTAGAATGTTAAGGGACAAAGTGAAAGAAATGCGCGTCATGATTTCAATGAAAAATCTGGCCAAACTCATACGAATTTATTTTTATGACGATTTGTAACTATGGACGAAACGTGGGTGCACCATTTTGTCCCAGAAAGAAAAACAATGCATGACATAGAAAAGGTCATCTTCACCGACACTGAAAAAAATTTTGTTTCTGCGTCAACTGGCAAAGTCGACTGTCTTCCGGAACGCCAATGGATTCATGTTCATTCATGATTATTTAAATAAAAAGACAGACAATTACCGGTTCATATTATGCCTCATATTCAAAAATTACGCGACGAATTAAAATAAAACAACGGGGGAAAACTGAGTGCGCATCGAGACAACCCCTCCCCCCCCCCTCGCCGCGCACAAATCTCCCTACAACATCCTGATTTGAATTGATGGCTTTGAACAACCCCGATGGTTTCTATCGTTTTTCCGATTTAATATTACATGTCTTTAGCATTAAATACGACGTCAATGAGGAGGTTATGTCTACGGTAAACGCTTTTTTATCGACCCTCGATCATGTTCTTTTTTTTTTCAAATGGAATAAGGCGTCTTGAAAAATGTTACTTTAATTAAAAGTATAATTAGTTAGGAGGAGATTACGTAGAAAAATAAATAATATTTTATAATTATTCTCGTTTATTTCATACTGATTCTGGAAATTTTTTGATCAACCCTCGCACTTCGTAATGTTTCCATACCATTTGGTATCTTTCCTGGTGAGCCAAAATGAGGGAGAGACAAAATCGTTTAAGGCTCTCCCGTACAGACGGCGATATACCGGTCGGTATTATCACAACGCGATATTGCGGTAATTGGTTTTTGCGGCTTCGCACTTTTACCGCATTACGATAATCGTCGCTGTGTGTAAGATTTCATGCGGTACCATACAAAATGTACTAAGACAAATTATCGAATAACCGCGTTGCTACTCGTATATTGCCGACCGGTATATCGCAGCTGTGTTGGAGAAGCTTTATGAAGCGCATTGTGGTAGTATCCCACTCCGGTGACGGGAGGGTGCGGTTGTAGAGGAAGTCTTGTAGTTGTAAGTGGTAATTAAGTTATATAGAGCAACTAAAAAAAATGTATCTTCCTATCCTTTACTGTTGTATCCCCAGCATACTGTAATGTATGACATACTTTACGTGGAGCGCATAATTGACAACGAAAAGTTTCCCAATGTTACAATTTTCGTGTGCGTTTTGGATCGGAGCACACGAAAATCATGGGAACATAGAGTACAGTACAACTTATGAATCGAAATGAGTCTCTAATGATAATGTATCATTAGCTCTAGTTTCGTTTAGTTCAAAATATAAACAAATACAAAAAACATATTTTATATAAAGATGTATGTTAATAATTCTTAGAAACAGCAACATAATTTTATTATATTTTTTTACCTACAGATACACACAGAGATAAATGTCGATTCAATAATATTGTGACGTTGCATTTCAGTTAATTCAGTGTCGATAATTTTATGGTGATCAATTGACAATTACGTTAGAACAAGTTGTATTTGATTTAATGAAATTGAAAAATTTAACTCCCCTGGAGTTATTTTCAAGATATATTTTTGTTTGCATGCATTAGTAGTGGGATTACATTTATTTTTTTGATAAATTAATGTAAGTATCTTACCTGATACTTATATTTACTTTATCAAGTGAGAAGACATCATTGAAAATCCCACGATTCAGAAGGAATGTTTATATTTACATGTCCCTTAACATTCCATATTGACATTTATTAATATTAACACACTGACATGTAATTGGGTACGGATTATGTAGTATCAAAGCTATCTGTTGATGGTATGTATTGTTCTGTAATATTGGTATTTGAATATTTATTTATATTATAAAAAGTAGAAATAGTATATCGTCCTCGTCGGATGTTAGCGCGTGTGTACTTTTACAATGAGGTGCTGGCAGAATATCGGCGCTGTGGCTGTAAATTCTGCTCTGCAGCATGATGAACCAGTTAACCTTTTTGACGCAGTGACACACAGTCAAGAGTTAACCAGGTAAGGTATTATAGTATTTATGTATGACCTAATTCGTTTGTTTGTTGTTGACTTTGTCTTTTTTTGTTTTTTTTTCGGAAGGGCTACATTCTTATGGCCCTAGTGGCTTTTGTGTGTTGTGTTGAGTCAAATAAAACATTTTCTTTCTTTCTGTCTGCCTTTTTTTATAGAAGAAATGCCAACACCGGGGTGATTTCACAGCTTACTTGAACATCTTTCTTGCTTACTGGAAAAACCTTCGTAGGCAGTACGAAATTAACTTTTGGGTTCGCGGTAAAATGGATTAAATACGCAGTAGCTCCTTACCAAGGAAGTGCGGATTTCGGTGGCGAAAGGTGGGATGTTAAAAACCCAAAGTGTTCATCAGTTTGAACAGCTCTTCAGAACATTCTGGTTATGATTACATTTTGATTTAATCACAGATAACAGCGACATTTTACATTTGAGTTCGTTGACCCGAAGTAGCACAACCTACTCCGACCATTGCTAATGAAACAATAAAAGTATGATGTGTCCGAGTTAAGAGTTGTTTGCAGTTTAACGTAATATTACTTCCTGTGTAAATTGAATGTCATTTCACGCAGATAGGCGCATGACTCAGGCTGTATTATCGGTGAATTACAAGAAAAACCGGGTGGTGGTGCTATCGCGCAAATTAGTCTGCGCCTGCGTCGGTCACTGATAATTTACTTTTTAATGAACAATTGAAATAGTAATTTGAATAAGTGTATTGTTATATCAGTGTTCGTCTACTTCAACAGCGTGCATTTAATATAAGGAAATAAGCAGAGTTTACTATTTCACTATTAATTATCTACGATAAACCTACGCTAGTGCGAGCGAAGTCACGCGCGATCAGTTAATGCTCCTCAAATTTTCTAATCGATTGAAAAGAACCTTTGTATAGATATTATTTAGGTCAAAATTTCCAGAATGGAAGTGATTTAACCAAAAATGCACAGTGCGTTTATTAATGATGTTTGGTTCTTACACATTGTGGTTATTGTGTGTCGTCTGTGCTGCGTTGGTGCCCCAACGAAGCTCGTATTTAAATATACGAGTACATAATTTAATGTTTTCCATGATTGTACAAACGAAAATATTCGAGAACAGTTAACAGAAAAAAAAAAAGAAGAATTGGAATAAAGAATAACCTGCGTGTGGCTTTAAATTAAAATTTATTTGAATTAGGAATTCAAAGTTAAACCAAAGATATCCAAGTTGAAAGTAACCACTGTGAAAATTTTCACTTCTGTATTTATAGAAAAACAAAATGCAAACATAATAAGGTAAAATAGGGTATAATAAATATAATAATAAGGTTAATTAGAAAATTCCTAATAGGATTGGACATATTTATATGACTACAAATGTATAATGTTCAGAAAATTTGCATGGTATAAAGATACGAATATATTTAAAATGAATCATTTTCACTGGTTTACGTTTCAATGAGGACAAACTGTTAACCTCACTTATGTATTTCTTGTTATTTATATATATTATTAATATTATTTGGGACGTTTTTATCTTTAACTAGCCTTTGCCCGTGTCACCACTCGCTTAAAACATGATTTCTTTCGGAAATCAGAATTTTCATTACTATTAGTCTACTATTCTTTGGTATTACTTGAACTCAACCGAAGTTTATCTAAATATACCATACCATACTATCAGACTGTCTCTCCACTGCTAAATATAGGTCTTTCCCAATGACCGCTCCCACAAGCTGCTCCTCTCATCCAGCCACTACTGACGAATTTCATCTCGTCCAGCCAGTACCGACGAATTTATTCTCATCCAGCCACTTCCGACGAATTTCTTCAAGTCGTTGGCCATCATATCACAGAGCGACACTCGCTTAGTGATATACTTAATGTCAAAGGTCTCACTGTACTATGACAGATTATTACGAGTATATGTACCTAGTTGAAAATTTTCACACTAGATCAAATATTTAATACAAAAAAAAAATTAGTGGGAAAGGGTTCCACTATTTCAACGGTTGAATTACATAATTATGTACTGGGAACAAATTCATTATATTTTTGTTAAGTATTAGACCGATTTTGATAAAAAAAACGTATTACAAACATTGAAATTTCAAGATAATCTGATGAGTAGGTCCCAAAATTAACGCGAACAAACAAATAAACAAACGCTGTTTTTGTAAATGTAAAAAGAAATAGAATTAGTACTTTGTATACTCCCGTAACAATAGATATGAAATTATTATGCGTCATTATTTACAGTTTCCTGTATTCTATCCATTTTCGTATTCATCACAACGTTTATACGCGTCACCCAACATCATTTAACGACGTGAAACACATCACCTAAGAACCAGCGCAGAGCCGCCGAAGCGCAGCGCAGCGCATTTTATATTAAAAAAAATCATCAATCGACTTGCGGACATTGAAATAAGATAAAAAAATCACCAACACATTTACCAGTCTTCGAACGCGTTAAATCGGACGTAGGCGCAGGAGCGCGATGGCGCGAGCGTGTGCACTACTTCGCGAGTCACCGCTTTCGATCGCCGACATGCGCGGCCGGCTCGCGCATTCTCGCGTAAAAAGTAGCTTAGTGTGCGCGGCGACTAAGAGTCTCCGCGAGCATGCTCTGCGCGGCGACTAGGATACTGCGCGAGCATGCTCTAAATTTTAAATATGTATGTATGTTATGTTTCAGAAATCCAGACATGCGAGTACGCTGCCGACCATGCAGAATTCTGTTCACAATTTTTTTGGAAGAGTCGGTAGCGTACTGGAAAAGCCTTAGCTGGCAGTTCATTCCACAGGTTTCGCAGTATAAAGTGTTTTTTGACCGCACTGTACGCAGCGACTATAACACCCATGCCATCTAGTAGGAGGTTATATTCATATTCCCATACTATTCCGTTCAACCCATACTATTCCACTCACAGTAGAATCGCATGGAATCTTTATTAAGACCGCTTACGCGATACCTCGCTTTTCGCACACATAGTATTCGTGTTAGGATAGTTATGAGGACAGATTGAAATTTTTCGACTTTCAGAAACTTAGTCATCGCCCGAAAAGAAGATGGACCTTTTATTTTTTTTTAACAAAATTGCAAATAATATAGTGCAATGTCAGGATGCACTTGACAAAATTCCTATCCTTGTTCCACGTACGGGTTTGAGACAAATGTACAAATGTCGGTGGTAACGCTCCACCTAGCTCGTATGGACCACATACGAGCTAGGTATCTTATAATGGCTGTCTTAAACAGTTTCCTGCGAGTGATTTGGATATATTTGGAGACAACTACTCTAAATTTAAAGCTAAGACAAGGTATTTACTTTCACTACTGAACACCGATTAAATTTTAAATTTTGAAGACTCATTTCTAAATTTATATGTATAACTTTTTAGATATAATATAGGTATATACAATTTCAAACTTCTATCATAAAATGTCACTAACAATATGAAAATGCTGTGCGTGCCTGTAAGTGGTGTGCCGGGCTGTCAGTGTGACAAATAATGTTGCGATATTACGTATTGTGTGCTCTTTGTATCTATTAATAAATAAATATTCTGATATCGATCATATAAACCACTAAACCATGTTCACCTGTCTGCCATTTATAGCAAAGCTCATGACAAAGTTGACATTTCTAATTGTAAATAAACAAATAGTAATTTAAAGTTGATCGCATATCACAAGTTCACAATCGAAAATCTCCGAAACGGGTTCCTCCACAATTTAAGTTGCAACATCACAATTAAATATCGGTACAGACAGAAGAAATCGAGCTTAAATAAGTGACGGATTGTTTGGAGATAAACCTTGAAGTCATTTGTTTCAAGGTTTTATTGGTTGATTATACTCTCTACTACTTATCGCATCGTAATCTCATAAGAAAAAGTCCGCATTCTTTTAAAGGCTATATACACCAAAGCCGCCGGTGCTGGTTTAGCGACTTGGCGGGTTAGGCCGCCTGGTTTATTTTAATTTTATACCGGCGGGTAGCGCTCCGCATGCGCATGGCTAGGCCGCCGACACAGGCCTCCGGGCATGCCGCGCCAGTGTATAGAGCCCATTATATAACCTATTCCCCATTTTATTTTCCAAATCCTAGCCCCTAAATCTCCTTAGAAATGTTCTGCTAGTGCGTCCACGGACTTGCGGGCGTTGGTCATTTTTAATGATGTATCGCAGACGTTCATTGGAATCTACTTACCATCAGGTGAACTGTGTTGTTCATATGCCGACTACTTTCTATAGAAAAAACAAATCTCAGTCTCTACGTGCTCTTACTACTTGTTTGTCAAATAATTCATTACTTACCAAATTAACGATATTTTTGATAAAAAAAAGGCCAACGCAATACTGCAAGACCTCTGGACACCGTGAGTGAATGTTATGATTAAAAAATCCAGACGGTAGTTCAAAAAAATTTCAGACGGTAGTCCAAATAATTTCTTAATAACTCAAGTGACAAATAAAATCAATTAGTCACCCCGTGACCAAGTCCACTGCAAAGTGTTCGAAACGTCGGGATATAAATAATGTCCAATATACGCGATTTAAACCGTTCAAAGTTGTTTAATTGCTATGTATAGTAATCGCGAAAACCTTAGAAAATATTTAAAAAAAGTCTGTTTTCATGTCCTAATGTAAACGCGTGACGTGATACAACAACAAAATAATCAAAGTCTCTAAAATAAACTGCTATTGAAGTTGCTATTGATACAAAATACATTTAAATAAATTGTCAGTTGACTTGAAATGTCTTACATAGAAAAGGAATAAGTTAAAGACATTTCTTTTATCGGGTTGCTTTTATGATATTGATGACTTTGGAAGTATTATTGATGTATTGACTTTGACTATTATTGATTCATTTATTAACTTTGTGACACTTGAAATTTTGTGACATAGGTAGTTTTTAGAGTTTCTTCATGTATATTTTTTTATATTTTAATGCTCTTTTATGTTACCATATTCATATACAAATTTAACCGTTTCAAATGAATACACAAAATAAAAAATATCGATGACAAACGAATGATTATGCGTGTCCAGCACGACTTGATAGCCTTTTCGCGATAGCCCACCCAAAGACAACACCTGTCGGTGCGCAATCATTTAACATCCGTCAATGTAGGGGCATGATACAAGAAGTCCGTTTAACAAAATTTCCATTTGAATCTGCTGACGGTACAATCATACATTTACCAGTGACAAACGAGAGAGTATACGTGCTGAATTCGCCTCGAGACCATTTCGGCGAAAGCGCGTACAAGGACAACACCTGTTAGCGCGCGACGAAGGGTCGTGGTACTAGTTAAGAGATCTAGTGATAACTGTATAAAATACGACTAAACTTGAGAACGCTCAGTTGGGGTTCTCAAACGCCGCAGCGCACACTTACACAATACTACTAAGCGTAACCCGCCTTCGTGAGATAAAATAACTATAATTGTATAAAATATGTTTTTTTTTTCTATTTTTTTACTTTGGACTTATACTTTGTTACTGTAAATATGAAATAAACATTTCTATCCATCATTTTTTAATACCTATAAATTAATAGAAGCGTTAACAGCAATACGGTCAGAAGGAAACTGCTTAAAGTCTAACTTATCCACTCAAACGGTTTTGTCGTAATACAAAAAAAAATTAAAGGTTAAAAGACATATAGCTTGATAGTTGAGTAAACAGTTAACACACAACAGTTAGTAATAAAGGCCCTAAATCAGGCAAACTCGCTCATGTTTGTCACTTATACCAAACACCAATTGTAACATTTCAACAAGTCAATTTATTATTTATTTAAATAATATGTTTTATTACGTACCCACTTGGGTGGCACTTACACCATTACACAAGCACCGCCTGACAATAACAACAAGTACGAAACAAAATAAGTATGTACACTAAATCTGATGAGATATTGCAAGTCTGTGCATTCACCGCTAAAAAAAACCCTTTTGTCGTAGCACCTCGCTTTCAGAGCATACCTCTTAAGATCTCGGAGAGTATTGGGATCCTTGGTGTCGACTTTTCCAGCAAAATCGAATTTAGGGGTCATCTGGAAAGTAAGGCCAAAATGGCCTCCAAAAAGCTCGGTGTGCTGAACAGAGCGAAGCGGTACTTCACCCCTGGGCAACTCCTAATGCTTTACAAAGCTCAGGTGAGGCCCCATATGGAGTATTGCTCACATCTCTGGGCCGGCGCACCGAAATACCAATTGGACCCACCAATTCCATCCAACGACGTGCTGTTCGTATTGTCAACGATCCCACTCTCACGGGCAGTTTAGAACCCCTCAGCGTTCGCAGCATCTCTCTGTGTGTTCTACCGCCTGTACAATGGGGAATGCTCTGAAGAATTGTTCAATATAATTCCCACCTCGGGTTTCTACAACCGCACCTCCCTTCACGGAAGTGCGGTCCATCCGCATTTCCTAGATACGGAGGTGTCGCGTACTGTTCGGTCCAAAAATTATTTTATATCGCGAACCCGTAGGCTGTGGAACGAACTGCCTCAAGAGGTCTTCCCATTAAACTACGACATGGGGTTCGTCAAGAAAGCTGTGAAAACACTTACCATCACGTGAGACCGCTTGCTCGTCCGCCCTCTACTCTATAAAAAAAAAAACACGCCAGGTTATAAATGGATAGGATTCAAAAAGAAATTTGATGACAGGATATTCTTTAATTTGTTCAATAATTTTATACACCGACAAATTGCTAATACCAATGACAGATCCAATTCTAACGGTCTTACTTGACATTACCGTTGTCCATAACATGTTGTCCATGCAAAAACAAGTGCAGGTTTCATAGTTATTTTGGACAAACAGACAGCCCCGATCATGTGTAAACATGGTATGTGGAGTTCTTTGAACTGATTTGTTGAATTATATTTTTGTTAGTTATTATATGGTATATAGTTGCTTACAAAATGTTTATGAAGATTTTAAATTGCGCTTTTCCATCATCTGAATTATTTCATCTGAAGCCGTTTCATCAAACGTAGACGTTTCTAAAAATACATCATCTGTTCGAGGTTTTTTCATTAAAGATAACTTTGTAATCATCTATTATTCCATATTATCTGCGTATGTCTCTCCACTGTTGGATGTAGGCCTCACCCAAGGCCCGCCACCACACGTGATCTTCCGCTATCCTCACCCACCCACTACCGGCAATTCTTCAACTGGTCGGTCCACCTGCCCGTACAGCATAACCACACTACGCATACCGATGCGTGGTTAAATTTGTCACGATGTTTATTTTCATTTTGAAGGTAATAACCACTTCCTTTTGGACTTCACCGAATTCTAATGTAAACAATCTTTTGTTTAACTCTGGCGTAGAATTAACCATTTAGTTCCAACAGCCGACAAACATCATTGTCTGTTACATCCAGACAATATTCAAGAGTCTATAAAAAGTCTAGTAACTAGGAGAAGGGCACGTAATTACTCTTCACAAAACCAACTACTTAGATATATACCTACATAATTTACTTTACGTACGTAATATTGTTTTGTTTATTATAACAGTCTTCATGTTTCTCTTACACCTTGCACTAGTTTTACCATGCCAAGCGCGTCCGTTGTCTAGCTAATTGACACGTCTAACACTTCATCGGCCAACAACTTTTTTTTTTGAAATTTCTAACTTATCATGGTTCAAGTAGTCTTTCAAGAGTCACTGGTTTTTTTTAGTTTATGGCGAGCGCAGAAGGCGTTCAGTCAGGAGAAGGAGTGTACTACAACGAGCCTAGGCTACCTCGCCAGATAACCGGGGTAAGGAACGGACCTCAGCTTAGGATGTCGCTTTGCCAGGACAACGCGTGAGAATCCGTTGTTAACATTTTATGCCAGAGCTGGTAAAGCATTCATAGCTTAAGTAATAGGACTGAATGGCTTTAGCGGATGTAAGTCGCTTAAAATCAGATTGACCGTCTGCATCACTATGACCTACTCCATAAAAAAACGTGTTGTTATTTCTGGTCAAAGGTTCATACCGTAAACTTTGTCTTACATTGAATCGAGGTATTCCCCAATCGTTCTGCTCAAGGGCGTTGCTTTTTAAACGGATAAAAATGAGGCGGTGAGTCGCGTAATGTCAGTTTTAATGTAGGGTTGAAAACCTAACATGAGAGACCTTTGCTTAGTAATCGGTATGTTGATTGTTGATGACTCTTGTATTGTGTTTCTGGAGGTTGTTCTACTGCCACAATACGAGTCTTCGAGTAGATATTGCATATTAGAAAGCGTAGTATAGATCGCCTACCAACCAGGTGGTTCAGTGGCTTAAAGAAAATAGGATAGGGTGTGTTAAGGGATAAGGGAAACTCTTCATCTCGTTACACCGTAAAAAGTCCTTTTTGTCGTCCACTGCTGAACATTGGTCTCCTCGTGTTCATTGTCTTGTGTCTTGGCACGTGTGACTTAAAAACGCCATGTGTGCCAAGCGGGTTGGTTAGTCCTTTCTATTAGAGGTGGTGCAGTTCCTCAGGGCACAAACCCTGACTACCGTTACTACAAAGTAACGGCTTTGATTTTTAAATCTTCTAAAATGGGCAGCGCATCTGCGTACATGCCAATATTCGTCATACTCTATTAATATTGGCATGTTTCGTGGATGTTCATGGACGATAGTATACACTTGTTACCACCTGGTTGTTTGTCATCTTCTTTCTCTATTCTTTTTTAAATATCGCCGTTATTAGCTGGATGAGAAGACTAATACCGACATGGCTGGTTTTTTGGATAGGTCTATGTTCAGTAGTGGAGAGACACAGGTTGATTGTATGCATTTGATGTTGTATATTTTGTGTATTTTGCTATGGGTCAAGTGCTATGTGTATTCAAGGATTAGTCTATCCCATCAATTGTCAGACCTGCGGCAGATATGATCTTGCTTACAATGAATTAACAAACAAGGTCATATCACTTCAGCTTGCTTGCTACTTCATAGTTGTTCCTATTCCATTTTAACCGGAACCTTTTTAATTTTTAATTTTCTTTACCTTTTTAACCGGAACCAGCCTTTTTCTCATCCACTGCTATACATGAGGTGTATGACATTAAAACAGCTCGCTGGCCAATCGGATTGGCGAGTCCACTCCTTTAGAGGTGGTGTAGTTCCTCAGGGATTGTGGTAACCACTTTGTTATCCCTTAGCCCCCTTTTACGCACCCACGGGAATAAATGGGATGGTGTTATTCTAAAGCCGGCCGACATCACACGCCCACCTTTTTACTGCGATTAAAAACATGTACCTACTCTTTTATAGACCGAGATTTTTCAACTTTTCCATACGTTATAGTATGTCAACCTTCATTCGCACTTAATTCTGTACTTACGAGATACCAGGTTTTCCTTCACAGGTATCTAAGTACAATCGCTAGAAATGTGTTACTTACTATTCAACTAGTTGACCATTTTTTTTATTACCGTGTTTTACCTGCCACATTCGGGCCACGGAGACCGAGTGGCGCAAATTTTATATTCTTAACATTTATAAGACCTGTTTGCTTATAAAACTGTATGAAGATCATTGTTATTTTTATTAGTCAATTGACCTAGAAATAATCATAATAATCAGCTAGATCTCGCACAGATAGTCACACCGTAAGTTGGCCGAAATTTGAGTTCAAAAAGCGAAATAAGTGTACAAACACCAGGTTTTCCGAAAAGAATATCTTTTCTTACCTTTTATAATTTTGTAAAATTGTTTGCCTGACACTGTCAAGTCTCTCGGGATGCAATGACGAATTGCAATGGACAGGAACACTCAGCTCCATAGAACCTAGAAGGACGGGAACTTATTCTTGAAAATCAAGACAGGACTTGTTCGTGTTTTAATATTCGCTATATTCTTCACGGTGCTGAGATATAAACTCTAAAAGCGGCAGCCTGGAGCCGCATTGATGCTTTAGGGATGTGATGTAGGAGAGAAATACTTCAGATTCCATGGACAGCATTTCAAACAAATACATAAATTTTAAAGAAAACCAAAATGATTACTATACACCACCTGCCGCCAGATAATTCTTGAGTACTTCGGTCTCATTGCCAGAAAGAGAGACAATAGTTTGCAGAAACTTATATAGTGACAGGCAAGGTGGAAGGAAGGAGACCCCCGAAGACTTAGCCGGATGCCTTGGTCTGATACATACACGATGCTATGAATACCGCGAAGGACAGAAACAGATGACACAATATCATCCGAGAAATAGTAATCCATGGACGTGGTCACGACTCAGCAGTGAGGAGGACGACGCAAAGAGGAGCAGGGGAGGGGGAGGTGTCATGACAGAAGTGCCGATCCTAAAATCCAAATGTGATGTCAAATCTGAATTCAAAATCTAGTTAATCTGGTCACGCTGACGCTGATATTTTTCCGAGCTGATATAAAATCTAGGACCATACGCACAACGGATATTTCCGATATTATCAACTGCGCTTATCGACGGGTCACTACTTTTAATAATAAATTTGTCATGGATATTACACCGTTTTCTTTCCACTCTATGAATTGACAAATGACCTTGATCGACAGATTAGCTATCAAACAGATTAATGTAAAAAATAAATGGTTGTTATTTAATTTACAATTTATAAATTACGATTAAGTTAATTGACGATTGGATTTTATCCTTGCACTGTATGTCCTTCTAACAACACTTTTTCTGAACCTTAAGGTCTAATTTTTAAGTTCTACACAATTAACGAATATCAATACACCAGCCCATAACGTCCCACTGCAAGGCATAGGCGTTTCCTAGATGTCACGAGGGGGCTTTCGGGCCATAATTCACCACGCCGATCTAAGCGGCTACTACAAGCCCTCGTGACTGAACGCTGGCCAAGTGAATTCGCGAACCCACTTGAGCAACGTACTATTTTGACAAGACAAGCGTGCTCAAGACAATGTGCATGAGTAGGCCCGTGGCCAGCAGTGGATGTTAAAGGACTGATTACGATTATAAGATCAAAAAACAGGGGCGTATTATACTCGTAAATTAAAAAAAACCATTTCAGCTCTAAGTAAGTTGTAGCTGGCTTGTGTTATTTCATATCATGAGAATCAAATAGTGACTTCTCAATGTCTATGGTAAATACTCAAGTTTCATTAAAGTAGGAATATTGAAAGATATTTATGTATGTTTTTCTAGCTATTTTTATTTTAGCCCAATAGGTGCAAATGAAAACATAACATGTATGCAAACTGCATTGTAAAAACAGTTTTTTCACGGACAATAAATATGTTATGTATGCATCGCTTCAGTCGTGACTCGCGACTTAGTTAATCAATGTAAATCAGACATAAATAGGCACATCTAAGGCCACGTTTATACCATACCATCAGCCTATAGCTTTTTTTATAAGATAGTGATAGCTGAGCAGACAGTCCACCTGGTTGGTAAATGGACGTTATCGCCTATGTACATTCTGCATACCATATGAGGTCGGCAGCGTACCCGCAAGCCCCCTGTTATTGCAGATGTCCATGGGCGGCGGTGACCACTTACCATTATGTAGCCCGTCCGCTTGTCAAATATTCTGCATTTCCCACTTTATCCTATTCCCCCAAATGTAAGTACGTATTTCGATAGTAACTGTCGCTAAAAATGCACACTTGAAAAATGTTATTGACAACTGCAGTCGTCACTAAGGTCAATGTACGAAATTCTTCCTGCTCGTGGCGCGCACTTTAGTAGATTATTCCCATATACGTCATACCACGATGAAAATGTCCGCCTTTAAAGAAACTGTCACCATTCGATTTCACAAAGCAGGCCCCGTCTGATGCTGTAATTGTAATATAGTGGTTTATTTATAAGCATACTTACTTGTTGTCGAACCTTCACCTTAAAGAACCGGCCCGCTTGTACTCGCTCCACATAACGATTTATGCAATATCGATTGCGTATTCACATTGTCAACGTGCATACGACACGATATCGTTGACAATACTTCCGTTGAAGCCCAAAACCTTGGCTTACGTAGGTGATTAGGTAAATTTTGAGGTACAATAAAAATATTTGGGTTACAACTAGGGGCGCCGGCTTTTAGCAAAACCCCGTGTCATGCTTATTTGATGACTCGTTTAACCCCTGAAATGTCCAGCGCACACACGTGTATGCGTAAGGCAAAAGTGCCCAAAATGTCTTGCGCACACACGTGTAGGTATGCGTAAGGAATAGAGTTACTTTTGAGGCCGCCTAACATTGTGCATTGTGTTATTTCTTGCAACATTACAAAAAAAAAATCTAATATTTTATCGTGAACGAAGGAGAAAAAAAAATGTTTTGTGATTGACACGTCAAACAATTTCATCTATATAAATAAAAATTAAATGCTGTTCGTTGGTAAGCGCATCACTTGAGAACGGCTAGACCGATTTGGCTATTTAAAAAAAAATGTTCCTAATAGTCCGAATAAGGTTTTTAGGGAAAGAAAAATTGGAAAAGTTGCCCGGAAAATTCGGGAAAAATTGAAAGTGCTTTTTTCTATGGGATTTTTGTATGAACTCAAGACCATAACTCACGATTCGAACGATGGATATGCGTAATTCTTCTTTTGTTTTGTTCGTTATGATCCTGGAAAATATTCCAGGAAAAAAAACATATTTATTAAACTATGGATTTTTTTTATATAAATTTATTGAAATTTCGACAGGACAACGTCTGTCATATCAGCTAGTTAACAATAAATTGAACGTCTTGCCGCGCGCCGGCCGATGTAGTATAGGTATCGCTTAAAGCCGATTCCTGATTAGTTTTGATGTCTAATGGGTGCTTCGCACCCACTATTTACTTCTCGTGGGTGCTGAAGCCCCCGAGCACCCACGGAATCGGCGCCCCTTGTTACAACTTCACAAAATACTCTCCATTAGTCTCTATTCAGCGATTCATTCGTCTAAACCAAAATTTATCTGTTTGTAGATAGTTTTTGGGTCTCCATGCAAGATTTTCTTTACCGCCTCGATGTTTTCATTCGTTAAAGTCGCAGGACGGCGACTTCTCTCATCTTTCAAGGAAAATCTTCCTTGTTTAAATTGAGAAAACCATCTAAAATTGTTGCGAGGTCCCCAAAAGCTGGTACTAATCTAACCTTACACTCACTTTCATTTTATCCAACTTTAAAATCGTATGACATCATTGCACGAAAATGTTCTCGTTCGAATTCCATTGTTGCAAAGAAAAGCGCGCGAAATGCAATAAGAAGTGAATACAAGATATTTATTTTATTCGTTTTGACTAAATTGCTCTCGGAATTCGAATTTTAAATAAAGTATGTTTTAAAAACGGCACAGCTCCAATGAGTTCTCTTTCTGAAATTTGAGTATCTCAATATTTACCTAGTCACCCTATACGCCTACAAGATCTCAAAACAATATTTTTTTCCTATACATACTGTGCGCCTACAAGATCTCAAAGCAATCATTTTTTCCTATACTGTTGGTTTCATTTATATCAATGGTTCATTTTTGTTTTATACCATTAACAATACTGTTGGTTTCAGATAAGTTAAATAAGTCCACCTTTCGAGCTTTTATTGATTCGCCACTACTCGAAATACTGATTATATGTTGCGTGTGATGAAATATCTATCATTCCGGGTTGTTATTAATAAGATCTTTAAATAATTCCTCTACATGTTGCATGTAAGTTTTTGTATAGTGGAAACGCGTTTACGAGTTTTCGCACGGTACATCGGTAGTATATGACTCAAACTTTATTACCTAACGGTCATTACTATTTACAAATATTTCCACGCGTGAACAATTACAACAGGAAAACAAATATGTAGTTTTGTTCGCTACTGAAATATAGTAAGGTGTAATAAAGGTAACCTGCCTCATTCTAAGGGGCTATTGTTAACGTAGTATTTAATACATATGCGTTAATATTTCGTTGCAATTCAACCATTTTTTTTATTCAAAATAATTACTTCTGGTCGCAATAAAAGTAAAATAAGTATAAAAAATAGTAGAACATCAATGAAATAATGGTGTATGTTATCTATCATATATATATATATATATATATATATATATATATGTTATCTAGCTGTGAGAGAGGGGTACCACCGTGGCCAGTCTAGTGCGCCCAGCGCCTGTTGGATTGCAGCGTGCACCCTCCCCTTCCAGACAAGAAATGTTTAGACAAACGTTGCAAAGTTTCATAAACGCTATTCAACGATATATAGTTTGTAAGTTTAAAAGTCTATAACATCGTTATTTTTAAAGATATCAAAAAGAACTACATACAGTCTTTATAAATTTTCAAACCATTTTAGGTAGAGAAATTAAAAAAAAAATTGTGCTTCCCCATTCTGTATTTTATTACAACAAATACATCCAGGAATAAGTAAATGACACAAGAGTGATTGTATGGTATTGTTTAGTAGGTATATGTCGAACCAAAAGCGTGTGTTAATGCGCTAAAATACGCGTTGTTTGTGTCGTCGACTGTACGTAATAATTATTACACTAGAGTCATTACGAATTATTTTACACTAAAAAATAATCATCATAATTATGATGGCATATTAAGTGTTGTATTTTTGGACAAAATAAGGTGTGTTTGCTCTTGGACAAGGTTGAGTAAATATGAAAATAACTCAATTGTTATATAATGTTGCCGGTAGCAGCCGGTACGATAGGCCGTGTGAATTCGACCGACTTTACAATAATACCGCCTCATCTCATCCCTTTGGGTGTCGTATAGGGCAACTGAGAGATAACAAAACCGCTACTACATGCCCTGAAGAACTATACACCACTTTAAAAGAGCTAACTCGCCAACCCACTTGGACAATGTGGCGTTTTAAGGCCATAGATCCCGCATGCACATTATCCTGTGTACAACAGTGGACGATAAAATGGCTGGTAACGAAGCAGCTAAATGAGAAGGACAGAAGACTATATGTAGCGACGGAACTTATACGTCGTTGTCCTTCGTTTCACATCTCTGCCAATTTCGAAGTTATTTAACAAATAAATAGTGACCAGCGTCGCGTTTCACAATTGACTGGTGATCGAATGACTCTCGCCTTGGCATTGTCAATGGCGGAATTAGTTCCACAAACGCTTCCTTTCGCTCTCGAATTGTAGTATTTTGAATAGAGAATAAATTACTAGAACACGTTATGAACGATTTTTCAGAGATTCTTGGCAAAATCATTATTTAACTGGCTAAATAAGTTTTGACACTATAATATTAATAACACGTAACTGCTTTAATGTTACAGTTTTTAATTATTAATACACAGCGGTGAATCCATACTACGTAGGGAAGTACCAGTCTCGAGTATGTCTTTCGATCTATCTGAATTATAATAATTATTTCCTTTGTTCCTTTTCGTTGTACCATCACTAAGTAATTAAGTCAGAATAGAATATAGTTTATTTCGTTTCCAAAACGCAATACATATAATTATTAATTTAACTTAAGTGTAAAATGCAGTGGATAAAAAAAGGTTCCTGACTCGGCGTAACGTTGTGGCCCCCTATCGCAGACCACAACGCTGATTTTCAGTCCGGACATGAGTTTTGTCCGTTATGGACGCCTCCAGTGAACAATCTAACTAAACATTAAACCTAATTAAAACTATAAGTGTTTTCGAGAAACACTTATAACTATCGACATGGCGTTCTCCAAGAAAGCTGATAGAAAATAGGATTTTGCAAGGTCGGCGGCGCACCCTGGTGTTGCAGGTGTCCATGGGCGGCGATAACACTTACCATCACGTGGGAACGCATGCTCGTCTGCCTACTTCCCTAATAAAAATAACTTTATTATCATGTGCGTGTCATTGTAATAGTGTTACACAATCTGTCAAGTTGATATTTGTAAAAAATATTTTGTGAGATACTTTCTACGACTAATTCAATTTTATATTTACTTGGTAGAACACGGTGGCATATGTAACATAGGATTGTCCTAGCATGGGTGCCATCGAACCTACTGTACCTACTTTAAGAATTGTTAAATTGCACTAATTAAAGTAAGTGTTAATATTTGTGGGAGATATATGTACTCGTATGTGTAAAGTGAAATAAAAATTAACGCCAATTTTTAACTTGGCCCCGTGCCGTTAACGTGGTGTGCGACGTCAATACGTGCTCAATAGAATAAAAAGGAAATAAGCACCTACCAGTTTGTCACTGAAAATGTTCCTTATTTTAGAGAACAGAATTTTGCGCGACCTTTCCTCTCAGTAACTGCGTCTAACCTCCCATTTTTTTCCACAAAGCGATGCACCCAATAACAGCAATTATTATAGTTATTATTTAACACACCCTTGACAATAGAAAATGAGACAAAACTGACAAAAAGTAAGGTCGGAGCGACCTCATTTTGAGTATTTTAGCAAAAACAAAATTGTTGCGCTCCATTTCTGATTCATTGTCATTAAGAATTGTCTAAATGCGTTTTGTTTCCGCAAAAATCCACATAAAACTAATTTTAATCGTGATTGTTTACATTTGCTTTCATATCAATTCATCATCATTATCGGCTTGCGTTAATCCTCTACTTGAAATGTTCTCATAGCTATATAAAAAAAATACGTTCACAAGTTTTCCTATCCAGTCTTTTCTTAACACAGTCTCCAATCAAGCAATGACCTTTGACCTTTTATTGTTTGTCTATTCTTTGCTGGGATGCAGGAATCCTGAGCCGACGTATTGGTTCATTCATTGTCTTTGGGTTGATGAACATGGCGCTTATAATGATGTCGAGTTAAGCAAAATTGACACATATATAACATAATATATAACGCGTGTCCCTTCTCTAACAGATCTGGCCAATCCATTATCTCTTCATGTCAGTTATTTTGATTCTTTTATAAATCACCTTATTTAGGAATTTATACCCCAAGGACGCTCCGAGTATCACGTTTTTCATAGCTCACTGAGCGACTTTCAACTTGTTAGTATGCTGTGCCTTGGTTAGGAAGTTCTTTTTATCCGACTACAGTGATACCAAGGTGAGGGTAATGATTTCACGTGTATAAATACGAGTATACTGTAGTGGGTAGCATTTCTTCAAAATCTAGTTAAAACGAAATACTCGTATTATGCAATATAGTTATCGTACAGATTTGAAGTAATAAGGAAGCGATGGCGCTCCGCCGATCAGTCCAGCGATAACACTACGCCATCTCGTGAAGGTCGTGGCTGGGAACAATAAGTCATATTTCATTTTATTCAACACGTGCGATGTTCTCGTTATCAATGGGGTAATAGGTTTCCAACTTTGCTTCACTGTGCATTCATCACCTACGTTTCAACTAATCAATACACATTGTCGCCGACACTGTCATGTTTATTTTATCGACGCATCCGGACTTGGATATTGTTTGCTGTGAATACATATTTTCCTTTGGTCGTCAAGAGCACGTCTAAAATCTAATTTTATTGAGTCTCACCGCACTGCAAGGTATACACTTGTACTGGACGGCTCATAACCCTGTATTGTGTGAGAAGCCTGTATTGGGTGTCACACTGTGACTATGATCTGTTTTTAAAAACGATTTTGATCCTATCGTAAATTAAACACCAATATTAAAATAACACCATCCCATCTCTGCCATGGGTGTTAAAAAAGTGACCAAGGGATAACAAGACCGCTACCGCTGACGCATGAGGAACTAGACAACCTCTTAAAATAGTGGACTCATCAATCCGCTTGGCCAGTGTGGCATTTTCTAGCTACACATCCCTCATACACAGGACAATGTGCTTGAGAAGCTATAGAGCTGGACATAGGTCCAGTAGTGAACAATAAAAGGGCTGGTAATCAAAATATATAAAACATATACCTAACTAACTAAATACCAGCACCAGCTACGATAGATGTCGCCTCTTATTACACCGAATTGAATACGGAAATAAAATTATGAGACCAGGACATCGAGACGTACACTTTGAGAACCACTGTCAACCGTAACCGACCCTTATATCGTCCTCTGCCGGACACGGCCTTCCCCGTGCATTGTCTTGTGCATGAGGATTTATGGCCTTAATGTGCCACGCTGCCAAGGGTTTTGACGAGTCCCCTCTTTAAGAGGTGATGTACTTCCTCAGAGCTTGTGGTGGCTGTTTTGTGATCCCTTACAACACCCACGGGACGAGATCGGGTGGTGCTATTCTAAAGTCGCCAAAATTTTTAATTTAACAGTTTAGTTATCAAAAATCACGATCTTACGCACATGACTGCAGTTTAGATAGCCTATAATATTAAATATACCATTCTTAAAAACATCTGCTTTCCAAGCACATTGTATACTCAAGTTGACATTGTGATGGATCTTTTGCAATCTGCCAGCCTCCAGATAAGATAAATTGATACACAAATATAGTCCCACTTATCACAAAATATATTATAAAGTGCTTCATATATCGGTACATAGCAACTTAAACGTATCGTATACATATAGTATGCTCACACATAAATAGATAAAACTCTTTCTTTTTATATATGGCAACGGTGCAATTAGCACATTCTGCCAGCGTCAAGTTGTCTTCGCAACTATTTTGAAGTCTAAAACGTATCCTGTCAATGTACAGTCCCGTCGAAGTAAGTCATGAGACTCACGTCCCTCAGTAAAGCGATAGTAGGTTTACTGAGCAAAGAAGAGGACTCCTTGGAAGCACAATAAAATTCATAGGATTGATTGAAAAGCGTATACTCTTCTTTGATTATCATGAACATTATGCACAAAATCACTTTGAAGTTTAATAAACTATCACTATTAAATCACAAAATGTACAATACACAATTTTTATAATAATCAAACAATAACTCAACTTTATTTCTCAAGTTCCCGCCTTAAGTAATAAAATCTGTATAGTATAATATAATTGTTGGATTATGACGAAAATAAGGAACAATGTTATAAAAAGAGAATACAATCGGGCAGTCTTATTGTTTTATACTCGTAGCAATCTCTTCCAGACAACCTTGAGGAGGAGTGTTGTGGTTGAGGTAATAACGTAGGTCGTTTACATACTCGTGTTAAGTAACGGTTATAAATACTACTGCTAAGTGGATACTGTAGCCGATAGACATCCGCGATACATGCCAACATTAATCCAAAATGACAAACGTTGGCACGCCCCCGGATGCGCTGCCTACCTAAATGGAGATATAGGAATGGATTTGGAGAAAGGCTTGGGAAAATGGTACGTTATCTGAGCAAAAGTACTTTATTGTCAGAATTAACTTATTGAATTTGCTCCACATTTTCTAACTATTTAAAATATCCTTGTTTCATTTCATTTGGGCTCAATAATAATCTAGGGGCCGCGTGGTGTTGGCCGACTATGTACACCATCTCATGTCTTCGTGTGTGTGTCGTAAGCGGTAACAAAGCAGCTACCACAAGTCCTAGGGAACTACACCGCCTCTAAAAGAATGGTCTTGCCAACCCACCCCCCTGGCAAGCGTGGCCTTTTTCAAATCATACATTCCTCGTGCACATGAAGAGGCCTACGTCCAGCAGTGGAAAATGAAAAAATATCCCGTTACACTTTTCTATATCCCATTTCTCTCAATTCTTTTTTTCAAATCCAATTGTAAATCTCCAAAGGTAGATTCAATATTCGCCATTATTGACAGGTATTGACATGAATCGCGGATGTCCTTAGACAGTATCCACTTACCGCCACCTTTCTTGTTGGCTTACTTGTACGCTTACTTGTACTTCTCATTAAAAATAACAATTCACCTCCATATAAGATTTATATCGAGGAAAAATGTTGACAGCTCCTGTCGTCTCGGCCGTTATCATTATTATCTTTATACTTGACACACATATTTGCCGTTAGACCCTAAGCACACGGGCAAGTGCGGCCGCGAACGCGGACGCGTTTTTAATTAGCGCTGTCTTTACACACATCGAGATGTTTTTTTAAAGAAAAGTGTTAGGCTAGCCGACAGTCCACTGGATGATGAAAGGGGAGAGTGCTTATGTACACAGGCAAAAGAGAATACTTGTAGGGAGGCAGAGCAGATACGCGCCGCAACATAGCCCTAGCAGGCGAACGGCGCGTACCTCCCGACGATTTGATCCGTATAACCAAAAGGTTGGTAGGACCATGGGTGGAGGTGGGTAAGTCCACTGGATGGTAAATATGTAGATGTTATTGCCGGTGGACATATTCTCATGGGTATGAAATGAATAGTGAAGAATTAATGGGAACTAGGGGTTATCCAATTATCTCCACTTAGTGGTTTAAGATGGGATGGGAGGATAGTAGGAAGAACTCGTACAGCGGTATGAGTCTCCCTCATTCCATTATACCTCCATACACGTACGTTTTACGTATGAGAGACGTATTCTGTGAGGGTAACTCAGTTATGCTCAGTTGCTCAATGATTGCGGGAATGCATTATGCGCTCTCCCCCTTACAAAGATCTTGGCGGTAGTGATCCCGCTTCCGCTCTTGGACCCCAAGCACACCACGACAGCGGCCGAGGGAGATTTTGCATGACTCGGTAAGGTAGCACACTGTGTGAACAAGAGTAGCGTTTATGTATTTTGACACAATTTAATTTATTTGACTTCCTTTTGTGTATTCGGTACTTTGCCAGTTAGTTTATTAGATAATCTTCGTATATATATTTTAATAGTTTATATTGTGTCCCACTGCTGGGCAAAAGTCTCCTCCATTTTCCTTCAATCCCTTCGATCAGTAAAATGTAACATAGAAAAAATACAGTGTATCTAGTTTACTAAGGAGCAATTTTTGCACATTTAGGAAACTTAGCTTTAGGCGTCAACTATAGTACCTACCTACGCGCCATGCAACTCTGCCGCTGTGAAGTTATTCACACATCGGTTTGACTGCAGACATTAAACAATTCTGCCGCTGTGAACTTCCATTTAGTATGTAATGTAATATAATAAAATCTTCTAAAAAATTACACAATATTAACAAGTTTTAATTGGCTCATATCATAATAACATAACTGTCCTCAAACCGATGTGTGAATAACTTCACACCTGCCGGTGCGTTGCATGGCGCGTACCTACTTAACACGAGCGAGTCCCTCGTGTGTTACTAAATTTCAATAGTAACTATATGAACTATCGCCGTGCTAATTAAAATTAGTGGCACGAGCGAGATAACGCCCCGAGAGACTCGCTCGTGTAGTTGGCGCCTTATAAAACACCCCCGCGGCCACATTTTACAAGTGAGACACCGACGTAAGAGACATTTTCAGTGGAAGTGAGATGGCATGGTATTTATCGTCTTCGTCTTGTAGCCGCTGCAACAACGCGCTTTGAGTATTATAACTGCTGTCTCCCGTTATTCTTTCGTCCAATATTTAAAAATATCGGTCTCATCACGTCCCATACTATTGTCCCATAATGAAGTTGTATTATCGCCCTTAAACACACTCGCCTCGCAACATTTATGTATGTATTGTGCATACAATATTATCGTGACTGATCATTTTGCGTTCACGAACGTGACTGAATCGAATCCATATAATATTTGTACTATATACTCTTACGCAAACGTAGCGTAATGTTTGTATTTGTTATTAATATCAGTTAAAATGTAGGTTTCTAGGTGTCCTGTTTCGACTTTAGACTTTAAAGTGTTGGCCGACTTTAGAACACCCCATCTGTTCCCGTGGTTGTAAAATGAGACTAAAAGTAGACTACCGATCAAGCGGCTGGCGCCTTGTGTCGATTGCGACTATAATTCTCACTAGGGGATTGTATGGAATCCCTTCCGATTAATACGTCATCACCGCATGCGACGGTGCCGCGGACCATAGCCGCACTTCAATAAACTACATACGAGTATATAAGCTAAACATTCGCGTTAAGACCCGTTTAACTAGATAAACATAGACGACAAGTGTCGACGCATGCGCCGCGCAGCCCATGACTTTGTTGAAAAAAATCAAAATGAAGGATTTTTGTCTAAAAATGAGCAAAGATTCATTTCGTTGATGCATATCCCTGTCTTCGCGACAACGGAAATTCAAATATAAAATATGATAGAACATAGGTACTATTTTTAATTAAAATTGGTCAATTAAAACGAGTATCGCACGACACGTAACCACTAACGCATTGCTCAAAAGTCACCTCTGCGTTCGTGCAGCTATCGCAACGCAATCGTGCCGTGATCGACTCTGCGTCGTGCAGCTATCGCAACGCAATCATGCCGTGATCGACTCTGCGTCGTGCAGCTATCGCAACGCAATCATGCCGTGATCGACTCTGCGTCGTGTGCTTATCGCAACGCAATCATGCCGTGATCGACTCTGCGTCGTGTGGCTATCGCAACGCAATCATGCCGTGATCGACTCTGCGTCGTGTGGCTATCGCAACGCTATCATGCCGTGATCGACGCAAGCCCCATAGATCGGAAGTAGTTTCTACTTTAAGGTATAACAAAGCCGCTACCACAAGCGTTCAGGAATTACACCACCTCTTAAAAGAGTGGACTCACCGACCATGTGTGTTTACTATAGTTTATTGCTATACCATACTTACATATAGTCTATTCAAATCAGGAGCATAGGTGACAATTTGCATCCTTATAGATTGCCTGAAATTCGTTACGATTTCAGTAATAGGGATGTCACCACCTTGATTTAAATAAATTTATTTAAATAAATTTTGGGCACAATTTCCTTCACATCATTAGGTATCTGTCAATATTTGCAATAAATTTATATTTCATTATTAGATTACACTGTACATAATAATATCCCCGAAGTATTTATTGATGTGGAAATTGAAATTTTACGGAAATATTTTATTACCGGACCATGAATGCAAATATTTTGAGAGCCGTGTTGTTTCTACGATTGACTATCAAAAATGTTATTTATTTATGAAAAAATATGTAAAATAACTTAAAACATTACTTGGAACAATCGATCAATGACGGCCCCGTGGTCCGGAAGCTCAGTGCCGGACTGAGCCACGTGGCCCTCCTGCCACGTGGTCTGACGACTTGCACAAGTTTGCCGGTAATCACTGGGTGAGAAGAGTGACCGTGTGTCACGGGAGAGGCCTATATCTGGCAATGGAGAGACATCGGCTGATGGTGTGGTATGGAACCAAAGTGATACTTTATGACGTTTTACCATATTTAAATAACAAACAACATTTTTTCTGTATACTCCTTAGTGTCAATTAATACATCACGTCACTTCGTCGCCCTTTCGTGAGGAATAAAATGTTAGCACTCGTGTCCTGTATAAACGGCTGATCTCTCATTTCAAGGTACGGTATTATATCACACCTAAAGTGAAAACATCTCTCAACAGAAAGCATCTAAACGACATGTCACGAAATTCCCGAAAAAATCGCGAATTTTTCGAAATTGAAACCTTAACCCAAATCCTTGGTTTATACAATGTCCTCAAATTGGTGAAGCACGATCCTGAGTGCGTAAGTACTGCCGCATAAGCGCCGCTAACCAGTTGGAATCACGTTTTTCGCAAGATTTTTTGAGACTGTCGTGATGGTTTTCTTTATGCGTTAAAATATCAAAATTCGTACCTACAAGGTGCTGTTCCGTGTTAGGAAAGGAAACAAAGGAAAAACATTTATTACCATTCTATAGTTACAGAAAGGAATACAATTTTAATACCTATTGAAAGAGAAAGAAAAAGACTTAATTAGTGGCGATTAGAAGGACTCACCTGATGTTAGCCGCAAGTGCCACCGCGGGTTTTCACACTGCCCTGTATGCGTGTGTGAAGCGTATGTATGATCATTATTTGTATATGTAAAATGCTAACTCTTTTACTATGGACCTTTTGCGGAGAATAAATACATCAAGAACTAAAATTTATGGAAAATTTGATGATTTTTAGACGAATTTTAGTCCAAATAAGAGGAAGCAATGTATTTTGTCAAATCATTTTGTCAATGTATTTAGATAAGGATATCTATTATGAAAGAAAGAACAGTTATTTTACTACGGCACAGTACACACAGGAAATTGGTAAACAAGCATAGAAAACAAACAAAACGAAATTTCTGCGTGCGTGGATCGAGCCAATAGTAGAGACGTGACATTGGAAGTTTACATTTGCTTTTCACAAAAATGCAATAAAAAGCATGCCATCGTATTATTTAGGAGTTTTTCTTCAATAGTTGTTATTACACGTATTTCTGTTAAACTGATAGTTTATGAGTTATTGATGTTTTATTTTTTTTCTAGTTTTTTTTTGTGGAAATGAAAATACAAAATATATTTTTTCGTTTTGCCCGTATATGCCTGTATGCTGGTTACGATAAATGTGTTCCTCTATAATTTAGCTAAATTTTTCTAGAACATACTTGGTACCCCACCAGCCACCACGTTTTAAGTTATCATCATATCACTCTTTGCCATTTATGACTGGTTGTTTACAGTAGCATGTAAGCATAAACTCCCTACGTAACAATGATACCATCATACCATAACAGCAGCCTATGTCTCTCCACTGGTGGATATAGACCTCTCCCATAGCTCGCCATCACATACGATCCTCGGCTCTTCTCATCCAAATCATCACCTTTAAGCGGTCTTCTTTAAGTCGTTGGTCCACCTAGCCGGAGGACGTCTCACACTGCGCATAGTGATTTGGACATAAACCTCCCAATGAAAACGCGAAACTCACTAACCAGAGATTAACTCCAAATGAACAGACATACACACCATAACACGTTGCCACTTTATCTTGCTAATTCTAATAAGCTACTTTGAATAGTTCTTTGTCGAATCTCTTACTTTCATTTTCTATCCCGCAAACATACTCCGTGCATGACTTTCCATCTTGGATACAACCAAAATAGACATTTAAATCGGGATAAAGTTTTACTTTAATACTATAACTTCAATATAGGCTCAGAAGGAACATTGTTATAAATACCGAGTTCTTCAAGTGTTTGTAGAGTATTGCTCAATCAGTGTCGAGAGGAATGCGTGATATCACGTGATATCTGCCATTATAAACATTTAGTAGATTCGCTGTGATAACAAGAAAAATACAATGTCCTGTATATTTTCTCGGAATTTTAGAAGGTGATTTTTGTTGGAATTAACAAGCCTTCTTACTAGAATAGGTAGTTTATTTTCATTAATGTCCAAACAAAATTATCCCACGCGATCGCGGTACACTGTATTATCTATTTTACAAGATTCAGATTCAGATTATATTTATTTGCCAGAGTACGGGTTACAATAGATGTTGTACATATTAATTGAGCCCATACATACTCTGCCTCGTCGGCGTGCAAATTCTTATTTCATACAATCTTAGAATTTCCATAAAGGATTCTTATGTTACAGAATCTTAGAATTTCCATAAAATATTCTTATGTTATACAATCTTAAAATTTCCATAAAAGGTTCTTATGTTATACAATTTTAGAATTTCCATAAAATATTCTTTCTTGTTATACAATCCTAGAATTCCCATAAAAGATTCTTATGTTATACAATCTTAGAATTTCCATAAAATATTCTTATGTTATACAATCTTAGAATTCCCATAAAAGGTTTATTATGTTATACAATCTTAGAATTTCCATAAAATATTCTTAGGTTATACAATCTTAGAATTCCCATAAAATATTCTTATGTTATACAATCTTAGAATTTCCATAAAATATTCTTATGTTATACAATTTTAGAATTTCTATATACGAGTAAGTGCCGCTATATACACAACCACAGACGCCACAATTTTTATACCACATACAGTGCCTACATCACAAACGATTCACTAAATATACGATGTGAAATAACATAATAAAGATTTTCTTTACTTTTTATCGTTTCTTTTATCAAAAAAAATCTTTATCATCACGAAAAAGTTATTTCTTAGTCTTTCAGTACTATAAATTTTCTTATAGAAAGAAGGTGGCAGATGCCGCTGCTGATGGTATCCGGAATCTATCGTTTGTGGACGTCTAAATGTCAACATAGTTCGAAAATGACGAACATGAGCACATCTGCAATTGCGCTGCATTTGAAAAGATAGGAATCAGGTTTTGGAAAAAGATTTGTTATGCTGGACTATAATGGAATGAAGAGTCGAAAGGGATTCTTGTGGGGGGGATTCTATACAACTTATTCCACGGAATGGGATATTGTGGTATTTAGTAGTATTTCCTCTTCTTTGTATTGACCTTGTATTGAATATTGAGATAAAACATATTGTAGAAATGAGGTGTTGTCTGTTGTATTGTAATAAGTTAATAAACATATAAGTAGTCCGTTCCAATTCAGTTTACCGAAGACAACGAAATCAATGAAATATCTCAACATTTAGCTTTAAATCTAGGGCAAACTTGCAGTTTCCATGAATCAAATTATGGATATGTATACAATTATCGCTTTACTATTTAATTATGGGCCACATTCAGTACGCAGTTCAGTTACCACATGTAACACCGTTCATGTAATGTTACATGAATGTTTGTCTAAATTTTAGGCAAATTAGATTGGAATAGGATATAATTGAGCGTGACATTGTTTGTTTAAAATAATTATTTAATTACGCCGACACAGTAGCGCGCACTGAGGTTCCCTGTATCGTAGGTCATGGGTAGTGTTGCTTCGTGAAAAAAGGGGACAGGTATCTAGAAAAATCGAGACTTTAGTTTGAAATAGCGCGATTCAAAAAAGGCCTAATTTTACGGAAAAAAAAAACGGCAGGTAGGAACTATTAAAAATAATAGTTTTAACATAAATTT
The DNA here is from genome assembly GCA_914767545.1 of Sesia apiformis. NCBI lineage: Eukaryota > Metazoa > Arthropoda > Insecta > Lepidoptera > Sesiidae > Sesia > Sesia apiformis. Next base: position 1,672,688 of record OU611972.1, on the reverse strand, counting down.
ATCAAAAAATTTGCTTTTGCGCGCTTTATGGTCAGGTGAAGTCGACTGTCCCCAGCTACTGACCGAAGTGTCCTTACGGACGTCAACTAGCCGTACTAGGCATACCGAGTTGTTTGATGTTCCTCTGGTCAAAACAAGGTACGCCCAAAATTTAGTCCTTTCTCGCATTATACAGAATTACAATAAATATTACGCAGACCTTGATATATTTTTATTAAGTAAGAAAAAATTAAAAACGGAAATCATAAAAAAGCTTCAAAATCATTATAATATCTCCTGAAACCCATTTCCTCACAAATATTTTAAAGTAAGATGATTTTATTTAAGATGATTAAACAAATACACACACACACTACACACCCTCACACTGAGTACACACACACGCACAACACACACAAACCGACACACCAATGCAAATATAAATCAGCACGCTTTATTAATAAAGAATCATCCTTTTCTTGCCCACAATCTATTAAATACTGTATTTAATGTCAGTGTAATCTGTATTGGCCATTAGCATTGGTAACATAATTGTTAAACAAGTTACATAAAAGGCTGTAGATTACATAAATAAATAAATAAAAACAATTTCGCTGTTCGTTCCGCGCAGAGAGGCCAGTAATGGCTGAGAACCTAAATATCACACCGATAGAAATGTCACTCAAATAATAGTTTTATACATATATTTATTGAGATCATCAACGACGTGAATCAGTAACTTGAGATCAATCGACGACGAGAATCAATCAACGACGAGAATCAATAATTTGAGATCAATCAACGACGAGAATCAAAAAATTGACGCACTTGACTGGCTAAATTACCCCACACTTACGGGAGAAATGTACTGCATTCCTCACTTTATCGTATTTCCCAATGTACCTACGTGTTTTGATTGTAGGTAAGTGATATCACTACCAGAGCCGATTCCCAGTTCATTCTAATCTACTTCTAAACATCGAAAGGTAGGCAGCGCCACCCGGTCTTTCGCACCAGCCATAGAGTATTATACCCAAGAGTATTGGGTATGTACTCTATGGCACCAGCGCATGTTTGGATGTTTATGTCCATGGACAACAACATTCACTTACCACCAGGCGAACTGTCTGCCACCTGTTTCTATACAAGGAAACTTTTGTCATTACCAATATAATTAAATCCTTTAAAATCGGGACTTTTCGAAAATTCGAGATACGCATAAAGACGAACGCATACTAAAGTCGATTAAGAAACCATTTCCTTTTGCACAATGCACAGCATCAACAGACTGAACAATCTATAAAAACAAAATGGCCGAACGAGAGCAATATTTTTCTAAATGTTGCTAGTCTTGTGTGTAAGGTTTTATGTAAAAGTACGTGGTTGCATTGAGATCCTAGTTATCATGTCACCATCGTCATTACCCATCACAACGTAATAATGCAGCTTGTATGGTGAGCACGCAAGCGACGCGATTCTATAACATTATTTAAAAAAAAAAATATTTTACATATCGCCCATTTATTGCAATACTGTCATAACTCAAAAAAAAACTGGATTTTACAGGAGAGCAGTTTTAAAATAACAAAATAACAACTTGCTGTCTTTTTGGTGACATGCAAAAAAAAGCTACTGAATTGCAATGAGCAGCCCGCGGTGAGAGTATCTTACCTTTATGACACTTTTACATTAAAAATATATACAATTAAAGGTACCCACATTTTCAATAATTCATAAATAACTCAAAAATCGAGATTTTATTTTTAATAATTAGACCTGTTGAACATTCGACTTTCAATAAAATTTGGTAGAAAAGTACGAGTAGTTTCGGCTTACATCTCGTTTAAGTTCTAAGTTGAGCTAAATCAGTTCCGTGGTACGAAAATTATAACGGTGTAAACTTTTCAAAAAATCCTCACAAAAAAATTCAATGTCTATCTATACATACAAACTATATGTCCTTGGATAGGGTTCGGATTGGATAGGCACTACAACTGTTGTATAAACACTATTTTCGGAAAATAGTGAAATCTGAGATTCCGACTGGCGTGTGACATCGATCTTGTTTTAATGTTTCGGAATAAACCATTCGTTTGTCGCTTCGCAAATAACATCAATTGTTTGTACCGTTTCAATATTCATGATTTAGATAAAAGTCAGTAATTGGTGTGGAGATGCCGGTTTACCATTTCAGTAGCTTCGGAACTAAAATTTCTGCGTGAAACGTTTTACACTGTCAGTACAGATGATGTAGTTCCTCAGAGTTTGTAGCGGCTTTGTAATAATCGCTTATGGCTCATAAGACGAGTTTCTCGGACGCGAGTTTCTTGCACATCGGTCAAAAGCTAGTAACATCTGTTATCATCACCTGATCATTGTTATCGCTGTAACCCTCAAGTTTTTATCATCGTGTGAACAGTTGTAGGTGAGAATATAGTTTAGTCGCTTATGAGAATCTTTACAATATTCTCACCCGAACCGTTCGAGAAACTCTCCTTGTGTAAACGAGCCTTTAGTCACCTTCGATATCCACGGGATATCGAACCAACCCATCTTGGGTTGGTGCTATTTTAAAGCCAGCCGACACCACGACGCCGGCAGTCGTGATTCGTATATTCTATTTTGTATTCAGCTTTTGTTCCAAGTTTCGCTTACAGTAATGCCATATTCAAAATCTTACGTCTTAAGTATTTTCAGTTATTTGTAGTTTAACATTAACACGCATTAAATTAAAATTAATTTTCCTATTTATAACACAAATTCCTGCAGATGAAAAAAACAAATACTCAGTTGTTGGAAATTAATGTCATATATGCCACAAAACAAGCTTATATAATTTATTTTTATGTTGGCCGATAAAAAAAAACCGAACATAATCAGAATCACTTAAACTATCGAGAAAAATCCTTGACTGATTCATGGAATAGTATATTGTATACTTACGAGTATTTATACTTCCCCATGCCACATACTACAAGTACGTACTAGTACAAATAACCTATGAATAATCAAGATACATATTGACAGTATAAGTTCTTTTCCTGATATCTGTAATATTATAATATTTTTTTTATACTAAAACTATGTTTATTATTAGTTTATATATGTATATATACCATATTGGGATAACGATAAACTAAATTATCAACTGATAAATAATGGATTTTCCTATTACCAAAAGGTTTTTTATTAATCTTGATAAAAATCGTGTTTAATACACGATTTTTATTTTATGATAAAAATAATAATAAAAACAAATAGGGCACGTGTGTTTTCAGAAGAGGCGGATCGTCGACTATCGATATCACACTTTGTCATCACTGGTATTTGTTTTTTTTTTTTCATGATAATGTGGACAGTAATCAGTGCCGCTCTGTCGTCTGACGCGTACTGACGTCGTCCGCGAAGCTTTTCAGTGAAAATTTGATCGTGTTAGTGATGTCACATCGCGAGTCGATGTTTTTTGTTGTGCGCTTTCGATTTCAATAGTGACGTTAATTCAGACACGGTAAATCGGTAACGTGTACAAGGTTATTTTTTTTTATAATCATTCGTTGAGGTTTGTTATTTTTTTTTTCGATAATGATAGCTTCACACTACTTTGTGTATATATATTGGTCACAAAGTGAAGTATTTTTAGGTAATATTTTCAATAATAGCGTTTGGTTTCTTGATGCATCTTATGACGTTACATTATTTTAATAGTTATTTATAATTTGTGTGTATGAATTTGTAACGAATATCGATTTGAATCGCTTGCATTTAAAATTAGAATTTGTATTGTTTTGATGCATTTGATAGCATAACCCTTTAAGCGATTTTAGTCTTTAAGGTTATTGGTATTTCTTCGCGAGAATTGTTTTATTTTTCAATGTTTTCTTGTACAGACGATCTACTCGTAGGGATTTAAGTAAAATTTTATGTAGATTTTACATCCTCAGTTCTTTACCGACATAAACCTTATTTACTTATTTGAATTGTTTATTTTCATTTATGGGGGGAGTTTATAGTTATATTACAACATAATATAGGTATAGTACATATATATAAAGAAGTAAGAAGGTTTAAAAGCTATTCGTAAGCTACCACAAATATACACTGCATTATAAAAACACTTAAAATGGATGTGTTTTATAAATAAATCGTCAACAAATATAATACAATTGATAAAGCGACATTATACATCGCTTGTAATTACATAATTGTTTGTGAATAGATATTTAACTGCTCTAATACTACAAAGGATAGGTCAATGTGTTATGAAAATCCTATAGAGCTAGATCATGCCTATTATAGAAATTACTACTTTCAATTAGCCAAAAATAAATACCGAATCCAAAAATATACAAACGATTGATATGACTCGTGAAGCTCTAGAAACATTGTTTAAAACCTTTTTTTTTCTTCTAAAACGTACGAAGAATAGCGAAATTTACCTTTCTAAACGACACGTGCTATCAACGTTTTTTAAACCGTTTTTTGTTCGCGAGTGTGACTTGTTGAAGTTGTTTTTTAAAATGTCTGAATAGAAACCAGTGTATTAAAAAAGTTTTAAATTAAATATAAAAGCCAGTTTTAAAAAACAGTTTTTTTTTTCTTAAATTGTTGTGCAAGTGTTGAAATTGTGTACTTATTGCAAAATAATGATCATCCATTTATTTTCAGATATTTCATCCATCTCTATTGTACAAGTTTTTTTGATTGTGAGTGTGTGACTTGGATGAAATTTGTTTTCTAAAACGTCTAAATTTAAAGCGTTTTTGTAAAAGTTTACATAAAATGTAAAGTTAAAGTTCAAAAAAGATATTTTTTAAAAAGGTTTTGTGATCGTGAGATTGTTAAAATTGTGAATTCGAAAATGTCGTGACACGGAAATTAACTATCTATATTATTAAACTATGATTTATTCTATACCATCTGTGCCCGCGACTTTGCGGTGATTTTGTAATGATACCTAATACCTATTTGGACTTCAATCAGGTAAAAATCTATAACCTATCAATTCAATTTCAATTGTTGTATATTGTTCTCGTGGCCCTATTGGTCCAATCCGTGCTTGACTGATCAACCCACGACACAATTTCAGCCTATAGGCCCCCCTTTGTTCTCGTAATCACAAGGGGGTTTAGGGGCATAGTTTCTTTCTTCATATATGCCATGCAATTAGTACATTTCGCCAGTGTCAAGCTTTCTTCGTAATTGAAGTCAAAGCAATTTAAGACACATTTTGTCAATGTCCCAGTCCCGTCGAAGCAAGTCAGGTGTCGGTCAGTAAATCGATAGGTTTACCCTGGAAGCGCACGAAAAATGCGGTCTCATGCTTTAATTTGATTATCAAAAACATTATGGACAAACACTGTGAATTGAAATTTAATAAACTATTACTTACTATTAAACATAACCCATAATACAGAAACTCGACCATCACTTCTCGAGTTCACGCCAAAAACTTCAGGGCCAACATTGGTGAATAAACCAGAACATTATTTCAGTTCTTTTTTAAAATTCACCAGTATAAATTTCACTAAAATTCGTCAAATGTTTTTTGCGTAATGCATGCACAGACAGAGAAACATACCAATATTGTTATTTCGGAAAAGGTTCACACACACACCCTATATTCATATATTCAGCGTAAAAATGATTTAAAACTAAAATTATTTTCAGCGACAAGCCGAATGACGTCACTGTTCTTGGTTATAATCTGATTATTGTTTTGTGACGTCATGCCATTATTAATTACAATTTGGCCTCCAGAAACAGCCGACGTAATAAATACAGATCTACATTCGTGTGATATGATAGGCACCTGATAATATTTGCTATATCAATCTATAAAAACCCACAGCAGAGCACAAGCCCACTTGTTATCTTGACTGGGTTTTTGCGGTTAATCGTCATTATTATTTATTTTGACTAGCATTCTTGAGCAAATAAATACAATTATTATTTGGTCATAGTACGAATGTCTATTACGTATGTACATGTGGACGTATGTGTATGTATACTGAGTGAAGTATATGTATATATTGTATATTTATAGTAGTTTAATGTGATATTTATTATTATGGCGTTAAATATGAAAATGCTGTTCATTCATAGTGGCCACTTTGAACTTAGTTATCTTGCGTTTGGATTTGGAATTCCAAATTCAAATTAATTTAATTTATTCTTTTGTTTCTCCGTCAAACGACTTTTTGCTTTGACCAGGGAAAAGTTAAAAATTCTCATTGTTTTTGAATATGAGTTCTGTCGTGGCAGGAACGTACCGCAGACGGCACGCAATATCAACGAAGTGTACGAACCAAACGCCGCAAACGAACGCACGGTGCGTTTTTGGTTTGATCGTTTCCGCTCTCTCCTTTATTCTCATCTCGTTTCGTTGATCCTTTATAAAATTTCGACGTCTATATATACAAATTATATGGTCGTTGGATAGGACCTGTAAAGCTGTATAGCTTTTGTCTAAATAAATACTTTTAATCTAAAACGTACCGACAATCGATTTTTTTTTTGTTTTCACTCAAATGGTCCTACGAGTAGCACGCTTGTGGGTGCGACTTGTACACGCTCTCTATTTATTATGACCAATCTAATCATCGTCGACTCCCTGCAAATGGATAACGATTCTTTATATCACCTTATCATTATGTCTCGATATATTTTCCAATTTTTGTGCGCGTGTATTTCGTCACGCCGCGCCGTTTCCCTCAGCCATTGATCTTTGATGATTTTAGAAGAAATGCAGAATTGTATTGTATCTATCGTCTACCTTCAATCCTGCTGGTAATCTTTGAGACGTCGCTCGATATGGTTTGTTATCGACAGGTCTACAAAATTTATAATATAAGGTAGATTCCTAATAGGATAGGATAGGATACATATCCTTGTAACTTCTCTTACGATTTTATTCAGATGGTTTTAGAAATTGAACGCAATTTTAACGTGATTTTATTTTGTGTGTTGACGAAACAAAAGACTATTGACAGGTGAACAAAGTCTATGCAGCGTCGCGCGTCAGATGGCAAAGACCAGCATTTGGCGACTACGCGGATACTTATATGCGGTACAAGCAGAAAAGCTCCGTCTCGGGATAGTTTTAAGAGGAGATTGAAATATCACCTCCCCCAAGTATACACCGTTTAGTTATTCTCTTCGCTTACTGTATCTGATCATTTGTATCTATATATTAATTATTTCTTTGGATATATACAATATTTGATACTAGCTTTGCCCGGCCACGCGTTGCTGTGGCTGCCCAACAGATGGCGCTCACTCTGTTCTTACCTGTTTTTGGGTAAAAAGCATGTTAAAAAGCAAGCATGCTAGGTATATAAAAACACGCGCGTATTCGAATGCAACGTTGTGTCAAAATTTCAAAGCAATCGGTGAAGAACTTTCGGAGACTTAAGATTTTGAACAAACGAACGTTTACATTTTTTTTTATTTAAATAGATGTATCATATTGTATTTTATATAAGTATTGTATATTAGTATACTCGTATTTTATGTATGTATATTTTATTCATCCAAATTTTATTTTATATATTGTTGATCACCTGCACCTAACATACCATCACTATATAGCCCCAAGGTTGGCTGGCAGAAAATGCTTTTTAGCATTAAGCCCGCCAGAAAATGCATTCAAAAATTAATTGAAAAAAACAATTGAAAATTGGAATAGTTGTGTATTTCTTAATTACCTACTTCATTACTTGCTGCGCCCGTCCGGGGTCCACGTGTATAACTGTACCTTAATTAATGTTACGATTTTCACACTGTATACGTACATATGTTCCCAATAAATGTTTCAATTTTGAGCTTGTAGTTAAATGTAGTAAACTATTTTCCAAAAATCGAGAGTCGTGATCTCTACAATATCTACATTTATTCGAATAATACGTATGACAATGTAGCCAACGATAATAGTTGTGATGGTATAATTGTGTCAAATGGCTTATCTATAGGTGTATTCTATTTACTTTTTCTGGCGCTCGTTCTCATTGTACATCTGCTGCAGCTGCTATCTGCAGATAATTTTATTTAATGAGTCAACGCGTATCTCAATAAGCTCACTGTAACTGACAGTTAAACATCTTGATATATTAACTTGTTTTCACCCGTCTGCGGCGATGCTAAAAAGATGGATTATGAATTTTCTAGCCTAGTGTATGTATGGTCGTTTGGTGTCGGCCGGCTATACAACATCACCGCCACATCCCTTCCCATGGGTGTCGTAAAAGGCGACTAAGGGACTACAAAACGGCTACCACAAGCCCTGAGGAACTACACCACCTCTAAAATAGTGGACTCGCCCACCCGATAGGCCAGCGTTCCACAATAGCTCTTCCATTACCGGGCTGATCTTAGCAAATGAGATGTCAATCGATACGTCTTAATTAACCAAGTGTCATAGGATAGGATTCGGAATAAATCCAAAATGGTGACTAATATAAAAAAAATGCAATGTCGAAACATTTTTGATTCTAAAATATAGCACGGAATAATGTACAATATTCTAACAATGTACAACTTCCCCATATATACAGCGTGTTGCCGAAATAACGCAAGATTTGTAAATAGATTGTTCAGTATCGAGAGTAGAATTGATTCTAACAGTTTTTAGAATAAGATTTTTTTATGATTTATAAGTACAATTCTAATATATCATTAATTCTATAAGCGTCGCTGGAGCCGCGTCGCGCGCGCCACCTACAGTCCTTTAAATCTGCCTTGTGCTCTATTACGTACCAAAAAATCACAGTTTTTGCCACAGGTACACGCACGTATTTTTTTATTTGTCGTGCATAACACTCAGTTGATAAATAAACACATTACCTCGATTTCATCATTATTGTTCCAGTACTATTCGAGGCACTTTGACAGCTGTCATTCTAATCAACCTAGATTTAGAAGACTCTAGGTCTAAGACGGTCTAAGTAATGAGCGCCTACGAACATTTTAGACAGGAGAACAAAACCTTACATGTTTGTTAACTTTCAATTTATTCCTTGAAAGAATTTTATTTTCCGACATGTTTTGCGTTAGTTCGACGTCATGTTGTATATACATTTAATATCCATAGTGTATATAAATTAAAGTCCTTCTGTGTACCTAAAGGTTAGATAAAACAAAAAATGTATGTCTTAGTTAGACGATTAGGTCGGCAAGAATCAATTAAGCGTGAGTCGGGAAGGCATGAAACGAGACAAGGTTGAAAAAACTCAATAACAAACTGGAATAGGCTTAGGCTGTTATTTCTGAATCAAATGAACTATGATTTTTATACAGCACTGCATGTTTGTATAACGGTGCTTCCCTTGTGTTTTAGAAAATACTGTTTATGCCCGAATAAAATAAAATAATAATTAGAATTACACGAATAATTCACTTAGCGCCATGACGATCTTTTTTAATTTAATGATTTAATAATAAATACATGCAAATTTTATTATGTGGCACTACAAAACTTCACTGTATGTCGTAATGCGATTACAATTGGCTTGACTTTTTATTCATATTTATTTCACTTTTTATTATTATTATCATATTATTATTTACATTTACATATTTATCGATTATTATTGATATTTGCAGAAATTGATTATGTCAAGTGTTTAATGAATTTAGTTTATATATTTACAATTAATTTTTGAACGGCTGTTAGGGCAGAATATGTAATTAACACCATATTTGTTACTTGTGTTTTGCAAAATAAAATTTTATTTTATTTGATAATTTTTAGACAAAAGTTGTAGAGCTGACGAGCCCTCTCCAATAATCTACCTTTTGATTTATTTTTTGAGATTTTCGAAAAGTTCGTACCATTCAAACGTGACTTTATCTGACCTATTATCGGTTGTAGTTATTACCCAGATATTGTAACTGGTAAAAGTTTTCTAAAAATAAGATTTTTTGTTATTGCTCTTATCATAAAAATCTGATGTTACAGCACGTTTTTTTTAATCAATCTAGAAACAACTAAAATTATTTTATAAAAATATGACCAAAGATTCATATCATTTATCACTTCATCCTGTTCACCAATGTACGTACGTGTTTCAGTAGTGAGTGAGATAGGTATCCTAGAGGTAAATTGGGAAGGATAGGTATCCTTCCCATTTTCCCAGCCCTTTCTCCAAATCCATTCCTACATCTCCAAATGTAGGCAGCGTATCTAGGGGCGTGCCAATGTCTGACAGTCTGGACTGATGTTGGCATGTATTGCGGGGATGTCCATGGGTGACAGTATCCATTTACCACCAACTGGACTGTATGCTCGTCTGTCGTCTTCTTTCTATAAAAAAATATCAACAATTAGGCTGCTGATATAACTCGCATATATAAAGACCGTTTTATCGCCATGCACATTGTGTCCTGCATGGTGGCCAAGCGGGTTGGCGAATGTATTCTTTTAGAGATGGTGTAGCCTCTTAGGACTTCCGGTACCCGCTTTGTTATCCCTCAGTCGCCTATTACCCACAGGAAGAGGTGGGATGGTGATATTTTTAACTCCACCGACCCCACACGGTATTTGTCGTTTGTATGTAAGTATAGTGAACACGATTTCCTTTTGGAATTTTTGAAAAGAATATACGTTTCTTTTTGAACAATCGTAAGACAGCGAGAATTTAATTTAAGAAATCTTGACCGATGTCAATAAGTTCATACCGACAATAATGTCTTATTGATTAGATAACGTCACATATTATGTACTCCTAATATTTCCTCGCGTCTAAGCACCTTCTATTTGACATAATGGCCGCCGAGCCAGATAACAAAATAAGCAGAAGTCGAAGACGCAATTTGCATCGCCATAAGTTAACAAGTCGGGCTTCACGGCGCTCATGGTAATTAGTGGAATCTGTCTCTCCGTCCTTACGTACACACTTTTGTGTTTTGTTAAGCAAATCGGCATCATTTTCTTGGTGATTCGCTTGAGTGAGTTGACGTTAAGCTTGGCGCACACCTGCTGTAATTTAAAATACACACTTGCCAATATTTGTTTACAGTGGCCGTGTTCTCGTGGGTGTCGTAAAAAGCGACTAAAGGTTAACGAAGCCGCTGCCACAAGCCACGAGGAACTACTCTAAAAGAGTGGACTCGCTAACCCAGCGCCCGCTGCCAACATGCTCTATAAGGCCATACATCCCTCGTGAACAAGACAATCTGCATGAGGAGGCCCATGCACGGTGGACGATAAAAGAACTGGCGACTGACTGCTATGTGAACCGGTTGTTATGGTTGTCTGAATTCCCACCTCGGGTTTCTACAACCGCACCTCCCATCACAGAAGTGCGGTCCATCCGCATTTCCTAGATACGGAGGTGTCGCGTACTGTTCGGTTCAAAAATTATTTTATATCGCGAACCCGTAGGCTGTGGAACGAACTACCTCAAGAGGTCTTCCCATTAAACTACGACATGGGGTTCTTCAAGAGAGTTGTGAATAGGATTTTGCAAGGTCGGCGGCGCGCCCGCATACCCCCTGGTGTTGCAGGTGTCCATGGGCGGCGGTGACACTTACCATCACGTGAGACCGCTTGCTCGTCCGCCCTCTTCTCTGTAAAAGAAAAAAAATGAAATTCGACACAAAAATACCCAGTCTAAGTTCAATAGTTTCAAAATTACATTATTTTTTTAAATGACGACTGAAGACTCGTGAAACCCTACAACTTATGTCTATATATACTTATTTCTAAAATTTATGAAAAGTAAACAAAATCAACCTATTCGACGACCGCATTTTTTTTTCTTTTTCGACGCATTACAAATAGTAACTACTAAACTGCAGTACAGTTTGTCGGCAGTAAACATACTATCGGCAGTCATTACATACTATGTTATAACTATGACCAATATATGTTGTGCATTGATTTCTGGAAGTCTCCTCACCAGTATATTTGGTAGGAACATCCTCAGCAATCTACAGCATATCTAACCTATTAAAAATATATTTTTTAATATGACTTTTATGACTTTGCATAGAGCGGTATGGAAATCTTACCTCCTTGAGAAATTGACTCAAAACTCGGGGCACTCGGTACTTTCTGGTTCTTTTCCCAAAATAATTGTCCGATTTTTGAACAACCAGGATAAATATTTTCTCTTTACCTTGTCGCATGCGAGTGAGGTACAATAAACTACTCGCCGCCGAACTACTCCACAGCCAACAGATATTTTACCTTCAAATGCTTCAAAAGTAGTGGAATAGTAATTTATAATTTTGTTTATATTGTATATTTTTATATATTTACGATGTGTTGATCCATTTACGAGTACATGAACCGTGATAAAGATGATATATTGACAAACTTTGAATTTAAAACACAACTCAATTTTTTTTAAAGTATTCGTTTTGTGTACACCAAGCTTTACTCCTACAACTAGTGATGTAAAACCTCTAACAAATGCAGACTTAATTTTAAACGTTTCGGGTAATTGTTTAATTATTTAACTAATGGTTATACAATGCAGCCTTGTCGGTCAATGCTATTGTTAATATTTTTGACAATTGTTCCACATGTTTGACTCAATGTGCGGACGACGTTATACTGAAATCTCTATACTATATTTGTTGAAGTGAAGATGTTTTAGGGCTAATGTTTTCTATAATTTTTACTCAAATATCTAATATTTCTTTATCTTATATTTTATAGCGATTGCTGCGATTTCGATAAACTATATATTATTATGTATTCCAATTCTTGAAAAGAGAAACATTAAAGCCAGAAGCCAAGCACATTTCCGTAAAATCAATCAATATATCTTAAAAAATGGTCGAGTTACGGAGCATAGAATTTTGAGATAGAAAAGACTGCTTACTGTGTTACTGACGTCACTAATTCAGTAGGTCTATTACAGCCACGCGTGAATTACAAACATAGCATAATTGTCAAGTTCATATTTACATAATTTTCAAATGAATTTGATAAATTATTTTATTTAAGCATTGAGTAAAAGTGTACTTATTATATATTTCATCGAGAACGTATTTCATAAATTCAAAATACCATATCCACATTAATATTTGAGTTCGTTGACCCGAAATGGCACTACCTATTCCGACCACTTATAAAGTTTTTAAAACACACTTCATTTATTTATCTACCATATCTATAGTTTTAATTTGAGATGACACTTGTACTTAAATTTCTACATTTTCAAGTATTTTTTAGTAACTAACAACAACACAGTTTTAAAGACAGCTGTCACTCCAAACAGATAACTGAAAAGGAAAATGGCTAAAGAATCTAATGACATGATGTATCCATCTGTATTATAAGATTTAAATTTGAACTAAATCTTGTAGTTGTATTTATTAGTGGTTTTATCTTAGTTTTAAACCGATGCTTTTGGATACAATCTTAAATCCGTCTTAAGTCTCTAACAAGATATAAACGATAAAAATATATAAGTATTAAAGATAAAAGTTTATGTTATATTTATAGTTAGAAATCCCATCTTTTCCCACATTTTTGTACTGACAATCAACAGTAGAAGTGACTTGCTTTTTGTATTTTTTGAAATAAAATTCTTATTCATAAAGCACTATGAGTTGTGAAATGATTTTTATTAAATGTTAAACATTTATGTTCAGATTGATGTTAACTATCCATTGCTCTTCCTATGAGAACCGGACCCTATTATACTGTATCCAAAGGGATTGGATCAAGAAATTGATTAAATTTTTACTTAAATACTCTATCCTCTCAGTTAACTGAAAGATTAAAAGTGTTTGTCGTGTGTAAGTGTGGAAGTATAAAACCGCCATATGGCTATCATATAGTTTATTAAAAAGTTTATAAAACTACGGTACAATAAAAATCTGTCGCATTACGACATCCGTCATGATAAGGATAACATTCAGTGATTGTTCATGATAAATTATTTTCTTGGCCTTGGCTATCTCCTATGTACTATCGCTGTCAGATACGGCTAACACCTTAATAGCGCTTATATATAGTGCATGTAACACGCGCGTGTCGCGACACGCGTAAACTTGTACTGTGTTTAAGGTTATGTTCGAGACGTGCGGATGATTTTCAACGCGTCCGCAGGCACAGCTCTACCCGAACGAAGTTCATTTGTATCGAAACCACTCTGACGGCTCGATCAAATTATATATTTTGACGAGAAATACTTTTAGATACTCGAAGATAGCCAATACGCCGAGCTCCGACCGAAAGAAAGTCAAAGTACCGATCTAGTACTTCATTCGTTCGAATTTCGGTCGTACCTGAAACTTCGGAGATGTAAAATCTCAGTTGGACCCCTAACGGGAACACCCCCCGCTCCAGTGCAGTCCCCGTTATTATGTAGTTCGTGTAAGTAACATTCATTTGAAGAGTCTACTTGTGTACGCAACCCGCACAACACATACGACTTTATACATCACTTGCTCCAATTACATGTGTGTATGTATCATACCGACAAAGTCCTAGACGAGGATATTCGACGAACTACTAAAGTTGCCGGCATAGCTTAAAAAATCAGCAAGCTTAAGTGGCTGTGTGTAGATCGTACTCGTATATGCTGCAGAACCGATAGCCGACGAGTCCTCGAATGGAGTCATGCACCTGGAAACGTAGCGTGGGACACGCTCCGGCCAAGTGTAGAAACTGACGATTTAAAGAAATGCCCCGGTAGTGGATGAGACTCTTCTCATCCAGCTTCTAGTCTTTCTTCAAGCCCTCAGTCCACATGGGCGGAGGTCATCCCACGGTCCCGGTGAGTGGTTTCTAATCGAGGATCCGTTTGCTCGTGGGTGTCACGGGAAAAATTAGTTACTTTTACTTTCTGTATAATCCTATATGAAATAAGTTTAAGTACTATTATTGTAAGGTTTTTATATTGTTATGATAAACAACATTTAAAATAATAATAGAGCACAAAGAATAGACACTCGCACACTCGCCGTGTGTTCATTGTGATTCATACGAACTTAAATTCTAATCTCCCTTCATTATAATGTCACGTTTAATAGCTACGTTTACAAGATAAACAAACTTAATTTACTTAATAAAGAAAAATAGTGTTGGTACAGTGAGATTTATAACGAATTTACAACAATGCAGATGCAATTATGTACATATAGTCATTATTAGGTCAACGTATACCGTAACCAGCCCTTTTATCGTCCACACTGCTGGACATGGGTCTCCTCGTGCACATTGTATTGTGCACGAGGAATGGAAGGCCTTGAAACGCCACGCTGGCTAAGTGGATTGGCGAGTCCACGCTTAGACGTTTAGTTCCCCATTGCATGTGGTAGCCGCTTTGTTATCTCTTCATCGCATTTTATGACACTCACTGGAAGAGATGGGGAAGTGGACACACCACACGGCCACACTATACTCATCTTATTTCCTTAGTACTAAGGACCATAATTCAATAGTATTAGATGTTTTACTGACTGCAGGAGAGTAACCAATTTTCAACGTCGGACTGTTAAGAAATAATTGGTAGATGAAAGAAAAAATTAATATGCATACAAAATTGAATATGCAAAAAAACGTAAAAATTCAATTAATGAATGTGCAAAGAAACGTAAAAATTCAAGTAATGAATATGCAAAGAAACGTAAAAATTCAATTTATTAATGTGCAAAGAAACGTAAAAATTCAAGTAATGAATATGCAAAGAAACGTAAAAATTCAAGTAATGAATATGCAAAGAAACGTAAAAATTCAATTTATGAATGTGCAAAGCAACGTAAAAATTCAATTTATGAATGTGCAAAGAAACGTAACAATACAAGTAATGAATATGCAAAGAAACGTAAAAATTCAAGTAATGAATATGCAAAGAAACGTAAAAATTTAATTTATGAATGTGCAAAGAAACGTAAAAATTCAAGTAATGAATATGCAAAGAAACGTAAAAATTCAATTTATGAATGTGCAAAGATTAACTTCGCCCACATTTGATAAAATTAATGTCTACTGACCAATACATTCGAGCGCTTTTTAATGTCACTGCCAAGCAAACGTTTAGGGCCAAACTGGTGTGTCAATGGCCTGACTGCAGACAACGTCTAACCCACTTGACTTGCTAGGTGGTGGAGTAGGTGCTCCTCCAATTAAAAAGTATACACAAGAACGTAACTGCATGCATTTATACAACATGTCGGAGTATATCTTATCGTCTTCATAAATGGAGTATGTTTATTTACCATCTCACAGTTATCAGTGACTGTACGTATATTTGCTCTATTTTCAAGCCTTAATCCGCTGTTTATTGCTATAGTGAAGTTTTTAACAGATTTTATTTCGTTAATAAAATTTGCCTTTCATCCCTTTACATTCTCATGTAGTACACCAGTCTTCCACGGGAGATCTATTAAGTTTCAAGCAAGTCAGTTTCTGGCTCTAAACCGACAGTTATTGCAACTCACGAGCGCGCATCTGCCTTGTTTGTGTGCGTAAAAAGACACCATCAGGATATACCTACTCGTACCTTAACATAACTTAAATTTCTTTGTCGTTATATTTATGCATTGTGTGTGTACTAATGACCATAACGTTCGTATACGTTTATGTGTCTACTCTGTACAATTGTACAATAAAGAGTTTTATCTACCTACTTTTAAATATATTGCCGCGAACATTACTTTTTGCTTTTACGGACATTCATTCACAAGCAAGATTGACGCGCGCTCATGAGTTGCAAGATCTTATATCTTTTGGTATATTTCTTTCTTATTATCTCCTAGAACTAGAACTTTTGGTTTGATTTAGTTTGAATTTTAGATGTTCACACTGTTTTTAGTCGCCTAACGATTTTACTTTTCTGATCCCTCTTTTTTTTATTAAAAAGGAATATATACTTTTGTATGAGAAAATCTGTTTACGGAATTTTATATACATAAATAATTCCATAAAAGGGATATTCAATGTTGGTAATTCTAGGCGAAATACACGAAGTGCTTCGAAGTACGCTTGTCTAAACTTCATTACGTCATCAAAATCAGATAGAATCAATTAATGGTCTAACAACGACAAATGGTGGGAGACTTCTATCCATCTGTAGTAATTTGTACGCAATACAGCAATCTTCGTGATTCTCGACCAATTTATAGTTCCTAGAAGGAAAGATCAACTGTTATTGAAAGCATGTGATGCACAGGCACAACATTAAAATCAATGACCGTAATATTTGAGCAATTGTTTAACTTGCAAGTCAACATGGAGTTTCAATTGTACTTTTGGATTGGATCATCCTCAGCTATAATTTATTATTTACCATTTTTGCGGACTTATTGCCTTAAGGCATTCTCTTCCAGTCGACCGTTGGTTAAAAACAATAAATTAAAGCGAGTGCACTAGAAGTTAACTAGTGAGCTTAATACATCTGTATATATAATAATAATAATCTACATATATAACACAATATATAAATATACATACATATATTTATTATTATTATATATATAAATAAAATCAATATATATTATTATTAGTTTTTTAATAATGAACACATATGGCAGGTTCCAGTTTGAATCTTGCGATTTTCCGTACGTTTTACAGAAGACTACCATAAATAGTATTGCATTTCTCACTTTATCCTATTTCCCCAATGTACGTACTTGTTTCGATAGACTGTAGTGAACTCATCCCATCCTATCATTTCTCCAAATCCATTCCTAAATCTCCAAAGGTGGGGCCACATATCCGGGGCGTGCCAACGTTTGTCATTCTAAACATCATGTTGGCATATGCCATGGGTGACAGAGTATCTACTTACCACCAGGTGGAGTGTATACTTCTCTGCTGCAATAAAGAAGAGTATTGAAAAAAAAGGTATAGTCAAAATTTGTAGAGTATTACGAGTTTTATCCAACTACATATTGTTTGTAAGAAATGTTAAGAAATGACCTGATTTTTTCCGAAATTCCTAATATTTCCGCGAAACTATCAGATTTATTTTTTAAACAGAAAACAAATTCCCATTACGGACTTTTGCACTGCGTCTCGGACACGAAGAAATTAAAAATAATAACTCTGCAGCCATTTCAGATCCTACTTATGTGAAATAGTAATAACACGATACTATGTAGGACTATGTAACTAAATCGTGTAACATGTAAGTACTTTTGTAATGTAAATCCCTTTCTTGTACCACAGAGCAACATGTAAACTTCATCTTACCTAGCCATTTTGTCAAAAGACAGACCCATTACATTCAACATTGTTGTCTGAATGACACGATTATGAAGTTTTTGTTTTATGAATACTGAAGACAAGGATGTCGTTCATGTAATAGCTCTACCCTTTAATTTGTCTGATAGAGATAAAAACAATGTGTAGTAGAATGTTCTTCAATGTTACGTTTAAAGACCATAAAACGCCAAGGGAGTTGGCAAGTCTATTCTTTTTAGGGTCCACGGCTTGTGATTGGATATAGGCCTCGCCACTACCGGTGACTTTTTTGAAGCCGTTGGTCCACGTGGCTAGTGCACGTCTCACGTTGCGCTTCGCGGAACGTGGTCTCCATTCGAGGACTTGTCTATCCTCGGCTTATGGGGTCATCGAGTGTCGGTCCTGCAGCAAATATGACCTGCCCATTGCCCATAGAAACGATGACAAAATATAAATATTGGTGCGCCTCGTACAATATGGATTACCATCTTTGAAGAGAAGGAGTACAAGGTAGATTTTTAGGGGAAATAGATGATTCCAATCGTGTAGAAGTGATTGAGAATTCGGAAAATGACCAATCCTGGATAAGGGCAGAGAGGAAGTTAAATTTTTGTACGAGTATGTTATGAACTGATGACAATGTAATTTAAGAACCTTATGGCGATGAGAATAATGTTCATATTTATTTTTATCATTTGTTATTTTATACGATGACTGCATTTTAAAAAAAACTTCAAATTTTTACTCCTTATTTTTTTAATAATTTTACTGTAGTAGCTAAACAGAACCCGTGTGTTATGGAACGAACTACCCCAAGAGGTTTTTCCGTTATGCTCGTAGTACGACATGGGGTTCTTCAAGAAAGTTGTGAATAGAATTCTGTGTCGTCGCAGCGGCGCACACGCATATCTCGTGGAGTTACAAATGTCCATGGGCGGCGGTTCTATTTACGAATCATCATGCTGAGATCGCAAAATTAGAATTCAGGAAAAAGTAGTGGCCAAAATAATATTATAATGATAAGGCAAATAAGCTACATTGATTTGATACGATAAGACTCCGACAAAAGAAATGTAATAGATTTGATACTAATCAAATGTAGGTAAGCCTACGCTATTCGACTTTATTAATTTATTTAAGCTTTACTGCAAATTAGGAACACGCCTAAATTAGCACGCTGAAATTCCTCAACCGCTGGGCGCACTCGACTGGCCACGTTACCCCTCTCTCACAGAAGACTACTGTAAAATGTAGGTACTGCATTTTCCATCCGTGTGTCATTCGCTTTTATGTACATACGTGTTTCGGTAGTGAGTGAGATACGCCCGAGCCCATTTCCCATCCCACCATATCCCCTCTTTAATCCAATTGAATGAAAAGTATAATGGAATAAAAGAAAGTACTTATTCCATTATATTCTGGACTCCCCATCCCTCCAAGAAGGATTGGGAAGTGAAAGGTAGATATCCAAATCTCCAAAGGTAGGTAATGCATTCGGGTGCCTGCCAACATTTATTTTAATAGATTTGATGTTGGCATGTATCGCGGTCCATGGGCGACAGTATCCATTTACCTCCAGATGGACTATCTGCCACCACCGTTCTTATAAAAAACGTAGGTACATAAAACGGCCCATGAAGTGACGCACTCTCTTGTGTGCCATCTCTTCTATGAAAAATAAACGCGGGTGGGTAGGTGCTAATCAGGAGGTAGATTCCGCTATTATTCGTAGATTTTAGAAAGAAACTGAAAAGTTAAGATAAAACTGTAGTGTTGTAAAATATGCCGAACAACATATTATTTATTATCCTTTGTACGTAGGCGTAGTAACCGCAACTAGCCCTCTAACCATCCATTGCTGCAGATGGACCTTCTCATGCACATCGGTTTGTACATGAGAGATGTATGACGGCGGGCCGCACCGCAGCGCACAACATTGCAAAAATCCTCCTTAATCACTTTCATATATATATTTTGTATATACACCGCTGCACACTTGAGACGGGCCGCAGCGCAGCGCACTGCCGGATCGCTTGCCACCCATATTTTATGCGCCGATCTTATGCGCTATGACGCGGCCCGCCTCAATATGCGTTCAACGGGCGCAGTTGACGGACGTAATTCGAGAATTATTCGTTGCATGCACGATTAACGTGAAGTGACTGTGCGATGACGTGAAGAATTGAATATCAACAGCTAACTGACTAAATTATTGCATAGAGCTGTGGCCCGCCGCGTCTGTTGTAATGTGCGTTGTCGCAGTTTTGCAGTGTAATGTGCCGATTGGTGAGTGCACTCTTGTACCGGCTGTGTAGTTCCTTAGAGCGTGTGGCAGCGGCTTTATTATCGCTTAGTCTCGTTTTAACGACTGTGTGACATCTGTGACATTAAATCACGAACTATCTTAGATCAAATCAAAAGGAGGACGTTACTCACTTACCGCGCGTGGTCCTACAAAACCGAGTCCAACGGACCCGCTTAGTTTAGTCACCGATAGAACAGCGACTTGCTTACACGTAATACGTTCACGCGGTGATCACAGTCTTTAGTGGGAAATACATTTAAAAAGGCCTTCCTCTGCATTTGTTCAGTGCACATATCACTCAAGGAACTAAAACAAGACACATGGAATCACTTTTCACGCGTAAGTACACCAAAGAGTAATAATTTGTAGATTTTTTTTTTTTAAATTATTAGTTTACATTCGGCCATTAATGAGTGAGCGAGATAAAACTATACGCAACATGTGCGAGCGACACGTTTAGCTTGTCTCACTCTTGTTACTATCCAAGCTCATCGCGCTCTATCTCCGTGTTTCGGCGTCGTACAACGCGACTTCAATTATAGCTGTCGAGTTTGTATGCACGTAGGTAGGGTGCATTCGATTCTATTTTCAGTTGACGCAACGTAAGAACGTATCGTATCTTCCCCCTTTTGCTCTGATCTAAGCGAACTATGTACGTACATGGTTATCTATAGATATCTTTAATTCTATTTCTATTTACTACGACATAGTAACTGAAGTGTGTAGACGTAAAATACGAAAGATAACAGGTGACAGATATGTAGGATTTTTTTACATGATAAGTAAGTTATCAATATCCAGTTAGTTCTTCACTTCGTAGAAGAAAACGGTGATATTAATAAGATTGATATTAATAAACTAATAATAATAATACTAATAAGTTTTGATACCAATAAATATAAAAGGTCCCATGCTTAGTATATCCATATAAAAATGTGATTAACACTAAGAACTTAAACCAAAAATTTACATTTGGTTGAGTAGTTCCAAAATTAGGACGGTATAAACTTTCAAGAATCGAAAAAAAAAAACATTTTAACGTATACAATGCAATGCAACCAGCCCTTTCAGTACCCCCTGCTGCACATGAGCCTCCTGTCATTCATGCACATTGTTTTTTGCATGAAGGATGAATGGCCTTAAAACGGCACGCTGGTCAAGTCAGGTCAATCAAAGTAGGTCATGGCGAGTCTACTCTTTTAGAGGTGGTGTCATTATGCAACTTTTCTATCTTCAAGTTTTCACTAAATTTTTTTTTAAACGTATGGAAAATATTAATAATATTTCCCTTCCCACTTTTTTTTATTTTCATATTATTATATGGCAATGGTGCAAATAGCACATTCTTCCAGTGTCAAGTTTTCCTCGTAATTAAAGTCAAAACAATTTAAAACACATTTTGTCAATGTCCAGTCAAGTCGAAGCAAGTCGGGACTCGGTCAGTAGGTTTACTGAGGACAGAGGTGGACTCCTCGGAAGCACACAAAAGATGCAGGTACATGCTTTTATTTGATTATCACAAACACAAACACTTGGCACTTTGAAGTTTAATAAACTATCACAATTAAACCACAAAACCAATAATATATATTCTTCATTAATCAAACAAAAATTCAACTATCACTCGTCGAGCTTCCGCCAAAAATTCCTACCGTTCTGACTTCAGCGTGCCATCGAGAATTTTTTTAATGGCTTTTTATTCAGTCGATGCCACAGCGTAAGCCGGTAGATCCCGTCGAGCCCAAAACCCAACAATACGATAATGATTATTTATTTATTATTGTAGGCATAGTATAATTTTTTGATATGATATATTTGTAATATTATTCTACATATACTTATGTATATTATATTCGTATATTATATTTAACTTATGACGTGGAATAACAGATATAGGATGTCACGCATATTTTTTTAATTGAGAAAATTTTGCACACGAGCAAATGCCACTTATCGATACTGAAATGAATACTGTCGCTCATGGACATTCGCTATTATATGCCACCAATAGTCGGCCACCCCATCTGTTCCCGTGGCCGTGGGTGCTACTGCACCCAGACGACTGAAGGATAACAAAGCCGCTGCCACAAGCACTGACAAACTACACCACATTTGAAAGAATGGACTCGCCAACACGTTTGGCCAGCGTGGCTTTTAAGGTCATACATCCCTCGTGCGTAAATCGGTCAAGGTTCGGACACATCCTGTATATGTCCTATTCTTAAATCTGTGATTATGGTAGATCACACTCAAGTAAGACATTATTTGTGTCACCTTAAAGACATTGGCACGATCTCTTGAGTTTCTGCTTAAAAAAAATGTCACTAGTTCGGTAGTGAAGGACAACATCGTGAAGAAACCCATGTATACTCGAGAAATAAAACAAAATCTGCAGTATGTGTAATGTGGATTGTGGCCCGAAACCTCTCAGTGATTTTGGTACTAGGCGATCCGACACCTGTGGCCTGCAGTCGGACGTTACAGGCTGGTACAAGTTCAAGTACCTCTATGGATTTAACATAGCAAGTTGTAAGAGAATCACACACAAGTAATTATTTTTTTTATCTTTACACAACAACGTTATTTTGTCCACACAATCACGTATTAATTTACTACGTAACAGATACAAAAATTCCTCTTTCCGTTGTTTTAAGGTTACTATTCAGTCTTATCACTTTTTATCACAACCAAAGACACGTTATGCATCATCATTCATCATCTGTAAATCTTGACGTTATTCGGCGCTGTACTGTGCCATTCTGATAAACATTATCAAGACGTTGAGACTGTTTTTTTATATAACGTGTTATGTAACAGTGATTTGTAGCAGTGATTTTTGGAAAATAGGTGAAGGTTCTAAACGGTTATTATTGAAAGTGTTTTTGTTTGCGGATAGTTGTAAAGGTGCGTGTTGTTTGCACGCGTTTAAATGTCATTAACATAGTGTTAAATGTTAAAAACTGTCTCAGTTTAGTTGTCAGTCGTCTGTATCTTATGAAATCGATAAGTTTATTTCAAAACACAGATACAAGTAAGAATTTTGTGAATTCTATATTAATATTGTCCGGTGAATTTCCTTATACGTGGGCACCGGCAACACCAGGGGGTATGCAGATACTCTGTCGGCCCTGCTATACCACCAAATTGTCCCTTTACCGTGTTACAAACATACTTTCTTATAATTCTGTAATTTGATTAGGTATCATATAGGTTAATCCCTACCTAAATACCAAAGTCTTGATTGATTATGTATTCACTGAGTACTTGTTTTAGATATATTTTCGCTTATAATATTGTTATAGTACAATCAATCTTATTGGCTGGTAAAAGAGTTCATCGCGGACTTTGTATGGTGCACAAATTTATTTTTAACATAATATTAAGCCTAACGTGTTATCTCAAAACGTTTTAATATGTATTGGCTTTATTTGCAACTGTGTAAAAACGCGTACGTTGCTTCGGAAGTTATTAATAACACCACACTCAATGGCCCATCATGGGTCGTGGGTCCATAGACACGTGCAAAGACGAACACAACGGGTGCAGCACCTAGACCATAACAAACACCTGTCTTTAAACAAATGTTTGTCCGACCGGTAATCGAACCGAGGCCCTATTGCACAGCAGGAAGGGTCTCTTCCAACTGGGCTAATTGGTCGTCAAATGTTGCTTACATTCCTCTAAAACGCTAAAAGCGTTGGCTTTCCCTCTCTGTACAAAGAATCCTTCTTCTTTTAGCACCATATAGTAATAAAACACAGATCTAGTAATGAAAGTACCCAGAATACTGTAAGTAACTTTTGGCAGAAAAAGAAATTTGATTTAATTTATCCCTTCATATTTCGAAGAGCATCTTTATTTTTTTTATTTTTATATATTTAATTTTGTTATTACACTGCCGTCAAATGTGTCACGTATGTGTATTGGGAGTAAGTGGGACTCAAGTCCCGTTCCATCCCATTCCAGTGGGTAAAATGTATCATGAAATAAGAGAAGTCTCCCGTCAAGTAGAGTATAATGAAATAACGGAAGCTCCCCGTCTCACTCTTTACTTTCTTTACTTTACTCTTTACTTTCTACCCCACCCAATATAAATCTGTCTGTAATTATAATAATCTGATTCATAATTTATAATAAACTAGCTATTATAGTGGGGTGTAGGCTTTCTCGGCCGGTGTCCATATTAATTGAATCTTCCGGGCTACTTGGCCGAGGTCTTCTGGAATCTCTTCTCTTTCTTCCAAACGTTTCGTCAACAACTGCGGTTGACATCTTCAGTGGCGACTGCGTTCACTTTCGGAGAGATGTTATCTCTTCGGCTTCTCGAGCGCAACTGACTCGACGACTGTGGCGCACCGGTATTTATAGTGGGCGAGGGTAGTTGTGATTGTGTGTGTACCGACGCATCGATATTTATAGTGGGCGAGGGTAGTTGTGATTGTGTGTGTACCGAGTCTGTTTTTGTCCCCTCCTCTCGCCTCTCTTCCCCGTGAGCTTGATGTCTTCGGAGTGCTGGATACCAGATATTACGGAGTCTTAGATTCTCTTCTTTTTTTTTAAAACTAGCTATTTAAAACTAGAACTAGACCACGCGACTTCGTTCGCATGGTCTTCAAAATAATGCGATAATATAGATCTGGTCCCGACTGCTTTGAGTTCGATACTGAATTGTCAAAATAGTAGAGTAATTCATAAAACAAACCAATTAGTGTGTGCAACAAACATGCAAATTTACTTGTTTATTAATTTTAGGTTATTTCAATGTATTTATTCATGTAGAAGTTGGACGCAGGCGGGTTCTCAAAATAATTAATTAATTTGTTTTCAAAATAATTAACTTATTTTTTGCTTTTTAGTGAATGCAAAGAGTGATATACCCTCCAAAATAGATTCGTGCGTAAGGCCATGGCTGCCCCATGGTACTTACGCAATGTTGACCTCCATAAGGACTTGGAACTTCCCTCCATTGTCAAATACGTGAAAAACACCGCCCGACGTTAATATGACGCGATTCCGCACCATCCCCCCTGATCGTTACCTTCACCTATGTCCCAGATAAGAGTGCTCAACCGGAGTGGACGACGGTGGCGGGGAGGGCCGCTACCGTCGTCCACGGCACGTCTTAGACGATCCCGACGACCCAATAACTGCTGTCAATACGGTTCTCACACCACACTCGCAGACTTCACGGATACACCGTCCCCGCCGGTGGAGACGTGGACGTCCCCCTCGCTACACCGTCAACACACACCGGCCCTCAGCCAACACTTTTACCAGGTATCGGCACGTGCCTGGGCGTTTCTTACCGACTCGCGATCCCGCGCTATCCCCCGAATGCAACGCCCTAAGTCGAGGTCCGAACCCTTAGGCTCGTTGCAACACACATTTTGTTCCTGGCTGAGCGCCTTCTGCGCTCGCCCTAAATCAAACACGATCGGTGACTCTTGAAAGGCCACAAGAATATAGCCATTCCGAAAAAAAAAGTATGATATATTTGCTAATTGATGTCCAACTTCTTCGCAACTTTATACATACACTAATATACATTACCATAAATATTTATACATAAGTTATACATACAAGCCTTACACATTCTGCCAGATAACTGGCATGCAAATGTTAGATTAAGTTTACATTAAAAAAATATATCAACAAGATTACATTTTGATTAAAATAAGTAAACAAGTAATTCAAATTTAAATGTCAAATTATATCTAGGGTCAAAACAAAACAAAAAAAAATTAATGTCATTATTTCACTGTAATTTTTTTGTAACTCAAGTGTAATCAACAGCGATACATAGTATATATAAACAAAAATTAAAGTTAAAAACCAAGGCCAATACAAGATTACACTAAATAGTTATTAAACATATACATTACTAAACATATTGCAGGCGCTCGTGCCCGCTCCACACAAAACCATAATACCTATGATACTATAACATCTTATATTCTTATATCTAAATTTAATTTTGTAATAAATAATATATATTATATTTAAATAATATTCAATAGCATAATAACATTTGTCAATCAAAAATTTATATTGTCCTTTTTAATATCTTCAGATCAGATATTATATATGTATTTTAAAAGCCATACAATATGAATTGTTGTCATAAAATTTAATCCTTTGCGGTGGAGCATATAATTTGTTTTTATTTTTATTGTAATATCTGCTTTTTACATTTGCATATATTTCGTGATTCATTTTGAAAAGGTTGGGATATTTTGCAACGAAAACACATTTCAAATATGTAAAGACACGACAATGGTAGATATAATGCGTAATTCTATAAAGTACGGTTTAAATGTGTGAATTTACAAGCATTTGACCATAATGTCGAGACGCAAATACCATGTCATACCATCATCGGTATCAGTAATCTTTTAAAAGATAACATTAAGACTGATAATAACAGTGATAATATAACAGTCATAAGTATACGTAAAATATTATTAACTTAAACTATCTATGTAATTACTAATTACATAAGATTAAAACGTCATATGTGCATCAATCAACGTATCGTAATCCCCCTTATCAAAAGGCTCGGCATTAAAAACTGATAACATGTTTTGTTCTTTTATCACAGTGAAAGAAGCAGTATTAGAACAGTGACTTTTACCAGTGATATTCAAGCAGTATTAATGGACTTAAGTGTAATTTTTCAAACAAACAACAAGCAGCGATATTTTCAAAATGTGTTTCGACGCGAGTGGTGTAGTGAATTAAATTATGATTGTGAGGTGACAGCGGCACCGGCCGTTCTGGCTGTGGTGTGTAATAAACAAACATTCCGTTACTAAAACTTCTGACCCAGGGCCCTACGGACAAAAGCAAGGACATTTGCAAAATGACAAAGGGCCCTCGGAAAGTGAAACTAGTCATTGTAGTCAACAATAAGAAAGAGTGAGTATATCATGTATATTTTTTTATTTTTTAGGTTTGAATTAGATTCAGATACTGGGTTTTATATTTTGGCAATCGAGACATTTTGGAATGCCGTCCGGCCAGGTGTACTGACAACTTGAAGAAGTTCGGCGGTAGTGACGATGGTATGGTATGAAGAGACATTAACTGATGGTATGGTATGGTCATCGATATGAGAATAGACTAGATTAGTGATTCCTAAACTTATTTCGGTCATAGACCCCTTACCATAACAAAAACTTAACTATGAACCCCCGAGTAGGGTGTAAGAGGCTCACCTACCATCTTTGGAGCCTAAGCCAACCTCACCTGCTAGTGGTGCACCCTGCTGTTAACTGACGAGGCAATGGTGTTCCCTTTTTGCGGTGGGAGGGTTACTCCGTCGGCAATGCTACCACCCTTCCGTCGGAGTCCGCCGCCATAATGGTGCCCTATTAGCCGCGAGGCCCGCATCGTGTTCCGGCGGTGAGCGGAAGAAGCCGTCCCGAAAGAGAGATTGTTGCGTGTGGAAATGACGATCGGCGGTTGCGGGGAATTACAGACGCGGTGGCGCGGGGGTCAGGGAGACCCGGTGAAACGGTTATCCGCTGACCGCCCGCGGGTTGTTGGGGGCCCGAGCCCGGGGATCTTACTTTAATCTCCACCCCAGGAGGCTGCCCCGCCGCACTCGAAAAATCCCTTGAGGTAGCAGTTGTGCCGGAGGAGTGGAACCCGACTGCTGCCCCCAGGGGGGGACCGGGGGCCCTTCCGTACCCCGTGCCAACAAATCACACAACCTTTGTGACCTGGTTTTTCTCTGCTCCGTGCTTTGTCCTTTGATCCACATGCTTTGATCTCTCTCTCCGTCCCCCCTTTTCTTCTTCTTCTTCTTTTCCCTATTCACACTCACTATGATGGCCAAGAAAAATAAAAAGTATAATGTTCACTCAGCGGCCCATCCCGTAAGTTCCACACTACAAGTGGACTTTTGCAACATCAGAGGGATGCATAGTAACATCGACGCCGTCCACTACCACCTTGAGACGGCAAGGCCGGCCTTACTTTTCTTGACGGAGACACAGATTTCCTGCCCGGCCGATACATCATATCTTCATTACCCCGGTTACAAACTGGAGCACTGTTTTGTGCGACGTGCTGGGGTATGCATGTACGTCCGGGAGGATATTTGTTGCCGCCGCCTCAGCCATTTTGAAGACGAGGACCTGTCGATTCTCTGGGCGCGTATTGACTACGGACGTTCCACTAAAGTCTACGCTTGCCTTTACAGATCCCACAGTGGTGATACGGAGACGACTCGTTTTTTTGAGCGTCTACAAGAGAAGACTGACAGCGTGCTCGAGCAGTTCCCTTGCGCGGAAGTGGTGGTCCTTGGTGATTTCAACGCTCACCACGAAGAGCGGTTGGAATCCCGAACTACCGACCGCGCAGGGAGAGCAGCCTATAACTTTGCCCTGGCCTATGGTTTCTCGCAGTTGGTGTCCGCACCTACGAGGATACCTGATATCGAGAGCCATACTCCCTCCTTACTGGACCTCCTGCTGACTACGCGGCCGAATGACTACAATGTAGTTGTTGATGCCCCGTTAGGATCATCCGACCATTGTGTCATTCGAACTGCTGTGCCAGCTAAGCAATCCGTGCCGACCCATTCACAGGGAACGCGCAAAGTCTGGCACTACAAGTCAGCAGATTGGGATGGGTTGCGCGAATTTTACGCCTCTTATCCCTGGGGGCAGCTCTGTTTCTCGTCGGGAGATCCGGATACCTGTGCAGACTCCGTTGCCGACGTGGTGTTGCAGGGCATGGAATGTTATATTCCTTGCACCGTGTTACCGGTAGGCGGACGGAAGCAACCACGGTTTAATCAGTCCTGCAGAGAGGCTCGTAATAAGCGGGCTGCATACAGGGCCTGGGCCAGAGCGCAGGTGTCCGAAGATCCGAATACCTCCGACTTGAAGAAGAAATTTAACGCTACCTCGAGATGCAGTAAGAAGATCATTGTCAGAGCAAAGAATGAGCACATCCACAGAATTGGCGACCGACTAGCTAGCTGTCCTTCTGGAAGCCGGGCTTTCTGGTAGCTCGCTAAGGCTGCTGAAGGTAACTTCTGTCAGTCGTCACTCCCTCCACTGCGGAAACTCGATAGGTCACTGGCCCATGGGGCGAAGGAGAAAGCCGATCTCTTGGACTATCTCTTTGCCTCAAACTCGACTCTGGACGATAGAGGTGCCTTACCACCGTCTATCTCAAGGTGCACAAGCTCCATGCCGGAAATCTGTTTCACACAGCGTGAAGTCCGGCGAGCTCTAGCATCTCTTGATATCCGAAAGTCGAGTGGGCCAGATGGTATTCCTGCAGTGGTGCTTAAATTTTGCGCTCCCGAGTTGTCCCCGGTGCTTACGCGACTCTTTAGGCTCTCATACTCTACAAAAAGCTTCCCGTCAACATGGAAGGTAGCTCATGTTCACCCTTTGCCTAAAAAGGGTGACCGCACAGACCCGGCCAACTACAGGCCAATAGCGATCACCTCCCTCCTCTCCAAGGTGATGGAGCGTGTCATAAACACACAGCTCCTTGGGTACCTAGAGGATCACCAGCTGATTAGCGACCGTCAATATGGATTTCGCCATAATCGCTCGGCTGGTGATCTTTTAGCGTATTTGACACACCGCTGGGCTGACGCCATAGAGAGTAGAGGCGAGGCTCTGGCTGTAGGCCTAGACATTGCGAAAGCTTTTGACCGGGTATGGCACAAATCGCTGCTTTCCAAGTTACCATCTTTCGGGATACCCGAGGGATTATGGGAATGGGTTGCCAGTTTTCTGGACGGAGCATCAGAGTTGTTATCGATGGTAGCTGCTCTGACACCATGTCTATTAACGCTGGCGTCCCGCAAGGCTCCGTGCTGTCCCTAACTCTGTTCCTTCTGCATATCAACGACCTGTTGCAAATTGGTGACATACGTTGCTATGCAGATGACAGTACTGGAGACGCCTTGTACAGGGGCCGCGCCAACATCCCTCGGGTCGAAGTGGAAGAGAGTCACGCCAGGCTTGAGTCTGAAATCGAAGACTGTTTAGATCTAGTCTCGATTTGGGGTTCTCTGAACCTAGTGGATTTCAACCCCAGTAAGACGCAAGTCTGTGCATTCACCGCTAAAAAAAACCCTTTTGTCGTAGCACCTCGCTTTCAGAGTATACCTCTTAAGATCTTGGAGAGTATCGGGATCCTTGGTATCGACATCTCCAGCAAAGTCGAATTTAGGGGTCATCTGGAAAATAAGGCCAAAATGGCCTCTAAAAAGCTCGGTGTGCTGAACAGAGCGAAGCGGTGCTTCAAACCTGGGCAAGTCCTTATGCTTTACAAAGCTCAGGTGAGGCCCCATATGGAGTACTGCTCTCATCTTTGGGCCGGCGCACCGAAATACCAATTGGACCCATTTGACTCCATCCAACGACGTGCTGTTGGTAGTGTCGACGATCCCACTCTCACGGGCGGTTTAGAATCCCTCAGCATTTACCACCTGTACAATGGGGAATGCTCTGAAGAATTGTTTAATATAATTCCCACCTCGGGTTTCTACAACCGCACCTCCCGTCACAGAAGTGCGGTCCATCCGCATTTCCTCGATACGGAGGTGTCGCGCACTGTTCGGTCCAAAAACTATTTTATACCGCGAACCCGTAGCCTGTGGAACGAACTGCCTCAAGAGGTCTTTCCATTGAGCTACGATATGGGGTTCTTCAAGAGAGCTGTGAATAGGATTTTGCAAGGTCGGCGGCGCGCCCGCATGCCCCCTGGTGTTGCAGGTGCCCATGGGCGGCGGTAACACTTGCTCGTCCGCCCACTAGTCTATAAAAAAAAAATAGTGAATTAACTTTTATGATATAAGAAAACCTACTAATAATACTTTATTCTGTCCTCTCTGATGAGAATTGTCTCATCAGCGAGGACAGAATAAAGTACGAGGCGTATTCGAAAAGTAAGGGCCGGTTCGTCATAAAAAAAATTATAATCATATGAAATAGGTTTTATTAGCACATTTAGTTTACTACAAATCTACTTCACTTTTCCACATAATCACCGTTCACTTCCAAGCATTTTTCGTACCGCTGCACCAGCTTCCTTAACCCCTCTGCATAGAAGCTCACCGCCTGCGAGTTGAACCAGTTTTCAACGGCGTTTTTAATTTCCTTGTCGTTTTCAGACCTTGTCCTTGTCTTTCCTTGTCTTTTGTAGACAGTAGTACGTCCAAGATGAGGAAATTCATCAGCCAGGGCACTAATCGTCAACCGACGATCAGATCGCAGTTTTTGGTCCACCAGAGAAACAATTTCATCGGTTTGCATACTGGGCCTACCACTCCGCTCTTCGTCATGAACATTTGTTCGTCCAGTTTTGAAATCACGACACCGTTGTCTAACCTTTCCTTCATTCATTACAGTAGGTCCATAAACTAGGCATAACTCTCGATGAATTTCAGCAGCTGAAGATCCTTTTGCAGACAAAAATCTTATTACAGCGCGAACTTCACAGCTGGCGGGAGCAACGATTATCGCGGACATTGTTTACTGTACGCACAGATAGGCCAATGACTACTGAATCAAAACAACACCTGAAATAGCTGCACGAGTAGTGCACGTACAGATATGCACAAGTTTAAACGTGTTACGACTTGTCGATTTTGAAATATAAGCGAACGGCCCTTACTTTTCGAATACGCCTCGTATTTTGAAGTAAAGTATGCACGTAGGTAGGTAGGTGGCACGTAGGTAAGGGTCCATACGGACCACTTTGTGAATGACTGGACTAGATCATACGTTCTTATCAACGAGTTCTTATTAGATGAGGACAGTAGCGGATCCATCAGCTAAGGGGCTCAAGAAAACCATCTGGGGTCCACCCCTGATAATTCTCAAATTAAACTCGATATGATCCTACTTTCTTATCCTAGTGTGATCCGATATTATCCTAGTGTGGAGTGTAGCTTCTCTTCGCTTAAACTAATATAATCGTACCTTTTTACGACAACGACGGAAGACAGGTTGAACGGTTTGGTTTGGCTGCCATGTACGAGTATATTCACCGGGATATATCTGGCAGCCTACAACCTGTCGAAGTCATTGAAGAATTTGCAAAAAGTTATCCGAGGAGACTCGCTATGCGTTAAATGAGCAAAATAAAATTTTGTGTGCTTTTTTAGTGTTTACCTTGATAAAGCCTACCTACCCTCAGCTGGGTCAAGCCCCTCCCAAACCAAAATCCTGGACCCGCCACTGGATGAGAAGGGGTTTATTAAGAAGTCAAATTTGAAACTTGTGTACTACGTAATAAGAGTGTTCTATTTCATTCAAAACACGTATGAATTAAATAATTGGAGAGCCGTTGAATATAGAACACTATTAGACTCTAACGTGCCTGCCCTACAGTGCTCGTATAACATATCTAGTATGTATTCTCAAATCGATGGGTATGCTTATCGAGACGTGCCACAACGACATTCGAAATATGGCAACATTTTAGAATTGTCAGTTGAATTTGGAGTATACTGTAAAATATTTGATACTTTCAATTTTCTCATTGTTTCTTTTGTATCTATTGATTATGTAGGTTTTTGAATACACAGATCATATAATAAATATTGAAGATGTTGAAAATTATTAGGTATAAATTACGGAATAATATTACAGAAACTCAGTTACAGAAGTAAATGTTTAGAAATTATAAAATATGCAACGGATTTGCTCACTACAGTGATAGTTTGCAGTCTAGTATTTCTTTAAATTTGCAGCACTTGTCTTGTGCCACATTTTGAATGTCAGACTATAATTTACCTGAGAATCGTAAAAAAAAAGAAGCAGAATTATTTTACTAGGCATGTCCAACTGAGCGCTCGAGTCGCTAAGTCGGCGCTAATGAATCCTATGAATAACCTTAATCGTTTTAGACTCGAGTTTCGAACTTCAAGGGTTTAAAAACAGGGACTATACAACCTTTAACTTACAACAGCTACAGTTTTTACGTTAACAGCGCTTACAAACCTTTAACGCTCAAATCTTAAAAGGCTCCATTAGCGCTCACTCAGCGCTCAAACGTCGAGCACGCAGCCCTCATTTTTACTATTAGCAACTCACACAATACTGCCGTGAAACAAACCAACGTATATTGACAGTAAGAGCCGGTTCCCACTTGGTTGTGACGACACACTGTCGTCCCGGTAAAAGTCTAGTGACTTGTATATTTAAATAAATAAATGGAACTGTTCACGTATAGTCGGGCACAATGAAACTCGTCCACGACGCTTTTACCGTGAAATTTGTCGAGATCTTCTATCGTGTCGTAAGTTATTGGCATATATGTTCTTATTGGACTGTTCACACTTGTCGTGACGACACATTGTTGTCCCAATAAAAGTATTGTGGTTACGAAGAAACAGTCGTCGCCGACGCTATCCTTGTCGTGCCAACCGCATTTAGACCCCCACTCCCCTCCGCCCACTGCTGTCCAACGATAAAAGTGTCACGACCTATTGGGAACCGACTCCTACGGTTGCCAGAAACAATGCTTACTCTCACTCCATTAATGTCGTTATTTTCCATTCATCTCCGTTTTCCCAAATCAAAATACACGTATCTTTAAAAGTAGGCAAATTAAAGGTGAAAATGTGCAGAAGTTCGTCATAGTTGACTAATGTTCTTTTTTTTTAATAGAAAAAGGCGGCGGACGAACTTACAGTCCAGCTGATAGTAAATGGATACTGTCGTCCTTTGGCATCCGCGATACATGCCAACATTAGTATAAAATGACAAACGTTGGCACGCCCCCGGATGCGCTGCCTACCTTTGGGGACATAGGAATGGATTGGGAGAAAGGCTTGAGAAAATGGGTAGGGATAGGATGGGAATGGGCGCTGGCATATCTCACTCACTATCTAAACACGTACGTACATTGGGGAAATACGATAAAGTAGGAAGATAAATACGATAAAGTAGAAAATGCGGTACAAATCAAGGTAGTCTTCTGTGAGAGAGGGGTAACGTGGCCAATCGAGTGCGTCCAGCGGCTGTGGGAATTCAGCGTGCACTCTCCCCCTACATAGTTCTATAGAAAGTTTAATTTTAGAAGCAATAACGCATTCGCGCATCTCTTGCTTGCTGTTTACAGCTATTTACAGCAAGCAATATGATAATTACTTACATTATTTTTAGTAAATGAATTCTTGATTAAACACATATGTCCATTTGTGTCGTAAACGATAATTATATTTCTTCATTGAAATGATTTTAATAATCGTTTTTAATTATGTATTTCGCCTCTTTAATATCGATTATCTGTAATAATAATCTTAATTCGCATCAATTTGTAATACTCATGTCCTTCCTGTTTATAAAAAATCTTTTACCAAAACACACTCATTCTATTATTTAAAATATCATGTAGTTTATGTAGTCATTCGGAGTTCATGTATCAAAACTTATCGTGCAATCTATGTACATGTTTCCTGCAGTGTTGCATACATCTATTTTTCTTTTTCCCAAAAATCTACCCATGTACAATAGATTATTAAACAGACTACTTCGCAGATGTCCATGGGCGGCATTATATGCTTACGATAAGACAGAGGAAAGCCACTAAAAATACTATATCTCTATATCTTTATCGTTTTAAAGTCACCCAACGTATATTTCACAAAAAAAAAAAAAATAAACAATAGTAACTAAGTGACATTTGTTGCTAAATCACGATATGACTCATAAATGGGTTTTTATTATATAAGAAAAACTATAATTAAAACTGCAACCAATCTCGCTGGTCACCTTGCTACGAGCGGACGTAAACAATTTTACACCTATTACGCTGGTAATTAAGTCGATACTGCGATAACATTTGCATATAATGCCCTACGCATTCATTCATGAAGTGGCCATTCATGTTTGTAGTACGCGTGAATATTAATATCGTTGTTTTAAATGTCTGTTTGTTCGTTTCGTTCCGAATCCCGTTTGTAGGATCGTCAGTACCCGAAAAAAAGTTCTAAACAAATCTAGAGTGAGATAATAAATAAGAAAACTTGTAAACAACGCTTGTGTAACATTCACCATTCCACATTGAGTCTCGCGTGAATGGATTATGATTCGAAATTGAATTGACAATAGAAAAAGAGGCCTCCTTTCTAAAGGGAGGCCTATGCCCTAAAAAGTTCTAAGCCAGATATCGAAGTCTTAGATCCATTAGAAGTCAACTTTTAAATTGATACGTAATTGTGTTGCCAAGTAATTTGCATGAGAACGTAAAATATTTGTACATTTTTAGACAAAAGTAGTCTTAGGCAGACAACATATCTGCAGCACACTGTTTCAATGCCATTGGTAGCTGAAATTCGCTTAAAAAACGAAAGTAAATGTGAAAGAATTAAATGTTTTCGTTACTTTTCTCTAGTGAAAATCATCCAGTGGTCTTGAAGAAAAACAATCGTGGATGGTGAAAAGTTATGCTTTTACTCAAATACTTATGAATTTATAAAACATTTGAGATTTTCGCGTTTTTCACACATATTGGTGTATTTAAACGGGTCATAACGCAAATGTTTACCTTATTTATTTTACTCGACGTTTCGTTTGGGTTGCACCAGCCATGGTCACGAGCTGAGTAAAATAAATAAGGTAAACATTCGCGTTAAGACCTGTTTAAATAGATAAATATGAACTTATAAAGTCCAGTGCAGTATACAGGCCCTCCCATTGTACACACGTAGGGGTTGAAAAGCTTTAAAACATCGCGCTGGCTATTGCGCGTTGACGAGCATTTTAGGAGTTATTTAGGGTCCACGGCTTGTCCAGGTTGTCGGATTGTCGCAGCTCGATATTCGAAGGTTTGATGCTCATTCAGCACCCCGGGGTACACGAGTAGGTATGGTGCTGAGAGGTGACTCGTACGAACGCGAGTTGTTACTTGTTGTTGTTGTTGTTGTTGCTCCTCAATATTATAGTTTATGGATATTGATAATAATGCTGTTGCTGGCGTTAAAACCACGCCGGAAACGACTAGTTTAAATCTTGAATGCAAATAAAGTGAACGTCTCTTGGTATACAATGCCAGGAACCGATTCAATAAATCCGGAAACGTTACCAGATCATTCTGATTGAAGTCCCAAGGTCTCTAAGGATCAACAGCACACCCGCAGGCACTGATGATTACTGCTGTCATAAGTACTGTTACTGATAGCCAGGCAATCTTCTGGACTCATGAAATTTCGAATAGGAAACGTGGAGTCTTGAGTACAAAATGAATGCACGTCGACGAAATTGAAGATGTTCCGAAAAAAGGTCAAATGTACCCAAAACTGACGACCATGAGCGTCATCTTAAGAAAGTGAACAAAGTTAAAAAGAGGTCTTGTTCTTGGATGAACGCTTTTTACCAAAAAAGTCAGTAGTAATATTTTCTTAGGTTTTCGCGATTACTATACATAACAATTAAACAACTTTGAACGGTTTAAATCCCGTATATTTGACATTATTTATATCCCGACGTTACGAACACTTTGCAGTGGACGTGGTCACGGGGTCACTGCACTGTTCGAAGTTGTTTAATTGTTAAGTCAGTAGTAACCATCGCGGGAGACCCGTCCACGAGCATAACCCCTTTCATTTATTTAAGCTTTACTTCGCTAAATTTGTACAGGAGGCGGACTTAATGCCTGGTGGCGTTCTCTACCAGTCAGCCTTTGGTTAAACATAAATGCAATAGGGTGGTGCCAAGACTAAGTAACCCCTTTTCGAGCCGCCTCAGTTCGTTCCGGAAGTCGAGTTATCTTCCGTGATTTCCGCACGATTCCTGT
Organism: Sesia apiformis; assembly: GCA_914767545.1. Taxonomy (NCBI): domain Eukaryota; kingdom Metazoa; phylum Arthropoda; class Insecta; order Lepidoptera; family Sesiidae; genus Sesia; species Sesia apiformis. The sequence continues at coordinate 1,635,489 of OU611972.1, read as the reverse complement.
AGCGCGACCTCTGCTTTCCTTCACTACACACCCGTTGAGACGCACGCTGCAAAATTATGTGAGACGGCGTTTCATCAGCCGCAATGCATCCTCTGCAGAATGGATAATCATTATTAGCACCTAAATGTAACGTGTTGTATCCTTAGCATAACAATTGGAAATCTTTGAATTCTTCCTACACCAAGGCAAAAGAGGTTTTGATATACAAAATTTAAAAAGATCACGAACGTCTTGATTATACGATACATGATTCTACATAATCCCCCTGCACCAATAAAACGCCTGAGATATTTCATATCGACTCAATTGCGAGCGCTTCGTTATGTTCAAAATGAATATTTCTAGGTATAGAATACCAAGAACTGATTAAACAAACCCGGAAACATCATGAGCTTACCTAGTGGTATGATTACCAGAACACTCTCCAGCGATTTGCACCGCCCTTGAGCATCATCGGAAAAACGTCATTTGACGCGCCGTTGGAAGGTCGCAAGCGATGCAAGTCATAGGAGGTGTGGTTGTTAATGGTCAAAGGTAATCATTACGTGGTATACATGGAAACAAGATTACTTAAAAATAGTACTCGATGACTGATGAGGCCGAGGCATGGCTGCCTTAGCAACAGTAGCATACCAAATCATATAAGCAGAGATTACAATTTAACTACTGTTTATCTACTCTAAACCTACGCAGAACGAACTGTTAGCGGTCGCTAGTGTTGTAGTAAAAACAGAAAATTACGATATCTGGAAAATGACCGACAGTTTCTAGTCGCTTAAAACAATCTCTATGTACCTGCAACTGTTACTACCGTTTATCTACTTTCAAAGCCAATGCACGCCATTGCATATTCCCTCTTATCGAAGCAGTCAAGATCGGCCTTTACAATTCCTCAGTTCTCAATTCAGTGAATTCCTCAATTTTATATACTTCACTCGCTTTAGGTTCATCTATAATTTCGGAAATATTTCAGTTGTTTTTGGCATTCTAAATTTTTGGCATTACACATTTGTAAGACATGTTCTTTTACGCTCTGAATGATGACATTCTCTAATGTAACTTCACTCGGTATTTTTTCTATGCTCTCTATTTAGCCAAACTATATGTAGGTACATGGTAAAATCATAGAAGATTATATTTTATACCAAAACTTAAGATTAACGTTGCTTTTATAATTATGTACTTTTTTTATCTATCTTGCATAACCTGTTCCCCAAAAATCAACAATCGTAAATTGATCTTGCGTGCAACGACACATATGGCCGATAATGCCCATTAAAATTAATAAACACCGACAAAATAGCGTCCTCGCCCGACATTTAATGATGAATCATCATTATGCTTTCAATTTATACCAGAATCGCGTGTCTCTATTTAATAGAAGATTAAGTAATACTGAAGTAAAAGTGGACGCACACAAAGGTTTACATTCATGACTGTCGCGGATCTAAATCTGAAGAATTACAAATAATTATGACTTTTAGTAACCAGCCCTTTTGTCGTCCACTGCTTGACAAGGGCCCTCCTTATGCACATTGTCTGGTCATGCTCGAGGGATGTATGACGTTAAAACGCCACGATAGCCTGTGTATTCCTCAGGGTTTGCGGTTAGCGGCTTTGTCCTTAGTCGCCTTTTACGACACCCACGGAAAGAGATGGAGTGGTGACATTCTAAAGCCGGCCGACACCAAACGGTCTGCCCAGCTTTCGGTCGGATGATGAAACACACCCTTATGTCTAACTATGGCAAAGCCAATTGACAGGTTTTTTCAACAGCCTATTACATCAGCCTATGCCTCTCCACTGCTGAATATAGGCCTCTACCAAGGCTCGTCATCATACACTATTCTCAGCTCTTCTCATCCTACCACCACCGGCGAATTTCTTTAAGTCGTCGGTCCACATGGCCGTAGGGCGTTCCACACTTCGCTTTTTTTATATTGAAAAAGGTAGCAGACGAGCATACAGACCACCTGATGGTAATTGGTCGTCGTCCATGGTCGGTAATGGTAGAATGACAAACGTTGGCCCGCCCCCGGATGCGCTCTCTACCTTTGCAGATTAAGGAATGGAGAGGGATAGGATGAGATGGGAATGGTCTCTGGCATGTCTCACTTACTACCGAAAGGCGTACGTAGATTGGCTAAATACGATAAAATACAAAATGCAGTACATTTTAAGGTAGTCTTCTGTGAGAGAGGGGTAACGTGACCAGTCGTGTGCGCCCAGCGGCTGTGGAAATTCAGTGTGCACTCTCCCTCTACAAATGCGCTTCGGAAAGCGCCCCGTACCGGGGTACGTGGCTTTCATTTGAAGACTCGTTTGGGGTAGAGGGCCATCGGTCCTGCCGCAAATATGATCTGCCCATTGCCAATTCAGCATGCCGATTCTACGAGCTATGTCGATGACTTCAGTTCTTTGATGAATGTCTTCTTTTCGGATCCCATCCCACAAAGAAACTCCGAACATAGTTCTCTCCATAGCTCGCTGAGTGACTAAATTTATGGATCAGGCTTACCGTTAGAGGGCCACGTTTCGCCACCGTACGTCATAACTGGCAGGACGCACTGATTAAAGACTCGTCTTCAAGCATTATGGTATAGGTGACGAGAATAGCCGACGCATTTTCCCAAATGCTGCCCAGCCAATCTGAATGCGTCTATCGACCTCCTTGCTAAAGTTGGTCTTAACTATTTGGACTTTTTTTCCAAGGTAGACATAATGGTCAACAACTTCGAGCGCCACGCCTTAGACGTCTATCAGTCCCGGGAGAACGTATTAATTGAACATGATTTTTATTTTGTCTAAGTTTATTCCGAGACCGACGCTGTTGCGTTAGGGGTCGTTTAGCTGGATAGCTTAAATTTTTCAGTGATTCTGCCATGGTGACTATGTCATCGGTGAATCGAAGATGCCGAAATTTACTCACTATTCACATTGATTCCAGGTCCTTTCCAGTCCAGAATCCTAAATGCATCTTAACCACATACTAATATTTTTTTTTTCTTAAAAAAATGTGACAAAATAGATACCATGTTTTTCTTTATAACTTAAAACTTCTAGTTTCGGTGCTCTCTGGTTGCTTATCGCTTGCACCACACGCCAATTAACGGGTTAATTGACATAACCTTATCTGTGGGAACTGTATCACTGTATCATGATCGTAGCAAAAAATGATGACATTTGAATGGGTTTTAAGTATTACAACTGCTACTGTTAAACTATATTGTAACTATGGAGCCATTGTTTTTGCTTAATAAAGATTTCATTTATTTACTGTTTTAGTGTCCAACAGTGCTTTTGACGCACAAACCTTACCTTCGAGCTAGCCTAAGCATGAGATGGATGTGAGTCCAAGATGGCGTTTTGGAGTTATATGGTCAACTACAACTTCTGATACAATTACGTCTGGTAGGTAGTTATGCAGGTCGGAATCGCTTACTAACAGTAACTTTAATGAAAACATTTGATCCTTCGTTAAAATTTTATTTGGTAGTGCCAGAGAAGTTAGGGACAAGGAGATGGGCGGTCCATCTGATGATTAGTGACTATCACAGTCCTTTGAGAAACTCAATTCCAAAGGGCCGTGAATGTACTGCTCACATTTTTCTCAAGACTCAAGACATTCATGATTAAAGTTCTGGATGTGAGCTGAGCCGTCAACAAAATGGCCAGTTAAGACTCACTTAATCTCAGCTATAGCTCTCAGAAAGCTGTATGTTTGTAGTATCAGTAAGAGTATGAATGGTGAACAACTAGATGATCATCTACAATCTGAAGATGTTTTTTTATAGAAAGAAGGTATCAGGCATGCATATAGTTCACCTGGTGGTAAGCGGTTGCAGTCGTACATGGCCATCTGCATTACTTCCATTGACTAAGGTTGGTACGTTCGCTGATTGTAGGTTTTCTGCGTATCTCGTGGGTATCTTAGGAGACACGATATTGACAAAGTATCGTGTGATAGGAGAACTAAGATAGATGAGATGAGGGACGCGCTTCGACGATCAGTTTATGTTAATGACAATGAGATTTGCCATTTAATCTTTACGAAAGACAGTCTGGGCGTCATTTGTGAACTGGACCAGTCGAATCAGCTCAGTGGCTTTAGGATGCAGCTCCATTGTAGTGTCGACGTGCACCAAATTCACAGCTTTCTAGACTCGCTGATGTTATTAGACACATTTGTCCTAATAAATTCTCATTCATTTACATTTTAACCCAGCAATCACGTGTATCATTAGCGTAATGACGGGAAGCTGACACTTCCGCGTAACCAGTCAGCACACAATGACCATGATTACGTTCCCACCGGTCCGCGTCATGTGTTGACGCCTCCAATGACGACAGCATGTTAAATAATTACGCCTGATAATTTAAGAAAAGGGCATCTTCTTTGATGTTTGAGTATGTAGTACTTTCTTATTAGTGTACGTAAATCCACCAATCACTGGGTTCACGTGGTGGAATGTAACATGGAACCTCCTCGTGAAGAAAAGGGGAGGTTTGTGTAGTGGGACGTTATCAGCTGATATCGAAATAAACTGCGGATTTAACTGGAAAACTGAATCGGCTTACCTTTGCACCGGAATTCATTATTGGGTTAGCATTATTAGCTGCACAAACTGGGTGAAAGTGTGATGATGCTATCGTTAATACAGTCGGGCTACTCCTGACCACGCTCTGTTAGATTATGAATAATAATTAGGAAACGGAGAAGGATGAGAAGGCGGTGGCCGTGGAGAAAGCTTCAGACATGCTAAATTGAGAAGAGAGTGACAAATATAAAGCACATGGCAAAAATTCTGACTGAGGAATCCGAAGCTTGAAAGTGATCAGAGTTATTTGGAGGCTATAACAGCTGGTCTGCCGCCTTTCTATAAAAGTGTTCACCTCTACCACATGTCCTTCCTGACCATTTCGTCCTCTTTTAGATTTTACGTTTGTTGTTTTAGTTATCTATTTATTATCTATGATTTTAATTATCTCTGCCATTTTTATTCTTATCTTTTTTGAAGACCAACTTTAGGTAATGGAACTTTAGGTGGACGAGATTGTGACTATTGCAGGAGTTAAGAAAATTCGCCAAAAATTGGGAAAAGATGGACGACGATTTTACCTTTTGTGGGGCCCTTAACAATCAAATTTAGGCTTTAAGACATAAATATCAGTAAATTATCTTATAGATTTAAGGATTAATAAAGCTTAATAGTGTCGTGTAAGCTCGGCTTAAAACGCCATTTGACAACCTTATCACTTACAGTCTGGAATTCAAAAATCAATCAAAATCCATATCTTTACAGTCCATAATCCATGATTACACACGACGTAATAGTTATGTAAGTACATACCTATACAAATATGTTTTACTCCACAATTCGGAGGCGCCGCGCGTAATCTTATCTGTCAAGATCCTAACAAGGAAAAATACGGAACCTTCTGAAATGATAGTGATAAATGAATAATTGCGTTGTTTGTATTAGTCGTGTTTCTGCGCGTACTAAAAAGGCTTTTTATTTTATTTTTTATTTTGTACTTGTTGCAGCCTATAAAGAGGCATAGGACTCCCCTAGTTAATTATTGGGTTTCTGAACCATAATCAACCACGCGGGACCCAGTGTGTATTGATGAATACAGACATTCTCCAGTTTTTTTTTATTTTTAGTGTTTGCTGGTTTCTTCACGATGTTTTCCCTCACTGCCGAGCTATCTTTTAAGATAACCTTAAGATTTCACTAAAGTATCGATATCTGGGAAACCGGAGCTGACAATAAAGTCCCTTTTCTCAGATAATGTCACATTCCCATCCCATCCTGTCCTATCCCTCTCCCTTTTTCTCAACTCTTTTTCCACTTTTTTTTTATAGAATATGTAGTTGGCAAACGTGCGGATTGGCCACATGGCGGTAAGTCTTCACTGTCGCCCATGAACTCCTGCAAAAAACACCAGGGGCTTGCGAGTGCGCCGCCGACCTTGCAGTATGCTATTCACAGCTCTCTTGAAGAACCCCATGTCGTAACTTGGTGAAAATATCCATCCCTAAATCTCTAAAAGTAAGCAGCGCATGTCGCAAGGCGACAGTGTCTACTTACCACCAGATGGACTGTCTGTCGCATTTTTTTCTATATAGAAAAAAAGCATATAACAAAGTTACATGCGTCGTCGTTGCGTCGCAGGTTTAATGTGATGATCACGCATGCTAACCGCAAACATTGCCAGTCACAATACGTAAATTGATAAAATAAGTGCTAAATGGCCACATTTGAAGAGTCCAAAGCAAGTGGAAAATAAAAAATTGAAATATTTAAGAATAGACCATTTGAAAAGTAGGGTGATATCAAACTGTAATGTCCCACTGTATGGTAGGGGTTTGGACCACAATATACCACGCGAGCCGAGTGCGTGGATCTCGTGCATGCGGGTTTCTCCACGATGCTCTCCTTCACCACCGAGCTAGTGACAATTATAAAAGTAGTGATCATAATAAAAATAATAATGAAACATTCTATAATATTAATGACTGAAGATAATAGAAAACAATCAGAGAAATCATAATTATTATTCATTTATTATTCAAAGTTTAAAAGGTTTTGAAATAGAGGTTTTTTTTTGCATAGAAAGTCCTTTTTGCTCCCTTTTCAGTCAAATATTAAATCCAGCCGTTTGTTTCGTCCACCGTTGAACATGGCCCACCTCATTTCCATTGTCTTGTGCACCAGAGATGTATGGCCTTAACATGCTATGCGTAGAGATGTGCGGCTGGTCAATCCGGTTTGCCAATCCGTACTTTTAGAAGTGGTGTAGTTCCTCAGGGCTTGCGTTAGCCGCTTACCTATCCCTTAGTAGCCTGTTAGGACGCGTATGGTAAGAGATGGGGTGGTGGGATTCTACTACACTACCAACATCACATGTAGCAATTAAACAACTTTGAACGGTTTAAATCGCGTATATTTTATTATGTTTAATCGCAGTGGACGTGGTCACGGGGTCACTGCAAAGTGTTCGAAACGTCGGGATATAAATAATGTTAAATATACGCGATTTAAACCGTTCAAAGTTGTTTAATTGCTATGTATAGTAATCGCGAAAACCTAAGAAAATATTAACATCACATGTGTTTAATTATTTTAAAGGAAATGATGGAAGATAAAGTACTTAACCGAGATTTCCCTAAAATAATATGTGGTTCAATAGCACAGGTTTCTTTCCTATATCCGTTTATTGTGTTTTATATATTACATGAAAGTTTTAGTGACGGGTCTTGCTTAGCATAAACATGGTGTAAGCAAAGAAATAATAACGGCTTTATCCTGTAACAATAAGTGACGTGTACAGCTTTCGAATCGGTGACCCCGCGGGCGAGCGACGCCTGGTGTCGACATATGATAACATATTTCGGACGCGTACGCGCAAAATTTGCGCGCTCACTGAATAACAAGACAGTATAGTCGCGAATTTTATTAATGGACTTTTGTAGAGGCTATTTCATACCAACATTATTCAACGCAAGTGAACAGGCATAAACTCGAAAATGTTCAAGTTTAGTGAGTTTCCAAGAAATCTTCTTAATTACGAAGATCATTTTGGAAAAATGTTTTGGATATCTCTGAAAGTATTTTCTAGTGTTTTTTCAACAACGTATGTTATCGAGTGTTTTATGATTAATTGTTTATTTCGTACCTTTAACAAAAATTAATATCTTTTCTTTATTCTTTTATTTACTTTAAGATTAACGACGTCGACACTGCCTATTTGTTTGTATGAGATGTATGCCCTTGCCGAGACTCCTTACCCACACAAGATTGCTACAGTTTGCATTGATTCTGAACTTAGAAATTTGATTTTCAATTTAAAACTTAGAAATTTAGAATGTAATATTCTAATTTCTACATTTTCTCTAAAATATTGTACCATAACACCCTATTACCGTCCTAATGCCAATAATGATTCATTAAACAGTTACATCTAATTACTTATATCTAATTTAGTGGCAATGGGATTGTGCGGTTAGCGTATGCTGACCGCACACTGAACCAGCACGGCTTTTCAGCACATCCCTTTAATCTAAATGCGCCGCAACATGTACATATTTGTGGGCAACACACTCACACATTAGCACATACTCATACGGTACACCTTACACCACTACCAATTGAGCATATAGCAAAAGAAAAAATATAAATACAATCAGCAAACAATACAGCGGCGTCACACAAAGTTACGCTTAATCCCCTGGTTATCACTTAAGTTGCCTTTTACAATACTTTTACCCACTTTTACCCACGCGAGGAGATGGGCTAGTGCTATTTATTCTTAAGCCGGCTGACACACCGTACGACAAAATATTCTTCATCATTTTTATTATAAAAAAAATGTATTGAACAATAGTATTTAATCGTTAGTTTTAATTCGAAAGTAAGATAATCTTGACGTATTTACAGAGAAAAACGCTCGCGCATCCCTCTCGTAAACTATTTTACGATAACAAATAATCGTAGTGAATTCGTTATCTACTTTAATAGAATAAATCCTCGATAAAACATTAGGTCAGACACGTCAAAACTATGATAACAATACGACACAATTGAGATATTGTTAAGACTTATATAATGGTTACTACGTCAAGAATACTTGACTAAGTGTACTTAGTCAAATACTAAGTGTATACTCGTATCTAAGTGACGGTATATGACCAAATTCTTTGGTTATATATAGAATTGACCTATACACTATATACAGGAAATAAACCATTTTTCTTACTTTCTTTCAAATGGACCTTATTGGCGGTATGGAGTTTGATTAAACTTTTCTAACTTAAAATTTCACTGTTTCAAGATTGTGTTTAAATAGATGGATGGTGCACGTTGCAATCCCACAGCTGTTGGGCACATTCGACTTCCGTTACTCCTCTCTCGCAGAACACTACTGTAAAATACTTTTCCCACTTTATCCTATCCCCCAGTGTAGCTCAACTCATCCTATGCCTACTCATTTTCTCAACTCTTTATTCAAATCCATTATTAAGGGCCTTTCCCACCACCGGAGATACTTTATTTTTTTACTTCTGATCCCTTATCTTCTGATAAAGTAACTGTTAATAATCTGAAAGATAAATTATCTACCAATTAAATGTAGTTGATACTGACTTTCTGATAAAGTATCAGGAGGTGGTGAGAAAGGCCCTGGATGTCCAAAAGTAGGCACTGCATTCGGAGGCCAAAGGTCAATAAGAGGGTTTAAAACTGTCGGGCACTTTTCAATTTTTTTTTATTTGTTGTCGAATCTTATTATAGAGTACCTACTAAATATTTCAATTGGCGGGACATGCAAAATTTATCTACATAATATTTCAATGTTATTTATTTAATATTTCATGACGACGTGCTATATATATAACTTGGTACTGTACATCTTATTTTATAAACAATGCTAATGACAAACACCTTTTTTATACTTGTAACGATTATAAAAACCTTTGCCGTATTTTATACATGTTCTCATAAGGCTTAAATAGGTACAATGTTTATATATGCATGTACTTATGTATGTCACCCGTTCGCCCAGTAACGAGTGGACCTTGACCGCTAATTCAAACCAATATCAACCGCATGCAAGCACATATACATATATAAAATGATTGTATATTCTAACAAACTTATTTATGCGGGTGTTAGTTTGATAGTGCCACTATGTAGGCTTTTATTTAAACTCAGAACTGGCAGCAAATCGTGGTCAGCAAAACAAACTATTTTTGAACAACTTAAATAAAAAAGAAAAATACTAAGGATGTCTAAACTCGACGGAGTCCACTCCTCTAGCTTTACTATCACCAGAGAAACTAAATCCAACTCACTTTCTATTCAATTCAATATATTTATTTGTGGACAAAGGTATAGATACATTACGAAAACATTGGCCATCGGCTAACACGGAAACACCCAAACGCGTCATCCACGTCTATGCAATAAAATTCCTCGTAATAGTGTGCAATTAGAGGTACGGTAGTTCATACGCGTGGATGACGCGTTCGGGTGCTTCCGGATTAGCCGATGGCCAATGTTTTCGTAATGTATCTGTACATTGGTGGAAGTGTTACAAGAAGCGTTTCTCTATGTCCCCGCCTCGTGGGCATACAAATTCACACAAACATTTCCATGTGCATAATACTCGTAGGTACATAACATCCAAACAAACGAACGCAAAACTGAACAGAACATCGGCAAATAACTCAATCTAATGCTCGTTTAGTTATTTGCCCTATGCTATTACTGTGGGTAGTTTAAATTTTTGCTTATGAATAATCTAAATATTATATAAATAAATGCTATATATGCTGTGTACAGGGCATATACCTTTGGGCTGTACCCTATCAACGTACCAGGAGCGATGACAGTTCCTATTGCGGCGAAAATATATTAATGAGAAGGAAAACATTTATTAATAATAGATACAACTTTCTTTCTATAAATATTTTTCTGTAATAATGGCGTTGATTTAATGAGTTATACTTAGCTAGTCTATGCCTGCGACTTAGTTCACGTGCGTTAACAAATAGCCTATGCCCTATGTCATCCTGTCTTAAATCCAAGATCCATATTATCATTCTAACATTACTGTTAGTAATATATCCTCGTCTAATTTTTTACAATGCATGGCGAAGAGCCGTCAACCGTCGTCACCGGCCCGGCCCACTCCAGAAGACACCCCCCCCCCCTCGCCCCCCACTCGCAACATTGTCTGGTGCATTGACGGCTGTATGGCGTGCACAGTGGCCAAGCGGATTGGCGAGACCACTCTCTTTAGTGGTGATGTATGGTAATTCCTCAGTAGTACCGTGAGCTGTCATACTCACTCCCTCTTCTCTATACTTCTTAGTCCACGTTTTTTTCTAATTCAAACCGCTTCTAAATCTCCAATCATACGCACGTCCGTGAACATGCTAGCATGTATCGCGAATGTCTTATGAGCCACAGTATCCACTTACCACCAGGTGGACTGTGTGCTGATTCGCCATCTACAAAAAACCTTCATAACCATACACAAACCTTATGTTTCTTTCTATTGTTTCAGCCCGCCTACATTTAAGACACTCACGCCGACGTCTCGCACACAGCTCAAGCAGCAGTTGATGCGAGAGCATGCACAGGAGCAGCTGCGCAGGGAATCTTTGCAGGTAACACCCTAACTTATCGCCTAATAAAGATGTACATACAGTCAAATCATGGAGTCGCGGTGCATTTGTGCAAGTGCACTCGGAAAGTACAGACAGACAACAAAATGCAAAATTACTGCCAATTACAATCAGGGACGTAACTAGGGGGGGGGGGGGGGGGGGGGGGCTGATGGGGCTTGTGCCCCGGGCGCCGGGTTTTCAGGGGCGCCAAAATAGCAATTGTTGTTTTCCAAAAAAAATACAAGTGGAAGATAAAAATAATAAAATAAATAAATAATATTAATAAAATTAATAAAATTTTAAACTGGCGCTCCAAAGATTTGAGTTATTGCGTCATAAAGATATCTCCAGAGTTCAGAAAAGTCTGGAAATGTGAAGAAAAATTTAGAGCGCGGTGCGCGCCGGCGCGCGGGAAGGTACTCGATTTTGATCGGTCTATCTATAGTCTATAGAGATCGTGCAAGTTGGCGATAATTTAAATGTGATTTATTTCTTATATTAGCAAGTAAGTAATCTATGGATGCTTAGTTTAAACATTATCTATTATATATTGCACTGGCTTCATCACACGATTTCATTATTTAAACACTACTAGCTAGTGTTTTAACTTATTTAAAGGCACAGGAACCATCTAGTGTTACACTAGATAGTTCCTATGCACTAGGGTATTATTGTACCAACTGCTGAAACAAAAGCAGAAGCAAATTCTCTTCTGAAAAATGTAAAAACATTTGAATTTATTATCCTCTCCTGTTTTTGGTACAAGCAGTTAAGCCGTATCGACATTGTAAATAAGCTTTTACAAAGAGAGGGCATCACTATTGAAAGATCAGCAAAACATATTAGCCGACTGATTTCTGAATTTGAATCAGAAAGGTCAAATTGTTCAAGTAACGCAGTAAAAGAAGCCAAAGAAATAGCAACACAGCTTAACATAGATCCACATTTTAAAGAAGTAAGAAAGAGGAAGAAAAAGCGCATGTTTGATGAGAAGGATGATGATGTAAGCCATGAATAATTCTCAGAGGAGAAGAAGTTCAAATTGTTAATGACGCAAATAGTTGATCGGATTCTAACTGAACTGAGGCAAAGGTTTCAAACTTATTTGGTTTCCTCAATGGAGCGGGATTTGAAATATTGAATGGAGAGGAATTGAAGAATCGGGCTATTGAGTTAGCAGCCACGTATAAAGATGATTTAGATAAAGACGAACTGGCTATAGAAGTGGAGAGTTTCAAGTACCACGCATTGGATTTAGGCCCTTTAGGATTTAGGATTAAGGATTTAGACATGAAAACGACCACTTCGTCTGATTTTCTTACATTAATATACCAAAACGGACTTGAGGATGCCTACCCAACATTACTACTGCACTAAGAATTTTCCTAACAATACCAGTTTCAGTTGCCTCAAACGAAAGAAGTTTCAGTAAATTAAAAATAATATCAGAAACTTGACAGGACAGCAACGACTTACCAACCTTGGCATCATTTCCATAGAGCACCAAATAGCTTCTAAACTATCTTTTGACAAAATTATAAGGACTTTTGCAGCTACAAAAAGTCGTAAAGTAAAATTTTAGTTCATATTCAGGTTTTAAGTTTCACCAAAGTTTTTCACTATTTTTCAGAATCTTTTAGATATACATAAATATACGTGTAAACTGTATAGGCCTAATACACTATGTAACTAACTATTGATTGCGTGATTTCAATAACTATTAATTGACTTTTAACCTTTGGAATCGAGCATTTACTTACCACCTACCCAAGTTAATTATGACAAGTATAGTAAATGTTTGGTAACAATTTCAGGAGTGTTGTTTAGGAGAGTTTTCGTTTCATTGGTCATGGTTGGACAATCTTCGTTTAAGTGGGTGAACGGGGGGGGGGGGCAAAGTGAGGTATTGCCCCGGATGATATTTAGCCTAGTTACGTCCCTGATTACAATTACTAGTAAGAATATTGGAACTTATTTCCAAGTTTTACCATACAATCATCAAGAATACTGGGAACAATCCGTTTCTACATTACTACCATATATATTCATTCAATGGGGTAAAATTTATGAGGAGGAGAGTGCACGCTTCAATTCAACAGCCGCTGGGCGCGGTCGACTGGCCGCGTTACCCCTCTCTCACAGAAGACTACCTTGAAATATACTGCATTTCCCACTCTATCTTATTTCCCCAATGTACGTACGTGTTTCGGTAGTGAGTGAGATGTGCCAGAGCCCATTCCCATCCTATCCCTCCCCATTTTCCGAATCCTTTCTCCAAATCCATTCTCCTATGTTCTACCTATGTCTCCAAAGGGAATGACAGCAATATTTTAAATTTCATTATATTCTTCCCTATATTCTTCAATGCGGCTTGTATCCTAACATAACAAAACATTTAGAAGATTGTTAATATATAGGAAAAAACTGTACACGTCGTAATTTTGAAATTGCTGTACCTATTTGGTCCATGAAATTAAACGAAATTTCTAAAAATTCAGCCTGCGACATTTGCAGATTACGCCAAGTAATAAAAATGCATTGTACTTGTCAGTCAGTACACGTATGCATTTGCATACCTACTCACTCCACGTCTGTGCAATCTTACAACAACAGTAACGACAATGTAGCGACGTTGTTGCTGGTTCAGATTGATTTATTTACTGGCCTAGTAAATAAATGGTTATGAGAAATAAATAATAAATTACACTGTTAGAGATTTTAAAAAAAAATCTAACAGACTACGTATGAAGTAATGAAAACGAAGAAATTATGGGAGTGTGGTGTCGGCCGGCTTCAAAATAAGAATAGGCGACTAAGGGAAAACAAAGCCGCTACCACAAGCGCCGGGGAACTATACTACCTCTTAAACAGTGGACTCGCCAACTCGCCAGCGTGGTGTTTCAAGGCCACAGATCCCTCATGCACTAGAACCCTGCGATAAAATTGTTGTTTATGGTATGAACAAAAAGTAGAACGCATTTCTTCGCCGATTGAAATGAAGTTCGGAGATGAGGCAAATCGGTTCAGTAGTTCCAAAATTATGATCTTGTAATTTTTTCAAAACATCAAAAAAATAGTCCATTCACACATAGGTACCTACTCTATAACGCTCGCATAGCTTTATAACTTTTGTCTAGGACCTTTTGGCGGGAACTCGAGAAGTGAAGTTGACTTTTTGTTTGATTATTGTAAAAAAATGTGTATTAGCCGTTTTGTGGTTTAATAGTGATGGTATATTAAACTGCAAAGTGTTTGTGGTGTTTGTCATAATCCCAAGAAGTGTTTCATAGGTTGAAGTGTCATAATCCCGTGTGTTCCCAAGAAGTTCTCTTCTGTCTTCAGTAAACCTACTACTGCTTTACTGAGCGACTCCTGACTTACTCGTGCTTTGACACGGCTGGACGTTGACAGGATAGTTTTAGACTTTGAAATTGTTTATTACGAAGAAAACCTAACACTGGCAGAATGTACTAATTGCACCATTGCCATATATGAAGAAAAAAATTTCTATTTAAACACTTTTCCTAAAACATACGGAAAATTACGAAATCTCACGCCACTCGATATGGAAACGTTCCGGCAGGCGCATATATATATATTGTATATATAAATGCATTTCCAGTTCTATTCTTTATATGTGATGTAGAGATCTGTAATCAATATCTACAAACTGCCTCTATAATATGAAATTAATATGAATTAGTACCTTGCATGATTAATTTTTTGCTTCATTTCTTGACATGTCGCGGTCATTGACTATTTGCAATGAATTATAATAGATATTTGATTTATCTTACAGTGGATAGAACATGGCTCGTGTTGTAGGGTTCCGTAACCAACTAACGTATCGACCAATATCGAACGTTCGCATAAATACAAACTCCATTGCGGCTCATTATCAACTTAATCAATAAATGGCAAGGTGGCGTGAACCGCAAATATAACGTTGCAGAACAAACCTATTCATACAATTAGAGCAACGAAAATTAACTTTAAAGTCACCGCAATAAGTCGTAAATTTTACGAACGTAAAAAAAGGTTTGTAATCGTATCAACACTCGATTGGCCAATGCTTTGGGAACCCTTACAATAAAGTCATATTCGTCCGTTTGTATCTCACTACTCTATTCTTCTTTTAGTTTTGTTGCTATTGAGATGAAAGATATAAAGTTGGAAAATAAACCTTAAAATTAGAAATGAAGATAAAACGCAACACTTGTTTTAGATTTTCGCGTTTTCCACATATATCGACGGTGGAAAGGAGAAATTGGATAAGCGACACAAACTTTACATTCAAAACTAAACCTTAACTCTTATGTCTTGTTGTCTACATTTTAAAGTAAGTTGTATGTCGCTTATCCCATTCCTCATTTCCACCATCGAATATTTATCTATTAAACGGGTCTTAACGTTTGTTTTTACCAGTTTTATTTTATTTTACTCGTCGTTTAATAGATAAATACGTTTTAAGAAAGTTTTAACTGGAAATAAGAGGGGAAATCCCCTCCTTAGTGATACTGATGATGAGTGAAGACAAAAAGTCACTTATTGGAATTTCCCTGCACTTTAAACTTTTAAAATAGATTCAGAAATATTTTAATGTAAAAACATCTTAACAAATACTTTTTTACATGTTGTTGTATCAGCCTATAAGGTCCCACTGCAGGCCTCCCCTAGTAAATCACTGGGGGGTTTGAGGCCGTAATTCACCACGCGGGCCCAGTGCGGATTGGTGGATCACATACTCCAGTTTATTTTTTATTTTTGAAGCATGTGGGTTTCCTCACCATGTTTTCCTTCACTGCTGAGCTAATGTCATTTTTTTTTAAATCCGTACATAACTAGAAACTCGGGCGAGTATAGATACCGTAATTATAACAAAAAAATATATGAAAGCCGTTTACGCAAAAACATATTTCTGTCGAAATGAAATTGCTTTTTTATCATGTTCTACTTATGTTCAATTTGAATCGACTACCTAAGTACATAACCCAGCCAGACGCGTGCACGACACGTTCTTGGCCAGGTTTTTTTTTATGAAACACTTGTCGACATTCAGACGGTCAACTTGGCCAATGACCGTTTTATACTGGGCTGCTACAACTCTAAAATATCAATATTCTTCGAGTCTTTACTTTGATACTAGAACACAGTATTTGTATTCAGCGCTAGGGTTCGATATACATAACTAGATTATGTGTATGTAGATATACAACACAAATAAACTGAATAAAACATTCGCGAAATACAGTTTATTAAAAAAATGAAAATGATTACCTTTTTTTATACTCAATAGGTGTCATAACTTACGGCCATGGCGGTGGTTACATACAAAATGCTTAAGTTTATTAAGCATTTTGGTTTAGTTAAGTAATTATTCCTTATTGTTAACTAAACAGATAAAGATATAATGTAACGCAAAACACTTGATGCTGATATGATGTTCAATCTATTTTGAATTTGAAACAGGCAGAAAACCCAGTCATCTTCGTGTCCTAATTTTTTTTATACTAAGAAGGTGGCAAGCAGATACTATCACCGATTGGCATCCGCGGCACATGCCAACATCAGTCCAGAATGACAAACTTTGGCACGCCCCCGGATGTGCTGCCTGGCGTTGTTGATGGAAGAATGGATTTGGAGAAAGTGTTTGGGGAAATGGGAAGGAATAGGATGGGATGGGAATGGGCTCTGGCATATCTCCAATGGGAATTTTTGCCAAAGTACTAACTGAAGGTCTACTATTTCAAAGACTTAAAAGAATTGTTTCCCGTTGTTTCCAGGCACAACAAGCGGGCCAGTCTAAAGACAATGAAGAGAAGAAGTCAACCCCGACGGAGATGCCCAGGGTGGTGCCTCATGTCGAATTACCCCCACAGGTTCTGCAGGTAAATTGTCTTTATCGTATTAGACCCACACAACTGAATCTAATGAATCTGAATTATTACTGAAATCTAAGTATATGCTTAAAGGAACAACCGTTGGAATTGTCCAATATAATTGAGTTCCTCACTTCATCACTTCAAAAAATTGCTTCGCTATCTAGTTCCGAAGCATCCACTAAGGCAACCCTTCTATCCTAAAGAATAAGTAAAGAACGGTCTTCTGATGTAATATACCTCCTCCCGATGTATATACAATTAATATACCTTCTTAAAGACTTCATCATCAAGTAATTTTTGGTCATTTTATAAATGCATATCACAGCACATCAGCTTATGTCTTTTCACCGATAGATATACGCTTCTTACAAGACTCGTCATAATATACGCTATTCCACTCTGCTCATCCAGTCACTACGGAAAACTTTCTTGAAGTCGTCACCTCACCTTAGTGGGAGGGGAGAGCGTCACACACTGTCGAGATGTACTCGTATGTGTTCCTATATTGAGATGTCACGACAAATTGTCTTGTCTTAAACAATAAACGATATCACCATAAAATATTTGTGACAGAGCCCTATGCCGGGACCTTTTGGGACCATCACAGATACTTATTTCGTGACAAAAGTATGTTTCAAAAGACGAGTTTCTGTCCTTTAAAATAGTCCCTCTAAATATGATTGACTTGGTTGATTTCAGGTGCGGACAGTTCTGGAGAACCCCACCAGGTATCACGTGATCCAGAAACAGAAGAGCCAAGTGCGACAGTACCTCAGTGAATCTTTCCAACCTAATACACAGGTAAGGGAAAATATTATTTTTTCGAGGAGAGAGTAGACTCACTTAATGAGAAGTGATTACCGCCGCTCATAAACACCTGCAACATCAGGAGAACGCCATCGGCCTTGTAAGAATTGTGTTCACAGATTTCTGAAAGAACTGTGTCGTGACTAGAAAGAAGAGCTTTGAGTTCGTTCCATAACCTTCTGGTTGGTATGAATTGGGACAAAAATTGGTATACTTCTTTTGGCCCTTCACGTTCCATCGATCCGATCTTTAATACCAATGTATTCCTTGTGATGCCAAAAATGCGAGTGTTACATGCACTGCATGCATCTTATGTTCAAGTTTTTAGAAAAGCATCGCAAGCTGTCCACGTGTACACATGTAAAAGATTTTGATCCATTCAAAACTGCTAATGACAGACCAATATCATGTATTTATTTATTTCGGAACACAACAGTAGCGGCCAGCGAGGCAACTCCCGCAGGTGGGCGCCCAGTCCAGATACGGAAGTCCACCCCTCGTGAAGGACCCTCCTCGAACTACGAACAATTATACAACATATACTTAAAAAAAAACTAACATAAACGTCTTACTTATTGTACAATTTACACCAATATTCACATGTTGATCAAAACAGCCTGGGCGTATATTTCAGTATATCAGTATTTCAGTAAATCTGCACTATATTTCGCCAGATTGATTAAAAATCATATTTTCCGCTTGCGATACCGGCGCCCATAGATTACCTGGCGCACCGGCCGAGACCTTTATCCGGCCCCGATCACATGGTGGTGGGATCAGACGTCTTTGCTTTTCTTTTCAACTTCGCCCTATCACTACTACCATCAAATAGGAACGGTAAAGAAGAAGATCACAATTTACAAACAAACCTGTTGTTGCAGGTGACAACATCTCCCCGTGGTGCGCCCGCGCAATCCGCACCGGAACTGGGCTCGAAACCGCCGCCTTCACCAGACAGAGCTTCCCCCTCAAGTCTACTTAGCAATGGCTTGTATTCAGCTGGCACCAATAATTCAGAGGTATGCATAGCATTTTATGATGTTTATTTTTATAGGGAAGAAGTAAGTAAGTAAAATGGTGATATGGAAGTAAAAACAGTCCGTTTCATACTGAGCAATTACTGTCGTCTATGGACATATACATCATATGCCAACTCCTGCCAAAATATGATGTCTTTAAGTCTACCAGCTCCTATGCGGCATTCTGTTTGTCATCTTAAAAATCTTTATTTAAGTGACGAAGAAAATACTTCATAATCATGAAGTTCTCTCAAGTACTATGAATGTGGTACGGTCTAGGTAAAATTGCGATACAAGATCAAAAGTGGCAATATATTATTAATGCTTTCGGCTTATTAAGCCTTATATAACTCTTTATCAGTCTAATGTACAGTTTTAAACAGAATATTCCTTACATATCCACGTGTTTCGGAAGTGAGTGGTTGTTGCAAGATCTCCGTTGTGTTATTTATATCGCCTGTCTATTATCAACTCCTTTTTAATTACTATTTCACTTAAATATCCCCAATTCTGCATTCAAGATATCGACCCTGGGATCAATTGGCTTAAGGGTTATCAATCGTAACCTCTCCGAACGATAAGAAAATTTTATTTTTTTATAAAAGGAAATCCCTGTAATTTCATTTATATTATAGTTAAAGTCTTATGTAGGTCAATTTTAAGACTTATATGCTCTGGCTTGCTGCGGTGCACCAGAAGATGTTTCTGATATCAGTGTTCCGGCGCTTCATAGTGATCAATAGTTATTTTAGTACGTATATATTTGTAGATTAAGGTATATATTATATAGGTCTTTGATGCCTGATGTAAAATAAATAAAAAACACTGATACAGCTGCAGAGAGAATGAAGGTATTCTGCTCCTGAAAAGTTTTGATTTGTTATTTACGCCAATAGAAATTTCCAGGGTCGACATATCTGTAGTTTTATTGATGAAATTGTCTGGTTCCCTTCCAGGCTGATGAGTTCCTAGAAGACATCTTATCTTTGGACAGCGGGGCAGGCCCTCTGTCCTCGTCAGGGCCTCCCTCGGCCGCGAGCTCTGTGGCGGGCGACTGCGCTTTACTATCGGACGCTGATATGCACGCACTCGCTAAGGACAGGCAGAAAAAAGATAACCACAATATGAGTAAGTAGCTTTTTAAGATTTAATTTTATTAATAACTAGCGACCCGCCCTCGCTTCGCTTCGGTTTTTAAGGTTTTTTTTTTCAAAATAATATATAACCTATATTAGACACGGATAATGTAAGTTCCTATTTGTGAAAGAATTTTGAAATCGGTTCAGTAGTTCCAGAGATTACCCCCAACAAACAATTTTACCTCTTTATATATTAGTATAGATGTGTTATCTATTTGTGAAATTGTCTATGGACTTGTCTATGTCTATTTGTCTAATATTACTTTATTTGCGGAAGAAAGGCATAAGCTGACATTCCTTTTTTTTATGAATGAAGCCGTTGGATGACCATACAGTCCGTCCACCTGGTGGTAAGTGTATACTGTCAGCCTACGACATCCTCGATAGATGACCACGTCCAGATTACATAATATGTTGCCCCCTCGGATGCGCTGCCTACCTTTGGAAAATGGGGAGAAATAGGATAGGAATTGTAGTAATTGATTACTGTCATCCGTGAACATTTACATCTGCAAATGCTCAAGTTTTGAGGATATAGGAATCGGAATTGAAAAGACCAATTGGAAAGGATGTCGTGTAAAGCTTACTAAAAATGAGGTGCAAAGCTTAACACAAGGGTGGGGCAGGATGGCCTCTAAAGTTTACTGGAAGGATTGGGAAGGCTGATATATAAAGCTTACTAAAGGATTGCAGAGTATATAATAATTACAAAGAAGTTTGGACAGGATAGTGTGTGAAGTTTACTAAAATGATTGAGTATGGTAGGGTGCAAAACTTACTAAAATGTTGGAGTATGGTAGGGTGCAAAACTTACTAAAATGTTTGAGTATTGTAGAGTGCAAAACTCACTAAAATGATTGAGTATGGTAGCGTACAAAACTTACTGAAATGAGTGAGTATGGTAGCGTGCAAAACTGACTAGAATGTTTGAGTATGGTAGAGTGCAAAACTCACACTAAAATGATTGGGTATGGTACCGTGCAAAACTTACTAAAATGAGTGAGTATGGTAGCATGCAAAACTTACTAAAATGTTTGAGTATGGTAGGGTGAAAAACTTACTAAAATGTTTGGGTATGGTATAGTGCAAAACTTACTAAAATGATTGAGTATAGTAGGATGCAAAACTTACTAAAATGATTGAGTATGGTAGGGTGCAAAACTGACTAAAATGATTGAGTATAGTAGGGTGCAAAACTTACTAAAATGATTGGTATGGTAGGGTGCAAAACTTACTAAAATGTTTGAGTATTGTAGAGTGCAAAACTCACTAAAATGATTGAGTATGGTAGCGTACAAAACTTACTGAAATGAGTGAGTATGGTAGCGTGCAAAACTGACTAGAATGTTTGAGTATGGTAGAGTGCAAAACTCACACTAAAATGATTGGGTATGGTACCGTGCAAAACTTACTAAAATGAGTGAGTATGGTAGCATGCAAAACTTACTAAAATGTTTGAGTATGGTAGGGTGAAAAACTTACTAAAATGTTTGGGTATGGTATAGTGCAAAACTTACTAAAATGATTGAGTATAGTAGGATGCAAAACTTACTAAAATGATTGAGTATGGTAGGGTGCAAAACTGACTAAAATGATTGAGTATAGTAGGGTGCAAAACTTACTAAAGTGATTGATAATGGTAGCGTGCAAAACTTACTAAAATGTTTGAGGACGATGACACGTAAAGCAGGATTGGGAAGAATGTAAAATTTACTAAAGCATCATCATTATCTGCTTTCTGTTCTGCCCTTTACAGGGTATAAGCATCTTCTCTTTCGTGCCATAAGGCATAGTTTCCTTTCATTGCATTTCACGACTAATTGACATTAATTTATTTAAAAACTAATGTTTGTTCGATTCTGCGTGTTTGTGTCTCTCTTTGTATGTGCACTTATGACACGGGGAATTATAGAATACAATAATTTACTTGCAAGAATACTTTATACAAAAAATCTTAAAAATAAGTTTTCAGTTATAGTATTCAGCCAACATTTCAGTGTGTGTTATTGTAACCAGCAACAATGCGACCGGCCCTTTCAGTATCCACTGCTTTGAGTAAATCGTCATGGTGGCCAAGCCGCTTGGCGAGTCCAGTCTTTGAGAGGTGTTGTAGTTCCTCAGCGCTTGTGGTAGCCGCTTTGTTATTCCTTAATCGCCTTTTACAACATCCACGTAAGGAGATGGGGTGGTGCTATTCTAAGGGTGGTGGTGCCGGCCGACACCACACGGCACACGGCAGGGTTATTGATAATTTATTATGTGTTTGTTTATTAATTATTATTATTATTTGTTTATTCCAGTCGAACGTCGCCGCCGGTTCAACATAAACGACCGCATTAAAGAACTAGGGACCCTACTTCCAAAGACCAACGATCCTTTCTACGAAGTCATAAGAGATGTTAGGCCGAATAAAGGCACGATATTAAAAAGTAGTGTGGATTATATCAAGTGCTTAAGAGATGAAGTGAACAGGTTGAAACAGAGTGAGCAGAGAAGAAAGCAGATAGAGTTACATAATAGGAAGTTGATGTTAAGGATACAGGTTAGCGATGCATTTTCTTTATTTTGTACTAACTGCTGCCTGTGACTTGGCTCTCGTGGACTTACCATTCCCGTGGGAACTTTATAATGGTACCCTTAATGTATAATCTATACCTGTGCCAAGCTTCAATAAAATCCGTTCAATGGTTTTTGCGTGATTCACGTTCAGACAGACAATCGGTCAAAATTTCTAAAAAATATTGTATCACTCGTACTTCATTCTCCTTTTCAAAAAATATTTCATATACGGACATTGTTCTGTGGCTACTTTATTTATATGTATAGATTTAGTTTCAGTCATTTGTTATCTCCTTTGGAAGCATCTTCTCTCTCATGGTCGTCTTTTCGTGACCGATGGGTATAATTGGTATCGACCCTTACTGCTGTGCAAAAGGTCTCGGGTTCGATTCCCGGTTGGACATTCATTTATTTAAAGACAGATGTTTGTTCGGATCTGGGTGTGTTTGTTTTTGTGTGTTTTAACCTACTACATAGGGAATCCTAGTGTGGACCATTGAATGTGGCGTTATTTATTTGTTTTAGGGAGATTGGAAGATACAACGTGTTACTGAAGTATACAACGTATCGAGAGTTTTTACAATTGTTTTTTTTTTTTTCATAACTTGTTTTACTAGCCGAGCCTGCGACTCCATTCGCGTCAACTTTAAGAGTGATTCCCGTGGGAACTCTTTATTCGATCTGGATAAAAAAGTACCTTTAATGTTAACTATAAACTATAACTATACCGACTTTCATTAAAATCCGTGCAGTTGATTTTGCGTGTGGCGCGTTCGCAGCGACCGATAAAAATTCTAAAAATGGCTGTGTCGGTTTGTGTATCGTTCATTCCTACGATTTTTTTCAAAAAATATTTCATGTACAGTCACGACTCTGTTAAGCCAGGGCACAGGCATCCCCTGTTTCGGGCCGTAATCCACCCCGCAGGCCCACTGCAGATTTTATATACAATTACCTTTACAATATACAATACAATGTGCACAAATCGCGAAAGTTTTCTAACGGTCTTATGATATCTCGAACTATATTTCTGATAGTCGTCTGTGGGAGTGGATTAACTCGTTGAGTATTCAAACTCCAATTCTCTTTTTTTCCAGGAATTAGAACGTATAGCTCGTCTCCATGGCTTACCGGTTTCATCAAGTGAAAATGGCTGGTCATCTCCTCACACGGATACAGACTCCGGAGTGGAGACAGCCAGTTCTGATGTACAGAACTCACCAGCACATAACACACCACCTGTGAGTATCATCCTAGTCCCATCCCATCAATGATAAAGGGTACCTAGATATTGCGGTTGATCAATGTCGATAAGTTTGATATTAATTGGTTGGTCGAGGAATTCATAGGATGACAGACCGTAGAATGATTATTGATCATTCGACAATCCGTTCCACATTATCGATTGATATAACCTGAAAATTTCTTAACCAATGGGATGTGATGCTTCTTTTTCTTTATTCACTTGTTGAGCTTTTATTTTTCTGTTTAATCCTATCCTACCGAATAAAAAGTAAAATGAGATCCATATTGCCCGCTCGCTGGGGAATAAGGAGTATAATTTGGTTTACAGTCTGTTCGCGTTACGAACGCAGTGACTCATCGTCCAAGACAGTACGCTTGTTTATCGGAAACAAGCCCTGAACACGCGTCAAGTCCGTGAGAATGATCCACACGAGTCAGCGGCGTTAGTTCTGCTTCACAGGAACACGCATAGCTTTGTCTCGTTCGATACTTCTTGCGGATCGGTCGTGTCTATCCTTTCGTAAAGTACCAAGTGTGTTAATATGAACACGTCCACCTTGATATTTTTAAAAAAACAAATTCGATCTGTAATACATTTTAGAAAGGAAATTTAACAGAAGAGGACTCCCTGGAAGCACATGCGAATCGCAGTCCCATGTTTTTGTTTGATTATCACAAACATTACGCACAAAAACACTGAAGTTTAATAAACTATGAGTATGAAAAAACAAAACGCATAATACACAATTTTTATAATAATTAAACAAAATCTCAAATTTACTACTCTAGTTCCCGCCGAAAAGTCAAATAAACATTGTTTAATTTCAGGAGGTGGTGTCGCCCAAAACGGAGCCAGCACCGTTAATGGAGCTCGGCGAGCCGCCACAGGACTTGTTACCACCTTCCACGGACTGTCTTTCAGCACCCGATGCGCTCGGTAAGTGCTTTAGGAACATAGAGTACATTGGGTATAATACTCTATGTTTAGGAACTTTGACTTGGGTCAACATGTTAGAGTACATTTTGATCCCGATGCGTTAAAAACAACTACAATAGTTTTGGCAGTGTCTTGTTTTCATTTCTATTTTTCTTTTTTTCAGATGATCTCAAACTAGACTCATGTTCTCCTCTGAGACACGAGGAAGGACTATCCCTGGGTTGCCTTCAACCGGACCTATGTTTGGACTCGGTGCCCGATCAGTTCCTTAACCATAAAGACATTAAGGTAAGATCATGTTAAAGTGACACATGTTTAATTTTATTTACTCGTTATTTGTACAGAGGCGGACAATATATAAGGTCCTACAGAAATAATGTGAAAAATTTATTGTATGTCAATTGTATGACACTAAAACATAATTGAAAATTAACATGTATTTTATGATTTTTTATCACATTAAGAATAAATAATTGGTGATTAATTTACTCTTATACGCATAATATTGTACATAGTTGATACAAGGGCGTCGCCAAGGGGTGGGTGGGCGGTGTGGGGGGGGGGGCGGCGGTCAGTTCAGGGGAGGGCAGTAGTTCCCCTCTAGAGATTCTAAAAAAAATTGTATTTGTACCTACAATTAATATTTGTCCCATCCTCTCTCTCAGCTTGCCCCCCCCTCAGGTTACGTAGAGGTACCTATATTTTTCATTTTCGTGTACAGATGCGTTTATCCCCATCTCCCGGGCTGTTAGGCGAATCCAATGATGCGGTGCTCAATTTGGCACAGATAGAGGACCTCATGGATGACGACTCACACAATCCCGTCACACAGGGTGAGTGTTACTGGTTTTTTTTTTTTTTTTACAGAAAAAGTGTCTGACGAGCAGGCAGTCCACCTGGTGGTACTATATGGAAAGCGGTGATAATCTAGAAGCATCTATTCAACTATAGATTTTTCAAGTTATTACTGGTTTGATGATGGAAAATAAAAATACATTGGCGGATGTATAAAAAATAACGGGATTTATCTCAAAACCCGTTTGAGATAAATCTTTCACAGTTTATCATTCTGGACTCTGGATTGCCATACACTTTGATGTCGAAGAGTATCAACATTTCACTTACTTAACATACTCATACAACTTACTTACATCAACTTAATCCTCAACGTCATGTTCGGGAGTAAGTAAGATCGCAGAAGTTGGTTGAAGTAGTTTAATATATATATAGATAAAATTCTTTATTGCACATCAAAACAAAACAAGACACTAACAGACATTGTAACACACAAAAGGCGATCTTATCGCTAATAGCGATCTCTACAAAACAACCTTTGGGTAAAGTGGAAAGAAATGTAATCACAGGCAGATGGTGTACAGTGTACATTGGTGCATTTTGCTACTCGATTGAAATTATTATTACAGGCCGTAACCACCTGATAATGTATCAGGAGGTATTAGAAAGCCAGTTATACTTCATCAGAAAGTCAGTATCAGATTTAATTGGCGGATAATTTATCTATCAGATTGTTGACAGTCACTTTTCAGGAGGTGGTGAGAGAGAGACCTACCAGATAGTCGCGTAAATGTCTGTACAGCATGTCCGGTGATTCTTAAAAGCCAACATTAATATATATTTTCGGCTTGTGAAACACAATCATAAAGCTACACTTATTGTACATATACTGGTACTTATTGTGATTGTTACAATACACGATGTACATTAAACAAACACTTCAAACATCCTAACCAAAGTTAATGCCTTAATAAATAAACAAAGGAACGAAACCCAAAAGAATCACTATAGAAATATTGTTCATGAAATTATAATGCATCTTTCTTTTTGAAGCATGGCGGCGTATCGTTAAAAATATCTATATCAATACTGATCCTGTTGTAGGATTTAGACATAATTGTTTAGTTATAATTGTTTTCAGGTGACCCAATGCTATGCTCATCGCCGACATCACATTTGTGCCTTAGCGAAGTGGTATCGGCTGCCGCCGACTTACTTCACGATGATGGCTCTGGGTACAGTTCCTCGCACAATCCAGGTAAACATCACTTTTTACATTGACAAATATCACTATTTCTTTATCTATCTATGACTTGTAGATCACTACTTTCGAGTTTCAAAAAAATGTCACTATAGTCGCATTTTATATTCGAGTCAGGGATATGACATATACAACTGTCAAACAGAGTGAAATTTGTACGGAGATGACACTTTATTAACAGTTCTACATGTCATATCCCTGACTTTAATAAAAAATCCGACTTTACATACCGTGTCTCTGAAATAACGCTATCGGTAGTAGAATCGATTCTGCTAGTTTTTACTACATTAACTTGTTCATTTCTAGTGTATTATTATATTTTATTCTACGCGCAGTTGCACTCTACGCCCGGTCACTACCCCGTACTACGAGCGTTTTACACAATCAAACTTGTGTGTAGGTAACTCTTGATTTATTCCCTAAAATGGCTTTATTTTTCGCAAGAATGGTTTTATGCAATGCGTCACCAAAACAACACGTCGACCAATTTAAAATATATGAAACCATTTAGGGCAAAATAAAATTATTTTAAGGTATAAATCAATAGTTACAAACATGTAAGGTTTTGTTGTCCTGTCTAAAACGTTCGTAGTCATCGTTACTCACTTCTGCGCCGCTCACACGACGTGCGAACAATCAAATAACTAAAACAAAATGTAATCTTGAAAAAACCTATTGTAGATACTGGTAAAATCGATTCTACTCTCTATATTGAACGACCTATTTGCAGCTTTTGCCTTATTACATTAACGTGTTGTATGCTGGCGTTCATTGGTTTTGTATGTTAAGGGATCGATTACCGATATTTTAGTGGAGGGTTTCAAATGTCCGCTTATCTCCCACCTACAAGAGATGCGGTACCTGATCACTGCTCCACTAAAAGTAACTGACAGAAAGTTAAAATTTAGGTGACATTTTGTAGGTTTACTCGTAAGCTATCGATCTGGCATAAGAAATGTAAGTCATGTTTTGCAGTAAATAAAAAAAAAAAAAAATCTAACTCTAAATTCGTCTCAAATACTCGGGTTGACTGTACAGTTTCTGTCGTTATTAAAATCTGCGTTTACGAGAATCTGTTTTTAAGATTGTATGTTTATGCGAACATACCAATATGCATACTTTTTGTATTAAAGGGGAATGCCCAAGTGACTATGGAACTTAGTATCGGTGCAAATATTGTTGTGCCAACATGAAAACTACTGTCTTATGTTGCAATTAATATATACTTTCAAGAAAAATAAACAGGATTTACATAATTTGCCGGGTTTCATGGAAATAGATGGGTAAACTTCCAAAGTCTAAATATCAAAACACATTGTTTTCCTTTTAGTAAATAGGTAAATTAACACTTAAGTATGCTATTGCTTATTAAATACAACATAAAATGTGGAAAGTCTCAACACTTTGTGTTGCTTCACTCCATAAGGACTAGTGGACTATAACTGTCTTACCTTATGTTTTACTGTAATAATTATCAAGATGACGCCTATTAACTAGGATCGCGCATTATAAGTCAAAGAAATCAGTTAAAGTATAAGCTTTATTGAACAAAAATACATAGAACAAAATACACATGAATAAAGTGAACTAATCGAAGTGAACAGTTAATACACCGGCGAACTGAACTTTCCATAGTGCAGTCATATTTAATGGAGTCTCTATCTCACAATCACTTTTCACAATTAGCTACAATACTATCCTCGTTTACAATGCTAATGGAGTCTCTTTCTCATAATCACTTTATATAAGTTAATAAGGTTTAATAAACGACCACAATATCACACATGAGAAATAACTCAGACAGCGTAACAATAATAATAATGTCAATTGCGCCGGAAGTGACATTTCAGTGTTGCCAAAAATATTATACACAAAACGATTTTTAATACCGTAAAAAATCCAACAAAAATACAGAATAGAAAGACTTTTAAAGGTATTTTTTTTTATCCGGCAAATGTGAGACTCCAGATTACTTTATAAAATCATGATAATTAAAAACAGGAATTATTCATATCCTGAACTTGTGGCACAACTTAGATTCAAACGATACTGCTCATGGGCAATCCCCTTTCACGGTTGCTATTATTTTAAGTGTGTTATGTCAATATTTTGGAATAAATAGTCTGCCTATATCCCTGTGCTCTGGACAATCAATGGATCTGTATCCCTTTGCTTCTTTCATTGCATACCTCATCCGGCCACCTAAAACTTATGTTTTCTGTCAAGGTTTAGGGATTTTGTTGATAAGAAGATCTGTTCTTATCAACAAAATTCCTAAATGCATCTGCATAGCACTTCCTTAAAATATCGGTAACCTATCCCCTGGCATACGAATTGAACTATCGAGACTAATTTTGAAATCACTTGACTTGATAATTTGATCTTTAAAATCCGCAATATTTCCTAAAAGAGAGTCCGCCGTTCAACTTTTTGAAATTCCTAAAAAAAACACATATTCCCAATAGTGGGGTGTAGGCTTTCTCGGCCGGTGTCCATATTAATTGAATCTTCCGGGCTACTTGGCCGAGGTCTTCTGGAATCTCTTCTCTTTCTTCCAAACGTTTCGTCAACAACTGCGGTTGACATCTTCAGTGGCGACTGCGTTCACTTTCGGTTCAATTCACTGCGTTCGCCACTGAAGATGTCAACCGCAGTTGTTGACGAAACGTTTGGAAGAAAGAGAAGAGATTCCAGAAGACCTCGGCCAAGTAGCCCGGAAGATTCAATTAATATATTCCCAATAACTTGCCTTCGAAAGTTAGTATACAAAATTTGAAATTCGCAATATTTTCTAAATTCCCACTCTACTGGTCACCTCCTTCGCATTTAAAAAAAATATGCATTTCCCCAATAACTGTCCAATAATCCCAATTTATATAATATGTACTATTTTATGTTCAGTTAAACAGGGACCACCTCACCATGCACCACCCTCATTTCTTGTTTAACCAAAGGTTGACTTTTTTATGGACGAAGGCGGCAGACGAGCATACAGTCCACCTGATAGTAAGTAGATACTGTCGCCCATAGAGATCCGCGATACATGCCAACATTAGTCCAAAATGACAAACGTTGGCACGACCCCGGATGCGCTGCCTACCTTTGGAGATATAGGAACGGATTTGGAGAAAGGGTTGGCAAAATGGGGAGGGATAGGATGGGAATGGGCTCTGGCACATCTCACTCACTACCGAAACACGTACGTACATTGGGGAAATAAGATAAAGTGGGAAATGCAGTACATTTCACGGTAGTCTTCTGTGACAATTTATATGCGGTAAAGTTTAAATAAATACATTTGAACTGTGAGATTAATTGACTAAGAGTAATTTGAACTTTTAAATTTATAAAAATCCCACCCAACAGGCTAGTTTTACGCTCTACTGGTCACTTCTTAAAAATACTCATTACCCCAATAATTGCCCAACGAAAATTCGAAATTATCCAACAACTTTTTTTTCGTCTCCAGGCTCATCATCCCTTATATCAGACTCAACAATGGGTCTCGGGGGCGGTCTACTCACAGACAGTTGTCTTCCCAGCCTTTTATTGGGAGGTCCACACCATCACGTACCACATTCGCCACATTCTCATCCCCGTCAACACTGCTTCGATATGGACTTAGGAGCCTAGGACACCTAGGATGCCTAGAATAAGCTAGGACGATCTGTGGAAGGTAATATTATATCGAATAGGACAATATGCTGAAGGTAATGAGGAATCTAAAGATGGTAATGAAGAATTATGTTCAAAGGGACAATTTGTAGAAGGTTACAATGATTTCTATCGAAATGAATTGTCAATAGATCAATTGTAGAAGACTACTCTGACTACCATACAAGGTAAGTCTAATTGAATTTCGTAGGATGTGAACTATAGCTAATTTTAATGAGTTTATTTAGAAAATATTACTGGAATGACCTAAGAGATAAGACAATAAAAAGCCTATTGAAGGCATCTGAATTGTACACAGAACAACCCGTAGAAGGTAACTTGAACATCCGTAGAAGGTGAATCCATTGAAATAATTTTGTAATGTTATGAAAATTTAAAATGATACTTTCAATAAGACATTTGAAATAATAATGTTGTATGTCCTACAAAAATAGTTTAAAATATTCTGGTATGTCATTCAGTGGATTATAGTGACAGTATTATGTAATTAAAAAAAAACAATCTAAACCCGGAAAAACCATCCTATGGTTGAAATTATTTTATAAATTTGAATTCAAAGCATACAACACATCCCCACGCGCCACAGTTC
Source organism: Sesia apiformis (assembly GCA_914767545.1). Lineage (NCBI taxonomy): Eukaryota > Metazoa > Arthropoda > Insecta > Lepidoptera > Sesiidae > Sesia > Sesia apiformis. The sequence continues at coordinate 1,604,408 of OU611972.1, read as the reverse complement.
ACGCGTCCCGAATCAAAGTAGGACCAAAGTGAACGAGTGTGGATAGTGTTATACGTGAGTGAGTAAATTAACAATTATTTATTGTTAACGTTATAATAAAACGTGAAATACATTTTAATTTTTGGTTAAATATTATAGTTTTAGTGTACTGATTAACATTTTCAAATATTTTTCACTATTTTTGTAGGACCTTAGGTAATTGAGCCAATTGAGCCATTGTTCTAAAAAATATTTTACTGTAACTTTGACTATCTCATTCTTAAAAATGTGACTATCAGAAATGTTATCCAAAAATTACATTTTCCCCGTCAAAATATATCTGTCCGCCTCGGAAAAAATGGCACGAGTGAATGTTGATGACATTCTACAAAAATGTATATATGTAATTTTCATTAATTCAAAATCAAGCTATAGAAAGTCGCAGTTATGGATAAAATAAAAAAAAATCTTTTTGTTTATTATCAGTTACCGACTATAATGTTACTTATTCTTTCATCAAAAATGTTCCTGTCTTTTCCTCTTAGTAGGGCAGATATGTATGACCTTTTACCTATTATTGTCTTCTTCTGTATTTGTGACCCTATTGGGCCAAAAATCATTTGACTTGTCAAAACCCTAATATTTACGGAGTAAGTATTATTAAAAGTGCCTTCGGAAGGACAATAAGATTGTGCAATCGTATGATACAGCAATTTGTAACTTATGATTTGCGGGTTTAAGTCGAAATTTGAATAGCGGAGATCCAAAAACTGTTAATATAACTAAAAATTGAATCAATATTCAACGAAGAAAAAAGTAATTGAAGGTAAATAAAGGAAGTAGTAATACTGATACCCTATAAAATTATGATAGAAATGTAAGAAAACTTACTTTGAAAAGTAATTGTTTAGTAGTAAAAATGACGAGAATTCTTCTAGTTGAAATGTGTTCATTATACACACTTTTATTAATGGATTTTTAATTCAAAATACGATTTTAGAGAACGTTCACACGCGATGAAGAATATTAAAACCGTTGCTATATAGAAAAATATAACAATCTGTTGATTCAATAATCTCTAGATAAAAAAATTATTATCTTTCGTATAGAATTTTTGACGAATTCTGTCAATTATCTGACAATTAGGGCTTGTGCTATGTGGTGACAATATCTAACGCTGTCAGGGTTACCACTACATTTTTTCTGTTACTGTAAAATATTTTTGTAATTGTAATTCCATTGAAATATATTCCAATTCAAAGTTCTTTTTGATCCTAATATATCAACATACAACAATAACGTCTTCCAAATAAACTAAATTATCGTACTATTTATACTGTGTTATAACAAAACGAATACGTATTTCATGTATCAAAGCATAAACACGAAGAAAGATCAATAACTGATAGTGATAACTAAGGTTTGTGTCAACCCTGATTTTATTTTTGTGCGTCTTGACCACCGAACGACCCATTCTTGTAGAAACGGTTGGATGATAAATGAATGGATGAAAGAAATACTAGTTAATTGTTGAGAAATCATTAAAAAAAACATTTTGTGTTTAAAAAATGTTTTATTTGAATGCGGTAGTTAAAAGTACTTTAAATTTGTTTTTCTTTTTTACTGGACAACTGCAGTAGGAAGCAATACGGCAATAATTTATTTCTCAAATTAGATAAAAATTAGATTAGTATTGGGTGGGTATATTTGAGGTGGGAAGTTATTGTTATCTTTTTCACTTGATAGTGACGTCATTAACACAATAATGTGATCCTTGTTTAGATTGTGACTCCCATGCCGCATATGATATTTTATTTTGTATTTCAAAGATTGATTTCTAGTATGTTATTTAATGATTATATCAATTACGAAGCAGAAGCGTCCGCGTCGCGTGTGAATTTTCATTTAATTTTTAAAGTAGCAGTCAAACGTAAAAAAAAACCAAAGAGTTGGTTACAATTTTAAAAATGTGTCACTCCACTAAAATAGTTATTTTTAGCGAAGTCTTCCTAAGTAGATTAGTGTTTGTAGAACTTTTTAGTGCTCGTGATAATTTAGTTACCGGCTCACTTTCGGGGTTCCTTAAAATGGCAACCCTGTTTGATTTACAACGTGTAAATTAGAATTTACGCTAAAATATGTATTTATACTTAGGTGCTTTTTTTAACTTTCTTAATATTTATTTTTAGATGTATTTATATAAAATAAGACTCGTCCAGAACGCGTATTTTATCGTTATATATATGTAAAAAGCAGCTGTTTTTTTTTTCTATTTATTTTTATAAATAAAAAAAAAACTAGGCAATACATTTCTTTACAAATTATTATGTATTGTTAATATTTTAAATGTGTTAATGAAAAATTACACGGTGCTCTTTGATAATATATATTTTTACACTGTTATTGTATTTGCTTGTAAAAGATTCATATTTTTTATATGTAAAAAAGGATATTTATACTAAATAAAGGACCACAAAAGATACAAACGTGATACTACACCTACATATTTTTTGATGATATTTATAGCGAAATATGAACTACTCGTATTTTTGTACAAAGGTTTAAAATTAGTTGAATCACAAAGTGCCTTACTGTTAGATTAAAATGGAAACGAGAGCAGAAAGTTAGTTTTCAGAAATTGTAAATAAGATTTTAATGATTGTTGAAAATATAACACTGGTTAAGGAAATCACATGTTATCTATTCAATATAAGTTTTATTTTTGTGAAGGATTTTATTAATATTGTTGTAAGACCGTGATATTGTTACTAAAACACATTGTGACGTTGACTGAGAAAATGGACCTTATTTTCGGTTCTAGATTCCTAAGACTCTAGTGAAATATTCAAACCAAACGATTAATTTGCCTAATACATAAATTGTCAATATTGAAATACAATTGGCCTTTCAGTATGTACCGCCTTTAAACCAGGGTATGCAATTGCAATCACAAAATTCAAACAATACGTTTATGTCATCTTTATATATATTTAAAAATGAATGTTTCTTTGTTTGTTTGTCCCGTATGGCGTTCCTATACCATTCATTCGATTGCGATGAAACTTTGGTGAGTTGTTAGTACAACCATTTTACAATAGGTGGCGCGCGATAAATTGAATACGCGAACGAAGTCGCGGACAACAGCTAGTAATAAATAAATAATTAAAGAAAAAGAAACAAGTGTCAAAGATAATCAGATAACAAGAAAGATAATCATGAATTCAATCCAATGTGTTGTAAAAAAAAGGTAAGATGTTAAAACGTGTTTCTATTTAAAAATAATTTTGAAACAATGAAATTATTAGTGAGAAAATCATAATTTAATAATAAGTCCGACGATGAGGTCCATTTTCTCAGATGACGTCATATTTCTATTAGAAAATCTACCTGTATTAATATAAACTTGTCGAACAAAAAGATTTATTAAGTATTAGTGTTAAATACTACGTTTTAAGTCGAAAACGCGAATCAGTGAGCCATGCAATAAATGTTATATTTTTTATTGTTTTAATAATAAAAAATAGGTTTTCGTTATTATTAAAATCGTGAGCCTGCGCGATGTGCTCGTGTATTTCGCTCGAATACTTAGAAAATTAATGTATTTATATTTCAATACACCTCACACAAATGCCTGGGATATAAAGATTATTAATATATCGTTTATAAATATTTAGAAGAAAAATGTATAGATTCATTTGATAATAAATAACATATTGTTTGATATAATCGAATTTTTACAAAAATATATACACCGGTTATTATTTGAGTTTGGATACAGTCGGGATACAGTCGTTCTACATCCCATAGTCGACTGGACACAACCGATTGAGAAAATTATGCCTCCCTCACAGAACACTGCCGTGATACATTGGTAGTGAATCAGCCTTTTTAAGATCCCATTACCCATCCCGGTCTTCATATCTTCCGTCATTTCATTGTACCCCAATTCCCATCCTACCAAAACTTGATTTCCAAATCCCCAAAAAACGCCGAACATTGCCAACGTTCTACATTCGTCGCTTTTGACTGATGTTGGCATAAAACGCAGGTATCTATTGGCAATAGTATTCACTTACCATCAGATAGATTGTATCCTTGTCGGATGTCGTATTTTAAAAATAATAATAAAATTCACACAGAAATCACAAATAATAGACCAAAAGATTTTTGATCTGCCAATTAGTACCTATTTTTAATGTTAATGTTGCGTTTTATTACATTTATCATCAGACCCTTAACCTTTTGACCGCCGAATCTCATTCAATGGTTGGCATTTAAACGTCAAGTCACTATGTAATGTAAGAAAATCAGTACCTAGGTACTAGAAATGGAAGTTATTTGATATATATTTTATTGAATAACTACATGCAAATATGTACATTGTTATGTATGTACCTATCGGTGGTAATGACGAATTAAATCTAGGAAAAAAACTATATTCTATTCTAGAAGAGTGCAGTGTTCTAGCAGTACGGCAAGTATTGGCCGCTGCACTACCGTGCCCCCTGTTTTACATGTATTTTTTTTTTATATATAGCGTTGATTGTCTCTGACGTATCCATATATCGGATGCATTAGACAATGGCGGCCGAAAGGTTAAAGGTATTGTCGTGACATTATGATACTACTATAATATAAGAAGTATTTTATATAAAAATGTTGTATTGTAGATATGAATTTTATTATAAAAATTGTAAGTGTACGAGCGGAACACAAACACACAATGTAATGTATGGAATTGTATGTTATTTAATGGATCGTATGAGATTACAAAAGTATGTCGAAGTACAAAAGTAAATAAAAGAGAATTTACCTTATCATCAATCATATTCGTCTTTTATTACATCAAGTGCACCTGGATTGTTTTTTTATGTCATTAAACAGGCCAAGTTTTGAAGAACTCGTGACCTTGTATTCTGAAGAGGATTTCATGAACGAAACTAGTTCCACTCAAGTGTAAATAGGTTAACTCAACAATTCAACCAAGTAAAACAAAAAATTAAATTGACTTTTCTAACAGAACAGTTAATGACTTTATTATTATATGAACAAAATCAAAATATAATGTGGATACGATTTGGAAAATATTGTTTTAAGAAACCATTTTTTACATGACTGTACCACAAACAGAATAATGAACAAAAATATTATTTATTTTTCATATTCCCATTTCGTCCCAATAGGACGCAATTTTGTGGGACGAACTGTGGAATTAGTCCATTTTACTATTACATATTTGTAAAAGACAACATATTTCTGTCAATTTGTTGTGCTAATCTTAAGACTGGTCCAATTTTGATACGGTCTTTACTGATGTCTGGTTACTCGTATAACTAACTATCTAGACCCTAAAATCTTATTTGAAAATTAGATTTTATGTGGGCGAAGCCATATATATCCCAGAATGTTATAGAGTACTTTTTCATCATTTAAAAAAATATAAGGTGGCATACAAGCATTCGGTCCACCTGGTGGTAAGTGGACACTGTCTGCGACATATCTGCCAACATCAGTCCAGAATGGCAAACGTTGACACACTCCGATGCGCTGCCTATCTTTAGAAATTCATAAAATGGATTTGGAAATGTCATACAGTATTACTGTATAATTATACTATTTTAAAGCCGACCCACAAAACTACTAAGGAACTACGCCACCTTTAAAAGAGTGGACTTGCTAACCCGCTTGGCCAGCAGCGTGGCGTTTTGATACCATCCCTCACGCACAAAACAGTTACATAAACTGTAATACTGGACACAGATCGAGACTAAACGATCTCGATCTGATATCTAGACTGGTATCTGATATACTAACAAAATAATTTATTTAGAAATTCAGTTTCATTTGTAAACCATCTGCTATTATACAAAACTAAAAATAAATCGTTAAAACCCTACTCTGCTAATTATGACCGCAATAAATCAAAAAAAAAAAAAAACGAAAATAATACAAATCTCCATTGTGAAGTAAATGGGCTTACATTACTGCCCCAATTTTTGCATCTCCCAAACTTCGGATTGAAATAATCAATAGATACTTTGACCATGCAGAAATCCTTCAAAATGCCGCATGCATAAAAACCATCGTTAATTCCATATTCGTCACACAGCGCAAGAATAATAGCTGAGACCTGCGCAAAATGCATTTTTCCCCTAAAAATTGAGACTGCAGCGATTATTTTTATTCATCCGAGCTGGCAACACAATGCTGCGTTTCAAATTTCGAACGAAATTTGCGTTTTTGCATAAAATGGCAGCGCGGGGCGGCGCGTGCGACGACACATTAAAAGTGTAGGGTGACCACACTAATGAAATAAGTATACGAAAATATTTTCTGTTTAATTGTTGTCCTTCGTTTAAATGGCTCTTCTTGCTTTAGTTGGTATGTTTAAGAATTTATTATAACATGAATTGGAGCCAACATGCCTTGTATGATTGAATTGATTTGAACTTCAAATTATTTTCTCACCTATCATTCACGTGGGCTGTGGTTTAAAACGTGAATTAAACGTCCACCTTTGTTAGACACTAGAACAGTTTGCTAAAAAATATTACATTGAGTCTACCATTCAAACTATTGACCTTTTATAGCTTTTTCTTTAAAGTTTCACTGTTGGCTCTCCGTCGCCATAATAGTTAATATACCTAAGGCTTTTTGAATATGTTGTTCATTATCTATTTTTATAACTATGTCCATTTATAAGTGTTTTGTATGCAAACCCTTAGTCACCCTACAAATCCATTGTGCTACTGCAATTGTTGCTCCGCAATTGATAAAAGCGATACAATTTCCTTTTTTTACACAAATTTAAATGAAGTCCCCCATTTGTAATAATAATCCCGCCATTTGCATGGATTTCAATGTTCACTGCAATATTTTAGTTCGTGGGTATCGTGTGTCATTGTAATCAATATTAACAAAAAAAAACTTATCTCGGTATATATGTTTAATATATTTTTGCACGGAGTCCTCGAATGGTGACCACGCACAGAGAAAGCGCGGAAAGCCCTTCTGCCAGCTGCACTGACCACTTGAAGAAAGTCGCAAGCAGTGGGTGGATGAGAAAAAGCTGAAAATCGTATGTGGTGGCGAGTTTTGCGAGAGGCGTATATCCACCAGTGGAGAGACATAGGCTGATGGTACGGTATGGTATATGGGACATTCTACTTTTGAATGCAGATGAGAAAAAATTTAAAATTTTTCGAAAATAAATTTTGCCCTTGAGTCCGTCATCTTAAGAATTATTAATTATGGCCCTTGAGGAATCATTTGTGCCTTCTTGAGAATGGACAGCTTGCAGGGCATTTAAATTATTTTATTTTCCCTTGAAGATGAAAATTTAAATTGTCAGGTTATTTGACAAATGTCTATGTTATTTTCCTTTAATCTGGAACTGAAGAATGGAGGAATAAAAATATTTTTGCTTCCAATCTAAATAGGTTGTAATGGTTTTTCAGTGAAATAGATTATGTAGTTATGCGATCACAGCAAAAATGCAGCTGTTTCCCAAATCGTTGCGCTTGCATGTCTATTAGAGATGGCCCTCGGGCATAGTAATAAGCAATTAAAAAAAATCGCTCTCATATTGATCATCAATCGAATCGTTCATTCATTATTTTGTCTTTTTAAGAAGACTTTATCCCGCGTTTTGACTATGTATAATAACAAACTAATCCTTTGTTAACAAAGATCGAACAAAATAAAGTAAAATCAAATAAATCTATATGCCTTTTGATTAGCTTGTAATCAACTAGCTACTTTATCGTTGCCACTGCACTATTTAATTGTGATTCTGTTAATAATTATAAGCTATTGTCATTGTGCTATGTAGGTATTGTGTTTTGGAAACGAAATAAACTATATTCTATTTCACTTACTACGTCATAATTGTGCATCTCTTTCAGTATTAGAATCCAATTTAAAGGTTCAAATTTTAGCGATATCTTTTAATAGCTAGAACATTCTTTAAAAAATTGTAAACCACTTTTTTGGCCGACCGTACCACTTCAGAATGATGCTGCTTTGTCGTAAACATGTATCTAGTTCGTTTAATTATGTTCACCAACCTATTTTGAATTAGAAATGTCGACCAATAAAATCAAGAACTGCACTGACATTGTTATCGTGTCAGTTTTTAGCGCACAAAATTAGTGTTATTTTAGAAGTGTTGTATGAATTAAGACATTTGTAGTTAGTGGTATATATTGTGAGATGATGCAGTCCACTCCCACACCTATTCCACCTCCTCCAGTACAAGAGTTAATAAAAGTACCAATTGAAGTGGAATCAGCTTCTGTTCCACAGGTTTGTTTAGCTCTTCTTTTGACCCTACACGAGAACGGAAGGTGTTGTAATCCACGCTGCCCTGATCAACTTTAATCGCAATAAATTAATTTTATCGTTGCATTTCATTTATTCAGCAACAATTCTACATTACCAAATTAGGAGGGCCTTTAAAGGGCCACTAATATAAAAATACCTTACCGTAACCATCTCTTTCATCTGCCACTGCTGGACGTGGACCTCCTCGTGCTCGAGATCCATGTGGTCTTGTGCATGAGGGATGTATGGCCTTAAAACCGCGCGCTGGCCAAGCGGGTTGGTGAGTCCACTCGTAATGAGTTTGAGGTGGGTAAAAATACATTATTTGCGAAACATTAAGATCATTATTATCAAATTCATTAATTAATCTACAATGCCAACATTAGGGTGTCCCTTATTTTTCAAAGTTTTTATTTTCTAACGCATAGGCCTTAGTTTTGTTCATTTGCTCTTAAAACACTTGGAAATAAATTTTAACCTTATTTGGAGTACAATAACCCGTGCCGACTTGCATCGAATCATGTTCATACAAGTTGCGCGGAAGTAGTAGCGCGTACTGGCGGTATTTGTCATTTGTTCTCAGTTATTCTCGTGATTAACACGCATTGTTTTACATTTAGAAGATGGCAGTGGAATTAAGAAGCAATAAAAAAAGTATTTTCTTAGTTGGTGAGGTAAATTATCAAATAACAGGCGCAAAGTTACCGTCTAAACGTCAAGTTCTTGCAGTATTTTTTTTTAACATTCGCGAAGTTAAAATGACTGTTAGTGAAAGCGCAAATCTCGTCATTCGAGAGTGTATTATATTTTGGGAAAAGCTAGAATCCCTACCAGAGCTATACCTAACCGTGTAAAAAAACTTGTGGATCTTCACCATTCTTGGAGAGAGTTGCAAAAAAATTCCAAAAAAACAAGGTTTTTACGAGCGCCGTGAGGAGGACTTTCAAAACAATTTAGATAATTTATTCGATATAGCACACGCCGATGCTTTGGAACGGATGAAAATAGAGGAAGATAAAATCTTTTTACAAAAACAAAGAGAACCAGGGCGTCCAGGATGTTTAGCGGGTGTAGACAAAAAGTTAGCGGAGAAAGAAGAAAGGGCAAGACAGAGAAAATTAAAAGACGAGAAAAAAAGACATGAGCAAATGTGTTCCCAGAGTTTATCGTCATCTCTTACTACACAAGATTTTATACAAACGCAAGGACATCACGATCAATCTACCAGCTCTGATGAAAGCCTTGAGGAACCCTTGCCATCGACATCTCAAACGGTAAGTTCTGGAACTACTACAAAAAGAGGAAGGAAAAACTTTATCACGCCTAAGTTAGTTGCAGCTTTAGATAGATGTCAATTAAGCATAAGGGATTCTGTCTATATACTTCAAGCTGTAATAGAAGCACTAGATCTTAACTGTGATGATTTCCCGATAAACAAATCGTCCATTCAACGCATTCGCACACAGAGTAGAAAAGATAGAGCGGAATCTATAAAATCAGATTTTCAGAATAATATGCCTGAAATGGTGACCGTTCACTGGGATGGGAAATTATTACCTGGACTGGACGTGAGAAGTTCTAAAGAAGAACGCCTGCCAATTCTTATTTCATTTGGAGAAAAGGAACAACTTCTGGCTGTGCCCAAACTGGAGAGCTCTTCTGGTCAAGATCAAGCTAAAGCTGTGTTAAACGCACTTTATGACTGGAACCTCGATGACAAAGTACAAATAATGTGCTGTGATACAACTGCGTCTAATACAGGGCGATTGAAAGGAGCTTGTGTACTTTTGGAACAAAAATTAGACAGAGAATTAGTACTCTTTGCTTGCCGCCATCACGTTTACGAACTGGTTTTAAAATGTGTGTTCGAAACAAAAATCCACCAAATCACAAGTAGCCCTGATATCCTGATGTTCAAAAAGTTTAGAGACAACTGGAAAACTATTAATCCTGCTGCTATTGAAACATACACCGATATCGTCACAAAACATTTTTGTAATACAACAATAGAAGAATTGTTGACATTTTATAATCAAGAACTGCAAAAATCCATTGTACGTGACGATTATCGGGAACTGATTGAACTATCTATTATTTTCTTAGGAGGAGATAAGAAAAAAATTAAAATCAGATCTCCTGGAGCGATGCATCAAGCAAGGTGGATGGCTAGAGGTATTTACTCTTTAAAAATATGTTTGTTGCAATCCCAGCTCAAAATTAGCGACAAGGATAAACGAGTACTTCAAGACGTTTGTTTATTCATTGCGGTTATATATGTGAAACCATGGCTTGGATGTAGTCTGGCGGTGAAGGCACCAAATCAAGATTTGTGCTTTTTAAAGAGGCTTAAGGAATATGAAACTGTTGACAAATTGATCTCTAAAGCAGCCCTGAGCAAGTTTAGTCAACTTCTTTGGTACTTGTCAGAAGAAATTGCCGTTTTATTAAAAGTATTACCTATTGTCATCACTCTTTGATGATGAAGTTGATGAACAAACCAAGGGAAACATTGTAATGAACTTACAAAGAGAGAGTTTGTATGATTCTGGGAAGAGATGCATTCCATCGAAAGAAGATATGTCTGATTATTTGTATGGTAAGTGGGAATACATAGTATTATTTTTTACACTGTTTTCACTAAACTGATAATAATACTGCCTTATTTATTGTTGCAGGAAAATTATTAAGTGATTTTGTGTCTGTCAAGAGCACAAATTTATTTTCTCGATTAAAAATTGATGAGAACTTCCTCCAGAAACCCGTTTCTACGTGGGAAGAAGATGTTGCCTATTTAGAGGCAAAAAGAAAGGTTATTTCTTTAAGGGCAGTTAATGATACAGCTGAAAGAGCGGTAAAACTTGTGCAAGATTTTCATGGTTTGATCACAGCAAAGGAAGAAGAAAAGCAATTGTTGCTACGCTGTGTGCAAGAGCAAAGAAATCTGTATCCAGACTGTAAAAAGAGACCCTCAAAAGAAAATATCCTGGCTGATCTGTAATTTTATCTTCTTTTAATAAATAAGTACCTATTTACTAACTTTCTTTTTGATTATTTTTATTAAATATAAATATTTCAATTGATTTAGCTACATAACGGAAAGGGTTAAAAAGAGCAATTTTCAAAATCTTCAGAGCCCTGTCGGCACGGGTTAATGTTGACGTAGGAAGATAAAATTTTGTATTTGAGTAAGTCTGGGTAGTTTAAAAAGAATTAGGGGGTATGCATTTCGATATCCGAAAAAATATTTTTTTCACCCATATAAGGGACACCCTAGCCAACATACATCGTAATACAAAATTATACAAAAAAAAATGTTTTTGAGTTGCATTATTATTAGATTTGATAAAATATCAGTAGAACATTAAGAATTTTTGTATCTGTTTCGTTTCTTTTTCGAGTTGTGAAATTCATGATTTGAGAATAAATTCACTCCGTTCGTTTTAAAAAAATACTTTTGGTCGCTGCAAACCGATTTTTTCAATTAATGCGTGTTCAGCTGAGCAGGGCAGCACAGAACACTGGGCCATCTGGTCACTTACCCACCTACTTACCCACTAATCCCATGTATAAAATTCACATTGATACACTTTTTCATGCGATGAAACCACTGTATAAGGGACATTCAGCCCACGCCTTTTTAGGCACCTCTTCAACAGCCGTTTAGAAGGCCGTTACTGCCTCTTCTGCATTCATAAATCGTGGAATACGTTTATTTATCCTTAATCCTTTTATCCTGACTTTCGTCGGCAACTCTTCGAAAGGAAAGACCCACTGCGCAGATTGCCTCTTAGTTTCCGGTTCATAGCAGTAGATCCAGCTTTCATCACCTGTTACTGTATTAAAAACAGCATTTGATTGACCATTGTCCAACTTTTCAAGTATTTGGAGACACCGTTCCACGCGGCAGTGTTTTTGAGCTTAACTCAAATAATGAGCAATCTATCCAGCACAAAGCTTCCTTACCCGTAGGTGATCGTGTAAAATAGTTTGATTTGGACTCATACCAATGATGAATGATGCTGGTATCTGCTGATATGTCGTTCGTTCGTCTGCTTCAATCATGAGCCGAACAGTTTTGATGTTTTCCTCCGTCACCGCCGTCGCAGGATCTCTAACATCGTCACTGAGGTGGGTACCACCGCCACCTTTAACTCACTGAACCAGTTATAAACAGTGGCGTGGCATTGGATGGGGCTTCATCACTAAATGCTAACTTAAGTCTTTCATAACTTTGTTTCTGGTTTGGACCGCAACGAAAGTCATAACAAATCATTGAACGAAAATGTTCTCTTGTAAAATTCATTTTTCCGTAAACACTATTGTATCTCTGTATTGTACAGTAGCCAGTTCTAAGAAACTTAATTTAACCGATCGTATGTGTACGCGTTAAAACGCAGACTCGAGTGGCTCTTTTTTTAAAAGTACGAAGCCAACCTGTCGCAGCTCCATCTTTCTAGACGTTGATGAAACTGTGTTTGCATTATTTCCCCACTATTGCTTTCGCGCGCTCACATAGATAGAACTGGTGTTGTAAAAATTATGTAAATACGCTTGAGCGCTGTGTGTGCTTATTAATGAACCTTTAACACTGGAGTGTAAAACGCTAGTGAAAGTTATAGTTTAAATTTTTAACGTTTGATGGTCTTAAACCGTTAAAGTTAATAACTCGAAACTGAAACGGTTAAGGTTTTTAAGATTCATTGTTTCATTCATTAATTTTTACAACACTAGATACGACATTATTATATCAGCCTTTTCGTAACATATATTTTACTTTACAAAAAGGCTGATATAATAATGTATATGTGATATAATATTTCTTTTGTGGGAAGAAGGTGGTAGACGAGCATACAGTCCACCTGGTGGTAAGAGTGGATACTGTCGTTCATAGACATCCGTGATACATGCCGACATCAGACAGAAATGACAAATGTTGGCGCGCCTCCGAATGAACCTTTGCCTACCTTTGGCTTTGGAAAGGGTTGGGTAAGCGGGGAGGGATAGGATGGGATGGGAATGGGCTCTGGCATATCTCACTCACTACCGAAACACGTACGTACATTGGGGAAATACGGTAAAATGTGAACGACTACCCCTTGACATAATATATTTTCAATAAACGAAATATTTTCGGTTTTGCTGACAGGTACCTACTGAAGTAAAACACGAAAGGGTATGTAGCGATTTGAGTTTCCTTTATTAATAAAGGCATTACCTCCCATTACCTAGTTTTTGAAACAAACCACGCTGTGTCAGCACATTTAGAGCTAAGGGGTTGTCCGATTATGAGCTCTCAGTGCCACTTTACACATTGCAATTGCGTATTGTGCACACATTATATACATTAAAAGAAGATACATTATACGATGGCGCGGATGACCAATGATATCCGAAGGATGCCACGATCTTATGACGTTTGTATCTCCATAGGTAACTTGGTAGAAATAGCAAAGTGTGAAAAGTCAAAAAGAACGATACCTGTACACCTCCGGCATGCATCAGTTGGAAGCACCTTCCACGGTCGCTGTGGGGCCTGGCACTTCTCTTCCTCTTCGTACAGAGCAGGCAGGCACACGCTTTGGTCTCACAACTTCACACACGGTATTACAGTAGCAGACAAAGTCTGCCACCACTCGGTTTCCTCACGAACCGGTACACGACCAGCGGGTACGAGGTTTCGCCATAGACGTTGTGAGGTTTCGTCTTTGGAGGCCAGGAGTAAAAAAAAACTGATGTACGTAATAAGCGGTGGAAATGAAATAAAATGACAAGGCGCCACTTGGCGCGAACATTATGTTTAAAACAAGAAATTTAATTAATGTTATTAATATTGAGCGTTCGAGTGCTAAGTCCAATGAACCTTAAGAACCTTAACTTTAAACCTGATCTTTTGACCTCAAGGGCTTAAGACCATCAAATGTTAAAATCAGGAACTGTAACGCTTACGAGTGTTTGGCGCTCGAGCAATAAGTGTTCCATGTTCATTCTTTCAACACTAGATTAAATTGATCATAACATCGTCAAAAGTAGGTTTAAGAATCATTCAAACCAATTCGAAATCCAGATTACAATATATGCAAGACGGCTAAGGAGACGTCGCACAATGGAGATAAGGAGTCAGCATTAATCTTGTTGTAAAATGAAGAGAGACACTTGTTATAGGGTTTACTCTGCTCACCATGCACCTTAAAATGGCAACGAGTCGACAACGGATCACAGATTTGAGGATTTTTTATTGGTAGGTCCATTTAGAGTTTGGTCCACATCGCAGTACGTCTATTTTCGCAGTAAGTTCAATATAATAATAGACTGTGGGGTATGATTGTGTACAATAAGTTTTCTATAAAATACATATGTTACATTGGGCCTGCATTTCATGAACTAAAATGAAAGAAACTAAATTCTGTAAGAAATTTAAATAAAAACATGTTTTTTTTTCAACATTTTTATTAATTAGCATAAAAGGCGAAGAACAAATTGTTGTCTTTTATAAGTGAATTTTTATTTAAGAACAAAATTTATTTTCATTTAAACTGTAGATACAGTACTTAGTACTTAAAAAAACTCATATTAGACTTACTGCAAATATAGACCAGACCTACTGCGTCTGGACGAACTGTGATTTGGACCAAACGCTAAACGGACCTATCGCTAAAAATTCATATACCGCATACAAAAAAAAGTTTACAAGCTGAGGATTGTACTCTGTACAAAGCACTATCAAAGTACTGCTTAGATCACATGAAAAGTAAAATGCTTGAGACCTCTCCATACATATTTGCAGGTAACGGAAACGGCTGCATCATTGCTCGAAGACTTGGAACCAGTTGACCGCTTGCTTATAACGAAGCGTCTTCGCGTGAAGAGTGTGCTTTTGTTAAGAGGAAAGAAAAATAGATTTTTCGTGAGAACCCCCTCTCAAAACCTTGTGTATACTGTTGAAGAGGAAAATAGGTATTATTTTTTAGAAGATAGCAGTAGATTTTAAACAGAATAGCCCTTTATGCTCCTTGTTAACGACACTGTTCTCCTACAGTACGGTGAGTTCGTCACGCCGTAGAAAAACCGTATGTATATGCTTGTTTACGACACGGCGAACCGCCGGTAAAGACACGACTAGTTTATTTTAGGTGCGAACGTTTCTTTAAAATCTTTGAGTGCCAAGTTGCTGATATTTATTATGACGAATATCAATAACGAAATATATGTGATTGAGTACCGTATGAGCAGACAATTTACTAATGACGAAAAAATAAAACATGAAAAAGTACCTAAATAAACTACTTTTAATTTGAAAAAAATAATAAGATAGTAGGCACGAGATGGTTGAGCGCCGTGAAAACGTCCGGTGTTGTTGATAAATTCATAGACCTTCGTACAACACTGCTCGATATCTCGCCGTGTGTATTCACGGTGTAAACGGTCGGGCGCGCCGTGCCGTGGCATCGCCTTGTGTTAGTTAACAAGCTCTCATAGTGGCATTAGTGGCCCATACAACACTGGTGACGCGGTCAGTCCACCGTAGGTTTTCACAGCGGCAAACCGTGTCGAGCGATCTTATCCTTTTCTTTACATTCTTTCCAAATCATCCCCTCCTGTATCCTTGAAATAAGATGAGGACGACGAAATTAGTAGTTTTTCTTAAAAACAAGTTAACCGATGAGCAGCCAGTTCACTTGGTGGGTGGTAAATGAATGCTGTCGCTTATAGGCATCTGCAATACACAACTCAGGTATGATGAAAGTTGCCACGTCCCCGGTTTGACCACCTTTAGGGATTTAGGATTTTGGAAAAGGATTTTGAATGAGGAATACAACGGGATGAGGAGTTCCCTCGCCCCATTACTTCCCAATACTTCCATAATGGGAGGTAATAAGTATATTTTCACGATGTGTACATACAATGTGTGTTTGGTAGGGGGAGAGTGCATGCTGCATTCCCACAGCCGCTGGGCGCACGACCGGCCACGTTACCCCTCTCTCACAGAAGACTACCTTGAAATGTACTACATTTCCTACTTTATCGTATTTCCCCAATGTACGTACGTGTTTCGGTAATGAGTGAGATATGCCAGAGCCCATTCCCATCCCATCCTCTCCATCCCTATTTTCCCAATCCATTCCTTAATCTGCAAAGATAGGCAGCGCATCCGGGCGCGTGCCAACGTTTGTCATTCAGGACTGATGTTGGCATGTATCGCGGATGTCTATGGACGACAATGTCCACTTACCATCAGGTGGACTGTATGCTCGTCTGTCGCCTTTTTTCTATAAAAAAGAAACATTCCGCTTCTGTAAAGTCACAGAATTTGTTTGTTGACTATGACAAATTTCTTGAAATCATTGCAGCTACTAGAAACATCAAATTGTTGTCACTGATTCATGATCTACCTATTCCAGTTGGTGGGTAGGTTATTTCTGCTATGGCCTTCGACCTCTCCAGCTTCGGGTAATAAACTCTGAAGGAATCGAAGTTATGAGGATCAACAGACCTTACGCCTGCACCGCCCGAGTGCTTCCCTGTCAACTGCAGCGCGTTGAGGTGTTCGCTCCGCCTGGACATCTGATAGGAACTGTTGAACAGCAGTGGGCAGCTATCAGGCCAATATATTTGGTGACGAACGCGAATAGAGATAACTTATATTGTTTACGTGGTAAGTGCAGCAATGGATGCAATTATTAACATAAAAAAATACCGCTCTTGATTAATCTTTTTCTAAGAACTTTTCGATTTATTTATTTACTTGCCTTTCTTCTGCTACTTGTGACTTTTTCAGGTAATATGTTATCAAGAAAGTTGATACCTAGAAAGTCGCAAAGGAAGTTGTAGGTACAGCCGTGTGCGATCAGTAGATATAGTTCTTTTATCTCACGAAGGCGGGTTATGCTCAGTAACGGCTGTGGTCATACGTGTATATTGTTTAAGTGTGCGCCGCCGCAGCGTTCGGGAACCTAACTGAGCGTTTTCAAATTTACGCACACTAAAACAATCTTAGATCAAAGCAAAATGTGAAGATAGGTACGTTCTTATATTGCATCAACTGAAAATAGGTTCGAATGCACAACTACATAGACACAAACTCGTGTAGCTATAATTGAAGTCACGTTGTACGACACCGAAAGACAGAGATAGATAGCTATGAGCTTCGACAGTAGCAAGAGTGAGACAAGCTAAATGTGTCGCTAGCACATGTTTCGTATAGTTTTATCTCGCTCACTCATTAATGGCCGATTGTAAACTAATAATTTTAAAAGTCTTCTACAAATTATTACCTTTTGGTGCACTTACGCGTGAAAAGTGATTCCATTTGTCTTGTTTTTGCTCCTTGAGTGATTTGTGCACTGAATAAATGTAAAGGAAGGCATTTTTCCCTACAAAACTTTGTGCACTGTGTGAGCGTTTCACGTGTTCACGTCTAAGCAAGTCGCTTTTATATCGGTGACTAAACGAAGCAGGTCCATTGGACTCGGTGTTGTAAGATCACGCGATAAGTGAGTAACGTATCTTCCTCCTTTTGATTTGATCTAAGAAAACAATGTAGGTATATATACGAGCGTAACCCGCCTTCGTGAGATGCAAGAACTATATTCACCCCTTAAAAAGACGGATGACTCGGAAATAAAATGCTATTTGTTTTACAAAAAAAAATGTTTATACAATAGCTAT
Organism: Sesia apiformis; assembly: GCA_914767545.1. Classification (NCBI taxonomy): domain Eukaryota; kingdom Metazoa; phylum Arthropoda; class Insecta; order Lepidoptera; family Sesiidae; genus Sesia; species Sesia apiformis. Next base: position 1,586,441 of record OU611972.1, on the reverse strand, counting down.
AGAGGTCTTACGAGCCCTATCCAATGACGCATAATTATGTGCATAACATAACGCATATGTACCTAGGTATGTATGTGGAATACTTATTTGAAGATTATTTGAAATGTTTGCACCGTTATAATTTTGAAACCATAGAACCGATTAGGCTTATTTTGGAACCTGATCGACATATTAACCCAAACTACATATAGTCCAGTCTATAGTCCATAGGTAAATTCAGACAATAGTTCTGCTTCCCTATCACGGTTATCGAGCGATACACCAAGTTGCTTAGCAATTTAAATTTTTTTTTTTTTTTATAGATTAGTGGGCGGACGAGCAAGCGGTCCCACGTGATGGTAAGTGTTACCGCCGCCCATGGGCACCTGCAACACCAGGGGGTATGCGGGTGCGCCGCCGACCTTGCAAAATCCTATTCACAGCTCTCTTGAAGAACCCCATATCGTAGCTCAATGGAAAGACCTCTTGAGGCAGTTCGTTCCACAACCTACGGGTTCGCGGTATAAAATAATTTTTGGACCGAACAGTGCGCGACACCTCCGTATCGAGGAAATGCGGATGGACCGCACTTCTGTGACGGGAGGTGCGGTTGTAGAAACCCGAGGTGGGAATTATATTAAACTATTCTTCAGAGCATTCCCCATTGTACAGGCGGTAGAACACACAGAGAGACGCAACGTCTCTCCGAATGCTGAGGGATTCTAAACCGCCCGTGAGAGTGGGATCGTCGACAATACAAACAGCACGTCGTTGGATGGAGTCAAATGGGTCCAATTGGTATTTCGGTGCGCCGGCCCAGAGATGAGAGCAGTACTCCACATGGGGCCTCACCTGAGCTTTATAAAGCATAAGGAGTTGCCCAGGTTTGAAGCACCGCTTCGCTCTGTTCAGCACACCGAGCTTTTTGGAGGCCATTTTGGCCTTATTTTCCAGATGACCCCTAAATTCGACTTTGCTGGAGATGTCGATAACAAGGATCCCGATACTCTCCAAGATCTTAAGAGGTATGCTCTGAAAGCGAGGTGCTACAACAAAAGGGGTTTTTTTAGCGGTGAATGCACAGACTTGCGTCTTACTGGGGTTGAAATCCACTAGGTTCAGAGAACCCCAAATCGAGACTAGATCTAAAGAGTCTTCGATTTCAGACACAAGCCTGGCGCGACTCTCTTCCACTTCGACCCGAGGGATGTTGGCGCGGCCCCTGTACAAGGCGTCTCCAGTACTGTCATCTGCATAGCAACGTATGTCACCAATTTGCAACAGGTCGTTGATATGCAGAAGGAACAGAGTTGGGGACAGCACGGAGCCTTGCGGGACGCCAGCGTTAATAGACATGGTGTCGGAGCAGCTACCATCGATAACGACTCTGATGCTCCGTCCAATTAGGAAACTGGCAACCCATTCGCATAATCCTTCGGGTATCCCGAAAGATGGTAACTTGGAAAGCAGCGATTTGTGCCATACCCGGTCAAAAGCTTTCGCAATGTCTAGGCCTACAGCCAGAGCCTCGCCTCTACTCTCAATGGCGTCAGCCCAGCGGTGTGTTAAATACGCTAAAAGATCACCAGCGGAGCGATTATGGCGAAATCCATATTGACGGTCGCTAATCAGCTGGTGATCCTCTAGGTACCCAAGGAGCTGTGTGTTTATGACACGCTCCATCACCTTTGAGAGGAGGGAGGTGATCGCTATTGGCCTGTAGTTGGCCGGGTCTGTGCGGTCACCCTTTTTAGGCAAAGGGTGAACATGAGCTACCTTCCATGTTGACGGGAAGCTTTTTGTAGAGTATGAGAGCCTAAAGAGTCGCGTAAGCACCGGGGACAACTCGGGAGCGCAAAATTTAAGCACCACTGCAGGAATACCGACGGCAAATGACGGCAACATAATGTCTCCACAACTTCTCCACAGGTCCATATGTGACGCTGAGTTTCTTCAGAGACATCCAGTTCCAGATAATGAAGATGGACGGGACACCTGTGGGAGCCACTTGCAAGCGCTGGCAGGGGCTGATACATGCGATGTTCATGGCCCCAGTCACTGACAAGTCAGTACAACAGATAGCTTATTGTTTTTACTTCGACGGCGCGTGCATGTCAATTATTTTATTTTAGTATCAGTAATTTTCTGCTCTGCTTGACTCTCAAACTAGAATAAACCTATATCATGGGAAGCCACTGACCTTAACTAACCTTTTGACAAATTAAAATTTAAACACGCAATACAAAAGCAGCTAAGAAAGGAGCGAGAATTCACTATTTTCTGTTCGTTTTAAATAAAAAAATATATAGAAGAAAGAATTTTACGAGTTCTATCCAATATCATATCGTTAACATAATCGTATGTACTTTGAACTTTGAACGTATGACTACGTGGTCACGGGTGGTAGTCACTCCGTGACCACGCCCACTGCAAAGTGTTCGAAGCGTCGGGTTATAAATAATGTTAAATATACGCGATTTAAACCGTTCTAAGTTGTTTAATTGCTATGTATAGTAATCGCGAAAACCTAAGAAAATATAATCGTATGTAGTGTGTACGAGGGGAGGTCCAAAAGTTAAGTTTATCATCAGTTACTGGCAGTAGTGGTCACAATCAATAGTTTCCCCCGGCGGTAAAAGCTCATAATGAACGATACCTTTCCAATCCCACCATACACACAACATCACCTTGTTTCGCGTTAAGCCGGGCTTTGCCACTGTTTGTGGAGCCTGTCCGTGCTTTGACCACGGTCTTTTTCGCACATTCTTGTCGTAAGTGATCCACTTCTCGTCACCCATGATCAATCGTTTCAAGAATGGTTCGGTTTCGTTTCGTTTTAACAGATGATCTCAAATGGAAACGCGGTTTATGAACAAATGGAAGAATTCCATAAGATCATATGCCACCTAAATATCGAGCTTGTTGTAGTACCCAGACTTTTTCAAATGACTTAAAACCGTTTTGTGATCAATGCCCAGTTCCTCAGCAATGTCGTAATTACTGATGTGTCGATCTTGCTCCACTTTTTCACAAATGGCATTGACTGTGAAGAGAGAGAGAGAGTGCACGCTGTAATTCAACAACCGCTGGGAGCACTCGACTGGACCTTATCCCTTTCTCACAGAAGACTACCTTGAAATGTACTGCATTTCCCACTATATCTTATTTCCCCAATGTACGTAGGGGAAGGCCGGGTAAGATGGGGTAGTTAAGGATCAAATCTCAATTATTCACAGGGTTTAGTAGTTTTAGAATCGTATTTATTCTTATTCAATCATTTTGTTATCAGTCTTGAATAATTACATGAAATCAGGAACATCTAACCATTGCACTGGTAATTAAATTACAATATATAGAACACTAGATATCACCCCATCTTACCCGAACTATCGGGCAAGATGGGGTGATGTTATAGGGCAAGATGGGGTACACTTATTCTTTTGATCTAAGGACGACATAACTCACAAATAGGTGTTGCTTCAGCATCCTCGTCATCAACACCCGCACAGCTACAATGTGCCCACTTAAAACACAACGAACAAGCTATCCAACCTTCATTAATGTCCAAGTATCGTCCTGAGCAATAAAAATATGGAGTGTTTTCCGTTTCATCACTATCCATCTCTTTAGAAAATAACTTTCTAGTACGTTTCTTTGCTTTAGATTTTGTACCTGTTTAATTTCCTTCTTTTTTTTAACTCTTCTGCGTCACTTTTCTTTTTTATCATTTCTTCTAACTCCCGTTTAAAAGGTGACGAGCTTATGATGGCTGTCTTACCACGTCTTCTTGTAACTCTTGATATTTTTTTGGTCACTGGAAGGGGCATCAATTGCTTTGGACTGACCAAAGTAAAGTTACTTTGATCTGAGACTGGGTCAGGCCAGTGAGAGCACTCTGCGGATTGAATAGCTGTAGTTGTCATTGTTGTTGTTGTAGCAGGAGATGTACTAATAGCTGCAGCAGTCGTTCCTGTTGTTGTGCCAATAGTTGCTGCCAGGGTGTATGTTGTTGTGGCAGTGGCTAGAGTTGTTGATAGCCTCACTTCTCCAGACTCCTGATTTGTAGTGGAAGGACGTTCCTCATTAAAAGTAATCTCGGTTGTTAAAGAGGCCATGAAATCGCTGTCTGTAAAAACGTTGGGGTCATGTGGCCAAATACCAGTAGTTTTAAAGCCATTGATAGCTGTTGGCATTGTAGCAGCTTTAACAAAAGCTTTGCCAAACAGTTCAGCAACTTGACGCATGGTAACTACCATTCCTGGATTGGTGCGGAGCCATGTCGATACAGCTTGGTCATAGTATATGCTCAATGGCCTCATCAAAACCATATCAGCGGGTTGAAGACGATGAGTGGTGTGCGGTGGGAAACAAAATTATGAGTCCATTTGCTCTAGCTTCATTAGTTAAGTCTATATTCTGAGTATGTGTGCTGTGTCCATCCAATAGTAATAATACTGGTTGATCTACTGACGCACCACTAAATTTGACAAACTGCTTAAATCATTCCAGAAAACATTCGGTTGTCATCCATCCGGAATCAGTGCATACACCCCAAGACCCCGGTGCAGTATTGAGCATCAATTCAGGGTTCATCCTCTTTCTTGGGAACACTAACATCGGTGGCATATAACGCCCGGCGGCATTGAAGCAAACTTCGACTGTAACAGTCGTTCCTCTTTCAGCAGACACTATTGCACCGACTTGTTTTCGGCCTTTTCTAGCTATAATTTTTGATCTAGTTTTAGGTACCACTGATACACCCGTCTCATCACAGTTATAAAGTAACGTTTGCCAAAAAATTGAAAAAGTCTTTGACAACTACTTTGTCGAAACCGGCAGCTCTTGCGGCTGAGGTGTTTTCCGGTTTTCTGATAGACAATTCTAAGTGTCTTGCCAAGAAATTTCTAAGCCAGTCCTTCCCAGCATCAGCCTTATTACTATTAAATGAACAAGGCTTATTATTTCGTGCAGCAAGTTGTAAAACCATTTGCTTCAAATCTTTGGTCGTAAGGCCATAAAATCTGCTCTCCATATCTAGTAGGTATATAATTCACAAGCTCATCCTCTTCTTTTTGTGAAAATACAGGTAGTCTGGGCCCCAATGGTATCTTCAGGTTCTCTATTTCATTACTGTTTTCACGAGCCTGTTTTACTTTTCTCTCCAATGTGGTTTGTGGGACTAAAAAGGACTTAGCAGCCAAGAACTTTTCCCTCTAGAACCGTTTCTACCGCCTTTTTCATTGCCTCTTCAGACCATTTCCCTCTCTCCGATTTTCTTTTATAATTATATCCCATCCTTAAACAACAACAAAACAGATATAAAATTAAAAGCACTGTGATGGGCAAGATGGGGTACCCCGTACCCCGTCTTGCCCGTTAATCAGTTTTGAAATTTAAAATTAAATATAAAATTTACAACGAATATTTTATAGAAAAACAAGTTTCTACCTGTTACTACAGTCTCCTGTTGATAAGATTCGAGGAAAGGCCACAGAAAACTCACAAGTTCTAATACTTTCGCAGTACCAAACTTTTAGTTTAGTTTTACCAATAATGAAGAAATTTTAGTGCAAACGAGCTAATTCACTTTTTTTGCAATAACAACAACAATTAACTAGCGGTCCTGTTGGTACTCGTACGACTGAGAGCTGTCATGGCGGCGAATAGTTCGTTGCTAGAACGAACATGATGGGTTGATTCAAATCACGTGAATAGCCTAGTACCCTGTCTTGCCCACCACCCCGACTTACCCGGCCTTCCCCTACGTGTTTCGGTAGTGAGTGAATGTGCCAGAGCCCATTTCCATCCTATTCATCCCCATTTTCCCAATCCTTTCTCCAAATCCATACCTATATCTCCAAAGATAAGCAGCGCATCCGGGGGCGTGCCAACGTTTGTCATTTTGGATTTTGGTTTCATGTATCACGGATGTCTATGGACTAAAGTATCCACTTACCATCAGGTGGACTGTATACTCATGTGCCGCCTTCGTCCATAAAAAACTTTATCTGTAACTGAGCGACAAGAGCGAGCTGCATTATTCACGTTAACATTTCCAGACTGAAAATGCTTGAACCAACTTTGTTACTTACCGATATCGCATTAGATCCATAAACGGCACAATTTTTTCTTTGCAGCGTGTATCGCATTTTTGCCTTTTCTGTAATAAAATTTCAAAACTAGCGAATTTTTTCATTACTTTCACTCATTTTCACAGACTAGAAAACAATGGAAAAATGACGGTACGTTTTTAAATATATTTTTTTAGAATGTCAACTTTTAATGGTATTACAATCAGCCAGGTACAAATAGTACATACAGCCAAAGAGATTTTATTACAACTTCATACGTACAAAATACGAAAAGACTCTCCCCGACCTGTTATGCATATCTCTTCTTTTTATATATTTCCTTTTCTCTATTTCAGGTTCGGGGTGGCGTTCGAGAGAGACCTTCCCGTTGAAGACAAAGGTCTCCTTCTGGCCGCGACGCTTCTGATGGATTACATGTACTACGACGTTTGATGCTAATATATTTGAGGGACAATTTATTTTGTTTTTAATTTTAGTTACTTTTATCCGATATTTTTTTATCAAGAGAATGTAAATTTTCTTCAGCCATTTTTTCTTTATACATTTTGAAAATGCAATATTAAGAAGCACGGCTCGACTCAATAAGGCCGTTAATATATGAAAAGTCATATAGCTCATATAGCTTGGTAGGTAATTACCATCGACATGGGAATAGACTAGATGACACAGCATAAGTTCTTATCAAGGAGGAGTTTGAAAATTTGAAACTTAAGTACTACATAATAGGAATGTTCGGTTACCAAAACACATGTGAATTGTAAATAATTCGAGAGATAGTGAACACAGAACGCCATTCAAGTCTAACGTGCCCGCGCTGCAGTGCTTGTATAACACACGAGTATATATTCTCAAATCGATCGTTATAATAACGTTCTAATTTAAACATCCATAGATTTCTGTTATTTTACCTTCTCTCCATGCCTCTGCATTTCTTCTTACTGCCCAACCCCTTTTCAAATAAAGTATTAATTTATTATAAATTAATTGAAAGATTGGATTATTTAACGAAATCTAACATTCGGTAAATATAGTTTTTGTCTTTTTTAAAAAAAAAATACAGATATGTTATTCGGACTTGTGTTTAAACGAGCATTAAAATACAGATATGTTATTCCGACTTGTGTTTAAACGAGCATTAAAATACAGATATGTTATTCCGACTTGTGTTTAAACGAGCATTAAAACACAGATATGTTATTCCGACTTGTGTTTAAACGAGCATTAAAACACAGATATGTTATTCGGACTTGTGTTTAAACGAGCATTAAAATACCGATATGTTATTCCGACTTGTGTTTAAACGAGCATTAAAATACAGATATGTTATTCCGACTTGTGTTTAAACGAGCATTAAAATACAGATATGTTATTCCGGCTTGTGTTTAAACGAGCATTAAAACACAGATATGTTATTCCGACTTGTGTTTAAACGAGCATTAAAACACAGATATGTTATTCGGACTTGTGTTTAAACGAGCATTAAAATACCGATATGTTATTCCGACTTGTGTTTAAACGAGCATTAAAACACAGATATGTTATTCCGACTTGTGTTTAAACGAGCATTAAAACACAGATATGTTATTCCGACTTGTGTTTAAACGAGCATTAAAAAAATACACGATCAACAAATACTCCAACAAAAATCCTATGTTTTAACAACTGAAGTAAATGATTTTAATTTCTTATGAATATTATCACAAAATCGCGGACTTATCCAATGATATTCTATTGTCATTGGAGTAATTCTATTCTTTATTGTCACAAGGATTTCTATTCCTCTGTCACTGGAGAATCTAACCCATCTTTATTTTTTATTTTTATATAGAAAGATGGTGGCAAACAAGCATACAGTCCACACGGTGGTAAGTGGATACTGTCGCCCATAGACATCCGAGAAACATGCTAACATGATCCCAAAATGACAAACTTTGGCACGCCCCCGGATGCGCTGCCTACCTTTGTTGATATAAGAAAAGATTTGGAGAAACGGTTGGGAACGTGGGAGGGGATGGGATGGGAATGGGCTCTGGCATATCTCACTCACTACCGAAACACGTACATACATTGGGGAATATGATAAAATGGGAAATGCAGTACATTTCAAGGTTACTACCTTGAAAGTCTGTGAGAGAGGGGTAACGAGGCCAGTCGAGTGCGCCCAGCGCCTGTTGGATTGCAGCGTGCACTGTCCCCCTCCAGATACCATTAGCTACCATAGATATTTTTTTTGCTTTAGTATCTTTTCTTCTGGTCATTTAATTATTTCTCCTTTATTTTTAACCCGTGTTGTCAAATAAATGGATGATGTGTATCTGTTATGTAAACTACCGTACTTAACTACTTAATTTATTCGGATAAAACATTGACAGACGAAAATGACGCAATACGTTAATTTTATTGCAAAAACAGGGAAAACGGAATAACATTTTAACAACAATGTAGGGAAGTGGCGGAAAAAATTAACAACGTAAAGAAACTGCAGATATGGAATATTACTCACGCGAAACGCATTTAAGAACAATTCGATGTACAACAATCATTTGGAGTAATGTTCATTTTACAGAAATAATAAAAATGCAAAACAAAGCGCTGTTAAACATACAATTTTGCGTTTAAACTCAATCAAAATACTGTTCCAATTTCAACAACATTATTTTTTATGGACATTAATATTGAAATGAGGGGACATCGTTTGTTATACTTTAAATGCGTTTTTCTTTTACACAAAAATGTCGATTTCCCCTAAAAATTAATGTCCTGCACACGCGCCACCCCTATTTGCATTGTATTTAAAAACTTTTTTTTCACGTCTCGGCAGATGTCCGCGCGGTAAATGGCGCGAAATTTTGACAGCACGTATAATTTTGGCGGGAAACAATGACAGTTGGATGTCGCAAAGAATTCGCCGCGCGGCGGTAATAAAAAAGCTTAATATTGGGTACTTTATCGAAACCCTTCTCCAAAAAGGATTGAATTCAATTACCCGTTCGTTCGACTAAAAAAATCTAATAAAAAGGGGTGTTTTTTTTCAGATTTCTGGAAAAAATAACATTGGGTTTTAAACATATGTAGGTCACTGGGTGCACTTAGGGAATTATTTTTATTGTCTTTTTATGGAAAAAAATCGGCGCGCGCTTGTCACGTGTAGTGAAAAGCAAGGGTTTAAAAATTACAACAAAAGCTTTTTATAAAATGATTTAGGTGTATTTTTTACGAAAACTCGTAACGGATTTAGCTTTTTTGGGGAATTTCTAGTTTTTTTGATCGAAAGCATGTCAAGAACGTGCTGTGATTGATTGCATATTGTTTACTTTATAAACATATGGCTGATTTTTATTATGCTTAATCCAATAACTTATATTATACTTTATATTATATATTACTTTATACTTTATATTATATACGTTATTGGATTTATTAATGTTATTAATGTTCCCAATTATCATAATTGACGATAATAATTCGATCGTGGAATAGAAACGTTTTCGTTATTTCACTATTCCATGTTTTCTAAAGGAGGTAATCCTCCTTATTATTATCGTCAATTATGATAATTGCGAAACATTAATAAATTAGTACAACATATCTCACTAATGTTCTGAAAACTATAGTTTTTTGGCTGTTACCATATTAACGGTAATGCAATAAAACCAATCGTTACTGTTAAGAGCGGAGGCCTGTTGGTCTGTCTGTTTGGAGTTCCATGTATTGTAGTTACATGTACATGTGGCACTATTTGAGAATGAACCTTACGAGTATATCGGGTTCCACTGTCCCAGATACTTTAATGAAATCTTAAAAAGAAGTAATAGTGTTGAATTTCCTTTATCTTAAAACGGGTTCGTACGAGGTAGTCAGAAACACCAGTGGTCTATGATAGATAGCAACTGGTCTAAATATCAAATCGTCTAGTCTTTTAAATCTCAGTCGATAAATAAACACATTACCTCGATTAGATCATTATTGTTCCAGCACTATTCGAGGCACTGACAGCTGTCATTCCAAGCAAGCTAGATTTTAAAGACCGTAATGCTATATTTATCAATCCATTTAAATTGCCAATCCAATTTGCCGAAAAGAAAACCAAATCAATGAAATTCTCAACATTTAAATCCAGTTTAAACATTTAAATAGCTTTAAATCCAGGGCAAACTTGCAGTTTCGATTAATCAAATTACGGATAAGTAAACAATTATCACCTCACTATTTAATTTAAGGGCGTGTCAATTACTTCAGGCTGCCATGTTTGTTTATGTATTGGGTAAATTGGATTGGAATAGATTGTACTAAGCATTAAGTTTGTAATGTTGTTGGTCTATTTTGTAAGTTGTCTATGTAGCACAGCATGCTTCTATTTGAACAGGATCTTGAAACAACAAAATTTTAAGGAGAAATAATTAAACGAGCGCTGAGAAAAATAGTGACTGAGCAAAGGCAGCATATTTACAGTTGGGTTAGGTTTGGGCTCTGCTGGTGACCATAAAGATTATACGAGGGGTGATCAAAAAATAGTGAGAACGACATATATACTCCTTGGTAAGAAAAAAAATAAATACTGGCAGGCATAGCTCAGATATTTGTAATATTAATAAAGAAAAAGTCTTCGATACTCTTTTGTTTTTTTTCTGAATGTAGTCATTTGTTTGCTTCGTGTCGGAACGTGTTCTCGAAAATGGAGAAAAACGAAGTGCGAGCCGTTATTAAATACCTCTGTTTAAAAAAGTTAACGACGCAAGAGATTCACTGCAATTTGGAGGCAACATTAGGAGAGTCTGCTCCGCCGTATTCCACTGTCGCAAGGTGGGCTTCTCAATTTCGAGTAGGGAGAACGAGCACGGAAGACGAACATCGTTGCGGCCGCCCATCGACGTCAGTCACCCAAGAAAATGTTGTTAAAGTCGAGAAAATTGTATTGAGCGATCGAAGAGTTACCATCCGATACTTAGAGTTCAAGAAACGGGCATTTCATATGGAAGTATTCAATCCATATTGAAACAATCTTTGAATATGAGAAAAGTCTCCGCAAGATGGGTGCCGACAATGTTAACAGACAGTCAGAAACAAAATCGACTTGACATTTCGAAGACATTGTTGGACAAGTTTCAAGAAGATTCTGAAAACTTTTTGTCTCGTTTCGTAACATTGGACGAAACATGGGTCCATCATTTTGATCCCGAGACAAAACAGCAATCTTCACAATGGAAACGGCCATCATCGCCGATCCCGAAGAAGTTTCGTGCCGTGGCATCGGCTGGCAAGATTATGGCCTCAATATTTTGGGACTCAGAAGGGATATTGTTGATTGATTACCTGGAGCGTGGAACCACTATTACAGGCCAATATTATGCAGCATTAATTCAAAATGATGAGGAATACCATCAAAGAAAAAAGGAGAGGGAAACTTCGAAGGGGCGTGCTGTTTCATCACGACAACGCACCCGCGCACAGCTCGGCAGTTGCGATGGCTGCAATTCAACAAGCTGGCTTCGAATTGGTTGACCATCCCCCTTATTCACCAGATCTGGCGCCTAGCGATTTTTATCTGTTCCCCAAATTGAAAGAATACTTAAGGGGAAACAGGTACGAAGACGATAACGAGGTGATAGCTGCTTTTTGCAGGACCAAGACAAAACTTTTTTTTTGAAAGGGATTGAAGCCTTGGAAAAGCGCTGGACTCGGTGTGTAGAGAGACTGGGAGACTATGTAGAAAAATAAATTATTAAGTTATCAATAGTCATTATATTCTATCTCATTCTCACTACTTTTTGATTTCTCCTCGTAGGTGACCGACAACATTGGTACATTCATGGTAATTTAAAATTATTTAATTCAGTTTTTCAAAAATATGTTGTCGTTGATCATGATTTCGAGCCAACTCGTCGTAAGCGACAATAGTAAATAAAAGAAAAACAGGTTATTTAACAGCATTATGATTTTTGTTCGTTATTGCTTACGATGTTCTTTGAAAATAAGCTCGATTTGTTGATCATCTCGTTTAATTGCCCTTCTGAATGTACCGAAATCAATTTCGAAAATTGTTTTTTTGCCTATAGTGTACATTACCAAAAGTATAAAATGCGTATACCTGTATATAAAAGTATAATTTACATTATGCGAATAGATTACATTGAAAATTGAAACCTACATTGAAAATTATAAAATCACTCAAAATGCTAAAAGTTTACAATATGCTAACAAAACGTAACTACAATAATGAAGTGAGGGTATACCACTACCATACCATCAGCCTATGTCTCTCCGCTGCTGGCCTACGTGTTCCAAGGCTGGCCACCACACACGATCCTCGGGTCTTCTCATCCAATCACCACCAACGGACTTCTTCAAGTCGCCGCTCAATCTCGCCGGAGAGCTGTCCCACAGGCCCTACCCGGTACGCCTACACTCGAGGACTCGTCCACCCGTTCCATTATCGGTCCTGCGGTAAATAAGACCTGGCCATTGTCACGTACGTACGTGTTTCGGTAGTGAGAGATATACCAGAGCCCATTACCATCCCATTTTCCCAATCCATTCCTTAATCTGCAAAGGTAGGCAAGCGCATCCGGGGGCGTGCCAACGTTTGTCATTCTGGACTGATGTTGGCATGTATCGCGATATGTCTATGGACGACAGTATCCACTTACCATCAGGTGGACTGTATGCTCGTCTGCCGCCTTTTTTCTATAATAAAAAAAATACAAGCTATTGTTTACTACGTGACTGATGTGAACATATAATCTTATTGACGTCCGTACAATGTGGTCATGTAGCTTTGACGTTGTTTATTACTCATTTTATAATTATATAATGCTTTAATATGTATTGTAACAATAAAATGTTAAGCAGAATTAAAATCAAATATGTCATATCGGTGGTGTCGGCCCACTAATAGCACCATCCCATTTCATCCCGTATGTGTCGTAAAGGCTTCCACAAGCCCTGAAGAACTACACCACCTCTAAAAGAGTGGAATCTCCAACCTGCTTGGCCAGTGCGGCGTTTGGCCATACATCCCTCGTGCATGATGAGATCCATGTCCAGCAGTGGTTGTTGAAAGAGCTGATAACGGTTATTTAAATTTAGATGGTTGTAACAACAGAAAACCGCAAAGCGATTGGTCCTACTTTTTTCGGTCCACAAGATGATATGTGTCAGGTCAACGTGTCAATCTGGTGTCATTTCCGATTCCCGGTTTACTCGCTGTGGAAAATAATGATAAATTACAATAATGTTTTCTATTTAATGATTTCGTAGCGAAGTATATAAGACTATTCTACTTTTCAACAAATTCTTTATAAAGTTTCACAACTTCCATTTTATTGGCCTATAGGAATTTTAAGTTAGACCCTTTTCCATAGAAATAAAAGCGAAAATTCCTAAAAGAAATCGTGTGAAATCATACCTACATCACAAACTTCAACACACAAAACAAATATATACAAATTGAATTAAAAGTTGAACTTATAAGAAGCGTGTCGGACCTGGCACCCCGACCCGGCGCGCGGCGGGTTAACACGACGTAAAATGTTGACACTACGAAACTAAAATTTAACCCTCGTGTACATTACAATGTTTTGCCATTATTTTTTTAACATTTAACCCATTTTTCAACAATTTCACTACATTTCCCCTAATAACTTTTGACAGATGTGCGCGACAATGCGACCCTAGCGATTTTTAACGCGTGTCGTTTTTTGATAAAAAATAGGGTTTTTCGAATAACAGTTTTTTTTTATTAATCTAAAGCCGACAGTTGACGCGGACATAATCTTTAATTAAGACTATTTTTGGCGGATTTTTTACTGTAGGGTCGTAATGGTGAGATTTATGTATTGTCAATTTCATACAATTATAGCTTGTTGTGCGACTTGCTCTATGAATCTTAAAAAGCCGAAGTTTGTTCATCCGTCCGTCCGGTTTACGATAATTTCTAAACTATTAATAATTCACTAATATTAATAATAATAATATTAAACTATTAATAATTCATTATCTGAGCAAAAGAACCTTGTTGTCGGTTGGACTTGAGACTTAGGATAAGATTTTCTAACTTAAAATTATTTTAATTATTTTTTTATATGGATTTTTTTTTAATGTGTGAAAATTATTAATTTAGTTAGTAGTATTGTCCATTATTATCAATGCACTTTTGACATTTTAATGGAGTTGATTGATGCCTCTGCTATAGAACTCCCGGGAACAGAAACCGAGGAATTCTCTGAAGGCGTTTTTCACTGACTCATCGGAGTTGAATTCTAGAAGTTATCCAAATACCGAAAAAAATTGAAATCGGGTACGGTAGGTGACGAAGAGTTTCATGAAGGCAACTTCATAGGATCAATGTACGACAGTAAAACCGACTTTTCGGCGGGTACTCGAGAAGTGATGGTTGGGTTTTTGTTTGATTTATATCAAAAATATGGTAGTATCGGTTTTGTGGTTTAATAGTGATAGTTTATTAAACTTCGGAGTGCCTAGTGTTTGTGATAATCAAATAAAAGCATAGAACAGCGTTTTTCATGTGTTTCCAAGGAGTCCTTTTCTGTCGTCAGGAAACCTACTGTTACTTTACTGAGCGATTCGTATCATGCTTCGACGTGACTTGTCATTGTATTTTTAATTATTTTTACTTTAACTACGAAGAAAACTTGACACTGGCAGAATGTGCTTATTGTACTATTGCCATAGGTACTGAAAAGAAAAATAGATGCCTACGCGTACAATAAAACCATTCTAAAATTAAAATACTTCAGTTTTAAGTTGCCAGACTGAAAATTTTATCGCAAGGAGACTTTTATCTCAAGAAGGTTTTATTATTGTCATTTTATAATTAATTGGGTTTTATGTTGATTCTGCCGTTTATTTTGTAAATATATAGGTTACAGGAATATTTTATTACGCGTTTGTTTATGAGTAGCATCTATCAGAATCATATGTATTCGTATGTTTCCAAGCAAATTTGTTTACAGAAAGAAGGAAAAACTTTGTTACGGCTCCGGATGCCCTGCACACCTTCGGGAGATTTAAAAATGAATTAGGAAACAGGGTTTGGAATAGGAATTATGTAGTATTGGGAACTATGCAGTATATATTTGTCCATTAGTCTATTGTTGACTTACCTAAATTAGACTAATGAATGATATTACCAGGTGGTACAAAAAGTAGAATACTGAAATTTGTTTTCACACCAGCTCACAGGTGCACACAACATAGTTTTCACGGATTTTCACAAAATTTTCTTCTTTCTTGTTTTCTTGTTATTTATTACGAGCAATGCGTGCGCGCAATGACTACCGATGACAATGGTTATCACACGCAATATCGATTCTGTAGGTATACCTTAGTTCTTTTCTTTATATACTTCTCCTTAGTTTCATTATATATATAACGTGACCACTGAGGGTTGATCAGTTCGAAGTCATTCAGCGAGATCTGTAGCGAGCTATGCTTGGAGATTTTTTGATAAGCAAGCAGCTCACGTCTGCCGCTGTAATGATAATATCGATGGGATATACGAGTCCTCGAATAAATGCCACGTACAAGGAAGCGCAGTGTGGGCCCGGTGGAACTTGAAGATCGTGTGGGTAGCGAACTTTGGAAGAGGCCTCCAGCCATGGAGAGGCATAGGCATATTTCATTTTTTTAACCTTATAGTCATATCAGGTACTTACACTTTTAATACGAGGAGTAATATGTTTTTCAAGATGTTTTACATGTGTCATATAAAGGAAACCATTTCGAAATATGACTAACTTTGTTTTCTGAAATTTGTGTCCGATAATTCGGAAGAATTCTAGGTATGACGATGATTTAGCGTTGCATATTAACCATTAATATCATCTGAAATAATTAATCATGTACTCCAGCAGACTCCCTGCCTGCTGTGTAAAAGATCCCGGACTCGAATCTCGATCGGATTTTTTTTTATGTTTTTTGGCATCTGGGCAAACCTGTGTTCGTTCTTATGTCCTCGGATTTTTTTTTTTTTCACTTTTGAAATGAGACATTATCTGAGAAAAGGGAATTATTAGTGAAATCTTAAAAAAATAATAAATGGTTGGATGAAAAGAGCCGAGGATCGTGTGTGGTGGCGAGCCAAGGGAGAGGTGTACATCCTCAGTAGATGGTATGGTGTTGTATAAATGAATCGTATGCTTTTACAAAGAAAACACAATACTTTTACTTGTATATTTAATTTATTGAATACGGTAGAAATGTTTCGTAGTTAATTGAAAACAAACACGTAACAAACAGACGGATCTAGGAACTTATACCGACCGCGGACACTATGCAGCACTAGTTACTCAAATAATATTTATTTCCCGACTAAGTGTTACAACAAAGATCTCATGACTTATACTCTGTTCGCGTTAAGAATGCAGTGAATCTGATTATTTTACCTCGACTACTATCTGTTCGCGTTAAGAACGCATGTTCATTTACCGTTCATTTGGTTCCCTTTTATATGTTTTATTAAACGATAAATAATTAAACTATCTGTCTTAACGCGAACAGATAGTAGTCGAGGTAAAATAATCAGATTCACTGCATTCTTAACGCGAATAGAGTATAGTCACCTTTTTTTTCAGTTAGCACATCCTGCCAGTATCCTGCCAATGTCCAGTCCCGACGAACTAAGTCAGGAGTCACTCAGTAAAGCGAGAGTATGTTTACTGAGGACAGGAGAGGACTCCTTGGAAGCACACAAAAAACGCAGTCCCACGCTTTTATGTAATTATCACAAACACCACGCACGAAAAATACTTTGAAGTTTAATAAACTATCACTATTAAACCACAAAACGCCTGGTAGTCGATTTTTACAATAATCAAACAAAAACTCAACTTCACTTCTCGAGTTCCCGCCAAAAAGTCACAGGTATTGCATATTGACAATACCTTTTATTTAATTATATAAATATTTTTTTAAAAAATATCTCAGATTGTTGTCATATTGTTGTCATACGTTAAAATGTTTGCTGATAATCTCGACTAGTCAATTAGAAAAAAATAATGTTGAGTGAGGGATTGTTTAGCTGCAACTGTACAACTACAAGTGCTGATTTCACGCAGAATTACGTTAAACTTCTTAACCCTCTTCTGGTTTACATTCTCATAGTCTTGTTCTCGATGTTCATACGATGTTCTCAACTAATCGGAATTGTTAGACACTTTTTCTTAAGGCATCGAAAGCGTTCTATATCTTTTGTTGCAATGGGGATCTAACGTACGTTACGGGTTTGCTTACTAGTCAAAAATAATAGTACAAAATTAATTAAATAGATTGAACGACTGGAAAAATGTATGTGTGTCTTCCCAACCCACTAATAAACATAATTTTATATGATAAAACATAACATGATAAAGCGATGGTGTTTTTTTTTTGACTAAAAGGAATATGAAAAAGATTTTAACAAACGAAAACAATAGAAAATGGTTCGTCCGCGGTATTGCCATCAACTGTCTTAAAAATAAAATATTAATCAAATAAAAGCTTCCTTTTGACGTATAATTCAATTGTGTTGGTACATGTTGATGTTCTTTTGGAGCGATTATTCATCATTCATTGTCGTATGTCAACCACGACTTTTCCTACAAGTTGGCAACATACTGGAAACTGTTTACCGTTCAATAGAGAATTTGGAAAAATTAAGTGTTTTTCTTGTATCAAGTGCTACATATTGTCAACGGTATTAGATTTGACTTCGCCTAAGCCAGAATGTATTTCTTTTGATATACTTAAAATATAATTTTAACCAATGTGGAAGGCGAAATGCGTACAATCTAGAATTGAAAAACTAAACTTCATATTTATCGGAAAACATATATATGTGTCCCAAAATTGGTAAATTATATTGTTTTGTACTTTCTTTTATATGATTAACTGCAAATATTTCTTCCGCATTGTTTTCATTGGTGTTTTGATTACATCTAAAAATGCAGGAAGAGCTCTTTGCGTTTTGACTTACAATATATATTAATTCAATTGTAAAATATGCAACTGAATGACTTCGTATTTTTGAATCACAATAAAAATGCCCCCGCATTGGTTAAAAACATATAAAATAAATTTGACTAGGAATAACACAGTTTTAAATATTATATAACTTTATAAATGACCATGTACATTCTACAGTCGCACTTAAAACTAAAAATTTACTTAAAAATAATTTCATTTAAAACTTAAAATACAGACTAGAAAATATACAACTAAAATTAAATTTAAAACATTTTTTTAGGAATGCAAAAGGAACTTTTAATATTTTGTCAATTTCATTTTTGTCAAATTCCAAATGTTTATTTACAATAAACTCCAACAAAACTAGTTTTGAAATTTGATAAAATTGAAAGAAACAGGACTAGTTTTTACTCTGAATTTTATAAAGATAAAATATATAATATGAATATTTTCCATTGAATTAATAAGTCGTTATACCACGCCAAAAACGACGGGAATTCTTACATGTGTAAGAAAGAGATGACCCTATAATATCAGTCTATCCCTTTCCATTACCTAAATATAATACATAGTAACTGGGTATTTTGAAATAAGACATATTGAAACCATCTACCTTGTTACAGAAATCAAACATTGTGTTTCAAAACTTGCGGTTATCGATGTGTAGCCTTAGCTGGGCGCGCGTAGCGCGTTGCGTCGCGTAAATATCAAACATTAGCTGCACACGCGTGTGTCCTGCGTGAGCGTGTTGCGTCGGTTTAAGACTTATCTTGCTCTTTGCGTTTCTAAATGTAAATACTTTAAGATTTTCACTGAGTAATAAGCGACAAATTTTATGTGTTTTCATATTAAAATTCGAATAGTACTGACGGCAACCGCACGCAACACTCCCACGTAGGACAACGATTGCCGCAATGCTCGACACAAGGCAACGCAACGCATCGCAACGCGCTGCCTAACTAGGGCAAAGCCTAAGAATCATAACTGTAGTGCATTCTTTATTATCTTCAGCATATTACAAAATGAGATGCAACTTGCATTAGTTAAAGAGAATTTTTTCACGTTTCGAAATGCAGGCTAAGACGGCTCAATGAAATTGTACAATCATTCTATCGCGCCTTACACCCAAACGCTAAAATTTCACAATATACAATTTCACCGTCTCGGGCACGAAATCAGTATTTAACGCTGGCCAATCAGATTCTCAACTAATCAGATTCGATAGATACTTTTTAAGCTAGAAACACACTGTGCTGACGTGACGCTATGTAGGTACAGTACGCGACACTATTTAGAAACACACTAGGTTTATATTACACGACGTTATGCGACTGTGTTTCCAAACAGCGCCTTTCCATATAAAATTTGATCGTCAGTCACATAGTGTACGTTGCTCAATATATATTCCATTCCATTCCAATTTGTCCAAAATGTAACCAAACTTGACCCGAGGTGGTACAGGTAAGTGACGGCCTTAAATTAAATAGTGAAGTGGTAATTGTTTACATATCAATAATTTGATTAATCGAGACTGCAAATTTGCTCTAGATTTGGAGCTGAATATTAAGATATGTATTTCATTGATTTGATTTTCTTTTCGGCGAACTGGATTGGAACGGCCGTAGTCTGTTTCCAGTTTTGTTTAGTTTATAAGCTGTCTATTTTTTGTGGTGAGTGAGTAAGTGTTTAGTTTATTGTTTGATAGCGTCAGCAAAAAAATGTACTTACTTCAAAAATATAACAAAATGAATTAACGAGTGCGACTGTATAGCCTGTTTAAGCATTGTACCCGAGTGAATCAACAAAATATTCATTTTATTGTTGCATCTTCTGCTAACTTTCCACTACACTTAATATTAATTTGTACTTGTTATTATTATGTTCGCCCAACACCGATATAACTCTCGGTAAATTTGTACTGTTGTATTTAAAACTATTGGTCACTCCACTCTGGGTACAACGCGTTTAGAAAAATCATTCTGAACACAATTTTTTTAATACATTTTCACTACATCCAGTGGCGGCGACTCTTGGTGGTTTTTCAAACTCCAATTTATTATAAAAATCAGCTTTTTTGTCTCAAGTTGTAATAAAAAAATGCTCTCCAAAAAGGGGGGTTTAAACAGCAACGTGAAGTCGCCGCCACGCGTTACATTTTTTAATAATTTTGTTATTATTTAAAACGTTATTAATATAATTTGTTGTATCGCGCGCCAGCGTTTCGGCTTTGGACAGGGTTTGGGATTTTGGCTGTATCCAACGGAAGACTAGCAGGAAGATGGATTTGAAATTAAAAATCTCATATTTTTCTAAAAATTCGTATTGCCAAATAAACTAATACCACGCGTCTCAGTGGTAAAACCCAACAACTTATTTTCAAAATATTTAGTGTACCTTATGAGACTGCAATGTCCCACTGCTGAGTAAAGGCCTCCCACATTTCCTCAACCCCTGTCAGTTGAGTATACTCCCTCTTTCAGTATACTAATTTGAATATTTACTAACATTTGAAAGCAAGATAAATATATTCAAAATGGAAGATTAAATTAGGAACGTTCATTTATTCATCAAATTACATTTCTACTAACCATTTTCTTTAATAAGTCGACGCATATTTTAACTGTTACGTATTAAAGAAGGTAATCTAAATTATTTTACGTATTTCAGGCGTTTAACAGTAGCTTTACCCTGACTCGAAATCACAATATTATTATCAAAATCAGGTGCAAGCCCCCGGTCCAGAGCCGCGCCACTAGCGACCTCTAGTTTTTTAACTTTAAATTACAACTTACGTACATACATAGGAACTTTGTTTAGAAGCTGCATGGTTTATACAAGCTAACCTCCACACTGATCTACCAATAATGAATTATTAAACAAATCTGTTATCTTTCCATCAAACAAGTCTCATTTCAAGATAATATTTGACGACAACAAGTTTATCTGCCTCAATCATCTCTAACTGTGGTAGATTTAGTTTCAGTCTTTCTTAGTGAGGTACTTCGACGGACTCTAGAATACTTCTAAATATTACTTGGAAGGAAAGATTAAAAGGACACAACACTGAGGTAGACGTTGCAGTATAAGCCTTAGTAAACTAGGACAAGCTTATGCGTCTAAAATAGGTGTCTCTAACAATGTACGAGGCTGGCAACACCACATTAGAGATGTCTAAGACAAGGACTGCAGTAACATATTATGTTATCGATTACAATACAAATAAGTATAAATGTAGCCCGGCCGAACGAAAGGACACGAGCGGAGCTGAGCTCAAACCCGCGTCCGGAAACAATGACCCGTAATGATTGGTGTGTTACACAACTAAACCCGTCTGACCGAGCCCCACGACCACATATCTAATCAAATTTAATACTAAAATTACGCTTAATGTTGATCACTGCCCAATAGTACGTATCTTTGTGCTTTAAGTCACTCGAGACAACAATAAAGTAGCTAACATGGCGCGCGGCCTCCGTCCGGCGCGGTGGAGTAACGTAGCAACTACAAATTTGCACTTTCGTGTAACTTCAAAATATAATTTATACAATAACAGCTAATATAAAAACTAATGTTGTGAGGTAGAGCGGTTAGTCGTAGTACACGTTCACGTATCGTGTACGTGACGTGACGTCACCTAGCTTGTACTGCGGGTGAGGTCGAGCGGCGGCGTCGCTGTCGCCCGGGTGTCGTGTCGTGCCACCGAGGCGCTCGCTCAGTGATCAACATCACATCGGTACTACGACGCTATCGAAGTACATACTCACCGATAAAATACATTTAAATAATAATTACGCCTAAGGTGTATTTCTTCTCCCGATACAAATTAACGTTTCAAAAACTCGTCTCGGATCGACTCAACGGAACATCGAGGAGATAATAATAATAAATAATTAAATTTATAAGCGGCAACGTTTCATACATATATCACCCGTTCAATATAATTCTCAATATATGAAATTAGACTCTGTCAAAAAAAGAGGTCGGGGGCCGCCGCGCGGTGTGGCGCTCGAGCGGGCGGCCCGGACACACCTTCTCCCATTATAATTACGTCTCATAATATTTTTCAGCAATCGCTTGAAGGCACACAGCGTTAAATGTAGTTAGTACAGTTCAGCGATCGTAGCGCGCACGCGGGCGGTGTAGTCCCTCGGCCGCGAGCGCGCGTCGAGCGAGGCGAGGATGGCGGAGCGGCAGGCGAGCGCGGCTAGGCCGGCGTCAGCGTCAGCGTGACGGTCGCGCGCCGGGTGGCGCGGCGTCGCACCGGCAAGAACACTAAAGCTGGCACCAGGCTAAGCGCTCCACCCGCCTCCTCCACCACGAACGGCTGCATCGTTAGCGGCGCCTGCGGAGCGCGCGGCACCGCCAACAGCGCGCCTGCGCCGCCGTGAGCCGCGCGTAGGTGCGCCTCCAGCGCAGCAAAACCCTCCGCACGGAACTCACACCGAGAACACGAGTACTGCGCATCCGCCTCTCCCTCAACAATCTCCCCTGTTTCTCCAGAACTCTCCGCTCCTTCTATTTCTCCACTAACCGTTGTGCAACCACCAGGGTCGCTCTGAATTTCAACTGGCTCATTTGCTTGTTGTTGCGCGTGCGCCCGCTCGTGGGCAAATAGGAACGCGAGCACATCTGTCGTAAACGGGCAGTAGGAGCATGCATAGGGTTTGTCCCTTGTGAGGAGATCTAGTGGTCTTGGAGGCGGTGGCGGTGGCCGCGCTGGCGGAGCATGTTCAGCTAATAAATGCGCACGCAGAGCTCTCGGGCCGCGAAATCGTCTCGCACACAGCGGACACGGCTCGGCAGGAGCAGCGTTGGCAGGCGCCGGCGGCGCAGGAATACCATGCGTGTTATGTTTATGCACACGCAAAAAATACTTGCTACATAGTTCTTTGTGACAAATGTCACACGTGACCCCACCAAGTTGGGTGCCGCTCTCTAACGAGATTCCATGCATCCGCTGCATGTGTGTGCGCATAAAGTACTTATTGCACAATTCCTTATTGCAGATCTCGCAGAAGCTAGAGCCCGAAGATGAAGCGCGACGTTCATCCTGTGGTGGTGGAGACGCTGAAGGCGGGCGGGGTGTTGGATCATTCGGTTCCTCGGCCAATCTCTCAGCGGCGAGCTCGTTTAGCTGAGATATCATCGTCTGTAGCTTTCGGAGCTCTTCACTCGCAGAGCCAGGCGAAGCGGAGCCACGCTCTTCAACGATCAAATTTAAAGGACTAGTCTGTCCGTCGCGAAACGCAGCCTCAAACTCTTCATCACACTCGCGTTTTACTTCGGCCATCTCCTCGGCTTCAAGTGGTGGTGGTAACGAGTGCGAACGCGGTGGCGTGTCTGGTGGCAATGCGAGCAATGTCGGTGGCGTCGCTAAAGGCGTAGTCATCGGCGTCCCAATAGGAGTACCCATAGGAATCATCGGCGGGGTCGCTGACGGTGGAGATCTATCCCCCACGGGTGATCTATGGACTTGTAAACCATGTCTTCTCTCCCTATGCGTCCTTAAGAAATATTTGTTGCAGTACTCCTTACAGCATATCTCGCAGAAAGCTTCGGGATTGATGACACCTAATCTTCGCAGCGCGTCCGGTTGGAAGCCGGCTTCACGCGCTCTTCTCGCTGAGTCTGGTGATAATCGACGCGGCGTACCTCCAGACTCCTCATCGGAGGCTCGTCTTGGCGGCGAGGGTTGTATTGGTGGAGGCGCTACAGGTTGCGGTTCCCCACCATCATAAATACCGTGTTTGTTTGCTCGGTGGGTTTTAAGGAAGTATTTGTTGCAGAACTCCTTACAGCACAAGTCACAGTAGGCCTCAGGGTTAAAGATGCGAGGCGGTTCGTGGCGGGGTAGTAATCGAAAGGCGGCAAGGGGATCGAAGGTGGGTAAGGCCAGCTCCCCGAATGCGAGAGCGCTTTTGTATATGTCGGCCATCTTGGCGTGCAGGTCGAGCGACGGGGGCGCGAGGTGTTGCGGCTGCGCGCGGGTGGGAGCAGCCTGCTTGCGCCGCTTCCGTCCCGGGCTACCGCCTCCGCTCTCGAGGTCCAGCTCGCGCTTCACCGCCGGCGCGACAGACATCGCGTCACCGCCGCATCTGGAATTGAAAAAGAAACAATTTGAGCAAACGGTTTCACTCATATCTCATTTATGGAGGAACTGTGTACCATTTTTTCAGTCATTTGCCAATGTTTCAAACGGTGGAGGGGCACAGTTTCAACATTTTCATCAAGTAAGTTAATAGGAGCTTCGCCAAGGAGGAACTGCCCAGGAGTGAGCGGAGGTTCATCTGTGCTGGAAGAACTCATTAAGGTGAGTGGGCTGGTATTAACACACACTTCGACTTGGGTAAGGATAGTGTGAAATTCTTCAAAGGTAAGATTTGTGTCATTAATTACCCGTTTTCAATGACACTTAATGGATTTCACACCAGCTTCCCTTAAGCCACCGAAATGAGGCGAGCTTGGCGGATTGAAATGCCAACTGGTCCGATCTTTCGCCAAGCGTTCAGCTATTTCAATTGCCACCTTTGATTTTGAATTTCTAAATATCTTATCTAACTCTCGGGAAGCCCATACGAAACTAGTAGCACAATCACTGTAAAGGTCCTAACAATGGCCTCGACGCGCTGTGAAACTTTTAAAAGCTGCAACGAAATATGCTGTTGTAAGATCACTTACTAATTCTAGGTGCATCGCTTTAATTGCTGTACATATGAAGAGACTAACATACGCCTTACGGAACCCTGTTGCATCTATCAACGTAAAGCTTTAAATTAAAAGGGCCAGCATAGTCTACTCCGCTAGAGTGGATAGGCCGAAGCGGATTTATATATAGTCTGGTGAACCCATAAAAAGCGCAGTTGGTGACGTTCGCTGTTTGGAACATTTAATACACTAATATATAACCTTTTTTACTAATTTTTTTGCCCAAACAATCCATGATTCCTGCATTATAATTTTCAGTATGAGTTGAGGTCCATGTAAAGTCTTATGGTGAGCATCTAAGATAATCAATTTTGCGAAATGACAATCATGAGATAAAATTATAGGTGACCGATAATTATATGTCATACACCGATAAGTGTCATACTCGATTTGAGCGTTCATCATTTTTATATTTTTAATTGAGTTCAGTTCCTATCTACCCTCAGTGTTAGGAGAGTGTGTGTTCTTAAAATGCCCTTCACATTGAGGTTCTAGGTGTGTGATCGGCTTCTTGTATGGTAGGTACTCTTCGATCTCCCAAAAACTTTTAAAGCAACTGATCCACCTCTAGTTTTGTATGAATAACAATTACATTGAGTGAATGCGAATGAGTCAGTGGTATGCGACCCAAAATCAACCAGCCCAATCGTGTATTGAGAGCAACGAATATTTTATAGTGACATACTCCTTCAACTATGATTTGTGCGTGCACTTCGGCACCAAGCAGAATATCCATGGGTCCTGGTGTAAAAATTGCGGGTTCGCTTGCCGATCTGAAGAAGACCAGGATCCCACAGAAAACTTTTATGGAGATAATGTGGGAAGTCCTATTAGTACAAAAGCTTCTGTTGTTATGTGAGTAGAATCTCTCGTAGAGTGTAGTCTCAAGTTTACCATAAATTTGGTCTTAGGTACAGTTTCAGAGATTCCTGTGACATTTCCATTGAAAGCAGTTCGTTTTAATTGAAGTAATTGAGCAGCGGACTCAGTTATAAAAAGGGCCTGAGAGCCTTGGTCAACGGGGAACTTGAAATTTGAAAATACTGCCGGCGGTCGCTAAGACATTTATTGACGCAGTAGCCAGTAAAATTTGGACTTGAGACTTAACTTCGACGTTCATGCTCACTTATTGTGTTTCATTACTTCCTGGTGTAGTCGACGATTTTGTAAAATGTGCAATAGTGTGTGTCGTAAAAGGCGTCTTCCCATCTTTTCCCGTTATCACCGACTTGTACGTGGCACTCTAAATATCGACTTTACTCTGGAAAAGTCTGTTTTGATGAGGCTAATCTTCGTCTCATACCACCTCAAACTGTGTTAGGCTCCAATGAGTTTCAGATAGAAATTTAGAATCGATTCGATGCACTGGAAACCACGGCTAATGTTGATGAAATAACCGACAACTTGGTGAGAGTAAACCGCGATGCGGGCTATAAATATTTTAAAACCACAGCACAAAGGCAAAGAGTCCAAACTCTCAAGCGAGACTCTAGATCTCATGTAACTGAGGGCAGAGAAAACTTCGCTTACTGCATCGCCAAATCGAAAACTCAATAAAAAAATAATAATAATGAAAAACCTAGAGAACAATAAAAGGTCTAGAGACTTTGCTCAGCCTCTTGGATGCAATCATCTGACGATGCTTAAAAGCGATAGTGGCCAAACTCTCTCTTCGAGACCAGAGATCTTCACAGAAGTTGAGAAGTATTATAGAAAACTTTACGCCGACACGCACCTGCGCCTACATAGAAGAACGATCGCCGTGCCAGGTTAATCCGCCCCTACACCGAGAATATCCCGGACTTCACATTTTTTTTATTATTTTTGAAATGATATTTCCTTTTAATCGATCGCTTTTAGTGATAAGGCCGCTTATTCCAGTATGGCCATACATTAAATGTATTTTGAAGTTGAGCTAAAATTTTATAAATGAAACCCGTACTATATAAGCAAGCAGTCTATTTCACAATTCCACAAGAAAAGTATTTCATACGCTCATTCAAATTAACATGACATTATTCGAAATACTTTTTCTAATGTAAATATTATGAACGTGATCAACGACCTATCGGGACTGAAGATCGAGCATTTAGGTAGTGGGATACAGTTAACTGTCTTTAGAGGGCAAAGTACCCTTAAACATTGAAGACAGTAAATTTAACTCAAAGAAAACTGTATATTGTTTTAAATAATAAGGGAAAATAAAAAAAAGATAATTGTAAGACAAAAAAAATCTTACAATTTTTCTCAAATTTCTCCAGCGAGATATAAAAGTGTTCTGTGCCTATAACTCTACTAAAGGATTTTGAGAATGTACGTACACATTTATTTTAAGTTCCATACCATAATCATTACAATTTGACTAATTTGAAACGAGATTGGCAATTTAAATAAGATTCTTATAAGAATTTGGAAGTAACATGAAAATAATTTAATTAAAACTAACAATAATAACAACTCTCATTGTTCTTATTAATTATTCACTTATTTTATTTAACAATCTTCACTGCACATTATCGTACAAAAGGCGAGCTTATTGCCAGACATTTTCTACCAGCTAACCTTTGGGTTGATAAGAGAGTTACATCGGCAAGTGCGATGAGAAGTACTTTATAAATATATAAGTTAAACGAAAACAGTAAAATTTCCATAATTTTTTCCTTAAATTATATATATGAGTCCATATACAAATATGCCTTCCATTTCTTATTGTTGTCACTTGCTATTTAAACAAATACAAAAATCTATCGAAAAGAAAGAAGTGTTATGTGTTATGATAACCGTGAAAAGAAAGAAGTGTTATATGTTATGATAACCGTGAAAAGAAAGAAGTGTTATATGTTATGATAACCGTGAAAAGAAAGAAGTGTTACATGTTATGATAACCATGAAAAAAATAGGAACGTTTTCTACGTTCCTAGTATGCTTAAAATTCGTTATAATTCCTCAATAAATGTTCTCACCTATTGTCTTCCCGAATGTCAATTCTTTCGTCCTTCATAACCAAACACTTTCACTACGCAACTTTATAATATTTACTTAATATAACTATAATTCGCATTATATTATTATTAAACATTATCAATCAGTCACTTGTAACTTCACTACGTAAATAGTTGATAGTGAAATGCGTTTTTCGAAGGCACGTGTGGTGCGCCTGCGCTCAAAACTAATGTGTTTTAAGTAAAAACGCGTGCGGGAATATTTTTTGGGTAGAAAATGGCAAAAATCGCCCCACCCGGCCACCCCTAGCTAGTGTTGATTATCTTATGGGGGCCGGTGCATTAGTTGTTAGGGTGGGATTACATTGCAGCGGGAATTTTATCATCAAAATTAAAATTTTGTTTTTGTAGCTTTGTACTTTGCCACTCTACGCCTTGCAATTGCGTATTGTGAACGCATTACAATACGTCCATTGACCTACGAGATCTATTATGACCAAAGTTTACAAAGTTCATAGATTCTAGGACAGTTCTACAGGTTACATCGGTTTCAAGGTCATTCTAAAAGAAGGAATTAAATGGTTTGTATATAAAACTAGCAAAAAAAGATACTAAATAGGCAGCTAATAATGATAAAAACTTACTAAAACTTTTTACTAACTTTTTTTACTAAAAATGTCAACACAGTGGCGGTGGAGTCCTGCTTCGCGAAACTCCTATTTCTATATTGTCACCACAGAATTCTAACACACCATTAAATTTGCTGCCACCGAATTTACTATTTACTGACATTTAATTTACTGTCCATTCATCATTTTCTGCTGCTCGTTCAATTATTTCTCTTCTTTGTGGCAGTATGGTGGCTTCATATGCTGGCAGTCGAGCAGACGTCTACACGGTGATAAGTGAATACTGTCGTCCATGGGCTTCCACCATACATGCCAACATCAGTCATGTCAAATGCTGACACGCCCCTGGGACGCGCTATCTACCTTTGGGGATTTAGGAGTGAATTTGGAAAAAGCACTGGGAAGATGGGGAGTAAGAAGTGTTTATAAAGAGACGAAGAGTTTTCCTCATTACGGAAATCCCTTTTATCGTATTATAATCTCTATTCGATGTGATTATTATTTTTATGTAATAATTTGATATTTATTAATATTATTTTTAATGTTCATTTTTTTATATGTATAAACACATTTTTATTTAGAAACTGTAGATCGTTCTTGGCAATTATAGTCGTAGTGTGGATTTGATTACATTAAAAACAGACTACACTAGTGGCAATAATTAAAGATCTAATCAGGATCTGCGGACATTTTATCATAATTTGTCCAGTAATTTCTGAAATTACTTCATCTGTTGCTTAATATGCTCAATATGCAGCACCAGCATTATTACGTCACTCCCAACTCCCTTTCTCAAGGTTGTCTGGAAAATATTGTTGTATAGCCATAATCCTGTTGTATGAACCAACAAAGCATGGTTTTAGTCTCTTCATAAAACGTCGTCCCTTATTTTGTTTATCCAATTTAGCTATCCTATAGAGTTTTATCTATTTATTTATAATATTCCATTGTGATTTTAAGTGGATGTTTAAGACCTGCATTGGAATAATTATATAAGCCGATATCGATCGATCGAATATAAATAGTATAGATAATTATTTAGATTAGATAAATGTTTGATATTATTAAATATATACTATATAAAAACTTGTTTTAATGTCGAGTCGTCCGTCCGTTGTCTTGTCTCTTTTAGTCTATCGTCCTCTCACCAAAACGTCAAAGTTAGCTTTAACAATAGTTACTTTACCAAATTTTATGGTGACGGTTGCATAAAAAAGATTAGTAATATTAGGGATTATTATTAATATTAGTAATATCAGTAATTGTTTAGGGAAAAAACAATATTTAATGTTTATTACCTTAGTGCCTTAATTTTAAATGTGTTTAATAAGAAATAATTCCCCGAATTGATTTCTTTGACCTCTTCTTATAAATGTGACCACGTAATGTAACAAAGAAATGTTTATGTAGTTTGTTCTTTTGATCATGACCGCTACGCAGACGCCGCAAAGGACGTAATTATAATTGAAGTATTAATTTTTATTTTTAATTCACAACACCACAATACAAATTGAATCATATTCTTGTAAAAACGTAACGATGTGATGGTTTCAAAGAAATTAAAGTGTTTTCTACGTGTTCATTAAACTTATTTTTGGTATTAACTTTAAATAATAAAAGTAAAGTATGTTTAAAGTAAGGAGAAAATGACTATAAACGAGATATTGATCGTATTTGATCAATTTAGGTCTGTCTTTGTCAGTAGTAGATAGAAATAGTGTATGTATATCTTCTTTACATAAAAAGTATAGACAACTATACTTTTTATGAAATATAATAACACTTTTATATATACTATAGACTTCATACTACATACAAATATTAAACGACAGACGGGCAAGCGGCCCACATGATGATAAGTGGCTGCCGCCGGTCATGCTGATCTGCAACACCAGGGGGTATGCTGGTGCGCTGCTGACCTTGCAGAATCCTATTCACAATTGTCTTGAAGATCTCCATATCGTAGCATAAGAGACAGACCTCTTGAGGCAAAACGTGTGGAAAACACGAAAACGTAACAAATAAAGTGAGATTTTATTCAAATACATTTATAATTTAATATATATCGCCATATATTGTAAGAGTAAAATATAATCCAAATTAATTAAATTAAAAAAAAATAGATTAAAAATAAGTAATCTAGTAGGAAAATAAATGATCTAGTTTTAAAATGAACAAGTTAAAATGCATAAAAATCGGGATGCCATGTAAACCGACCCTTACTCCAAACAATACGCGCTATACTTTCCAAAAATTTGGAAACATTATCGAAAGGGCGTCTCTCTGTAAATACAGCTGTCTCCGTCTAATACATTCGCCCTGTGTATACCTGCCCCTTTCGCACACGGCTTGCCTCTCCTTCTATCAAATAGTTATAAAATGATCTAGCCCTATCCCTTTTCCGTTATTATGAGTATGATTAACTAGTGATGTCCTGCGACTGTTGTCTTACAACTTTGATGATGTTATACACCAAAAGCTACTTTGTTGATATACTGTGTTAATTGTTATACTTATTGCTGATGTTATACTCTGTAAGTTTCTCTATGGAAATGTTGTATGGGTATACTATAGGTATACTCTCGTTATACTATAGGTATGATGATGATATCAGACTATGACCTCGTACTGCAGGGCACAGGCTCCTTGTAAATCACTGAGGGATATAAATCCAGGACTATGGTCCTGGATTTATATCCAGATATGTTCCAGATATCCTGGAATATGTTCCACCATGCTGGCCCTGTACGGATAGGTGGATACACATACTCTAGATTTTTTTTTATTTCTCCAGTAAATGGGTTTCCTCACGATGTTTTTTTCACGATTTAAAATAAAAACGTACTCGAGTAGAAGCTCAGTGAAACGGGGCGATGCTTTGACAGTCACAAATGTCATTCGAATATAGGTACCCCTAGGCTATCATCGCTCTTATTACTATAGATATACTGAAGACATTATATACCTATAGATATACTTTTTCGCTAACCAATGATTGAAGTAGCTTTGTACATTACGTTCATCGGGGACCTGATTTCCAAATCAATCTCTTTAGCTTTCAAAATTTATAGTTCTAGATGTGAGTCGCTAAATATCAAACTCCAATATGTCCTTGATAAGTAAAAAAGAGGTATGGCAGTATTTTTGTTTGCACCTACCAACGGCGGTATTGTCTAGAGCATAAAATTCAATATACTTTACTTTGGTAATTATTACCCCTGGCAACATTTAAATTTGACGGTTGCCTTTAAAAATACGCCAAACACGATAAAAATAGTTTGGACATACTGGATTCTGAATTAAACCAATGGACACACTTGATTTTGAATAACATGTATGGTTGGACATATTCCATTTTGTTTCGAACCGTCATTGACTGACGTCATCATTAGGGTTACCAACCTAGTACGGAAAAATAAAATAATTACATAAAATAAAAATTTTAATAAAAAGATTTTTTTGCAAAGATAAATTGTTTATTTATTTACGTAGAGCGTTCAACATAAAAAAATAGTAAGTACTTATGTACGTAATTTAGTCACACAAAATCAAGAACTTCTTCGTTCTCTATATCTCCAGGACGTACTGTACTTTCACAATCACTGTCCATTACGATGTCTCTCCTGGTAAGTACATTTTTATAATAAGATAGTTTTTCCAAGTTTTGCCATTCATTTCCATAATGTTTGGTCAAAAGTTTGTTGACATCATTCAATTTTGGTGCTTTTACGGGAACTCCGGCTGGTATAGAATTCAATCTTAACTCATTAAATCTCTTTCCGCGTTTTGTCAAAGATTTATAATCACAAGTGTCATTTCTATAAGAAATTTCACCGCGAATGACAACTTTGTTAGAATTAGCTTTTTTGAATACTATTCTTTTACATTTACTGATTTGGAAATGCCAGGTCTGAGTACCTTTTAAAAATTCTTTGGTTTTTTCTTTCCAGTCATATACAGGTACTTGGGTCACAAATCTGTGAATAGTTGCGTGTTCTTCAATAATGTTTATATATTCACTTGGCATAATAATGTTCTCTTTTTTCCTTACAACTTTTTCAATTAAGGCGAACACCCTGTCGGCGGGCAAGAAAGAATGCCCTGTTACGGGATAGACAATTTCAATGTCTTTGATATTGGTAGTTATCTCAAGAAGCCATGTCATAACCATCGTGATAATAGTAGAATTCTTATTTTGTCCGCCGCAGCCATCGGATACCAGTCGTATTTTGCTAATACCAGTTAAATCTGCAATATTCAAGCAGTGATACAAAGCTGAACAGATCTCATTGGAACCTTTAGCCGCCTCGTCTTCTGTCCAAACGTACGCATGGATGTTATTAGGCGTCAAGGATGCGTGTGAAGTGCCAATAACGACTGTAAAATTGTATAAATACAGTTGTCTGGAATAGTACGTAGATTGGTCAGGTATTTTTGGCAGTGGTAGATTTTTTTCACAATCAAAAGACATTATAAGAAGACCGGGGGCTTCCGCTTGCAACATTTTGAAAAACTGTTTAGCGCGCAGTTTGTGAATTCTGTGCTGAGTTATGAGTTCTTGTTTTGCGGCTCGTGAAGTCTCAACTTTAATTTTTTCAGTTAATTGAAGGCAGGTAGAACACACGTCGGTCCTCGGGCTACCAAATCCGATGTTAAAACGGGTGTTAAATATTTTTCGGAAAAAGCTCTGTTGCACTCCAAATCCTGGTAAAGCCTGATCATTGTACATGACAAACATTTTTTTAATATTTAAATCGGGGTGAAGATATTGCCGCACTTTTATGTGTTCTCGACAATAATGACTCTCTAGTGGTGTGAAACTTTTTATAAATTTTTCTACGGCTTCTCTTTTTGAGGCAAAAGCAAATTTTTTTCTATTGCCTCCTCTGTTTTCTTTAACTAAACCGCCATATTCATAATGTCTTTTAGCTACACCCTCTACCCTAGATGACTTTAGCCGTGATCCTCGTACAAAAGTCTTCTTACATACTGGTATTAGAGCTTTAGTATTGCTGTTGGGGATATAAAATTTTACTACGAAAGCCCTCGGATTTTTGGTTCCTTTTCTCGGACGAAGACGTTTTACTTTTTTGACGGTAATATATTTAAGTATGTAATTGTCTTGCTCAATTTTCGATTTATTTTCATAAAGTTTTTTATGATAGTGAAAGAGGTCTCTGCTTGTGAGTACATTTAAAAGTTTTGGAATTGTGTCTGCAAGATGGCTTTTTCGGCAATCCCGTCGCTGAATACCTTGAAAATAAAACATACACGTTTAAGTGTTTCCCATTATAATCCCTACAATCCCAATAAGCTTCTAGTAATTCCTATAGACCAAAACTAACTCCTACCTACTTACATCCACAAATCCCATTCTACTTGCTGATTCATCTCTTGTATTAGGAAACTATTTCTTCCCCCCCAAAATTCGTACCTGAACCCTTAACTGGTATCGTGGGGTCAAAAAACACCCCACTGTAACGTATTTATCATCCTTACTTTGTAGTCTATGGACAACACTCTTGCGCGTCTATGTAATCTCAATACGTCGTGAATTGCGACAGGCAACCAACGTGCCTCACTGAGACATTGTTGGAAACGGAGGTACGTACACTCAAGGGGTGAAAAATCACCCCCGACACCAAGAACGTTCATAATATTGAACATCCGTTTTTAATGTTCTATCATTTTTTTCAGTAAATAATCATCGTCGAACTTATATTGAAGACTAATAGAAACATTACTAGTGATAATTGGTTTTCATCCATTGAGCTTGTTTGATAAACTGAAAGGAAATGGTTTGACGTACGTTGGAAGAATTCGCGTTTTTGCACATTTTTGATGCAGTGTTGATGCACTGGATCAAAAATGTGCAAATTATTCAGTCGCACGAAGAACCCAATGTTGACCTTGCGTTATATTTTCGGTTATAATAAACATTTCGGTGACTAATGGTCACGTTTTGTGAAAAGCATCAAATTCAGGAAAGCATTTGAAGAGGAATAAATGCATACTGAATATTGGAATGAAGTTAGTAAAACCATTTGTAGAAGCTAGACAAAAAGAAAATAATTTTTTTTCCATAGACCTAAAAAAAATAGAAAATTTTTGAAAGAAAATGAAGAAGAGGAATTGGGACAGTAACAAAATTTGCTTACAGACAACCTTGTGTGATCGCAAGAAGGACTAGAAATGTACAAAAAAGTGTAGCAAGTGCTTTTATTTTATTTTTAAAGACCATACCGCCAAATCTGTTACGTGTACCAAATGCTAACTTAGTTTAGATATTATAAGTAAAGTTTAAGTTAGTTGTGATTTGTCTAAGAATTTCATGTCGTTATTTTCTCATTTTTCATTGATCTTAAACCATGCTCCTTTCTTTTGTTATTTAGACTGTATAAGAAAAACGTCAATAAGGAGATTTTTTATGTTATCTTTAAGTTTTTTTTAAAATTAAGGACTTCTAAAGTCAAGTCTTTTAAAATTAACCTATAAAACTAAGTAGTTGGCTGATAAAAAAAATGCACAATGAAATATTTCAAATTCTAATAAATGTGGTTTGATGTTTAGATTATAAGTTGTTTTACTAGATTTAATAGAAAATATAAGGAAAATCAGAATTATTTGAGATTTACTAAGCATTTTCCAGTGGGGTCAATTTTCACCCCCAATACCAAGTATGTAACGTATATTAGCAATACCAGTTGAGGGTTAAATTCATTTAAGGGCATTTACGAAAATTAGTCAAATCACTACTTTCTTAACAAAAAAAATATTATTAAATAAAATGCGTTATTATATTATTAATTAAAACTATTTTATTTTTACATAGTTTCGGGTTTTCAATAAATGAACTTAAGTAAAAATAAAATTTTAATAAATAATTATTTTTTTAAAAATGGACCAATCTTTAATTATATTTTTGTAGTTTAGAATCGTAGCTTGAACATTTTTATAGAAGACGTATGAAGTTCTTTTTAAGAAAGCAACGCATTTTATTTAATTATATTTTTTTTATTTATATTTATTAGACACACCAACAGTAACATAAACAATTTCATTATAAACAAATTAAACAATTCGAAAGTCACATTCCTGCTTATGCACCAATTACAGGTTTGCAACAGCATTAGCAGGGTCTAAGGGTGAGAGTGAGAATTAGTTAGTAAAATCTAAAATAACAAACAAAAGGACAAAAACAGGAGTAGACGAACATAATTATACACATACACTTAATCTTTCACTTAACAAATTTGAGATTTAGGTGCGGTTCGATGATGAATACAGCATTCTACGTTTTTCTTAAAAAATTAATGATTTGACTAATTTTCGTAAATGCCCTCTTAACTTATTCAAGTGTTTAAAACATTAACTTAAACAGACAAAAATAAATAATCGCGCGCCAAAGTCATACCAAATCGGTTGCGCTCTGGCAACCCTACACTCAACGGAAGTTTAGCCAAATGATACTATGAAATTTTAACTCACAATTTCTGCTTTTTCTGGGCTCTCTTCTGCTGCGTCGTTATACTACTTCTTTTCCTTGCTTTATCAGGTTCGACAATTTTAACATTTGAGTCCATTTTTATTAATATAAACCAATTAAATTTAATTTAATTTGGGGAGCGACGTCGAAGTTCACAGGGAATGAAAACACTAATGGCCGCCATAATGGCTGACGGCTAGATCTGATTGGTTCGTTTGGACTTGTTGGATTTTGATATGAATATGCTTAGGGACCTACTAGATTTTGAAATGAAAGTAAGTTTTTGACAAATGTTTTTGTAGTAAAAACGTGGACTTATTGGAAAATGAAATACGTCAGACTGTTCTTCTTTTTTTTTACTATACGTCGGTATACAAATGTCATTTTTTGGTAAATGGTGGACATATTGGAGTTTGATATTTACCGACTCATGTGTTCTATCATATAGTTCTAACCTAACTATGTGTATTTGAAAAGTAGATATTTTGAAACGTTTTATCGTCACAATTTTGGAATTATAGAACCTATTTGTCTCATCTACGAACTTAACCTCGATATTGACTCAACCTGTCTTTTTGTTAAATTACATTTCAACATAATTAAATTATTATTATGCAAGAAATGCGCCCTGCAGTTTGTTTGCAAATATAGTGATCCGTGGCCGTGTGTGTAATACCACCAGCCATGAGCGTACCCAGGGGGGGCAGGGAGGGGCAGCTGCCCCCCCCCCCCCCTGGACCTGGACTGCCTCCCATACATTTAGCTGGTTAATTATTGCCTATGCCTAAGTACTGTTGTATTTATGAAATTGTAGATGAAGTAAAATTTATATGTAAGTGTATTTATATGTAAATAGTTTGGGTGATTCTTTCACAGAACTTGTTGTAAGCCGCTTTGCAGAAGATCCACGAAGATTGCTTTTGAAATAAATATAAGTATTTATTTCAAAAGCAATCTTAATTAATTACTTAAGTATCTAATCTAATAAATGCACATTTCTATTTATGTTGAATTATTTACCTACCGGAAATTTCTGATTTGCCCCCCCCCCCCCCCCCCCCACCCCCAGGCCAAAAGCTGGGTACGCCCATGCCACCAGCTCGTCTCTTGCCGTAAGTGTCGTGATGTGGTCTCTAAGGGATAAGAAATCCGCTAATAAAGCCCCGAGGAGCTAAACCACCTATAAAGAGTGCACTCGCCAACCCGCTTGATCAGCGTGGCTTGCTCAAGCCATACATTCCTCATACACAACACACGAGGAGGCTGTATGAGGTGGCTCGTGTCCAACAGTGGATGTTAAAAGAGCTCGTTACGGTTGCATTATAGTCGTGATCTCCGCAATCGATATTTTTTTCTGAAATCTCTCTAAAACTTGCACCTTGCTAATATGCTTTTAACAAAACGAGAAGTATAGATGAAGTAATAAATTCGAGTTATTCTACTTTACGTTCAAAAATCGCTATAAATTTCAATTCTTTTCAAAAATGCGAAAAGTTTCCGTGTTCGCTATCAAACACGGAATACAGTATATGAAGAAACCAGTGTAGAGGTTTAGAAATATAAATGGAAATTTATTTCTGTTTTAATAATAGAAGAAGTCTTATTATTTTATGGTAGGTACTTTATGCATTTTGCATAGAGGCTAATTTCCAACCACATTTTCTAAAATTATTTGTAGCAATCTGTATATACATATAAGCTTTTATCAAACAAAAAACAATATTGAGTAACAAGAAACTAAATAGTTTGAATAATTTACAGAATACCGACGTCGGAAAATTAATACCGATGTATGTTTTGTTTACGTATTTGTTTCATATAATATATCATATACATACAGGGTGTGTTCGTACTCGATGTCTGAATCATAGTTCTGATCTCCTTGAATTTAAACAATCTTTTCCTGTAATATTTTTCTTTTATTTCATACCAACTTTTTCGCTCAAATTTTCTAAATAACAAACTTCTGAAATGGATATTTTTACAACAAATAACATTGAACATCAATTATCTCAGAATCATAAACAAAATTCATGGTTTCAGGCTTACGGAAAGTTTCGAACTCACTTGTAAACTGTTATTTATATTGTATTTAAATTAGCGAACGTGAAATGCCAGAATTTGGATTGGCACCAAAATGTTTTATAAATTGACTAATTTAAATGTGCATTAAATAACTTGAAATAATTAAAATAAAATTAGAAATGTCTAATCAACCGGTCCACAATCCCTAAACAAACCTCGGCATTCATATCACTCATAAAGTCACAAAGACTACACACGTAACTGACGACCGATTAGCCTAGTTGCACTCGACTGCTGTGCAAGAGTTCCCAAATTCAATTCCCTATCGGACATTTATTTGTTTAAAGATAAATGTTTGTTCGGGCCTTAGTGGTGTGATTTTGTATGAATCTCTGGACCCACGGCACAGCGATTCTAAAGTGAGCTATTAAGTATGGCATTATTTATTATTATAATGTCAGCAACTTAGGACGGAATATGGTTGTGATGTATCAATGTGTGCGTTCCTCGTTTGTCCGTTGTTGGAACGAAAGTTCTATTCTGTTTCTTTCTGTACACTGTGCAGGGAGGGCTCTTTTATAGGAAAAGTGGAAAGTTTTTTATTAAAAACTTGGAGAAGTTTAATTACTGGGCGGTTGTAACATCAATTGGCTTATGAGAGTGTTATAGTAATTTTGAACATGAACTTTTTTATAAGAGTAATTTAAAAAATACATTAAGTAGGTACCTTACTAATAATAAAATTAAGGTTACCGGCAAGTTTCAATCGAGAATTACTGGAAATGCCGTAGAATTTAAAATGAAACTTTGAAATTAAAAATATATTTAAGTAACGTTACTTAAATAACAGGCTTGAGCGTGTGATGTTGGCCGGCTTTAGAAGGCTTCAGAGGTGGTTCATGTCCAACAGTGTACGAAAAAACATTTTTATGGAAGCGGTGGCAGTCATTACCGCCTATCTTCTGACCTTCCCATGCCATCAGCCTATGTCTCTTCACTGCTGGATATAGACTTTCCCAACGCTCGCCACCACACACAATTTTCAGTACTTCTCATCTCCACTGGAAAACTTCTTCGTCATTGGTCCACCAGACTCGAGGAGGTCCCACACTGCGCTCCCCGGTACGTGGACACCATTCGAGGACTCGTCTACCCCATCGGTTATCGGTCCTGCGGCAAAATGACCTGCCATTTGCCATGCTGATTTTACGAGCTGATGCGATGCGCTCATTCTTCCGACTTCGCAGAATCCTATTCCCAGTTTTCTTGACCAATCTCATGTCGTAGCTTAATGAGTAAACCTCAGTAGGCTTTTTCATTAAGCTACTTTCTTGGTTCGCCTTAGAGTATGGAACCACTGTTCGGTAAAGAGCTCTGTGATTTAAAATGTTATGTACTGTGGGATCCACCATTTGGGGTAATTATCTAATAATATTGAAAACACTACCAGTACGTGTATTTATTACAGGGTTCGCTAGAATATTAAAAAAATGTTTTTAATGGGCTGCTTCGCTGCTGTAGGGCATCGGGGACGTTTGCTGAAGCGAGAACTGATGGATTTCTAGCAATCAGACGCAAGATAGTGGCCTCTCTGTGGCGCGGTGCAGCGCCAACAGTATCCTGACAGTCTTGTCTGCCAAGTATGACTCTTCCATCCTAGAGCATTTGGTGGGGGTTATACTTGGCAAAAATTCCTAGATTGTGTCGATGTGTGTGTAATATTGTATATACGTATATGTGTAATGATAGGTATGTATTTTTCTTCTTAATATTGTAATTTAATTTATAATTTTGGCATATGACTTAGTTGACTAAGGCATATGACTAAGACTTAGTTACTGGAAATAAAGATTATATTATTATTATTATTAAAACAGAACGTAATAGCGTAATATTCAATAGCATTCGGAGACTCAGTAGTGGGTCTTTGGATACATAGCAATTAAACAACTTTGAACGGTTTAAATCGCGTATATTTGACATTATTTATATCCCGACGTTTCGAACACTTTCGAACACTTTATCTTTGGATACATGTTTATCTTCGGGGGTCCACTGGTGGGTCCGTTCGGTGAGTCATCGAAGACGAAGCGGTATGAACCGCGTTACGTTGACGGGAGGTGAGAGATGCGGTAAAAACTGCAAGATTGAACAGCTCTTCGGAATATTTCCCAATTATAGAGGCGGTAGAAGACGTTAGAACATTTTTTGGAAGAAGGCCGTGTCTACAGGATCCACTTACCACCAGGTGGACTGTTTGCTCGTCTGCCGGCTTCGTCCATAGAAAAAAAGATTGAAATTACTTTCGCCTTACTTTCGGAATGATAAGGCAATTTCAGATTCAGGCGTTCATTATTGTCAATCGACCTACATTGTTTAGTCTTACATACATGTATAAAATGTAAAAAAGGAAACACGTGTACCTAATAATGGTTTATTTGATTTCATTTCATTTATTCCTATAAAAAAACACGTGTGCGGTGAGGGGGACCCCCGTCAGGAACGAAGATCCTCACGCATTTTTTTTTTCTCCGAATGTAATTCGAAATAAAATCTGTATATTACATGTATTTTTTTTTAATTTTGTATCATATTTTCAATGCAAATAATTTAAAATAAGGAATCAAATCAAAAATTTAGTTTATACAATCAACCACACACTAGTCTGCACGTCTGTTATTCTGCTTGAGTCTCGCTCTCGATACTCGCACGCGCACACACAGAGAGAAAGAATAAAGGCGTATGGAGGGGGTAAAAATCTTACGTGACGTTACATTTTCTCGCGAATCACACCTACCGCAAGCCGCGTAAAGGAACTTCGTTCAAAAAATATATTTTGAGACTATGGAAAAACCATTCAAAATACTTACCGATATATTTCTTCTAACTCTAGATTCTTCAGATTGACTTATATTGATTATTGACTGATTTTTTATTTTCATTTACTTATTTTAACGCCATATTAAATAACCGTAAACTTATTGTTTTTTTTTGCTTAAAACAATTGTACAATAATTACTTCTACAATCAGCACCGCTATCCCCGAAATGATAATTGGAGATATATCTATGTATATATATATAGGCAATAATTTCAATAATACATATTAATACAACGATCAGTTGTTAAAAAATAATCCACAAAAGTAATGCATAAGTTTTTAAATTTTGCACATAATCGTATTGGCAGATTTTATAGACTTTTGCTAATTCAAACTTTATAGGCATGTAACACGCCTCGATTCACTTCATTATTTTTAAAGAAAATTAAGTTTAATATGACTTTTCAACCTTCTTGGTAAACATTCGCTATATTATCTGAGAAAATGGACCTTATTGTCCGTAAAGACTAGTGAAATCTTAATATTGGAAGTTAGAAAATGTTAACTAAAGTCAATAAATCCATAACCTCAGTCCCTTTGCTCAGATTCTTTAGTCAGTCAGGAAAATGTAAACCAGCCATAGTCGCCATTTACGACATCTACAGGAACATATGGGGTGGGTACAACTCTAAATCTGGTCGACTATACACGGCCAACTAACAGCTATGAATCTAATAAATGTCTGAAATTGAATATTTTTTTTAAAGAAAAAAGTAATAAGAAAAAGTTTTTTATAGAACGGGTATACAGTCCACCTGATGATAAGTGGATACTGTAGTCCATAGACATCCGTGATACATGCCAACATCAGTCCAGAATGACAAACGTTGGCACGCCCCCGGATGCGCTGTCTACCTTCGCAGAGTGGGAAGGGTTTCGGGTTTTTCCGGAGTTTCGAATGGGGAGGGATAGGATGGGATGAGAATGGGCTCTGGCATATCTCACTCACTACCGAAACACGTACGCACATTGGGGAAATACCATAAAGTAGGAAATTCAGTACATTTCAAGGTGGTTTTCTGTGAGAGAGGGGTAACTTGGTCAGTCGAGTGCGCTCAGCGACTGTTATTAAAAATAGCCAATAAACCAATTAATTTTCACATCAGCTAGCATTTTTAATTCGAGCAAAAACGATAGGTAATTTTTCATAGGAGCTCATCCCCGTATACCAAAAAATAATCATGATGCGATATTTCGCGTTTCGACATTTTTAAGGGCTTTAGGGCTTCAGTGGACCGTGGCAAAGGGCGGGCATAAACCTTTATGCTGACCCGGTATATTCGTATATACGTATGTACATATAAGAACAAAGCCATTTCTCTGAATTCATTTTTTAGTCATAATTTATGACATATTAGGTGTTATTTTGCGAAAATCCGTGACATACAAAATTAAGGTTAAAGTCGGGATCTACTAGAAATGCCCTAGAATTTAAAATAAAACTTAAATAACAGGCTTTTGAGCGTATGTTGTCTGCCGGCTTTAGCCAGCCTATTTCTTCCCGCGGTTGTCTCAAAAAGTGACTTCGGGATGACAAAGCCCTGAGGAACTACATCACCTCCAAAAGTCAGGACTCGCCAACTCACTCGGCTGCTGTGGCATTTTAAGTCCGTACAGCCCCCATGCATAAGACAATGTGCATGAGGGATGTACACGAAGAGGTCCAGTAGTGAACTAAAGAAGTCTGGTTACGGTATAACATAAGTATGGGGCTTTTTGTGCGGGAACTCGAAAAGTGAAAAAGAGTTTTTGATGGATTTATTATACAAATATTGTGTATTGTACTTTTTGTGGCTAAATAGTGATGGTTTATTAAACTTCAAAGTGTTTTTTATGCGTAATGTTTGTGATAATCCAATAAAAGCGTGCGACTGCGTTTTTCGTGTGCTTCCAGGGAGACCTCTCCTGTCCTCAGTCAACCTACTATCACTTTATCGAGCTGCTCCTGACCTACTTCGACGGGACTGAACATTGACAGGATAAGTTTTAAACTTTGAAATTGTTTATTACGAAGAAACCTTGCACAATGTGCTAATAGCGATATTGCCATATAAGAAAAGAAAACTTGATGTTGGCAGAATGAGCTAATTGCACCATTGCCATAATTATATGAAAAGATAAAGAATGTTACTATAATTTAGGAATTGTCTCACCCAAAGCAACTCACACTCTCTTGTACGCGTCGCATTAAGGGGGGCTAGAAAATAAAAATATTAAGGAAATAAACGAATTTAAGTTTTACGAAAACACATTTAAGTTTGAATTTTTCTCGAGCCTTCCGTCCCAGGAGACCGGATTTTCAAATCATTTAACCATATATGGTATTTGGGTGTATTTAGATAATTTCATATGTTTCCATTTTATTTTATTTTTATTAATTTACGAAGTTCACATCTACAATTTAAGGCA
This sequence comes from Sesia apiformis, assembly GCA_914767545.1. Lineage (NCBI taxonomy): Eukaryota > Metazoa > Arthropoda > Insecta > Lepidoptera > Sesiidae > Sesia > Sesia apiformis. The sequence continues at coordinate 1,543,332 of OU611972.1, read as the reverse complement.
ATTACGAACTAATATGAAAATCAATAACAATAATTAAATACCCGTGTGTGCGTGTGTGTGTGTGTGCAGTCGTATGTACTATATTGTTTGAGTACGCTGACAAATTGATGTGAAAATCTTCTTCCATAGAAAGCCGCAAGCCGATACTTTATTATAAAAACATGCCGGATAAAAACATGATTCGTGGTCGAACGTATTCTACTGAATGATGCGTAGGGTACTATGATAAAACCTTATGAAGTCTGCTAATAAAGGCTAATTTCCAACCACCGTGCCAGTAAATAAGCATGCCAGGCGGAAGGAACTGGCATACTAATAACTGGCAAGTGATGACGACTCAATACACATGCTAGTAAGAAGCATGACAGTTACTTGAATTGTTTCACGAGTGCCAGCTGAAGACTACATAATGGAGGTTCGTGAAGTTCTATGTGGCCCGCCAGCTACTGTCAAACGCGGTTAGACGTGTCTCGCTGACATGCGAGTTCTTCTCCCGGCTTCCTCGCCGAGGACACACGCTCACGAAAAATCAAACGGCTTGAGATCTACTGGCGTACTATTGAAACGCATACTTTTGACTGCCAAAATCTGAAACATATGCCAGTAGCACAAATTTTCAGGGTAACTAGTAACACACATGTGTATCACGGCCCTAAATCTACATAAGTCAAGAACGATTTATGAAACATCGACAAAATTTATTTCGCCCTATGTATGTTTGTGTACATTGTGGTCTAGTGCGACCCGAAAGTTGCTCCACAAAATTATTTGACAAGAGAAAATAATACAATCGAAAATGTTTATCAAATTTCGGTAACAATTCATACAATTATAAAGTTGTAAATCCATACACCTGGCGCGTGGGGGCGTGCGCGGGGTGTGCAGTTCGATTCTCGCGGATGATTGAAAATAAATACTCGGTGACATGAGTGACGAATAGGGATGGTGTAGAGTCGGCTTATGACTTCAAAATTTAAGTTTGAAAAATAATCTCGATTCTGTAGTTTTCATCAACTTTTGTGTTGAACAATGTTTAAAAATTTTAATAAGTAGTTTTTAAAATTAAAAATGTTACAACAACCGTCGATATATATTGCACATCGAAAACAACAAAGAGATAATCAGCTATATTCTTAGGCATTTATTTACTTTGTTTATTTGCGGGGGAGCACCGGCAGTCCCCTGAGGGTATCTACTGAGGGATTTGACTGCGCGGCCTCTGGTAGGTTGATCGAGCTGCATTGTCAAAGGTGTAGCTGGATAAGTCAACCGTAGGTTAGCTGACAGTCAACTTATTTATACCGTGTCTTATTGTATACCTCGTTCCAATCTAATTTGTCCAAAATACAAACAAACATGGCGGCCTGAGGTACCTGACTCGGCCTTAAGTTAAATAGTGACTTGATAATTGTCGACATGTCCATAATTTGATCCATCGAGACTGTAAGCTTGCCCTAGATTTAAAGCCTAAATGTCGATATATTTCATCGATTTGTCTGTTTTCGGCAAATTTTATAGGAACGGACACTGTGCCAATTTATGCAGTTTGTTTTATGCAGTTTGTTTTATGTGTTGCTTTCCTTTTATAGAGCTGGACTTATTGAAGTCTGAAATAAATAAATAATTACTATTATATCTATTTTTAACCCCGGACACAAAAAGCTTAAGACGTGCTGAGAAAAGTGAAGTTGTTGTAATCGAGGTTATAATTGTGTGTAAGCTTTTAGTTATATTATTATACTTATTTTCTGCCTTTTGTATTTAATTGTATATATGTGTACATCAGTATTTCTGTTTTTATAAAGGGCGATGGGTAAAAGCTTCCCAAAAAATCAGTATATAATATATATATTTAAAGAAAAAAGGTGGCAGACGAGCATACGGTCCACCTGATGGTATGATAAGTGATGGTATACGGCGACAGTGGACAACAGTCCATAGACACAAAATGAGCAAAATGACAAACGTTGGCACGCCCCCGGATGCGCTGCCTACATTTACAGCTTAAGGAATGGATTGGGAAAATGAGAAGGGATAGGATGAGATGGGAATGGGCAATTAATGTCAAAACCGTAGGCGAACCATGATATAAACCGCTTATCTTATATTTGTTATAAAAAAATCGATATCAGTGACAATTAGGTACATATAACGATTATGGTAGATCATAACAAATGCATTGTTACTAATTTATGGATTTGTTAGCAGAAGGACAGATTCTCATAAAGACAGATTCTCATAACGACAGATTCTCATAACGACAGATTCTCAAAGAGACCATTTCTCAAAAGACAGATTCTCAAAAAGAAAAATTCTCATAACGATAGATTGTCAAGGACAGAGTACAGTCGTAAACAAAAAAGTTTGGGTTAGGTATAGGTTATCTTATTTTTAATTTACTAGTGATATTTTTCCTAAATTCAAAAATTATGATGTCCTCAATGGGGAGATTTCTTCAATGTTCTTTCAAGGGGATAACTTTGAAATCGCCGTTGTAAAACAAAAACACACCTCACTAAACAAACACTATTTAAAAACCCTGACATTTCAAATCCACTCCACAGCTCGCGCCACCGCGGCGCCCGCATGTCATTTCGCCGTCCATTATAAAATGTCGGTCGTAATCGGCCTTTATTTTTATTTTATTTGCCAAACCCCCCACCCCGAGGGTGTGGGGTGTCTCCCCCCTCGGCCGATATTTCAAACTTAACGACTGTGCCGTAAAAATACAGCTCTCGAAAAATACTGAATGAATATTGAGTGGTCCGACGCCTTGTTTTTTGGAGTAATGTCATTACTGGTATTAGTTGTCAGGAGTGGTAGGTAGTTCTTAGAAACGCTAGGAGTTCTAAGTTCTGCATGTAGTATATGCCCGTGGCTTTGCACACTTGGAACGCGATCGCCTAATTTGTTCGGGACAACCGATGCGACAATTTGTTTCTTAATTAAGTCTTTGTTTGTATAGATTCCATAATTTTATTATTTAAGTTTTCTTGATTTAATAGTTAACTTTAATAGTTGTTACTGCTTGATTGGTTATTACGCAGATTACATTTTTTAGTTAATACTATAATTATAAGCCGTAAAGTACAAATTGTTTAGTAAATAAATGATCAAAATTTTGTTGTTTTGCTCGACCAATCAGAAAGCCGGAATTAACAGAGAAATGTAGCCGCTGTCATTGGACGACAGAATTAAAACAAGCTCTCTGATTGGTCGACATACTATGGGGAAAATTATATAAATATAGGAACAAATATCCGTAGATTCATTCCGAGTTGTACAGTTGAACGATAAACAAGAAAATAGAAGAAATGTTTGTATTGGCATCCTGAAGAAAAAACCAGTGTATACAGCAAGCAACAACCGTACCGGCAACCACACCGTTACATACAGTCCACTAATAGGAAGCCGGTGCGGTACAAAATTAGTTTATCAATGTTCCTAGATACATTGGTTAATTTTGTGTTATTGACTTTGGTGCCGTATGGTATAGCACTATCCTATCTCATCCCGTGGGCGTCGTTAAAGACGACTACCACAAGCACAGAGTAATTACACCACTTCTAAAAAAGTGGACTCGCCAACCCTCTTGGCCAACGCGGCGTTTTAAGACCATATATTCCTAACGCACAACAATATGTGTGCACGAGGCATGATTGCATCGCATTGCATTACAATTGCATTTGCTTATTTTCAATTTTATCTGGGCCAACCAAGCACTGCCTGGCCCAACACGGCCATTATTACAAAACGGTCTACTTGAAGTCCCAAGCTTGTATAGATTGACATACTACACGAATGGAATATAAGCTTTGCATGTTTATATTTTATGTGCCGAGTGATTATTTAGTTTACTTTTCATGCAGATCCATTATAGAGTTCCCACGGGAATCATCATCGAGGCCGCATGCACAATATCTATTAGATTTTAAATAAAACTACTGGATAGATTTGAAAAAAAATACAATTTATTATACTACAAATTTTCCGCCTACGGCTGCAATTCCGTGTTGACCTATATCTTCCTTTCTCAGGTCTGCTGGATGAAATGAGCTTGCATTTTGTACATCTTTTCATTTACTTCATTTTTATTCATTTCGTGTTGTGTGTACAATCCTCTGTTACGCACATCGCTAGTAAATAAATTAAAAAATGCAAAATAAATAATTGAAAACCGTCATTGTACGTAAGCCTCCTAATAATAAGGAAATGTGTCAAATTAAAATTTAAATTAGCAGGAATAACGTTGAAGTTTGCGTGACATGAAAATATGGGGATTTTTCTTCAGTAAAATATAATTGAGTACAATACTTACGTAGAAACTAAGTGGTACGGGCTTGGATTTGAACTCAGGACCTCACTCACGAGTGAAAGTTGTCAGATACCTCACTATCTCCACATTTATAATAATAGTATGAATTGATTTATGAAGAAAATGAAAAACCTAGAAATAGCTTTGACGAAGTACGCTCTGTATTTTATACGTAAGCTTCCTAATAATAAGGAAATATGTCAAATTAGAATTTAAGGCAGTGGGAATATGGTCGAAGTTTGCGTGACACGAAAATAAGGGGATTTTCTTCAGTTCCAAACATGTCAGTCGTGGAAAAGGTCAACGACCTCGTATAAGTAGTGTTGAAGATTTATTTTATGTATTTTTTTATATACAAGTAGGAAGATATTTACAGACGTCTGTCTTCTGACAAAAAAAAACAATGGTAGACGTCACTGGGAAGGAATTAAAATGAGTATGACAGCTTAAGAGCTTTTCTCATCACACCCTGATAAAGAAACTGTTAACAATCTGATAGATAAATTATCTGCCAATTAAATCTAGCTGATACCATAAAATAACTGATACATAGTTTTTGACGGGAACTCGAAATGCGAAATTGAGTTTGAATTTGATTTATTGAAAAATTGTGTAAATCGTTTTGTGGTGTAATAGTTGATAGTTTAGTGTTTTTTGTGAGTAAAGTTTGTGATAATTATAATCAAATAAAACCGTAGGACTGCGCTTCCAAGGAGTCCTCTTCTGTCCTCAGTAAACTACTATCACTTTACCGAGCGACTCTTGACTCACTTCGACGGGACTGAACATTGACAGGATACGTTTTAGACTTTGAAATTGTTTATTACGAATAAAACTTGAGACTGACAGAATGTGCTAATTGCCACATACACTTAAAAAGAAAAAAATACTAATAGCACAACTACTGATACGAACTATGTGATACTTTTTGATAAAGTATCAGGAAGTGGTGAGAAAGACCGTAAGATTGTTTTTTATTTACCGCTCTGTTATTGTTTTTTCCTTTTCATACATGGCAATAGCGCAATTAGCACATTGTGCCAGTGGCAAGTTTTCTCTTTTTATATGGCAATAGCGCAATTAGCATATTGTGCCAGTGTCAAGTTTTCTCTTTTTATATAGCAATAGCGCAATTAGCATATCATGCCAGTGGCGAGTCTTCGTAATTAATAATGATAAATAGTAATTAAATGTTCAGAATAGAATACTGAATAGAATAAGAGAATACTGAATTTACAGCGAGTTGATGGCTGCAAATTTATAGGTGGGTAGGTCTGAAGCCATTAAAAAAATTGGACTCCCGTGAAGTGAGACTCTGTCGACTTAATGGTGACATTCTTTTTCAGTTATTCAATAAATGTTTGTTTTGTTGATCACAATCTGCTGCTTATTTAGTAATAGCTGTGCCCGCGACTTCCTACGCGTGAAATTTTAGTTTTTAAAATCTAAATTGAGATATCTTTTCTTCCCGTCAGCCGATTTCGATGAAACAAAGCCTATTCTAAGCGCCAAGCTAAGCTTAATTAACCCCATGAAAATCCGTTCCGTAGTTTTGGAGATGTTCAAACAGACAAACAAAAATTTTCAAAATTGTCTTTTTGTATTCTGATACTCTTTCTTCATCGCCCCCAATCAGTTTTTGGACAATATATTCAATGTACAGACACGATGGTTCTACAGTTTTATTATATGTATGGATATAGAATTTTTGGTGGTAACAATTTTTAAATCAAAATTCAAAATACATCTCATCAATATCCAGTCCCGTTGAAGTAAGTCAGGAGTCACTCAGTAAAGTGATAGTAGGTTTACAGAGGATTCCTTGAATCTTTCTCTCCATTGCCCAAACGAAAAAATAATGAAATGTACACGTGTCATTGTCGTTTATTTTTTGTAATAGAAATTAATCCGAATCATCAATTGTAATGATTCGCAAAATTCGCAAAAAGGCTGCGACCCATAGAGGGATACATCAATAAATCATTGTAAATTCTCAGCCGATAAGGTACTGAGCCGATGACGTTTTCCTTGATTTGGTTTTTCCGAGCTATTATGTGGGAATGTAATGTACGCATTTATATGATATGCGTATGTTTTTATATATGTTTATAAAAAGCGGTTACTACCCAAACATAGCCACAAAGTACAGTACCCGTCGATATAATATATAACACGTCGTAAATTAGAGATATTCGACTATCTGTTGCGTAGGTCTGCGCTGCCTTTGAAGATGTAGAAATGGATTTGAAGAACAGGTTGTGAAAATGGAGAGGAGTAGGATAGGATAGAATGGGAATGGAATCTGGCATATCTCACTCACTCACTACATTGGGGAATAGGAGAAGTAGGATAATGCAGTACACTTCAAGGTGTGAGAGAGGGATCACGAGGCCCAGTCGAGTGCGGCCAGCGGATGTTGGATTGTTGGATAATATCCTCAGACATTATATATATCCTCGGATACTGTACCTGATAAGTATGTATCATATACGGTATGTATTAGGCATACTGCCATTTGCCATTGCCAACATTTGCCGACCAACAGTTCGCGCGATTACAAACTTTTTTGCGATCGTATACGAATTATTGCGATGACTTTAGAGTTCGTATTCATTGCTCTAACTGAATGAATAGCTTTGTTCTACAGCGTTATATTTGCGGTCGGCACTACGCAACCGATTATATTGAATAAGTTGATAATAAGCTGCGAGAAATAGGTAAGTATACCTACTTTTTAACGTAAGAATAAACCGGCATTGAAAGCGATTCAAATTTGTAAAATCTGATCAGAATTAATTAGCAGCTTAGGAAAGAAGCCGTATTTTAATGTCTTACATGTTTACGGTATAGTATTTCATTTCTACTCTATGGAGTACATGACATATGGGTCGAGTTGATGCCACCGGGACATGGCCCTGGGTCACTCGCGGACCTCTAACTGAGCAGTGTGTATTAACGTAATGGAAATGAAATAAAGAAACATCTACTCGACAAAGGTAGAGAAAATGATGACAGAAAGAAAGAATGACAGAAAATAATCATTGTCATTCGGTGCGTGACAGTACTCAGCTCAACATAATGCTGTGTCAGGGACACGTGTTGATTTTCAGCTGGAACCGGACTGACTCACGGACGTAAGTGGAATCTTTATTAGGAATTATTTGAATATTATTTAATGGCAATCTGCATTAAATGGCATTGAATAATAAATAATTCTTTATTTAAATGTATTTTATGTATACATACAATTTATGTATTATATTATTTACAGATCATCAATGATATTTATATTTATAGCATAATGTGCAACCAACCCTTTCAATATCCACTGCTGGACATGAGTCTCGTGGATGAGGAATGTGAGGACTTAATACGCCACGATGGCCTAGCAGGTGGGCGAGTCCATTCTTTTAGATGTGATGCAGTTCCTCAGGACTTGCGGTAGCTGATTATTCCCTACTCGCCTTTTATAAGACCCACGGGAAAAGCTATTCTACAGCCGGCCTACATACACCACACGGCACAATACAAGCTACAATGACCTATAACACAAAATTTTTAGTATTATTATTTCAATAAAAACTCCGTATTATTACCTAACTTTAGTCAAGGCTTAACATATAGTTCTTTTAATAGTCTTACAAAAGAATCAGATATCGTATCCCAAACCGTTAGCTAACAAGCATCTCAATAGGTACCCACTAAACCAGACATTAAACACATACATGTTGACTTTATATATGTCTGCACGCGTCCTATTTCTGTGTATCATATCACGAGTCTCCGTATTGATTTTATGTCGAAAATATTTTTCATTTTATCAGCCCCTTCATTTTGTCAGTTTAAAGATAATACGGTGATAAGCCAAATTAAAAATATATACTAAAATCGACCATCGATTAATGTTATCAGTGTTTTGAAACTCAAACGATATAGGACTTTTTTATAACTGCAAAGGTTGATAAAAGGAGGTAGTTTTGCATTTAAGTATGTAAATACGTTAATATGCATGTATTTGTTTATTTATATTATGACATTTAATTTAATATGCACGACTATTCACTTTAGTTTTACTTAATCTTAAGTGTTATTGCAGTTATCGCGCCATCTCTGCATAGATCAAAGGTTGATTGGGAGATAATGCTTCAAAGCATTAAAGGTATGATTCCGAAGGCGGCGACAGGGAGAGGCAATATTGACCGACGACAGCGACGCCTGTCGTCGCAGTCCGGCGACATAACTGCTCCTATGAAGTTGTATGAGCTAGTAAAGAATGCAGTGACAAGTGTCGCCCGGCGACTGTCGTCGTACTCGGAAATTGGTTTATACAAATTAATAGAACCAGTAGTGTCGCCGTGCGTCGGCGATAGGTATTACTCTCGCTTGTCGGTGTCGCCGCCTTTGGAATCATACCTTAAGAATTGATACCACGTCCGCCATAAGACAGAATGAGTCAGAACTAGTGATGTAAATTAATTACATCATATCATACCATAATAGTTGGTCGTGTGGTGTCCCCTGACTATAGAATACCGCCACCCCATATCTTCCCATGGGTATCGTAAAACTAAGGGATAATAGGCTACCGCAAGCCCTGAAGAACTGCACCACCTCTAAAAGAATGGCCTCGCCAAGCGACTAGGCGAGCGTGGCGTTTTAAGGCTTCACATCCCTCATGCTCCAGCATTGGATACCATACCATGATTGCCTGATTGCCTACCATACCATCAGCCTATGTTTCTGCCGTGCCTTTTCTAAGGCTCGCCTTGCTCTTTTCATTCAGTCACTACCGACGAACTTTAAGTCTTTAATCCACCTGACGTCACCCACTACACTTGGAGAAGCCAGTTTTTCGAATAAAAATCTGAAATCGTGAATGAAACTGCAACTAGCCCCGTTATCGTTCACTGTTGAACAATGCATATCATCTAAAGTGCGTTTAAAATTTCTCAACAAGTAGAAACTCATCGGGAGGTTTGAATGTTTGAAGATGAAAGTCTTCAATCAACGCGTCCTGTCCGTGATAACGTATGGTGCCGAAACGTGGTTTCTAACAGTAGGCCCGGTTCATAAGTTCAAAGTCGCTCAGCAAGCGATCGAGAGAGCTATGCTCGGAATTTCTTTGCTGGACAAAATACGCACCGAAGAAACTCGACAAAGAACTAAAGTTGCCGACGTAGCCCAAGGAATCAGCAAGCTGAAGTGACTGTGACCGTCAACTGATGGGGAAGGCGAGTAATCGAGTGGAGACCACGTACAGGGAAACGTAGCGTGGGACGCCAGGACGACCAGAAGAAAGTCACCGATAGTTGCTGGATGAGAAGAGCTAAACACTGTGTGTGGTGGCGGTCCTTGGTAGATATATCCAACAGTGGTAAGATACGGGCCGATGGTATGGTATGGTAACTAGAAACTCAGTGTTACGGACCGAGAATTTTAACTCACGATCTCACGAGTGAGCGTCTAGAATAGATACCCTTGGCTATCATCGTTTTTATTTAGACTGTGTTCGCATTATAACTTTTTAAACTTTCGCGTTTTGTATACATTTTATATTCTAAATCGAACCATAATTCTAGTCCAGGATGGGACGAATACATCCGCGGACATTGTGTAGTGTGCAGCAGTCTTTCTGGATGTGAAGATCAAATGTGGGTAGTTGATAAAACTGCTGGCCGCTTCCATCCCGGACTACCCGCCTCTTCAGTCAACTCGTGGCCACGGCTGGTGTAACCGGCGCCGAAACGTTGAGTAGGAATAAAAGGTAGACAAATACCTTTATTATACGCGTTCAGACCCGATTTAGAATATAAAACGTATTCACACTAGTTTGCAGCTAACGGTTTGCTTATAACTTGGCTATAGGGTCTTGGTGCCTTCTGAAAATCAGCGCTGTATGTCGTTTTTTATACAGCTTGTGCTGAAACGGATGCCCCTTTCGACACACATGGGACCGCACAGTTTTATCGACTTGTTTAATTTTAATTTTTTGTTTACTCTCGCTTTTCTATGTTTAATGACATTTTAAAATAACAAAATGTTATGTATGCGTTCACTTGTGTGTACGAAGTAAAATTTCTAACTATCTATGTATAAAATTAGGCCAAATCACAAATTAATATTGGAATAATTAATAATACATTTCTTTTTTACCCGATAGAAATTTCTTTCCTAACAATAAATAGCATTCCTCTACAATAAAGAAATAATGAGAAATACCTAGGTCTAACATTTGAGAGCTTTTAAACGTGGTATGTTCACATTGATCGTGTTAAAAGCAAGCTCTCGCGTCTCATAGCTTCAATTCGAAATATTGTTCGATGTCTTCCCCGTCGAGTTCTTCGTCGAACCATTTACAATTAATTAGTTAAACCACATCTATTGTACCTCATTGAAATATGTGGCAGAAGAACAAGAACTGCACGTTACACAGAATAAAATAAGTAAAATTCTATTTCACCATCCCTACCTAACATCCACAAAACAAAGTATCTAGAGAAACAAAGTTAATGAATATTTAGCAATTACACGGGTATTCTAAATGTATAATTATTTATAAAAATCTAAATGAAAAAAATACATTCAGAAATTATACTAACGAAACAAGTTCAGACATATAATTGTATTATATAATAACTCGCTTAACTTTACCAAAGACTAGATCTAATTTGTGGAAAGAAAATGATCACGTGCACAATTATACAATAATCTGATGGAAAAAATGTTTCCTCTTTTAGCGTATTTAAGACTAGATTAGCTATGAATATTATTAAAGATTATTTTTCAATAAAATGCTTAGTAATTATTACTAAAATTACAATTACATTAGTTTTAGTTACCGTAATTTAAACGTTGATTGTGTTTACAGTCTGTGACTCTTGTTCACCGGACTTGTAGGACTATTTATCTTTTATGTATTATGTTAGCTACTAAGTTCTCATGTAAGTAACGATGTCTTAATAAGAATAACGTTTCTTTGAACCCAATTATAACTCGATATATGAAGATTTTTGAAAGCTAGCACAGAAGAAAAGATTGTTATATAATTTTTTTAATTTCACAGGATCCTGAGCGCCATTGCAGCCAGGTGGGACAGTCCAATGCTGCACCGATAGACTGGCTGGCCGGTAGCTAGCCGGTAGCCGGTACATGAAGGGTTGGGTTGTCGTATATTAATTTTAAGTTCAATTTATTCCCCATTACAAACACTAGGTTGATATTTATGATTACTAACACATATTATGGACATTTTGTCGGAAATTTAATGAAATTAAAAGTATCATAAATTATATGTACGCAATGTAAATATGAAAACTGTAGGACTGGGATTTCCTATATTCTTTAATGAAGCGTACCGGGAAGCGCAGTGTGAGATGCCCTTCGACCAGGTGGAACGACGACTTAAAGAACTCCGCCGGTGGTGGTTGAATGAAAAAAGCCGAGGATCGTGTGTGGTGGCGAGCCAAGGAAAAGCCCTATATCCAACAGTGGAGAGACATAGGCTCATGATATGGTATGGTAGTGAAAACCTTAATGTAGCGTTATTATTAGATAGGTTCTTATGGTATAGTGAAGTAAAATTAATAATTTTTGATTTTACAAATTAACTAAAATTTGTAGAATAAGTGAGTGACAACTAATATATCGTCTCAGTGGCAAAACCGATTATTCGGATTTTTTTCCAAAAAAACAATTCCGGCTTTTTGAGCTCTTTCTACTGGTTACAATGGGGTTTCCGCTGCCATGAAATTGAAAATAATTCGCTAAGTCCTACTGTATTCAATTTTTCCTCGTTTTTCTTATTTTTTTAGCACGATTAAAAAAAAATACCTATGCTTTACTATTAAAAATATGCTTTACAGTGTGATGCCGGCAGGCTTTAAAATAGCACGACCCCATCACTTCTCATGGATGTTGTAAAAAGTCGCTACCATAAGCCCCGAGGAACTACACCACCTCTAAAAAATGGACTCGCCAACCCGCTTATTCAGTATGGCGTTTTAAAGTCATTCATCCCTCATGCGGGAGACTATGTGCACGAAGAGTCCAAACAATGTCCAGCAGTGAATAATAAGAGAACTGCTCTTCAAAACTATCAAATCGAGTTATCTCAAGATCAATTTTATCTGTCGACATAATTGTCGTCAGATAATTGATTTTGCCACTAACGTAACGATATACATACTCGTACGTAGGTACATATTTTAAGAACGACTCAGTGAAGTAATCCCATTCTAACATAGAAATACAACTCTAATTGCATCAGAATATTTTAAAGAAAAAATTTAAAACACAATAAACCATAATCAAAAAATATCATGATTGAAGCGAGTCACCGATCGACCGAGCATTAGAAATTGGTATAACAAACTTCTTCCCTTCGATATCTATATAGATATAATATAATAACTATACATATATGTGAGCTCGCTATATTAATCTAATCACACTCGGTTTTCGCCAAGAATGTGTGAGTCGACGTCTTTAATAATAACTGGGGGGGTGAGGACCCCCCGAGGGGGTCGGGGGGCCCACCCCTCCCCACACTAGTGAAAAAATATATCCCAAGGAAAACAATATTATAAATTGGACTCTACATGTGTGTGTGTACGAAATGGGAACGTATTTCGTTGTGCGTTCTTTTATTTCATTTTATTTTATTCCTTATGTGACGTACTATTTTCACTTTTATTATTCTGTTACTTTGACGCCGAGTTCAGGGACGTACTCGGTTATATATTCCCTTTTTGCGCAAAGCGACCGAAAAATCGTGTGATGTACGACAATTTGCCGCTTTCTGTTGATAAAAAGGAAATGGTTTGGTCAATCGATCGCTCAAATAGTTTATTGATCGCGTCCACCTTTTAAATGCGAATCTTCTAATTTTATGTGTATAGTCTACTGGGTATTCCTACCGCGCAATATATGCCGCAGCGCCAATGGGGGAGACGAATCCTCGAACGGGGACCGCGTACAGGAAAATATAGCGTGGGACGCCATCCGGCCAGGTGGGATGACGACTTGAAGAAAGTGGATGGATGAGGAGAACGGCAGACCGTGGTGGTGACGCAAAGCTTGCATCATACAAAATAACATATTTCGTAAAAATGTCGTTTAATAATGTTATGGTTACCATAATAAAATTTAATAATTGTATTTTCGTGTTTATTAAGATTACGTGATATGCGAGAATTACAGCAAAATTTTAAGGGCAATTGAAATAATATGAAAGCTATTTATATATGTTCCTGTTACTGAGCCGAGATTCATGAATCGCTGATGTATATGTTCACAGCGGTCACAGCTTTAAATACATATGTATATGTATGATGTAAGAAATATTTAAGTAGATTACTAATTAAAATACAATAAATATGACAAATTGAAGAATTAATATTATACATACTAGGGGTATTTGCGAATTTCGTATTGGCGCTTACTCGCTAATTTTTAAGTATTCGGCATTTTCTAAACAAATATTGGAAGACTAATCGAATAATAAAAAACCCAACATGTGTAGTAGGTAAAAGAAGTGTCTACATATGAAAAAAAAAATACTTAAAGATTCAGCGTTTCTTTTTAAAAATCAAATACATTCCCAACTTTTAACTAAAAATGACTTACTTATCTTTTGTTAAAACTTCCACCGGTGTCTACAAAACAACAAAACAACGAACGGATTAATTTTACATGTGCATGCGTAGGTTACGTACTATACGTTTTGGTGAATAGTGAGGCAAATTATTCATATTCTCATTTCTATTTGTGAATGATGTTTTTTACTATTCGTTGATGCATACAACGTAATTAAGTTGAGAGAACATCAATAAATGAGCGATCTGGACAACATAACCTAACTGCACCAAAAAACTTTACTTTGAAGGACTAAAACATTAAATTGTTACCTATATTTTTATTTAATAAGACACAACGGTCCGACATAGCCCAAGAGAACGGAGCCCAACAGTGGGACACAACTGCAAGCTAAGAAAAAAGAATATATACTTATATTACTCAAAACATTATAGTTATAATATAAGTGTTAGTTACCTTACATAAATATAAATTCTACAAGTAGAGAATTATAAAACCTATAATTACAAAAAAATAAGTTTGTTTCTTTTGCAAAAATACCCATACAGTATGTAACCGAGTCCTGAGTTTGAGTACATTGACATATAACACAGCATATTTTTGAAAAATATTGGTAGATTTCTGGGCTTTGGTACAAATTAAAAAGAGTTAATTATTAAAATTAAATTATAATAAAAAATATTTTAAATCGGGTCTGAACGCGTAAAATTGAAGGATTTTGTTTACCTTATATACCTACTCGACATTTCGGCGCGGGTTACACCAGCCATGGTCACGAGTTGACTGAAGAGGATAGTAGTCCAGGATGGGAGCTGCGAGCGATGCTATCAACTACCCACATTTGATCTTCAAATTCGGAAAGGCTGAGACACACTACACTAACAATTATTTATTTGTTTATTTACAAAAGGATCTCCAACATAGGATACATCAAGCTTATATTCGATAAATATACTTAAATCAAATTTATAATGTTCCTACACTCAAGGGAACACAACATTATTATTGCTTATATACGGAAAGATGGCGGCAGACCAGCTGACAGTCGACCTGATGGCAAGTGAATACTGTCCCCCATGAACATCCGCGATACATGTCAACATCAGTCCAGACTGACAAACATTGGATACGATGCCTATCTTTAGAGGAATGGATTTTTAGGGAGGATTGGGAAAATGGGTTGGGATAGGATAAGATCGGATGGAAATAGGCTCTGACATATGTCACTCACTACCGAAACACCTACTTACATTGGCGAAGTTGGTTAAAGTGGGAAATGTGGTGCGCCCAATGGCTATAGGATTCAGCGTTCCCTTCCCCCTCCAAAATAAAGATATTATATTAGCAGATATATATTAGAAAGATAGTCATTATAATGAATTAAGTATAATAAGTATTAGTATAATTAAGTATAAATACTTATATAATTATAATTATTGGAAAATACCAGCGTCCTGGACCAATAATTTAAAGTATTGCTTTCTAAGTTTGCCAGAATCAAGTATTTTCACAATAATAAAGGAATGTTAACTCTTAATGTTGACATATGGGTATATCCAAACCTTTTTCTTGTGTAGTAAACTAAAATCATAACCATTTACTTTTAGTTATAAATATGTAGATACAACGAAATACAATTTTATACATCAATTGAACGTTATGATATTCAAATATTCAATAAAAGTCGGAGCTCGTTTCCGATAGCCCGCTTTGAGGCACAAAATTATTATGTCTCTTAAATTATATATAACATTATGTATCATACATACATTATATATTTGTTATTTGACATACATGCTGTTCATTTGTTGTTGAAACCTTACAAGATGGTACTTATTATTTCTCTACTAAAAAACTTTTAAAATATTTTTCTTCGATTGCGTATAAACGAAAATCAATAGAAAAATTTCAAAGTGGAATACATATTATTCTAGACTTCTCTGCCTTCTCCGATTACCTTTGGGAGAGGCACATATCCTGTAGCGGAGAGACAGGTATAATATACTTTTACGCCGATGTAATTTGTTGTCTTATCATTCTAATTGGGTTTGATGTAATTGGGTGTTTTTATGAAGCAAGTCATTTTTTTATTTTCAGGGTATGGATAACTGCGATCAAATCGACATGTCGACAGTTGAAAGGCACAATGGACAACAGTAGTAGAGATGGGGTGGTGATGTTCTAAAGGTGGGCGACACCACATACACGGTTAGTACATACAAAACATGTTTTTTTTTTATAATATCGATGAATGCAAGATGAATGAATTTCATTCTGAGTGCATGCGAGATTGGAATAGTGGTCGAAACTGTCTTTGCTCTATAGTCAAAATGAAAAATATTTTATTTACTGACGTTATTAACTAATAATTGTAATTCATGAATATATTGTTGGTATTGATTGAATTATTGACTTATGAATTTGTATTGATTTGTATTGACTATATATTAAATTAGTATATTATTGTAATTTTTTTTTATGAAAGAAGGCGGCAGACAGGCATACAGTCCACCTGATGGTAAGTGGATACTGTCGCCCATAGACATCCGCGATATATGCCAACATTAGTCCAAAATGACAAACGCTGGCACGCCCCCGGATGCGCTGCCTACCTTTGGAGCTATAAGAATGGATTTGGAGAAAGGGTTGAGAAAATGGGGAGGGATAGGATGGGATGGGAATGGGCTCTGGCACATCTCACTCACTACCGAAACACGTACATACATTGGGGAAATAAGATAAAGTGGGAAATGCAGTACATTTCAAGGTAGTCTTCTGTGAGAGAGAGGTAACGTGGCCAGTCGAACGCGCCCTACGGCTGTTGGATACATGCTACATTGGACATTGGCTACATTGGATACATTGACTGATACACGCTTCAAGCTACTGATACATACAAGTTTTATATTAGCCATAAATTAAATTTTACACGCCTGTTAAGGCAGGACGTAATGGGAAGTACTTGTATTGTTACATCTTATGTTGTTACATAATTTCTTGGAAAATCAAGGATTTAAAAACGTATAGCGTCTAGGAACAGATGCAAACAATTAACAGACTAACCCCTGTACCTATAGGCACCTATGTTTCTTTATGTAAAGATAGATAAACAATTTTGAGCTGATTTATATGTATAAAAAGTTTGCTTATTTTCTCCACAAAAAAAACCACGTGTCGCCTCGAGCAAAAACACCCAACCTTTAAAGGGCAGTAAGTATTATAAGAGGTTTGACATCGTTTTATAAGTGTGGCGACTTGTAAACATCGGTCGTGTACCAGAGGGTCCGCCGGCCATCCATCTTGTCCCGCACAATTTATTTGTCGGACTGACGGACGGTTTCACTTTTTATAGTTATAGTGAAATAAAGTTGGAAACAGTCACGAAGGAAATAAACTAGAAGAAAACTGGTCAAGTGCGAGCGGGGTCGAATTTAATTAAGTTGGTTTAAATCCGTACCTCAATTTCTTTGAAACTTAATTACTTAAAAACGTTAAAAACTAAATCAATTTTCTCTTATTTTTTCAACATCTGGTGACAGAGACGTGGTTTTAAAACTGTTTAATTGTATAATTCAATTCGATTAAAATTAATTCAGACCATAGGTGATATCATAATCGAAATCCCAGTCCTGTGCTTAAAACTGTATTATCTATAACAATGGCTTCGCTCGCATAGACTAACTAAGTAGTTGTAAAACATTTTTAATACCTGTGAAACCACCGACATGATGGATTTCACGGATGAAAATCCATCTAGTAGTTTTTGATTAAACCTTTTAAAAGTCATTTTTTAACTTTCCTCTATAACTCAACTTCGTTGTGTCATATGAGGATGACACATATACCAGTTTACCTTCTGGATACTTAGCTATTTATTTATATATTTTTATTTTACAGAAACAGAAAAAAAAGGGGGGGGGGGCGCCCCCTGTCTGTCTGTATGTCTGTTTGTTTGACCATCGCGTAAAAACTACGGAACGGATTTTAATCGAGTTTTCACTAGTCAAGTATCCAGAAGAAAAACTGGTATATGAGTCATCTTCATATGACACACAGAAGTTGATTTATATAGAAAAATAACCTTTAATAGAATTACTGGATGGTTTTTCATTTTTATAGTAAAAAGGCAACAGACGAGCATACAGTCCACCTGATGGTAATGGATACTGTCGTCCATAGACATATCGCGATACATGCCAACATCAGTCCAGAATGACAAACGCTGGCACGCCCCCGGATGCGCTGCCTACCTTTGCAGATGGGGAAATGGATTGGGAAAATGGGGATGGAGAGGATGGGATGGGAATGGGCTCTGTCATATTTCATTCACTACCGAAACACGTACGTACATTACGGAAATAGGATAAAGTAGGAAATGCAGTAACTACGTGGTCAGTTGAGTGCGCCCAGCGGCTGTGGGAATGCAGCATGCACTCTCCCCCTACCATCATGTCTGTATCATGTCAGTGTTTGTACAGGTGTAAAAAATATTTTACAGCTGCAGGCAGGAGTTAGTTTTTATACGATAATGTTGATTATATACGATTATTTATAGGATAATTTGATGTAGGTACAAATAAAATCATAATTGTTATTTTTATTTATCTATGTCGAACCAACCGCTACATTATGCCGTCAGCGCCGCCACGGACACGACTTAGCATCAAAGCAACTCTCGTTCCTAAAGCTTATTGCACAAGAAGAGTTTCACGAACGGTTTGGGAATATTGTATACGATACTCGCTTACATCTGTTCACATGATGATAAAAACTCGACGATAACAGTTATCACATGATGATAATAGTTTATACTAGGCAAGCATATTCTTGATCGATTTTTTCTCATTCATGCGTTCGAGAAACTCTCCTGGTGTAAATGAGCCTTTAGAATGGCATGGAAGCCATCGGTACGAGCGTCTACAAACATACCCGATGCGCTGCAGTGCCTCGGCAGTCCCAATATTACTACCTGAAATCGAGATTGTATTGTGCGTTTAAATAACAGTTTATAAAGCAATTATAATGCGTAGTACCGTAACTAAAGATCCTGGAAGAGAATAACTAAGAACGGACCACCAGTCCGATGCAAGCGATGACATAAAAATATTAGCAGGCCCTGTAATGGATCTGACTTATATCAAATTGGACAGAATGGAGGAAATTTTCAGAAGCATATGTCCACTTGTCCAGTGGACAAGAACAAAAAAAAAAACTGAGCGTTCTCAAGTTTCATCATCATCATCATTTCAGCCCTTGGACGTCCACTGCTGGACATAGGCCTCCCCCATTGTCCGCCATTTAGACCTATCGGCATCTAGTTCTCAAGTTTAAGCACCCTAAAAACATGTACATGTACGAGCACAACGTAACGCGCCCTCGTGAGATGAAACAACTATATATGTATGTAGGATTAAAATCTTGCATAAAATAACATGTTTCTGAACGAAGGTGTGCGAGCGAGAAGAGAGAGAGAGAAAAAAAAAAGATGGCTGCTAGGTGGTGAGAGGAGTGGTTGCTTAGAACTGTATTAAATTATTAAAAATCAAAAGAACAAATTACAAGTAGTGATAGTTGTTCCACTCATTTCATTTTCGTTTTCTACGATGGAAAATTTGAATCCCACATGTATATAATGGTATACTCATACAATCACCATGTGGAAATGGCAATGGATAGCGGAGGGCAGTATTCTATTGTATCATAGCCTAGACCCAGGTACCACCCCCTATTCACAGTTTTGTTTACTAGTTTTTGAATTTACCTCTTACATATAAACAAACAAATTCACAGTGTCCCTTTACAATATTACTGTAGATTATAATGCCATAAGATGGACATTACTATCTGACTTAAGATATAACTCATGAAATAATAGAAAATTAACACCATCAACTTCAAATGTAGATAGCGAATTCGGAGGTGTGCCAACTTCCGTTATTCCGGATTAAAGCTGGCACCAGATCAACTTATCTGCCATCTTCTTCCTATTAAAAAAATCGAAGGTTATGGTACCTCTTGAAATTTTTTCGCCGACTTACGCTATAGGGGTTCACCGAGGAACCCTAATTCACAAGCTAACTCACATTTATTCACGAGTTAGGCCGCTGGCTAAATTGTGAATAACTGTGAGTAAGCTCATCTGCAACGTATCTATTTATCTGCGAGGTAAACAACATCCTCCGGGTATTGAAAATGTCCATGGCGATGTACTGCGAGTGTACATCGCCGTACTGTATCCTGTATCCACTTATCACCAGGTGGACTGAAAGCTCAACTGCCGCCTTCTTCCTATAAATAAAACTCATTTAACATCGAGTTGGGCGTCTGCCACCTTTAATATAAGAAAACCTTGCAATTAAAATGGGAATCGTCCGCGGACATTGTTAGTGTAGTGTGTTCTACATCAAATGTGAATGTGAACATCAAATGTGGGTAGCTGATAAAACTCCTCGCAGCTCCCATCCTTGACTACCTGCCTCTTCAGTCAACTCGTGACCATGGCTGGTGTAACCCGTGCCGAAACGTCGAGTAGTAATAATAGGTAAACAAATACCTTTATTATACGCATTCAGATCCAATTTACAATATAAAATTTAATATAAGAATACTGAAAATATGGCGTAGGATCCGTGGTCACACCAGTGTGCTTGACCAAAATAGGGATGGACGCCCGCCGGACCCACGTTCTTCCCATGTTAGGCACCACTTATCAGTAGAACAACTAAAATTATTATTTTTAGTTCCCCTTGGTACCAAGTACTGACGAGATCTTACTCCAAAAATTGATCTTTTATCATCTACCTTTTTGAAAGCTCCCATTGTATAAATACCTTAAGGTGTTGATGATTCTGGTAAATACTAGGAAAACATAAATCATCAAAAGATTTACCGTTTTTTTACAGACCCCTGACTGTTTTTAAAGAACGATCAATAAATCTCCTACTGATTTACACCACTTTACCGGAGCATCTTCA
Source organism: Sesia apiformis (assembly GCA_914767545.1). Taxonomy (NCBI): domain Eukaryota; kingdom Metazoa; phylum Arthropoda; class Insecta; order Lepidoptera; family Sesiidae; genus Sesia; species Sesia apiformis. The sequence continues at coordinate 1,522,449 of OU611972.1, read as the reverse complement.
ACTTACGCGTGAGGCATGCGAGTAGGGTTAACTGATTGGCAGAGCAACGTTCCTCGAGTCGCGTCGCTTTGTCCCTTTTGTAATATTTGTTCCAATAGTTCACCTTTAATAATCCTTGTATTCACTCGTAGACATAATTTTTACTATACGAGTACTATTTAAATTTGTCTATTTCCCATTTTATTTCACTTATTAACTTACGTAAATATTTCGCTATTTAAATTTGTTCACTATTCCTTGTATCTCGCCCATTGCGGGCGATAGTTCACTTATACCTTAGTATTTAAACTTAATAATTGTATTTTTACATTCACTATTTATATTTTTATAGTAGAAGCTTATAAAATCTCACAGTAACAAATAAAATAACAGAGATGTTGAGACGGCAAAGCGTGATTTGTACTGATCGTATTTTATTTTCTTGTTAAGAACGCAGGATATTTTCAAAATTTTAATATGATTATTCTTAATATGGAGTTTTTTTTATTGAAACTCAAGATTCTAACTCTATGCAATGATGACAAATTCTGGCCAAACAACTTTTTGTTATAAATTTTAAAATTTATAACGAGACGCCCGAATTCTGACAGCCGTCTATACATATAAGGCTTCGGGACTCGACAGGCAGTCGTCGGTTGAGTCTAAAGACTCCTAGTTACGTCACAAGACCTTGTCCCGGGGCCAAGTAACCCCGGGTCCATCTAAGGCCATCGAAAAATTCTGAACGCCTAACATCTGCTCCACCGCCTCTGCTCTGTCACTTCCGGCTTATTTCGCTGCGTAGGATTGACGTCGCAGCTGCTGGTTAACGCCGCTACCCTTGGCTGGCGTCACCGCCCTTGTCTGGGGCCACTACGCTTATTGGGAGCGCCGACTGGTGGCGATTCTGCCTGTTGGGCTCAGCCGTTTCCTGCTGATTAGCCGTGAGCTTTTTGTGATTCCAGTCTAGGAAACGAACACTTTTCCACTACTTTAATCTAATCACGGACTGTTTATTTTTAAATTGTTCTCAAATTTTGTATCAGGCCTTTTTTTAATAATAATATAAGCTATTGGTACAAATAACTTACCTCTTTCCTTCCAAGTACGAGTACTTTACCCGTTTTTAGTTAGCTTTTAGTGGTAACACGACACTTTTTTCTTTTTTTTTATAGGACGGCCGGCAAACGGGCATACAGTCCAGCCGATAGTGGAATTGTCGACCGTGGACATCCGCGGCACATGCCAACATCGGTCCAGAATGACAAACGTTGGCACGCCCCCGGATGCGCTGCATACCTTTGGAGATATAGGAATGGATTTGGAAAAAGGATTGGACAAATGGTGAGGAATAGGAAACACGTACGTACATTGGGGAATAGGATGAAGTGGGAAATGCGGGGTGCACCCTCCCCGTCCGAAAAGTTATTAGTTTACTCGGCGACCTAAGAGAATACCACCAATATTTGGGAACATATGGAGAATGGAGTTCGGATTAGGAAAGAAGGTATGAGAAGGATAAGGACCGGAGAAGGGGAAAGAGATGGAACACGTTCTCCCATCTGCATTCGCTCCGTCATCCACGAAAAATTAACAATGAATCTTCGACGAATTTATGTTCGCCTGGTACCTACTCGTATTTGCTGGAATAAAAACATCTTTAAATCGGAATTTGTGCTGAGGATAACAGGCCGTTGGATCAGTAAGATATATCCCAGCACTAGCTAGTAGCTATAAATGATTACCTACGGGCCCTTGACAAAAATTAATATGGTAGTATGACTAAATATGGTAGAAATGAAAATATTCCCGTTAGTCACTTTAGATTATTACATAATACCTAAACACAGAAAAAACTGTCACCTTCTCCTAATTAAATTTAAATTATTATTATTATTATTAGAAAAAAAATACCTATCTACCTATTGCGAAGATCAAGCCTTTCGTGATTAAAAGAATGAGAGAAAACTTGAAAAATTAAACGACTAATATGTTCAATTATGGATAGGACTTACAGCATTCTAACATTTGAGATTTTCGCGTTTTTACCACATATTTATTTATCTATTTAAACGGGTCTTAACGTGAATGTTTACTCGACGTTTCGAATGGGTTGCACCGACCGTGGTCACGAGCTGACTGAAGAGGCGGGTAGTCTACGTCGAGAGTTGCGAACAGTTTCATCAACTACCCGCATTTGGTCTTCATAGTGAACGTTGCAGCCCACAACACTCACAATATAAGAAGTAGCGTCAGACGAAAAATCGTGAGGTTTAATTTTATTAAATTTATTAATCACTGGACTCCATGTTGAGGACAATTTGTATCCACATTCTCAATTGAAATTTCTATGCTTTTTCATTTATTATTTCACGCACAATCCTGGAGAAACAGTGGCGATCATTAGAGGGGATTTTTGGACTATGGAGGTCAGTGATTGATCCCGGCGTTGAGTACACAGTCCGCTATCGCCGATTCATTCGTCTGGCGATTCTTCACAGCTGCGATATATTCTTTGACCCTTTCTGCTACGGTGCGCTTTGTTTGGCTTATGTACACAGTGCAGTGCACGAACTACCACAGCTGCAGTCTATCTTATAGACACTTGGCATCTGATAGGTGTCTTTTAAATAGACCCGTTTAAACAGATAAATAGGACTTGAAGCTCTGCAACTGTTTTCAAAACATATTGTTGTAAAATGTAGGGAAAATAACTAGATCTATCTTTTCGACTGGAGCCTACTGTTATAAATGGATGATTTTTTATAGTGACCCATAAATCACTGACTTTTAATTACCACAGTGTCAGTAAAGTATATAGATACTCAAAAATAAATCATGTGGCCTATGTGAAGTTCAGGAAGCTCCCCTGAGACACGATATTGACGTGACAAGGTTACGGTAGCGAATTAGTGTTATGTATAGATATACTGAAGGATATGTATGATGAACTGAAGGAATAAATTAGAAGGGCACTTTTTAAGTAAATTATAACTTTACGAGGCTAGTGAGGTTAAACTGTTCGGTATTGCTGTTCAATTTTTGTATTACTTTCAACAGAATCGTATAACTACCTGCTAATGTACATATTATATGATTGAATCGGCATTCTATACAAACTTTAGTAATTTATAGAATTTTATGAATGTTACTTTTTAAGTTTTGTTAATCTAATCGATAAATAAGTTAAAAAAAAACTAAGTCTTAAAATGGTTATTATAACTTGTTTTATAAATTCTGTTTGTGTTTTTGAAAACTGAATAAACAATATTTTTGGAAGTAACAAGCGCCATTACAAGATATTACTTAATAGTAAATTTGTCTAAAAAGTTATAATAACTCTCATCGTTAAAAGCTGTTCTCAAGTAGGCAAGTCGTGGATTTCTGCGTAGTTCTGGAGAATCACCAGATCTCTTGGAAATCTTCGTAAGAATTGAAAGTTTCTAGATTGTCCCACCAAATCACACAGTACCTGACTACAAAATCAACTACCTAGTCTTCTAATAATTTTCAAATTATTTTCATTTGATTTATTAACATCTTCCTTACACATTCATTATTTTCTTTTGAAGTGTCCGCGGAAGCACTCCTCGAGGTAGGTATCCGTTGGAGTGAAGCAGAAATATACTCGTTCTCTCTCTTCGACCTTTTAGTTTTCGGCCGGCGCTTCTTATTTAGTTTCGCGCAAATTATCTCCAATTCTTCATATTATTAAACATCCAAGGGGGAACTAGCCCCCTAGGGTGAGTGGGGGAGGCTTAATGACGGCGAGCGGTCAGCGCCTACCACCCCACCCCACCGCACACTTGTTTCTTGTAAAATTTTTCCCGATCTTTATTTTCTTTCGTCTGTAGCCGTATATAATTAGACTGTGCGTGTGTGTGGTTTAGTTATACACGTGTGGGTTAGGGCGGGGGGACGAAGAGTCCAGTTATTAGTTTTCTTGTGAGTTTCGGGATGCTTTTGTTAGATTTCGATAATTTCGCGACAACGGCATTGCTTATCGCTGGGGGCGGAAAATCAATATATGAAGAAAGAATCGTGGGGAAGCAGTTCGAATCGTTTGCCTTAATTATTGTGTTTTTCTAACTACACACGGTAGGTATTATTTTTGCGAGGAAATGAGACAATCTTGGCGAAACAAAGCAATCAGTCAAATGGATGAATGTGTTCAAATTGCGTGACGAGATTTTTCTTTGGTTTTCCTACTCTTTTTTTTTTTGGAAAGAAAATAAAGGAATGTAAATTTTATAAGCCGCCTTCTTATCTTATATCTTATATATGTTTATTTTATAATACAGAAAAATCAATTAAAAGTTACTAAGAACACACCACAAAGATTTGTCCTTGAGCCATATGACGAAAATTTACAGCGTATCCTAGCGCGGGCTCGTTGCCGCTTCGGATGGCTATGGTTTGTGCACACTGTCTGTCTGTTGTCGTGTGCTTGTCTTTATAGTTGGTGTATAAATCGGTCCATAAGTTGTTGTTGAAACAAATTGTTCACTACAGTCGATCTACCTGAAGTGTCTTACAACGAAGTATATCGTACCAAGTCTTACATACAAGCATTATTACTGTTCAGCAGGGCGATTAATTCCGCTTCTTACCCGTGGTACCACCGATAGTACTACCGGTAGTACTACTGTTAGTACCACGAATAATGCTTTTGCTCGTATTACTAATGACCCGTGTGGTGAGTATCACGGGATATTTATTTTACCCCTGCTACTACTGAACAAATTCCAAACTATTAAAAGCTATTCGAACTGATCATTATTATGATAAACAATATAAACTAGGGCTTCTTTAATATTAAAAATAACAAAAAAGCAAATAAATGGGTTTCATTAACATCCATACTCACTAACAGAGTTTTGGACATATGGAATTGCGTTACCACAAGAAATCATTCAATCGCCAATCGTTTCAAAAACAGACTTGACAAATGGCTCTCAAATAAGAGATATGGCAAAACATGTCACACCAGCTAACACAAGATATAGGCATATCAGCAGTAATGATGCTCACCTATTACATGGTAATAATAATTTAAAAACTAACAATGTCTTAATTAAATCAACGCAATTTTTCTATTGTCAGCTCTAATGCAATATCATTATTTATGAGTTGCCAATTATAGAAGAAACGTAAGTGTTCTATTTTAACTTTTTCGTTCTAATGTTGGTTAGTATTGCGCTTCAAATCAATAAGAATAAAATGAGCGATGTTTGGTTTGTACATTGTTAGTTACGAAGAAGAATAAATGCCACAAATCTTGCACTGTACTCGTGAAGCAGTTCTCACTCGTTGCATTTGCATCTCAATTATTGAGTCTTAAGCCATGTGTTGCACCCGTTGTAACTATTAGTGTAACCTATATTTCAATGTTAAGTTGTTAAATAAATAAATAAATATGAATTATTGATAAAAGTGATTGAGCGTAAAATTATCTATTTTATTAATATACAAATATTATGTAATATTAATAAGTAGAAAGAAATTGAAACAAAATATATTCGCTAATATATGGCAGCCAGTCAGAAAGTCGATAAAATAAAAAGTTTTTTAATTACAAGGACTAATATGAAAAATTAAGAAATTAAAACTAGAGATTGAGAAAAAAAATAGTATTTTATATACAGAGAAAAGGAAGTGTCCGAGCTCGTTAGCTGAGGCTATCAATATTTTAAATTAAAACAACATAAAAATGGTTCCATAATTTGGAGATGCTCATTGTTTAGTAAAAGAAAGTGCACTGGCAACGTAACAGTGACAGTGAGTTCGTGCTGTTCTGTTGAATGTTTTCTTATTGACTTTTGTAGATTTGTAAAAAAATACCCGTGACACTACCAGTAGTACTACCGGTAGTACCACTGATAAGAAGCGGTTAATTCGGACCTGTGTACTATTCTCGATTCTCATTTGTGAAGTCGAGAGTTCAAATTCTCGGCTCGTACTCAGTGAATTTCAACTTGATTACGGAAGGATAACATTGTGAAGAAACTCTCATGATCTAGAAGTAAAAACAAAATCTTGAGTACTGGGCCCTGGGCCCGCGTGGTGTATTATGGACCGATTTACTAGGGGAGGTCTGTGCCCCGGAGTGAGACATTAAAAGACTGACATCAACATGTAATCAATATTTAATCGATATGATTCACATGTATTGTTGTTTTATCCCTAATATTTAAAATTCTGTTCAAATCTTGCGGTTGATATGAGGACATTGTATAAAAAGTTAGTCATGTCGTTATTTCTAATGCAAATATGTTGTGACTCATGGGTTTTTCGCCTATGGTATTTGTGATGGGTATACCATAGATAGACAGTTAAGTAAAGTTTTCTAAAAATATTAACAAAAAATGAAAAAACAGTGAATCATCGGATTCACTGTCTTTTCACTGGCAGACGCCTGCTGTCGGAAGGCAGAATTCGCTATTATCTGTACGTTATAGAAAAATAAGTGTTCATACAAATGTTGTGAGTTTTACAAGCCCTATCCAAGGACATAATACGTGGGTGACACGTGAAAGTTTTTAGAATCTCAAAAATGAAACCAGATATACATTTATATTTGAGTGCTGTAACTCTACATTTACAGTACTCAAAAATTGCTTCGTTTGTCTGATGGAGGATCATTCTGCCTCTTGGGCGTTGTTCTTTAACTTTTTCCAAAACAGACGGCACACAGCTGTTCACATACCAGTCCGCAGTTACTGTTCTTTTATTTTCCAACGTTATAGTAGCAAAGTGGCCCTCTGCCAAAGAAGGAGGCAATCATCTTCTTTTCAGCACTCCGTCCTTTCTTCACTTTCGTCGGCAACTCTTCGAAAGGAAAGATACACTCCTCAGATTGCCTCTTCACTACTTTTTTCTAAACACTTCTTTTATCAAGTTAATTTGTAAGTTTATCACTTAAGTTAAGTGTTATCACTTTTAAGGTGTAAAGCTTGTTATCAAGCTTTACAACTTTTTTCTAAACACTTCTTCTATCGAGTTAATTTGTAAGTTTATCATTTAAGTTAAGTGTTAATATTTTCATAGGTTTTCGCGATTACTATACATAGCGATTAAACAACTTTGAACGGTTTAAATCGCGTACATTTAACATTATTTATATCCCGACGTTTCGAACACTTTGCAGTGGACGTGGTCACGGGGTGACTAATTGATTTTATTTGTCACTTGAGTTATTAAGAAATTATTTGAGTTATTACGTGGCCTCCATTTGAGCACTCGTCTACCGCATCAGTTGTCCGTCCTGCGGCAGATATCTGCCCATTGCCAGTTCAGCTTGCTAACTCTGCGGGATATGACGGTGATTTTTGTTCTTCGGCGAAACATTTCGGCGCGGATTTTATTCCTCAAAGAAACGAGCATAGCTGTGGGTTACATGTCATTAATTGAACTGTGTTGTTAGAGAATATCGATCGTGTTGAAAGAACCCCAATGAATATGTAGTGCCCACGGAACCCGGTCATAACGCCGGAGAGAATTTATTTGGGTTTTAGCATAATTATTGTTTAGAGGTAACATGAATTGTACCTATAAGAAACAGAATAGCACTTTTTCTTTTTGGAAAAAAGGTAGCAGACGAGCATACAGTCCACCTGATGGTAAGTGGATATTGTCGTCCATGGATATCCACGATGCATGTCAACATCGGTCCAGAATGACAAATGCTCGCTAGCCCCCCGATGCGCTGCCTACCTTTGGAGATAGAGGAATGGATTTGGTTGGAAAAATGGAGATAGGATGGGATGGGAATGTGCTCTGGCATATCTCACTCACATTGGTAAAATGGGATAAAATGGGAAATGCAGTACTACATTTCAAGGTAGTCTTCTATGAGAGAGGGGTAACGTGGCCAGTCGAGTGCATCCAGCGGCCGTGGGAATACAGCGTGCACTGCCCCCCTCATATAATTGACTGACATATAATTGAATAACACATGCTACGTTTTATATTAGCCATAAATTAAATTTTGGACCCATGTTAAGACAGGACATAATGGGAAGTAGGTACTTGTATTGTTACATCTTATTTTGTTACCTATGTTCTCGGAAAATAAAGGATTTAAAAACGTATAGCGTTTTTAGAAGCGTATAGAAGTGTACGTATAGCGTCTAAAACAGATGCTCAAAGTATGTAACACTCTCAAAAGTATGTAAAAAATGTAGATTGTAGGCATTTACATACAATGTGATTCGAAATAATGCAAAATCTGAAACACGTCAACTAATATATAAAAATATTAAAATTTTAAAATATATGAAACCGTACTGCCGAAAAATAAATTTATTCTAAGGAATAAATAAAAAGTTGCAAACATGTGAGGTTTTGCTGTTCTGTCTAAAGCATTCGTAGCTCTCATTACTCAATACAGGGTAGGAATGTTCCGAATAGTAAAAAATCGCTATTCGCGAATAAAAATACGACTAAGAGTAATTTGCTCACTATTCGAGAACATGAATAGTACCTAAACCTACTGCGCACTCACTTGTAAAATTTGTAAATGTGTAATTTTTAGTCCAATTTAAAGTTAGTCCTACATTTTTTTTTGTGTTTGATCGAATGAGTTTGGTTTAATCTGCAGATAAGGTACCTAGCTAATTTTAAATTAAACTAACAAATCACTTACTAATTAAAATAAAAAGACTGCTACGTAACTGATTTTCCAATGAACGTTTAATCTTATAAGCATTTCTTTTTTTAGAAAACTTCTTTCACCTACTATTCACATTGGGCTTTTACTATTCTAGTATTCGTTTAGAAAATCCCGAATACGAGTACTTGAATACTGGCGAGTATTAACGGATATTGGGAACATCCCTAGTACAGGGTAGTATCCGGCGCGGCGCGGCCGACGCGCGCAGAATGTAACTACTACGCGTGGAATAAAAGAATCATATGGAAAATAAATCTATTGTACAAACTGGTAGAATCGATTCTACTCTGTACACTGAACAATCTATTTTCAACTTGTGCGTTATTTCGGTAACATGCTGTATATAGGCTATAAATAAAATTGAGTTATTATAACATGTTAATCCTGTATATTTGATTTTTTACGTTCGGGGTCTATATCGCGCTGAAAAGCGCGCTAACGGGCCCCCTAGACAATATTGTGCAATTTTACAGATTATCAATAAACCTTCAATAAAATTGTATTATAATGTCATTGCATAATATTATGAAACCCGCCTTGCACCCAAGCTAGTTTTAAAATAATATTCCATCCGCGCGAAGTCAATGGCGGCTTGTTTGTGCTAACTAATAAATGCGATTATTTTTTTTTAGACTAGTGGGCGGACGAGCAATCGGTCCCACGTGATGGTAAGTGTTACCGCCGCCCATGGACACCTGCAACACCAGGGGGTATGCGGGCGCGCCGCCGACCTTGCAAAATCAATATTTGTTTGTTGCCTTGTAATTCTGCGTAACCTTGTGTTTTCCATACATTATTTATTTTTATTTATTTATTTAAGACGTTTTCATATTTTCTATACAATAATTGTCACTTATAATGTAGTTTACAAAACATCAAATTTACAAGTAGTTATTACATACAGACAATGTGTGTTGACATCTGTACTAGCATAATCCGTTCTACAGCTGTCATTTCGTTCCATTGGACCTATTCTTGGTTATATAAGTTACAGACCTATTATAAGTTACAGCTATTTAAGAAACAGTTCAATCAGGTGGTAATTATTCTGTATAATAAATACGTTGTGTGTGTTTTATGTAAATATATCTTATATGTGAATGTGTGGGAGTGTGGTTATAGACATTCGATTTTAGAAAATTTACCATAGAGTTAATAATGTTTGTGTGAATAAGAGTTACAGACGCTAAAAATGTTAAGTACAGGTTGTTAAGAATAATTTAACGCATTGGTATAAGTAAGGATTCGGTGTCATTATTTTCATGGTTTAATAGCCAGTTCTTAAAGCATACACGTAAAACGTACTTATACGTAAGAGTACACTTGAGAAGCCGCGCGCAAGAGCTATTGTTTTTTTTTAATATGATTTCATTCCGTCTCTGTCTGACCTTATTTCGTTCATTATTCTCCCAGTTTCCTTATTCTTTGACGTCTCTATTAATGTACCTAATACTTGATAACGCGGGGACATTTTTATACTAAAACCGTCATAAGGTAATTTTTTTTGATATATAGAGAAGAGGGCGGACGAGTAAGCGGTCCCGCGTGATGGCAAGTGTTACCGCCGCCCATGGACACCTGCAACACCAGGGGGTATGCGGGCGCGCCGCCGACCTTGCAAAATCCTATTCACAGCTCTCTTGAAGAACCCCATGTCGTAGCTTAATGGGAAGACCTCTCGAGGCAGTTCGTTCCACAGCCTACGGGTTCGCTATATAAAATATTTTTTGGACCGAACAGTGCGCGACACCTCCGTATCTAGGAAATGCGGATGGACCGCACTTCTGTGACGGGAGGTGCGGTATTAATAGGTATTTAGGTACGAGAACACTTAAATGAGGAGGAGATCGAAAAACGCATTCAACTCGACTGGACAGCTTTTGGGAAAATGCTTCGATTCTTGTAATAGTATAATTTTTACAATAATCAAACAAAAACTCCACTATTCGAGTTCCCGCCAAAAAGTTCGTTAATTATTATTATTAGACCCCTGACCGTAGGCATATAATATAAAGACGCTGGCACAGGTGGCAGTGGATACACGTGTAGTGCAGTTTTCCTGTGCTACACAGTTAAACACATTTAAGAAATTGTGCACGTCTAGCGGCATCTGTACCGAAAACTCGATCAGCAATAGGTTTTTGCAGTGAAAAGTCGAAGCAACATGAGTTCATCCGATTCTGACTTTGAAATGGAAAGTTTGTATGGATGGAAACTACATTATGTGACATTTCTCCTTATTACTGGGTTTTTTTGTTTAATAATTTTTTTATTATTTATCCCTAAAAATCAGATGTTAGAGCCAAACCAACAATAAGGTCCCTTTGCTCACATATCGTTACATGTGTTATAATTGTTTTCCAATTATAGTGTTTAATAATAGCTAATTAAAAATTGTATACGTTGACCTGTAACGAACCGTAAGGCATTGTCCAACAGAGCGTTCCCACGATTACAAACTTTATGCGTTCGCAAACGTATTATTAGAGTGATTTTAAAGTTCATATTCTTTGCTCTAACTGCATGAATAAATTTGTTCTGCAACGTTATATTTGCACTCGGCGTTACCTAGCAGCTTATTGAATAAGTTGAAATACAGCTGCAAAGAAATTTCTATTGACCGATACTGTATATATCATGCTTCACTGGGCAAGGTACACTTGACATTATTTTACCCAAATTAAACCGTTTTAAATCCATTGTTTCATGGATTCGGTCTGTCTGACAGCATTGGGGAAAATCCAATGAGATTTTTTTGGACAATTTTGAGATTTTTCCTGTTTTTAATCCATTCAATATGCGGGCGCATCATAATTGATTTGCGTGAGACGTGGCTCATTGTAGTTAATTTTTGAAAAGTGTCACCAACCTTTTGTCTCAGTTATATTCAAGGACTGGAGAACTAAACATTGGACGAGCATTACAAACAAATGTTTGCAAACATTTTTCTGCATTCGTAATCGAGCTGAAATAAATGCATCATGACATTAGTGTTGATATTCGTTGCTCTTAATTAATGCGCAGTTTTTTTTATTTGTTTTGAACTTCAAAAGTTACACATATTATACATTTGCATAAATTGAATTATAACGTGTTCTTATATGTTAATCTGTTATACATTTGCATAAATTGAATTATAACGTGTTGTTATAAATTAATCTATTATACATTTGCATAAATTGAATTATAACGTGTTGTTATAAGTTAATCTATTATAAATTTGCATAAATTGAATTATAACGTGTTCTTATAAGTTAATCTAATATACATTTGCATAAATTAATTTATAACGTGTTCTTATAAGTTAATCTAATATACATTTGCATAAATTAATTTATAACGTGTTCTTATAAGTTAATCTATTACAGGTGAAGGTGAACACAACATTTTTTTAGGTGCGTTACAAAAGAAATATCTACGTATGCCATGCTATACCATACCATCACCCTATGTCTCTCCCTATGTTCTTGTGAAATAATACGTATATGTACTTACAAACTTGTTAAAAATATCCGTTTGAAAAAATAAAAAGAAACAAGAACGAAATTAACACTTTATGAGGACGGTTCTGTATCCAATATGTGGCAAGAAGCGAGTAATTTTATTTTGAGAAATCCTGAGGCGAGAGGAACATACAATTTGACAAACGCTTTTACTGAGAAGTCGCTCGTTCGCGGCTTCATTTGGTATGTTGCATTTTGCAGTAGCGTGCATCTCATACAAGCAAATAAACATAACGCGCCGTGTGGTTAAGACCATACATCCTTCATTAACAAGACAATGTGCACGAAGAAACTCATGTACAACAGTGGACGATAGAGCCGGTTACGGTTACTGGACCGCTGCAATAATGCTGCTAAATTATACAGATTTACATAGTAAATGTCTGGGGTTTTCTAGGAAAAAGCAATTTTACGAGTACAAATCATGAGGGGGAGAGTGCACGCTGCAATCCAACAGCCGCTGGGCGCACTCGACTGGCCACGTTACCCCTCTCTCACAGAAGACTACCTTGAAATGTACTGCATTTCCCAATTTATCTTATTTCCCTAATGTACGTACGTGTTTCGGTAGTGAGTGAGATGTGCCAGAGCCCATTCCCATCCTATCCCTCCCCATTTCCCCAACCCTTTCTCCAAATCCATTCCTTATTCTGCAAAGGTAGGCAGCAGCGCATCCGGGGGCGTGCCAACGTTTGTCATTTTGGACTAATGTTGGCATGTATCACGGATGTCTATGGGCTACAGTATCCACTTACCATCAGGTGGACTGTATGCTCGTCTGCCACTTTCGTCCATAAAAAAAAAAAAATCAGTAATAATATTTTTTTGGAAAAAGACGGAATCTGGTATACGACAAAGTATATGGTTATACTACTCGTATACAGCGTGTCACTGAAATATCGCAAAAACTGAAAGTAGGTTGTTGCGTATCGAGAGTAGTAATCGATTCTACCTGTTTTTACAATAGGTTATTTTTATTCATAATTTATAATACGAGTATATTTTATTCTACGCGCGTCGCCCGACTAGCGAGCGCGCTCTGCCTAGGCGCTCGGTTCGAGTAGTGAGCACTATGAATGACTTAGACTGGACAACACAACCGCAAATGTTTGTAACTTTTAATCAATTCCTTAAAATAATTTTATTTTTCGTTAGAACGGTTTTAGATATTTAAAATTAGCTGTATATGTAACATTGAGAAGTACCCAGTATGCTAGCGACATTTCTCCATTATGGGGCTATGCTAGTGCGCCGAGCGAGGTAATTACCTCGGCTCAACGATGGTGCCGACCAGATTTTATCGTATATCAATTGACATAGCTCGCTACTAGAAAACCACATTCATAATTTTCTCAACAAAATGAGACGCAGAGAACCGCGGCCTAATATAAATGACCATTTTCCCCAATTTTCCGGGATATTTTTTCCAATAGTTGCCGCCCGCACACTCACACATTAATCCATACAAGTTTGAGATTGCTCGTGTGTTTGTTGAAACGGGGGGTTTGGGTGGGGGACCACCCCCTGACGGGGCGGGTGCTCGAACACTGTTAAACTAATTATTGCGAGGGGGCCGCGGGAGTTCGCCTAAGATTTTTCTACAGCGTAAGATGTATCCATATATGTATACATATGTTTATAATTGTATATGTTAAGATATTAAGTTCCGAAGCTCGTAATGAGTTTCACGAAATGTATTAAGAAAATAACAGGAATGTTATTGAAATAAATACTTTTCTATTATCATAATGTCTAACTAGACTGGAATTTCAACTTTCTATATCGAGCCCTAACTCTGTTATCTTAACGGATAAAATCAAACCTTACAGGTTTTTTTTATGATATTATTTGCATAGTTCATTAATAATAGCCGCTGCGTCACAAAGAATTCGACCAGTTTTTTCTTTTGAAAAATCGAATTTTCAAAATCAATACATAATTTAATATACAATGTCATATATCCTTTCACGCTATTTATTTTATGTCATACAAAAGGGCTGCAGATGATATTTTGTATCATCATATTTTGCGGCCCTTTTTACGGATGAAGATAATTATTTTACATATTAACTGAAATAAAGATGTATTTTATTAAATACAACAATTTGCCTAACAACATTATGAAAATAAAGACAATAAACATTTTTGAAACATTTATGACAACATATATATCAATATATGCATATCATATAGATATATATCACTAATATATTTTTTTTATGGACGAAGGTGGCAGACGAGCATACAGTTCACCTGATGGTAATTAGATACTGTCGCCCATAGACATCCGCGATACATGCCAACATTAGTCCAAAATGACAAACGTTGGCACGACGCCGGATGCGCTGCCTACCTTTGGAGATATAGGAGTGGATTTGGATAAAGGGGAGGGATAGGATGAGAATGGGCTCTGGCACATCTCACTCACTACCGAAGCATGTACGTACATTAGGGAAATAAGATAAAGTGGGAAATGCAGTACATTTCAAGGTACTCTTCTGTGAGAGAGGGGTAACGTGGTCAGTCGAGCGCGCCCATCTACCGCGTCTGTTAGATTGCAGGATAGCAGTTGGATGTTGGATGATATATATATATATATATATAGCGAATCATATAGAACAGTGGTTCTCAAACTTTTTAAATGACGGAACCCTTTTGGGAAGCAAAATACTTGATGGAACCCTACAATAAAACAATTATTTTTATAAGTGTATTCTATATTAATCAGCATAATAAAAGTACAATGTATCAGTTACTAATTATTATTTACTTCACCACTTGGTAAGGACAATAATAGAAAACATTAAAAAAGAAAAAATCTAACTAGTGGGAGGTATGAAACTGTTTTTTATTTTTCATCAATTGCTTGATATCAGGTTTGATGGAAGAAAGTTGGAGTCTCATATCAGCTTCGGCGTCCAGTCTATTGCGATATTTTGTTTTCGTGGCTGCGTAGGTAGAGAATCCTGTTTCGCACAAATATGTAGTTGGGAACGGGAGAAGAATATCCAGAGCCATTTGGCCAAGCATTGCATATTCATCTTGGATTCTGCACCAAAAATCATTAAGAGGCGTCGTTTTGAACAATGACTCCATACTTGTGTCTGATGACATTTCTAAAAGAGATTCATATATCTCATTTGACATGTTTTCAGGCTTTTCCAAGTTGGGTAAAAAAGGATTATGAATCCAGGAGTTCACTTTAATTTTTGTATTGTGTTCTTCGGGAAAATACTTTTCAAAAGATGCGCGCATCGAACTGAGATATTGGACCAATTCTTCAAACACATTATCTTCAAACATTTCTGAGTCGTTTTCGCTAACAAACTCACTGAGTAACGTAAAACTTTCTATTTCTTTCTTACCAATGCAAATGATCCAAAAATCTAATTTTCTTTTAAAAGCAGTTATTTTATTATAGGCCTGAAACACTGTTGTCTGTTTACCTTGCAACGATAAATTTAATTCGTTAAGTTTTTGAAAGATATCCGCCATAAAAGACAATCGGAACAACCAAGTTTTATCATACAAACGGTCCTTCAAATTAAAAGAAGTATCTGCTGAAAGAAACATTTGTAACTCGGCTCTAAGTTCAAATAGCCTTGTTAAAGTTTTTCCCCGAGACAGCCATCGCACTTCTGTATGGAGCAGCAGTGTTTTATGTTTGCTGCCATAATCTTCACACAATAATGAGAACAATCGGGATTGTAGTGGTCGTAATTTGATAAAATTAATTATTTTTACCGCTTCATCCATAACTAATTTTAGATTAGACGGCATTTGCTTCATCGCAAGTGCTTGTCTATGCAGAATACAATGACTGGAACTACAATTAGGCGCTTTATTTTTCATTCGTGACACTGCTCCTGCTGTTTTACCTGTCATCGCCTTGGCCCCATCTGTACAAATGTCAATGCAATTGTTCCAACTGAGATTATGTTCTTCAAAAAATATATTTATTTTATTAAAAATTTCTTCCCCGGTAGTGTTTGTAAGCAGCGATGAACACATAAGCATGTCTTCTTCAAAAGAACTTTTATATGGATATCTCACAATAACCAGCAGGATAGCCAAACCAGCGACATCAGTCGACTCGTCCATTTGCAAAGCGAATCGTGTATTTTGTAGACGTGTAACTAGTTCTTGTTTGACGTAGCTTGCCAGATCATGGATTCGTCGTGAAACAGTATCGTTTGATAGCGGAACAGTAGAAAGATGCTTTGCAGATTTTTCATCAAGCATACATTTTGTTATGTCTAATACACATGGTTTTATTAATTTCTCAGCGATAGTGTGCGCTTCACCTGCTTGTGCAATGCGATAGCTAACTAAGTATGATGCCTCCGTGGCCTTTTCGTTGGTAGTTTGTGTTACATGCATCATATTTTTTTGACTTTCTAATAACTGATCTTTTTTGCGAACAAAAAATTCTTTATTCTTGTCTTTAGTCTCGGGGTGTACGGTTTCTAAATGTCGACGCAATTTGGCAGGTGCCATGGAACTATTAGGAAGCAGTTTACTACAGAGCATGCAGAGAGGTGAGCCGTTGGAATCAACAAATCCGAAACTGATATAAGATTCATCATACTTCCTTTTTTTCGTCTTTGAAACCGTCGAGCTTGACGTCGTGGCACTCGTGGCATCATCTTCTGGATCGGTGATTGCTAAATTCTCCGCGCGCATTGCTTTTGAACATTCAGCGTCATTAGAAGATGTTGTTGGAACACGTTTAACACCTTTAAGCCAACGTTCCATTCTTCTTTATTTATAATGTTACAAGTCAGGATAGTGGGGTTTAAATAATGCACAATCGTTACTGCGTATAAGAGACTAAATTTAGAACCTACAGGGAAGAAATGTATAAAACTGAGACAACAGAATACAGCAGGCAGTAAAACAATGAACACTAGTTTCTCGCTAGCGAGCTTGTAAGTAGGTAGTAACTTATCGCTCCGAACGCTAATCATCAACTGACGACGCCAACGCGCGATCGCCGCTTTTATACTTAGTCCTAGACTCGATCTCAAATATTCTCGAAAATACTCGAGTCGGCACCTTTGATAAACAAAAAGCAAAAATAAAAACAGAAATTTAAAAATAGCGTTGTAAACAATATCGACTTTATCCTTTGAAGTTAGAGACGAAAGTCGCTAGTTGACAACTATAGCGTCTAATTCAGAGGCGGCTTTTATCAAAGAGACTGAGCGCTTACAAGTATACTACCCGCTCGTTTTAAGTTTGCCGCTGGCGATAGGTATGAGTGTATGACGTTCGAAATTTTTTATTTAATTGTAACAATAAAAATTGTGTACGTTAGATATTTGGGTAAAACTATGACACATTATAAGTTTTGTTGTCACGTGGGGGAGGGTACGCGCATTCCACAGACCGGCAAACTTAGAGCGAACGCGTTGTACAAGTATAAAATTGTTGAGACCAAACTTATGAGATATTGTACCAGCTAATGTAACACAAGCTTATACAAATACAAATAAATAAATAAATAACATTCATAGCGTTTTGTCTCCGCGCGGCCGCGGAGTCCGCACAGCCGCGGAGCGACCAGAGAGAGGTGTTTTGATTTTTTTATTTCTAAATTCTTGCGGAACCCCGACAGAGGTATCACGGAACCCTAGGGTTCCGCGGAACACACTTAGAGTATAGCTGATATAGAATATATATAATTATAGCGTCTTTGTTTTGTATACTAGAGTATTGTCATAAGTTTTCTCTGTTAGTGAACAATTTACTGTAGGTATTTTCAGACCGATATTTTTCAACTGATATCGTTGGTAGCGCTCGTTACTGAGTAGTCAGTACAATGCCTATTATGATCGTTTAAAAAATCATCAAAGTTCCAGGCAAGTCAATTTACAGCTTATAAACATCCTTGTCTTATATCGTATTATGAGGTCTAAATAACTGAGTTGCATGCAGGGCGGTGACCGGGCGCGCGACGCGAGCAGAGTACAGCTGCGCGTATAAAAATGAAAACAAACGTTCAATAAAAGGCATAAAATAAACAACATAAATCAACATAAAAGACAAAACAGTTAATATCTTCTTCCACCATAATTGAACTCGAGGGTATACTAAGAAAAAAAGAGGATTCCTTGGAAGCACACGAAAAACGCAGTCCTATCCTTTTATTTGAGTATCACAAACATTATTCACAAAAAACACTTTGAAGTTTAATAAACTATCACTATTAAATAACATTTTTTTATAGTAATCAAACACAAACTCAAACTTACTTCTCGAATTCCCGCCAAAAAGTCTTCATTTTTTTCATATATGGCAATGGTGCAATTAGCACATTCTGCCAGTGTCAAGTTATTTTTGTAAACAATTTCAAAGGCTAAATCGTATCCTGTCAATGTCCAGTCTCGTCGAAGTAAGTCGAGAGTCGCTCAGTAAAGCAATAGTAGGTTTACTGAGGACAAAAGAGGACTCCTTGGAAGCACACGAAAAACGCAATAATATGCTTTTATTTGATTATCTTATAATAAACTTGACGCCAAAAACACTTTGAAGTTTAAAAAACTTATACAAAAACTTATATAAGAAGAAACTATAATTAATAATAAATTTACAATTAATTTATTTATATTAATAAATATAAATAAATAATATAAAGCGTAATAAATTTATTCCTCACATCTGTCCTCGATGATTCCTCGGGACACGTGATTGTGTATTAAAAGAGAATCAAAAGAATTTTTATATAAATTAATTTAATTTTCAAATTAAATTTTGTAATGTATTTGCATCAGCCAATAACATCCTACTGCAGGGCACAGGCCTCCCCTAGTAAATCACTGGGGCGTTTCAGGTCATAATCCACCACGCTATTGGGCCTACTGGACCCCCAGTACGGATTGGTGGATCACATACTCCAGATATCTTTTAATTTCTGGAGCATGCTAGTTTCCATACGATATTTTCCCTCCTAGTGAGGGGTTCACCGCCGGGCTAGAGGCAATTTAAAAAGAAATTAAGGCGGTGATACCCTCATGTGATACCTCACATTAGTGGCATCGTAAGTTAAAATCCTCGGCCCGTACCACTGAGATTATTTATACTTAAGTACGGATTTAAAAAAGAAAGATTTAATTACTTAAATATAACTTAACGGCCAGGTAAATCGCGATTTGAAGAAGTTTTTCATTGGTGGTTATAGAAGAGTCAAACGCAATGAGAAGTACCTAATAACGTATTATATATAGGTACTCGTATTATAAATTACGTTTATAGTAGCCCCTTACAATGTAGGTTAATTTCATTACACTTTACGTATGATAAGTGATAGCAAAATGTAATGAAAACTAATTACTTGTGATGTCTACTAAAATGCCACATCAATGATAGTCGGGATTAAATTAAAAGTTATTTTCCAAGAAATATTTTAATAAGTTCTAAGTATCTATGAAATTACTTGTATATCTTCCATTAATTATCACAAAGTATTAAGGTATGTGGACACATACCTGGACAGGATACAATTACAAAATTCTTTAATGTACGTTTAATAGTACGTTATTCTCATTACTTATAATAATAAATTATTCTGTTATTTTTACTTCAACGTTTGCATTCATTCCACGGCAAAACAAGATTATGACGTTATGTAAACAAAGGGACTTTGGTTAAGGTCTTTTGACCTAAAATTTCTTTGTTTCAAGATTCTATTTACTTAGAAACATGTTCTAACATGTAATTTTTAAAATAAAGAAATAAAAATATGAGAAATAATTAAATAGTATGTAACTCTTGTTCATCGGACTTGTACGACTATTTATGTTTTATTATCTATGAATTAAGCCTTAAGTTAGCCTTTAAGTCCTCATGTAAGTGACGATATCTTAATGATAATAAAGTTTCTTTGAACCTAAATGAGCACCAGAAAATACCGAAATGAACAGCAAATCTATGGAAGCGTACGTTTTAAGATTTAGGGTCTCTGGTTATAATAAAGGAGTCATAAGAATCCCTCGATTTGGCGGAGACTTTCTTAGTAATTTAAAATGATTTACTTTAGTTATTCAAAAATATAATAAATTGTTTCGTTGATCACGATTTCGTTTTATAGGAAAAAGCGGCAGATAGCATACAGTCCACCTGGTCGTAAATGGATACTGTCTCCCATGGACATCCGCCGTACATGCCAACTTCAGTCCAGAATGACAAACGTTGCCACACCCCCGGACGTGCAGCCTACCTATCGAGATGAAGGAATAGATTTGGAGAAAGGATTGGGAAATCGGGGAGGGACGGAATGGAATGGGAACGAGCTCTGGCATATTTGCTTGCTGCTCATTTAGTATTTTTGCTTCTCCCTTAAATACAAGCCATAAAAAATTATGTCATTTTAAAATAAAGTCCATTTTCACACAAAACGTCACATTTGAATATGAATAAATAAATTCGTTAATATATTCCCTTAATGAAATAACGATGCAACGACACACCTTTTTACTACATTTAATTAACAAAAAACGGGAGTAGTCTCTCTCTAATATAACAAAGAAACAATAAAAATTAAGTAAACAGGTTGGGCGGTAATACTCAGATGATAAACCAATAAAAATACAATTCTGCTTTTATTATACATGATGGACGAGCTTCAGGAAATTGGATGTCGACTATACGTACACGTCACTGGTGCTGACGACATTGTAGTTTGCCTGGGTGCTGGACTTGTTTCCGTCAGGAAAAATACGACTGACGCTATAAACGCAATAGCTAGCTCAGTTGATCACTGTTCCGAGTGGGCTCGATAAATTGACAATTCTAAGCTCATCTATGGCTTATAATGTCAGATTTACACGTACAGGCGAGCGTCTAGCCGAAACGTTCGGCGAGATCACAGTCGGTACTTTGTCGCCGAACATGGATAACGTCAAAGTTATTGCTGCATCAGCGGTATGTTTGATGATTTTATACAACTATTACTATTATTTATTACATAGAAAAATAAGAAAAGGTAGATAGTGAATGAGAGCCTGTCACCGAAACATAACCCTCGACAGCGAATGAACGGTGGCGAGCATGTAAACAGACGTTCGTGTTTCGTCCGAATTCCCTTGGATTCGTGAACCAAAACCGACGTCTAGGCGAGCGCCCGAAACGAATGCCGAGCCGAGGCGAGCGTCGAGCGAGCTCGGGCGATTTCTTCTGGTTTCGGCGAACATGTAAACTAGCCATTAGACTTAGATCGAATAATTCGTATTATGTAGTATTCGTATGTATAAATTGGCCAACCTAGTATCCGCACAATTACCTACAAACTTTTTTTTATATAGAAATAAAGGCGGTAGACGAGCATACAGTCCACCTGATGGTAAGTGGATACTGTCGTCCATGTCTATGGACGACAGTATCATGCCAACATCAGTCCAGAATGACAAACGTTGGCACGCCTCCGGATTCGCTGTCTACCTCTGCAGATTAAGGAACGGATTGGGAAAATAGGGAGGGAGAAGATGGGATGGGAATGGGCTCTGGCATATCTCACTCACTACCGAAACACGTACGTACATTAGGGAAATACGATAAAGTGGAAAATGCAGTACATTTCTAGGTATTCTTCTGTGAGAGAGTCGCCAGTGACCAGTCGTGTGCGCCCAGCGGCTGTGGGAATGCAACATGCACTCTCCATATTTTTGCATTCATAAACAAATTATTACTGTAAGTTTAAAGTTGTTTTCATTGTTTTAACTGATTGCATAGATTTGTTCTACAGCGGTTGGCACTATCTATGCTTATATTATTGAGTAAATTGATAATAAACTGCAATGGAGTTTGTATTCGTGCGAACGCTCGATTGCTCGATACTTTCTGCTGGCACTACGTTTCTCAGTTTGCAAACGTTACAGCCACATTCTCTTTTACTGTTCTTTTCTGCAAGAAGATTTCAAGTTTTTGAATACAGCCGCTAGAGGCGCTACTTTAGTTTCTATACAAAAAAAACGCTTAAAACATTTGCAATCTGCAATCAGTAGATGTATTTATATTGTACAGATAAACATACTGCAAGATGACAATGTCAAAGAATGACTAATATACGTATACGTGCTAAACTATGCTGACAGTGTGCTAAACACAGAATTAGTAAGCCGAAGTTGTAGTAGGCAGGCTTGCCAGCACACATTATATTCCGCTATTCTCATCCAGCTATTACTGGCGAACTTCTTCAAGTCGTCGGTCGACGTGGCCGAAGGACCTCCTCCACTTTCCCGGTGGTCTCATCATAAGACCTATACAACGCTATGACACAGTACGGGACCTGGGATATCGAAATGTGGCCCGCAAAGGACCAAGACTTCACGACATTACGTTGGGGCTTCAACTAGGCAACAGCTGCCAACCGATAAACAGCTGTACATTCAACGAGGAGCAGAATTTCAAGGCCTCGTCTACCCCTACCATCTACCGTCTACCCGATCCTGCGGTTGAAATGGCTTACTTACTACTTCAAACTTTAAAATTGCATTATGTAAAATACTGGAAAAATAGGGTCGGAAATCTTTAAAAATTTTCGTCACCAAAAATCTTTCATGACGAAAAATCCAGAGATAGAGGCGAAAACTGAAACAAATGATCCCAAAACCAGTTTCTTTCCATTTTAAGATATAAAATTCAAATCAACAGCAAATTTACTTTCTTGTCTGCCTTTGACATCTATTCATAGAACAATGCTATAAAGAACTTACTCCCTGTAATCGTTTTAAAAACTGTTTTAACAAATCGTAGTCTTTTTCCAAAATAATTCATTGTCGGAAAACAAAATATTTCAATTTTCAGTTTAGCGTCAGATGTTTTTGTACACGATTTCACACTGCAACTTAAGCTTAAGATCCCTATTTTTTTACTGATATGTAAATTATAAAAAAATTCAATACAATGGTTGCCCGATGTCCGTGCATCGGATGCGATGCACTGATGACTTAATCTGATACGTCCATGAGTCACATGGAATTATTCTACTCCTGTCTCTCGAACCTGGTTCGCTTTAGACATTTATTTAAAATATATTGTCAACGCGATTCGACTACAATTGCTGGTAGTGCTGGCCCACCCGCTACTGCTTTTTGTGATATGATGCATTTTGCTTACACAAATTTTAAAACTCCTTTTTTGACGAAGTTAATAAACAGAAAAAATGGAGAGGGAGGACTTGTAGACGGAAATATAAATAAAATAAAATCGTATAATCTTTTATTAATACTATATGTGGATGACTAGGTCAATTTTGACATACAAAAAAAATATTTGGGTTACAATACATTTTTTTATTACGACTTCTCAAAATACTCTCCATTCGTCTCTATACAGCGATTCATTCGTCTAAACCAGTGGTTCTCAAACTTTTTAAATGACGGAACCCTTTTGGGAAGCAAAATACTTGATGGAACCCTACAATAAAACAATTATTTTTATAAGTGTATTCTATATTAATCAGCATAATAAAAGTACAATGTATCA
Source organism: Sesia apiformis (assembly GCA_914767545.1). Classification (NCBI taxonomy): domain Eukaryota; kingdom Metazoa; phylum Arthropoda; class Insecta; order Lepidoptera; family Sesiidae; genus Sesia; species Sesia apiformis. The sequence goes on along the minus strand of OU611972.1, from coordinate 1,498,812 downwards.
GTTACTAATTATTATTTACTTCACCACTTGGTAAGGACAATAATAGAAAACATTAAAAAAGAAAAAATCTAACTAGTGGGAGGTATGAAACTGTTTTTTATTTTTCATCAATTGCTTGATATCAGGTTTGATGGAAGAAAGTTGGAGTCTCATATCAGCTTCGGCGTCCAGTCTATTGCGATATTTTGTTTTCGTGGCTGCGTAGGTAGAGAATCCTGTTTCGCACAAATATGTAGTTGGGAACGGGAGAAGAATATCCAGAGCCATTTGGCCAAGCATTGCATATTCATCTTGGATTCTGCACCAAAAATCATTAAGAGGCGTCGTTTTGAACAATGACTCCATACTTGTGTCTGATGACATTTCTAAAAGAGATTCATATATCTCATTTGACATGTTTTCAGGCTTTTCCAAGTTGGGTAAAAAAGGATTATGAATCCAGGAGTTCACTTTAATTTTTGTATTGTGTTCTTCGGGAAAATACTTTTCAAAAGATGCGCGCATCGAACTGAGATATTGGACCAATTCTTCAAACACATTATCTTCAAACATTTCTGAGTCGTTTTCGCTAACAAACTCACTGAGTAACGTAAAACTTTCTATTTCTTTCTTACCAATGCAAATGATCCAAAAATCTAATTTTCTTTTAAAAGCAGTTATTTTATTATAGGCCTGAAACACTGTTGTCTGTTTACCTTGCAACGATAAATTTAATTCGTTAAGTTTTTGAAAGATATCCGCCATAAAAGACAATCGGAACAACCAAGTTTTATCATACAAACGGTCCTTCAAATTAAAAGAAGTATCTGCTGAAAGAAACATTTGTAACTCGGCTCTAAGTTCAAATAGCCTTGTTAAAGTTTTTCCCCGAGACAGCCATCGCACTTCTGTATGGAGCAGCAGTGTTTTATGTTTGCTGCCATAATCTTCACACAATAATGAGAACAATCGGGATTGTAGTGGTCGTAATTTGATAAAATTAATTATTTTTACCGCTTCATCCATAACTAATTTTAGATTAGACGGCATTTGCTTCATCGCAAGTGCTTGTCTATGCAGAATACAATGACTGGAACTACAATTAGGCGCTTTATTTTTCATTCGTGACACTGCTCCTGCTGTTTTACCTGTCATCGCCTTGGCCCCATCTGTACAAATGTCAATGCAATTGTTCCAACTGAGATTATGTTCTTCAAAAAATATATTTATTTTATTAAAAATTTCTTCCCCGGTAGTGTTTGTAAGCAGCGATGAACACATAAGCATGTCTTCTTCAAAAGAACTTTTATATGGATATCTCACAATAACCAGCAGGATAGCCAAACCAGCGACATCAGTCGACTCGTCCATTTGCAAAGCGAATCGTGTATTTTGTAGACGTGTAACTAGTTCTTGTTTGACGTAGCTTGCCAGATCATGGATTCGTCGTGAAACAGTATCGTTTGATAGCGGAACAGTAGAAAGATGCTTTGCAGATTTTTCATCAAGCATACATTTTGTTATGTCTAATACACATGGTTTTATTAATTTCTCAGCGATAGTGTGCGCTTCACCTGCTTGTGCAATGCGATAGCTAACTAAGTATGATGCCTCCGTGGCCTTTTCGTTGGTAGTTTGTGTTACATGCATCATATTTTTTTGACTTTCTAATAACTGATCTTTTTTGCGAACAAAAAATTCTTTATTCTTGTCTTTAGTCTCGGGGTGTACGGTTTCTAAATGTCGACGCAATTTGGCAGGTGCCATGGAACTATTAGGAAGCAGTTTACTACAGAGCATGCAGAGAGGTGAGCCGTTGGAATCAACAAATCCGAAACTGATATAAGATTCATCATACTTCCTTTTTTTCGTCTTTGAAACCGTCGAGCTTGACGTCGTGGCACTCGTGGCATCATCTTCTGGATCGGTGATTGCTAAATTCTCCGCGCGCATTGCTTTTGAACATTCAGCGTCATTAGAAGATGTTGTTGGAACACGTTTAACACCTTTAAGCCAACGTTCCATTCTTCTTTATTTATAATGTTACAAGTCAGGATAGTGGGGTTTAAATAATGCACAATCGTTACTGCGTATAAGAGACTAAATTTAGAACCTACAGGGAAGAAATGTATAAAACTGAGACAACAGAATACAGCAGGCAGTAAAACAATGAACACTAGTTTCTCGCTAGCGAGCTTGTAAGTAGGTAGTAACTTATCGCTCCGAACGCTAATCATCAACTGACGACGCCAACGCGCGATCGCCGCTTTTATACTTAGTCCTAGACTCGATCTCAAATATTCTCGAAAATACTCGAGTCGGCACCTTTGATAAACAAAAAGCAAAAATAAAAACAGAAATTTAAAAATAGCGTTGTAAACAATATCGACTTTATCCTTTGAAGTTAGAGACGAAAGTCGCTAGTTGACAACTATAGCGTCTAATTCAGAGGCGGCTTTTATCAAAGAGACTGAGCGCTTACAAGTATACTACCCGCTCGTTTTAAGTTTGCCGCTGGCGATAGGTATGAGTGTATGACGTTCGAAATTTTTTATTTAATTGTAACAATAAAAATTGTGTACGTTAGATATTTGGGTAAAACTATGACACATTATAAGTTTTGTTGTCACGTGGGGGAGGGTACGCGCATTCCACAGACCGGCAAACTTAGAGCGAACGCGTTGTACAAGTATAAAATTGTTGAGACCAAACTTATGAGATATTGTACCAGCTAATGTAACACAAGCTTATACAAATACAAATAAATAAATAAATAACATTCATAGCGTTTTGTCTCCGCGCGGCCGCGGAGTCCGCACAGCCGCGGAGCGACCAGAGAGAGGTGTTTTGATTTTTTTATTTCTAAATTCTTGCGGAACCCCGACAGAGGTATCACGGAACCCTAGGGTTCCGCGGAACACACTTAGAGTATAGCTGGTCTAAACCAATATTTAAAGTACTGGCCATACTTTAGCGAGGTCCTCAATAGCTGTCATAAAAGCATTCCGAGCATCCTCAGGGCTGTTGAAAAGAATGCCACGGCGTCCAAGCTCCACTTTTGGAAAGAGAAAGAAGTCGAATGGAGCTAAATCAGGGCTATAGCCTATAAATCAGGGCAGGGTGGCTCAATTTTCGGATCTCGGTGGTCTTCGAAAACTCTTGGGTAAGTTTTGCTTTGTGAGATGATGTATTGTCATGATACTCATGATACAAGGAAAGCCCTCTCAAACCTGTTTTAGGACGTTTTAATCTAAAGCTAATCTAATCTAAAGCAAGTGACAGAAGTCAAAATGTCATAATGAGCGGGAACAGTGAGTGCGTTCACAAGTATAGCCAAAACCCTACAAATATTATAACAAGATTGCTTATCAAAAGACTTTGCACCTTCAAAAAGGCCAAGTCGTACAGTTTTTGGACGTTAGCTAATAGATATTTCTAATTGTTTCTCGATTTGACAAGATTTCTTTTCACACAAAATCATTTTTAATTGCATTTGAATAAGTTTTATTGCCAGTATCACTTGTAAGATACAAGTTGCGTTCGTGCGTCACAGATACTGCATTTTTAAAGAAACAGTGATGTTTTGTTTGGTCATCGTAATCAGCTCTTTTATGCACATTGATTTCAGAGATATGTGGCCTTAAAAAACCACACTGGCCCAACGGGTTGGCGAGTCCACTCTTTCAAAGGTGGTGTAGTTCCTGACTTGTGGTAGCGGCTAACCTTTACTAGCCTTTTACACCACGGGAACAGATTTGATGAGTATAATACATATATACCGATATATTTATACCTCTCATCGCACCTCCCAATGTATACGTGTGTTTGACCCAAAGGTAAGCTGGTAGAGAATGCCTTAGGCATTAAGCTCGCCTTTTGTACTATAATGTACAATAAATTTAGTTAATTAAATAAGCTATCCTTTTGATTATTAAGTTTCCTCGTTATTAACCACATTAGTGACACAATGACGTCCGTGTATATCTAACAAACGACCCAGTTTTATGTCAATACAATTATTATTCTATATTAATTAATTGTGATTACAGGGTATATACTTATAAATACGTAAAAACGATAATACAAAAAGTTTATGTATAAGTAATTGCGCAGTTAAACAGCGCTACCACAAAGCCTCCTTAAAATGTTATTAAACTTCTATAATTAGTTTAATGTAGATAATTAATAATATTAAGATAATTAATATGATGGTACATGACTTCTGTCACGTATGTGGTGGTAAGTAATCCTGTCACACATGAACATCCGTGATAAATGCCACCATCAGTCAATAATTACAATTTTGACTAGCCCCCTGATGCGCTGCCTACTTATGGCGATTTAGGAATAGATTTGGGGATGGGAATAGGAAAACGGTTAGGGACGGGAATGGGCTCTAGCATATCTCACTCACTAGCGAAAAGCGTACGTAAATAGCGTACGAGAACAGTGGGAAGAATTAATGCGGTATATGTTATGGTAGAATTCTGTGTGTGTGTGGGGTAAATAGGCTAGTCCAGGCGCCCAGTGAATGTGAGATTGCAATGCACCCCCTTCAAATTAGGAGCCGTGTGATGTCCTTACTGTTGGTGTTGTAAAAAGCGACTAAGAATTAACAAAGCGGTTATCGCAAGCCCTGAGGAACTACACCGCCTTTAAAAGAGTAGAGACTATCCACTTGGCCAGCGTGGAATTTTAAAACCATACATCCTTCATGCACGTATTTCAGTTTCATTTCAGTTCGTTGAAACATTGGCTATACCATACCATCAACCTGTGTCTATCCACTGCTGAATATAGGCCACTCCCAAGGACCGCCACCACGAATGGTCTTGTGCTGCTCACATCCAGGCACCACCGGCGGGCGTTGCACGCTACGTTTCACGATACGAGGTCTCCAGTCGAGGACTTGCTTTCCCCGTCGGTTATCGGTTGTGATACATCTATATATACAATAATATAATACAATCGTATAGACTGTGTTGTACCTCAGGGCTTATGGTAGCGTCTTTGTTATCGCTCAGTCGCATTTTACGACATCCACGGAAAGAAATGGGTGATTCTAAAATCGACCAACACCACACGGACAATTACTATGTAGGTATTATAATGTACTAGGTTTGCCCGCGGCTTCCCTCGCGCGCTCACTATCCTACTGGAACCTTAGTTTATTGCCACAGTCTCCAAGAAGAGCCATTCATTAACACGTGAAAGCATTTCAAACAAATAAACATACATCGTTTATTTTTAAATTATTATCGATCGATGATGAGGTATGGGTAGAATTTTCCCAAGATTCTGGTTACACATCCAGGTTTTCCATGGGCCAGAATTAATCGCTGTATTAATTACTTAACACGGAAAATCCTAGCTGATATCCAAGCGAAACTACGTGTTTATAATAATTATAAAACGTTATGTAATTATTGACTACAATTTTAGTATTGAAATCAACGTATTTTCTCAAATGTCAACTGTAAATAACTCAAATATCGCTATTATTTACTAATAATATCAATAACATACGTTTCACTTTCGAATAAAGAGAATTTATTATTATTATTATAACATAAGTTTCCATAGAAAACATTATTACGAACAAGTAAATTGATTGCTACAATTACTTAAATCAATCGTAATACTGAGTCACAGCATATCTGAGTCACATATTGAGGAGCGAGTATAAAACAACATGGGGGTCGGTTAGCTATTCATTCTACAGGAAACCACCGAGGCACAAACATGGCGTTCAAATTATTCTTTTTTATCCTCAATCTTTATTTCTTAAACGCATTAGTGACCGCCGATGAAGAGACACCATGCATATGTGCGGAAGATCCGGCGGAGACAGGAAAAATTAGTCTCTGGGATTTCTTCTCCGAACAAGACAAGAAGGAGGAAGCCGGCGAAAAGAACCCGTACCCGGTCATCCCCGCGATGTTGCCACGTCTACCCTGCAGCAACTGCATTGAAATGAGCAGGAGAAAGAGGAAAGCAGATGAGAAGATCGTCGCTGACGTCATAAGGCAGCAGAAGAGATCTATACATTTTTCTACGAGGAATTGCCCACAAGGTTATTACAGACTCGGGTCAAGATGCTTCGAAAAGTTCATAGTGGAGAAAAGATTTGGATAGTGAGGAAAATTTGTGAAAAAATTAGAGTTTAGTGAAAAAGGGTGTTGTCACACCGCAGCTAATAGAAAAATGTTGTGTTGCCAAAGTATTCGCAAGATATTGAATAAGCCAAAGGTCCACGGTGTGAAATTTGATTAAAATTGCTTGCAGTAAAATTGAATTGTGTATTGTTTTGTTACGTTTAATGGGAAATATATGCAAGGGATTGACGTATTTATAGCATTCAATGACATTTGAAGATGAAGACATTTTGTGATGTTATAGTATTGTGAGGTGGTTTTAAACGAATTTATAATTGCATTTAATAGTAATATAATAATTTGATGCAGAGGTATTTTTTATTCAATGTTTATGATATATTTGAGATGTGTTTTAGTATCAAGAGATTTTATAATGTTGTTGCGTGTGTGAAGAAATGGAATGTAGAGTTGAAGTTGAACTTTTTTTGCTCAAATCTTGATTGAACGTGTTGTGTAAAGAGGCTTTAATGTTAAGTATTTACAGTGTACATAATTCATAATTAATTAAAAATGATTTAAACGTATTCTTTAGTTTACTTTTAATATAATATTAAATATTTGCATGCCATGAATGCTGATGTGACGATGGAATGTACTAATAACATCTCTTGCACTCACACACTGCAAATAAAGAATTTAAATTTTTCTATTTCTGTATTAATATCTTTATTACTATTTTATTATTTATTATTATTCAATCTGACACTACATAAGTTAAAATACGTAATATCTTTATTATTATTTTAATTTTCATTCAAATTATAATAATTATTTCCGAATCAGCAGTTGCAGTTATTCAATCTTATTTTATTAGTACTTTATACTAATTTCGTTATTAGAGAACAATCTACTTTGGAAAAGGCTCAAAATAAAAGAAATTATGAAAAATCTGATGTTAGAGCAAACTGTTTAAATAGTATATTGAAAAAATTAACCAAATTCAATAAGTACATACGACAATATGATCAGATAACATCACATAATATCAAAGTATTTAATAGACAACTAATACTGAGCGTGCACGCTGAAATCCAACGGCCGCTGGACGCACTCGCCTAGTTACCTCTCTCTCACAGAAGACTACCTTGAAATATACTGCATTACCACTTATTATAGTTTCAGCAGTGAATGGGATATGCCAGAGCTCATTCCCATCCCACCCCATCTTATCCCTTCTCATTTTCCCAAACCTTTCTCCAAATCCACTTTCTCTAAAACCTGTTAAAAAACAAAAAACAAATTATATCAGTCGGAAGATAGATTTCGCTATTTTTCGTAAATTTTAGAGAAAAAAGTGTTTATCCAAAGGTTGTATGTAGAGCTTTACAAGTCCTATATAGACTATACAAGGCGTATAGTCTATATGTAGGTATCATTTTCAATAGTTTTTTTTTTTTGAAGCTGTTACATTGATATGGGAATTGACTAGATGACACATCATAAGTTCTTATCAAAAAAATCTGGTTGGCAAATAATTATTAAATAATATTAATAGTGAAGCGTTCGAAATTCGGCTCCTTTGAGATCGCAACCTTTATTCTAAACCAATATTAACCGCTATTAATAAGAATAAGAAACCTTTTTATTTCATAATACATTCCATATTTAAAAACTCACACCATAGTAATTTATGAAAAATAAATAATTATAAATATTTAAAATTGAATTAATCGTTATTTTTAAACTGTTTAAAACCTTGCCATACACAGTCAAATAAAAACATATTTTTTATGTGAATGTAATGGCGAGAGTGCCGAGGTTGTCATGTGGTAATTCCCATGACATACCGAACAGCAAGAAAAGGAAAACCTTACGAGAAATTGCGTATGTTGTGTAATGTGTATTAATATTGTTACCACTTGCAGTTTTGGACACTGAAGGCCAAAGCAGACAAAAATGCTGAACAATACGGATATTTTGAGAAAAAAAGTGTTTTGACAATAAATAAGACAAGAGTTTTACAGTGACGTGAGTTTTGAATATGTGTGAGTGGGTGCCAAATTGTCCAATACGATTGTCGAAATGGTTCGCACTGTACACTATTGTGTGCACTCACACAAACGCAAAGCTCATGTCTCGTTGATCTCACTCTACAAACCCTATTCAAGGACATACATTTATTTTGTATTTATTTATTTAGCGCTTTATTTCACAAAGTACAATGGGCGGGCTTAAATGCTAAATGCTTAAACCTAACCTAACCTTAGATCAGGAAAGACACAGGAAAGATATAATAATGACGGCGCGGACCAATCAAGGAAGGAGAAAAGCAAAGGGAAAATAAAAATAAACAAAAAGAAATGAAAAAAAATAATGCAACTTAGTTTGTAAAAAAAATTGATATTTTTCGAAAAGTTTGAATTTAACTTACGGTTACTTAATTTTTCATCTTGTACTTACAGTATTTTTCTAATTGTCTTATTGTAATAATTTATTATTATAAGTACAATAAAGAACAATAACAACAACACCACTGAACCGTATTGGCCCATATATGGACTTCACACCGAGATTTAGACCCAAGTACAAGGTTTATGCCAAATTTCACTCAGTCCGTTAAGCATTTAAGCCGTTAAGAAAAAGCATCCGCAGCATTTACACATAATTTTCGTTATTTATCCCACAACGATAGATTATTAGATTAACCAATAGATTAAAGTCGATTATTACCCAGAAATATTATATCTAATTTAATCGATAGTTAATTAATAGAAATGTCTAATAAAATTTAATTCGCCTCTGATAAATAAAATATATCTTCACATTTAATAAAATCGTAACGAAGTTGTGCCGGTATATGAAATATTTTTTTAAAAGTGCCATCCATTATTCTTATACAAATGATATAGATTTCCAGAACAAGATTTTTTGTCATTTTTGTATATGCATGTATCACGCGAAATTTCAATGAAACTCAACATAGTTATACTTCCAGATTAACATTAAGGAGACATTTTATCCAGACCCGTTACAAAATTCCCGCGGGAACTGTTACAAAGTACGCAAGAGAAGTTACGTACACACTTAGTAAAAGAAACTAATATATATATAACTTTAAACTGAGTTTGACATATATATATTGACATCGATGACCTGAAGACGAACAGGAAATTGCATAACATGATAAAATAAAGTATGTACTAGCTTATTCACCCGGCTTTTCTCGCTTAGAACTTGTTTTCGACCAAGAAAACAAGTTCACACTGCCGTACAAAACCGACTATATTAGGTTCAAAGAAACTTTATTTTCATTAAGACATCGTCACTTACATGAGAACTTAGAAGCTAACATAATAAAAGATAAATAGTCGTACAAGTCCGTTGAACAAGAGTCACAGAATGTAAACACAATCAACGTTTAAAATGCAGTAACTAAAACTAATGCAATTGTAATTTTAGTAATAATTACTAAGCATAATTACTAATCTAGTCTTAAATACGCTAAAAGAGGACATATTTATTTAAATCAGTCGGATGATTATTGTATAATTGTGCAGCCCCATACGCGATCATTTTCTTTCCACAATTAGGCCTAGTTCTTGGTACGTTTAAATGCAGGGCCGTCTTTACCAGGGGGTGCAAGGGGTGCGGTGCACCCCGGGCGCTCACCTTTTAAAGGTAATGAAAAAATATAACGCTATAGTAAACAATTACACAATAGGATATTTGACTGTCATAGGATACACAATAGGATATTTGACTGTCATAGGATACACAATAGGATGTTTGACTGTCTTAGGATACACTCCCGCACCCCGGCGCAGAATAGACTTAAGACGGCCCTGTTTAAATGGCTACAATTATATGTCTGACCTTGTTTCATTAGTATAATTTCTGAATGTATTTTTCTATTTAGGATTTTGTTAATAAGCATGCATGTAGAATACCTGTGTAATTGCTTAAATATTCATTAACTTAGTTTAAATATTTTCAAAACTTTTGTATCTTTACATTTTAAATACATTTTTTATTAATCATACTGGTAAGTATTAAAAAAGGCAAAGTTGGCCGTGTTATTACGACCGGCTTCAGATAACGCCACCCCATGAAATATCCCATAGGTGTCGTGCCAAACCCGTTTGGCCAGCAGCGTGGCGTTTCAAGGTCATACATCCCTTATACACTAGGCAATGTGCATGAAGACTGGTTACGGTTATTGGGCCCGCGTTGTCCGAAGATCTACGTACTGCTGCAGTTGGACGTATTGGCTAGTAACTTAATTGTACAGTTTTGATTACGAGTAATTACAAGGGGGTTTCGGGCCATGCGAGCCCCATTAGGTTTGGTCACAATGAGACCCAATGCGGATGGTGTGGTTTATTCCAAGGTTTATTCATTCAGTAACTAACTACATACCTTAAGGGTGTAGATCGTGAAAATCACCGAAAAGAGTGTTACGATTTTTCATATTTAACCTATTTACATATGATTGATATCAATGATAATTTGTATATATTACAATCAAAGACCAATAAGTATGTTCATGCTTATATTAAACTCTTAAACCTAATAGTTGTTATATAATAAACGTCAACAAACGCACAAAATTGAGTAAAAATGCAAAAACATGACTTCGTATTTTTCAGATTTAACCCCATAAATCAACACAAATTGATAAAAAGAAACACTTTTTGAACACTGAAGAAACCAATAAGTATAGCTGTATACTTATTTTTATACCTTTACAAACAAAGACTTCCTCTTTTAAAGCCCTAAAATCTAGATATATTTTAAGGTAAATTTTTCATACACAAATGTATGGGATAAAACGTTCGTTTCATTCGTGCAATCTCGGTGGTCTGCAGCGGCAGTTCCTTTCTGTAAGTGAACGCGACACCACGCTTGTCGGCTGCAGACAGCAGAATTACGTATTGTGAATTTGTGTTTTTTGTAAAAAACTGTAAGTATAACATTTTTATAATTAATTTATTTTCAGTTAGTAGAAAGTATCGATATAATGAATGTCTGAAAGAAAACCATGATGGAACTAGATATAAATCGTAAAAAATACAATATCTACACTAATGGGTATTATAAAGAGGAAAGATTTGGGTTTTTGTATGTAACGAATAAACTCAAAAAGTACTGGACTGATTTTAATAATTCTTTTATCATTCGAAAGCTACATTATCACTGAGTAACATAGGCTATTTTTTTCGCAGGACTGATTGAATTTGAGTGGCATGCCAGGGAAAAGAAAGTTTTGTACGCATTATAAAAATATGAAAGCCAAAAGATCTCGGAATAAAATGTAAGTTCCTCCCTACTTATTTATTATCGCATTTGAACAGGGTACATTACAAAGCTAATACAATATGTCATATGATTTAGATCGCCCGATTCAGACATATACCTACAATAACATGTAAATATTGGTTTGTATTATCTATATCTATACTGATAAATAAAATTGAAGTATCTGTATGTAATATCAAAATAATAGGATTTTTAAAAAAAAAAAAGGCGATACGGAGTTCGCCGGGTCGGCTAGTATTGTCTAAATATCAAATTGTGGAAGTAGGTAGGCGACAGCGCAACTTTGTCGACATACCTATACCGCCAAACAGACGCGAGGCGCCTAGCGTCTGGCTTAGGGTTGTACAAAATAAATAAAAAGTGGATAATATTGATGAATAATATTTCCAGTATTGAAAATAAAGAAAACCTTGGGGCCGAGACTCTGAGCAACAATGCTACGCGCTGTATAGAGGTAAGTTGTTATACGTAATTCTTGTAGACTTGTTACATAAATAAACAAACTACTTAGTTAGTGATGGGCGAAGACAAAATCTCAATACCTACCTATAGATTTTTCTTGCAATATTTATTATTTTCATCGAGAGACAAACACCTTAGTACCGAAATACTTCTCAATTACTTTCTCAAAAGAAAATTTACGTTCAAATAGGTGACGTCATAAAAAAACAATACCTAATGCGTAAAGAAATTATAATTTCTATTCATCAGGAACCTAATATTGTATTAATTCTTTTGCATTTTTTTAAATTTTTAATTATTTTTTATAAAAAAAATCAAGCCATTATCTTTCTTTACAGGAACTAGTTATTGAAAACGACCAAGAGGGAAAGGTGGATGAAATGGAAGTTGGGCGTAGAGTTGTAGACGTTTCTTTTTTTTTTAAAGCTCTTCAGGCCATAGGGGACCACGGTCCAATGGATTGTAAGTTAAGTTACCTCAGTATAATAGGTGAAGTAAAAGTTGGTCTGGACTCAAAACTCATCATGAAATGTAGTATGTGTAGTATGAAATTTACTGTGTGTTTGATTGAAAAGAAAGAAGATAGAATGGAAGTGAATCATCAAATTGTATCTGGTATCATATCATCTGGTGGGAGCTACTATCAGTTAAAAACATTAACTGCCGCAGTAGCCCTACCAATCATGTCACCTTCATTATACAATGAAATTAATAATACGGTTTGCGATTGGTGGGAAAAGACAGCAGCACATTCCATGGCAGAAGCTGTCAAGGAAGAAGCGGAGTACGCAGTGTCTATAGGTAGTGTTGATAAAAATGGTACACCATTAATATCTGTTGCTGTTGACGGTTGTTGGAGCAAGAGATCTTATGGTAAGAATTTTTCCGCCTTGTCCGGCGCAGCTGCGATAATTGGCATTAAAACTAATAAAGTATTGTTTTTTGGAGTTAAAAATAAATACTGCGTAGTTTGTGCACGAGCCGCAAAGAACGACAGTCAGCCCTCGGAACACCGTTGTTTCAAGAATTATTCGGGATCATCTACCGGTATGGAATCGACCATAATAGTTGAGGGGTTTAAACGTTCCATTGTTGATCACGGTGTAATTTATAATAAATTTGTAGCAGACGGCGATTCCAGTACTTATAAAAAAATATTAGATTCGCGACCGTACGGTAATTTAACAGTAGAGAAAATTGAATGCAAAAATCATCTTTTACGAAACTACTGCAATAGCTTGGAGAAACTGTCGAAAGACACTAAGTATCCTTGCGAATTGCGGAAATTCCTAAAAGAAAGGTATTTGCGTTTAAGAACGGGTGTAAAATGCGCTATTAAATATTGGGGCGATCAAAATCAGTCACTCGAAGAAAAAATAAAAAATCTTAGTGAAGATATCCTAAATGGTCCACAACACGTATTTGGTAATCACCAATATTGCAAGGAGTATTTCTGTAGACCTGATACTCGTCGAATAGAACCTGTTGGGTTGCTTCCAGCAATTGTTGGATGCGGATTAATGGACGCGGTACACATTTTAAGTAAAAGACTGTCATATCATTCTAGAAGTTTAATTCATAATTGTACAAGTAATATAGTTGAAAGTTTTAACGCAGTGATTGCCAAATTAGTAGGGGGTAAGCGTGTAAATTATTCTTCCCGTGGTTCTTATGCGGGCCGATGCGCAGCTGCTGTTGTGTCTTTTAATACAGGATCGATTCATAGTAAAACTCATGAAGTAATATTTAAATCTAGTCCTAATCCTTTGATCGCGAAAGTGGAAAATTGTAATCGTAGAATCCGTTTAATTGCTAAACCTAAATTAAGATTGAAAAAGAGCCACAGCGCTGTATCGAAAGACGCTCACTATGGACCAAACTGCGAAAAACCTGATCTGAGTCCAGAATTATATGAGAAAGCCAAGTCATCTTTTTTAGCCGATTTAAAGTTGTCTTGTGCTGAAAGAGAGGAGCTTGAAAGGTCGACCCATTTGCAAAGAAGTAGTTCTGAGTGGATGAGTACAAGGAGAAAATTACTAACCTCATCATCGTTCGGGGAAGTTTGTAAAAAACGAGAGAGCACAAGTTGTGCTGTTCTTGTTCGTAAAATCGTTTATGGTAGTAATATCTCCAGTTTGCCTGCTGTACGGTACGGTATCGAAAACGAAGAAACCGCAATTAAACAGTTAGAAATTCAAGAGAATATTAGTATACAAGGTTGCGGTTTGTTCGTCGACGATCAATATGAATTTCTTGGTACTACACCAGATGGCATTTATGCAAACGGTTTAATTGAAATTAAGTGCCCACATTCTTTAGCTGGCATGACTCTTGATGAAGCAATGGCCAAACATACCTTTTGGGTTAAGGACAAGGCTTCCAAGGGTTATGTCATAAATAAAAATCATAACTGGTATTTCCAAATTCAGGGACAGGTACATATTACTAAAAGAAACGTTTGCATGCTTGGCATCTGGTTTGGTGCTACTGTACCTATGAAAGTTTATATTATAGAAAAGGACGACAAATTTTGGGAGGAGAAAATGGAGATGAAATTAGTTAGGTTTTATTACGATTGCCTACTTCCAGAATTAGTTGATCCTCGGCAGTCACGAAGCATGCCCATTCGTGACGCGCCCAGTATCATAGAGGCTATGAAAGAGAGGAAAGAAAGAGCTTTACGTGTTATGAAAGAGAAGAACGCCTAATGATTTTGAAAGATACAGGTAACTTAACTACCCAGCCAGTCGATTCACGTAAACACGCCAGTCCAAAAGTCGTTTTAACTTAGGAACTTAGAAATCGCCTTTTGGTTTTCTGTTTTAAACGCACTTACTTATCTAGTCTTGGATTGTCATAAATCTTCCAATAGCTCAATTACTATACAATTTCTGAGTTACCTGGTGTAAAGAATCATAAAAATTGGTTCAAAAATACAGCGAATTGAGAATTCTCCTTTTTTTAAGTCGGTTAAAAGGGCTAAATTTGCAAAAAACGAAGTGACGTCACTGCGCTACGGTTTTTATTACTTACGTGGATCGGGCAGCTGGTAACGTTTTCATTCTGATAGGTTTTGTGATAGCCATTGATTTTATCATCAAATTAGCAGAAATCAGAACTTGATCCGTAATCGAATGAAAAACCATTAGAATTTTGAACTCATATTTCGTTATTGTTTAATTACATACTTTTAATTAGTATATTAATAATTTACAAACTTCTGTTAAAATTAGTAAATAAATGAATTATTTACTAATTTTTGTACAACCCTAGCACGCTTTTGAGATAGCGAGTAATGGCGACTCATATTTGTTATTGTGTAGTAAATAAATCATTTTTATACTTGTGTTTCATTTATTGACATTTTTTTTAAAACCCTAGGATTTTTTTTAGATATCGACGAGGTGATCGTAAACAAAAAGTAAGTATTTGAGTTTACGCAATAGGCACATTTCCTTGCGTAGAGATAAACACACTTCCTACTGAATTTGCAATTATTTTATTGAATGAATATTTTAC
Organism: Sesia apiformis; assembly: GCA_914767545.1. Lineage (NCBI taxonomy): Eukaryota > Metazoa > Arthropoda > Insecta > Lepidoptera > Sesiidae > Sesia > Sesia apiformis. The sequence continues at coordinate 1,483,441 of OU611972.1, read as the reverse complement.
GAATTAGAATAAATTTTGGTAGTGAAATTACAAATAAATAAATAGTTGGAATTTTAGGTAAGTAGAATACAAAAATGTCAGATGTCAAATGATAGAAAAACATAAAAATTGTGTCTCAACTACTCTTATTAATCTATTAAAAAGAATCAACAGCTAGTTTCCAAAAATTCAACGTTATTGTTATGCTGTAAATATTCAAGTTCAATAACAATTTCTCAACGTGGAACGTTTGTTGCAAAACATTTTGAAAATCGCGCTCTCTAGGTCATTCATCCGCCCCGTCGGATGTTACATTAAACTTTGGCGCTGCGGTCGCTCGAAATCGAGATCTCAGGCCAACAATCTACACCCTTAAACTTACACTGGATGTTCGCGTGGATTCATAATTGAGAATTTTATAACGGTGACTCAAAACTAACCTATATCCTTCTCCTTGGCCCTAACATTCTCTGATAAAAATCTTTGAGTTTGTCGAGGTGTAATTGGATAACATACAGACTTTCGAATTTATACTTATACCTATATATGTATTAGTGTATGTATGGTAATAGAATATTCGAATATAATTAGAAATCAGCCTATCTCTATCACACGTTATGTGTAAGAGAAAGATAGCAGTATGTTTCCCTCTCTTCCTGTCGTTCTTAAGGTATTTCCGGATTGCATGCCATACAACTTTTGCAGTTATGCAAGTCAATGTAAGCGTCTTATGATGAGTCAAAAGCAATTGGAAATATTGAAAATTTTCATAATTCAAAAATTTTTAACTGCAGCAGAAGGATCGTGAAGAGTGATTCCCAATAAAACCAGACATACTGAGAAAGCGGGTTACCGAGTCCATTCTTATAGAGGTGGTGTAATTCCTCGGGTTCTTCTGGTAGCGGTTTTGTTAGTCCCCTAGTCGCCTTTGACGGCACCCACGAGAAGAGTTGAGATGGTGCTTATTCTAAAACCGACCGACACGCACAGAACATAACTTGAGGACCCCAGAGGTAAAGGGGTCTAAGTGACAAAATTTATGTTTTGAGATAATTGAACCAAAAGTCAACAAAATTTTGTAAGAGGGAAAGTTATTTTTTTTTTGTTTTGACCATTTTAGGCCAAAACTTTGGCCATTTGCTTCTAATTAGTACTAACAATAGATTATTAAAATCACCTGTGTTACATTTATAGGTAATAAAAGGTAGATAATGTGTACTTAGACCAAGCAGCTTAGACCTTAGCGCTCTAAGCAGTGTTAGCATGCACTACTAGTGGTGAAGGGGCAACACACTAAGTAGCAGCACCTGTCAGGAAAATCACTTGGATCTCCTCACCACTAAAATGAATAGTATTTTAACAGTCTGTTACTGCATCTAACTCAATTCTTTCGAAAATGTCACTTAGACCCCTTGACCTCTGGGATCCTCACTTGTTTTTATGTTCCGTGTCGACACCACACGACCAAAAACTAGACATAGACATCCGAGAAACATGTCAACATCAGTTCAAAATGGAAAAGGTTGGCATGCCCCCAGATACTGCCGAAACGAGTTGAATGCGTCCTTGTCGGCCTTGCTACGTCACATAATACAAAATTTACATAAAATTAATGTATTTCTGTCCAAGTACTTACGTCAACAAAAACAAAACATTAAACTGTTGACGTTTTAAAGTTACTGTATTTGCCCTAATCGCTCGTCATGACGTCAGGCGTCTGATGGAACTTCAAGTTGAATCATAGAGAATAAGTTTTCCCGTTACCTATGGATGACAATAATATGTGTTTGGTTCAATTGGTTGCTAACCGACTTGAATAAAAGGAGGTACTCGTATAAAATGAAAACATAACCGAACCTTTCCCGATACCTGAAACCACGGATTCTGCTCATCGTTTTAAGTTAATTGGCATATAATGTTTCTTATTTTTTTTATAAAAATATAATTTTTTTGGGTTTTTTGTAGCAAATTTGTATGAATAAATGTACCACCCCATCTCTACCAGTGGGTATTGTAGGGGATAACAAAGAAGCTATCACAAGCCCTGAGAAGTACACCACCCCATCCCCATCCCCAATGGGTGTCGTAAAAGGCCCCGAGAAACTAGAACACCACTAGAAGAGTGGACTCGCCAGCCCGTTTGGCAAGAAGCATGGCGTTTTGAGACCGTGCATACCTCACGCAGAAGACAATATGCGCGACCAGATCCATGTCCTTGGTACAAACTACAAATTAATGTTTTTCACTAAAATGATTCGTATTTTTAAATCCTTCCGTACGCGGGTTTCCCAAAGATGATTTCCTTCACCGGTGAGTTAGTGATTTAAAATCTGTATTAAGTAGAAACTTTTTGATACCGACCAAGGGGATTTTAGCTCACGACATTTTATAATGATATCAAATATATATTTATTTATAGTTTATTGCACACACATACTGTACAAAGGGTGGACTTAATGCCATAGACATTATAATATCATAGACAACAATGAAAACCCATTCATCTGATGAGGTCTCCGTCATCATTTTCACAAACACCTATTCTTTAAAAACTACCGCGTCGAGCCACTTAAGGCCTTAAAAAGCTTTAAAAAGTACCAAGGCTTTAAAAAGATAATGCAATAGTTATTACAAACGCAGGCAGACACAAAAGACCCACGCATTCCACCGTCGACCGCAAAATCCCCGCTTGATGGCCAAGCAAAAACGTAACAATCGTATCGTACAATCGTGACGTAGCGTAAACCACGCGTATCAATGAAGTTGCCATCAAGAGGGAAAACCTGTCCTAACCCGTTGTACGGCGGGTCGTATTTTACGTCGGTTTTGTCATTGCGTGGCGCAAGTTATTAAACGTAAGCGTGCTGGACCAACAACTCAACCGAGCGTTCGCACGATTACGAGCTTTTTTGCGTTCTTAAAACGAGCTGTTATGGTGATTTTAAAGTTCCTATTAGTTGCTCTAAGCAAATGAATATGTTTGTTATACAATGTTATATTTGCGGTTTACGCTACCTAATTTCTTATTGATTAAGTTGATAAGCCGCAAAGGAGTTTGTATTTGTGCGAACATTTGATTAATCGACTTTGAAATGTGACAATGTGGCCGGAAATGCGCGACTATGAGATTTCAATTGAAGCGTATAAATTTTTTAAATGCAGAATAATGTACTTTATTTATAGATAACAATATAATACGATACTTAAATACTAGTATTATAAATATTTATGATAAAGCGTATATTACATATATTAAGCGTATTACAGTGAAATTTTCATTTTTCTTTCAAACTATTCATATGTAATATAATTTCAAATCCAGAATTCTTTACTTGTATGTTGTTAAAAATGTATGATACTTGCTCTAAACAATTATATTACTTAATAACTATATTTTTTAAAATAAATAACTTATATTGAATTACGGTACGAAACTACGCAGGGTCGAAAAAGATGGCATCTCTTGATATCAGAGGCCAAGATCCAGTTCGGGTCGCCGAGTCATAGGAGTAAGTAAGTAATTAATATATTATTATATTGAATATAATACTAATTTCAAAGTGTTGTTTGTCAAAAAAGTACGTATTTATTACAAAATTATTTTGTCAATGAGAAAATATACATTTAAATAATTCTTATTTCGTTTGTGTGGCTTACAGAAGATTGTCTACTACTCTTTCTTAAGATTGAAGTTTTTAGAATTAGGAATACATAAAATTCTATAAAAAATATAAATTTTAATCACAATCTAAAAGTCCAACCTTAATAAAACAAATACTTTTTAAGTAATTCCTGAAATGTTTAAAAAATATTCTTTCCTGCTTTCTGTTCGTCACTTGTACCACACGCCATGGCGCCTGTGCTACTCGCAAACTAACCTCAAGGTCGGACGTTCAAAACTCACCCAATCCTAATTTGTATGTAACGTATACTTGTAATATAATGACGCATAATGATCAAAATTAGTCAATTTGTTTTGTATTTATAATAGCGGTTTATTTGAAGGAAATTTAGTCAACAATGCGTAGAAAATATGAAATATTAAATTCGTTACACAGTCTATTGCGAACAAATAAACTGTATTTACATTGTCTTTGAGTGTATGTATTGTAGTCAACCTAAATACACAGATACGTATACAGATTTATATCACCTAAATACGCATTACGGCCCTAAAACCTACTGTCAATTCAGTATGTTATTTAGCGGCAAAAAACTATCATAAACCGTATTATTGATAGTTGTTATTTTTGAATGTATCTTATGTCAATTTAAAAAAATAAATAGAATTAATTGAAAACTAAACTTTTTCTATATAAAACGAAGTAATATTAATGATGCAACAGTTCGCGGTAAATGTGGTTACGTATTTTTAAGACTCTTAAAACCACTGACTACTTATCTATCGTGACAGTAACATTACATTTATACCGCTGGCGTCACAGATGTACACAGTTTTGTCATAAAGAATTATCCATATACATATGTATTTTGATTGATCGATGGTTGTAGTACTTTTTTTTTATGTACGAAGGCGGCAGACGTGCATACAGTCTAGCTGATGCTAAGTGGATACTGTCGCCCATAGACATTCGCCCATAGATCAGCGATGATCGCAGTGATATAGTAAACTCAAAGAGACATGAGCTTTGCGTTTGTGTGAATGCACACCAACAGTGTACAGTGTGAACCATTTCGACAATCGGATTGGACAATTCGGAGACCACTAATTTTTTTTTATGGACGAAGGCGGCAGACGAGCATACAGTCCACCTGATGGTAAGTGGATACTGTCGCCCATAGACATTCGCGATACATGCCAACATTAGTCCAAAATGACAAACGTTGGCACGCCCCCGGATGCGCTGCCTACCTTAACATTAAGGAATGGATTGGGAAAAGTGTGAGGGATAGGATGGGAATGGGCTCTGGCACATCTCACTCACTACCGAAACACGTACGTGCATTAGGAAAATAAAATAGTGGGAAATGCAGTACATTTCAATGTAGTCTTCCGTGAGAGAGGGGTAACGTGCCCAGTGGCTGTTGGATTTCAGCGTGCACTCTCCCCTTTAAAGTACTGTGAGTAGTACTGTGAGCCTTAAAAAAGGTCATACTCAGAAGTGAAGAGATAAAGTTTATTAGTAAACCTGAAGATTTCGTTCCGATCAATGAACTTGTTTTGCAAATGTGGCCTTTTGATATATTAAAGATACATTTATATAGGCGCTCACTTATTAAAATTTGAAGAGGTCGAACAATTGGCTATTAATGCAATTAATTGCGATGCCTGCAGACCATAGGTATTGGCAACGAACTATAACAAAGGTGGCGATCACAATAGATCAGCGATGATCGCAGTGATATAGTAAACTCGATGAGAAAGAGCTTTGCATCCGTATGGGGGAGAGCGCCGCTGGGCGCGCTCGACTGGTAACGTTACCCCTCTCTCACAGAAGACTCCCTTGAAATTTGACCTTGACTACCTTATTTCCCTAATGTACTTACGTGTAGTGAGTGAGTTCTGCTAGAGCCCATTCCCATCCTATCGCTCCCCATTTTCCGAACCCTTTCTCTAAATCCATTCCTATATCTCCAAAGGTAGACAGCGCATCCGGGGGCGTGTCAACGTTTGTCATTTTGTACTAATGTTGGCATGTATCGCGGCTGTCTATGGGCGACAGTATCCACTTACCATCAGGTGGACTGTATGCTCGTCTGCCGCCTTCGTCCATAAAAAAAATGAGTGGTCTCCGAATTGTCCAATCCGATTGTCGAAATAAGACATGAGCTTTGCATCTGTGAGAGTGGGTGCCGAATTGTCGAATCCGATTATCGAAATAAGACATGAGCTTTGCATCTGTGAGAGTGGGTGCCGAATTGTCCAATCCGATTGTCGAAATAAGACATGAGCTTTGCATCTGTGAGAGTGGGTCCCGAATTGTCCAATCCGATTGTCGAAATGGTTCACACTGTTGGTGTGCATTCACACAAACGCAAAGCTCATGTCTCTTTGAGTTTACTATATCACTGCGATCATCGCTATTGTGATCGCTCTACGAGATTATTGACTCGCAGAGCCACTAATCTAAACATATAATAAAATCGTAACAGTCATGTCTATATATGAAATATTTTTAAAAAAATGTGATTGCAATATAAAGTACGAATGATACAGAACCCAAAATAACATTTTTTGTAATTTTCGATGTCTGTTCGTGTTTGTCTGAACACGCAAAAAAAAATATGGACAGAATTTAATGAATCTCGGAATAGTTTAATTACGAGTATATTTGAAATATCAAACAATTATACAATAAATGCAAATTACATAGTATTAATTACAACTGAGTTTTCATTATTCTATGATTAATCAACAACGATGTTCATTGACGAGGTAAGGAATGGTAATTTAGGTGAACAGCTTTATCTCAGTCGTATGTAGTGCAGACAGTAAGGAGTTTACACTATACACCCCTGTAAGTCTATAATAAAAGATAATATAACATTTTATTCTTGATTTTAACTATTAAATAATACATTGAAAATTTCTCGTTTGAATCTGCCAGCACTATATATATGTATATATAGCATATATGTACTTAACCTATCTAGGTTAAGTACATATATCAATAGTAACAAAATGAGAATTAGGTATATGTATTTCTAAGAACATTAGACGGCGCAGGAGCGCCCGGTCGCTAGCGTTGCGCTCCGTGCACAGTATGCATCGCAAAGCATTACGTAGTGGAATGCAATCGTACTGATTATGACAAATGCGACGTAAAATCATACATCCGACAAAGAGACGTTGAGATTCCAATGATATAATTTTGTATTTAGTTAACAACTAAAGGATTTAGAAATCACGATCACACGAATGTGGGTCGAGTAATAGATACCTCTAGGCTATCACCTACTTCGTCATAATTTACTCCGAGGCTATGCTTGTCGCTTTATAAAGCTCAAGTTAGACCCCACATGGAGTACTGCTCACACCTCTGGGCCGGTGCACCGAAGTACCAGCTGAACCCTCTTGACTCCGTCCAACGACGCGCTATCCGAATTGTCGATGATCCCACACTCTCACAGGTGATTTAGAATCGCTCAGCATCCCTGGAGATGTTGTATCTCTCCGCGTGTTCCACCGCCTTTATAATGGAGAATGTTCTGAAGAGCTGCTCAGTTTGATGCCGACTTCGGGTTTTTACCATCGCACCGCTCGTCATCGTCATGCGGTTCATCCGCACTTCCTTAACACAGAGTCGCTGCGTACTGTGCGGTTGAAAACACACTTTATACCGCGAATCCGAAAGTTATGGAATGAAAGAGCAGCGGCAGCGCACTCGCAAGCCCCCTGGTGTTGCAGATGTCCATAGGCTATCCATTCTATAAAAAAAGAAATTTGTAGGCACTACTGCTTCTAAATAGCGTTAATCTGCTATCTAATATTTTAAAAACTGTTGATTCCATTTGGGCGAGTTTGGAATAAATACCCCACATAATGGTGAAAACCACTACAGTATCGAGCGAGACTGTGACATGGGATAAGAAGAGATACTGATTCCACCAATTTTTACTCCCAAAACACTTAACACTTTGAAACGAGTACGTTTCTGTAATGGTGTAATATAGTACCTATCTATCTGCGTTTTCTAACACTTGTGTAATGGGGAATGTTCTGATAAGCTGTTAAATTTGATGCCAACTTCGGGTTTTTATTATCACACCCCTTGTCACCCAAGGGTTCATCGGCGCTTCTTTGGCAGTGATCTGCTGCGTACTGTGGGGGCAAAAAGACAGTTTGTACCGCGAACTCGAAAGTTGTAGAATAATAATAAACTGCCCATTGCGGTTTTTTCCACATGACACGGAGATCTTCAAGAAAGCTGTCAACAAGATTCTGCAAGGTCGTCAGCGAAATCCTCCCATGGACACCCGTATCTCTCCTGGTGTTGCAGGTGTTCATGGGCGGCGGGGACCACTTACCATCTCGTGGGCCGCCTGCCCGTCTGCCATCTCTTCTATAGAAAAAGATAACTTGGTCGCGTCCAGTCGTCGTCTTAGACTGAGCGCATTGGAGCAGCGTCGGACTGGTCATATAGTGAAAGTGGCGTTTGCCAGCCGGGCCCCAGCCTGCGCGGGGCCCGCCACGGGCCTGGCTTGCGGGGCTTGCCGCAAGCCAGGCGGTAGGTAGGATAGGAGGCCCGCGCAGGCTAGGTCCCAGCTCTTGCAACCTAAATGTAAACTAGATCAGATAGTTCGTTCATACAATTAAAGAGAAATGTAATAGATATTTTCCGATAGTACCTATCCCATCTACCATTATCCAGTCTCGGGCCCCGGGCGGAGCCACCCGGGCCCTTCCGGCCCAGTCCGACCCTGCATTGGGGCCATCATCGTCGGGTGATGGGAATGATGAGTATTCGGCTGATTGAGCCAAACCAGACAGAGAGACGTTTTCTTCGAATTTAATAATCCCCGACACTACTGGGCATTCAATTAATGTTCGTAGAATATTATAGAAATTATAGTCTGGGCGGCGGCGACAAAAAACTACGTCCTAGAATTACGACATAAATTAATCTTGTATAAATAGTTCATTAATAGTTTAATAAAGAAATAGTTGTCGACCGTGACGTATCTCGGTGAGTTATGCGCATAGCTGGGTTTCCGGTGCTCATTGGAGCTGTACTTTAACGTGATTGAGTTACGGGATTGATTTTATTTAACTTAGTATAACGCAATTAAGTTAGCCTGTTAAGTAATATCTTGGAAGATAACGCGGTCTGATTAATAAACAGGAAAGACTATAAGTCAACTTTCACGTCAATGAGTTTCAGGATAAATTTTATATCGAAATAAAGTCTAAACTACATATATTTTAAATAATAATTTTTCGGCCAGATCGTAACCTGATAGGTAGTTTTCTCGGGCCGTCAGATTTACTAATTAAAAAAATAGAAGTAATTTTTGGGAAATAAATGCACTTTGACATAATTATAGTCCGTTCCAATGCAATTAACAAAACCAAATAACTCAACATTTAGCTATCTAGGGCAAACTTGCGCGGTAAACTGAAGGACGTGTCAATTACGAGTATCTCAGGCCGCCATGTTTATTTTTATTTTAGACAAATTGGATTGGAATGATTTATATATTTGACTTTTGTGTCTTCGCCACCCCGACTATTATATATCAGATACCGGCATTAAGTGTCAAGGGACTTCAAAATGTAGTCTTCATTCTTGGAAATTACATTCGAATATGTCTGATGACGTAGGATGACGCGAAATGTCTTGCTGTTCCGACCAGTTAATAACTCTTATTGGGTACCGGGATCAGATAGGTCAGAAAAAAGTTGATACACCCGGATTTTCTTAGTACAGAGACAGCATTACAAAAAGATCGAATATCAATCACACTTTGACAATCTAAATCATTTTATGTCTCTTTTCGTGTTGTGAAGATAAAATAATAATGATACATCATTAAATATTTAGATTGTCAAAGAGCGACTTTGGGAAGTTTTAGAACTCATCTTAGATGCGTTAATTTTTTTTTACTTTTCCTGTAAAGATTCTATATCTTTTAATTGTGTAGTAGGTATATTATAGCGATGAAAACCTCAAACACTGTTCTTTTCATACATGGTGTTGGAAAGGTTCCAAGTAAGCCTGTATTTCTTCCATATTTTACTAAATACGAGGGGTTTCTCGAACGGTTCGAGCGAGAATATTGTATACGATTCTCGTATGAGACCAAACTTCATACGATTCTCGCCTGCAAGTGTTCACATGATAAAAACTCAATGATAATTGATAACTCACATAATGATAACAGTTGTACTTACTAGGTATGCATATTTTTGACCTTCTTTCCTGCACGCATTCGAAAAATTCTCCTCGTGTAAAAAAAGAGTATAAACGGTAGTCAATAATTGCTAGCGAATGACACTTAATGACAGAAATGATAGTAAAATGGAAAAAGAGATCCTTAAATAATACAAGTAATTCGCCAACGTCCATACCACGTTGAAAACACCGGTTCTCGTCCGATCACCGAAGTTAAGCAACATCGGGCGCGGTCAGTACTTGGATGGGTGACCGCCTGGGAACACCACGTGATGTTGGCTTTTTTATATTTTTATTAACTACCATGTAATAACGAAGTTCTTTTTATGTATGTTTAGGCATTTACCAGAGATATTGTGGTGTGTGGGTTGTGTTCACTGTCAAAGGAGACATTCTATTGTTATTTTAACAATGTCTGTGGAGAGCGAAGAGATTAAAAATTATAGTAACGTTTATTCTACTTAAAACTTACGCGTATTACTAGCAAATCACGTGTGTGGTATTTTTTTCTCAGACTTTTTTAAGTTCCTATTGCTGGGCACAGGGCTTTCTTAGTAAGTAACTAAGGGGTTTAAGTGGTTCGGTAAAGGGCAATACTCCAAAGATTATTGTTACAACACGCTTGATTTTTTTTTTATTTTTCGAGCATGTGCAATTATTTACGCCGCCGAGCTAGTGATCATTAAAAAAATAAAACATATTTAAATTGGAACACTGTGTGGTGCGGAAAATAAATGTAAACAAGAAACAACTTTTAAAACTGTGCCCATGCTGTATATAAACGTTGTCCTTTATATAAGTAGATATATCACATGCTTAGAATATAATGGGATATGCCTATAAAATGTCCCATTATCAAGAAATAACGCTACAGTGGATCATATTATAAAAAGGAAAAAAATATATACCTATTTAGATAAAAAGGGTTGATGGCAACGCCAATCGGGAGATTTTGTTTTAATCACACGTTTTAGAAAAAAAATGTTTAAACAAAATTTAAAAAGCTTTACGAGCCCTATCAAACGACGTATAGTTTGTATATTTAGGAGATGTTTCGAATTTGTATTCGTTTTGGCCAATTTTCAATTATTTGTATTCTTACACGTATTCGTCATTTTCTAAACCAGCGATTCCCAACCTGTGGTACGCGTACCCCTGGGGCTACGCGGGGTCCCATTGGGGGTACGTGAAAATTATATTGATAATGACGGAACTACTGCGAAGTTAAAACAGTTAACTTATATAAACATTATTATAATGTATTATGTCTACAATATGTAGTTTAAAATGAACCTTATAACTAATAACTTACTAAGGTGCTAGACTATGAGCGTTGGGTTGGTAAAATACAGTACATTCGTTTGTATACCGCCTGTCTAAGCGGCTACTGTACGCAAAGGACTCTTTGTAATTCTTTGACATTTTTAGGAGTAGGTATGGAGTTACCAGGGGAGGGGTACTCATAAGTGAAAAGTTTTATTAAGAGGTACGGGAACGAAAAAAGGTTGGGAAGCACTGGTCTAAACGAATAGTAAAAACCGAATGTGAATAGTATGTATAATAAGTTTTCTACAAAAAAAATCTTTTAAAAGTAAACATTCATTTGAAAATCAGTTACGTATCTGATTTTTTTAATTTATTAATAAGTAATTTTTCAGTTCTTAACTTTAGACTAAATCAAAAGGGTACATACTGATTGAACTAAAAAAAAATTATAGCACTAACTTTAAATTGAAAAATAAACTTCTTACTAATTTTAGTAAGCTTCTTTTTTTATAAAAACCCTGATGGTAAGTGGATACTGTGGTCCATAGGCAGCCGCGATACATGCCAACATTAGTCCAGAATAACAAACGTTAACACACTCCCGGATGCGCTGCCTATCTTTATAGATTAAGGAATGGATTGGGAGAAAGGGAAGTTGGGGAGGGATAGGATAAGACGGGACGGGAATGGGTTCCGGCATATCTCAGTCACTACCGAAACATATACGTACATTAGGGAAATAGGATAAAATAGGAAATGCAGTACATTTCAAGGTAATCTTCTGTAGGAGAGGGGTAACGTGGCCAGTCGAATGCGCCCAGCGGTTGTGGGAATGCAGCGTGCACTCTGCCCTGAGTACATGCGTACTAGATTAGGTATTATTTGTATTCGCGAATAGTGATTTCTTTGCTATTAGAAACATCTCTGGTATGTGGAATTTTATTATATTTATTGGGATTTTTTGAAAAGACATATATACATACCGTCATAATTGAACTGAACCGATTTAACTCATCTTTGAACTTAACCGAGACAGACCCAAACTATTTTTGTACCCAATTCAATTCATTAAAAAATGCGCCCGAAATTCAAATTCGTAATGTCCGGTATTAAAGAATCAAATTTTATGAATTTGACATTCATCGCACATTCGTGAAATGTGACTTTCTCTGAAAAAATGGGCTTATTATCGGTTCTAATTTACCAGATATTGAGATTTTAATGAAATCTTTAAAAAAAAATATTTTTTTTTTAAATGTTTTATCTTAAAAATAAAGTATTAAAGAAGTTCCCCATCTATGACTTCTTTCAAGTTTAATCTTTATAAAGTTTTATGATCCATTTCCGCTATGGCCGCTTTTCTAAGTTAACTGCCTATAATATGTATGTGTATGTATGTATATAGAATTATATTTGTGTGTCCATATACAAAGATGCCTTTTATTTTTGATTACATGTTGTAAATCTGCTTTCTAATGACATAACTCCTCTCAGTTATTCTAAAGTTGACCGGAAGAGATTCCTTCCACCTAGGAATAAGTTCGCCTTTGTACCATATATTCTTATGGTAATATTGTAATGTCTTATTGTAATAATTCATTTTAAGTACAAATAAGAGCAACAACAACAGCAACAACAAAAATCAGATGTTTCTATTTAAAGACAATCTCGTAAAACGTCAATAAGGTACCTTGGCTGAGAAAACCTCAGAAATACTTACTTCAATTTTAAACTGCACAATAAAGTCAATGTCAACGCGAAAACGTCAGGAAAGTATAACGTAGACTCCTTACCATTTCTTTCCAATTTCTTTGCTTATCGTATCGCCATCGTGGGGCATTCGGGCACACGTCATCGCGCCGTGTCCGGTCGCTCCCCCAATAAATGAAATTTAACAGAATGAGGGAAAAAAATCAATACGAACACTAGTCAGTGGGTATCGGCCACTATCGCAGGCCCCTTATTTACTGCCCACGATAAAAACAATCGCAACACTGTGTGCGTGTATCCGAACACACGTACAACATACGTCATATTAACTGCTACAATATTCATACGACATTATGAACGCACCCTTATGTAAGGTAGATTCATCAATAATTCGACAACATATCCGAACGTGATTGATACAGTTCCAAATTTGAAATTAATGAAATTGGATGTACTCACGGATAGAGCAAACGTCAAATGTTCTGGAAGTTCAGCATCCTAGTGTCCGGAGCCGGCGAGGTCGACGAACCCAGCGAACACACCGACAAACACACAGTCCGCCATGTTGAAATTCAAACGTCAAATTTTAAATTTCGAACCGCGAACTGTCAAACTCGCCGTCAAAACTTGGTGTCAAACTTAAATTCTTCTCCGCGCGATTATTCTTCAAAAAGTTTACGTTGTAGTTACGCCTATCTATAAACACTTTATTGTATAAAACGGTATAAAAATATTAAAATTATGAACCATGGAAAACTTGTAAATTAAAACGAAATATAAATATATATTAATAATAATAAAAACGTACAAGCCGCTCAGAGTTCGAGCGCCTACTGACTTAAAATTTTTGGGTATAAAAACATGCTACAATAGCCTCCCACAGGACAGTATAGTCTTGACACTTTCTATATTTTCACATTAATCTACCACCTATATACGTCACATCTTTATAAGCATCTTGAAACCACTTAACTTAAAAAAAACTCGAACATTGACTATTATTTGAAGTCATTAAAAACTACATTAAATCTCATTTCCTACTTCTAAACACATTAAACCCATTACACATTATAAACAGTACTATTTTCAAAATTAAGAATCAATTTACAAATAAAATATATTCCAAAAATTTTCATGATGCACTACTAAACCTACTTTTAATTTCACTTACAAAAGTGAAAGTGAGTATCAAAATCGTTTCAGCCCGCTATCACCACGCATGTGTGCGTGTTACGGGGTGGCGGGACGAAGCGCGGGAGGTGGAGGGGGTGCGGGTGAAATTTTTCGTTTTTCGCCCACTTTTCCGTCCCGCTCTAGTTTTTCGTCTCCCTCATTTTTTCTTCGCCCGCTTTCTTCTTCCTAGTGCCCTACCACATGTGTGCTGTGCGCAGTATACGCGACTGAAACAGATAAAGCAGAAACGTTTCCGGTTTGTTGTAAAAACTATAGTTTTGGTGTGGAAATGTTATGTTTACAATTACTTTATACGTTACTGTGGGACGTTATTAAAAAGACCTTATTGACCTTACCGACAGGTATTGACTTTATTAGAAAGAAATCGGCAGACGAGCATTCAATTCACTTTGTGGTAAGTGGATACAATCGCCCTGCGATACATGATACATGTCAACGTCAGTCCAGAATAACAAACGTTGGCACGCTCTCGGATGCGCTGCCCACCTTTAGAGATTACAGATTTGGAGAAAAGGTTGGGAAAATGCAGAGGAATAGGATGGGATGGAAATGAGCTTTGACATTATCTCACTCACTACTGAAACACGTGTACACGTACGTACATTGGGTGAGTAGAATGTTGTGGAAAGTTCAGTACTTTTATTACATTTTATTATTTTTGGTTGAAATTTTCCTGTCCTAAAATTTGATTGTTTCAAGATTCTGTTTAGATAGAAAATTCTCTTACATCTGATTTTTAAAATAAATAAATAAAAATGAGGATTTAATATTTTAATACTATCTCTCTCATGGCAATCGATTCAATTCAATTGATAAGCTTTGATCGGCGATAAAAATAATCTGAATTTTATGTAATATGTCGCTTATAGATAATGTTCTGTGAAAAGGAAAGAATACCAGAATTTCAATGGCAATGTCGATTTGTGTAGTCTTTAATAGTACGAGTACATTGCTCATTGTTACTCCGCCACAGATCAGTATACATAGGTCCAAAATACCTTTAACCGCTCACTTGCGAGCCGGGACGACGTCGTCCCAAGTGACAGCTAACCAAAGACAGCCGGCGAAAAATCCCTCCGACGTCTACGGAGTTGAAATACGCGTCGATTTCTTTTTAAAAAACACCGATTATATACAATGTGTGATGTGTCACTGAAATACACGAAAACTGAAAATAGCTTGATCAGCATCGGGAGTAGAATCCAATCCGTCGAACATTTCTAGTATCTCTTTTCGTCTACGTGCAGTTGCATTATATGCGGGTCACCTGGGCCATTTTATTATCATGCACTGAGTAATGATCGCTACGAATATTTTAGAGAGAATAATTCAACTCATACACGTTACCTTATTAAGGGTTACGTTATCATACGCATTAAGGGTTGTATGGCCTTAAAACACGACGCTGGCCAAGTGCTTTGACACATCCACTCTTTTAGAGATATAGTTCTCCAGGGCTCGTGGTAACGATTTGTTATCTCTTAGTCGCCTTTTACAACATTCACAGGAAGAGATGGGAAGGTTCTATTGTAAAGCCGGCCGACAGCGCACGACCTACGGCATACAAAGATAATTAACTGACTGAAAACTATTAAGAATGATAACAATACTAGCAATTGCCCGTAATTCACCGACGTTGGCATGGGTTTAATATAAATAAATCATAATTAAATGGTAAGCTCTGCTTAATTGCTTACATGACCGACGCCAGTACCCCACCGACGTGAACCCAATAACGAAAATAATATGAAAAATATCGTGTTTTATCTGGTTATTTCGCATACTCTACCCTCCGCGTGCGGGGCGCCTCCCGCCCTAGCTCCTCCACGGCGCCTTACCGCTACACAGGCTGATTGTTTTATGCGTGCCGAAACGAAATTATACCCGATATTTTATATTATGCTAATAGATTTCTTTTCTGTGTTTCCTTGAGTAGATGTAAGTTTTAATATTGCTTAGAATGTTTTTGTTTTACGGAGGTGCAAAAGTTGCCAAAATAAATATTTTCCGTTAGATAAATAGACAGATAGAGAAACTCTTACTGTACACCAACACATGTTGTAAAAAGGCAATTTAATAAGTAACACGAAAAGTTCAAACAGGCGAGTTTATCGTTAAAGCTTATATCTTTCAGGTATGCTTTGAGTGTTTAAATATTGAAATTTGCTTTTTATTTTTTGCTTTGCTATCAAGGCCTTTTGTTTAAAAATCCATTCACTGACAATTAGATACACTACATGCTAAAGGCACTAAAAATAACCGGCTGATTTACAAAAAATCTGTCTTTTTAAATTCATAATTTATTTGCATAAATATGGTAATTATAAGATGGCAAAAAATTAACAGAACTTCTACATGTTTATTATAAAAATGACATGCAAAATTTAAATGTAACGATTAAAAGAAGTTAACGTAATAAGACAATTTGCATAATAAGAGTTACATAATTAATACAAGTGTCAGTACCGAAAGGCAGTCGCCAATCATAATTACAAATGTCAAATGGCAAAACAATGAAATAATTACGAAAAAATCATTTCTAGAATGTCGGTGCTATACATTGTCAATGTCAATAAATAATCTCAGATCCGACAATAACAATACATAATTCAGATAACAGACTAACTCATAAAATACTCATTCAAATTATAGTAATTATTAGTAGTTAGAAATTCCCACAAAGCTTTTCTAAATTTTAATAGAGGTTGTTTATAATTTTTTTTTTACAAGTGGTTTTTATATTGTTACACACATCACATTACAATTAATTTTAAACATTCTCATTCTTGCCGGAGTTTCTAGCACTAGTCTGTCACAGTTTCAGCTCGTATATATACATCGATGGTAGTGTAAGTATATAGTCCGGCAATAAATACCGTTATAATAAAGAAAAGTATAAATAAATTACATTTGAATTTTGAATCTGTCATTCTCATGTGAAAAATAAACGTGTTTTCTCATTTTGACCCCAATCATTATTAAATAATGTATAATAATAATATTAAAATGGAGTGGGCTGATAACAAAAACCGTATTGCTGTAATTGCATTACACAAAGTAGGCATGGAACCAAATGCAATTTTTAAAACTCTCCATCCGCTTCGTTTTAGCCAAATGTTTGTATACCGAGATATTGGTAGATACATTGAAATGTCCTCTGTTTGTGAGGCCTGACCGTCCACGCACTATTCGTACTAAACAGACGATTAAAGTTGTGAAGGAGAGAATCCGAAAAAATCCCGTCTGGAAGCAAAATATTCTATCCAGAGAGATGAATATCGCGCCCAGAACCATGTCACGTGTTTTAAAAAGATGATTTAGGAGTGCTTCTTACAAAGGATGTACTGGTCATTTCTTAACTGATAATTTAAAGAAAAATAGGGTTGACAAATCAAAACAACTTCTTCGGCGGTACTCAAACGTACCTCACAGACAAACCTTATTTACGGACGAGAAAATGTTCACCATTGAGGAACATTTTAACAAGCAGAAAGTTCGAGTTATTAATGTTAGTTATTAGAAGCTGCTCAATTGGTCAATCGAGTACAACGTGGACATTATCGGGGTTCAATGATGGTTTGGGTGGGGTGTTAGCTATCGTGGAGTGACTAAAACATATTTTTGTTGAAAAGGTATTAAAACCTCGGCTCAAGTGTCGGCCTCTTAACAACACCCTATTCCATAACCAAGAATGGTTCTTTTAGCAAGACTCAGCACCGGGTCATAAAACTCGCTCAACACAGTCATAGCTAGAAAGGAATGTCCCCGAATTCATTAGAACGGAAGACTGGCCATCATCTAGTCCCGATCTTAATCCACTCTATTATGATTTATGTTCTGTTTTAGAGAACATGGCATGCTCTAAACGCCATGATAATATTGAATCCCTAAAACATTCTATAAGGGTAGCAGTTGTCAATTTTCCCGTGGAAAGGGTGCGTGTTTCAATCGAATACTGGCCACAAGATTTGAAAGATTGTATAAAAGCAAAAAGTAAACATATTAAATAAACGTTATATTTTCAAAATGCTTACCTATTTATTTCTAAAATAACAAAAATTCTTAAAAAAAAATGATAATGTAAAAAAATATCAATGTTTTCTTTGTAACAATAGTTATGGCTTGACTAGATATAGTCAACTTTTGCGGCGTCCAGCAGGGCGCACACCCGCCAGCCGGAAACAGCGGCGGGCTGACGGGGCGAATGGAGGCCAGGCGCAACAGGCGGTGCCCAGCAGGAACAGCAGCGCCCAAAGAGCGACGGACCAGAGCTACGGCGGCCGGCGAGAGTAGTGGCCCAACTGAATTGATCTTGCTGTTGTGGTTCCTTTTATATTTTTAAGTAACACTGGAGGCCGAAATGATGTGTCCAGGATAGCTGGGTCCCGGGACAGGCCTGTGACTTTTTCCAAACCTTCACCAGCGATCCATCCGCGGCCCCCCAGATTTTTCTTCACCGGGCGGCCGCCTAGATTTCTTTTGGCTTTCTTCATCTCAGAATTTGTAAGACTTCTTTTCAAAGTTTAGATTTTTTACACGTAGAGCTGTTTCTGTTCTGTTTCTAGCTGTTCTGTTTCTGTTTATAAAGGATGAGCTATTGGAACAAATGTTACAATATACATTATTTATTACTATACTATACTGGTGAACAATTGTATATATATGTAAGAGATACTTTGATAACTCTGTTGCAAATCTGCCCATTGCCTCTAGTGGTTTTACCTACAGTTTCTGTTTTACTGTTCATTATTTAGCTTCTTCTTGTTTTCATCTTTCAGTATCACTTCTTTTATTACCTCTTTCCACTTATAGAAGACATTTAAAAGTCCTCATAATCCAGATAACTGTATCTGTTTTGGTGTACAATAAAGTATATGTATCTATGTATTACTTATTATGTAATCTTTCCTAAAACAATGAAATGTCACTTCTGGGAATTTAAAGACACATAATAACGTTTCAAGGCCAGTCATTCCCAGCACCCTGTATACAAGCAGACCTAGGAAACGGGGGAGTAAGTACACACGGCGCCCCATCCCCCCGGGGGGAGTACATGGCAAATACGCGAAAGCAATAGGACTTTTAAAAATTCTCCAGAAATATGATTTATGTGTTGATGGCAAGAACGCCTCTCCCTTCCAAGGACGAAGGCCTTATTCGATTTTTCAGCCCCGGGACTGTGGAAAAAAATTTAATTGTTTTTCTTTAAAACCGGGCGAGCCGAGATTGATGGGGCGCTGTCTCGGTTTATAATGTGAATTTTAAAACAATGCCTTTTTAAAACTTCGGCTAAATAGGTCACTTAGCGTACCTAGCTTCGCAACCTAGCTAACCGGCAATACATCAATACATATAATAAATTTGTAACAGAGCCGTGTCTGTACATGGAATATTTTTTGGAAAAAGTATTTGCAGTGTAAAGTAGGTATAGAGCCCAAAACAACATTTTTTGGATTTTCTGGAATCTGTCTGTCCGTCTGTCTGTCTGTCTGAACGCGTATCACGCAAAAACCGCTGGACGGATTTTAATGAAACTTTCCATAGTTATAACTTATAAGCTGGGTTAACAGTTACGTTACTTTTTATCCATTTTTTTTTTTATAGAGAAGAGGGCGGACGAGCAAGCGGTCTCACGTGATGGTAAGTGTTACCGCCGCCCATGGACACCTGCAACACCAGGGGGTACGCGGGCGCGCCGCCGACCTTGCAAAATCCTATTCACAGCTTTCTTGAAGAACCCCATGTCGTAGTTTAATGTTTAATAGAGTTCCCACGGGAATCACAACGAAGTCGCTGGCACCGCTAGTGAAATATGTATGTATATAAATAACTGCAGGTTGCTTGCCATAATCCACCACGCTGGCACAGCGCGGATTAGTGGATACACATACTCCAGATCTATTATTCCTCCAGCATTCGGGTTTCTTCACGATGTTTTGTCTCACCGAGCTGGATACATTTTTTTTTTAAATCCGTATTTAAATAGAAACTCAGTGGTACGAATCGGGGATTTGTACTTACTATCACACGAATGTGAGTCGAGTATAGATACCTCTAGGCTATCACCGCTCTTCTATACATATACATACTGTTATTATTAATTTATATTCCATGTATCCATATCCATGGATATATTTAATTACCTATTATTTATTAATGCTACAAAATATCTGGACCGGCTCACATTATACTAAATATTATGTCATTATTTTCTGAATAACCCGAGCTCAGACCTCGCCCTTTTTGAGTTTCTCTGTGACTGCACCTCGAATTTGCTTCTCTGTTTGTCGCAACTGTGAACATTTTTGTTAGAAGCTAATTTGTTATATGTATAAATAGAAATATTCTGACTGGCTGACTGATTCATCAGCGCGAAACCGAAAACGCTAAATGTGGAAACATGCAATTTGCACAGTAGCTTCCTTTTATGACATAAACACTCACTGAGAAGGGATATCTCTAATTCAATCCCTAAAGGTATCAAAGGCTGTATAAAAAAAATATATTCGATGGTCGCATTATCTTAAAATTTTCTATAATTATTCTACAATACAAATAAATAAACATATAGATAATAACACATAAACACACATATTCAAAATTGTGTTAAGGGGCTGAAATACGGGTTGTCCAATTTTGTAGCAGAAGAACAAATTTGTTTCTGTACATTTTTAAAGAAATCGTTACTGTGTAAAGTACGAGTAACACAGAGCCCAAAACAACAATTTTTGACCGTCTGTCTGTTCGTCTGTCAGTCTATCTGTCCGTCAAAAAGGGCATCACGCAAAAACCACTAAACACGTTTTAATGAAACTCTGCATAATAACCTATAACTTGTGTGCCGGTTTAACATTTGGGTTACTTCTAATCCAGATCAGTTATAAAGTTGCCGGCACAATTTTTCAATAATCTAAATTGCCAAAACTCAGGATATATTTTTTTATAGGATGAAGTTGGCAGACGAGCATACAGTCAATTTTGTGATAAGTGGATTCTGTCGTCCAAGGACATACGCGATATATGTCAACATCAGTCTAGAATGACAAATGTTGGCACGGATCCGGATCCGCTGTCTACCTTTGGACATGTAGAAATGAATTTAGATAAAGGTTTGGGAAAATGAGGAGGGATAGGATAGAATCGGATGGGAATGGACTCACTTACACTACCGAAACACGTACTTATATTGGGGAAACATGATAAAGTGGGAATTTCAGTACATTTCGAGGTAGTCTTCTGTGCGAACAGGGGAATACTCTGCAACAGGAGACACAAGCGCAGTCTATCAGTTGAAACTGCACCGAAGTCATGTAATAGTTTATTGATATTGTACTAGGAGTGCATAAAGATGTGTCTTCGTAATGAATGCCCTTAAGTGACCCCGAGTAATGTATCTGACCAAGAGCTAATCTGATATTACAACAGAAAAAACAATGCAGGACCAGCCCGACGGGAGATTTGGGTATTTTAGTACGTTTTAGAAAAAAAATGTGGAGGCAAAAGTTGTAGAGCTTTACGAGCTCTATCCGACGACATATAGTTTGTATGTATACACCATAGATCAACCAAAATACAGACATGGATAATCCCTTGTATGGATAACATTAGTGATTGACATATCTGTTATACAAGTCACATAAATAAAATAATATTATTATTACCAAAAATGAGATGCTATAATTACGTTCTTAAATCTTTCCTTTATTTATTTACTTAAAATTAATTTCGTAAACATATTTACCGCGAAATAAATATTAATATTATTTCGATTTATGTAGAAAAACTATTGTTTTCCCATTATTTCCATTATATTTTTTTAAGTTGACAACACCGTCATGTCAAAAATATTGTAGCTATTTTAAAAAAGGTAAACTAATAATACTTTCTTGGTAGTTTTTTGTCGCCAAATGTCAGTTTGATGCTGAAATCTCTGTATTTTGGTAGATCGATGGTGTAGACGTCGAAGATGTATGATTTTTTCTGAATATTCACTTTCATAATTTTAGAATTACTAAACCGATTTAGTTTCTTCGAGCTTAACCGGGATATAGAGCCAGCTTTTTTTCAGCCAAACATTATAATCCGCTAAGAAATGCTCCCTGTGGTACGAAAATAGACACAAGCTGTCACTCGTAAATAGCTATTGTCCACGATTTAGCCTGCTTAGACTTGGATCGAAATCTAGATATTCTATATGCTAATTTGTCCCACGAATTAACGTATGCCTTTATTAACGATTCGTTAATATTGTTTATGATTTGCGCGAGCGCGTGATTTTACGTTATTCTTGGGTGGTCTTCAGTAAAAACCCCTTATGCACTTTTTGGAATACCTAGCACAATATAAAGATTTGACATCGAAGAGCCTACGACTTGAAAGTCAACTTCAACTTTCACCTATCTGGCTTCTATTGTGACAGCCACAACCACCTTGAAAATCTTTTAAAACTAGCTCGACTAGAATGACGGCTGTCAAAATGCCTCGAATAGTGCTGGGACAATAATGATCAAATCGAGGTAATGTGTTTATTTATCGACTGAGTGTTATGCATTACAAATAAAAAAATACATGCGTGTACGTATCGCAAAATCTTTCGGTGATTCTTAGATTTTTATAGTTTAATTATTTTTATAGAGCATTTTTATTCGAGACACTTTGACAGCTGTCGTTCTAATCAAGCTAGATTTAAAAGACTCAAACGCGTACCGTGAGAAAGGGCATGTGTGTATATTGGCATGATATAATTTAGCGTTTCGAAATTGCGTACTGAAATATGTTTTGAAATTAATATTTTTAAGTCTGTGCTATTTAATGATAACTAATAATTAAATCTTAAATAGATATGTTGCGTATTAGGTAAGAAACAACTACCAACTCTCGCATTTATAATTAAAGTAGTGGGTGGAACATTATTTTGTTATTTTGTTTGTTCGTTTTTATTGAACGCCTTGTTTTGTTAGTATGGAACAAATCTGAATATAAATGTATTCAACTTTATTACAGTCAAATTACTATGTGACTTTTTGTTCCTGAATAAATAATTAATATTATTAATATACAGGATCCTCGGCTCTTCTCATTCAACCACCGTTGGCGAGTTTTTCTTGGAGACCTATATCCAGCAGTGATGATACATAGGCTGATGCTATAGTTATAAGTAAGGATTATCTAAAGAACTTTAAATTCGACATCATTTGACAAAAGAACTAATTGACGTGGGTTTAGATTTTCCAACTTAAAATTTCGCTGTATCAGGATTTTGTCAAAGAAGAAAGAAACATTCTCCAACAACTGATTTTTTTTAAAGATTTCACTAAACTATCGACATCTGGAAAACTAGAACCCACAATAAGGTCCACTTTCACAGATAATGTCACAAGAAAAAATATTAACTTTCATATTTATAATATTAGTCAGGATTATAATAAATAGTCGGAAAAGTTCGCGGCCTTTTTGTACGTATGACTATAGCGTGCAATTTCTGGCAACACTGATCACTGGCGGGAAAGTGATACCGATTGACAGCTGCCGTTTTTGTAATGGCGGCAAATTGAAATTATGAGTTAAAAGATTATTCCTTTCATATTTTTTAATAATTTTAATATGGAAGTTAATAAGATGAAAATTAGATATGTTTTACAATTTTTTTTCTACAAAAGTATGGGCACTTTTAGTGCTTCGAAAAGATAGCGATGGGATAATGGCTCTGCCAGAAAAATGGCGAAAGATAGTCGAATTACATGGACAATATTCCTTTTAATAAATATTTATGCAATACCAAAAACAGGCTTTATTATTTTCACTATAAAAAGGCCTCGAACTTATCCTGCTACCTAATATGAAGTATGATGTACTTTAAAAACTGAACATGTTCTCCTCTACGTCGTAGCGGGTCTACGGCGTAGCTCAAGCGCTACACAACACATTGTCATTATACAAAAAGAAAGTCTTCAAACTGGTGCTTATAGTCCAATCAAATAGGCCTTTAATATTAATTTTATATTTCGGAGGAAATACATACCCCTTTAGAATAATCTTAAAAAAACACTTTATTTTATTTTCATTCGCCCCTTCTCGGGGTTGAAAAAAAATATCTTTAATTCATCGTTTTCCTATACTTCAAAGTAACTTATATCAAAAAATAATGTATTTCCTCCAAAATTTTGATTTAAAGGCCTATTTGATTGGACTATTATGAACTCGATAAAGCGAGCATGTATCAACCCGTTCCTTTTAATATAGAGTTTTCAGATCAAAATAAAAGGTTTCCATGGGAAAACTCTGATAATTATAAAAAAATCCATTCTTTTTTTCACACGGCACTTATAAACATTCAGACAATATTACACAGTAATGTTTTCAATCTCATTGCCAAAAAACGGACTTGTTTCTTCTTACAAATATAATATTTTAATTCAAATTCAATATCGATATGTGCAAAGAACAACTTCATAATTCATTTATCATACGTTCAAGCAGGGACGTAAAAGGGTATATAAATTAATAAATAATTTGTGTTATATTAATAAAAGTTATATGAATTTAATCATGTATGTGCGTGCGCGTACCTCTCACGGTGTGTGCGTTTGTACGCGCGGGTGTGTGTGCATGCATGTGTGTTTGAGAGTATTTGTGTCGTGTACATATATGTATATGTAAATAAAGATAAAAAGAATCAGGTACCTGTATCAGTTTTTATTTTGTTTTATTATAAGAAGTGCTGCAAAGTATTTTCGATTGTTTTAAATATATAAGTAATAAATTTGTAGAATGTTGATTTTGTTAAACAATTTCATTTAATTATAATATCTTTGTTTTACTTCACTTATGGAATTTTCGGACACCTTAAACTCCCTCCCCCCCCCCCTCGCATTCTGGACAAAAAAAAAATATGTTTTCGGAAAAATTGGGACATATTGAACCCAATAGTATGTGAGACGACTGCGTTTTTACAAAACGCTACAAAATATGTTTTTCTATTGAATCATTAGTAGAAACAGTATACTGTATTCTGTTGTGAGAGAATGGTAACTTGGCTAGTTAAGTGCGGGCTGCGGCTGTGGAATTGCAACGTGCACCGTCTTCCTCCAAAATGAAATAAATAAATAAAATTAATATTAACATATGAATTTACCTTTCATTGTCACAATACGTATGGTATTTGCAAACTTTGTGAAGTATTCGTAAATGTCTAGTAATGATTAACTAAACTGGTAATGATTAATGGTAACTAAACTACATGTATACATCTACGTTAATAATGCACACTTTTCTTTATTATACAGGCTGTGTCCGGACTATTCCACAAGCCTAAAACCATGATTCAGAGGTCATTGATATGGCAACTATTAAAAACAAAAGTTCTGGGTCAAAGTTGTATAAAACATCATGTAAAAACACAAAAATATAATTTTTGTGCAAAATAAAAACGTGTGCGGTCAGGGGACCCCCGTCAGGAACGAAGATCCTCACGCATTTTTTTTAAACTCCGAATTTAATTCGAAATAAAATCTGTATAGTTCATGTATTTTTTTTTAATTTTGTATCATATTTTCAATGCAAATAATTTAAAATAAGGAATCAAATCAAAAATTTAGGTTATACAACCGGCCACGCACTAGTCTGCACGTCTGTTATTCTGCTTGAGTCTCGCTCTCGATAATCGCACGCACACACACACACACACAGAAAGAGAAAGGCGTATGGAGGGGGTAAAAATCTTACGGGACGTTACATTTTCTCTCGAATCACACCTACCCCAAGCCGCGTAAAGGAACTTCGTTCCAAAAAGATTTGTCAACGAACTGAGGATGTAGAATCCATGGTTTCAGGCTTCGAGATTAGTCATAGCCTGTATGTTTTACAAAGGCGTATTAAAGCTCACGCACTATTGCGTCGGGACGCACCGCAGCGCATTAAATTGCAAAAATCTTCCTGAATAATTTTCATACATTTTCTGTAAACCATCACATACTTGAGGCGGGCCGCATCGCACCGCAGCGCAGCGCACTCCCGGATCGCATCGCCAGCCGTACCTATGCGTTGATATTACGAGTATGTGCTGCGACGCTGCCCGCCTAAATAATGTGCGTTGAACGGGCGCAGTTAACGTACGTAATTCGAGAGTTACTCGCTGTGTGGCGACGTCAAGAATTCAATGTCAACAGCTAACTGACTTAAATTATTGCGTTGAGATGCGGTCCGCCGCATCGGCTGTAGCGCTGTAGCGCGACACGGCTGTAATGTGCGCAGCGCGAGTCTGTAAAAACATATGAATATTAAGTTTACAATATGAACATGACCCACCTCCTTCCCATGGTCCTACCAACCTTGCGGTTATACGGACCTAATCTTTGGGAGGTACGCGCCGTTCGCCTGCTAAGGGCTATGTTGCGGCCGTGGGGAGGAGGGACCGATCTACTACTGCGACCTCGTGAGCTCTGCGGCGAACTTCAAGAGGCTAAAAGAGTTCGCGCATCAGTGGCACAAGAAGAGAAGCATCATCAGTTGAGCGGCTCGGCACCGGAGTGTAAATGTGGCTGTGGAGTCCATGCAGGGGGAGAGTGGCTCAGGGACACGGGATTAGAAATTTACTTGTAGGGAGGCAGAGTAGATACGCGCCGCAACATAGCCCTTACAATATGAACAGTGTGGTGTCGTGTGGCTTTAGAAAATGTCTCTCTGTGGGTATCATAACAGGCGACTAAGGTATTAGAAAAAGCCGCCACCACAAGCCTCGAGAAACTACAACACCTCCAAAAGAGTGAATTCGCCAGCCAGTTTCTCCAGCGTAATGTTCGCGTTGTGCCCATAAGCGTAATGTTCATAACCCTTATGCACAAGACGATATGAATGTGGAGGCCCGTGTCCAGCTATGGACTATAAAGGTGGTGGTGACGGTTACGATGGCAATTGTATCATGTTAAATTAATAAAGAGAATAGACAAAATATGTGTGAAAACGAGAATATATTAAAATAAGCCATGTACGTATGTGTTTCGGTAGTGAGTGAGATGTGCCAGAGCCCATTCGCATCCTATCCCTCCCCATTTTCCCAACCCTTTCTCCAAATCCATTTCTATATGTCCAAAGGTAGGCAGCGCATCCGGGGTCGTGCCAACGTTTGTCATTCTGGACTAATGTTGGCATGTATCGCGGATATCTACGGGCGACAGTATCCACTTACCATCAGGTGGACTGTATGCTCGTCTGCCGGCTTGGTCCGTAAAAAAAATAGATTGAAGTTAACCATTAGTAAAGGAAGATCTTTCCCGCTTTACTTTCGCCGCTTGTCCGCTTCGCCGGTGTGGCGGTTTAAGGCCATTCATCCCTCGTGCATGAAGATGCTCGTATACAGCCGTGGACGAAAACACAAAAGGGCTGATTATGCTTTATGGTTACGGACATAATTTCAATTAAGGGACAGTATTATCGGTGTTCTTCTTGTGGTGCCTCTCCAACTAGTGGAGTTGCCTCTCCAACTCCGAATATTTTGCTGTGTCCCTCTCGAGGTGAAACTGTTCGGCGGCACTCGCGACGCCAGTCCACTCCCGTGTGTTACGCAGCCACGACTTTCTCCTAGCGATCAACACGCCTCTTGCCGGCAATCTTGCCCATCATAATTTGTTGCAAAAGTTGCCAAATCTTTCATGGCTCAGCACGTGACCCAGATACGCAACTTCTCTGCACTTGTCCGTATTCAATTATGGTCGGTATATAGATTATTTTCGATTAATATTTTTTAGCTCACATTTATTCAAGATTCGGTTTAATCAGAAACTTACCTTAACGGCTAATTGTCAAAATAAAGAAATCAAATTTCTTTTAAAGATCTCTTTAAAGGGTACAATATCTGGGAAATTAAGATCGATAATAAAGTACATTTTATTCAAATATTCTTTATTTAAATAGATCGTCAACGAAATAAACACTGATGATAAAATAATCATAATAATTACGGGGATATGTAGCTAAAGGCTTACACAAGGAGAATTACTCGAACGGTTCGGGCGAGAATATTGCATACGATTCTCATATGCGATCGAACTTCATACGATTCTCGCGTAAAACTGTTCACATGATCTTAAAAAGTCGAGGATAACAGTGATCGCATGGTGATTACTATTGTTTATACTAGACAAGTAAATTCTTGATTTCTTTTCTCTCCTGCTTACGTTCGAGAAACTCTCCTTGTGTAAATGAGCCTTGAGTGTTACCTCTCACTTAATGAAAAAGAGCAATGATATTCAAATGCATGCACTAAAATATAACAAGAATAAATAGCTGTGACAAAACACAAAGGACTAAAAGATAAATAAATACTCTTAATATTTTATATAATTTGCTACATATCTTGTAACTTTACATAAAATCATATTTATGAAAGCTATAGGATAAGGGATAACAAAGCCGCTACCACAAGCCCCGAGGAGTTCCTCAGGAGTGTAGTTACACCACATTTAGAGGAGTGGACTCGCCAACCCGCTTGGCTAGTGTGGTGTTTTAAGGCCACACATCCATCACGCACAAGACGCCATGATACTAAAAGGGCTTGCATTGCATATTTATCATCTATTACACCAACAAAAAAAAACAACGTTCAAATAATAATAATGCGTGCAAATAATAATAATAATACGTGCAAATAATAATATGTGCAAATAATACTTTTGCAATAAAGTATCTCGTAATAAAGTGTGCAATTAGAGGTACGGTAATTCATAGGCGTTCATGACGCGATCGGGTGTTTCCGGATTAGCCGATGGCCAATGATACCATTTAAAATGATCTTCTTGAATTTAGAAATATTATAATAATTTAACCTCACATTTTATGTCGACCGGCTATTTTTATTAATGCATATTGATTGTTATTGCCACACGTTTTAGATGTATGTAGGTGTATGTATGAAAAGTTTCCGACGATATTTAGCTTGGTTACTACCATCGATACGTATATACTATATGTTATACAAGGACTCTAGTGCAGGCCTTATTTAATTCCTGTGTTTTGATAATGGACCATTCTTATTACGTAGTACTTATGTTTCAAATTTGACTTTTAACCATAGAAGTTGCCAAACAGATGTCTTTGATAAGAACGCATGAAGTGTCATCTAGTCTATTCCAGGGTTCGTAAAAATTCGATATTTATAATAAACATGAAAATATCCGATATTTGATATATATCCGCCAAAAATCCCAGAACTTCTACAGCAATGGGATCACGACACTATCTACAAAATGGCAACAAGTTATCGATCAAAAAGGCACATATTTATTATAAGTAAATGTAATTAAATTTTATTTTCTCGTAGGATCCAGTTTTTCTAAAATACGAAACAATCATCTGCTTCTCGGCACTTTGGTGGGGTTCGGCTCATCTTGAAAGAGCGATTGCCGCATTGTTTCGAGGTCGTAGCTGTAAATCCATGCTTCGTCACCTATTAATATGTTCCACACCATATTTGATGTCCCTTCGTTGGAATCTGGTAAGCATGGCATTGCACCAAGTGACGCGTTCCGTTTTTTTGAGCCTCAGTCAAATCGTGTGGGATCCACCGCGAGCACAGCTTTCGCACAGCCAAATGTTTGTGTAAGACTGATTGTATCTACCTGTTTCGGTTCGATCATATGGCGCACAACATCGATGTTTTCGTTGTTGACAGCGGTGGACGGGTGACCTTCACGAAATTCATCATAGAGATTGACACGACCGCGCTTGAATTCTGCAAACCAGCTATAAATTGTCGTCTTGCTTGGTGCTTCATCGCCAGAAGCAGTTTGAAGCCGAGCGAGGCTCTGCTGAGCTGTCAAATTACACTTAAAATCATGGAAAATCATACAGCGAAAATTTTCACGAGTTAAATCCATCGTAATGCAGACACGCAATTTTTAAAATAACGTCACAATGAAAAAACAAATGACTGTTAGATGAAACATACTTTATTCTACAGCCAAAGGGTTCCATTTTCAAATATTGTAATTACTTTTTAAATATTGTTTATGTAAGTGGCCAGTTCCGGAAATTTTCAGTGTGATCTATATATATATATATATATATATATATATATCGGATATATATCATGTATATAAAAAAGACAAGAATTTACTACTGTAAGTTACTTACTTTTTTACTTACTTGTAAGTTTTAATGTGTCAGAATTGTTAAATGAAACTTTGAGTTTGATTAATAGGCTTATTTATTATAAAACAAAACAAAAAATAAGAGTATGTAACAAACAGAGTCTTTGAGATTAATAATCAATCTACTTAATCAACATTCCGCTAAATTATAATTATAATCTTTAGTGTTGTATCACTGGCAGTGGCCGTGATCATAATTTTTATTAACAATTATAAAAATTTAAAAGCGTAAGGTCTGCGGAAATTCTAGTTTTAACGATAATAGCAATTGATATACCTATATGAATATAAATATCAGTTCATATATATTGTGATATATATCAGCGAACCCTGGTCTATCGCCATATCGATGATATTGCCATACGCATACTATGTAGGTAGTATGTTGGTGCCTATTGCGAAAACAAACTGACATTATTTATCTTGAGTACATTGTACATTGTACTTTTATTTTCCAATCTTATGTTGCCAATTCTAATACGGACTTGACAAAATATGGTCAATAGAATGAAGATGATGATATCAGCCTCTAACGCCCCACTGCCTCGCCTAGAAAACCACTGGGGGTTTCGGGCCAACCCCCGAAAGTCCAGTGTAGATTGATGGATACACATACTCCACATTTTGGTAATTTCTCGAGTGTGCGTTTTCTCACTAAGTTTTCCCACGACGCCGAGCTAGTGGCAATTTTTAAAAACAATTGACAATTACTTAAGTAACTCAGTGGTACAAACCGAGGATTTGAACTCACGACCGCACGAATGTCAGCCGGTAGAGAATGCCTTAAAACATTAAGCTCGCCCTTTTTACGTTAATGTGCAATAAAGTTTGTTAAATAAATGTGAGTCGAGTATCATCGCTAGACTGTCACCGCTCTAAATGCAGATATTGGATACTGTTAATATCCCTAGAGTTTTTAAATGGTCTCTATATGATTTATATTGTGATATTGGAAGAAAACAACTTTACTGTGCCAAGTTCTCACTGACGCTATGTGGAGTTTAAAATAAGTAAGGCAACAGAAAAATCTCATAAAACGAAATCTTTTCTCCCCGATTTGAAATTAAAAACATCAAATCAAATGACTGACAGATCCACCCGAGTTCCGACTGCGTTTCTCTTTTTCTAAAACTATCTACTATCTCACTCCCCCCTCCCCCTACTAAGTACATGTGTGTGTGTATGTGTACAAAAATTCGTACTACCCACACATCAACCACCCCCCGCTTTCACGGTTCTAATTTTTCTGGAATTTGGGGCATATTCGTAAATATGAAATGGAAAAAATAATTTTCCCCACATAGAAGTTTAAACCGTAACTACCCTTGATTTAGGGTCGAGATTCGCAAGTTAGAGGCTTGGAAAAAAAATTACTTCATATGTCGTCCTTAAGACGGAGCGCCGCGCGCTTCGTATGTGTGTACGGAACATAAGCGGCGTGGAGTCGGCGTTATTTATTACCAAAATTATTTTTATATTTAATTTTGAACTACATAGCTGTGCCCTTAACTTCGTTCACATGAACTTTAGGGTATATATGGTTAGTTCATTGCACTCCTACCTCATGCCATGTCGTAGCAGCGAGGAATTTCTCTGAGGTAATTCGTTCTATAACCTTTGGGATGGCGGTGTAAAGGAGCTTGTGGATCGCAACGTTGTTGATATAATGCTGATGCACCGTATTTCTTCTGGCTGATGATCTGAAAGGCTTTAGGGTCACAAGAATTTTAACTGTTTCGAAGAAAGAGCACTGTAGTTCAGTGATGGGAAATGCTGTTGCAGAACCCCGAAGAAAATATCTTCAGAACATTCCCCGTTATGTGAACAATAAAATATAAAGAAATTGTGGGCGCAACTCTTTACAAACGTTAAGGAGTTGTAAATCGTCTTTGAGAGTAGCATCGTTGACTAATCAAGTAATCAAACAGCGCGTGGCTGAAGATAGTCACATTCGTTCATAAGTGTCAGAGATGGCAATAGTTGCCCACCACCAAAGTCTCTAATAAATGGGTTAGAATAAAAGTGGTGTCGCTTTCAAGGTTAGCGCCCAGTATTGAAACTAGTATTATTAAAAAGAGCAGATTTTGTTTAAACAGCTCCTAACTAAACTATATCGGAGTCGAGATATTTGACTCCAAAAATCACAAAAATACTGACATATATTTTCATTATTTTTAAAATAAGTCGCGTAAGTGGCGGTAATTCGTAAATATTTTACAACTTCTAGGTAGTTATTTTAATATAAGTTTTTTTTGGACATTTTGGGGGGAACTCGAGAAGTTTGGCTAGAACCCGAGAAGGAAAGTTGAGTATTTGTTTAATTATTGTAAAAATAGTGTATTGTGGGATTTGAGGTTTAATTAATAGTGATAGTTTATTAAACTTCAAAAGCCTAGTTTTCGTATTTGTGACAATTAAATAAAAGCGTGAAACCGCATTTTTCGTGTTCTTCCAAGGAATCCAACTCTGTCCTCAGTTAACCCTACTATACCTTTATTGAACGACTCCTACTTCAACGGGACTGGACAATGACTTGATAAAAACAATTCTTTTTTATTATTTGCTGTGTTTACCAAGGGCTATACCAATGTCCAAATAAATTATAAAAAAACGAACCGCTAAGATAGATAGCTACCTCTATATAAATCAGTGCGGTCGTGTGAAAAAATTGTGCTAAATTTTAAAAAGCCGTAAATAAAGATATGTAAGTTTTCACGAAAGACATTCAATGTTAAGAGGGTGCAGGTATTTTCTATTTAAAGGCTCTCACAGACAGCTGCGATATAATATACCGGCCGGTAATGCGGTAATGCGATAATTGGTCTTAGTAGATTTAGTATGGTACCGCATGAAATCTACCTACCATCTACCTGTGATTCAAATATTTATTTTCTCTCTACTCAAAGGTTGTATGGCAGAGATCGCTATTAGCGATAAGACCGTCTTTTGTGAATTTCATGTCTTGCAATGTGTCGTTTTGACGTGCAATAAAGAGTTTTATCTATCTATCTTACACACAGCGACGATAATCGCACTGCGATAAAAGTAGGGAGCCGCAAGATCAATTACCGCTATATGGCGTTGCGATAATACCGACCGGTATATCGCGTCTGTTTGAGAGAGCCTTAATCCTGTATAAATGGTCGGATGGGTCGATTTTCACTTTTAGAAAGATGAACTAATGTAGAAATAGGTTATGTTTAAATTCTTTAGGAAGTCATTATGCCACTTGGACCTGAAAGTCATGACATATCGCTAAGATAAGATAAAATATTTAAATTTTAAAAACAAAGTGTCGCATCCACGCCTTTCCTATTCCATCACCGAGCCATATATATAGCTCTGCCGTAGCTATGCGAACAAATATATTATATTTTCCTATATGTTAGTTCCATCATTTATACTTTATTACTATATATACGTACAACTATTATACATAGAGCAAAAAGTGTTTGTCTCTCAGCGTATATTTGTGTCTGTGGGTATTGTATTTGTGTGACAGCGGGGAGGCAGGTCAATTAAAGATTTTCCGTAATAAGACGAGGGAGATTTGGCGAAATATAATTTTTTCTCATAAATCCCGAGATTAAGATTTGTCGACAGAGTTTTTGGTAACAATATCGCATAGTATTACGGCTCTGAAAAGCATTGGTCTGTATGTTCAAGATAAACTCGACTATACTGAACGGATTTTTATATAGTTTGCGGCATTGGGGTTTGTAGTGCATATCCTATTCCCCTAATTTACTTACGTGTTTCGGTAGTGAGTGAGATATGCCAGAGCCCATTCCTATTTCAGTCCATCCTTCCCAATTTTCAGATCCCTTCCTCCAGATCAATTCCTAAATCTTCTAAGCGCATCCGGGGGCACGTGGCTAACATTTGTCATTATGGACTGATGTTGACAGTTGAAGTGTTACCGCCGCCCGTGGACACCTGCAACACCAGGAGGTGCATAGGTCCGACGCCCGACCTTGCAAAATTCTAATCACAGCTTTCTTGAAGAACCCCATATCGTAGCGTAATGGAAAGACCTCTTAAAGCAGTTCGTTCCACAACGTACGGGTTCACGGTATAAAATGTTTTTAGGAGGTGGAAGTTTGGAGGAGGAGAAGGAATCCGTATTAAGGAAATGCGGATGGACCGCACTGCAGTGATTCAGTTCAGTAGATTTCAGTAGATAAATTACTAAATAAAGGTCGAGGAATGCAAAATGGACGGGGTGGTATGAAATATCCCATTCCCCTTCTTATTCCTTATTCTTATTCCGAAAGGTAGGCAGCGCATCTGCGGACGAGTCAACTTTTACTATTTTTTGACTGATGTTGACATGCAACGCTGATGATAGCGAGAAATAAATATCACGCGCGCGGTACATGGAAAATATTCAGCATAATATGATAATTACCTTCATCATTGCCTTCATCATATTTTCTGATAGATGAAATGGTGTGGGATGGGATTGAGATAAGATATTTGAAAATAAAAAGGCAAAATTAAAATTCGAGATGAGACCCGCGGACGGTTAAAAAACTCTAATTTACCATTGAAAAGGTTAAAATAAAAATATAAATCAGTTTCCAGTCTTATCAACAATCTGCCACAATGCGTGTAGAACCTATCGCCATCGTCGTGCATAACGAAACCACATCTTTACTTTCGATATCGATAACTGGTTATATAGGTACGTAAGGCACATTATTATAGTTTGTAAAAACCAATGCGTACATTTATTACAACGATCTCTCTAAAAATCAACTTACCTGCTCAGAACTTACCAGCAACTTACCTGCTCAGAACTTACCAGCAACTTACCTGCTCAGAATTCGCTCATTTGAGAAGAAAACATCTATGTCACTACGCCTCGCTAACATTTTTTTAACCTATAGCGCTTGGGACCCCAAAGTATTACGTTGGAGGTTAGTGGTAGATGGAACCTCCTCCAGTAAAGGGTCATTCACAATTTCACACAAGAAGAGTTTCTCGAAAAGCAAGAGAAATAATCGGCTAAGATTCTTAGACACTGTTTACACTAGACAAGCATATTCTTAGTCTAAGAATATGCTTGTGTAGTGTAAACAATGTCACGTGTTATCATCATGTGAACACTGTTATCATCGACTTTTTATCATCGTATTAACAGTTGCAGGCGAGAATCGTAGATCGCATACGAGAATCCCCTTGTATACAGCAAGCAGTATTCTTGTTCGAACCGTTCGAGAAACTCTCCTTGTGTAAATGAGCCTATGCGATCTGAAATGCCGATCCAAGATTTGTCCTGGATTGTCGCTCTTTGGAACGACACAAAACTCAACAACGACTAGGCCCTCTTCCTGTAACAATACTTTAAAGTCTAGACAACTCTTTACTCAGTTGACATTTTATGTATACTGATTCCTCGCCAATGTTGTGTTAATATAAAGCAACTACTCTGATATAAAATTGTTTTTGGGACGCTAAACACCTAAACATCTACAATTTTACTTCCTAAAAAACATCGTAATTTTTTTTATATTAAAGTAGGCGGACGAGCAAGCGGTCCCACGTGATGGTAAGTGTTAGCGCCGCCCGTGGTCACCTGCAACACCAGGGGCTATGCGGGTGCGCCGCCAACCTAAAGACAGGCTATTTGAGTTACTAATGGAGCGAAGCCCATAAAATGTCACATATTTCGTCTTTTTTATCTGTGCATCTAAGATGCAAAAAGGCAACATCACGTGGTGTTCGCAAGGGGTCAACCATCCAAGTACTGACCGCGCCCGACGGTGCTTAGATTCGGTGATTGGACCAGAGCCAGTGTTTTCAACGTGGTATGGACGCTGGTTAAATATTTTTTTAATTTTATGATTACACCATTTTGATATTTATATTAACATATAAAAACAATATCTGTTTTCTTCATTTACGAAGATATTTTTATTTATTTTCAGAAGACTACAAACATAATATGTATCGCAAAAATCATAATTGTAAACGAAACAAGTACCATCTAGTATCTAAAATTAAAATTTATTGTAGTGTACAGCGCCATCTGCTAGGTATTCTGTACAACTGTTAGTGTGCACTTTCAACAGAAATGAAAACGTTTGATACGAAATGCATAGGTGGCACTGTATCAATTCACTTTTTAAATAACGTACAAAACATTGGCACTTTAAATTTATTATTTATAAATAACAATATACACAAAATATATTCTCTTGTGTGTAAATATGTGTGGCATGTTGTGTAAATATGTGACTTAGAATATATTAAAAAAAAATGTGAATCTTATTTACGTCATACAATAATAATTTAATAATACCTATTTATTTATGAAATATATATTTACTGGAAAAGGAAAACCTTAAATATTAATTTCTATTAAATTGTAGGAAATGAGAATAAGAAACTTCGTCGGTATATCTTTTACAAATAAAAATGTAACATCTGTTTATCATAAAATAAAGTATAGGGTAGATACGTCAAGAACAGTAAAATAAATATTAATTAAAAATCAACTTATTTATGAAATCTTTATTAGGTATTACAAATTCAGTCTTCACACGAAATAAACTTGCTTACATAACTATTGGAATTACGATGTAGGTACCTACCTAATATGTATTAATCAAATACTGAAAAATCACTAACACTAACGCCTTCTTTGCTTTTTCTGTGGTGCTTTAGTTTCTTCCTCAACTTCACCATTAATTTCGTCTTCATCGTTTTGTTTTCGTCTAACAGGTCCAGTGTGGGTGATGGGAACAGCTCTCTCGTTCTTAGCCGTCGAAGCTCTAGGTGCTATGATAGTCAAGACTCCATCGGAGGACAGTTTCGACTCAACTAACCCTGGATTACAGTCGTCAGGCAAGGTATAGCGACGAGTGAACTGTCGAGAAACGAATCCATGTTCGTCTTGCCTCTCTTCATGTTTCCCTTCAATGATAACACAACGGTCAGCAGTTTTGACAGAGATTTCTTCCGGAGAAAAATGCTGGACGTCTAGGTTGACTTGAAACTTATTTTTGTCACGTTTTATCTTCGATCCTAGGCCGACGTCTCGTTCGAGCAAGCCTCGGTGAGGACGCATGTGCCGGCGTAATTGAAGCAATGGGTGGTCGAAAACGTCACCTAGAATGTCGTCAGCCAAATCGAAACCGAGTAGATGGTCACTCAGGCGACGTGGTCGTAGTGCTCTCTCAGAAAAATACGGTATTAACGCCATTATTTCCGAAAAATCCTTAGGAAACTCGCTTGGAGAAGCTCTCAAAAGGTTCTCTCACTTGTGATACGCTATACTAAGCGGAGAGTACGGCCGACGTTGTTTATATTGCCGGAAAGGTAACTAGATTTCACGGGAAAGATCTCGAAATTGAGTACAGCGCTACCTAGTAGATAGTAGCGGAACTACGAAATACTTAATATACTATGCGTATATTCTAGAAATGATATCTATTTTTTTATATAAAGCTCACTTTTCGAGTAAAATATTCTTAAATTATACTGATCAACTTAATTATTAAGTTAATAATAAGGTATTCATTAATTAAATTCAAAAAGTTATATAGGTACCTACTTTTAAACTGGTAATAAGTACACGATATTGACGACTCGAACAACTTTATAGTCAAAGAACTTCGGTATTATCTTAGTTATACTATTTCACACTAGATGGCGAATGTGATCACATCAAAATGTACACTTAACTATAATTTATTATCATAAAGACAAAATATTTATCTACTATCAATGACATAGGTACGTAGAAAACTGTTTAAAAAAGAAAATACATTGAAGAATAATTTATAAAGTAGGTTATACAAAGTATGCCATCATGGGAGTGAATCTACAAATCTACTCATCTCTAGATGTCGCTGCACTTAATTATGGTACCTAATTATTATTCCTTAACTATTTTTATTTTCATTTTAATTTTAGTTTTTAATTAACTACTAATTCAAATTCGATGAATATATTATGTGTATGTAAATGACATAAATCATTTATAAATGCACTATTCTTTACCTCAAAAATGTTTTTAATAAATTTAAATTATGTTTTTATCATAAATAAATAGTTTATAATTACCACTAGAGTTAACAAATAATAAAGGTAAAAAACAAAGGGAACAGTTATTTGAAATCCGTTAATCAATGTGTGAATTAAAAGAATAAGTAAAAGAATGTGTCATGTATTTATGTAAGCTTCCGTAATATTATTAGTGCATGATGGCTATACTATAGTACCTACATCTACGTGCAAATACAATCGATCGTATTATAGATGTGACACTGAATGGAATCGATTTCTACATGTTTATGCACTACGAGCCATGAGCTAGGTACTCACATTAATTGCTTCATTATTAATTAAATAACCTAACTTTTAACCACGTGGTGAGCACACAGAGGCCACACAGTAATAGTCACTACTTCACTAGATGAATTGCATTGTATGAAAATGTTGGGAGGAGTCACGAAAGTACGAACTTTGATTAGGTACAATATATTTTTTACAGTGTGGATGTTTCGTAGAACGATAAACAGTGGTTGGTAATAATAATAAAGTAAGGGACTTTTAGTTGCAACCTAGATCGATTTGAATTGAGATGAAAAGTCCTTTGATCCTACCATAGACAATACGTAGGTATGATCTATTTCTAGATTATAATACTTACCCTTAGATTAGAAGAAAATGCAATCTGAGATATATCTAGGGCATACATACCCTATGTATGTCCTATATATATATACATATATAGAACCGGTACCTATCTACCGGATAAATACAATATCTAATGATGAATGATGAAATAAATAGGCTTAGAATAAAAACATATAGGTAACACCGATATGTTATACGTACATACCGGTATTAGGTAGGTATACGGTATACCTATCGGTTATAATGTTTGAAGTACCTACCATAGGTACCCACATGGTTAACTTATTACAACTTAGCATTTGTCTTTTGTTTTATTCATCGCTATTTTAAAAAAGGTTACAGAAAAAATCCAGTAAGTACTTAACAAAATGATATTTTCGACTTACAGATTAAATACTTGCCTACTTATATCATTAATCATTACAAGTAGGTATTACAACTTTATCATTAATCATTAGAAGTTTTATTAAAGCAAGGAAATATTGATATATTTCATGTATTTGTATAGAATTTCCAGTGTAAATTTCTAGAAAATTTCAGCTAAAACCAGCGATATAATCAATACATAGATACAAACCGGATACATCTAGCGCTATAAGCGGGCAATAGATGAAATACTTACCGGATGTGGCTTGAACATTCTAGTTGGAATAGATAATGAACAAAAAGAACTAAGTTTGTGAATGGTGAATTATTTTTTATATTTTATAGGTAATCGTAAACGAAAATTTATCCTTCAAGTCGATTTTGATATATATTTTCAGTCACAAAATATTATTTTACATACAAAATATAGAAGGTTCTCGAACATTCCAGATCATTCCATAGCAACATTGATAAACGCTTGTAGCGACTTATACCGGCGAATAGCAGAACTACAACAGTGAATCAGAAGTTCTCAACATTTTCTATATTTGAACTTTTATTATTTATTTATGAAAAAATAATAGGTCCTTTAAAAAATAATTATGAAGGAGCTGTTTAAAAACAAAACATAGACTCTTTAGTAACAGTGATAACTGCAACTTTGTCCAACAGTTTTCGAATACCAAGCATTGTAGTTTATTTATTAACGAAATCTTAATTGTAATATTACACCTATTATTTTTTTAAGAAATTTAAAGATCCAGATTTTATTTATATAAAACGTTTACTATACATATTATAAAATAATAACGAGGCCAAAATTGTATATTAAATACTTCTTTGCAAAAAATTATTCCTACGTATTATAAAGTATTATGTTTCGGGCTCAGTATAATATACTGAGCCCAAAACAGTAGTTTTTAGAATTTTTGTCTGTTTGTTCCCGTATCATGCAAAATCCACCGGATGGATTCCATTGAAACTTGCAGTAATTGCAGTATTATAAGCGTATCTTTTAAGTGTGAGCTGGATAACTTGTTATCCTTTGACCGAGTTATTGTTCCGGTCGTTTTCTTAGAAGATGTTTAAAACAGTGTGCATGTCACTTTGTTTTCTTTTGTAGTCTTTCCCAATTTTGACATTCTTTATCACAATATCATCTTCTAAGCCACAAATATGTCTTATTATCACCGTTTTTAAAACATTTATCCATTCATTGCGGGCCGCATAGAAGAAGTCTCGGACAGCAGTTAGTAAGCAATAAATAAAATCTCTGAATTTATGAATAGACTGTATAAGATTTTCTTGAAATTTTATTAGTTTCAGACTTTAAATAGAAACGTGTTATAATGTAAAAAATATAGATTTTTTAACGTGAAAGTAAAAATAGGTTGTTTGTTTTTATTTTACTGAAGTTTGAATATCTAATTCAATAGTTTCAAGTCACAAATAGACTCTGTAGATACCTATTTGTAGAATTTAATATGTATGTATTTATTATGTATGTTTTATGGTTTTTATAACTATATTATTTTTATAAGGATATAAATATAGTTTACTTAAGGTGTTTGGTTCATTAAGGTTTATAAAATTTATATGATTTCGTCCATGGTAAATAGCAATAAATAAATTATCTACCTTATTTAAAACAGAGATAGAATTGAGATTCATATTTAACACTTTTACATTCAAATTATTCTTAATACTTTATTTTCGTTTTTGCAATATATTATCACTTTGAAATAATTAATAAATTGCTAATTCATCAATAATTGGTAATAAGTAATTGCTTAATAATAATGAATAATAAATTTGCTATTATTAAGCTAATGTTGTACGACCCCTGGAAAGTGTCGCGCTAAATCGAGAAGTTTCTACTTATTCACAGATGTCGCGCAAAACCTCACTCTATATAAGCATCTGACGTTTAAAACCGTCCGTCATTTCAAAGAAAAGCTACGACTTTTAACAGTGCCTCGCTACTAGCGATATTTCAACACGTGTTTTAACAAACCATTGTAAATCTACTTTTGTGAAGAAGTTTTCGTTGAAAATACCAAAATGCCGGAAGAAATGCAGACACAATCAGCCGAGGTGGAGACCTTCGCCTTTCAGGCTGAAATCGCCCAACTTATGTCGCTGATCATCAACACATTCTACTCGAACAAAGAAATATTCCTTCGTGAGCTGATCTCAAACGCATCGGACGCCTTGGACAAGATCCGGTATGAATCTCTCACGGATCCTTCAAAACTGGACAACGGTAAGGAGCTGTTCATTAAAATCATTCCTAACAAAAGCGAGGGAACGCTCACAATCATTGACACCGGTATCGGCATGACGAAGGCGGATCTCGTGAACAACTTGGGTACTATTGCGAAGTCTGGCACGAAGGCATTTATGGAGGCTTTGCAGGCTGGCGCGGACATCAGCATGATCGGTCAGTTTGGTGTTGGCTTCTACTCTTGTTACCTCGTGGCTGACCGTGTGACAGTTCACTCAAAGCACAATGACGACGAACAATACATGTGGGAGTCCGCTGCTGGCGGTTCTTTCACGGTACGCCCTGATCCCGGGGAGCCACTCGGCCGTGGCACCAAAATTGTCCTACACATAAAAGAAGACTTGTCAGAATACTTAGAAGAGAATAAGGTTAAGGAAGTAGTCAAAAAGCACTCTCAGTTCATCGGCTACCCCATCAAACTCGTTGTTGAAAAAGAACGCGAGAAGGAGCTCTCAGATGATGAGGCCGAGGAAGAAAAGAAAGAAGAAAAGGAAGATGACAAGCCAAAGATTGAGGACGTAGGCGAAGATGACGAAGAAGATAACAAAGATAAGAAAAAAAAGAAGAAAACTATCAAAGAGAAATATACGGAGGATGAAGAATTAAATAAGACTAAGCCTATCTGGACACGTAACGCTGATGACATCACGCAAGAGGAATACGGCGACTTCTACAAATCACTGACCAATGACTGGGAAGATCATCTCGCTGTCAAACATTTCTCTGTAGAAGGCCAGCTGGAATTCCGTGCTCTCCTTTTCGTCCCACGCCGCGCGCCTTTCGATCTCTTCGAAAACAAAAAACGCAAGAACAACATCAAACTGTACGTCCGACGTGTGTTCATCATGGACAACTGCGAGGACTTAATCCCAGAGTACTTAAACTTCATCAAGGGCGTGGTCGACAGTGAAGATCTGCCCCTCAATATCTCCAGAGAGATGCTCCAACAAAACAAAATCCTGAAAGTCATTAGGAAGAATTTAGTAAAGAAATGCATGGAACTCTTCGAAGAGCTGGCTGAGGACAAGGAGAATTACAAGAAGTACTATGAACAGTTTAGCAAGAACTTGAAGCTTGGTATCCATGAAGACTCTCAGAATCGTTCGAAATTGGCTGATTTACTCCGTTACCACACTTCAGCATCCGGCGATGAAGCATGCTCTCTCAAAGAGTATGTTTCCCGAATGAAGGAGAACCAGAAACACATCTACTACATTACTGGAGAGAACCGTGACCAAGTTGCTAACTCTTCCTTTGTAGAGAGAGTCAAGAAACGTGGTTATGAGGTTGTCTACATGACCGAGCCAATTGATGAGTATGTAGTTCAGCAAATGAGGGAATATGATGGCAAGACCCTTGTCTCAGTCACTAAGGAGGGCCTGGAACTCCCTGAGGATGAAGAGGAAAAGAAGAAGCGTGAGGAAGACAAAGTTAAGTTCGAAGGGCTCTGCAAAGTCATGAAAAACATCCTTGACAACAAAGTTGAGAAAGTAGTTGTATCGAACAGGCTTGTGGAGTCACCATGCTGCATCGTTACAGCTCAGTATGGCTGGTCCGCTAACATGGAGCGTATCATGAAAGCCCAGGCTCTCCGTGACACATCTACAATGGGCTACATGGCTGCTAAGAAACACCTTGAGATCAACCCTGATCATTCCATTGTCGAAACACTGAGACAGAAGGCTGATGCTGATAAGAATGACAAAGCTGTTAAAGATCTTGTTATCTTATTGTATGAGACTGCCCTACTGTCTTCTGGCTTCACCTTGGACGAACCTCAGGTCCACGCTTCCCGCATTTATCGCATGATCAAACTTGGTCTTGGAATTGATGAGGATGAGCCAATTCAGGTTGAAGAGTCCAACACTGGTGAAGTGCCCCCTCTTGAGGGAGATGCTGATGACGCATCCCGCATGGAAGAGGTGGATTAAATCTCAGTAGAGGCCAACATGGTTAAACCTATCCCCGCCTATTTAGCCATGTTCTAATGGTGAAGTGATGTGATTAATTGCATTAATTTATTTTGTGCACTGGTGTACAGCCAAAGACTGATTTAGTTGAAAATTCCAGTTTAATGTTTAATGTGAAAATGTTTAATTAATATAATAATGAATATGTAGTTCTGTTGTTTCAATCAATTTACTCTTTTCATAAATATAATTGACACACTAAAATACACATACAATATTTATAAAATCTTAAATGAAAGACCAACCACTAGACATACAAAGCCTTTATAAACTTATTTGATAATAATTTTTGTATCATTTATTACTATAAATATTTCATTTTACAATAAAATGCGAAAAAAAATTATACCTACCTATCTTAAAATTTGTAAAAGCAAATTTAAAGAAATTATAACGATTTAAAAGGTGACCCTACATTATAATAATGTAGGTTCACCGACATCTCGGTAACCACATTAAAAATAGAAGTGGACCGCTACTGATTTTTACAATTTGGTCGAAACTACAAACTTACCCTAGAGGACCTCACGCTGTACGGAACTCGCATCTTATTTGCTGATAACACTACACTTGTAATTAAATGATTAAATTAAATGTCAAAGATCCGATTTTGAATAGATAGTAAATCAAGCTTTTCATTCTCCCATAAATTGTCTAGATGAGAATTTAATCTGAACAAAACTACCTTTATTGAATTCCGTACTTGAGGTAACCCATTGAATGTGAGTTTCCTACCACAACACAAAACTGGAACAGGTGGAAAAAAGTGGAGAGCGCATATTGAGAACATATGTCGGTCTATTCCCATTTGCCACCACTGGTAGCAATTGGGAAATATCCTCCCAATTCCCATCACTGGTGGCGAACGGGACAAGTTTTCCCAATTGCCACTAGCCGGGAACAGTCATCTTTTATTTTAAGACAAAATTAATATAATTTTTCGAGTATGAAAAATCTCATTTCGAGATATCTACTGAAATAAATAGACGCCATGAACATATTTCAAATATTTTATTCATAATCATAACCGAAATAATGTGGAGAATAGGTTGCTTTCGAATTGTCTACCCCGGTCGGTTGTTAACCTAACCGGGCATCCAAAATTTGTATAAATGCTCGAATATATATATATATATATTTTATATTATAAGGTAAACATTTGCAAATTCCGAAATTGTGTGACGTGTTACTTTCGACTTCTGACATTCATTTCCGGCGAAAAGTGCTTTGTACCGAGCAATAGTCACGTCTTCACATTTGATTTAAACAAGTCATTGTGTAGATAGGGTCTTGTTACGTTCGTTGACATCTCGCAAACTATTAATAATTCAGTTAGGTAAGTTAAGCTTGTTTAGCACTAAGTTACCTTCGATAATAACGATTGCTCTAGCTCCATAATTTATTTGTATTTGTGCGCGAGCGATCTCTTTGAATTTTAGCGAACTTCTACAGCTAATTGTTTCTACGCGCGATAAGGCGT
Source organism: Sesia apiformis (assembly GCA_914767545.1). Taxonomy (NCBI): domain Eukaryota; kingdom Metazoa; phylum Arthropoda; class Insecta; order Lepidoptera; family Sesiidae; genus Sesia; species Sesia apiformis. The sequence goes on along the minus strand of OU611972.1, from coordinate 1,438,547 downwards.
TGGGGACAATGTTGTCGCTTCCGTTTGCATGACGTACCTATATGTCCGTTGTGAATTCGCTAATGTAAATTAATTGTCTGGTAAGCGTCGGTGTTTCTTTTCTTCTGAACATTTAGAAAACACGTAAACCAGTGGCCTATGATCTGTAAACATGATCAATGATGTCTGCCTTCTAATGTAAATTGCTAAAAGCTCGCGGCCGTACTGTATGTCATTTGACTATCGGATATTTTTTTGGAGCAATAACCTCGTCGACCTTTTGTTGCAATATTGCTCCTGCGCATTTACTTGATGTGTCAGTCACTATTTAAAACAAGCGGGGGGCCGTCCTTCGGCTAGCTGCATTCGGCAAATTTTTCTACATTCCACAAAAGCTAGTTTCTTCGGTCCAATTAATTTTAGTTCTCTTTTTTTTGGAATTATGTAAGTATTGATTTAACTCTGCCTGGTAATTATCTGCATGAGGCAGATGTGATCGGTAGAAATTTACCATTCCTATATCTGTTCCAGTTCTTTATTTTCTCGATGACAGCTGACGCACAGCGGTCGATATAACTTTGTTCTAGCGTTAACGCCTAAAACTCCGAACAAAAATTAGGCACCAAGACGTCATATTTCATTAACAAGGTCACGTCAGACAGAAAGCAATTTTAGGGATGTAGTTATCGATAAACGTAACACGATAACAGATCCGATATTTTTTTACAAAATGTAAGAAACTAAACTACTGCCGGATACTTTTGTACAAATTTATTAACTAATATTATATTTATTTTCATTACAAGATGTTACACGTGTTAATTCTTGATTGATAATGCCAACTTCTTTAAAATTTTCGAAGCTGTTGTAAAATAAGTAGGTATAGGTAGGTACTCGACAATGAAAGGAAATAATTATAATGACAGGTAATCTTTATTTATTTATTTTAATCAAAATCTGATGAATCGTCACTGTCACTCGATGAGCTCTCCCCAACATTTATTATAAGTTCCTGTACTTCTATATTATCGAATGCCACATGAATTTCCCAATCCGACGCTATAATGTTTTGGGTTCTTCTCACAATTTTTTCCCAGTTTTCGGCAGTTACTTCCGCACATGCATTTTTTAATAAATCTAACATCTTGTTTGCCGTAAAAGGGGGATGGGTATTGTTTCGAGCGGCGTGTCCTTTGATTTGTGCCCATATTAGTTCTATAGCATTGTACTGGCAATGATACGGCGGAAGTCGAAGAACCCAATGACCACATTCTGCAGCTATTTCGTCGATAACATATCTTTTAGGGAGGCTTTTTTTCGATTTTAAAATATTCACTAATTGTACTTTTAATAAAGTATTATCCACATTTTCGCCATGACGTTGGAGCCAGTCAATTATCTCTTGTTTTTTATTGGCCTGCGTCGGCATTTTATCAATTTGTCTGGAGTGATATGTAGCGTTGTCCATAATAATTATCGACGGTTCTTCCAGAGATTGCACCATTTCTTTAAACCATCCTTCGTAAATCTCGAAGTTGTCAACCGATGTCACACGACGTGGTTGGCGTTTTTTCTTCGGCGTACGAAGCTTATTTTCCTGCATGCCGCTTGTACCGTAAGCTTCGGTAGTAATTTTTGAAACAGTAATTCCACTAATTCCTAATGCGGCCGCAACACGCTCTCGCACTTGCGACAGTGGTAATAGCGGGCCACCATTTTGATACTCTGCTTCAAAGTAATTACGAACCTTGATCACCAGTTCTCTCGCCTGCCTTTTCAGAACAGATCCTTTCGGCATTTTGATATTTGACAGCTGGGCAGCAATCAACACGGAGGAACACAAAATACACAACGTAACGTATGGATAATGTGAAAAAACTCAGCGAACAGAAATGTAGTGACTAGCACGACCGTCTTGTTGCGAGTGACAAATTAAAACAAACACAAAATGGCGGTGGGCCATTGAGTGTTCCCACCTTGAAAAAATATATTTGAATGTTTTTGTTGTATTTGTCTTTGTTCAAAATATAATAAATATATGCGATCGATATCATTACTTATTTGGTCACAACACTACAACTATCAAATTAGAACTGTCATCGAGAAAATAAAGTTCTGGTACAGATATAATAATCTATGTTGTTATACCGTTTCCGGTCTAGGGAAGTTATTAATTGATTCTGCCTTGCTTGGTAAAGAGCGAATACCTGTACTATCTAATCTTACATGAGAGATTTAGGGTACATTTTAATAGTTAATTTAATAAATTAATAAAGTTATTAATTAGTTATAAGGAGTACTTTAGGTACTAAGAATAGTTCTGAGTACTATTTTAGTTACAAGATCAATGATCAAACCTATCTACTGCAATCATTGACCTAGTAAATAATAAGTCTGCAATGCAATGTGCCTTTGTAAAGAGAAATAATTAATACCAAAAATACTGAACAGGGCCCGATCTACCTATTTAGCCGTTCCGAGCGAAAATAATATATGCCGCCCTTTACAAGTCATGACCATGATCCAAAAAATATGTACCATGGTCATGACCATGTTATTCCATAGACATTGCAATTTTTAGCATGCAATATGCTGCGATTTTTAGACATGTTTTCTCTGCAGTTTTAATGAATGAAAGAAAATGACACAATAAATGTTTTTAATAAAGAATTTTATTTTAGAACTGCAGACCTTCGCGCTGCGGTACAGTCCACGACAGGACCCAATATACATACACAGATATGGCCCTGATACTGAACAGGCAGCAAGTATTTACTATTTTTGTTATTCATTTAAAACAAGACCTTTGTAACGTTTCTAGTACATTCGGTTAGGTTTGCGCCGGTCTGAACTAGATATGTAGTACCGTTTAAACAGATCAATACTGCACCCCACTCAGGGGCGAGGTCTAGAACGTTCGATGGAGCGCGGCAAATATAACTAATTAGCAGTTCTTTATATGGGACATTCTATTTAACCAGATATTAAAGATATTACTTAGTGTAATATTTAGTAAAATAAAAAAGTTCTTTTTAATTTTGCTTTAACCTAAAAATCAATCTGATGTTTCTTGAAGCATTCATAATTCATATTTTTTGTCTATTTATTAGTATAGTACGTATTTAGTAATTAAATAACAATGAAATAAGAGAAAATTATTTATAGAATGTCAGTGCTATAGGTACATTGTCAACGTCAATAAATAATGTCAGTGCCAACAAAACCATAGATAATTTTTATAATCATTATATAATATAACGGACTCTCTCATAAAATACTCATTCAAATTATAGTAATTATTAGTACCTACTTAGAAATTCTCAAAAAGATTTTCTAAATTTTATTACAGATGTTCTTTAATATTTTTGGTATACAGGTTGGTATGGTATAAAATGAAGTGTGTAAGGGCATAATTTAAAATTAGTGTACAATTATAATAATTTCGTCGTGTCAAAGGAGATAGAAGTACCTTCATACATTCCTCACTACTGCACAAATTATTTAATCCCCGAAGAATATATGTAGTAATAAATAATAAAGGTATATTTTATCATAATCGACCATCAATAATTAATTAGGCAGGGATCATCAGGGTGATCTATCCAGTTGCTGATATGATATCACGGGAACCTACATACAATCAAGTCATCTATCTAGACTCACTGATAAATTATAGTTTAATTCCAAATAATAAACGAATTATTTATAACCTATAATTCTAAATAATAGACTACACAATATCATTATACGGCGAGACGTCAGAAGCATTCGGATATATGTTCATTTCAGTTTCAAAAAGCAACGAGTTAATTTTATGTATCAAAATCGCTTTCGTCCTCGGATCGAACTGTTCCAATTTTGCCGCTAAATATCTTGCAAATTTTTCTGTGGCGTTTTCACTATTTATGGATTGGTGTGGCACACAGGCCTCTATCCCATCGTCGGCTTTTCGTGGTATTTTCCGTGGCGGTTGCTCCATAAATGTTCTGGTTTCCTGGCTGTTGTCAGAATCGAATTCAACATGTGGTATATCTATTGAGGTTTCGCTGTAAGCGCTGTATCCTTGACCGTCGTCCTCATTTTGTTCTGCTTTAATAGTGGTTGTCTATAAAAAATATTAATAATTTTATAATTGCGAAATATAGTTAACCACAAGCTACCATAAACTCGATGAGTGTTTTACCAATCATCATTATTTTATTGCGTATTCTAATTTACATATATTTGGGCCGAGTGGTGTCGGCTGGCTTTAGAATAGGACCATCCCATCTCTTCCCGTCGCTTCAATCTCTCTTAAAGGTGCCTAAAGGATAACACAGCGGCCACTATAAGTCGTGAGGAACACCACCTCTAAAAGAATGGACTCGCCAATTTGCTTAGCCAGCGTGGTGTTTTAAGGACTTGCATTCCTCATCTACAGGACAATGTGTATGAGAAGCTCTGTGTTCAACATTGGATACTAAAGCGGGCGGTTGTGGTTATGGTATGGTCATGAGAAAGATGTCAGACGAGCAGAAAATCTGTTTAAAGCTAAACAGTTACTATACACCGAAGTAAGAAATTTTTAGGGTCATGTACTGACTGGTCAAATCCATCACAATGTCAGAAATAGGGACTCAATTTGTTAAAAAATACAAGGTTTTGATGACAAAATGTGACTTTCAAATGATCAATAGGTACTCACGTCAACTTCCACGAAGTCATATTTTTCTGCTGATAAGTTTTTCTTGTTCAACAAGAAAGTAAAATTTTTGAGCGCGAACCAGTCCGACTTATATACAGCTCGCTTCTCTAGAATTAACAGAAATCACAGTACCTATACATTAATGAATTTTTAGAAATCTATACATATCATAAATCGCGCAAACAAAATATCAAATCTTAATAAACCCGTGTATGTACCTACATAAAATTCTAAAAGTTTTTAAAGTGTAAATAACGGGCGATAGAGAACCAAAAACAATTTTTTTGGAATTATTCCGTCTGAACATTTCACGCAAAAGCCACAGAATGGATTTTAATGAATCTTGGCGTAGTTATAGCTTATATGCCAGGCTAATATTTACACTACTTTTTATCCAGATCCATTATAGAGTTCCCACGGGAATTATTATCAAGGCCGTATGTACAATAGTAGAGCTCACGTAAAAATCATTGGATGTTTAGTACAATGATAACTATGTCCTGGGTTAAACATATGGGATACTTTTTATACCGAACCGTTATAAGTTCCCGGGGGAATCATTGTAAAGTAACCACATCATTGTAAGACTACGCGAATGAAATCGAGGGCACTGGTAGTAAATAAATAAAAAAATACAATACAATTTATGGAAATACATATAAATAAATGGAAATTCGTACAATCTTTCAAGTTTCTCTACCTTCTCCATTACCAATCCATTTTATTCCTTTTGCCTTCTCTCGTCTCAGCGAGCCTAGAAGACTTGACATTTTCTTCTTCGCATCATGGACTTCAATGTTCAAGGTATCAGCAATGGTCCGCCATGCGGCGTTCTTCTTATTCTTATTATAATGCCATTCGTCTTTCGGATTCCAGAGAATGTCGTGTTTTTCATATTCTCCTATTAAGCGCAATATTCCATCCTTGTCCAACTCCATATTCAGATGACTGAAAAATGAAAACATAACTTAACCGTAGATTTTTTTGTTTACTTTCTGTTGAAAAGAATGAATGAATTTCATATCTATCCCTTGTTACAGACTCTTTCTAAAAAATATTATGGGTCATTTGTAGTACCTAGATATGCATGGCCAGACATACCATATTTCCCGGAGTATATTTTCCCCATATTTTAAATATCTCTTAGGGACAAGAACTGTTGCGTATTTTTGAAAGTAGCTAAAAGACCTTATGGATTTTCTGGAAATACCTGAAATACCTACGTATATTTTATAAATATTAATAGTGTAAGTCAATCAATAGATATCAACCTACATATATTATCCCACTGCAGGGTACAAATTTCCCATTGTAGACACGAAAGCGTTTAAAGGCTTTGAAAAACCACTGCAAGTTCGTGAACATACTTTTTCTCTGAGTTATTTTTGGGGGCAAATAGTGGCCACGGAGGATCAATATTCTTAGGAATACAAAAAGTAATGCTATGTAAACAAATGACTGTATGTAATTTAAATACTGAAGTCCCAAAATTTTGTTCCATTTAATTTTACTAAATCTCGTTTTAATGGTCTTTTCATCATTGTAGAAATGTAGACCAAAGTAAAATCCGACAACCCTACTTCAGTATCATTTAAAAAAACTGCAGGGTGGCAATTCTACTAACAGGTAGGTAGGTACCATTTGTATTTCGGTAGCGTTTCAGTTCTAGTCAACTTTCGACTTGATAATGACATTGTAAAAATTTAAAATTATTTATTTCAATTAAGTACCTATTCAAAAATGGTTTGTTTTGTTGATCATGATTTGCTGCCCATTTAGCTTTTTTGCCGCTCGTATACAAGACATAAAATATTAATGATGATATCAGTGTACCTACAATATCCACTGTTGGATGCAAGACTTTCCTTAAATTAGCAGCTAATTATTATTCCTAGTAAGCCATGTAGGTACTCATATATTGTGAGACAGTCACAAAAAGACAAATGCGAGCTTCACAGGAATAAACGTTTGTCTTTGAACAGACATTTGCCTGACTAGGACTCCGTATGTTTGTTAAAGGTAAAAAATATTATTTATTTGGGCGAATTGGCAGACTATGTCAGCGTCTGTCGGTGCCTTTTTATTATATAGCACGTCATCTATTGTCAATTTTAGGCATAGTAATACGTCCGCCATCTGTTGTCACTTTTAGACACTATTTAATACACAGAAGACAACCATGTTTCTTGGAGCAGTGGTTTTTGTACTGAAAATAAGCAGTGCCTCTAGCGGACGTATTAAGAAACTTAAAATGTTTCCTAACGGTTATAGTTGTCAATATACAGTCAAGTTTGATAAACTTACAAAACGCGTCACTGTGTAAACTTGAATCCTCATTTAATTTCTATTATTATAAATTATAACACAGATAGGTAAGAGTTCAAAAATGCATTCATAACAAAAAAAACACGTTATTTATTCCCGTACGTATAGCCGAACGTGTCCAAAAAAGATACCGATTACTGTGGCTTTCGGTCGCGAATTCCAAATTCCAACCACGCATAGATTTTTTGACAGATTGTAATAACCTATATCTACGCAAAAAATACTATATACATTTATATACAATGTGCATGCCATTAAGATGTAAAAATCACTTACCAACAGGGAATATGCGTCGTTACATTTCGGCTTTGCGCCGCAAATGTCTTCTTGAAACTGGATCGAAGCGTGCGTGACGAAAATTCTTGCTTGCGTCGGCACGCGACGCATACATACATGTGGCAACTTGTAAATATGGCATACATTGAAAACGGAAGAGATTATGCTATACTTATTGCGTCTAAAGATATTTATTTGTCATACTAATCTAAATGCTAGTTAGGTAGGTATAAAAAAATACCTAGATACTTACCTAGTTATATACCTAGATGTTTCAATTAATTTACCGACTCCTTAGAATAGTCATTCATTTCATTATACTTACACAATACATACGTCGGTAAATACTTTTATTTACACGATACACATAACCCCGAGAATCGTATTATTATTTATTCTTATGACATAATACACCTAATAAATTATAGGTAGCTACTTACTATAACATATTCTAATTTAATATACCTATATATATAGGGATGGCATAATTCTAACAAAGTGTTGTAAAACACTTGTTTTTAACAGTGTTTCTAACAAATGTATTAAAAACATGTTTAAAATGGACTGTCAGAAACACATTAAAACACTGTTTCTACAAAAAAATAAAAACATGAAAGAGAACATTTCAAACAGCTTTGAGTTTTGTTTAAGGACAATAACTTTGCTTTGCAGTTCTCATATAATATGTATATAATGTGGGAGCAAGTGATAGCTTTATTATGTAGTGTAGAGTAGGTATTATAAGTAAAGAGGATAGGTAGCATACGTTTAGCATAGGTACCTGATCTATCTGCCCTCGTATTATGAGCTGCTATTTCCAGGCAATTTCCGCTGCCAGACCTTGTACCTTGATTTTTGCTATACCCACGCCTCTGACGTAGCTAAATCTAACGTTTACTGAACTGGCTTCCTTTAAGTTCATTGAATGTACTTTTAAACAAGCCAGTCAACATTAGGCTTAGGTAGTTACGTTCGTAATGAAAAATATCAAGGAACAAAATTGATCGACATCGGAGCTGCTTAGAAATAAATTTTATAATTCAATTTTAATTGATGTCTCTATTTTATAATTAAAAATTAGATATATCTTTAATAAAAAAAACAGTACTTACTGGTATGTAATGCAAGCATCGTTTATTAAAAATAGACAACGAATATAAAAAATATTAAGATGTAAAATTATAAAAGAAAATGACGTAGGTATTTATTACTTATTTAAATGTTTAAACACGGCGACAAGTTTTTCAGCTTTTTCAGTATCTAGTCTGTTCCAGACTAGGTCAGAGTGTATGAAGCCAAACGTTGAGCCAAACGTTTTTCTATTCCTGTGCTGGAAGCCACAGCGGTCGGTACACAGCTGCTTACCCAATTCTATAGTTTTGTTGTTGATATGTGTCCTTAAAGACGGTCACCATTCTAAGGCATTGTCGTTTTTGATGACGTGTTCTTCAAATAAGAAGTCGTTGAATGGCGGTGTCATTGCCTTGCATATACATAATTACCTACATCAGGCATTGCCTCTATAGTAAGTTTCTATGTACTGCATGGCATTGGGTCCAATAAATTGCTACAAAATGTGCTGGTGTCATTGCCATTTCATAGCGTGAATAGAACTTTTGTAATTCGCTTAGGGTATATTCATAACGAACATCAGCATCCTCAATCAGCATCGACTTTGACTGATTTATTGGGTAGGTATCTGAATGCGAAGTAATAGGTAATTCTTAGCTACATAAACTTTGCTTATTAACGCGGATTTCTAACATGTTTTTTTATTGAAATAAAAAACACCTATTTTAAACAATGTCCTATCCTAACCCTCCCCATGTTTCCAACCCTTTCTCGCAATTCATTCCTTAGTCTGCAAAGGTAGGCACCGCTTCCGGGGGCGTGCCAACGTTTGTCATTCTGGACTGATGTTGGCATGTATCGCGGATGTCCATGGACGACAGTGTCACTTAGCATCAGGTGGACTGTATGCTCGTCTGCCCCCTTTTTTCTATAAAAAGAAAATCAAATTAATTTCAATTTAAGGCTATGACATTCTTTTTCAAAATCAGTTATTAATTTGTTTTTCTGTTAAATGATTTTTGCTTAGATATCGTGTTTGCGACCATGAAAAAGTTCCAAAGTTTCAAATACGAGTTCCGCCGTGGCTGCAACGCAGCACAGGTGGCACCCAATATCAACGATGTGTACAGATCAAACACCGCAAACGAACTCATGGTGCGTTTTTGGTTTGATCGTTTCTCTTCTGGAAATTTCGACTTCAAGAAGAAGCCCAGTGGACGACCGGATACACAAGCCGATCATGACGATTTAAAAGCAATAGTTGAACACGTTTGAGTTAGCAGCAGCCTTCGGCGTAAGTGACAAAACGATATTGATTCATCATCATCATCATCATTTCAGCCCTTGGACGTCCACTGCTGGACATAGGCCTCCCCCATTGTCCGCCATTTAGACCTATCGGCAGCGACCTGCATCCAGCGGGTGCCCGCAACCTTTATGAGGTCGTCTGTCCATCTTAATTGATATTCATTCTTAATAATAATTGATAGTCGGTCATCTGATATTGATTAATTTGTGTCAAATCGGGAAAGTGAAGAAGCTCGGATAGTGGGTCGTATGAGCTTAATGAAAGTCAGCTGCAAACACGCGTCGAAGCTTGTCTTACTTGGCTGGACCAGCACAAAAATGAAGGGATTCTGAATCGTTTTGCCACTTGTGATGAGAAATGATTCATAATCATAAACGTTCGTCCCAATCGTTGAACCCAGGAGACAATATCCCAAACGTCTCCATGATAAGATAACGCTCGCCGCCCACACACTGCACGACAGACAGTCTCAAAATTACAGGAGCTTTGACTGGTAACTCTCCGTCATCCACCGTACACGCCAGACCTTGCCCCTACTGATTTCCATTTTTTTCTGAATTCGCATTTTTACAGGGAAAAAATTCAACTCCGATGAGGCAGTGAAAAACGCCTACAGAGAATTCCTCGACTCCCGGCCCCAGAAGTTCTATAGCAGAGGCATTAATCAACTTCCATTAAAGTGGCAAAAGGCAAAATTCTAAATTCAAACATAAAATCGTGTTTCACTATCTAAAACACCATTGTATTGATACCATACCATTATATTATGTACTAACAATTCACATGACTTCACTCAGGTGGTATTAACAATAAAGTGAAAATAAATTCTAAATCCGTCCAGTATTTTTTTAATTTACTTACAATAACAAAAAAAGCCTCGCATTCTCTCGCCTTATAAGGGCCAAATTATAAAAAAATGTTTTCATTATTACTAAAATTAGCCTAAACAAATTGATAAATTAGCATAATTGTAATTAACATTCAATGATAAATTAGCAATTACCTAGGTACTCGGCTACCTTAATGAAATTATAATTGTAATTGAATTAAGTAATAATAATTCAATTCAATTTTTTTTTAATCTATTTTTTTGATTCGCCGTATAAATAATATAACAATTAGTGCACGTACACTTTTTAACTGATAAAAAGTACCTAGTCTGTGGTCTTTCCAATAATATACCTACGCTTTACGATCCATTCCTTCATTGAGGCGTACCAAACTGAGTAACAAACAGACAGATTTTCGGATTTAAAATAATAGTATGATGAGCTAATTTTAATTTACACTCGTTCGTCTCTAACAAACTTTATTTAAAGTTCCGCCCACACTATTTTGACACACTACTTGTAGATTGCGTCATTGCCTAATATTCTGATCATTGAACTGTTACTTACATGAAAAAAAACGGATAACGAACCTCTTCGAAATAGGGTGGAACGTTCCAGAAAAAAAACATTGTGTATATAACACGGAACAAGCCCTCTATGGGCTATTTCTATAGAAATGCATGTGCTATCTCTTTCTTGCCTGTCTTTTGATGAGCAACCACCTGGCGAGCAAGATAACGGGGATTTCTAGAAAATTCTCAAATTACTTTATTCTACTAAAGTTAATATTTATTTGTATTCTATTTTTTTGGTTTTTACTGTTAAGTGAACGAACCACTTAAAAGCAAATATCTAACAATCTACCTGTACTAGTTTTGCTTAGATGACGATTTCATAGGACATCCAAATAGATACTAAATAGCTTTACTAAATAAATAATATCTCGCGCCTTCTTCTACGTGGATTTTGTCTCAAAATTTACATAATAGCATATTATATAATTAACGTTTTGTTAAAATGGTTGATGTTATTTATTACTAGATATATCTGAGCAAAGGACTACTATTGTTAGCAGTACTAGGTAATTGTTTTTTATATATTAATGTAGGCGGGCAATATTTAGTTATTGACTGATGAAATTCTAACTTAAAACTTCATCGTTTCAAGATCCTTTAAAAAAGATACCTCTGTGCTCTAACATCTAATTTTTATGGTAAAATCATAAATAATCAAGTTATTTTTTTATTTCCATAATAAGTCTAAATAACAAGGAATAGACTAACTATTCATTTTTATTTTCATATTAAATTTATGCACATAATTAGACTTTATCCTTTTAACATATTATGTAAATTTCTAAAAGTTTAAAGAAAAAATATCTTAGGTAGAGAGTAACGATTTTCACGAAGGTCGTTTATTTTTATTATGAATACATTTTTGGAAGTTCACCCACGCTTTTCATTAGTTCGTTTTATGAGAAAATATCCATACATAAGAGCTGCTTAGCCATTTTTACCGGTTATTTCTGTATTATTTTGGACTATTGTGTCATAATAATCGATTAGCATTGAACTGTGGTTCCTTTAGCTAAACGACAAAATTTTAATTTTCAATATTTCTAGGCAAATTCAGTTATAAATCTATAATGGAAAGGATAGAAAATTCCCCAAAATAGTGCTAAATGCTAATAAAGCAACAGCTCCATTTTACAAGGACAAGAACAAGATATAAACTAAACATTATGCCGTCTCTTTCTTTTACCGATCGATAACATTCTCCAGTGCACGCGTACTTTCTGGAATTCACTCAGAATGTTACCAGCTAAAAGATAGAAATTTCCTAACTGTATTCGATAATTGAGAACAAAAGATAAATAAATAGTCATTTTAAATTATTTTTAATAAATTATCATAATATAATATTTAAATACTAATGATAGTGACATAATGTATATACAATCAATATAATACAAATAATGATAAAAAGAATTCGCTGTTCTCATACTCTCAGACATCTAGGTGCCTGTTTACGTGCAGGCGTACCCAATTCCTCAGGATGGGAGAATCGCACTTCTCAGCAAGTCTGCGCAGGCAGGATGCCGTTGGAAGAGAAGCGCAGTCGGCTCAACAGGGAGGCTCATCTTTTGCGTACTATGGCATAGAAGCCATCAGTATGAAACTCTGCGAACATGTTCGAGAAATGCGTCAATCCCATTAGCACCCTGAACGCATTTTTATATTGAATACCCAACGTGTATGCTCGCTGCGTGTAACTGATCCACACACTGCACGTGTAAAAGGATTTTCAGTATGCTTTAAAAAGCTCCCTTTACTTCCCTTTTAGTATATCGTGCAACTGCAAATCTCCGTGCCAGCATATTACATTAAACAGCCAACATCCTTAAGTCATCATTAAATCCTCGGTGATCCGCTGACCCAGATACTTAAACTGATTACTCTGTTAAGAGAGGTACCACTTTTAGGTAACAGATTTAGGTAACAGTAACGATCTAGACTACGACATACCCAATTTCCAATATAAAATGCAAACAAAACGCGAAAGTTTTAACGTAATATTACAAAGTAACGTAACAATATAAGTATTTTACGTATAAGTATTATAAGCAATTCACACTGGGCCCGCGTGTTGGATTGTCTCTTGAAAGCCCCCAGTAATCTACTAGGGGAGGCCTGTGCCCTTCTCAAGTACACAGAGTGAATTCTCATAAGACTAAAATGTGTACCAATATATGGAAAAAAAATGAAAATAAATTTAAATACTATGGCTAAAATGTGATGACTGCTGAAAGTGTTCTCTGTGCAAGCTCAAGAAAAAGACAAAAGGTGTTACATAATATATTTCATATACATATACATAAAAGATTTAAAAAAAATTGTATTTAAAAAATATACCTTTAAAACAGAGGTATACCATACTACATTTTTCCGTCGGCTTCACTGTTGGATATAGGCGTAGGCCTATCCTAAGACTCACTACCACACACGATCTTTCGCTCTTCTCATCCAACCACCACCGACAAAATTCTTCAAGTAAACAACCGATATATAACAACAATAACACAACAACTTATGTTATAAAAAGTATGATATTCGTAAATAAAATCGATTTATAACCAATTAAACTAATTTTACTGTTCATATAAACTAACAAAAATACAAAATGTAGATGACAAAAATATATATTTTTACTAATTAAAAAATAAGCATGTATTTAATAATAATATGAATAATTTAATTATTTCACGGAGACTTAATATTTATGTAGATACACATTTATTAAAAATATACATTTTATATTTACAATAATATCATTTTACACATTTGCCACTTTAATACATTTTCATTTTAACTTTTAATTATATTAAACTAACGCAATTAATATTAGCAAATATATTAGAAAAGAAATCAGGGTCAATGTTCATTCAATGGTATGACCCTAATTTTGGGGAGATTTTTTACTTCGGCATCCCTATTTGTTACGATGTAATTCTACGTCATTACAACGAATAGTATGTCTCGTTATAGAGTGAGCGCTGCTATTGGTTGAAATACAGGATCTTTCCAGAATGTTCGAGGTCTACAGCGTTCTGATTGGCCCGTTTGCGAGGCGGGTGGAATGTTCTGGATTCCTATTCGTTTACTATATATACCCGAAAGCCAGAGCGGCAACTCAGAATAATTTGAAACACGAAGTAAAGCGAACGTTGAGATAGGAGTTCGGTACAAACCGAAGTATTTACTGAATTTATATTTCTGAGTATTTTGAAGAATTAATAATACAAAATGCCAGCTATAGGAATTGATCTTGGCACTACATATTCCTGCGTCGGAGTGTTTCAACATGGAAATGTGGAAATCATCGCTAATGACCAGGGAAACCGCACAACACCTTCCTACGTCGCGTTCACAGGCAACGAGCGACTTATTGGTGACGCTGCGAAGAACCAAGTTGCTATGAACCCCAGCAACACAGTCTTCGACGCGAAACGACTCATCGGCCGTAAATTCGACGACCCAAAAATCCAACAGGACATGAAACACTGGCCTTTTAAAGTCATTAGCGACAGCGGCAAGCCGAAGATCCAAATCGAATTCAAAGGCGAAACGAAGACGTTCGCGCCCGAAGAGATCAGTAGCATGGTGTTGACGAAAATGAGGGAAACAGCCGAAGCGTACCTTGGAACATCAGTGAAAGACGCGGTAATAACCGTACCGGCGTATTTCAACGACTCACAGCGCCAGGCAACTAAGGACGCGGGTGCTATTGCTGGTATAAACGTTCTTCGCATCATCAACGAGCCAACAGCCGCTGCTCTCGCTTACGGATTGGATAAGAGCTTAAAAGGCGAGCGCAATGTTTTGATTTTTGATCTCGGCGGCGGTACATTCGACGTGTCCATCTTAACCATCGACGAAGGATCTTTGTTCGAGGTGAAGGCGACTGCTGGTGATACCCATTTGGGAGGCGAAGATTTCGATAACAGGTTGGTGAATCATCTCGCGGAGGAGTTCCAAAGGAAGTACAAGAAAGATTTGCGCATGAACCCACGCGCGCTTCGCCGCCTCCGCACAGCCGCTGAGCGCGCCAAACGCACGCTCTCGTCCAGCACAGAGGCTTCAATAGAAATTGACGCTCTTTATGAAGGCATAGACTTCTACACGCGCATATCTCGAGCCCGCTTCGAAGAACTCAACTCTGATTTGTTCCGTGGCACTCTAGACCCGGTAGAAAAAGCCTTGCAGGATGCCAAGCTTGACAAAGGACAGATCCACGACGTGGTCCTCGTCGGCGGCTCTACGCGAATCCCGAAAATCCAGAATATGCTGCAGAACTTTTTCTCTGGAAAGCAATTAAACCTTTCCATCAATCCTGATGAGGCTGTGGCGTACGGCGCAGCCGTCCAGGCAGCCATATTAAGCGGGGATACAGATTCTAGAATTCAGGACGTGTTGCTTGTTGACGTTGCTCCACTGTCACTCGGTATCGAGACAGCCGGAGGAGTGATGACGAAGATCATCCAGCGCAACTGCAAGATCCCATGCAAGCAGAGCCAGACCTTCACAACATATTCGGACAATCAACCAGCTGTCACTATCCAAGTCTACGAAGGCGAACGCGCGATGACAAAAGACAACAACCTCCTTGGCACGTTTGATCTGACCGGCATTCCACCTGCGCCTCGTGGCGTCCCCAAAATCGACGTCACCTTCGACATGGATGCTAACGGCATTCTCAATGTCTCCGCAAAAGAGAACAGCACAGGACGCAGCAAGAACATCGTCATTAAGAACGATAAAGGGCGACTGTCGCAGGCCGATATCGATCGCATGCTCTCTGAAGCTGAGAAGTATAAGGAGGAAGATGAGAAGCAAAGGGAGCGTGTAGCTTCTAAGAACCAGTTAGAATCGTACATCTTCAGCGTGCGACAAGCTCTGGATGACGCTGGAGAAAAGCTAACCGAGCAGGATAAGAGTACAGCTCGAAATGAATGTGACGCAGCGCTGAAATGGTTGGACAACAACACCTTAGCCGAGAAAGAAGAATACGAACATAAGCTCAAGGAACTACAGAAAACTTGCTCGCCCATCATGAGCAAACTACACGGAGCAGGTGCTGGCGGGGCACAGAAGGGCGCCGCGGGTCCAACTGTGGAGGAAGTTGACTAGAAACAATTCAAATATGTAGTTTAATTTTGTAAATAGCACTGTGATACTAATAATAAGACTGAAGGTTTGTCGCACATGATCATCTGTTGAACTAAAAATAAAAATAATAATAATGTTTAATATCTTGTTTTATGTTTCTCATCGAGTAGAATAATTTCCTAAAATATAAAGGTGCTTAGATAATGTTCGCATGAGTTCAAGATTGTTTAGAAATTTCCGCGAGCCTAAAAGCAAACGAGTCTATTCTGAATCATCTATAAGTAGATACTGAGTCATCATGTTATTCTAAACTCAATGTTACCGAATAATTTGGCAGTCATGCCACTTAGCAGATTATTCAGAACCATCAGAACGATAATTATAAAGCTAATAAATATTTTTCTTGCCACAAAACAGAATGACAACAAAAAGAAAATCTAACTTTTTAATCAGAATTCAAATTTATCACTATGTCCCTGCCAGGAATAGGGACACAATTCGGTATAAAATCATTGCAATAAATGAGATTAATAATTACATCAATAAAGGAGTTTCTTTTTAATAAAATTAGGAAAAGTTTTCAAAGATTCAAGGCTTCAAGGGCAGGAACTTAAATATTACCAGTATTTTTTTTCATCTTTCATGCCTCTAGGTCTACAATATAAGGATTATAAATTATAGGTACTATTCTTATATTAATATACACTTTATATTATCATTATACTTACATACTAGGAAGAAAATTTATCATCCTAAGTAGATTTTTTAAAACAGTAGTTTCATGTTCCTATTTTTGGAAATTTTATTTATCTGAAAACATCACTGCACATGAAACTTGAAACTGGAGAAACGCGGCAAATTACCAAAAATTGGTTATCTATCGGTTATTAATATCACTAAAAACAATGGAAAAATAATTTTGCTAATTTTATTATTGAAATCAATTATCAAATTTTTTTGTGAGAACCTATTAAACTTTGTTAAATTTCCGCGCTTATTGTCAGACTTATGGGTATAATAGATAGATATATGCTTAAAATATTATAGTTATCTCATCAATTATCATTATATACCTATTATATTTATGTTTTTAGTGATTTATGAGTAATGCACTTATCAAGTTTCAAGGTATTAATTTCTCCATAAATACAAAAGATTTGTCATTGCATAGTTTCGAGGCTACCCTTGTAAAACAAAATATGTCATAAAGCATTTTTATAGAAATCCTTGCTGGGTTTTGATATGGGGCAAGCGTTATGCTTGTTAGAGTTATAATTTATAGGGAATTCAAAGTTTTAACGTTTGATGGTCGCGAACCCTTGGGGTTAGAAGGTTAAGGTTTTTTACAACAATTATTTTCACCTCAGTAATTTAATCTAGGTATTTATTATACCTATAATAGACCTATAAAAGTCTACATAAGTCAAAGACCTATAAAAGTTATAATATAATAGACAGGTGCGTCATCTAACAAAGTTAGGGCAACGATAGTTAGTAGACTGATTTATCAAATAGTTGTGGAAATGACCAATAGGTGGCTCTATTAACAAAATCTTTATCCCGCCAAAATTGGTAGGAGGTACCATAAATAGGAATCGATTTATTTTTGCAAAAGATTGTTGTTTTAAATCTATGTATTACATGATGTGATTTACTGTGGCGCAAAATTTGTATGAAGTATCTAAGCAACATGAGAATAGTAGTACAAAGTAGAACACATTACTTATACATAAATATATATTTTTGATAATTAAATTATGAATTAAGTACATCTTAAGAAATATCAGAAAAGTTTAAATAGGTAATGAAGGTAAAATTGGAAATGCTTAGGAAAGAAACGAAAAGACAACAATGAAATGCATTTAATAATATTTGTTATCTTCCATAGCAATGGTGTATTTTTCGAATGTTTCCAAGTTTCTGCAAAATTACATTTTTCGGGAAGGGTAAATGCCGGTTTACCAGTGATCTCAAGTTTAATCAATTAATTAATTTATTTTATTTAGTTTTATCCAGAAATATTTTTTAGATTTAAATACTTTATAATTGGATACAGTAATACCCCGAAGTTACGCGATAGGTGGGACCGAACGAAACAAAAGGCGCGTAAGTTTGCGTATGTCGAGGTATATTTCTGCACAGAAATGCATAAATAGGTACTTCGTTTAATTGGTACCAAGAGATAACAAAAACACTAGTACATATAGAAAAACGTGTAATAAACATTATTGCTGGTTTTACACATTACAAATACATAATATGAAAGTAAGAAGACTTCATAAAATCTAACAAACTCGTCTGACGAGACAATGATCTCTTCTTTTCACGCAGAATTTTTTCGTAGCACGCTAACAGTTTTTTATTCCATTCTTTGTGGTGCAAACGCATTCTTCCAAAATTTCCAAATTTTTTCCAAAATTTGTAGTTAAACTGAGTCCTTCTGTCAAGTTTGCAACTGTTACCTAAGTTCTTTTCTGACTCAATTGGATCTGATGGTTCAGAGTCTTCAATAAGGTTTTGATCGCTAATGATAATGTTAAGTTTACATCCAGAGATAACGTTTTTCTTACGTTTTTTTTTTAAATAAAAAATATTGATAAATCTGAAAAGCAGTCAATGACATTTGTTTGTACTGCAACATTATCTACTGCTTACATGTAGATATTGATCCAGTCAGTCTGTGATAAAAGCATTTATCACAGACTGACTGGAGACTGAGTCCGAGTACCCGGAGTGGAAGACACCTGTAATCTCGTACAAACTGGATATACTCAATTAAAAGAAATCAATGATTTCACAATGAGATATAAAGAGTGAGATAGAAATAAGTATTTTTTGTACACCTTTAAATGATAGTATATAAATATTTAACAGTGATTTTAATAATATCTTAGAAAATAAAATCCGACGTTAGCCAGAAGTCGATAAAAGACTGGTGACTTTGACGTTATCTGGCAAAGGGCATTGTCGGTGATGAACTGATGACTACTGATGACTGATGGCGCATATATACATTACTTAGTCTACCCATAAATATTGTTAAATACAAAGAAAACATTGATATTTTTATTTTTCAATATTTTTATTAGAAGAAGTTGTGTTATTTTAGAAATAAATAGGTAAGCATTTTAAAAATATAACGTGTGAATACACGTTATATTTTTAAAAATGGTTTAAAAATATTTTAAATGGTCACCCTTTGCTTTAATACAATCTTTCAAACATTGTGGCCAGTTTTCGTTTGAAACACGCACCATTTCCATGAGAAAATTGGCAACCGCCACCTTTATGGAATGTTTTAGGGATCATGGCGTTTGGGCATGCCATGCTCTCTAAAACAGACCATCAATAATAATCGAGTAGATTAAGATCGGGACTAGATGACGGCCAGTCTTCAGCGCTAATGTAGTAGCGAATATTCCTTTCTAGCCACGCCTGGGTTGAGCAAGCCTTATGACCCAGTGCTGAGTCTTGCTGAAAGACTTATTGAAATAACCATTCTTGATTATGGAACAGGGTGTTGGTAAGAGTCTTTACGACCTTTCTGAGAATAGTATCTTGTTACACTTAAGCCGACGTTATTACGTTATAACTATATTTTTGTGACCTTTTCACAAAAATATAGTTCAGTCACTCCTTAATATCTAATACCCCATCCAACCACTACTGAAGCCTGATAAAGGCCTATTGATCAGGCTGCTTCTTAAACTGTTCTTAAATGGTAAACATTTTCTCGTCCATAAATGAGATTTGTCTGTGAGTTACGTTTGCGTGCCGCCGAAGAAGTTGTTTTAATTTGTCAACCCTATTTTTCTTTAAATTATCACATTAGGTACATGAGAATATTTTCCAATGAGCAGACAAAAGATCTTGTTGAAATATAAATGCAAATTAATGATTGTAAGTAACGTCATAGATTAGCACAACGTTTAATCTAATCACTTGAGAATTATCGTTCAACTATCGTCAGTCCAACCACAGCTGTCGGTAGAAGGTGTCTTAGGAATTATAGATAGATGTTTACATATACAATGAGAGAAAATATATGAAAAACGAGAAGTTTCTGTTTAATTTTGAATCAATATAAGAAAAACTAATGAACTTTTAACTGTTTTATGATCAATTTAGTGGTTGAAAAATGGTGGAAGTGATGAAAAGCAGTCAGAAGTCTTATGTCCCGTTTTTGAGACAGGTGCGTTGTAGCTCTTATTATTAGTATATTAAGGTACCGACGAGCATAGGTTAATTGCTGACTGTGATAATTATTTTGCTCTAAAATGATAAAATTTGTCAAAATCTTAAGTAAATAAATTTAACGTAGAAAAACGTAAGTAGTCCGGCCAGCTATGATGTACGATGTAGAAAAGTGGCCTCTGACGGTGGGCCTGATCCTATTCAAAGTCGCTCAGCGAGCTATTCAGACAGCTACGCTTGGTGTTACTTTGCGCGATAAGATCCGAGACTAAGAGATTCGCCAAAGAACTGAAGTCGCGGATACAGCTCATTGAATCAGCATGCTGAAGTGGCATCGGGCGAGTCTAGTTTGCCGCAGGACCGATAACGGTAGGGGTAGTCGAGTTCTCGAATGGAGGCCACATAGCGGGAAGCGTAGTGTGAGACTCAGTGTGGCAGTGTGGGTTGAAAAAGTTCGCCGGTAGTAGCTAGATGAAAAGAGTCGATGATCGTGTGTTGTGAAGAGCTTTGGGAAAGGCTCGCTATATCCAGCAAGGATGGTATGGTATGGTAAGACAATTTATATATACCGCGAACCCATAGGCTGTGGAACGAACTGCCTCAAGAGGTCTTCCCATTAAGCTGCGATATGGGGTTCTTCAAGAGAGCTGTGAATAGGATTTTGCAAGGTCGGCGGCGCGCCCGCATGCCCCCTGGTGTTGCAGGTGCCCATGGGCGGCGGTAACACTTACCATCACGTGGGACCGCTTGCTCGTCCGCCCACTAGTCTATAAAAAAAAATAGCCTTTTCAGTATACACTCCTGGACATGGCCCTCCCTCATGCACGTCGTTTTGAGCATGAGGGTTGTATGGCCTTAAAACGCTACGCTGGCCTAGCAGATTGGCGAGTTCGCTCCTTTAGAGGTGGTGTAGTTCCTCGTGGCATGTGGTAGCCGCTTTGTTTTCCTTTAATCGTCTTTTACGACCACCCACGGAAAGAGATGGAATGGTACTATCCTATAGTTACACTATTTCAAAGAGTGGCGTCACGGAAATTCGCCATCCACCCTACAGTCCTGACTTGGCGCCTAGTGATTACTATTTCTTCTCAAAACTCATGGCGGACTTAAGGGGCAGAAGATTTTCCACTGACGATCAGGTAACCGCTGCGGTTTTCGCCCACTTTGAAGACAAAACTTCTGACTATTTTTATACTGGGATAGAAATTCTAATTAAACGATGCGAAAAGTGTGTTCAAATATACGGAGACTATATTGAAAATAAAAAGCTTTCATGAATTTGAGCTTCCTCCTTTTGTCAGGACGGAATCTTTCGGACCTCCCCCTCGTAATGGCAAATTTTCATTTATCTCGTGTATCTCTTCAAATAAACCGAACTTCTTGCTACTAAATCCCCGAGACTGGGCGTTAAGGAAAATCTACAATCAAATTTGCTCCAAACGCTTTGATTCTGATTGCTCTGTGATACATTCTGCTTCCAAAGTGTAACAGGCATGTCGTTACAAACCGAAAATTAGACAGACACCGTAATGAAGGGTGAAAAGTTGTAAATGGATCTGGAATCCCACATATTTAACTAAATAATATATTTTAGATCGTAAGTTTTCTAAATAACAGATAACATAATTGACAGATTTTGCTTAAATATCGTAGATTTTACTACACATGTATCATTGTTACCGACCTGTTTATATATATATATAAAATGTAATGTAATGACAATTATGTAATATTATGACAATGTAATACCTATATAAAAATCAGTGAGAAATTTTTAAGGATTCGGTTTGTTTTTTTGTATATTTTTAAGCTGATATCTGTTTTTCTCCTAAAAATAAATAAACAAATGCATTTGCTAAAAAGTAACAATATTAATATAGGTACCTATAAGAAATATACCTACAAGTAATCCGGTAAAAAGTAACAACTCATAGAAGTAATACAAAGTATTAATATTTACCAATTCGACCCATTTGACGACCAAATCCAACGACGGGCTGTTCGTATTGTCAACGATCCCACTCTCACGGGCAGTTTAGAACCCCTCAGCGTTCGGAGAGACGTTGCATCTCTCTGTGTGTTCTATCGCCTGTACAATGGGGAATGCTCTGAAGAATTGTTCAATATAATTCCCACCTCGGGTTTCTACAACCGCACCTCCCGTCACAGAAGTGCGGTCCATCCGCATTTCCTAGATACGGAGGTGTCGCATACTGTTCGGTCCAAAAATTATTTTATATCGCGAACCCGTAGGCTGTGGAACGAACTGCCTCAAGAGGTCTTCCCATTAAACTACGACATGGGGTTCTTCAAGAGAGCTGTGAATAGGATTTTGGAAGGTCGGCGGCGCGCCCGCATACCCCCTGGTGTTGCAAGTTTCCATGGGCGGCGGTAACACTTACCATCACGTGAGACCGCTTGCTCGTCCGCCCTCTTCTCTATAAAAAAAAAGGAGTTTGATTTAAACCTTACGGGGGCAATAATTTTTTTTTTTATGTTTTACGATTAATCATCTAATTTTATTACTACACTTATATATTTTTCTCGTAAAATATGATTGTTTGATCATGTTCAGTTCATAAAAACTAAAATATAACCTCTAACATTATGCTACATTGAAATCAAATATTACAATACAGGCGACCATTGGCGCAGTTAGTAGTGACTTGCTACTTGCTATGCAAAATGTGCCGGGCTCGATTCTCGATCGGACATACATTTGTTTAACCGTTGATGTTTATCGAAAGGTTCGTTGTCGGTGGTCGCTTGCGGAGATGCTTGACCTACTGCGGCGCGTCAACGAGGAATGCAATAAAACATCTATTTTACGACACCCTTTCAAGTGCAGTTCAGTTGTGTTCTTTGTATCCGCCAACCGCTCCACCGCTTAAAGATAAATGTATGTTCGGGTCTGGGTGTGTGTTTGTGTTTGTGTGTGTCTCTGAACCCACGATACAGGAATCCTACTGTGGGCCATTGAGTGTTGAGTGAGGGTGAGTGTTATCTGTGTTATTACAATATTCTAAAATATTATAAAGTCCCAATAACGACTCAACGAAGCTATAAATCGTCATAGTGTTTTAAATGAACCAATATTAGACCAAGGAGGTCATAGTTTTATCCAGATTCGATACAAAGTTCCCGTGGGATTGAAATCCACGCAAGCGAAGTCGCGGGCACAGCCATTATTGTTATATCTACTTATAAAACTATACAATCATTAAAATACTTTTGTATCAGATTTCTAATTTTGATAAAAAAACAGGCCAAGTTAGTCGATCAGTTTGATAAGCATCAATTACGTTATTTACTCTCACACAGTTACCTATCACTGATAATATAACTGTAAATCACTTGTTTATCACTGATTTTCGCTTATTGTTATGTCTCAAGGGTACCTACCGTGGGATCACTATCAGTGTTTTTACATAACTAAAATAAAATATTGACTAAAATAAAGCTCCAGTATTCACTATATAGCGTACGTACGTGTTTCGGTAGTGAGTGAGATATGCCAGAGCCCATTCCCATCCCATCATATCCCTCTCCATTTTACCAACCCTTTCTCCAAATCAATTCCTACATCTCAAAAGGTAGGCCGCGCATCCGGGGGCGTGTCAGCGTTTGGCATTTTGGACTGATGTTGGCATATATCGCGAGTGTCCAGGGGCAACAGTATCCACTTACCACTAGACTTGACTGGACTGTATGCTCGTCTGACGCCTTCTTATTATAAAAAAAATCAATGTATTTTGGTAGAACTGTTATCTGATCTACCAATCTGAGATAGGGTGAGATGGTCTGAGATACTAATCAGACCAATCTGAGAGAGTTATCTGAGAATAGGGACCTTACTGTCGGTTCTAGTTTCCCAGGTTTTTTTTAGAATTAGTGGTCTCAAAAATAACATTATTTTATTTCTTCATCTTAAAAATCACATGTTAGAGCATGTTTCATTTTAAACAGAATTTTAACCAATATCAATTATTAATTATTCCATAACAATAAGGTACTTTGCTCAGATAATATTATAAAAGACGTTGGATAAAAATGTCCCAAAAATACCACACTTGAGATATGTCTTGTACCAGCTATCAACGCTATTAATCATTATTTTGTAAGTCATTTGTTTATATATTTTTTGTTTGTTCAAATATTTTAGTACTAGATGGCGCTAGTTGTATCATTTCATTTGTTAATAATTTTGTTATTGATAATAACTATGAAGGTAGCATCGATTTATTTTTATTGATAAATCAAATTTGAGAGTAAATTAATTTTACGTTTTGGAACGGTTGTTTTATTACGTAAAAATCAATCAGAAGTAAAAATAGTTTTTGAAGATACATACATTCATGGTCCGTATATTCACGTGTCAGATATTATTTGCAGTAGTGATAAAAACCTTATTGTGAAATAGTAAAAGTAAAGTTCGAGTTTGATAGTTTGATAGGATTTTATTCCGAAGTTCGGAAGCAGGTGACGGGAGGAGTACGTCGCCAATCAACTCCAAGAAGGTTGACTGACTATTGCGACAAGATCCCTTAGCCTTAACGACAACAAGACGGTACCTAATTAAAGTTCTCGCCGACTCGCGATCCCGCGGTACCCTTCCAAAGCAACGCCCTTAGCCGAGGTCCGTTCCTTCCTTCCGCCGGTGGGGACGGTGTATGTGTAAAGCACGTGAGTGTAGTGTAAGAACCGCATTGGCAGCAGTAATTGGGTCGTCGGGCTCGTATTCAGAATTCGTATTCAGCCATAGAAAATTTTACATTGGCAAATGGTTTGAACTATAAATATAAGATTAAGATAGCTTCGTTAACAGGTTTCCCGTTCTCAAATTTCAGTGCTTCGTAACTGCCAGCGTAGCCATAAACATCGTGGGACACGGGAGTATAATCGGCTTCTCCGCGGTCTTGATACCCAGTCTGCGGCTCCCAGAGTCCCATATACACGCCACACCTGCCGAGGAGTCATGGATAGGTAAATATATTTATATCTATCTTTCCTTCTCTGTCATTTACTTTTTAACCACTCAAGATGCGTTAATGAGTCTGACTGCTGTAGTGTTAATGGGTAATTTTGACGACGATTGGCGCCTTTAGTAGGGCTAGACCTTAATGGACCCTACCTGCTGTGCAAATCTCGGGATAGATTCACTGTCGGACATTCATTTCTTTAAAGAAAAATGTTTGTTCAGGTCTGGGTGTGTGTCTTTGTTTTTGTGTTCCTGGACCTACGACACGGGGAATCCTAGTGTGGGCCATTGAGTGTGGCGATATTATTATTATTAATCGTATTCCATTGCGTAGAGAGTAAAGTGTAAGAAGAAAAATGCTCTTTTTATAGGAGTGGTAGTGGACGGGCGTATCCATGGGCAACACTATATGCTTATTATCGGGTCGTTTGTATTCGTCTGTCTCCTTTCTATGTAACAAATAAATATCTATATGTTGTTTAAAATTTGTATTGCTCATTTTTCTTCATATCTGAGTTTCGGTAAAAGTTAAACAGATATAAAAATAGTGTTTCTATTAAATTTCAGCGTCCATCATCGGCTTCGCGCTCATTGTGGGCAATATCATCATCACGCCAATAATGGACAGATTGGGACGGAAGAAGTCACACCTTCTGACCATATTTCCAACGCTCATTGGTTGGTTTCTCATGACGTTAGTGAACAACGTATCTGGTCTCATCATAGCAAGATTTCTCCAAGGCGTTGCCATGGGTATTCTTGGACCCCTAGGATCTATAATCATCGGAGAAATGACTGATCCGAGGAATCGCGGACCGTTCCTGACAAGCGTCTCTTTATCTCTAACAGTTGGAGTCCTCTTTAGTCATACCATAGGATCCATTTTAAGCTGGCAGCAAACTGCTGTAGTCTGCTCCTTGATTACTTTTACGAGTCTAGTTTTGATCATCTACGCGCCAGAATCTCCGCCTTGGTTGATAGCGAAAGGAAGATTTGATGAGGCTAAAGAAGTTTTCTTCTGGCTCAGGGGGCACGGTGAAGAACAGGAGGTGGAACTTCAGAACATGATTACTGCTCAGGAAATGGTGAGGAAATCGAGCATTACTGATCAGAAGTTTACTGCATCAGAACGTATCACGAATTTCTTTAGATATTTACGGAGGACGATTAGAGAACCACAGTTTTATAAGCCTATTATTATTATGTTCCACATGTATACAATGTTTCAATTTGCTGGGATCAACGTTTTAAGCTCTTATGCAACAGACATTATCAAAAATGTTGTGGGACCTGAAGCTAAAGCCGAGTACTTAATGATTGCTCTCGATATCGAGAGACTTGTTTGTAACATTTTAACTGTGTTCTTAATTAAAGCCATGAAACGAAGGACATTACTAATCAGCAGTGGAACAGTTTGCATCTTGTCTTACCTGGGAAAAGGGGCTTACGTCTACGGAAAACACAACAACTTACTGCCTTTCGACAGTCCATGGATTCCTATAACTTTAATAGGATTATATATGGCTTCTATAACTATTGCTTCTTCTATACCTTTTGCGATATCTGGCGAAATCTTTGCACTGGAGTACCGAGGTTTAGGCGGAGGCATCAGCGTACTAGCTTTGTCGCTGAACTTCTTTGTCGCCGTCAAATGTTTCCCACTTTTAAATGAAGCTATTGGATTTTCGTTGACTTATTGTCTGTACGCCGGCGTTGTGACGTACTGCTTATTGGTTACCTGGACTATGTTACCAGAAACAAAGGATAAGACCCTTCAAGAGATAGAGAATAGCTTCTTAGGTGTCTCGGATAGGGATTTCAAGAGTTCAGAACCATTGAATGGCGCAAGAAGCCTGGTAATGAGAAGATGTAGTTCTCAGATAATTTATTAACTCATAATTTGAAGTAACGCTAAAAAGATATGGTCGGAATTTTGGATCAAACGGGTGCTCATTCATCTTAATGACTCTTGATTTGCAATGTTGAACTTTCAACATGGAAGTTCAATGTATTAATTCTTACTAATCGTCCACTTTAGTTCAATTGATGATGAACAATATGATGAAGGCTACGTGCCCGAATTTTTTTTTTATGTACGATGCGGCAAACGAGCATGCAGTCTACCTGATGGTGAGTGGTACTGTCGCCCATGGACATCCGCGATACATGCCAATTTCAGTCCAAAATGACAAACGTTGGCGCGCCCCCGGATGCGCTGCCTACCTTTGGAGCTATAGGAATGGATTTGGAGA
Organism: Sesia apiformis; assembly: GCA_914767545.1. Lineage (NCBI taxonomy): Eukaryota > Metazoa > Arthropoda > Insecta > Lepidoptera > Sesiidae > Sesia > Sesia apiformis. The sequence continues at coordinate 1,410,983 of OU611972.1, read as the reverse complement.
AAGGGTTGAGAAAATGGGGAGGGATAGGATGGGAACGGGCTCTGGCACATCTCACTCACTACCGAAACACCTACGTACATTAGGCAAATAAGATAAAGTAGGAAATGCAGTACATTTCAAGGTAGTCTTCTTTGAGAGAGGGGTAACGTGGCCAGTCGAGCGCGCCCAGCGGCTGTTGGATTGCAGAGTGCACTCTCCCCCTCAATAAAATTTAAAAGAAGTCTTAACATTTGTAACATGGTCGCTCAAACTTCCTAGCAAATGAGTAAACGCAAAGCAAAATAGGAATTCTATGATTATTAGGTTTTCGGGAACATAATCATGAAGATTCACAAAAACCTCATAAATTAATAGTTGTCTGTGACCATCTATAAGTTCACACAACGAAATTGTAACAATCATAGAACATATTCGTAAAGTTAGAGATGTTCACAGATATCCCATAACAGTTATCTGTGAACATCAATATGTGAATGAAAATGTAACAATCGTAGAACACATTCGTGTAGAATCTAGCATATGGAAGTTGAGACTGGAGAGCGTGAAATATAAAAAAAAAATAGGTCATCACTAAAAATAATTTTGATACTTGAATTCGATAATAAAATTACCGTAGCATTAAATTCGGATATCCAAATTATATTTCCAACTATATTTAACGATAACTTTTTTTTTAATTTGCAGTGCTTTTCCAAACTTTAAATTTCTAGATTCTAGATGTTCACAGACAAGTGATAATAGTTGTTTGTGAACATTTATTTCACACTGTCATCTTTGTTTCTTTTCTGAACATTCTGCTATTAAACTCACATCATCCATGTTATAAGACAACAAATATTGCAATGAGCTTGTAATATATTGTTCTGTTTGATACGTTGTACTGTAAACAACTTATTTGTCAGAATTGTGATATAATGTGATAAGCAGGGCCGTCTTTACCAGGGGGTGCAAGGGGTGCGGTGCACCCCGGGCGCTCACCTTTTAAAGGTAATGAAAAAATATAACGCTATAGTAAACAATTACACAATAGGATATTTGACCGTCATAGGATACACAATAGGATATTTGACTGTCATAGGATACACAATAGGATATTTGACTGTCATAGGATACACAATAGGATATTTGACTGTCATAGGATACACAATAGGATGTTTGACTGTCTTAGGATACACTCCCGCACCCCGGCGCAGAATAGACTTAAGACGGCCCTGGTGATAAGTGATATGATAACACATCGATGGCAGCAAAGTAAAAATGGCATTTTGCAGGAAATGAGTTTTAAATGAAAAAAATTAAAGAGCATCTTATTATGATTGACATATTTCTCTTTTTCGAAGGGAATTTAGTTCAATTATTTGTATTTTGAACCTGTCCGTTTCTACTTTGCCGCCATCGACATGACACAAGACGTAATACAATTTTATAAGAGCTGCTTTAAAAGCAATTCGAAATTAACGCACTTCAATTATATATTTATATATTAACTATATAAATAAAAATGTAAACGTTCGTTTGTTCAAAATCTTAAATCTCCGAAAGTTCTTCACCGATTGCTTTGAAATTTTGACACAACGTTGCATTCGAATACGCGCGTGTTTTTATATACCTATCACAGGGTAAAAACATGCTTTTTACCCAAAAACAGGTAAAAACAGGGTAAGCGCCATCTGTTGGGCAGCCACAGCAACGCGTGGCCGGGTACAGTTAGTAGGCAAATAAAATTGTTAATTAATCTCACTGTTACAATAAAACAATTACACAATTTTATTAGTTTTATTTTTGTATTGATAAATATAGCTTTACAACGTTTGTAAATACACACACACACACATATATATATATATATATTATATGTGTATATATAGTATATAAAATTATCACAAATTTTATCACTTTTGTTCGGTTTTAGATGCAATTCTTTAGTTATTTCTGACAATGTATACCAGTAAATACTCGTAAAATTTTAAACAGTTCTTGTCGATCAGTACTATGTTTAATTGTCCAAATGTTGCTGGATGGCCATAGTCAAATAGATAGAGAACGCAAGTTCGTGGAATTGTATGAAAACTAAGCGTCTCACGCTAGTACAAATTTTGTCAAACATCTGCCTTGACTCGGAATACCACTTTTGGTGAATTTGGGGATGGTGCAATTTTTGTGTTAATTTGTGTATTTTAATTGAGTAGACCGATATAGACCACAAAGTGGCAGTGTTGGAAAGACGGTAATAGCAGTTTTGTTTCTTCTTCATGTATGGCAATTAACACATTCTGCCAGTGTCAACTTTTCTTCGAAATAAACAATTTCAAAGTCCAGTGATAGTAGGTTTACTGGGGACAGAAGAGGACTCCTTGGAAGCCCACGAAAAACGCACATCTACGCTTTTATTCGATTGTCACAAACATTACGCACATAAAATATTTTGAAGTTTAATAAACTATCCCTATTAAACCACAAGACGTGTAATACACAATTTTGATAATTATCAAACAAAAACTCAACTTAACTTGCGTCAATGCGCCAATTGCGGAGTTATAACCTTTTAGTCTTCATTTATTAAAAGTAGCGTGACGTCACAGTAACGCCTGCATGGATTGACTTGTCTTCGCGTACTCTACAATCATATTTGTATCAATTTTAGGCAAATTAGTGGAATATGCCGGTACAAATGGAGCAGCAACATTCATTGTGCAGTTTCTAATGCAATATTGTCGTAAATAACCTTGTGAATAACGTTTACTTGTAAACGGATTAGTTCCGCCGTAAGGCTCGCCACATTGGTCCATCACATTGGACACATTGGTCATATTGTGATGTCATATGAGCGTTGTGATATCACATTGATCGATGGATGATATCACATAATTATTGTTACAAAGTTTGAGTACGATCATTAAAATATAACTTCGTTCAAGCTCAAGAAAGAAAAAGAAAGAAGCTCAAGCTCAGAAAGAAAGAAAACAAATCGCAGTCAGTTCACAACAAAGAGATCATTGCCACAAATAGAGGTTATGTTTTTGTTTGTCCAGCTCGATGACAGGCGACAGTGAAGTTTATTTTTTATATGTGGCCACTTTACTTTTTTGTACATTATTACAAAAATAGCAACCCATACAGCTGCAACTGTGACGTTATCGCGTATATTTCACATTTTGCGCTATAATTTCCTAGTACTTTGTCCAAAAAAAAATAAATCTCGTACGAAATGTTCTACCTACATGTCTTATACTTTCAAAGAAATAATAAATAACGAATCCTTAAATAATTTCGCCCATCCCTATTGATTATAGCTCGATTAGATTTTTTTTTGTGTTTTGTAACTAAGACTTGCGGGCGACACGACTTAGAACAGCGTGAGAAGAAGAAGCTTAGACCAACTTCTGGGACGCAGCGATGGATAGCTTGCGTTTCTATTCCTCTGTGTATATCTGTGTGCACTTCATTAAAAAGATTTGTTGGCATTTTTGATTCTACTTAGTTCGATCAAATAATGAGAAGAATTATTGTGAAATAAAATGAATCTTCAAATTCATATCTATAAATATATTTCCAATAATTTCTTTATCTTGCCAGCAATTCCGGTAAAATTTCCACAAATGGTTAAGATTCTGAAATTTTTCATTGGGAACTTTGTGTACTTTACCAGTTAAAATTGAGATCATAGAGTAATATATAATAAAAAACATAAAGAATAAAATAAAAAAAAAATACAAACTAATAAATAATAAACTTTACAAAAATTACAATATAATATTGTTGTTGGCACTAAATATAAACGAAAGCTATGTAGCTTTCTACTGCACTGCACTATACTCGTATTTAGGGCCATTGCATTAGTTCTGATATTGCTACAACGTTTTTTAGTCTATGTGCATCTTGCAACCTTCAAACCTCCAGAGAGGCGTATGATTCAATTTTCATTTTATCTTTGCTCTTCTTTTGGCCCGTTTTTGGCTCTTTCTTTCGTCTTTTTAATGATCTCTTCCAAACTCGTCTTTTTTCTGTCTCTTTTCAATAGCCTTCAGGACTTTGTCATGAGTTGCTATCAGCACAATATCGGTGGTTCTTAAAAATGTAGCATTGATCGCATTGGCCACATATCCTCACAACTACCTACCAGTTGGTATAAGAGGATAGTACAGCACAGTACTAAAAATATTCCCCATATCTTCGCCACTATCTCCTATCCACCCTCGACAATCTGCAATTCCAGCATCTTGTCTTTTTCACTCATGTCTTCCTGGTGTTTGACGTCAATTTCTCTGAAGTAACATTCGATTTCGTACAGCGTCTTCCCTTTAGTTTCTGGCATTAAGAAGTATAAAAATCCACCGCAAATGCCGACACTTATCCCGTAAATGAGAAATGTTCCGCTGATCTTGAAAACTCTGAAGAGTGTCGGAGCAGTCTTGACAACTACAAAAAACATCGTAGACAGAGTTATTCCTGATATCCCGCTACCGATGCTTCTGTAAGCTAACGGGAAGATCTCACCAGCGATAGCCCAAGGAATGGACAGTATACCAATGGTCTTGCCGAAAATGTACGCCAAAGTTGGTACAACTGGTATCCATTTGTAATCCTCTGCGATATAACCCAAGTCTCTCAAATATAGAAGCAGTGACGTTAGAAGTAAGGAGATGACTGTGACAATAACACCAAAGAAAAGAACTGTCCGTCGGTTAAATTTGTTTACAACCCCGCAAGCTAAAACTGCTGTTGCAAATCTGACGATGTCCACAATAAACATGCTCATATAGGAATCTATCGCACCTCCTGTTACTTCCTCCATTAAAACCACTGTGTATGAAGGTACAGCCGTCATTCCAGATACTTGGAATAGTAGAAACAAGAACACCATTATCACAGTTGGTTTGTAAAATTCTGGTTTCTTGACAATGTTGGAATAATGTTCCCATTTGGATGTTTTTGGCAATAATGTCTTCGGTTTATTTTTCTGACTGTTGAGCAATATCTCGAGTTCCTTTTCGGAATCTAAGTCGGAGCCTCTTAACCAGCGAAAAGCCTTCCTACACTCGTTAAATTTGCCTCTGGATGCCAAATATGGAGGAGTTTCAGGAGACAAAGATATGAGGACCAAAGACAGTGCATAGAAGCTCCCGCAGGCGAAAGCAGCAGGTCGCCAATACAGAAAGGTTCCAAGGACATGTGCGAGCAGCATTCCTGTTGCGAAAGAAAATGCTATGGTAGCTAAAAATGCTCCACGGTGTTTGGGCGCTGAATATTCGGCTATCGAAACTGGTGCTGCTGCTGCCTGAAGTCCCATTCCAAAGCCCTGAAAAAATAATTGTTTAAGGATAAAATGAGAGAAAAGAAATGGATTTTTGGCATTCGTATTTAATGGGCGGTTGACAAAACAACGTTGTCTGTCTTGAGGTATAATGAACAGGAACGTATAGAGTATACGAGTAGGTGAGAGCATTTTTATTTGGATATTTTCTTATTTTTATTTTACTTTGCTTACATAGAAAACTAAACATTGATAAAACAATCATCATCATCATCATCATCATCTCAGCCTTTAGACGTCCACTGCTGGACATAGGCCTCCCCCATTGTCCGCCATTTAGACCTATCGGCAGCGACCTGCATCCAGCGGGTGCCCGCCACCTTTATGAGGTCGTCTGTCCATCTAGCAGATGGACGTCCTCGGCTTCGTCCGCCGGTACGTGGTCTCCATTCGAGAACCCTTCTGCCCCATCGGCCATCGGTTCTTCGAGCTATGTGCCCTGCCCACTGCCACTTCAGCTTGCTAACCCGAGAGGCTATGTCGGTGACTTTAGTTCGTCTACGGATCTTCTCATTCCTGATTCGATCACGTAGGGAAACCCCGAGCATAGCCCTCTCCATAGCTCGCTGTGCGACAGTGAGCTTATTTATGAGGCCCATAGTCAGAGACCACGTCTCGGTGCCGTAGGTCATCACTGGCAACACACACTGGTCGAAGACCTTCGTCTTCAAGCACTGAGGTATTTTGGACGAGAAGACGCTGCGTAGCTTCCCGAACGCTGCCCAGACGAGTTGGATTCGTCGATTGACCTCTTTCTCGAAGTTGGACCTACCTAGTTGGACCGTTTGGCCTAGGTAGACGTACTCGTCAACAACTTCGAGAATCGAGCTCCCAACTGAAACTGGGGTGGGCACGGCATGGACATTCGACATGATTTTCGTCTTGTCCATGTTCATTTTAAGGCCCACCTGTTGGGAAACTCGATTGAGGTCTCCGAGCATTGTGCTAAGATCCTCCAGCGATTCTGCCATGACCACGATATCGTCAGCAAATCGAAGGTGAGTGATGCATTCGCCATCAACGTTGATGCCGAGTCCTTTCCATTCCAGGAGCTTGAAAGCGTCTTCCATCGCATTGGTGAAGAGCTTCGGAGAGATAACATCTCCTTGTCTCACACCCCTCTGCAATGGAATCGGCTCCGTGCTCCCTTCCTGTACTCGGACTGACATGGTGGCGTTGTTATACAAACACTTCAACACTTCGATATACCGATAGTCAATATGGCACCGCTGGAGGGACTGTAGCACTGCCCAAGTCTCGATCGAATCAAAGGCTTTCTCATAGTCCACAAACGCTAAGCATAATGGCAAGTTATACTCCTCGGTCTTCTGTATAACTTGCCGCAGCGTATGGATGTGGTCTATGGTACTATAGCCTTTTCGGAAACCGGCTTGTTCGGGAGGCTGGAAGTCATCAAACCTGCGCTCGAGACGATTCGTGATAACCCTCGAAAACAGCTTATAAACATGGCTCAGAAGCGAGATGGGCCTATAGTTCTTCAACAAGGTCTTGTCACCTTTCTTGAAGAAGAGCACCACCACGCTTCTGTTCCATGCCTCCGGCGTAATACCTTCGAGCAAGACGGAATTAAAGAGCTTCTGAAGGACTTTCAGTACCGGTGTTCCACCCGCTTTCAG